>CM060845.1:43078000-44352000 GCA_030762175.1 Metallyticus violacea | reverse complement strand
TCCTGTAAGATAGGTCGCCGTTCCATTATATTGACTATTACATAAAAATGGAGGGAAGGGGAATTATAGATATGTTTAAGAAAAAGTTTTAGAAATAATTAGTTATGATAAATTTACTGTTAAAATAAAATAATTAACATAATTAGATATTGCTAAAACACGACTAAAATAGCGAAGTACTATAGATATTTTAAATTAATATCGTCTGTATCCTAGTCCTTCTTCCGGTTCTGTAAAATCTCTGAAGGGTAGGAATAATTAAATGGGCTGCGCCCTAGGCTAGTCTACAGAATAATGAAAATTCCGTAAAGGCCCCGTGACAAGCTCTAGACAGGCCGAGCCTTCGACCATATTATTGGTGATCGGTTATCTACGAACTAGTTCAAATTAAAAAAGCTTTTCATCAGCCAAAACAAAAATTTTGGCCTGGCTCTGCTTTATAGTCTTAATGGACACTTCGCCTCTGGCTATAATGGAATTGGTAACCTGACTTAGAGCTCCAGATTATAGGACATCATCAACAAGTTTCTACTTAATGTTAGAGGTCACTGTTATGACCAGATTTAAAAAAAGCTTGCTGGAAAAGCTAATAGAACTTGGAAATTACATGTTACACATATTTGTGTTGGTAATTTTCCAAACAATTAGAGAACCAAATGAAGAATGGGAAATTTTTCCATCAGGATGTACACGAGAGAAACGAAGCATAAGACCAATGGGGCTTCTCTATGTAATTGTTTACTATTAATGTTTAATAATAAATAACTCCTCGGCAGCATCACAAAGACAAATCAACTAAGAAAGAAGTGGAGGAGAAAGAATAGTATAGTTAAGGAATGTTTTAGACCGACTGAAGTCTACACGAAGTGCTTTTGAAGTGTCGTTTTAAATTTTTGTGCATCATTTTGTTTGTGGTTTACACATTTTATAATGAACTAGCCAGAAACTACTGTCATATATTTCATTAATGCATTGTAATAATGTTTTATTTCAGTGCAACAGAAGATTTAAGCATCTGTTCAGCCTTAAATATAGAATAAAAGAAGTTGTCAACGCTATATATACAGAGCCTTCGCGCGTGAACTTAGCCCTATATTCGTGTCACATCTAACGGAGAGTAAGTTCCTCGACCATTGACGAAGTCACCGCGCTCGAGACTTCGCCTTTCTTTCTTAAAATTATAATTAAAGTACGTAAATATCACAGATGCACCATACATCGGTTTTCTTATCATCCGTTTATAAACCCATTCTTCATGGGTGAAGAATATAGAGCGTGATCAAATACTCTTTACTTATCTAATTATAGAAATTACAGAAATTTGACAAACACTATTATTATTATTATTATTATTATTATTATTATTATTTTATTCTGTGACTGCAGTTTCAAGACAATATACAGTGACTTTGAAAAAATGATTTGTAGCTTTCCAAGTAGTGGTTTGTGAAACTTGTGTTTCCAGTGCAAGCCGTGGAAGAAATTGTTTTAGAACAAGTCCATTTTTGCTTAGTTTCGCCTACTAATTAACGCCTTTCTACCTGTCGTTTCTTATCGATAATAAATCTGCTTGTGTAAATTTGTTCTCTGGTGGCAGAAGATACCCTGGGGAATTTGACTGAAAACCACATTTTTACCTCCCGCATGAATTGTAATATGTATTGTACATCTGTTATTTCGTCGAGACAACATTAATAACACAATGCAGAACACTTACAAATTTCAACACAGGAATCTTTTAATGCACACTTTTAAATTTAACAACAACACGTTTTTTCTTGTATCGGTACGAGCTCTGAACTAAAGTAGGAGATAGTAGACGAAAGAACTGAGAGAAATGCCTCAGCCTCCGTTCTACAGCCCCACGGATGGACAAGCTCTCACACGAAGGCTCTGTATATCAAGCCACAGAGGAGTTTGCAGTATACTATTCTCTTGCTCATAATATTTTCATATGTCATCCGATAAAACAAAGTAGGGGTGCATCCTGAGGCATTAAACTTAAACTGTTCTCGGTTTAAAAGCGTATACAAAATGAACTTACGTAAATAACTAAGTAATTTATCGATATTTGCACCAATGTTGAAGGAAAGTGGGATTCTTTAAAGGTGGATTTGATATTTCTAGCATTAACTAAGTTTAATAGAGCAATGAGCGACAGTATGATAGAAGAGAAATACTGTGCTATTGCTGAATTACCAAGTGGAACAATAGCTTCTAAAAAAAGAAATTCTCGAAGTTTTTGCACACTACCCAGAGTGTCTAGTTTCATTACCGTTCTTCTCATTTCTTACGAAGATTGAAAGTGCAATAAAAAGAATGCATTTAAATTGCATTCTAAAATAAAGTTGGGCACTTGTTTTGCTAAACACATTCTCTGAGCGAAGCAGCGCTTAATCTCCGACCACTAACCTATTTGTATTTTTTAGCGGGTAGTTTAATTACAGTGCATGAACGCCTACCGGATTCTGCACCAAGATAGTAATCTCATTATTACTGTTATGGTCGGCAGAGATCATGCACAACGTTGCATTTCGTTCAGAGTTATTGCGGCGTTGCCCATTCCTGCTTCAATATTTAAAAGAAACACACTGTTGATTCTTATGTCATGCGTTTAGCTATGCTATTAAGGCATTTCTGGGCTCTTAAAATGAGTATGCAGTGAATGAATAAATACGGTAAGAGAAAATAAGCAATTCGTGGTTTGGTTTCATTTGATGAACACGTCAACAAAAGAAAATGGTCTATTCTCAATCGTCAACAATATTGGTTTAAGCACATAGTAAAACATGTACACGGAATTTAATTCTAAATATACCATTATCAGCAACGATTTTGGTGTTTTCATTTTTAAGAACCGTCCTGATATGGGCAATGATCTAACTCAATAATGAATATTGAATGGGTTATAATTATTATAGATATTCTTAATCCATTATTCGCAATATTTCTCATAAAGAATAACTTCTTGTTCTTGATTTTTTCTTTGTTTCTGTAAATATGAAAACTTGCAGTTTGTATTACATATGTGTATATTATTTTGTCCAAAATTCAATAGTCTGCCAGCTGTCTCAAAGCCCCCATTTTAACATTTAATTTTACTATTATTTGTTCCGTTTTACTTTTTTTTACTTTTACATCTATTAACAATAGGGACTTCCCATTTTTTTTTATAAAATTAAATTATATAGTACTTTCTTATATCACTACACAGTTTTAATATTTATGTTGTTTTTACTTCTCTTTGAATTACGTTTTTAGTTCCAATAAGCTCAGTGACAATCCATTGTTTAAATGTTAGCCACACACACATATACACAAATGACAAATAATGTAACACTATTACATTATTAATTTAACACCAGTAACCAAAATAACAACAAGTAGAAAAGCAGAAAAGGATAAAATATTAGAAAAAGTCTAAGTCTAAATCTATGGCCAAAGAGGAACTGAAGCAGTTCGAAATGTAGTGATTATTAATTACTAACCTTTTCTAAATTTTTATCCTTTTCTGCTGTTCTAGTTATATATATATATATATATATATATGTGTGTGTGTGTGTGTGTGTGTGTGTGTGTGTGTGTGTGTGTGTGTGTGTGTGTGTGTGTGTGTGTGTGTAATCTAAAGTCTTTCAAAATTTAGTTTAAACTTTAAGCGTTATAAATATTTAGAGATGGTTCGATATCCCGATGCTCAAGAGGTATCGATATCGAATGATATTCCTGTACATAAGCTTGATACTTCAAACATGTTTAATTACTATTTTCACAAGTAGCATATTCAAAAAGGGGTCAAAAACACATCTCTCATTCATTCATAAGGTTCTAAATAGCAGGTGACAGGTACCAAGCAACTGGGTGCTCTTCTAGAGCTAGACCGCCGATCCCATAATAAAAGCGGCTATCTGCAAATGGTATGGCGACAATATGTCTCAGATACATATTTGTTTAAGAATCGGTAAAACAATCGGAATTTCGGTTTGAAACTTTTCGTGGTTTACCTTTTTCAGAAAATATGAGAGAAATATGGAACTATTTTCAATTGCATCTTGTGAGCGATAACCACACTATTGTCCGCATTTGTAAAAAGAGATTTCTGCGAGATGGAAAATGCAAACCAGAGAGACATGTTACACCAGTTTATAACATTCTTTTACTGAATGCCTCAACTCCGTGAGTAAGGAAATTGAGATACTATACTTGTTTGATATGTTAATACTCTGAAAACATTAATATGAGGACTGCAATAAAGAATGATTCGTTACAATTTCTAGTGCTAAAATTTAACTTTACAATATTTTGTTAGCTTAATGCGTAATGTATAAGTGGTACTATCTTCATTTTTGTCACTTCCGGTTCTCGCCTGTGAGAGTTGTGTAAGTTGAAACATGATCAGTTTCGCCTACAGTAAAATGGAAGCGAACAACATGCAGCTCTAAAATTCTTTTTTTTTTTTTTCTCTCAACAAATCTTCAGTTGAGGCCTATGCATGACCTATGGAGAGTTTGATCTTCCCTGTAGCACAACTAGGGAGGATGGGCTTTTTTTTTTTATTGATTTATTTATGGACGCTCTTTAACATCTCAGGTCATCAGCGTCCCATTCAACTCAGGGCGTGAAACGGCCGACAAATTTTGCTCAGAGGCCTCTTTTTCAGCCTAGAGGTTCTTTTTAGAACTGTAAATGTATGACACGGGATCCAAAGCTTTACTTCCCCTCCGAAAGAAGCCGTACTTAGGATTTTTACGCCCGAAAAAAATCCATCGCTCCTGGCCGGGTACGAACCCACGATCTTGGATTTAGGAGGCAAATATGGTAACCACTACACCAGAACCGACAAGATGGACGTGGAATGCAGTTTGCGCTCTAACATTAACACCGTTGCTGTCATTGTAAGAGAGAATAGTCGAGTAACATTAAGAACTCTTTCAGAAATTCTGAAAATTTTACTAGGTGTCATCCATAGGTCCCTAACTGAAAAGTTGCATATGAGAAGTGTTTGTACACGGTGGATTCCAAGACTGCTGATTTCCGAACAAAAGGACGTTCGCGTACAGGTTTGCATGCTGTTGAAGTTCATGTTAGGGAGGTGCGGAGTTTCTTTCAAAGGTAATCACTGCTATTGCTACATCATATCGCTCCATAGAGTAAACAGCAAAGTTCCTTGTGTCACCGGAAAAAAGGGAGGGGTTATTTTTGCTGGGAAAGTTGTGGTCATCTCATTTTTCGATATTAAAAGAATGCTTGCCAACATGTCGTTCCTGCATATACAGCTGTAACAGGGCCATACAACAGGTACGAGCTGATAATTGTGCAAGGTCATATCGCACTCTAAAAGCCACCTTTACGTGCAACAAACTGAATACTCCACAATGATTATGCACGACAGCACATCGCAAATAATGTTGAATATCTAACAAAAAAATCAATGTGAAGTGTGTCCCTTACGGTCCCTATTTAGGTGTGACCATTTCCTTTACCATGAATTACAAAAGCATCTCCTTGGGAGGCTTTTCCATCATTAGAAGTAATGGTGAATGCTGCGGACTGAAAGGCCTTCAAAAAGTGGTTTCCAGCATTTCTATGAAGACTGGCAAAAACGCTGGAACCGGTACATTACATTCAATGGAGACTACTATGAGGATAAGATCATCCAATTTATGATGGGTAAAGATAAGTTGTCAAAAAAGTCTTTCTTTATTGAACAGCCTCATATTTTTTTTGATAAAATATAAGTATAATTCGGGAGTATAATATGCATAGGTATCGATTATCGAGAAAAGTTGGTGTCGATCTACCTCTAAATCATAGTAATTGAGATAGTAAAAGAAAAACAAATGGACGTGTTGGAGAAACAATAGTTTTATTTTTACAAAACAATACACATCCATTCTTTTGCTGTGCCATGCACAGCATTTTGCAATAAATATCTTGGACTATTCTAAATTTCTTGCAAGATAACATCTTTCATTTGCTGTAAGGTTGTTAGGTATGCCAGGAAATTTCCTTCTTTAAGGTAATTGCCGGACCAAAATTCGGTCTGCTTGATATCTGGAATTCTGAAGGCCATATTGTTGGAAAATCATTTTGATGAAACGATCCGTAAAGAGCCGTGCGATTGTTTTGCTAGAGTGTAGAAATGGGGCGATGCGTCATGTTGTTATGTATTCTAAATTGTTGCTGACCTTGAGAGTTTTCTATTACTTTGAAATGGACTTGGATTAGTATGTCGTAACATTTAATGGGAGAACATGGCTATCAACCTAACTTTTCTGTAATAGTATTAATAAAATCATTAATAGTTTAATCACCTATAGTAACTGTAGGATGTAAAAAATTAATAATAATAATAACAATAATAATAATAATAATAATAAATAGAAAACCAAAACACACTTTTTGCCCAACGTTTTCTTTTTTCTTTTCTTTTCTTTTCTTTTCTTTTCTTTTCTCTTTCTTTCTTTCTTTCTTTATTTTTTTGTTTGTTAATTCAATTATTGTAATATTTATACCACTTTAAGGTCATATATGGTAAATCATATGCTCAACTAGTATCAAACTACGGTTTTACCATATGTATAAAAATGTTATCAGTTATTTAGGTTTACGTTGGGAATATACTCCACACAAAAATGCCTATATTGCATTACCTTTTTTAAATAATATATTGAACCGAAATGAAACAAATTATTCGTTTATTTACATCTTTAGCTGAGAGTTGTTCACTTAAGCATCAAAAGCGTCAGTAGAGAAAAGAAGCCACTAGAGGTGTTCACAGCACAATAGTTATTATGATTTGATTTATTTATGGACGCTCTTCAACATCTTAGGTCATTAAATTAGTTATCACCACATAGGGAGTCAGAATATTAGTATATGTTTAAATCTTTCTTAAAGATCCATTTACGATTTGTTTTCTAGCTTTGAAATTTCCAGGGTTTAATTCCAGCAATATAATGCTGATCATATTATAACGGAGTCCTGCCATTGTGCTCATGTCAAGTGTAATTCATATTATCCCAAAGGGATCCGAAACAGGCCTTAGCTATAATCAACGCAGTTGACATTTCGATTCATTACTATTAGTAATTATATCTGCAACATACAAATAACTATATTTTACGCAATATGTACGTTCAGAGTCAAAATGTGCCCTTTTGCCTAAGGGCATTTCTTTATATATGAGAATATTGCCATAACTAGAACGCAAAAACAGTACTATAACATGAGGGCAGCAGTAGCATCACAAAGAGCACGTAAATACAAAAGCTTTTTGCATACTGTATCTGCAAAGGTTTAACTACCGCCCTACCATTAGAATGTGAACATATAGAGGAACACACAACAATGCGATACAAATGCACAAGGACGAAGAGTAGGAGAGAATGGTTTATCTGGTGTGAATGGGCTACACAAACGACTTCCGGTTAACCTTAAAGCACTGTATACAAAACGGGGCGGTACAAACTATACGTTTATGAATTCTGCTAGAAAAGAAATATAATTAGTTTCTTCAGGTGCACTAATTTACGCAATGCGTCTGTTATTTTGAATGTGGTGACAGTTTAAAATAATGTAAAAAGCAAGAATGCGGGTATAAAATAATTAAGGAACGAAGAAAGAAGGAAGGAAAATGAATAAAAGCAAATATAAACAAAGAAACAAAGTAATGAAGGAAGTAAAGGAGGAAAACTAGAAGCTTGAAATAAAAGAAGCCAAGAGAAAAAGGAGAAGAGAGTAAAGGAAGAAAATAAAAAAGATAAAGAAGGAGAAAACTATAAAGACTGGGAAGCAGAACGAAAGGGAGGAAAGTAAAAGAAAAAGGAAGAAAGTCATAAAGGGATGGACGCTTGAAGAAAAAAAGACAGAAGGAAAGAAAAAGGGAAATTATAATCAACAAAAGAGTAAAAACATATAAACATATAAAAACATATAAAAACATATATATGTTCTTTATATATATACATATATATATATATATATATATATATATATAAAGCAGAAAGTTTACTCAAAGTTAGATGGAAACACAAAAAGAAAGCAGAAATCGCGATAGGCGTATTACATCTATTCACAAATCAGCTACGAAAGCTCATTTCTCGTCTATAAAAACGATTACCTGTACTGAAGACTTTTCTTCATCCTGCGAAGGTGAATGTTAGGGCACCTTTAAATGTTATTACACTTTGTTGATGGTATGTTACTAAGTTCATGCTGTTGGTCAAATTTATGGATTTAAGTTAATGTTATACATTTGATTTGCATTCAAAAAGCATTGAACTTCAACCATCCTTAAATATTTTATATCGTTTAACAACTAAATTATTAATTTAAGTAAAAAAAAAAAAAAGCACACCTTATTACTGCCTCACAACTGTTCTTTCGTGCTATTGCTCAGTGTGCGTTTCAGTCTTTACAATGCGAGGTCTTTACATTGTGAGGTTTCTTTTTATTTTGGGTCAACTCTTTCGTAACAGATCTAAAATAATTAAGAAGCAAACGCATTTCTCAGATCCCAGCATTCTTTTTGCATTCCTTTTATTAAAGTCATGAAACCAAAATATATTCCTCACCATCATAGACATTAGAAATGACTCGGCTTAAATGCTTTATTTAAGCAAAAATATTTATTGCATATCACATGTTCTACTATATAAATAATAATGAATATATAGATAAAATGTCATTCGAATTATTAGCTGAAGTAACTAATACTACTTCTATTCTTCCAAGACACATTGCAAACCTATTTTTAATAAGTAAGGAATTTTGACCGTATGCATTTATTATATACTAGGACATAAAATGTTAATGTGTCTATATTAAATTATATATGTAATGGTTATAAATAATGGTAAATTACATGTGCTATATGCAAAATTAGAAATGGTAAAATCCAATAATATTTTAATTTATAATAAGTTATCAAATCAACCAATTAAGCCATATCATAAGTTAAATCGTGGTTATGTAACAACTACTTTCATAATCTGACCGAATATTTGGACCATTCGCTTATCAAATTATCTTTTAGTATATTGTTGCCTATTGTTAAAGGATATAATAAATAACATTATTATTGTCGTCATTATTGTTATTATATCGGGAACCTACATATTTATGCTATATAGAAGGCGTAATTGTATATCGTAACAGAAACAGCAATAAAGGTTCTTTAGAAATTGTAATGAATATCCAAATGTTTTTAAAGACAAAATAAGCTGATGAAACTTAGAATATTTATCGTAATTAGTCACAAAACAAACGCCTTCAACTGCTTAGGAAAATGAGAATAAAAAAGTGTGTTATATTCCAACGGAATGATATTTAATAACAAAAACCCATCTCACCTGCCGGTTTATCACTTTGTTGTCTTGACGCCAGCATTGCTACAGATACGCTAACAGTGCGCGAAAGAAGCTAAAGAACAGCCATTCACTATCTTTGATCAGCACAAACTGGCAGTGGCCAATCTTTCTCATACGCGCATTCAAGTCTCCTACTCCCACTGCAGCAATTTCCCCGCCAGTTACTCCCCTAACTCCCGCAATCATTATTTTAGGTAGCAAAACAAACTAACAACGCAAGCCACGAAATGCGCATATTATCATGCTTCATCATTATCATCGCCATCATTATCTTTTCTTTCATGCTTTCCCTTATTTCTATTGAAGGTTCAGGAGATTCCCAAGAAATGCCATTTAGGATATCTGATGCAAAGTTCTACTATTTTAACACATAAAATAAGCTTTTATATAGCAACTAAATTTCTGCATCTATAATGTTTTCGATTTTTATCGAATTATAACTTAGAGTTATATTACAGATTACTATGCAGGGGATACAATACATGACTGGCGAGCAACACTTTTATGCCATAACAGCAAAATGCATTTACGGTGTATTTAATAATTTATATAAAGTATCCTGTGGTATGTAAATACTCTCCTTCTAAGCATCTCTGGAGTTATCTGAAATCCAACGGTGCTAAAATAAAACGATAATGTAATTCACAATTTGAATTGAAAAACAAAAATAAGTATGAGCTCTCTTGATACATACGTCAGCAAAACATGGGTTTCAACAAATATAACGTAACTAGCTCAACAGATAAACGGAAGGGGATAGAGAGAAGTAATATGCCTCACATGACCACAGGGAGTAAATTCTAGTGAAAATAAATATCTTTTCTGCCCGAAACCTAATTTAAAAATCAAATGAACAATTACTAGTATAAAACATTATTTTACACAAAACACAAGCTATTTTAAAAAAAAATATGTACAAATAAGTTTTGTTAAGAACATTTTTAAGAAACATATAAGCCTGATTTTAATTTCACTTTAAACTCTTAATTATTCCATATATTTTTCCGTTTTTACTTTTTAGAATATTTATACTGTCATTATAGAAGTATTTTTTGCACGTGTTGAGGTTAGTAAAAAGTAGAAAATATCTTTCTCTTCCCTTTTTTATTAAATTACTAAATATCGTTTTGTATAATGAGAAGAAATTTGAAAGTTGCCCAAAAACGATGCATTATCTATCGAAACACTACAGATTTACTGAGGAATGCTGTTTAAAATATTTATTCATTCAAATGGGGGCTGTTCAATAAAGAATGATGGTTGTGATTTGACTGCAAAAATTTTAAAATTAGTGTATTTTAGTTTGTGTAACAATTTGAAAATATTAAAACCTTCCAAATTTTGCATTAAGAAATAAAGCGTCGCTCAACTTTTTCTTATCAACCAGGTGTTATTTGTTTTAAAAAGGCGTTAAAAGGATTTTATTACCAGGAGTTCCTAAATAAAAGACACTTTATATATTTTTTTTTTCACAGCAAAAACAAAATTTCTTCCCATGCTAGCTGATATGCACATTTGCGTGGTGTTTTTTTTTTTCAACCGTCTCGATAATGACCTGCTACTATGAGGCGAGGCCCAAGTAATGCTTGTTACTTTCGTTTATATTTATTTCAGGCGTTCGCTCTACAATGCACCATAGGGCGATGAGATCTGAAGATCTGCCCTCCGCTTGCGAACCAGCCCCTGAAAAACGACAGAAGTTAGAAAACACCGAAGCATGTGCAGAAAAATATCCAAAATTTAAAGCGATCCCAACATACCAACACTCCCCTTATAAATGGAAATAGCAGATCCGATCAAGGAAACCGAGTTTAATATTGTCAGGTGTTTCGATGATCTCGAGATAACCTAATATCGTCCTCTATTGCAACAATCAATTTGGTAGACTTTAGGCCTTCGGAATTGTCGTGGTTCATGTATTTAAGAATGCATGTTTTAGTTTTGTTACTCTTACTACAATGATTGTTTTTCTGTAACACTAACGGTCAGAAAGAATCACTATGTTGATGTTAATTACTTATACCGAGTAAGTCTTCTAATACTAAGAATTGGCAAGTTATACAATCCCGGCGTTTTACAGACTATAACACAAACACTGTCCGCATCGTATCGATTGCGGCTGAATTGACTGCCATGTGCCTTTCGGCCTATTGTTGCACTGTGCGCGCGCTCGGCTTTAACGATGAAGTTTCGGAGATCACCTCAACCGATTGGAAAATGTTCTGAAACAAAAATCTTCCCTAATAGTTCTGGAGATATTCACTAAAATGTGTCCAAAACGTAAAACAGAGACTTGCTAATATAGACAATCATAGCTTCATGGCGACGGTTCGAAACGAAAGAATAATAAAAAAAAAAGTTAGGCAAAGACAGTAGACATTTCCATCTCGAAATGAACCGTTTTAGAGATATTCAAAAATTTTGTCCAGCAATGTCTATTTGAAAACTATGTGTAGTGAGGGCTCAAATTTGAAAATAACCCGCCCTTACAAATAAGCCTCGATTGCTCTAAAAGTTCACTCTGAAGTAAAACCTTTACACTTCTATACAAAAATGGCCAACAGACAATATCGAGAGATTTCTCACTAAAGTATAAAGTTGAGCAACCATTTTTTAAAATATTCTTCATAAACTATACATTAAAGCAAGTAAAAAAAAACTTGTTTTGGGCTGCAGATATCCTGTTTCCTAATTTTTCGGAAAATGTTCGGAACTTTAAGAAAAAAAGCCTCTTCGTTATGAAAACATGATTTAAGAATTGTCCAAAATTGACTTATTTTCAGATTTTCGCGAGAAAGACCTCAATTTTAAAAATGTTCCATGCATACAAATATAAATTGCTGCAAAGATTTATTCGCGAATAGAACCAGTGTTCCTCTTTGCAACAATGGCCTAAAGAATCCATGAACTTACTTCAACATTTTTCTCAAATCTACAGTCTAACACTTTCCAAAATTTCACTCCCTATAAATTACACTAAACCAGAAAACCTTACCCTTATTTGCTGCTGACCCAGCTTCCGGAATATTCCCCCCGCCAAAATTACCAATTTCCACACTCTCAAGAAGAAGAGCTCAATATTAAAAGTGTTTCATGCCTACTAATATACCTCGAGTGTTCTAAATGCTCCATATTTCTCGTCTGAGAAAAAACGAACAACATTAAAATAAAAATGTGAAACAAAGCTTTATGGCTGAAACATCATAGACATAAGTTTAAGTGTTTTCTTAGTATTAAAATCGTTGTGTTTAATTTCTCTCTCTCTCTCTCTCTCTCTCTCTCTCTCTCTCTAACTCTACATTTCTTATAATTAAAACAAGTGTGATGTTTGCATCCCGCATTCAATTACTGGCCATTCTTTGCTTGGGCTTTTTTGTGGTTTCTCCTCGTCACTTAGGCGAATGCTGAGATGGATGTTCACATTTCTTGACATTTCGAGACATATAATTTCATTCCATCGGTTGGTTCTTTTATGGGTCGAAAATGCCAGGGCGAGGTGGGCTGGGAAGTATGACGACTTGCGCTTTGGAAAGGCTTCTACCCCGGGGTCTGAAATGACAACGGACTTTCCTAAGGACTCCACCGGCATCAAGTTAGGGATCCCGTCTGCCTCATCGAAGTAACCATCCGGTGTCTCCCTCACCCAATTCCTTTTCGGGGCGTAAAAATCCTAAGTATGGCTCCTTCGGAAGGGAAGTAAAGCCGTGGGTCCCGTGTCGTACATTTACGGCACGAAAAAGAACCTCAACCCTGAAAGAGAGGCCTCTGAGCAAAATTTATCGGCCGTTTCACGCCCTGAGTTGAATGGGACGCTGATGACCTGAGCTGTTAAAGAGCGTCCATAAATAAAATCATTCATTCACCCAATTCCCTCCTCCCGGATGTGATCCATGAGGTCAATCGTGAGCAAGGCTCAAATACCAAAAATATGCTGCTCTGCCCTGTCCATCCATTCCCCCATGATGATATTTAAAATGCCGTGCAAATAAGCCTTTGTACAACAATAAAAAGATTACTTTAATATAAAAGCATTCAAAAGCGGAAACTATCTTCAGATCATTCATAAATGGTATTTTATTTTCCATATTTTTATTCCTCTATTGTGATAGTAGTATTTCAAATTGTTTATGTAGTGGCCACTTCTGAAGTTGTACTCCGATTAATATTGATATCTGCAAGAAGTTGAATTTGTTTGCATAAAGTAAAATTATTTCTATTATACAGTGTGTCCAGAAATTAAGTATCAATTTGGTTGAAATAGTGAGTGAGTTCATGGAGTAGGCGATCAAATTTAGTCCGAATTCCACCATAAGATGGCACTTGCAACCTCCACGTCACAATGAATACCCACTCTGGCACACTTAACATCATGAATGTTCAGTTTTCTGTATCAGCGGAACACATGTTGATCTGTAGTCACGAAGCCAATGTCCCGATTTCAGCAGAAAGTACAACATTTACATCTACAATATACCTGCAATGCACTGACATGCAAATATTACCCTATGTCCTCCGTTTCTACAAATCCATACTTAATTTGTGGACATTCTGTAAAATCAACTCTATTGTCTTACAGTGTCAAACAATTAAGTAACTGAAGGATCTCAATGATGATTTTTTTTTTTTTTTTTTTACTCCGTAGTTCAAAAAATACACTTTAAACTTTTCATATTCGTAGCCACCAAGCTTCATAATAGTTGAATACATGCTGTCACTTTTCCGGAACACTTTGAATTAATTGGGTATGATAAAGAGTTCCTTCGCTGTTATTAGGTCTGTTATGTTTATGTCCTCAAATTTTCATTTTGAATATTTTGCCACACAATGTACAGAATAATGCACAGGGATGCTTTCATGGTTATATTTATATATTTCATATTTCCTTCATCATTCCATTCCTTACCATTCAAGGAGCACTATCGGTGGACAAGGATATTAAATGCTTTTACAAACTCTTCAATAATCATAAAATATCTAAAATCCAAGTACTTCGATTTGTTTCAGTCAAATAAAAAACAAATCAAATACTACACACAGCAATACATAAAAAATACCCATGATAATAATAAAATTTTAATCATTTTGTTGTACTTATATTTGTGGTAGAAGTTAGTACAACTTAAAAACCTGGATGAGGTGTAAAATGGTAGAACGAATAAAAATTAGTCAGAATATTGCTGTGAGCGTACACATCCATTGAGAATAACATGATAGTGTAGGATGCTTGTGGCGATGTAGCTGATGGCAGATAGCATCCTATTAGGACCCCTTTCGGTTGGTAGGTCTAAATCTGTAATCTTAATAAATATAACATAGTTAACTGTGTCGGATACACAGTACACTGGGATGCATTAGTAATGCGTGACGCTAACGTCGAGACTTGGACCAGACAACTCTCTACCACGACATACGACGCGGTTGGCAAAATTGTGGACTAGACCAACCGGCGTAATATACTTTACATTATGGCTATTACTGATCTTTATATAGCCGTAGTGTTCGGGTAGCCTGTCTGCTTTGTAATCCTGCAAGCCCTCGATTGAGATGAACGTTGTGTAAGTATTTATTTATTTAGTTTTTCCCGTATCCTGCAAATACTTTATGTTGCCCGGGCTCTTCTGATCACATTTTCACAATCATCTTCTTCCATCTTGACTTGCCAACAGGTGGGTTTCACCGAATGAGCACAGTGTTCTCTCGACATTCATCTGACGCCGGTAAGCGGTAGGTACTAGGTACGAGTACAAGTATCTATAACAGGGAGGGTAATTAGCAGACAATTGTTATAATAATGTTACAATTTGCAGTTCAATAAAAGTTATTTATCATTGGAAGACAAGAAATAGGATATTGCATCTTCTATTTATCCCAAAAATTGAAAATGAACGAAGAGCAATAACTATTACTATTGCATATACTTAAACTTATTCTGGGTCTTATAACTGCAAATACATCAAAATTGAAACACTATCACTGCGGATTCTAAGGTCAACAATGATGTCAGCAAAAACACAAGACTGTAAAACTGAATCATTTTTTGCAAAAACGAACTAAACGAAGCTATGACTTAGAAATAAAGGGGTAGCTTTATTAGAAATATGCTTGTATTTATGACTTAAATATGTTTAAATATAACGTTAAAGACACAAACATGATCTTATAATTTCAAGCATTTATTTAAATATTTATGAATACCTCCGCGGTCTAGTGCCCAGTCTGCTGACTTCTAAACCCAGAGATACCGGGTTTGATTCTGTGCATAGGAACATTGCTTTAATTAGCCTCATTCCCCAACCTCCATACATTCTGGAATGTATGCATACGAGATAAATATGAGTGTGTTTCAGTGTTTGAAACCAAAGTAATAAAACCCAATGATAACCCAAAAGGTTAATAACGGACTAGGAACACCATCAATTGTTTCGCAAGTCAAAGCACCGATATAAACATAGAAGTTAAAGAAGACTATAGAATAAAAATTTAATTTTTCATATTTTCATACGGTAAATTCCACACTTCTAAATACAGCAGTTTATGCAACCTATCAATAAAAATAGTGTGTAGAAAATCTGGCTCAAAATCTTCACATTTTACTTCATGTTCGCAAAGAATCTTGGAAAAAGTGGAATAACCTGAACTAGACAACAGCACTCTTTCCAGTTTCCGCAACTTTTAGCTTTAGCTTTGCGCGCTTTAAACCACTTTAATTTTCTTTCATACTTTGTAGTGCGTTTCTAAATGGAAATCCTACACTTTCCAGATTGGCAGGTTGTCTGCTCTTGATAGTCTACCGAAGTTTGACACTAAATATGTCAAATTTGCAGCCAAAGTTGCTGAAGAAATACTTACAAAGTAAATAAAAGTATACAATGTTATCTCAGTAATGTTAAAACAATAATAGTTAACAAAAATCGCTGAAGAAACGTATTATTTTGGTCTCATCCTTGAACTTTAAGTCGCTCCTTCTGCAAAGACGGTGGTAAGAAACCTGTTTCCTTCGGGCACCGCAACCTACCAGCGATACTAATGCTTTCCAGTGTCATCGGCCAAGAGCAATGAGTTGACGCTTTTCACTTACAACTGAACATCGCCTATTAGACGGTTGAAAAGTATGCACGACAGGAATTTTGTGCTAGTCATTGCTTACAGCTCCTCCGCTCCACTGCACTTTTCATAAATTCGCTTTCTGTAAAACTCTTTAACGTTCTTGTTATCTGGAAACCAATAATTTAAAAACCAGACCGACCTGATTCGGTGATTTTAGGATCGTTACATTTTCTAGTACATCTTTTCGAGTTTGTTAACCCCGCACGGTTAACTCTTGTGTGTTCGTCATACTAACGTGAATTGAGTAATAAGCTGCGAATTGTATTTTTCAAAAGATTGCATTAACTAAACATGTTGCATTCTTCCTGCATAGGCATGAACGTAGGAGTCCGTGACTGCCTGTTGGATTACTTTCTATACCTGAAATATTCCTTTCACTATGAGACACCACTGTCGTCAGAATCTCGTCTGATATTGACAAAGACCGTACCCTGTACAGTAACTTGAGTAAGTTTGTTTAGCCACGACCGCACTCACACGAGTTGGAAACCAGCAATACGATGAATGCTTTTGCAACCATGAGAAACAGAAGAACTCTACATAAAATACAATGCATATGAATAAGGAAATTTACTGAAATTTACTGTCATTTTGCTGTCCTTAAATCATTTTTTTTGCTTATCTCGGATCCCCAAGATTTAACTCGTGTTGAAAATCCTAAATACTTATATATATTTTAAATCTGTTTATTACTTATTTGCAACATATAAACAAACAAGTATATGTACATGTTTTCCTCCATATTTGCCTTTTTACTGTAGTGTATCCTTGCACAATAGTAATCAACCTACGCCTTCATAAGATTACATGTGTCCCTATCAAGAGCCTTAAAAGGGTGTTGGTGATGCCTCACTTCGACTACTGCGATTTTCTGCTAATGGACTTAAACTCTAAACTAAATTACAGAGTGCTCATAATATGTGCTGCGTACGTTACATCTGCCATGTACGTTTGTTCGACAATGTAACAGGCTCCCTCAATATTCTATCTTCATTCCGCCTGAAAGACCGAAGAAACCTTTTCAAAATAATCTATACATCTTCTCGTTTTCATAATCTATCTTCCTCTCATAACCTTAACACACCCTTTGAAACTCGGCATTGAGCCGAGCATCACTTTATTCATCATCTTTCATTGTAACCATTGCTCATCTTTGGAATGCATTGCCACAAGACGTCAGAAACTGCCAAACTTTAGGAGCATTTCATAAGAAACGCTCCTAAATGCTCCATAATGTTATTGGAAATAATAGATTATCTTATCGTTTAATTCATTATGCTACAATACAGATCTTTATTTATCGTACTGTATAATTTTTCAATTCTATTATTGTTGTTATTGTTATTACCATTACAAAAATCCTATCAACTTCATAGTATTGTTAAGTGTTTTTCATTTTTATGTTTTACTTACATTTACTTACATTTATTTACACTCTCATGATATACATAAGTTTATATACGTATGTGTATAAATTGTCATTGTTAGTGTTTGTTAGTTTTATTGTTATAATTACGTTAATATTTATCATTATTGATGATTAGGTATTAGCACATATTTATTTACTCTTTCATGTTTTTTTTGTTTTGTTTATTTATGGACGCTCTTTTACATCTCACCAGCGTTCCATTCAATTCAGGGCGTGAAACGGCCGACAAATTTTGCTCAGAGGCCTCTTCTTTCAGGCTTGAGGTTATTTTTCTTACCATAAATGTACGACACGGGACCCACGGCTTTACTTCCCTTCCGAAGGAAGCAATACTTAGGATTTTTACGCCCGAAAATATCCATCGGTCCTGACCGGGTTTGAACCCGCGATTTTGGGCTTAGGAAGTAAGTATGGTTACCATTACACCACCGGATCTACTTCATGTTTTATATAGGTTTATATGTATATGAGTATTTTCCTTGTTTCTGTTTTTGTTACCCTTTATATTGTCACTGAAAGTTAGTGTAATTATTGATACAGCGAAAGAGAAGGTTTAATGGCCTCAATAGTACCAAAATAAATAAATTAATAATCATAAAATATGAATATCATATTAAACGTGTAAAAATAACAATGTACAATGGTATAACCTAAGTAGTACATTTAAATTCTTAAATAAGAGGGTCGCTGCTGCATTTTACTTGTAAGTCATTATATATGCCCAGCCTAATAACAACAAATAAAAAAATGATAGTTTAGCGTTGTAGGGAAGCGGTGGTGAAAATTTAAAGTTGTGTAATTTCAGTAGATTACCATTTCTGAATTCTAGTCATAATTCACTTGAATATATCCTTTTCTGTTTATTTTCACAAGCGCACAATTGCGCCGAAATACTAATTAATTACATTAATCATGTGCACAAAGGTAAATTTTACTAAAGCTATTAAAGAACGTAATTTAATGGTTATCGCTCACTTTACTTTTATGCATATTGAAGCCTATCTTGCGAATACTCAATGAAATGGAAAACAAATGTACAACTCAATCAGCAAATCAAATATTTGTATGTGAATAAGCAAACGCTTATATGCAACATTGTTTGGTATCAAAAGCGGGGTCGTAAACACATGCAAATGCATATTTATGCTATTATATACTGACAATTTTAGAAATATTTGTGCCTGTTTTCCCCAACTTTCTTTGATGACTAGTTTCTAATTACTGGAACTATAAGTATTTAGGAGAAGCACAAACAAAGAATCTTGCTCAAGAAAACAAAGTTAACAGTCAGGGCCCTTTGATTATTTTTAAGGAATTCCAAAGAATTAAAATTGCGATTTTGCCCATGGAAAGATTTTTGAATAATTTTTCCTTCATCGATCCTACCTACTAGCACCTACAATGAAAAATAAATAAATAAATATATCTATATATGCATATATGTGTCCGTTGTCGCTCTAGCGGTCGCAATTTTTGTTTTTTCTCAACAAAATTATGTATATTTCTTTAAAATAAATTTATAAAAGTAGTTTCTGAAAATCAGGGAATCGGGTTATTAGGAGGGGGTATTCCTGAAAAGCGAGTGGGAGTTAAAACTAAATTTAAAAATCGCTCTAGCGGCCACAATTTAATTTTTTTTAAGAAAACTCTATATGCTGTTAAAACAAAATGAAAAAAAAAATATTTCCGAAAATCAGAGATAACTAATTAGTGATACCTGATTTTTAGGAGGGGGTTATCTGAAACCTAAAATTTAAAAATCGCTCTAGCGACATTAATATTTGATTTTTCGCAAAAAAAAAACTACATTCGTAACATTTAAATAGAATAAAAAATAATTTCTGAAACTCACGGAAATCAAGCCATTAGGAGTGGTGGTTTACCTGATACCCAAAGTTCAAAAATCGCTTTAGCAGTACCAATATTTGTTTTTTCCACAACAAAATCGATATATGTCATTTAAATCAAAACAGAAAAATAGTTTCTGAAAACCAGTGATATCAAATTATTAGGAATGGGGGTTTACCTGAAACCCATAGTTTAAAAATCGCTCTTGCGGCACAAATATTTGTTTCTCCATAACAAAGTTCGGTATGTACTATTTAAATAGAATAAAATTGATTAGTTTTTTGAAATTTAGGAACTTTGGACCATTAGGATAGGGTTAAACTTAAAAACCGAAGTTTAAAAAGCACTCGAGTTTAATTATATTGATTTAAAATAAAAGGACAAATTTATTCAGCATATAAACTATATTTACACCGATGCATTTGTTTTATATTTAATAAAAGCATCGTCGTAAAAATGAAATATTAATATATGTTTGAGAATTATATTTGTATGCAAGAGAACTCTAATTATATTCAAAAAACGTTTGTGTTAACGTTTTTACCACAATAAACATGTAAATGAAATTTCAAAGTCAATGAAAATTGACGAAACTTTCGATCGTTATTGTTGATTGTATACTTGGTACATGTATTGTTTTTAACTAGTCGCATGTTTTTGTTTTATTGAAACATATGAATATATTGATCTTAATTACATCATGTAACTCGAAAGTATGTTATTTTTCTCCATACAGCATTTCTTTGCCTATCAGTGGTCATATATTTAATTTAATTAATATTACACAATTTAATTTTGTGGTTTGGTAATAATAATAACAACAACAATAATAATAATAATAATAATAATAAATCTAAAAATGATGGAGTTTCTCTTTTGCGGTATTATAGATTGCGTACTAATTTTTTCTCCCTAATCCACACAGCAGTGACATAACTTATTTCATTAATTAATAAGATCCTAATTTGGATTTTATATTCTTTTTAATGCTACTCTACTAAGGGAGGAATTCGCTTAGTTTAAGCAGCTCCTGCTTGCTATTATTTCTATTGCAATTAAAAAAAATGTAAAAGGGCTCACGTATTCGTAAATTAATACTCAATTTAAACACTGCAATTTTTCCTTTCATTGTCAATAGCCATTTCTCTAAGTTGTGCACTAAACTCTGAAGAAATTTAAAAAAAAGCTTTCTAAACAGAAATCTGCTACACGGCTCACATCTAAGTTCTATAGTGTTCTTGGCCTTCTCAGTGTGTTAACAAATTCCCTAGCGTTCTTCATAACAGTTAGTAAGCTTAGTTCATATACAGAGACAAAAACTTTTATTCGGCATACTCAAACAAAGCTCCGAGTTGTAAATAATTATGTTTTAGAGATGAAAAAGAGTTACATATAATTAACGTTATTGTCGAGATATGCTTTTGTTACAGAAGTCGATTAGGGCTGCTTAATCCGACTTGTATAGATTAAGAGACCATGCATAGTGTGTAATGACTACAAAAACCAAAATATACGCTTAGTTAATGCGCCATTAATAACGTCTTGTGAGTTTAATAAAGCGCTAGCCCAATGTTTCTGATTTTCAACCAGAAGATTGAATAATTACATCGATCCAACTTGTACGGTAAATGAACTTGCTGAGAGGGGATTGGGATAGTTCCTTTTAATGGTTTTTTTTTTTTTTTTTTTTTTTTTCTGCTAATGTTTTCAAGTCCCAAAAAGAAAAATTGTATGGTGGATCTCGTGTGATAATAGAGTAAGGGGTAGCTCATATAGTATGCTTAACAATAATGCAGGCTGTGGAAATAATAGTGCAAAGAAATTTACAAATAGAAAGCAGGTCGAAAAATAAGTGCCTTAAGAATAGAGATAGCTATAAATGTATTTACGTTGATCAAGAGAACAGAAAATAGAATAACTGCTTTTGAAGAATAATTTATTCCGTTAAATAAAGAATATTACTTAAGTGGGTCACATACTGTAATTTAATTTACTGCAGTTCAAGTACAGAATTCGTTTATAAAACTAACTTACTGTAGTTCTCAAAACGCCTAACCACTTCCACAATGAGTAACACTGCGTAGCTTGTGGTTAGATTGAGGTGAAGTTTGCTCTTGACTATACCTCCACAATGACTGGCTATGAATACACATACATCACATCACAACGTAGCTATGTCATTGATCCACATTGAAGCGCCTGAGACTATTTGCTCCCGCTCTCAAAATGTAATATGTCAAGTCGCCTTTATATTCATAAATTATTTACCATATTTTTTTTCTCATCGTGTATAAGAACATTTTACAAATCATATTGTCTTTCCGCAGAAAATTCTGCATACGGATAAGAATCTTTTCTTTCCATAAACACAAATAAAAAGATTAATAATATATAAAGAATACCCTTTGTTACTTTCCTTGCTATTATTGTTACTACTATTTTATGTTACTGTTAAACTATCTAATTCTTTCCCTACAAGTTTAAGATACCAATACTCAGGAATAGCATGTGTTTGAAAAAAGCTATTTTATGGTTGTATGAAGATACTCCCATCTATATAGGAAAAAGAGCCATTTGAAGTCATTAAAAATAACAATAATGCCTTAAATGAACGAACCTTAGAAAGATAGATTGTGATTGTACTAGCTTTGAAAGAGAAAGGAATAAATGAATCAAACTAATCATATTTGTCCCCCTCCAATATCAGGGCTTACAAGTACTTACCGGTACTAAGCCGGGTCCATTGTATCTCCCTGAATGGATAATCAGTCCAATGTCAGGGCCGCCTCGAAGACATCACAAACACATAAAGATGCGATATACATAGACATGGAATGAAAAGAAATGAAGTGGAAAGTGGGTCCGTGGCAGAGAAATACTACCTCGGTAGTTACCCTTTCTGAAAATGGACTTAGGAAAACTACAAAAACTTCTGTCAGATGTCGGCCGCAGAATTTGAACCTGAGATCTCCCGAATACTAGTCCCAAACGTTACCGAATGAGCCAACCGCTCGATTGAACCAAAGAAACACGAGAAGATATTAAATGAACGAAAATTAGAAAATGATAACATAACAGAAGTGTAAAAAAATAACAAAATGGAAATGAACTAAGGAACAGAATTAAATATGAATAAATTGGTATGGGAACGCTTTTAAAATGATAATTTTATTTATATATTTCATCGTTTTTTGTTTTCTTTAATAAACTAAATCAAGCATAATATTAATTTCAATTTTCTCCAAACAGATTCTTTAATAATAAGTTTTCTCTGATTCTTATAACAAAAGTTCTTTATTTATGTGTTGCCTTGAGGTACATGGGAAATGGAAGACGCAAGTGACATCAAACGAAAAAGAAAAGGAGACAATCCGAGAGCGTATAATGGTGGAAATTACATACACAGAAGCACACGAGATTCTGTAGTAAACAGGAGCAAGTTGGAAACTACAGCAAGAAGCAATGCGCCGGAAGACAATCAGCAAACTCACCAGGGAACGGTACTTATGTAGCTCCGAGATCTCTCTCATATCTAACTGGGAAGGTTTATTATCTTCGTTTGATTTACATAATCAATATACCTAACGTCCTACTGCAAAAAAAGGCTTATTTCCACAAACTCAGACTCTGATTCCACATTTTTTTTTTTTTTTTGTTAAACTAAGTTTAACGTCGACCGTAAAACATTATTCAGTGAGAAGATTAATGTTAAAGAGACTTCTCGTCTCCAACAACCACATTAGAACATAACACCGCGAAGTTAGTAAAGTATTCCGCCATTTTGTGGGAACACTTTCTCTTTCGTTGGGGTATTTTTAATTCCGCAGCAAAATTTCCACTACAAATGTGAAAGAAATGGATTTAACCTTCAGCTATCAATGATTCCACCACTGCCCTTACGGCGGCGACTGCTACGAGCGCCTTTCACTCTCGTTATTAAAACAAAATATACACTGATTCTATAATATATTATTAATATTGATAGAATATTTTCTACCATGGACGTAAAATTAGCATCAATCATACAGTGTAGGTGATCGTGAACTGTGAATAGCATTTCGTCGTAAACAGCAGTAGGTTTCTACATTTCAGCCACAAACTCTCAACAGCTCTCTCTGGTGCCACGTACCCTAACTTCTTCAGGTTTTTGATGATATCTTATTTCCGAAGGCTTTTTAGTGTATAATTAGAAAACACAAATATTTCAAAGTCTTAATTTATATTATCTACCGTCATTTTAACCAATGATGACAAATTTCACTTTCTTTGGCGCTCTTTAGTGGAAGTTCTTTTTTCAATTCCTATACAGTGAAAATAATACGAGTCTTGCTTTTCAAAGCAGGAGGGTCAATGGCTGCGTGCGAGTAAAAGCGGTCCGCTCAAGATTAGTAACAATGAGAGGCACTTTTTTGAACCTAGGGGCATAAGCAATATAGATCGACTGGACAAGAAAGCGACAAGAGATAATTAAACGAATATGCAAGAATTCTAAAAATGTCAGTATTAAGAGACTTACAAGAAAGGTAGCAAAAGTGGCAGTGTGAATGGAACACGTTTAATAGCGAAATAACAAAAGCCCCCCCCCCTCAAATTAGTAGACAGATTAAAACTAAATATAAACACAACGTAATAATTCACAACCATGGTAAAAGGGCATGGTTACACCAGGCCCTATTTCTGCAAAGCATACACCGGGCGGCCAGAAATCCGAGGGGGCGAAGCATTAATAAAGATAGTAAGTCCCAAACGCCGGCAGGCCCGTGAGAATCACCTCCGGTTCCAATAAGGTGTCCCAAGGTCTCCCGAGGAGGCTCTCAGACAAAACCCACACATTTTCCTGGGCGCAAGTCACTGCTACTTAAAAAAAAAAAAAAAAAAAAAAAAGGTCAGCATTGCCGATCGTAAGTGAACTGACCACGGAACCTCATGAATGCAACTATCCCCTTATTGTGGTAGTGCTTACACAGATTTAAATTATAGACGATTCAACATGCCCTGCACACACTTATAACAAATAATTGCTCTGCGAGCATTAGACTTTAATTTAACAATAAAAAGATACACAAATCTTAATTTTAATTATTGAATGCTACATTTTATAAAAAAAACTCATTTGATTCTGGCCCTGGCCATTTCCAATTGTGATCCGTTACACCCTTGTGTCATTATCTTTCTTCTTCTATTTCGTGCTATTTTGTTTTATTACTGATTAGGCATATACATATTACTTGTTGATTAATAGTTCATTAAGCGCTTTCTAAAGCAGTGTTATGACCATCAGTGCGCGTTTAGACTTCTGGAAGAGAAGTTGTGCTGCCGTATTTTAAAATAGAATAAAATACAACAGTCAGTATTTGTATACAGCGAGGCACATTTGAAACCGTTCAATCGCTAGTTGGCCCCCGCATTTCCCTTCATCCAGTTACTGTTTCCAACAGTAGGGAGATACTAGTGAGTCTTTAGTGCATTAATGTGTTGTGCAATGATGAGATCTCATTACTTAACCAAAATACATTTTGAAGACTTACATAAAGTGGAAGAAATCTTGTGTAAACATTTAAGCGCAAATTTCATAATCGCCCGAATTTACTAAATCATTAACAAGAGATTTAGTGAGTACGTTTATCCAAATAGATTATGTGGCGGATCGTAATAACGGAATTAATAGCATATTTGACTGCAAAACGACTAATGGCTTCCTCATTTTCCAATATAACACTCTGTGCTTGTTACATTTGGGCAACTTAGAAAAAGAGAGTATATACCATGAATCCTCACGCTCTGGATGAACCTAAAATATTCAAACAACTTTGATTTATTCATGCAGAAAAACTAACGATTGTAAATGGTAATTTCTTGAGAGAAAGTAGATTATGAGTAGCGAAAACTGTGCATCACTTCCGGAATCTTCTATAAGAATAGGGAAAACGAAAATTAATCTATTTTGTTTTCAAAAGGCTTGTTGTAGCTGCTGCGAGTGCGGAGGATGACGCCGGTAAGCGGCCGATTTTCAAACGGAAGGTTTTAAATATGCTTCATTGTATTAATGATCGAAGATAATTTTAATGCAGTCATGCTTGATAAGTATTTACTCCATTCTACCTTGCGAATAAATTGGAATAATATTGCGCCAAAGAAGATGCACTGTGCTGAAGAGAAACAGAATGAAAACGCTTGAAAATTTTTCAAAACCTCTTCGTCGTTTCCAAAAAAAAAAAAAAAAATGGCATTCTTATGATTGTATATAAAAAGCAAGAACGCTATTGAAGTTGAATTTTGGTACATTTTCGGGAAAATAAATGAACGCAGTAGGAGACAGCATATTTATCGTACGTAAGCTGCGACTAAAGTATTCCCCAGGTCTTTCATTACTGTTGCTGCCTGGAATCGCTGGTTGCATGTTGTATACATATATTTACCTCATTAGGAAACGTGAACAATGAAATTTGTTCCAGGTGCTCAATGAAGCGTGTATAGGCGGATCGAATGCAACAGTTCCGGCTCATCATGACATCATCTTGTTTAATAATAGTCAGACCAGAGTGCAAGTTACAAATGTAACCTTATTGACTGTCATTATCCTAACGTTTTTTGTTTCTTGCTCGTCATGGCGAACGCACTAAAATTATATGTTTGAGTGACTTTGAACTGCACTACATTAGACATAACAGAACCCAGTTCCTCTTTTAGCCCTACCACTTGCATCAAAGGGAGGCAGTACTATCGAAGTCAATTTAAAAGTTGGTTAACTTTAGTGTACGCTTTTATTACTGTTTTGTTTATTCATTCTTCTGTCGCGCTTTCGTTTATGAAAGGTTAGTCTTCATAATCCCAAGTCTAGCATAATAATATTCTTTTGTACTTTCCTAAGCAGCTGAGGACAAAAACAGAGAGATATTATAGTAAAAAAAAAAGTACTTATCTTAGGGGAATATAAGGAACAAGTACATAATAAATAAATATTTCTCTGTGCAAATCGATTAAGGAGAAAGAGGATGTTGCAGTATGTTTAGAATGTCTAAATGAGCCAAATCGCATAGTACGTAGGAGAAAGAGCAATTCCAGAATTGCAGACACTGAAGACGAACGAGATAACTTTGATCTCAAAGACAACTGAGGCGTCAACATGGCCCAACTGCAGACATGGATGGTGCAGATCTTAGTATTCAACTTTTTGATTCAACGTTCCCTGAGAGGTTTTTTTTCCCCCCTTCATCTCAAGCGTTCTTTGTTCACGTTTAACTTAGTCATTCATGATCAGTATTCAACTGGCTTGAGATCTGTGATCGAAGTAAGACGTTAGTGGTAAAATGTGCGATATTCTATGTAAGCTGAAACAGCAAATTTCATTTTCATTGTGTGTAAAAGTGGTTCAAATGAAACAGGTTGATCTACATATTAACTTATCCATACAAAATGCATTGAACCACTCCTTAGGAACCACTCCTTAGGTATATTGAATTATAGTATTCGTCCTTTTTATCAGCAAATTTCTCTACAGCCGCCTCAATGAGGTTTCTGGCCTTCCATAAAATCATCAAACACTGAAGAAGAGTTTTGCTGCAAGATAACGTGAAACTTCGGATGATTGACACAACGTGAATACACTGCTACACTTTCGCCAGATAGTTCTTGGCGACTTTCTAAGGTTCTTTATAGTTAAACTCTTGAGATTTCCAGGTTTTTGAACTGCTAATAAACACTCTAAAGGCATTTGTTCAATTCAAATCATGAGATTCGTCGTGAGGATGAAAACTGTTTAAGAAAATTATCAATGAATTTCTTAAGTCTCAATAAGTCAAAGGTTGTCAGCACTTCAGTGTTGGTAATGTGGCGACTCATGAGGAATCATATACTTAGGTGTAAACAACTGCGAAGCTTAGCCGCTATTGCTAACTACTGATCAAGAAAAAGAAGAGCTGTCGGAGCAAAAATTTGCACATGTTTAAATAGAATTCAGGTGAATTTCGTAGAGTGTTTGTGACAGGCAACAAAACCTGGATTCAGGAAATGAACATTTCCCGTTTATCCAGATTTAGCCCTTTAGGACTTCATTCTCAATATGAAAAAAAAAAAATGACTAGCAGAAAAGAGGTATATGCAGATATTAAGTAGATGAGGTATAGCATATTAGAAACTTGCTGAAAGAAGCATATAACTTTGTAAAGAGATCTTGTTGAGAAGTTAAAAAAAATTATAAAAAATGTTGTGTGTTCTTTATTTTTTCAGACTTATCGAGCAACCATCGTATAAAGGATTTTCTGATTTTGAGATCGCTATCTAAATAGCTCAGGGGGCAACATTTTATAAAAGACGTCTGGTCAATATAATTCGGTCTATGTTTCATTTGAACGTCTTTTAGATTGATTTGTTTGGTATACTTAACATCTTTGGTCATTAACATCCCATTCAATTTAAAGAGTGTCGGTCCTAGTGGTGTAGTGGTAACCTTACCTGCCTTCTAAACCCCAGATCGCGGGTTCGATCCCGGCCAGGAACGATGCATTTTTTGAGCGTAAAAATCCTAAATATGGCTTCCTTCTGAAGGGGAGTAAAGCTGTGGGTTCCGTGTCGTACATTTACGGCACGATAATGAACCTCAAGCCTGAAAAAAAAGAGGCCTCTGAGCAAAATTTGTTGGCCTGAGTTGACGCTGATGACCTGAGATATTAAAGAGCGTCTGTAAATAAACCTAATTAAAAAAAAATCCCTGCCAGTTATCGCTACAGGTCATGTGCTTATCACCTGTCCCTCTGTCCTGTGTAGGAAAATAAGCACAATTGAAATTTCTTTCTGGTAACCGAAATCTTTCCATGTTCCGCGAACTACGGGTAGTATACATCCATGCTTGGTAAGATATGTTAATTTGTAATTATACTGTTGTTTGAAGGGTTATTATGTGCGTTGGTTTTCATAGTAACAGTAAACTGAATTATCTCTTGCAAAAATTTAAATTATAGAAGTAATACCAATGTGCATCATTTCTATTTCACTATGCTAAATTATTCACTTCGTGCAAAATGCAAATATCTAGCAATATTAGTGGAGTGCGGACTTTGAGTATTTTTTTTTATTGAAAGGGGGAGGAGTGAAATAAATGGTAGCCATTATCGTAATTGTCATCGTTGTTATTTGTCATTATTAATGCTATTACTATTATATACTTTCATAGTTTTAAATTTTGTTTTATTTGTGTGTTCCAAAATTGGAATGAACGGCGAGTAATAATAATAATAATAATAATAATAATAATAATAATAATAATAATATGTTGATATTTATGCATTTTATTACTTTTGAGTTTACTGTTGCTTTTGTGAATGAGCTGAAAGTCAAAATTTATTGCAATCCGCTGGAATCATGCAAACATAGTGCCTCATTTTAAGGGAATGTGCGTTCTTTTGATATATAATAGCAAAATACATGCTAATGTATAACGAAGAGAAATTATTATTATTATTATTATTATTATTATTATTATTATTATTACTATTAGTATATACGTTAAATGTATTTACATTTTTATCTCTATCCAGCTTTAATTGATTAATATTTAATTATTCTTTCCCCCATTTTATCATTTATTTTAATGCTATATCTTAGACTGAACGTGAACATCTTAGGTTTAAGTCTGTAAGAACGAATGAAATGAAATGAATTAATGATGGCACAAATTAACTCGGAAACCTTGGCTTCTTAAACTTACATTCGCCTTTTCAGGGTAATGAAAAACTTCGTAGGAAAAAAAAAAAATATCTTACCCAGACAGTTTGACCTGCCTGAAATTAGAAACCCTGAACCGCCGGATTGTATTCGCAAATGCTACAGCTAGACTGCAGAGGTGGCCTATCTTAGTTTTATATTCATCCTCAGAGCACATACAATTCTGCTTTCTTTTTCTGAACTTTTCCCCCCATTCATTTGTTTAACGAGCGTTACAATAACGATATTTCTATGCAAAGATATATATTTTTCATTTATAGTAATAGCTTATCTTTTTCTTTTTGAGCAGTTTTTAAAATTATTTTATGTATAATAGAGCTTGGTATAGCTCGTAAGGGAAGTACATTTAAACACACTTCTCGATACGCGTACATTGCTATTAGCTGGGAAAACTTCGTTAAACTTGAATGTATAAAGCAGACTAAAATTATTTCCTTTTGTAATTCAAAAACATCGAATACATTCGCAAAACGCTGTGTTAACTCCAGAACTTTGCAACTCCTTTATGCTGAACAGCGCATTATATTTAACACACAGAACACAGTGTTATCCATGTTGGCAAGCGAGAATTGTATCCTCGTAGGTTGCCCTTCAGCTTTACCGAGCATGATGTCACGCAATGAGAAAAACAACCATACGCCGAACAAAACGTTACTCTTTTTTTATTTTTGTCTCCCCTTCCTGCAGAGAGCGAGAAACGCAGAAACGTGTTTTCCTGAAGAGCAATTTTCATATAACTTTTTTACATCACTAGAAACCATTATTCAGTAATCTTTTAATATACAGTTTTACTGATGTGAAGTTTGAGCTGGTGATGCTTTTGTTGCTTATATTGCCATTTTTATTGTCAAAAATAATACTAATATTGATTCTTTAAAATTTAACTATTTATGACCATAACGAAGTCAATGTCCTGAGTGAAAAATACCTACAATGTTCTTTACCTGATATTCCCTTCATCCTGAAAACGCATTTCAAAATAAATTTACGCAAAGACAGATTTAAAAATCGTTTGATGTTTCTCAATTTGTTTTGGTTACTATTTAGAATTTGCTCAAACCCGTTTGATTACTACAGTAGAACTCCAGTTGTGTTTAGAGAGTTACCGCCGCCAACTATTGTGAATTTTCAAGCCCTTTAATTTTTATCTAATCTGTAACTTTGATAAAATATGTAATACGAGAGCTGTTCAGTAAATAAATGTTCTTTTTCACAAAATACTTTTACTTATTCTTATAATTTTGATGATATTTCTCAAAGAAGTTTCGATTGGATGCAATGCTCCCGTCCCAGTGTTTCTGCCATTTTTTGAGAGGTCCTTCAGAAACGCCTACGCAGCCTTCGCCCAACTTCTGATGATAGAAAAAGCCTCCCACGAAGCTGTTTCTTCAATTTGCGGGAAAGGAAAAGTCACACGGGGCTAAATATGGACTATAGCGGAGCGTGGGATACACTTTGGGTTGATTTTTGTTAGATATTGAGCAACATATTTGCGATGTCGGCCGTGCATTATCGTGGTGTAGCATTCAGCTATGTGATTTTTGCGCGTGATTATGGCACTGCAGATTTTTCGGGGCTTCTCTGTGGCATTGTCCAATTACAGTTGAGCGCGTAAACCATTCCTTTATAAATATCGAAAAATAAGATGACCATAACTTTCCCAGCAAAAACAACCACTTTCTTTTTGTGTCGGTGGCACACAGAACTTTGTTGTTTGCTCTCAGGATCGAAATAATGTAGCAGTGATTACCTGTGAAAGAAACTGCAAGTCTTCCAGTTAACATCATCTTCAACTGCATACAAACCTGCACGCGAATGTGCGGGAAAATTCGGAAATGAGCCGTTTTATAACGCACACCGTGAACAAACACGTTCCATGTCCAACTCTCACAGTAACAGCGGCGGTGTTTATATTTTCTTCCTTTAGAGCACAAACTGGAGCTTCATGCACCTTCCTTTGAAATCGATTGCGTGTACTCTTTCAACATTGTTACATATAGCGAGACATTTCATGCTTTAAGTATATCTTGCGTTCCATTCAGCCATTTGGCAGCGGGTAGATAAAACAGATTTCAAAGCATGACTAGCAAGTATTTGCGGGGAAACCCCTCCCCCACATGCTGAATAAAAAGAAAACATGTTCTATACTACTATAAACTTTTTCTTGTAAAATAAATATATTAAATTATGCTGAAACTATCTGTCCATCTTGCATAAGGGCTCTAGTTGAATTAAGTATAAATAAAAAGGGAAAATGTCAGAATTTTCAAATTAAAACAATAGCAATAACAGCTCGCCTAATAACATTTAAAAGCATAGTTTTTGATAACTTGATAAGCATATGTAATATTCTCTTAGTTCCTTTCAATTTTTTTATAGATGCCACGAAAAACTATGATTGTTAGAAATAGAATAGAGAGAAAAAATCCTAACAATAACAATTAATGTCATCTTTGTCTCTTAGGGATAAAGCGAAACGTATGATTAGCAGCACTGAAAAATAATATAATAAATAATTAGTATCTATAGGAATTGTATGTTCTTTACAAAAAAATTTAACAGCGCCCCAAAAGGTTGTAATAAGTCTAAGTATGCTACTTTATTAGGACTAGAGTTGAACGTTGAACGTTTCAGTCAATGAAAAATGGTCAATTAGCCACCTAGTAAAGCATATAAAAGGAAAGCATTGCAGGTTAGGCGTTCATTGTTCTTGTCCGTCCTTGTGTTATCCGGTTCAGTCTAGCAATATCCTAACTTTTCAGGCCGAGGTCTACTCTAAAATACACAAAAAAGTGAAGGAATTTCTTGCAAAATAATCCAGTGCTTTTCATATATAGCAACCGATATGACTCATGCACTTAAATTGGTTTAAGATCGAGGATGAAACTGAGCCTGGGGAAAAAGGAATGAACTTAAAAAATATTACTAATACACATTTTATAAAACGATCCGTAAGAATTAGTGCAACTAGTACTGTTTATAGCAGTTAAAAACATAAAACTGCGGTAATATACAGCACCAACTTTAACCTATCACATTGTTGCATTGTTTTTTTGAATGGTGTTTAACGCCCGTTTTTACTACTGAGGCACCACAGGCGGCGAACATTGGTGATACATGAGATGAAATGATAAATTGGGAAAGAATTTTTTTTTAAGGAAAGAAACGTTCCAGGCCTAAGTTTAAGTACCTCCCCGGCACTTACCAGTTATGACTGAGAAAAACCTGAAAAAACCTCAGGGAGGACGGCCCTGGCGGGATTCGAATCCCAGACCTCTCGTTCACGAGTCCGCGCCTTAACGACCTCTGCCACCCGTGGCGGTGTTGCATTGTTAAATTCACTACATTTTGAAATGATTTTGATAAAATAAGGATGAAATAAAATATTTAACAAACGAATTTTGGAAACATAAACCGTAAACTTCTAGAAAGTCAAGCTCATTTGATGTAAACATTGGGAGAAAAAATTACAAAAGACTTTAAGAGAGCGAGAGTAATTAAATTATTTATATCAGGTTTGCGCATATCCATCAGTAGAACACTTTCATGCTCTAGCAAAATGGGGGCTATACTTAAGCTTTTGAACCTGATTGCATGAACATTTATGGCAAAATGTTAACTATTAAGTGATGAACAAGAAAAGGTTCTGGAAAATACTGTTAGTATTAGTGTTTCTATGCATGAGAGGCGTAAAATGGTGAAAATTATGTAGTATAGCGGTGTGCTCCAACGGTTTTACAGTCATGGGCCAGATTTTTTTCCCAATAATGTGATCTGGGCCACTCTTAATTTTTAATTTAAATAATAATAATAATAATAATAATAATAATAATAATAATAATAATAATAATAATAATAAGTATAACATTACTACGGTCTTCAAAGTAAGCCATATATACTCGAAGTAATTTAATTCAGGATTAATTCAAAACAAGTCAAATTTGACAGTTTGTGTTCTCATGCGTCTACTAACTTGGGACCGACACGCACGAAAGAATTGAAGATAATAGTAAAGAAGCTGAATATATCTGTAATTCTTAGTCCCATTAAGAATTGTCAATCTTTCCCCTTCAGCGGAAGTTCACCTTGGTGCTGAAGCAACCTTGCACTATTGGGATTGATTCATTCAAGAATGGTACACTACACTGTAACCTGCATTCTTAAAAACGAACTTAAAAATGCAATTTAGTCAGATGAAAGATATCCGTAGCATATGGCTTTGCAAATCAGCCTACAAAGAAAGATGGATTTCTTCTAGATTTGATCAACTGTGTGATGGTAATGAAAATGCCATGGAATGTACTAAATAATAGCATCTTTAGGGTCACCGTATGCCTAACGACAAATACGGAATCACGACCAATATGAATACATTAATTTTTAGAAACTCCTATTTTTGGTAAATTTTTTATTTCTAATACGTTATTAAATTGTTTTAGATCATAAAGACTTTTGGTTAAAAAGAAGCATCCAGAAAACAAAGGAGGCAATGCAAAACGCGGAGGATGAAAACGACTTAGCATACATTTATCACTATAGCAAAAACTGCACTAGAGACCTACATTTAGCCACATACTTACAGCTACACTGGGCATTATGCAGAGGGCAGCACTGCAGAAGAAAGGCGGTTTTGTAACCCAGAGCATATGCTAACAAGTACAAGAAAATTTTCAGCATACAATATTCTCCGAGGGACAGAAAGAAAAGTTAAAGAAAACATGAATCGTGTACTGTCACAGTAATTTCAGAAAATGTAATTAATATTCAATAATGAAAAATATTAAAATTTGTATTAAAGAATATGTTATTTTAAAATGCATATATTTGTTATTTTAGAGCATATTTAAGCCCTTTTATGGCATAATGCATACACATTTTTACATTTTTAAGTGCATGAGCTTTCGAGTTCTACAGATACATATCTTTTATTTCGCTACTTTTTAATTCCATTATTTCTTTTATTGCATACATTTTCTCTTAGAAGATTTTCTAGTCCTCCAATCGTTGATAGCGAAGTTGAGAGCACGTATATATCAAATTGCAAATATTTTAGCATATGTAATAGTTTTAAAATATTGGGCTGTGCTCAAAAGAGTGTAAAAGAGATTTACAAGCCTTGGTCAAACGCAATGAAGAGAAAAACGCTTCACGTACGGCTGGCGGAAACAGAGTGCCATGCATGATATAACTTTCTAGAATAAACTCACAAAACTCGCAATGGTCTTTCACAAAGTCATTACGTCTGCAGTAGAACAAAGCTTTGTTTAGTTGGACTTTTGAAATGAAAGTCCAATAAAAGGGGTTTAACAGAACTGCCAAATTCGGAGACTTTATTTCAAAAATAATCAAGTGATATTTTTAAAAGTAAGCTTATATGCGCTTGAGAAAAATTAAATTTTAACATTTCGTTTCCTTCATTAATCAAAACAATCAGTAGGTAGATTTTCAGAGTTTTTATTTGCAATAGGAAAAACAAAATGTATATTAAATTGTTTAAACCAATATGTGTTAATACTTTCCAACAACTATTGAATGTGCTATCAAAAGAGAGTCGCGTACGTTTAAATATAAATCTGCCTCCGGTGGAAAAGTAAAATACATTGCAGTAAAATTGCATTTTATTAGATTTCATACCGAACAATTAAAAATATACTGTAGCTATTTTAAGAGTGAGATACTTTTAGTTTCACATTTACACGGGCTCGGTGTGTATTATGTGTTACATCTTCCTCTGGTACTTTAACACATATAAATATTAAGGCTTTTTTGTAGGTATCTTATAATTGCAGCGTCCGGATTTTGATGATATACCAGTTTTTTCCATATAGTAGTATTGCTTTTAAATACTAAATACGAAATTCTTACTGTGAATGTGTGAATTTTATTTTGAATCTTTTCGTCATATTTCTTCTTTTTCAAATCTTGTGTATTTTTTTAAAAAAATGCGTCATGTTTATTATTCTTTGACGTTTTAAATCCTTTTCGGGTCAACTTTTGCAACAATTATGGTAATAACACTAATAATTATTAATGATAGTATTAAATCACGTTTAATTTTTATCAAATTGTAATAATTAACACTCTTCATTTTTATGTAAGTAACATTGAGAACAAGAACACATCTCCCGCCTTGCAGGAACAAAGAAATATGCAGCTCGACAATGTACAAGTATATTGTCTTAATACTTATTGTCAGAGCATCCTTTTGGTTTATTTTTCACTGCCACTCCTTTAGTTAGTGAACAATATTCAGGAAAGAAAGTATGGATTTCTGTTCCTGAAATTTCATGCAGCTATGTCTAAAATAAAGTCATCTAAATCCTTCTACTCGAGACAGATTGTATCTGAATTTGGAGATGTTTTTTTCTACGGACAGTGAAGTATTGCTATGTAAGATGTGCGAAACAAGATATCGTCCCGAAGAAGAGTTATAGTGAAGCAACATATGAGTCGCGATAAGCATATAGGGCAGTACAACTCCCGAGGAGGAAGATTTTCTGAGACATTTGTGAAGCTATAGACTCTAGAACATCCTGTTTTGGATACTGAACAATGCTAACTTGAATCTCGTAGATACACGTAAAGAAGATATTCATATCTAATCAAATAAGCAGTGACGTAGAAAATCGTATGGGGCACGGACAGGTGAAGTGTTTTTACTTACGAGTGAAGTAATAGAAATTGATAATCACACTACAATTTTTAGATTATTTGAAATGTGTATGTTTTAGTTATGTCTTGATGCCGTCTTTGCTTTCTCTTCACTTTATACACTATCAAAGCAGGACAGTCAATACAGGTATTTTATCCTAAAATGGTGAAACGCTATGATTAAAGTAGCTAATCACATAAGAGCAAAACTTCTTCAAGTGGATGCCAGTGTGTCAAAGACGGGTAAAATAGTTTAAGGCTATACCACTCATCAGTGTTTAAGTTCATGTTTTCCGGTGTCCCACTCGCACCTGCATCTCAGCAATTTATCATTGCAATCGTATTAGATGCTGGAATCTGTATCGAAACACTGATTTCTGACGCGAAGCTGGTGCAACTGAAGCTGCTAAAACACCATTTACAAACAGTGAAATCAAAGGACCGTTGCAAACTTCAGTTCCTTAAAATATGGAATTCAAGTGCTTTCTTTCAAGAAGAAAGATGAAAGCCTGGAAATAGTTTTAAAAATTATGTCTGATTTAAAACATTTCGGGAGAGAATTTGGAATAAATGTATCAAAGTAAATCGAAAACATTGTTCACAAAAACTTTGGATATGAAACAAATGCTAACTGGTAAATAATTTGATAACAAAAAAACTTATTGCCACTGATGTAGTGAATTTCAAGGATACTCCAGTTCTGTCAACAGCGGAGAAGATATTCTCCAAGTATAAAACTGTGTTGTGTGATAACAAACCTTTCTTCGTTTTAGAGAACCTCCGCATGCTGATTGTCACTTACTGCAATGATTCTGAATAAGATAAGATTATTATAACTTTAGTTTGTATACGTTATCAGAGAATTGTGCTTCTTAATAATAACCGTTAATGAATGTCTTAAATTGTAAACTAAGAATGTTTGCAAAGAAGATTTACAAACTTATGTCCAGGGTTTATGTTGATACCAGTGAATAATTATTCAAACATCACTACTATAGGCGTTATAGTTAAAATTATAATTTGCCAGTAAAAGGTCCCTTATTTATATTATATTTTGTCAACAAATTCAGCATATATCAACATTTTTAAGTTTTCCTGAATTTTAATATGTACATGAAATTAATTTTTTTATTAAATTAAATATTTTGCTCACAAAAATTGCAATTTAACATTAAACAGTATAAACAATTACTCAGGAATTACTCACAAAAACTCAGAATAATTTATGCTTATTATATATCTGTGAACTTGTGTATTAAATTTCATTAAGTACTGCTACGCAAGGAATGATTTGTGGGAGGGAAATGCTGATTAAATAAAGTAAATAACAATTAAATATTTAGATGCATAATCAATATTAAAATATCCTAATGCATGTTAATGCTTAATATTTATTTTTTCTCTCCTCTTTTTCTTCAAACATACGGCACTTACAAACACCACAACTGTTCTCTTCATGCCTTGCTGAAGCTCAAGTAATTTCACTCTCAACCCTCAGTCGGCCGTGATGCACCCTCGTTGGTTTTCTCGCTATGCATTACGGCGTTTGCCTTTGAAAGGCTGCAGCTCTCAGTACCTTCCTGGCTGACAATATATTCATTAATGGCACGGATATTCGTTCATTCCTTGTAGAGTGACTGGGAAGCGCAAAGTAACCCCAAGCTAAGAATTTAGAATTAACTCTCGGTTTATTATGAGGACTATACCGACGAAAGGCACATTGATAAACAATGCGAAGAATCGAGTGTGTTGCAGATAATTTCCCGCCCGAGAGATAAAAGTGAATTCCGACACAGACAAAAATGACACAGAAGTTGAATCACTTGTTAGAATACTCTGTTCTATTTAGTGAGGGATAGAAACACAAAGTGGTGAAAGCATCCTGAAATCAGAGGTACACGGAGAACTAGCCCGAATTATTTTCTCACTAGATTGCCAGGTATTATTCGTAAAATATGACACGCCAAAGATGCACTTGACTCCTGGAAACAATTTATAACTGATAAAATGTTGACTGCTATTTCCTGTACACAAATAAATAAAAGAAAAAAAGATGCAAAACAGGCTGACGTTACTGAATTAAATTTGGTCTATTAGATCTTTTATATTTGCTGGTGTTTTCTAAGCAATAAAATGATGATAGATCTCTAGGGCACAGATGGCAACGGAGTTAAAAATAAGGTCTATCTAGTAATACATTTGAGACGATTCAAATTCCTTCTTCGCTGTCTCTGAGAGAAGCTATTCTCTTGGATTCTCTTGGGGCATGAATAACGATCGATGAAACGCTTGAAGCCTTTCGTGGGAGATGCCGGTTTAAGCAGTACATCCCATCAAAGTCAGCCAAATATGCCATTAAAATATATGCCCTGGCAGATACTAAAGAAATGTATTGTCTTAATTTGGAAATTTATGGAGGGAAACAGCCTAAGGGGCCTTTTTCAATAAACAAACTCGCAGAAGCTATTAAGCGGTTGGCGCAGTATCTATAATATTAGCCAAACTATAACTGCTGTAAACTAGTTTATAGGTATGAACTTAAACAATAAAAAGAAATAAAATATGTCTGCCAGAAAAGTGCTGAACGTGAAAAACATCAGTTCTTATGTCTTCGAACTTCTGTGTATTTCTAGTTCTCGGCAGCAAGATTCTCTAACTTCAATTGTTATACCAAATACCTACCTGGTGCGTTTCAAAACCGTTGGAACACTGCTTCGAAGAGTGCTTCCGAAAGAATTGTGCTCAATACGAGAAATGTGAATGCATGAACTACGCTTTTTTCATATTTTATTTGCCTGCGATCTTCTAGTCAAGTGAGAAAATTTTGTTATAGAGTGTTATATATAATATTATAGACTATTCGTCTCAAATAATACATTAATTTCACAATTATCTATATTATTTCTCAACAGTCAGTATTCTCATTGTAACTTTGAAGACCTGATATCTCCTATTGTACTAGTCCATAGCAGCTAAAATTTATATGGTTAATACATATAACATATAGTGACCTTTCTTATCAATTGCATCCTGGGTTTTTACAGTTAGGGCCGTTTCCAAGAGTACTGTAGAGGCCAGTTTCTATACATAATTTTTATTTTTTTATTTTATTTTATTTTTCCGATAACTCCAGCATAATTTTTGTGTGGATACACAGCCCCCTATATGCTGTATATTGTATCAGTTATACAATTGCATCAATTTATACCTTTACACTTTTAGTAAAAGATGTGCGAATGTGGGCGTGGTTAAGAGAGAATTGAACTGCATAAGAAGGCTATAAACATGCCACAAGGTCTTTACAAATGCCACAAGGTCTTTAAAATACCGCTTGGTAGTCGAAGATTTATAATATTATAAACAAAAATTGATATTTTTCACTGAATGAATCGAAAATGCCATGCATCGATATCCTTACAACAAAAATGTTCACGAGTTTCAGTAAAGGCTTAATTCACATTTAATTTTAGTTCCAAGCTCACAGAAGTAATAAAAGATGTACTGTCATGTCCTTAAATTAAGATATTACAATTTAAGTTATTTTATGTAATTTTATTGATATATTTAGACAGTTGCACGCGAGTCCTTTAAGCCAATGTACGATCTCATTGATATTTATTCGTCAAACAGAATGGAACTTAATCGATAGTTTTAAATCAGTGTGCTCAAAAACTATTAAATAAAAGTGATTTTATTCTACGTTCATTTTTTATTCCTATAAGCTCTTCCTCAATTCGAATAGGAATCTAGGAAACCTATTCTCATGTATTAAACAATATTATATAATGAAATAAAAAGAGTAAAATTGTAATTTAACTTTAAATTTATTGTTAAAATAAATAAATTTGCTTTAAACTGTTGTTATAACTTCAAATGTTCATTTGTTTTAAGAATTTCTCATCACAATATGACATAATTGACACCAAAATAGTACTAAATGATAATTGTTAAAATAGCGTTCAGTTGTATTTTATTTAATTTACTTCTTCACGTGGTTCTGATTGAAATAAAAGCTAATATTAATCAGCTTTAGTAGTCCATAGTAGTCCTTTGTAGTCCATGTAGTGTGTTTTCAAAAAATTCAAACAAATAAGCCAAATCACTTCAATGGTGATACTAAAAGTACAAAAATGGCATCGTTCTCGCATTGCAATTATCTTAATTATCTTGCCTATTATTTTTCTTAGGCAATTTAATTTGACTTTCAAACAGATATTCGTTAACCTCAATTAAGTTACCGAAAAATTATCAGCACATTGGTATAATTAGAGATAATTTTATATTTTAGAGATTATTATATTTTTAAAATCATCTTATGTTATTTTATTGATACATTTTTAGATACTTTCAGGTCATCAAAACCGAGCTCTGCTCATCAGAATTTTCAGCAGATTTCTACAGAAAATGTTAATTAATCTTTGATTACTGTCAATTGTTATTTTATTTCCTTTTCCCCGTCATATTATTGTGCAACACAGCGATAATTAATTATAGTTTAAGTCTTAAATGTTTTCTTGAAGTAACTCATTGTTATCAGTCTGTTTTGAAAATAAACATTAAACCAATCAACAACAAAAGTTTATTTCCTTATCAATCAATAGAATAGCCGTCATTGTTGACATACACCTAAAATTATTATCTGTTAATAAATTTTATTATTATTATTATTATTATTATTAATTATAATATTTGAAATATTCATTTCACTGCGCTAGTTCCACCGTGATTAAATGCAGACTTGCTATGTTATATCTTCATGCATCGATATCTTGTCTTTAAAATCCCGCATGCAATTCAGTACTTTTTTTTTTTTTTTTTTTTTGCAGTGATCCATTTAGTAATTTAAGACACGCAAAGCTTTACAGCTGTCTTAAGGAGTAACTATTTCTGGCCAGCTGCTATCCATTGCTAACTAAAAGGACGATGTAAGACAAGTATAATCCTCAGAGACCTTTGGGGAAGAGATTAAATATACCGGAGGGAAAATTGTCTGTAATATACGGAATTAAGGAAGAGAGAAAAACAAGATGAACCAGCCTTAGGAAGCTTTTCATTTTGTCCTAAATGCTACAACCTGGCGGGACGCGTTCTTTATGGTCAGGGCCGTAATATTGCAAACCAGCCGTTTTCCTTCTCCTCAAGGTCAGCTAGTATTCAGGATTCACTTTACATGATTAAAGAGAGAGATTCTTCTCACACTACATATAAAGCGAACATTATGTTTCAAAACTTCCCTGTTTTGTGGGCATAATTACCAATTTTACAAATTTAATTTTAATTAAAAAAACATGGCGATTTAGGTACCTAGAATGAAGTTTAAAACCAATTTTAACTTTATTTCGTTTCATTCACTCACCCCAACCACCGTTAATTGTGAAATATCAAATGACACCCTTACATTTTGACATTTGACGCTTGAATTTTAAAAGAAGATCAACTGTTATCACAAATGTTGTTTTATATTGTTTCCTGGCAACTTGGACTAATGTTATTGTTTGAATTTTGATAGAATATTACTACAAAAACTATTGAGTGTTTAACATAATAGTCGCAGTTAGGAAATTGAATTTTTTTTTTCAAAATAGAATATGCCCTACTAGAAAAAAGAGAATGTAAGCTCATTACTTAGAAAATTTGCTGAATTACTTAAATATTAATAGTAATTTTACCCAAAATACATTGCTTCATCTTCTTATAACTAAATGACTTATGTCATCTATTTTCAAATTTTAGCATCAAAACATAGAAATGTCATTTGAAATTTCAAAGTAAAGTTGTTCTGGTGAGGAGAAAACTTAAAAGTAATAATTAGCATTGGATTTTAAACTTTTCTATCAAATGATGTGTAATTAATCTTAAAAATGTTGTTACTTAGATTGGGAAATTTTGAAATAAAAGCCCTCTATTACATATATGATGTTTCATAAAAATGTTATATGAAAATCTCTTAAATGGTACCAATAAAACCAAATGCTGACTTTTGTGAACTTATTTTAGAATGGGGCCTTCACAATAGTGCCATGTATAGCAGTTTTTATAGGGACCCGGGGAATGGGAGGTGCATTTAAGAATTTTAAATGAAACGATGACATAATTTTTAGATATTCAGAGAGTCCTCAAAATGAAGCAACTTTTGTTTCAATTTTTTTTATTACTGAAATTAAATCTTCGGAAGTTACAGACTGTTAAAAAGAAATATTTTGGATAAAAGATGCAATAAGCCAAAGAAATATTTTGCATCTTTCATTAAACGCTACAGGTGACCGAGGTCTGTAAGCCGCGTACTCGTGAGCCGGAGGTCTGGGGTTCGATTCCCGCCAGGACAGTCTCTCTGACTGAGGTTTTTCCAGGCTTTCCTCAGCCCTCATAAATGAAAAAGTCCGGGAAAGTACCTTAAAATTAGGCCTGGAGTGTTTCCGTTATTATAAAAAAAGCATCCTTTCCCAATTTATCATTTCATCAGCGTCCACTCCCTGTGATACCTCAGCAATAAAACGGGCGTTAAACACTATTAAAATGTTTTATTAAATGCTCAAAATAAGCTAATCAACATCTAAATATTAGACACTCTTTTTCGGAGAGTTGCCTAACATTTCCTAATATGTTTCCTTTTTCGATGCTTTATACTGTCTTTTGTTGTTGGTTATAGATATCACATTTTGCTTAACATTGCCATATAAAATGTCATCTAAGGATGTAAGGTCAAGTGTACGGGGTGGACTTAAAACAGATCTAGTATGTCTCATCTATTAATTTGGAATTTCTTATTTAATAACTTAAGTGTGCGTTTTGCGAAGTGTGGTGGTGCTCTTTCTTGTTGGTACCACATTTTCTCCCGCACACTTAGAGGAACATTTTCCAAGCGTGTAGGTTGTAATATACTTAATAATTACCAGAATTTTAGTATTCACAAGTTGTATTAAAAACTGTTTCATGCACATTATAATTTTTCAAGATTTAATTTAAAAATGTTTTAAACCAACGAAGACGATCTAAACGTCTTAAAACTTTTAATATCCTGCCTGCATTTAAAATTCTGAAATTACCCCCGGAACTCCGTATGAGATCCACTTAGTAATATTTTATATGGACCAGCCTATATGTATATATAAAGAAGTGAATCTTTCTTGTAATGAATTAAAATATTGTTGCTACTTTCTGAAAAATGTGAAGCAGAGTGTGTTTGAAGCCACTGTTATAAATATTATAAATTCCGATTAAATACATTCAGCACTTCTTAAGAATACAGCAAATAAATGCTTCAATAAAACCTCAGAAAATAGTGGTAAGATCATTGATAGCATATTCTTTTAAAACCCTATGAACAGTTTTTCTCGAGCTCAAAGGTGCAGATCGCAGAAAGCAAAACACTCACATTGCTCGACTTTTATTTTACGGGTTTGTTATTGGGAGCCTAGCGGAGTTCATCTTACTCGGGTAGTCTCAGATGTTTCTGACAACCTTCCTACCCTCCAAGTCTATTTCTCTTCCCTCTTTCGGTTTACGTCCACCTAAAACTTTCATGCAAGCACGACCATATATAACTTTATTCGCGCCAACTCTCCGGAAATTCGAAGCTTCAGAACTCACTCTGTTACTGCGCTCGATACCATCTCCTAAAATGGCATGCTCTACAAAGGGTTAAAATTTACCATAGTACCTTCAAGGCGTGGTACAAAAGTGACCTCGTATTTTCTTTGAAAGATATACAACTGCCTTAAAATCATCGTATATTAGCAACTTTTTAGTATGTCTTTAGCATTGTCACTTTTATTTTTAGTTTGTTGTTGAACGTGCTGACTCCCAAACGCATAAGGTTTATATAAGGAATTCTCATGGGAGATTAGAAAATAAACTTCTAGTCCATTTTGGCCAAAATCCCATGCGGAATCTACAATATGTATTTCATGCTGGAACGATCTCATAGCTAACGACACTGATCTTTGGAGAGTTGCTGCTGCTGCTGCTGCTGCTGCTGCTGCTGCTGCTGCTGCTGCAGACAAGTGCAGCATTCAACTCTTCGCTTCTTATTGCAGGTCTTATCTTGTGCGGTTCATTTAGAATCTCTTCTTTGTCTTCTTTGAGCTTAAAATTTTATTCATAGACGTCGGTCTAAATAGAGGTCTCCACTCTATTTTATTTTCTCAGCATGTTCCACTACGCTAGCTTAATTTTATAAAGTTATAACATTTCTAATTTACCTATGTACAAGTTTTTACTACTTTATGGCGTTTATTCTTCACTGTTTAATATTTTTGAAGCCCATAGATTAGTTTCATTCCACAGTGTTTGCCAGTTTATTTTTGTAGACACCAATCCAAGCCCTCGCCCATACAACGTTTAATGTCTAGCGGTTACTGCGTACAGCCTTCACTATTTTCCTAATTTCTTCAATTCAATTAATTTTTATGTTGCTTAATGAATCCAAGAATGTCTGTGTAGATAGTTGCTATTTTGTACTCATCGTTTTTGTTCTGCAGAGTTTCTAGTGTTCTATCTAATACGTTTACAATTTCCAGCTGTTTGACTTGGTTATTGCAGCACAGGTTGCCAAGTCTGATCCTAGGTAGACCCATGAAAGTATTCCTTTTGAATTTGGCAAACACTTGTGTCCACCTCTTGATCTGTGAATACTTGCCACGATAGATGATTTCCATCTTGATTTCTTGTATCGCTGACTCTGACGATGTCCGTGTGGCGATTTCTCTGCCTGATCTCGATTAGTTCTACCCATGTTATAAATGAGGGCATTGCCTCAGTAGGTATTAACCCCGTAAGAATACTAGCAGCATAAAAGGATATATTCTAATCATATGGAACTTTGTATTCTTACATGTTTGATGCTGTTAGGGTTTTATTTTCAGTATTTCTTCCCCCATAGGTACTGCGTAGAATAATATAGGTAGTGTTGCACCTTTATATATCATTTTGGAGCTCTTTGCCCCAGTCCCCATCTGCTTCTTGCACATTTTGATAGTGCATTAACCTGATGCTTCGCTGAACATGAATTTGGAGTCTATGATAAAGTCTAAATATTTAATCTTGTTCATTTGTTCTCCATCATTAATAATATCATCATCTTCATGGCTCATTCCGGCCTTTTATTTACATTTTCACCTAAGAGTCAACAACCTTTAAGTTTTTTAGAAGCATTAAGTTTTTAGTTTGTCTCTTCAAGAAATATGGCCGTTTAGCAGATTATCTTCAAATAGGTGTCCGTCTAAATAGTTTTAAGGAAATTTATATCTTACACAAGCCACTGGTGCGATATTGGAACCATAAGGAGGTTCAGGTACAAGAATATTTTGCCCACAGGGTTAGAATTTAATTTAGCCCTAAGCCTTTACAAATGCAATAAAATTAGTAAACCAATACTACATAAAAAGTAAGTGAAAATAAATGCTATACTTTAAATGTGGCGTTAATTAAAATATATGTTTTATTGCACTACTCTTAAAAGTTAACCATCTCATGACGATTAGCGGTGTCAGTATCATTGTCACATTTCTGCCCTTTTGTGTTAACCAAATGTTAGCAACCCGCGTACGAAGGCAAAGTAAAGAGCAGGTCAATTTATCCACCCCCCCCCCTCCGGCAAGCCGGTCAAGACGCGCGGGTTGCATAACTAAAGCATCGGAGTCAAATCAGAATTCACAAACAAAACTAAAAAAATGCATAAGCACCGAAATCAGTTACATATGAGCATTGCAGGTACATTGCTCTTTTGTGATATACAATTTGGTAGCTCCTAAAGGAACTATTGAAGCCGCAAGTGACGTTGCATTATATTAGTCGTATATTAAAATTATTTTGGATTCCTTTGTGTGTAGCCACAACGTCTACACCCTGATTGAACCACAACCCCGAATCTATTGACTGAAACAAGTTTGTGTGCTAACTCTTGATTTGTTCCTGGACATTAAAGCACACGGTCAACCACGTGTTTCTCCCGTGACTGAAATGAAACAATTAAAGAAAGACTTGTGTTTATATTTTATACTTTTATTTATATGTATATAATATTAAATAAATGAAATATATGACCATTGATAAGCAAAGCTATACTGTGCGAGTATTTTAAAACATTTTTAAATGTAACCATGTTTATGAACCGAGTCCTTGATATCCTTTTTACATTCTCTAAAATAGAGAAAAATAACAGAAATCTAGTTACATTGTGTATTTAAGAAGATATGTTTAAAAAATGAAAAAATATTACTGTTTAAAAACAATTACAATATGTTTTGAAAATATACACAACCAACAATAAACAATCGAACGTTTCACCGATTTTCATTGGCTTAGAAATTTAATTTAAGTTTTATTTTAGTATAAATATGTAACGCAAACGTTTTCTGAATATTATTACAGAGCTCTCTTGCATACAAATATAATTTTCAAACACATATTAGATTAATGTTTTACATTCAGTAACTTCATGACGATGCTTTTGTTAAATATATTGTTATAAATACAGGGTACATGGTCAATTCATTTTTCCTTTTATTTTAAAACAATATAGAGAAAATGAAACCCAAGGGTGCTTTTTAAATTTCGGTTTTCAAGTATACTGCCACTCTTAATTTTCAATAACTATTTTTCATTTATATTTTAAATAGTTTATGCCAAGTTTTGTTGTGGAAAAAAAAACAAAAAACAAATGTTGGTGCTGCTAGGGCGATTTTTTAAATTTTGGGTTTCAGGTAAACCATTCTTAATGGCACATTCCTAATGGCCCAATGGCCCAATTTCCCTGATTTTCAGAAACTATTTTCTTATTCTATTTAAATGTTATATAGTATATGGAGTTCCATTGCGGAAAAACCTATATTACTGGCACTAGAGCAGTTTTTAAATTTTGACTTTACCCCCTCCCCTTTTAATAATCCGATATCGCTGATTTTCAGACACTAATTTTCTCATTTTATTTCAAAGGAATATACATAGTTTGCTTAAAAAAATTAAAATTGCGGCTGCAAGAGCGATTTTTCACTTTAACTCCCACTTGTTTTTTCAAGTATACTCCCACTGTTAACGGCCCGTTTGCCGTGATTTCCTGGACTAATTTTATCAGTTTATTTTAAAGAAATTTACTGAGTTTCGTTGAGAACAAACAAAAACGGCGGCCGCTAGAGTGATTTTTAAAATAATGTTTGCTTTAGGTTAATCCCCCAATGGCGCAATTTTACTGATTAACGAACTCGACTAATCGTTTGTTAATTTGTTAATTGGTGGTTATATAACGAGTTTCGTTGAAAAAAAAGAAAAATATCGACCGCTAGAGCGTTAACGGACGGAAGGACACACACACACACACACACACACACACACACACACACACACACACACACACAGGTTCCTAGTAGGTAAGATCGATGAAGATTTAGGAGAAATTCTTCAAAAATATTTCCAATATTACATTTTTTCAGAATTCATTATAATAGCAAAACATTTACTTTTAAAATTGTATCAAATGTGTAATATACATCAAAGTATGTGAAATGGGACCTTAACAACTAAATGACCATGGTTTAATTCGTTCACATTTGCTGTTTCGAGTATCCATATAAAGGAGTAGTATATGTAATGATATAAAAATCTGGGACCTAATCTCGAGTTCCCCCCCCCTTTGATGTCATAGTAAATAAAAAAAAATGTTTAAACACTATCAATTGTTATTTAGAAGTCTCTATGGAAGCTAAAGCCATTTTAATTAAAATGTGTAGGCTGCTTATGAGCGTAATTGTATCTGAAATGTTTTAGAATTGGACTTAGAAGCATTTGTAGTTTAAAACTGCAGCGATATTTGAAGACAAATTGTTGCTCACCCTGTGCCCAAAAACTACAGTCTCAGTCTGGCTACACCACGGTATGAATTAGTAAAAGCGCCGTCTGCTACTGTTGGCGAGGAAACAGGAATATTCCATCCAGGCTTTTGAAAAATACCGTGCAATCCCGACAAGAGAGAGAGAGGAAAAAACTGCTACGAACCCTCTTTCACATATTCTTTCTTCTGTTTTCCTCCCCCTACGGGAGGTTAGCTCAGCGTCTGCACCACACCATTTCCGCTCACTTTTATCTGCCACAGAAAAAATCATACAAATCCAAGTCTCAAACAGCGCTTTGTGGCTCTAGGCCATGCGGAAATCCAAAGCGTGTGTCACACTATTTTGCTGACCAGGCTGTTCAGGGTCAAACAGATTGCTTTTAACCAGGAAGCTTCATTAGTTGAGCGTTATTTGATATATTTAGTTAACTAAAAGCTTAAATAATATGAACGCTATTACAGGATTTCCTTCAGTATCCCGTTGAATAGGAAAGTACTAAAGGAAGAATTGCTTATTACAGAAAGCTAAGTCCATATTTAAGTTATGAAGTAAAAATTATTTAACTTGCTGTCCATACCTAGCTGTGTCAGACAGATTCTGGAAAGAAGAAATGAAAACTGTCTAATTTCAAACCATGCAGAAATTAAGAACAAATGAAATAGCTGGACAGCAAAAACGTTAGATTTTTATTTTTCAATTGAATTCAAGAACATTCTGTAAAGTCATCCCCTTCATTTGGTAGTTTCTGTATTACCGATAACAACAACTGATAAAATAGATTTATAATGATAAAAATTAATCGATGATAAATATAGCGCATCTATTTAATCTTTCCATGCTCGTGGATGTAGAATGGAAGGGCAGTATACAGCATAGCGGCACTCACTTGCCCATAGAGCGATCGGCAAAGAACAGAGAACATGACTCTTTTTTTTTTTTTTAAGATAATGCTGCAGTTGTTCCCTCTTTGATGCAAAGCAGGCACTATAACGCTTTAACACATTCTGATTTACACATTGCGCGACACGTGAACTATTTCCTCTCATATATTGCTTTGCAGTTCAATATTGGTGGTTTGGATTTATAGATATTGCCCAATAAAATAATAGTCTCACTGCATTGAAACTTAACTCATTACTGCACATAACAATAAACAATTGCCCTATTAGTGAATATGTCTGTCCTTGAATGGCGCACCTACTGGATCTTTCATGGTTTTGTCGCCCGTTTCATGGCAGTTGGAGGGTTGGCAGTTAGAGCGGTAACTCCGGGCGGAGCGGATGTAATATTAGCGCAACCGGTTAAGGTTCTTACAATTACAATGATAATAAGCATGTATCCTATGGCAACAGGTTCCTACCAAATCTTGTTATATGCTCCTGAAAGAAAATTTAAAAACAGACCCTTCCGTAAAATACAATAATCAAATAACCACAAGAAAAAGAGAAGTACTTAGGATTGATTGTATTTGGATGAAAAATTAAACTTAAATAAACTTACTGGATATGTCAAATCAAAATCTGAGAAAATAATAATGCAATTGGCGAGAATTATACAATAAAAATTCAAAGTATCATTAAATGCAATAACAATTTACTACAACTGCATATTTACAGTTATAATCACATATGAAGCAGGGACGTAGGCAATTAGGATGCATAATGTAGGTTTAAAAAAGCAATTAAGAAGCACAGAGAGGAAAATACTATTGAGATACAAAGGAGCGGTTAGCACTACTCCTATCCTGGCTCTCCTTGTAGCCACCGGAATTCGGCCGATAGATTTATTAATACATTTAAGGGGAACAATATATTGGTTTAAGAAAAGAGATTGTGATAAAGTTACTGAAATTGTTGGAAGAGATTGTATGTCAACATCTGACAAAATATTTGCTTCAATTAACCTAGTAACAAGAGTGGGATGAAATCAGTGTAGGGAGAAGAATGCACAATCTGTTTAGTAATATTTCAAATAGGTTTTAAACAAAGGCATATAAAACCAACAAAAGGCCCTGATTCACTAACAGGACACGTTCCGTATGGCACTTATTGGTGCAAAATAAAAAAAAAATTAAATAACGACAAAGGTAAATGTTGTCATACGCAAGATACATCAGAACATATCTTATTTCAGTGTAAGAAATATCACAATAGCACATTAAAGGAGAGAACGGCGTTAAGGGATATGAAATAAAATAGATCCTAAGAACAGAATTATATACCACCATCTTGAAATCTTAGCTCACAAAATAAGTAAAATCTCCTGGGAGCAGAGAGTTGAACTAGAGGAGATACAAGTACCAGTACAAGAAGTAAAAATAGTGAGAAGATCAGAAAGGTTACGCATCATTACTTTAGTAATATACTAGCAAACTTACCTACAGATGACAATCAAGAAATAGGTCAAATCACACAAATAAACGGAGGAGGACGAGGAGGAGGACAAGTGGAAGGAGAGGAAGATCAAGATGAGGACTAAATGGAATTTTCAATAATACAACCTAGAGGCCGGAGGAGGACAGGCGGGACAAGCGGAAAAAGATGGACCTTATGACAGGAGAAGTTATCCTGCTATGTTAACTTATTTCTTTTTAAAAAATGTCATTTATACGCGTTAGTTTATCTTCCAAAATTGAGACAATTTACAAGAATCACAGTTGTCCACGAATTGTAAGCATGTGATCCTGGTAATCGGATACATTTTTGTGATTGGATGCTATGAATGTTAATGATAAAGTAATTGATCCACACTTACTAATAATACTCGTTACTGATTAAGCATGGTTCCATTCACCAATTTTCTCATGTTAGGGTGTTTCATGCATAAATTGGGGTTTTCTGTACTCTATCTAATACCTATTATTTTGCGCCGAAACATACCCACACTGATAGAACTATACTTCATTAAAGCATGAATCTATTGCTCTATCAGTAACAACTCCATTTCGCAAGCTGAACTGATGGTGCGCAATACAATATTTTTGAAAAAGATACCAGAAATTGTGTGGATATAAAAGGACAACATTTCCAACGTCTCCTATTATAGGGTATATGCTTTTTTCATAGTACCTGTAATATTACTAGAACTTGAATCAGTTGCCCGAATATTACAGCTGATTTGCTGGGAACAAAATCATGAAAGACCCGATAGTTAACAGTAGATGCAGGTTACGTGCGCCAGCGTGGAAAGATAAAATGTATGCACTATACATTAGTCCACACTATAATTTGAACTGGCAAAAATCTGTAGGCTAGACGGTGCAATAAGTATTTTATAGGGGGGAAAATATGGTTTTAAAATACAGATTTTACTTATACATTAAATAATTTTATCTTTGTCAAGAAGATAAGTTGATTTGAAATTGTGATTTATTTTTATTTAGTTAACAGACTAAAATGGTGTTAAATTACTAATTAATTACTACAAAATATATAAAATAAGTGCGTAAAAAGCCTCACTCCCTTCTTTCTTTCTGTATAGGAAGTTATCTTTAATTTCTTTTATTCTGGGCGGTTATTTTTCAACTCCAAGTGCTTCATTTGTTTACTTTTTCTTGCCTCTGCATCCATTATGTGTTTATTACCTTCTCTGCACACTCTGCTTCCATGCATCAATATCTTAGATATGAATTATAAATAAGAAATATCACTCTGGTTAAAACGCCCCATTCCACTCTTTTCACGCCTAAAGAGTGTGCAGCAGGGTAGGTACAACTGCAAGACCCTGTGTTCTCGGTGTGGAGTTGGCCTGGTTATATGCTTATCAGTACGGAGTGTGGAAACCTACCCAGTTGCTCCCCTGTAAATTAGTCTTCAATAAATGTGCAGCGACCTACGGAAGTGGCGAATCCTCGCACTGTAGTATGTTCCGGCTGTCTTTACCCTCAAGGAATTTCTATGAAGAACAACTTCACTCTGCAGGCCAGGTCAATATGAATAAACTAAGAGTACTAACTTTTTTCCTACTGTCATTCTTATAGCAATTGAATTGTTTATTATTGACTCGTATCATATCCTTAACTCGCTCTCTCAAGTTTTGTAGGAGTTCTGTTATTAATTTTCCAAAAAATCGATTAATATAACTAATAATAAAATGGTAATACGAGTAATAATAATAGCTTACTTTCTCTAATTAAGAAAGTGAATATAAATCATTGGTTAATCATTTGATTAAGAGTAATAACAATTTGTGTAATTTTACAAATTAATAAGTAGTTCACTTTAAAATGTAATTGTTCACACATGTAGTTTTACTTAGGAATTTAATTTTTGTTCGTGGTATCTGCTCTGAAATATCCTTATATGCATTACACTTTTAATTTCAATAGGTAGAAAAGTTAAAGTTTAATAGGATTTTTACTCTTAGCTTGTACATATATATATTGCTCTTTAAATGTAAGCTCATTCGTGGGAGTGTGGTCTGAGAGACGCCTGCAAGCACACTGTCTATCGGCTAAATCGGATATACATAACCCCTCAGTCCAAGAGAACAGAACTTTTAATTATAATAACCACTACCTTTGCCCTTGTGCCACCGCACCCCTCTCATATCTTTTAAGCAAGTTTCCATACACACGCATAAGGTTTTGTGAAATTGTGAAATAATTCTTATATGAGTGAATGAGTACTAGTGCCAACCGCTGGCCGATCAGACATTGCATACAAATTATTTTTGAAGTTCCCCAATAAATAGAAATCGCTGGGGTTAAGATCTGGGGATCATGCTGCCCATAATCCCATGCTAAGGACTTTATAATTACAACTTTCTCAATTAAAGCTAACGAGAGATCAGTTATATGTGTTGTAGCGGTGTCTTGCTGAAAAATACATGTTTAAATTCAATTTTCAGTAATTTTCCGAAGCATGGTGTATGTTATCTTTATATCTCTGCGCATTAATATTGTTGCTACGTGGCCATTTAAATGATATCATGCATAAAAAAATTAATTCTAGGCCAATAGAGTTTATTACTAACATTATTCAAAACCCAATTGCAGAAATTTACTGTATTTACATTGTCACATAGCTGCAATTTGTTATACGGTTTTAATTTCAAAAGTTTGGTGGCATTCCTGTTTCAGGTTCAAGCTTTTGCAGAATTTTCTTTGGATTTCGTTGCTAACCTTTCTCCAGTTACGTGAAGTTTCTCTTCAGTAAATACACAGCTTCGGCTTTTTGTCGAGAGCATACCCCATATCCCTAAATCTATTCTAATATTAAGAACAGCATGAGTCGCCGTCTCACTTTTCTGCAAGAGTTTATTTGTACATACAATTCATACATGAAAATTGTATGTTCTAAAGTGGTCTGACTTTTGACATTGTAACAGCACTAACACACTTTGTTTCACGAATGAACGTCCTAACGGTACAAAGACAATGCGCGAACTGTTTTAGTTAGGAACACTGAAGTCAGAAGTACGTGTTTCTGCGCTCTCGCTTGAAAAACAAAGCAAATCGTAAAGGGCAATATAATCTTATATTGCAAACGTTTTACTTTTGCAACTGTTAGAAATGTTGCTGTATTTGTATGAATGCGTTTCAGTGTTTTATTTGCTTCTGCTTCACTATTTCTTATTATTTTAACTCTCTATGTAGGTTTAAAGGTCTACAAGGCGAATATAGGTATAGGTAGGATTTGGGGAGGTCGGTGTTATTTAGAGCACCGTTAAAATGAGTACGCTTTTATTAATCCTATCTTTATATGGATTACGTAGCTTAATATCTTACTAAGGTTTTGCATAGACCACTGGCTCAGTTTTATCAGCATTTAACCCAACTATTACTTAAAGTTAACCCAATCTAACAGTGTTTCTCCCTGAGGTTTAGGTACGGTACTCAGTCAAGAAATAAGACAAAATTGTAACAACTTTCGCCATCTGAGATTTTTGACAAATCTTTCTATAACTTCCATCTTTAACTCTCTATTTTCCAAAACCAAATTTTTTATCAAAACTCATTACACGGTTTTCTGTCATTTCCATGTTTCAACAACACGTCTTAAAGTGCCAATGTCCTTTCAATAATACTGGCATAGATTTTAAGCGTATTTTATGATAGAAATTTTGTTGGATTCTTTAATAACCTTAACCATTTCCAAGACTTTTACTCTACCTATATATTAAGAAGTACAGACTTGTTCTCAAAGCCATTATAAAAAATTGTTATTACTCTCAAATTCATTCCTCTATCTTTTCTTGTCTGCTTGCCTACACAGTTGTTAATTGCAATTATTATTATTATTATTATTATTATTATTATTATTGTTGTTGTTGTTGTTGTTGCTGTTATACTATGAAAGTTAAAATACTGAAATTTCAGTTTTTATTTATAAATACGTATATTATATTGATATAATATTCGACTAGCTCTTCAAATGATTTTTATAAAGGACCTATGTGAAGAGATGCATAAAGTAGACCCAGAGCGCAAAAGAGCGTCCGGAATAACTTTATTAACTTTAAGCAGTGCTGCACCTAATTGCAACATCTCATAGTTCCTCCACGTAACGCCTGTGGCAATTGCCAACTAGACAGATGCAATTACCACCAACTTGCGTGAAATATAATAAATTACTTTACTTCTTTTGCTTTGCTTTTCGCTTACGCGCGGAAATCGAGTGAAGTTATTCAATCCTAGCTGTTCTTAACGATGTGACATGTTTTTATATTTACAATATATACATTCAATTTGTGTTCGTTTTGCAGGCTAGAAGTTATAATTAGCACACACACATATATACATATATTATATGTTTATTGCATTTAAGGATTTTACATTTCTGGTCTTGAGCGTCCCATTCAATTAAGGACACGGTCGATAAATTTTGCTCACAGAATTCTTCTTTCAGGCTTGATTTTTTTTAGTTGCCGTAAATCCACGAACGGGACCAATGTTTTTCTTCGGATATTTACGTCCTAAAAACTAATCGATTAGGTTTGAGCCGTGACGAGGCAAGTACGATTACCATTAGACCATCATGTCTCACGCGAAATTATCTCTTTCCCGTTTTTTGTCTTTATAGTCAATTTTCACGACTGGGGCATCAGAGGCGATGGAAACTGATGATACATGAGATGAAACTGTATATTGGAAAGGAATTTAACTGTGTAAGGAAGCGTTCCAGGTCTACTTTTAGGGTATCTCCCAAGAATTTGCTATTGATGACTAAGGAAAACCTGAAAAAAAAAAAAAAAACTTCAAGTTAAATAGGACGGTTCTGGGGAAATGGAATCCTAGATCTTTCGCCAATGAGTTCGTGCCCTAACGATTTTCGGTACCCTTTTCGGTTCTGTGTTTTGCTAACGTAACTATTCTTCAGCAGTTAAGAGAACATTTTCATTTCTCGCGGAATATTTTGCTATGATTGAAAATAACTAGTGAGTAAACCCTATCATTTTTGCTTTTCATAGCCGTAATTATTATGGGCACCAAGCACCACATATACTTGAGTACATAATTATGTAAATTCACAATTAAAGACAGATCTTTTCACTTGTTAGCAGAAAGGTCACTTAAATTGTAGATTTACCTAAATAAATTTACTTTCATCCTGCGATTCGAAATTATAAAACATAAAAAGGACAAGACAGAATTTTTTTTAAAAATAAGCTTAAGCATTTTTATTCGTTTATTGAATTTGAAGATATTAGAATATAAAATAATATTTTACTGTAAATTGTTTTAACTTATGTGGGTTTAAAATAGGCACGTCAGGAATAGGAACAAATGGATTCTTTTGCTTCCAAAGTTACTAATGTGTTTATGGATTTTTAATAGGGCCGAAAACGCCTTAACTTAAACAAATAATTTATTCTTTCAACAAAGAATTAACTTACTGGATCACATGCCGTAATATTAATTAATTGAAGTTAAAGTACAGTAATCGTTCACAAAACATTAAACATATTGTAGTTTTAAAACACATACCACTTCCACACTGAGTGACTGCGCCTCCGCCAATGATTTGACTGCCGATGAGCACACATGATATCGCAACGTAGCTGCAGCTCCAAATTAAAGCTTATTGAGATCATTGCCACATTCAAAATGCTTAGTGTCAAGCTCCCATTAGTAAATACTTTGTGCTCATTTTCCTTGTATATTATAAAGTTAAACAAACCTTCTCTCTTGCCCTATTTTATTTTTTATATTAATATGAGAGTAAGCCTTTATTCTATTTCTCTCTTTCTAAGCCTTAAAGGCAAAAAAACACAGTAAACAAAAGCAGGATGACTAAAGAAGAAATGGAATGGAGGCCGACGGTATCGTTCTACCTCATAATGGAACTTCTCTCAGAAAGTCGGTTTATAGATTGAAATTCTGTTATAAAAATAGAATATTTTAAACAAATAGCAATAATGGAGAGAGGCAAAAGAAAAATAAATGGGTCATGGAAACATTACCATCAGAGAAATGGCTGATATTACCCAAAAATTGACCACACGATAGGATGTGATCATTGAGGAGGTTCAGAGTACATATTTTGATATATCTTATTCTCCTGCCTTAAGTCTGTTGCTACCAATACGGTTCAAAAACCTCATCTTGCATTGCGGATGTTACCTATATTACCCTTTGGAGAGAACAATGACTACAGTGGAATTAATTAATTAATTAAAATTAGCAAAATATGCTGCTTTGCAACTACTACTCAAAGTAAGATTATCCTGAAAGTTGATGTCCATTTGCTCTACATGGAACTCTCATATAATTCAAACATGTAATAGTAAGTCTTCATAATTTTTCAAGAATCATCCTACTATGGAGAAAATGTATAAGGATTTTCTGCAATGAACCGGTATGTGATAGCGTTGTAGTCAAGGACAACTTCTTTCAGTGCCATGAAACACTCCCAGAGAGACAAAATCCAGACACGGCTGATAATACTCAACAACAAGCGCGCATTTATCGCAGATTGATTTACGTTTCTTTAACCATCTCTACTACACTATATAGGTTGCTATAATCTCCCTGCCCAATTAAAATGTCGAGTTGAGCCATTATTTCACACCAATCCCTAACTAACCCTCTCAAACCTAATTATCTATACCCCAAAACACCGAATAGTTCATTATCTGCTTGGGGATCTAAGAGTCCTTTGTATTTCATTATAATATATTATGAACAATTAATATATTTCTACGATTACTGTATTATTATTATTATTATTATTATTATTATTATTATTATTATTATTATTATTTAAACAACTGTCTGTTCCTAAGATAATATTATGTATACAAAATCTAAATTTGCTGCAATAATTTCAGCCAAAATCCAGCATTAATATCATGTGCCATTTATATTGCTAGTTTTATTTTTTCATCCACCGATGAGTAAAGCTGAAACACGTGTGTTATTAAAGGTAACAAGCACCAAGTCAACAAAAGGTTAAAATACTGGTTTCTATATCTCCATCTGTTCCAAAGGTTCGTCAATAATGTCTCCTTTTTGATTATGTGAACATTCTAAAAATGTTAGCTCTTGGGCGGGTTTTTTGACTATTAGTTCTTTTATGAGCTTTAAAACATTTCCTATGTTTTCAATAGTCATTTCACTGAAGCTACACTGAGTATAATACTTACTTTCAACTCTCATATGAACAAAATTAAGTTCTTCTCTGAAGGGGTTTGCCTCTCAATTTTTTAATAGTGTTTAACGCTCGTTTTAACTACTGAGGCACGACAGGTGGTGAACACTGATGATAGATCGATCATATTTAAAATGATAAACTGAGAAAGGTTCTTTTTTAATATAAGAAAGCGTTCTAGGCCGAAGTTTAAGGTAGCTCTCCGGCATTTTCCATTTATGAGGACTGAGAAAACCTGGAAAAAATGTCAGTCAGGGATGACGGTTCCTGGTGGGAATCGAACCCCAGACCTTCCGCTCACGAGTCTGCGCCTTAATGACCTCGACCACTCGTGGAGGTCAAACTCACTAAAGAAATATTAATATAATATGTTATCTGCTTTATCACCGAATCCAATTTTGTATTTTTAGTTCTCAGATAGAAACTCTGGACTGTGATCAAATGATTTTAATTCTTATTTATTTCTGTAAGCTTAATGTATTAGTTGTTCTCATCAAGAAAGTTCAGGTTATTTCTCAAGCGGACGAAAAGTCAGGAAAAACTTACAAATAATGTGCAAAATTTAGACAAGTAGTTCCTTTGGAGAATCCAAAATTTTTATAAATATAATAAGTACTGATTCTGGTCTGTTTGCTTCTATAGAACAAATTTTCTAAAAAAAAAGGGGGGGGGAAAGATCTACTGTTGGTCACACTTTTCTTTATATACATATTTAAATAGAAAATTTGCAAATGTCACTTGCTGGAGCAAATCAAGAACATCACTCAATTCTGTAACTCTCCTTTAAAAAAAAAAAGCGGCAACAAAATTTAATGAAAATGGAATTCTAGTCTAATTTACTAAGTAACATAATCTACATATAACTGACTGAAATAAATTTATTTTAGACTATGATTAATTAGAGTCACAATACTTTTGGTTTAAAACTGATATTATGCACAGAACATTATTCACACAATCTATCAGTTGCCGATTACAATCTCTTCAGGGATGCTAGCTAATGACTTTTAAGATTCACATAACCGTTATTAACTATATTTAGATGAATTTAAATTAAATATATTTAGATGAACCGCATTTTAATCGTTTATTAATGGGTGAGAATCTTATTGCGACTATCCTCTTGCTGTTTAAAAAACAAAAGCGACATTGCATTTCATTTTCTACGTGGTATATGAAACTGCTCCAACACACGTACCACGGGCAAGCTAAGGCGTCAGAAATTCATGAGGGCACGTGACCTCGAAGGTTTAAGAGCCAGCGGTTACCAAGATGCCACCACCATCCGGTGTCGCTGCTGATTTATAACAGCATTATCAGTTCATGAAAACTTTAGAAAATAGGTTACAATAGCGGGTCTACAGCCAGTTCCTTTATCACTACTGCCGTTAGCGGGGATTGCGTTGTATGTCACCATATATATCACCCAACAGAACACGACCACCAAGTAGTAGTAATATTTTAGTTTTTACAGTTTAAACGCTTTCTTTGGTGTTTGTGTTTAACCAATATTTTGCAAAGTAAACTATCATATAGAAGAAAGAAAACGTATGAATGTTTTAGATGAAATAATTTTATTACACCTGAGCTGCTTTGACAAGGTGCGAAAACAGTTATTCAAAATAGCGTTCCCCAGCTTCGATACAGGCTGACAAAGTTACAGTACGTTCCACAACTATATACCGCTTAGGCTGATCGAGTGTCTCTTCAACTTGTGTACGCTACTAGAAATTCGCACAGCAGGACTAACCACGTCAGGTACACATCATGTAAGTTAAGTTTAAAACTCATGCTATCTACATTACATTAATGGAAGTTGTTTCACAATCCCTCATGATGAAGGTACGCCTACAAGTGGACCGGATTGCTTACTCTTATACTATTGTTAAACCTCCGGATTTGGCTTATAACTTATAACCATCCCGAATTGAGCCCTTCTCCATAGTCCCTAAAGTCTGTATCTTTACGGGAGCCCCAGTATACGTGAGCTCTCTTTTTTCGTCTAACATTCAATCATGCTAATTAGACCGAGAGGAACATTTCCCGCACTCTCCTGAGGAAATCTTCACTAAAATTGTAATGCACGTACCACATTGTGAGCTAAATTTATTTTACCTAATGATGAACTTTCTTTCCTTCTTCTTCTTCGTCTCTAACTTTCTATCTGTTTGAGGCTTAACGATCCTAGCTGACTGTTCATCAAGTGCACATAGGTACCAAAGTACGAGTGCTTTCATAGAGCATCGACTTCCTAAAGTGCTTGCTTAGTATTTGTTTCCCTTTCGAGCGAAACCGAGTCCTCGAACATTTATCCACTCTATCGGGAGTTCTAAGGTTTCAAGTCCCATTCTGACCGGGGTATTTTCCTGGTCACATAGACAAATACTGGAATGGATACTTCCTTTTCACAAAATTATCACTCTTCCATTTCATGTCATTTTATTCCACTGATCTGGTAGTGTGCCGAGAGATTAGCTGGTGCTGTGGGGCGTGGCGAAGGATTTCATTCTGGAGGAAGTTCTGTCCGGCGGTTTGGGGACTCCCACGGGCTGCCGCATAGTGATACAATTTCGCTGTGACTCTTGATTCTGAGGAAACGTTAGGGACCCTACCTACGCCCTTGTATCGCCGCCCCCGAATCTGGCGCCCAGTATGTCCCTCATCTCATACATACCTCCCTGATGAATTCCATGGAAGGGTGTAAGTGCTAAAGGCCCATCAGTGTAGCCGAATGCCGAACACTTCCTTCGTCCCAAACTATCCTATCTTACCACATTCGCTGATGACCTGAGATGTTAAAGAGCGTCCATAAATAAACCAAATCTTACCACATTGACCTGATATTTATAAAAGGCGAATATCATTTAAGGTTTGTAAGCATTTTAGTTAAGGACACGGAAAGTGAATTTTCAGAGTTCCATATTTTTGTGTGGATTTTTCCGAAACTTTTGCTGTGATTGCATTGCGTTAAATTAATGCGCATACCAAATTTCATTGAAATTGGATAAATATTTTTCGAGTTATAAATTATTTCACACATTTTATTACCTAAATATGTCGCATAATCGAAATGACCTTCGCGACTCATGAGTTGACAAAACTGGAGCTTTGAACCACATACAAACATTGTACAGAAAGATATTTTAAAGAAATCAAATTAATGAACTGTGATAATTTTTAAAGCTATTTAATAAATGTTAACCAGCCAAATTTTAATTTTTAATATAAAACATTTTTTACAATTATTTTGGTGGTATCGTGTATTTCGTCGTATTGAATGTTACAGTGAATACTTCCGCACATTCTGGGACACTTTAATTGAATTCAAACAAATCTGTTACGCGTGGGACATTTGAATGAGTTAAAATAAAGTTTTGAGAAAAACGCTGTTTTATAAAAATGTATACTGGGAAACAATGTGATTTTAAAGGACACGCGGGGCTCTTTAAATGATTGTAGAATCGGGAGGGGGAACATGCAAATGTTGATTCTCTGTGGAAGCCCAAAGGTTCGATAAACCATTTGCAGCAACAAAAACAAAAAATTAAAAATGATTTTTGGACAAATTTTGGCCAAAAAAATTGACTCTCTGTTTCCCTTAAATGGATTAGAATATATATTAAAGGTTTTAACTGTAACCATTAAATTGATTTATTATATGATATTCTAACTATATCATTGCACTGTTCTCATACATACGCATTATCTGGTATATTCAGCTTTCCCTTACAGTACAAAAGATATTCAAAGAGAGGCTAAATTGAATTGGTGGTTCCTACGCAGTACCGGAAACATTTAATCTAATAAAGAGCTCACTGGTATGCAACAGTGACGGCAGGTAGTGCACCGATGATGACCGAGCAAAGCTGCAAATTACAAATCAGTGGATAATTGAGTACGGAACGGAGCAGCATTTGATGTTATTTGGTAGGAGCACTCTGCTGTAGGTAGCTGATATAAGGTCTTTGCCCTCTCTAGATCACAATTCCCACTTGTAGAAATGAGTGATTTTATGTACCTACATTCCAGTTGAATGCTAACACTCTCGTAATTCATCGTGCCAGTGCCAGTGAAAAGTATGTCCGTGAGGGAAACTATTCATTTTACGATAGAAATGTAAAGTTTACTTTTTTTTTTAATAATTGCATTTATTTAATAAGATGAGGTGAAAGCGGCTCAGGCAGAAGTTTGAACTGCTGAATAAAACTAGGTTGCTCAGAAAGATTTAACCTGTGACCGGTTCTTTAACAGGACAGCAAAAAAGAAAAAGCAATTTTTCTTCAAATTAAGATCATCATCTATCATCAGCATTAAAACTAGATGGCGATACCAGTCCTTGGATGTAGAGACAACTACTCGAAAATATATTATTGGCATCAAGATTATAGAACTGTCTTCCTAAACACATAAACAGAAAAAAGGTGTCTTGGACCGAAGCAAACCACTGTCAGAAGAAGCAACACCTGGACTGTATGTTGTATGAGGCAGCAATTCACAAAAAAATCTATTTAGGAATTCAGGGAGAAGTTTAAAGTCAATGTTCATTACCCTTTCGGTTTTATGCCCCTCACATTAGCCAACCACATTTGTAAATTTTAAATGGTTCAAAAAACACTGAACATTTAACATTATAAGTGTGTTTAGTAATAAATTGTTTCAAAATGGTGCACAGCTTACAAGAAAGAATATAATGCAAGCAGATTAGTCTATATGTTGTAGTACTGTAATATTAATAATTGCATTTTACTCAAAATAAAGTGTCCATTCTAAATTAACTGACTCATATTTCGTCAAAATTCAAACAATAGCCAAAGTTCAAGTTGCCAGGCAACGAAAAAAAAAATGTAACCTTTTTAAAGTTTCAGTATCAAAAGATCACTTTAAAGCTCAAAACGAGGATGAAACCTGAAACTTAATCAATTTAGTTTTAAACTTCCCCAATGTAAAATGGCGTGCTTTTGTGTACATTAAATTTATATTAAATAGATATGAAAGCCCCGTAGATAATTCGTATAAACAGTAATCGTGTAATATTATTTTCATACTTTGGCAAAACTTACATCAATATTTACAATTACATGAATATCTTTATGCAAAAGACAGTAATAGTGTGGAACGCTTTTATATTCACCAGGCAAAATTATCAAATAAGCAGTGACAGGCTTAGGGATAATGTGTTTTATCCCTAGACATGGCGTTACTAAAGGCAAACATATTATTACAAAAATTATTATGAAGAGTTTTCGTATGTATGTCAATTAATTTCTCGATATATTTAAAAATTTTATGACAAAATATTCTCCTCTTATTACTACTACAAGTAATATCACGAGAAGGTCTGAGAATACTCACGAGGGTAGGTCCATAAGTTTCCGGTCTTACCGATAAAGATTATCGCCTTCACAAAATCCTTATCTGATGTCGTACCTTATCTGTTAAGTAAATAATTGTAGCTGTAGATGTAGCTCTGCTGTGTTCAGTTGTTCAGAAATAGTTGCATAAAGAAGGCTATCTGCAGAAGACTGTGACATGTTCAAAATGGAGTTTCGAACTGTTATTGAGATCTTCACAAAAGAAGGACTTACTCCAAATGAAATTAAACAGTCTTTGAACAGTATATATATATATATATATATATATATTGTACTTGGTTTATTTACGAACGCTCTTTAACATCTCAAGTCATCAGCGTCTCATTCAAATCAGGGCGCGAAACGGCCGACAAATTTTCCTCAGAGGCCTCTTCTTTCAGGCATGAGGTTCTTTATCGTGCCATAAATGTACGACAGGGACCCACGGCTTTACTTCGCTTCCGAAGGAAGCCATATTTAGGATTACGGTGTTTATGGGGAAGCACCCCCCTCAGATTCTACCGTAAAAGAATGGGCCAAACTTTTTCGAATGGGTCGAAAAATCATTTAAGACGAAGAGCGTGCAGGTCGGCCCTAGGAAAGTGCTCACTCCTGAAAACATCGCTCTTGTGGAAGGAGAAATTATGGAAAACCGGCGGCTCAAAGTTACAGGAATAGCAGCAAGGGTGGGCCTTTCTAAAACAATCGGCCTTCGATTTATTCATTAACATTTAAACATGAATAAGGTTAGTGCCTAGACTTGTTTCCTCAGTCCAAAAGCAGCAACGAGTCTTCTGTTATCAGGCATTTTTGGAGCTCTGCCGTGGCAACGAGAAAGAAGTTCTGCAAACTATTGCTACAGGAGATGAAATTATGGTCCTCTACTATGATCCCTTGTCCAAAAGAGAATCAGTGGAATGGCGTAAACCTGACGAAGCAACGCCTCTAAAAGTCAAGGTCACTCAATCAACCAAGAAGACCATGGCCACAATCTTTTGGCACTACGAAGGAATACTCTTCATTGACTTCAAGGAGAGGAACGCCACAGTAAATGGGGAGTACTATGCTGGCCTACTGCACAGACTACGTGCTTCCATCTAAGAGAAAAGGCGAGGAAAGTCGAGTGGTGGTGTGCGTCTTCTTCACGAAAACGCGCCTGTGCACACAGCTCTTGTTGTAAAGGAAGCTGGAAAGAAATGTGGCTTCAAGGAGATTAACCGACCATTCATACTATAGCCCAGATCTAGCTCCCAGTGACTATTTACCTTTCTCAAAACTCAGGAAGGAAATTTAGGTGTGACGTAGAAATGATGGATGTTTTTATGCTCATTTTGCACACAAATTTTTTTACTATTATGGGGAGGGGGATTGAAATGTTAATTCAAAGATGTGCGAAGCGTATTGCAATAAAAGGCAACTATATTGAGAAGTGAAAACTAATTTTTGCCTTTATCTAACCTAAAAACGGTTAGCCCGGAAACTTATGGACCTACCCTCGTCTCTGGAAAGCTCAGACCCTCGAGAGATATTTTTAGGACTATTTCACGAATAAAACATGAATTTAAATATAATTCCTTTAAACTTTGCTTACAGAATTGTAATAATTGTATGTTTGTACTTAACCTTTTCAAGCAATCCTGAGACAGGAGAATGTCGACTGTCAGTAAGGCCAATAGAGAAGAGAAAAATACGGGTTTAGGACCATTTCATGAATAGAATAAGAATTGACCACCTCCTTGGTCTAGTGGTTAGCGTTGCTGACTGCTGGCCGGGGTCCACCCAGCCTCGTGAGGACAATTGGGAAGCTGCCTGATGCAGAGATGGCGATCTACGATCTAGTAAGCCACGATATAGCGACCGGCGGGATGCGATGTGCTGATCACATGTCCTCCTGCAATACTGCACCCTACCAATGATATAATGTGATGGAGGTAGAGGATGCAGCGGTCGTCGCGATAAACCGAAGGCCCACATGGGGCTATGACACAGGCTATAGTAGTAGAATAGAATTACAGTAATATATATTTGAAATTGGCGCACAGAATTGTATAAAAGGTTATAGTTAAGATTATCTATTCTATCAATACCGTAAAAGATTAAAATAGACAAAAATCCACTATTTCAATCGCTATCGTTCGATTTTCTAATACCAATCGAGAGAGAGAGAGAGATAACATACAGCGTCTCTATTTTTCTTTGTATTCCGTGGTTTGAAATTCCTAATGGTAAGAGCAATTTGCACATTTGATGTATAATCCAAACGCTTTGAAGAATCCTTCATTTTGCGTTATCATTGTCGATTATCCATATTTTTGTTGCTATCAATAGATCCCCACCTTCACTCCGCATTCCGGTTGTGACGCGTCAAAATTCAAAAGTATGTTTCGTTTCATTGGTCGAGATTTAGGTCACGTCATGTGAGTGAAATAGTCACTGTAAATGTGAACAAGAAGCCCGAGTCGAAGAATGAATTACAAAAATAAGTTTTATTAAATAATACTTCAGCTACAATTTACAAATTTCATCAAAGAAGTCTAAAGTAAAGTAATGGAAATTTTAGGAAATAAATCCTAAGAGGCCAATAATAATATCAATAATAAACAACAATATTATAGAACAAGGTAATCCATTTGTTAAATGTGTTATAATACGATATATATATATACATACGAGAACAATGAAGGTTCACAAATTAAATTTATTGCATTTAGCAGTGTATCATTGCAAAAGGAACGCCGATAGGAAAATTAAGAAAGGCCATACACATTACATTTTATAATTTTTTGGCAGTGACAATGCTTATTTATGAACAAAGAACTAGATGGGATATAAGGATTATTCGAGTCGACTGAGGATAGATTTCTGAAATCTGTAGTGGGAAGTTAGTAACCTCATACAAGGAACAAATGCAACATTATTAACCTAAAAGAAATTATTTGAGAGAAAGAAGCATTGGTGCGATCATTTTATACGAATAGTTTCACATCGTTTTACGAGAAAAGTTATATATAATGTGACGCAAATGACCTAGAAGAAGACGGAGAAACGAATAGACCTATACTCTCTATTATTTTAGACAATGGTAATACATTAAAAAAATAATAATTTCCTTAAATCTCCTCACAGTGGCACAAGGAATGGTTCAATGAGCCTAAAATTGAAGATTTAATAAAGTCCCTTCATTTCAGTAGACCATATAAATTTCTGAATTTTTAAACAGAACAATATAAATATTAATAAATCAGCACAGAAATATGTTGATTAAATCAAAAATATAATGTTGGGAACAAAATATATTAATTATAAGGAACAAAATTTGAGTGTCTTTTCATTAAAAAAAAAAAAAAAAAAAAAAAAAAAAACTATTCTGGATTTAATAACTACCTAGTAAGTGCTTATTAGATAACCTTCTGCGTATCTTTATGCACTTTGTTCCATAAGAATTCTATGAAGTTACAGTCTGAACTATGAAACTACCAAGCCATATCTTTCATCTCCCTGCATATAGTATCCAGATCCATACATATATATTGAATTAGTTATCAACTTATCATTTACATGATGTTTCACATTTTTTTTTTTTTTTTACTGATTAGTCAATCCGCACTTGTAAATATCAACTGATGTCGGTTTCGAGAATAACTAATAATTCATTACTCGAGTCAAATGACGATTTACTAAACAACTTAGTATTTTAACTTTGGTTCTGTTTGGTTTGGTTTCTTATCTATCATTTCAGTTGATATTTGCAATGAGAGACAAACGAGTAGAAGTGCTTATCAATGCACATCATTAAACGCTTCGAACAATTTATCTTCATTAGCGTTTTCCTTTATCATCAAATGATTAATTACTTAGTATAAAATATACGGTAAAAAGCAGGGGCAGAAATAATGCCACTAGAGAGGTACTTGAGGAAAGAATAAGCAGACATTGTTTTTCTTTCTTAAATCCTTAGGTTCCGTGTTAAATATTCCAGAGTATTTCTAACGTTGAAGCAGTGAAATATGTTATGTAATGCTGCATCGAATAAACAGTTCATTTTTCTGTCTTGCGAACAAAATCAAAGTGGTCAATATAACGAAGAATGTAATAAAATGAAACGAGACAAAGTCAAATAAAAATAATCGATAAAATAACTTCTTATTTCACAAGGTATAGGACTGCCGTTCTGTTCCATCCTGAATTAAACATATCATTCCATCTTGTTCCAGGTCTTCCTATTTGGCGATATCCTCTAGGTTTATAATTTAGTAAGATTTTTGGTATCCGTTGTTCTTTCATCCTTAATATATCTTGGATAGTAAATCCAGTTATTACTCCTAAAAATCTAGCTCTCTATCTCTCTTTATCCTTTAGTTTAAAATTTATTTATATGATGTACCCTATTAGATTTGTTAATTTTTATCTACAGCCATAATGTACATGTTAAGAAAAAAAAAATAGGCCTGAATATGTTTAAAGGTCATTTCTGCACAGTGCCTTGTTCACATACAAAAACTATTAAACGTTTTATACCAGAGTTCTATATGTATTATATCCTGTCAACCGAGGGTATTTTGCACCTAGTATATATAGTATAGGACAAGTCTTGATGGCCTTGTTTCCTGGAACTAAGAATACAGCTACCTAGCTGCTTATTTCTTATATTCTATTATACGCGTGAGGAATTAGGTGCATCAGAGTTCAATCAGGAAAACAGATGTCTGCAATCGCTTTCAATTATACTTTAACAGAGATCGGGTGGGAAAGTGAGGATAAATAATTTCTTTGTTCATTCTTTATTTATTAATGAAGATACTCTCAGATATTCTTAATAACATCACAAACAATAAACAATTCATAGTTTCCGCTGCATCTTTGTTGTACGAAAGTAACAGTGGCAATGCTAGAAAATTACCAGGTATCTCGTGTACAAAGGGATAACACCTAGACACTCGTAACCGTGGTATGGGACAAACTCGTTAAGGTTTATCTCACACTTTATGAATTTTTCTCAGTACGGTACGGACCAGTCGAGTAAAGGTCGTGGATGGTGAACACTAAACTCTCAACATTAAGGTCTCGGTTAATCGGTTGTAATATGATAGATAAATTTGGTGTGTGTGTTAAACCAAGGTTGTACTTTATCCAGGATAAAAAATTGTTTATTGGATATTTAATAAACAACAGCTAATTTTCGATGATTAACTTCAACTTAGGAAGCGAATTTTCTTACAGCCTTCTACATTTTTTAGTGTTCTCTTGTTTGCGATCATATTAGTATGCGTTTTCTTTGACCAGATTCCCAGGTGGTAGTCTTTCATACAAAATAAATTCAGTTGTCATTAAATTATCTCTAAGTACAGAGATATTAATTGAGTTGCAAATGTTAAATTTTAATATTATGCTTTTTAAAATACAGCAGCAAAAGTTAAAAAAGCATTTATTGGTTAGAGAACTAACAAGTTACAACCCTGTTCAGTCATATATAGTAAGAAAAGCTTCAGTAAACCTCCTTCCCCATAAGTTGTAAAAATATTTTTGTCACTTATCGTATGTGGTTAATACTTATTCTTCCCCCTAGCACCGCCTTCCAAAATTTAGATTTTATCAAGTTTTGTTCCGAACTCAAAAATGAAAAATGCTATACTTAGGAATGGAAAACTTCCTTCCTTCTCCCCCCAAAACTTTATTTTCCCCAATTTATCATTTCGTATCATCAGTATCTATTGCTTGTAAAAGCAGGTGTTAAACACTATTAAAATAAATAAAATATATTATGATATAAAACTATTCCCTGTCTCGAATTGTATTTCAATATTAGTTTTTGTCGTCATTAATTTTGAGAGATAGTTTTATTGCAATTTAAAAGTCAGTTCTAGCCAGCCGAGTAGAAAACTTCAGCTTTTACAAGCTTTTCACCAAGTCTTGGTTAAGCACTTGAAGTCTGATGTAAAGTATAGCATTTGCCCAATTATACAGAAAGTACCTCTGGCAAACTTTTTCATTAGCTCTATACAAACGCACAGCGGATATCAGGAAAAGTCCAGAGGGCAGCGTGAAGACTTGCGTTTCTTGAGTGAACATAGAATTAATATTTAATACCTTCCTGAATTAAAGGGGAAAAAAAGACATCTACAGAAAATGTACCAAAAGTCCCTTGAAAAGCTTGAAACTAACAGAGAGAACATTCTTTGGACAAACAATCTTCCTAAAAAGATCTTAAGTTGCCAGAAATAAATTACACTGTTTGTGGATATTACGATGTAGTGTTTTGTTTTATGTGTACTGCTTTTTGAACTGCTGTTACAGAACAGTAAACTAAAGTGAAATCTGTATTCAAGATATAACAAGTAAAAGTAACCGAGATATTTTATCATTGAGGCACGAATCAAACATTTGAATATTTAAGAGACTTTGATAACAAAAACTTTTTTTTCATTTAAAATACACTATAGAGTGCTGTGAATCATTTTCGCATAAAATGTTTCGTCATTTTTAAAGACCGAGCAACAGTTTCAAATCACCTATACATGTCCCTTTAAGTACCCTCTCTAGGCACACTCTCTTGGTACTTTTATAATAAAAGCTGCTAATGCTACATTAACGACACCCATAAAAAATGTCCATAAAATTATCCGAATCAGTTACCCCCAAAATAAAGTCTTTCTATCGATACTATCTTATGATGAGCTGATATCTAGGTACGTTCGAATGTTACACAAAACTAGAATGAATCTCTGTATGCACTAACATGGGAAATACCGTCAAAAAGAAACATTTGTAGCAAAGAAGAGTGTCGTAGATGCCGTGGAAGAATTTAGTTGCCCAGTTGTACATGAATTGAAACTTAGTCATAAATACTATGCCCAGAGTATTTACTGTAAGTGAATACGTGTGACAGCTGGAGAAAATAAGAGGGTGTTCGGTGTTCAAGTGAGAAGAAGAGAGACTACAGGAAGAACAGATTAAAAAATGAAATAGTCAAACAAAACAAGAAAGAAAAATAGATCGCAATGAAAAATAAAGAAATTTGCTTAGAGTCACCTGGGCCTACGTTTTGAAAACTGCCGCCAAGATATATCATCAGAAATCAAATGCAACTTTCTTCATTTTTGAATATGATATTGTTAGTTCCCACTTAAAGTTCATCGTTTATTCTTAAATAGTTTAAAAAATTTAACAAAAACTCCTCACTTGAAACTTGGAAGGCAGACATTTCTGAAGACGCCAGTCTTTTGTTTCTGTACACGAAGGCCATACGGCCTGTTTGTACGTCACGTCTCGTTGATGCTGAAAATTACAATCTATTGTTGATGTTATCTCTATTAATTAGTTATTGTCCAAGGATTGTAAAAAATGATGCCATTGAGTCATTTTACGCCCTCTGATTTCAAAGTGTTTAAATGTTGTAAACATGCAGTCGCAAACTTCTGCAATGTCATTTAAACTTCCCAGAATTGTTTGTGTATCATTCGAGAGATAATGGAATATTTTTTTTTCTTTCAGATATGTTTACACGAAAACTTTCTTAGCATAATCACGTCTAACAGGTAGCTAAACAAACTATGGCATTCAAGAAAATTTTGCCTTTTGTCTTGAAGATTTGAGCGTGTATATTTACTTACATTCCTATTACAGTAACTGATAAGGGAAACTTTTGTGAAATATCAAGGAAAATTGAAACATTTTGCAACAGAATCCTGCAAGTATCTTAATTACTTACAGATTGGATACTTAAGTGATTAAACGTTTAGTGGTAACAGGTTTTACTTAGAATTTCATAAAGAATAATTATATTGATAAATCTGCAGCTTATAACATAAATATTCGTAATCTTTTAAGTTGGCGCTAAAATATTATTTCTCCTTCTTGACAAAGTGCGGAATTAAAAATCCTGAAAAATGATCTGTAAGAAATTCTACTAAATCTCTTTTCTCGGTTGGATTATAGCATGAGGCTTGCGTCTTGAAGAGTGTATCTTGAGCAAGTGTCCTCTACTTTTCTCTCGCGTCCATCTTTTATCTATTCATGAGCATCTGAATTTCTTATTCATTCTCTTTGTAATAAGCAATACCCTAAAACGTTGCTACCTTTGTTCTTATATCTCATTCTGTGTGTTTATTAGCATTATTTAGGAATTACATTTTTTTAATTACTCTCTGCTGCTCTCTTATTAAAACAAACAAACAAACAAAAAAAACAGCAGACTCTTGCAACGTTTATTTGCCTAAGTTCTGCTCGTCTTCGGCGCCACCAGTTCCTCCCTGACTGAGATTTTTCCCAGGTTTTCCTCACAACAGTCCTCATAAATGGCAAATGCCGGAGAGGTACTTTAAATTTAAGGCAGGAACGCTCCCTTCCTTTAAACAAAAATCCTTACCCAATTTACCATTTCATTTCATGTAACACCATCGCCTATGGTGCCTCAGTTGCAAAAACGTGAGTTAAACACTATTAAAAAAAAAAGTATTCCGACGCTCGATTCACGGCATGTCTCTGCGCGCGGTCTTACTTTAGCCTCATCCTGTCATACCGAATTCTCCATGCCAGATGTTTGCTGATGGTCGAACAGCTAAAAGCAGGAGTCTAGTAAGAGAAACTATCGAAGTTCGAATCCTGTCCTAACCCATTTGTGAAGTATTATAAGCTATTTTTTGCAAGCAAAAATTTTTAGTTTAAACACATTAATATTCCTAACTTCAAATTGCAAAGCCTTATTTGAATTTTAAGGCAATTATGGTCAGAAAAAAAAAAAGAACCTAAAATCTTTATTTTCTAAATAAAAAGGAAATGAATATTTATTTTAAATGAAATAAAGGCAATTATATTTTATTTTTATCTTTAGAATATTTATAAATGTGTAATTTATCCCCAAAACGAAGATGGCTAGTTCATGTTTTTGTGTTTGAGCATATATGTTTTATAATTCAAATATACAGGTTAGTTAAAAGTTCCGTATACCTAAATAGCTTTATATGCATGTGGTTCCGTGACATAACGCTCAGTGTGTGGGGATAGTCGTATACTTAGTACTGAAAAATTATGTTGCGTACATTTTTCAACTTCCCGTTTAACGAGAAGTAATTTCAACCATCTTATTTTAAATGTAATATCCAGTATAGTTTTATATTTTCAAATAATGCTGTTTAAGGGCTTTTCAAAAAGTATCCACGAAAGATATTTCAGTACAAATTTATTGTTGCTAAATTAAGAAAACAAAAAAGTATAGCAAATAATAAATCGCTTTTATTTACTGAATATTGTAAACAATAACATACTATTCTTTGTTTCTATCCATGAAAGCATGTTTATTGATTCAGAAACATCTTCATTTAAAGGATTAAATCTGAATTTAGTGTGTTAAATAGTTTTAACTGACGCTGAGAGAAAAGGAAAGAATCAAATTTTATTTATCGTTATCTATAGAGAACAGGCAACGATCTCGTCGAGAGGGAGGGATTTATGCATCCGGGTCGTAATCTAATTTCACATACAACAGTAGCAAAGATCGTAAAGGAATTTACTCAAGTTGAAAGCGTAAACGACTTACCAAGATCAGTTCACTCGAAAAGTGTAACTGATGATAATATTTCATTGGATGTTCTCCTTATGCAAGAAAATCCCAAAGTTTCTACTAAAAACTTTGTTGTTAGAATCAAACGTAAACCTAAGTTACAAGATGAAAATCCTTAAAAGAGCCAACTAACACCCTTATAAAATTCAACAATGAAATTACAGGGACGATTCCTATAGAAGAATGCAGTTTAGTGAATTAATGATTGTTATTAAAACAATGCAATTTTTCTTAGATAAATTGTATTCTCGGATGAAGCCACTTTCTGCCTTAATGGATTTGATGGTTCGTCTGGTATTGTTGGTGATCATGTCATTGATCTTCTCTTGATACAGAAATGCTGAACGCTAATACATATTCTTATTTTCTTCGAAATTATGCTTTGCCGACCATCGCAAATTTGTTTCCACACCCAGTCAACCATTAGCTATCCAAAAATTACATATATTTCCAATAAGATGGAATCCAGCTCAACGTGGAAAGAATATTCGCCAATGCTTAGATCGGATTGTCCACAGCGTTGGATTGGTAGGAGACATCACATAGAGAGGTCAGCGTGATCTCTAGATTTGTCGCTCTTGAACCTTTTTTGTAATATCATTTGAAGTCAGAAGTATATCGAGAAAAACCCAACAACGTAGAAGATTTGAAACATCGAATAACTGAAGAAGTGCAAAACTTTCATAAAGCCTGGTTCAGGCATTCCTTAAATAGTTTTTATGATCAACAGGCCCATTGTCAATCAGCTGAGGGCTACCAGTTTGAACACAGAATATTTTAGATTTTTAGTTCTCAGTATTCGGCTATACCCATACACCAAGTTTCATGTCTCTGAGCTACATGCTTCGAAAGTTATTAGGTGGTGCGGGACTTTTAACTAGCCCTGTATGTTGTTCATTGAGGGAATGAACCACTAAAATTTAACCAAAATGCCGAAAAAAAAATCGATCATGTGCCCAAATTTTTTTTAAATGTTTGTAGTACTATAATCCATTTTTCTGACCTGGTGGAGGTTTCAAAATCGTCATGTCATATTTTTTAAATGTCCTTGCGCACATGGTTACCAGCTCTTAATGAAATGCACAACTGAAAATTCTTTTATCTAAAGTATCTATCCAAATTTACAGAAACTTTAATCATATATTTGTCTTGTATGGATATGACAATTTTATGAATTTCAATTCAAAATATTTATTAGTTTTCAAGTTGTCACTATTCAAACATACAAAATAATACGTATAGGCAAAATGCTTCATACTATGCAATTTTCAGAAAAAAAAATCTACGTTGCTTTTAGACGGTGGACTATAAATCCCCCGGCTCATATGTTGGACCTTCCTGCGTCTTCTTCCTTTGTTCCAGCAACGCTTTAGCTTCCTCCTGGATGCATTGGCTGATTACTTTGCATAAGCAGAAGAATGTTGCAAAGATCTCACGTCCCTCCCACGGGTGACCTTCAAAGAGGTAGGTGAAATTGAAATGCCTTTTACTTCTGATGTCAACTTCAATGAAGAGAACTCCCAAAGTAGAACTCAGTAACTGCTATGGAAACAGTTACCTGAAGTCTCTTCTTCGAAAAGAAGACCTCCATAGGACACTTTCGCCACACAACAATAGGCCAGTCATTAATACACTGGCATGATTTTTTGAAATGACAACATTCCCAAAATTGTCCTCATTGTTCTGGCATCATGGTTTGGGTTTTATTTTTCTTTCGATGTGACTTTATTATAAAAGCACCACGAAATAGATTCAGTAGAGATATTTAGAGTGCTGGGAATTACTGTCTGTAGAACTGCAGTGATAGCTCTCTTTATATCATGCACATGGGGAATATTTTCCATTATGCACTTCTGTAATCAGGCGAGCTATGATATCTTCTGTCAGACTTCCAGAGTTTTTCCCTCACAATGTTACACCTTTTTTTCTTCCATTCTTCAACAAATGATTTCAGACCCTTGAAAATCCGTTTAGAAACATGACTTATACATTCTTCTTTTTGAACAGGCACATCATTTCCATAAACGTTCATGTCTTGAAAATGTTCTAAAAGTTGTGGCCACTCCATCAGAGAGAATGATGGTGTACCTGAATTTTGTTAAATGCATTGATATTTCCATAGAATTTTACCAGAATTTCCTTCCATTGCATTTGATGAGCCATCATAATTCTTTTCATATATGCCACTTAGTTTGTGTGCTTCTACTCACATTTGAAATTCTTCTTTATTTAATTTCTTTCATTGTGTGAATAATATGGACAAAATTTTGACAATATTGCAAACTATACCAGGGAGGACATCAATTACAAATCTCATCCCATGTAAGGAATGTCCTTGTTTCATTCAGATACACAGTAATGTCCATTATACCACTGTATCCCAGAGTAGCATCTATATCAGCATGAGCCTGCATGAGCTGTTTTCAGCACCTCGTTGTCGCAGTCAGCAATGTTTGTAACATGATTATTATTGTAGGCAGTTAATGACAATCATGATATTCCCATTCCAACACAAAATTTGTCCGCTGCTGCGCATGATCTGAACCAATATTTCAAAAGACAGTAAACATCCTGCGGTTCACTTCGAATGAAGACCTGACACCGTTATCATTGCATACTCGAGGACTAGAGAAATTTCTTTTATAGTAATTTTGCTAATCTAACATATTACTAATATTCTGAAGGCAAAACAAGAGATTTGTGACATCTATGCTTTGTATTAATTTTCCAATGAGAACACTTCATGCCTTTGTATTGTTCCTCCCATACACTAGCATGCACTAGAACTCGACTGAAATCAGTGTAAGCAATCGGGGTTGACAGAAGCTTAAATGCAACAATTAATTTTCCCTCACTGCCACTTGTTGATGCCAAAGGGGAAGTTCTCCCCTGGTACTTGTAGATACAGGTGGAGCGATGGTTCTTGTCCGATGACCTTGACGTGTCCTTTTGTATGTTCCTGATCGGTGAGCCTGGAATGTTTGAGCATGCGCAGTGACGCATTTTGTTCACAGCGAGACATGGAATGAGTTGACTCTCTCTGACTAGCATTTTCGAGTACTTTTCGCTGGCAATAAGAGAATGACTCGCTCTCTCCGCTCTCCAGTCGTATGGCGTACTTTAAACCCGAACTCGCTCTCGTGAACTTGCTGTAAAGTTCGGTGAAGATCACCGGCCAAGAACGATCGTCTCAGCTGTACTTCAGGTTCAGCTGAGACGACCCTGGCATTTCCAAATTCTCACTCTGAACTGCAACTGGCACTTCACTTTTTATACTTGGTTTCCAGCGCTTGCTTATTAAACCCATAGCCTTGATGTAGTTTAAAGCCTCTTCCACCCTTATTAGGTTTGCCATCTAGCATATTCATGTTCTATCGTAATGAACTACCTACTAATGGAATATTTACCCAACTAAAGGCAAGCTTTAAACTAACCTCTCTAACCTAAACTGCAAACCACTATTTTTCTGCTAATTCCTAAACTTGTTATTACTAAATGCAAATACTATACTATATTCCCTAAAATACTAAATACACTGAAATGGAAATATATAACCTACCAACACAACGTTCGCAAACACAGATCAAAAGAATAACAAAGACTATAGGAAAACAAACATCTGTTTACCTCCAAAATACTGCCATAGGTGGCCGAGATTGTTGAGACGTGGGACTATTGAGCGGGAGGTCTGGAATTAGAATCCCACCAGCACCGTCCTCCCTGACGGGAGGTTTTTCCAGGGTTTTCTCAGTGCTCACAAAGGGCAAATACCGGAGAGGTACCCTAAACTTAGGCCTGGAACCCTTTCTTCCTTAAAAATATATCCTTAGTCAATTTATCATCTCATCTTATGTATCAACGGTGTTCATCTGGTGCCTCAATAGTAAAAACGGGCGTTAAACACTACTCACAACCTCCAAAATGCGTTTTACGGCAATCTTTTGTCTGTTAGCGTAACCAGTCTTCTCGACAGAAAATTCCTTCCCTTTGCTTACACGCTACAAATGAAGTAAATCTGTCCCAGCTATAAGCGCAATGTACTCGCGCAGTATTGTGACTAAAATATACATTAATATATTACTAGACACATTAGCGAATGCTTCCGCTGTTTTCCGAATTGGTCATTGTTTCTGGCCGCCGTTCTTTCTCCCCTCTCCACCCCTTTTCCCCCTTAGAGTGTACTAAAGTATCCACCAATGTTACAATTTGTTCTTCTGTCGTATAATTCTATATATTAATTTCAAAGTTTACAATTGTTTTAAGAACAGAGAAGTTTTGCATTTTTATTCGGGGAGAACAATGAATCAGTATATACTACTTCTTGGTATCTTACAAGCGATCATACTTGACGTTCAAGTGATGCAGGATTAAATAAGAATCTTAGCAAATTATTCCTCATTTGTGCATGCAAGATTCATATTATTTTTTTCTTAAACAGCATGTGTTGTTAAATTATAGATATAAATAAATGACATTTTTACAAGTCAGTCACTGATAGCGAGTATTTAAGAGCAATTCACTCATCAAAGCAAAAGTAAACAGCGTACACAAAACAGCTCGTTCGCATGTGTTGTTATCGTAAAGTTTCTACAAGCATCTGGCAGCTTGCAAAAACAGACGTTCGAATAAAACCGTATTGCTCAGTGGCAAAAACATACGGCTCGTAAAGATATTGCATGAAAATGTGCCAAACATACTGCCAACAGAGAACAACAGTTTTACCTTCCCCTCTGTGCTTCAACACACCTCCCTCTGCCTCCGTTATTCATTAGGTGAACTGCTTCTTAGGTAAAGTTAATTATCTTCATACCGCAAAAATATTAATGTTTTAGTATTTAGGTAGGAGTATTGGCATATAAGTCCTGCGAATAGAGGAATTAACGTTTGGCGTGGTTTATCTGGCTCGTAAAGGGCATGGAACAAGCCCTAGGCTTAAGCCTTCTAGTTTATAATGATGATTAGTAGAGCCCAGATTTTTATGTCATCATATTAATATGTATGTACAAATGTTGTTCAATAAAGAATAATCATACGCTTTTTAAAGGCATAATTTCTCGCACTGCTACATTTTGCTAGCTTAATACGTAATGTACAAGTGGTACTACTACCATTATTGTCCCTTCAGATTCCCGCCTGTGGGAGGTGTGCAAGTTAAGATATGCTCAGTTCCGCCTTAAGCAAAATGCTGATGACAGGCGAAGAACAATATGCTGCTCTGAAATTCTACTTTCTCCTCAAATAAAATCTTCATCTGAGACCTATGTAATGTTGCAGAGGATGCATGGAGAAATTTTCTTCCCTATAGTACATCAAAGATCGTTTATAATGTTTAAAGATGGGAGACAATTAATTTTAAATGAAAGTTCTGGTCATCTCATTTTTCGATATTCAAGGAATGCTTTATAGCATGTCGTGCCAGCACAAAACTGTAACTGGACTATATTACAAACATATCCTGAAAACTCTTCAAGGCCATACTATAGGCCAAAGGCCACATTCCCATGCAACAAGCTGGATGCAAAGCTGTACTCGCAAGTGTTGTTGCTGAATATCTCACTAAAACCTATAGTCTAGACTTATCCCCGTGTATCTTTTTCCTTCTTCCCAAATTGAAGAAATAACTCTTGAAGGTTACGGAGGCGATTTTAAAGAATCAGTTTAAAGAAAAAAAAATCTTTGAAAACTGGAAAGAATGCTGGGACATACGCATTGTATCCAACGGGGACTAATTTGAGAAATCGTACATAAATATATAGTAATATATAACGAAATGTGTCATTAAATCAAATAAATGTGCAATTCAGAATTAATAATTAGCTAATTACATATAAACCAGGGCCCTAACATTTATAAATGGAAAGTATTAGATAATTTAACTCAGCGGTCATCCTTCATATATTTAATTCTCTCATTGCTTCAAAGCGCTCTAGAATGATTATTTCCAATTATTAAAAAAACATAGTTTGATATTTTAAGTATTGCACTTTCACAGTTTTTACAATAGTTTCTGAATACTCGAAACGCTTTTCCCAGTACACGTATAATATTGCACAAGCATTTGTAGCTTTATACAAACATAGATAAAATCACACAAATAACCCGTTCCTTTATACATCATTTAACAAAATTAAGCAACAGTAACACACGCGCTGTTTATTTCATTGCACAGTGCGCTGTAAGATATTTCTTCACGTTTTCTGGTGTAATGCACTTCTTATATGTTGCTCCAGCTATGATTTAATTTAGCAACCTATCTTTTTCTTACATACTTGGCATATTACAGCTTCCCCGCCATTCGTTAACCCCCCTTCAATCATAATCCATTCTTTTCATTTTTCAGCTAGTAAAAATGCTACTGGCGCCAATATAGAGTACTTTCACTTGAAGTGAAAAATAAATTTCTCTGGTCTTAATGTTCCTACACTAAGAAATGTACACAAAGCAATTGTTTCAAATCACACGGCATTCTTCCCAGTGCTAAAACAAAACAATACACAGGTATAAAGAGCTGTCGACGACATATCAACAATGGAAAGAAACAAGCAGTGACCAAACTCCGAAAAAGCGAAGTACAGATCATGTCTCTGTAACTACAAGGCACTTTAACAACTCGTACCAACACAACAGGTTATAATTTAGTTACAATGTTACAATTAATAGCAGTATATAAAAAGACTAAAAATAAAAAAAAATTGTACATTCTGATTCAGAAAGTGTAGCGATTATATTTTTAAATAACGTGTCAGCTGTGCACATTATTTCAATACTAAAAAGAGGAAGGAAGGTAGAAATAAACAAAAAGATATATATATATATATATATATATATATATATATATATATATATATATATATATAAAGAAATTATAATGAGCATTCAAATGGAAGATTGTGCAAAATATGTAATATACATCGAAATACATAAAATATGTCAAATGAAACCTTAACACAGAAATGACCATGCTTCACTTTGTTGACAACTGCTGTATCGTATACCTGTTAACCTCACTTAAAGGAATCCTTAAAACGCTGATCACTGATTCGGCTATCATTCGCACTCTCAAAATATTTAATGTAAAGCCTCCTTTATACGTGCAAATGTTTTGTATACATTCCGCAATCTTTATACGCCACAAATTAACACCTAATATACAATCATTGCGGTGAAATAAGAGGATTAGACTTAAGACCTGTTCCATACAGTCACATTAGACAAAGACATAAGAAAACAGCCAGCATTTCGCTCGATCACCTAATGGACAACATAGAACATCATATAGACAGTGAGGAAAAACATTGAAGTTCGTCTGTGCCATAAGGAAGCTCGAACAAATCAGGTACTCATAGATCCGCAGAAGGGCGTCAACCCCTTATCGAAGTTCAGAATATGCTATAGCTAGCATTTCTGTTAGCATATTCCAGTCCGTTGTGAAAAGGGTTGATCCCGGTGAGTAATATTTTGCAAAGTCTTCTCTATTCTTGAACGAAGTCTATCACATCTCAGTTACAGTCTCTTACCTCGTAGTAAAACTTTCTTGTTTGTAGGACAAAATGATGCTATTCTGCCAGAATCGGATGATAAATTTAATGCGTACACCACTTTCTCCTTCACAGGTTTATATACCTTGAGCATTGCATTCTTAGCACTTGTAAAAACACGTGTTAATATCAAGCATTCATGATGATGAAGTACACATTGCCAGGCGTTACTAACATGTAATTCATACAAGTAAAAGGAGATTCAAGGAAGAGAATAATTATGCTAAAGTATCGTAGAGGTTTCCTCGTCGGAAGCATTACACCGCAACCTTGCTGCAAAGAACAGCGAAGTATCGGGCCATCTAATTGTTTGATAATGGGATGGAAACTGCATCGGACGATAAGTATTGCTCAAGGCTACGTTCATTGACATTTCTGTTTAACTAAGCTATTACCCGAAACAAGGGTTATAAGTAAGTTTAGGAACCGAAATGACTATTGGGATATATATGACGTCAGTGAAGCTAATCGTCATTCTGCAAGTTCGTAAGCAAATGCAGGACTGTCACAATACATGTACAACAACAGTGCCAACTTGTTTCATAGAAATTTCACGATTTTTGTTCTATCGCAGTGTTCACTATATGTATATATGCAGGGAGAGCATGTTCATTATGTCATCTTCTATCTAAAATATAGTAGGTAGTGCCAATATATACATATATTCCGATAACGCAATGGTAGATAAAAACTAGCATTTTTAAGTTTATTTTCCGATGTTTTTCTATTTCAGTAAATATTTTATCAATTTAATGCGTTGTTGGTAATATATATGTATATTAGCTATATAATCAATTTCCTTTTAGAGTTAATTTAACTTTTTTCTGCTATACAGTCTGTCGCCTTTCTCTTTAAAGCAAAGATAGGATGCACTTTTTAAATGAGACATGCTCTAACCTTGAATTAACTGCAATAGAGGAAAAAGTATTGAGAGGTAATCATACCTGCCTCATAAACCCAGATAGTGGGTTCAAACTCGGCCAGGATTTGTGGATTTTTAGGGCGTAAAGATACTTAAATGACCTCCTTCGAAAGGGAAGTTATCTTAGATTTACGGCATGTAAAATAACCTCAAGCCTGAAAGAAGACGCAAAATTTATTGACCGTTTCATGCTCTGAATAGAATAGGATACTAATGATTAAAGATGTTTAACTAACCTAACCTAGTTACAACTTTACCTAGTAAGTAGCCAGAAAGTGTTATTTAAACAGCCAGTGAAACATTCTGGGAATTAAGAAGTAAAACGTGACACATGAGGAACCAGAGCCTCTTATTCCGCGACCTTGTTCAGATTGCTGCTAATGTAAACGGTATATGATTAGAGACGACTGTGGACAACTATTGGTTTTACATTTCCCTTTCAGACAAATAGCAAACTTAGGAACAATTACTTTGGTGGCCTGCTTATCAGATTTCCAAACTATCTAGCGGTGGACAGCGGTCACTTCTAGTACCATTTAGATATACAACTCTGTCAAATGAAAGAAAGCAAGGCTTGCTTCTAATTAATTTATTCTTAATTATTTGCAAAACATTCGTTTTGGTTTTACAACAATCATCTATTATAATTTTAAATATAATTATTCTATTGACAAAAACTCCAGGAGCAACGTTCAATGTATAATTTTTATTGCAACTCTTGTATGAGCTACCTGGGCGTGAAGAAATTCATAATGTAGGGAATACTATTTCATGATGCACTTTCCGGAACTTAAACAAAGCTTTCATTTCAAAACTTTCCAGGCTTAATAATCATCTATTAATCATAATACAATGTAAACTAGATCACGTTAATTAATTATTGCGCGGCAATTTTAAAATCAATGTTGATTAAATTTTAGGTTTTATCCTCTCCTATCTTCCCTTGTTTTGAAATTTAAAATGGCACCCCTACTTTTTGATACTTAAATTTTAAAAGCAAATATTTTGTTTTTGCCTGGCAACCTGAACTGTTATTATTGCATATTTCCCCAATTTTCTATGAATTTATTCTTAAGTTATTTCTTACCTCAGAAATATCAATTTACGGCCCGAAGTTTCTTCTTGTCGCTTTAATTAGTTGACTACCTGCAAAAAAAAAAAAAAAAAAGTAATATTAATAAAATAAAAAAATGCTCCCCTTGCGTACGCCATAGGATTCCTCGATACTATCTGTAGTCAAATATTTAAAATTCCACGCTTAACACAGAGGGGGAGGTTCCGAACTCTTCAGAGCTCTCTCTGTGTGAGCTCTTTGAGTATCCGTAGTACCTCTAACATTATAGAAGTGCATGCAAGCCCCTCCCTTCGACGAGTCGTTCGGATGGTTGACTTAGGTGTTGTATGTGGTCCAAAGCTCATGCAATATTGAATACGTCGCCAAAAGCGCGATGGTGAGTTACATTAGAAGCTCGAGTTATCCACCTGCGGAGCTGGGGATATCAATGATAGAATCGACCATCTTGCTGGTGCGTCAAAGTTGCGTACCAATGTCTATTCCTGAGGGGGCGTCGGTTTAATAAGATACCGTGTTAATGGACAGTCTTAATGGGAGGCTACACCGAAAATGCTATTTTCTAAAGTAATATACAGGATGTTCAAATTTGGCTCCAATGCCAAACAATTCTAGCAATTATATTAATAACTTGTTGGATAGAATTTATAAAATTCTACAAACTGCTATTCAACCATCATAAAATGTAGATGTAGATGTGTAGATACATTTATGCCAAAAACTATGGACAAATATTTTCATTTGACTTCGTTCAAAGGCTTAAAAACAATTTTATCAATAACAAGTGCAAAGGATACTTTTTTAAGACCATCTATAAAATTTTTCCTTCTTCTGGATCAATTTTTATGGAAATAGAAATTGAAGTTCTGAAATGTTTTGAAATTTTAAAGGTTGAGAAAAAGAGATCTAAAGAGTTGGTTGTTTTGGCATGAGGTTTTTGTCAGCTTATAAAGTTAATGTTGTGTAGAATAATTCTGAATAGTAAGATGGTTCTTCTCTCCTTTTCTTTGCTTTATCTAATGTCATTTTCGCGAGCTTCATTTTTTTCTTCGTCCTTATGCACATAACTATAGCTTGTCATTGTGTTGCCTGGATTCTCTCATTTTACTGGCTCTAGGCCTATTTTATTTTGCTTCTAGGAGAAGTTCCAGCTGTTTCTACTATGGTGCTGGTGCAACCTATTTTATTCTGATGCAATCAGAGTCACTGCTCTTAAACATGATGATTGAGGATAAAGATATATTTTGGAAACTTTCTCCATATAAGCGAATGCAAGCTCTCTTAGGATTTTGTGTCCTGCCCTATTTACGCGCAGCCTTTTAAACATTACCTCCAAAACAGCTGATTCGAGGGTCATAGACGGTTGAAGCTTTCTAAGCATGCAAATCAAGATTCATTGAATTTATTTCTGCCAAAAACGAAAATTCAAATATTGACAAAAATGACTTTCCCCCTCTAGTAATGCCTCCTGTTAAGTGGAAGTCTTCATGAACTACGAGCAGATGAGATTTTGGTTTGGGTACATATCATTCCACAAATATCTCAGTTTTATGCTATTGTTCCTACATAACACAATTTCACAAGTCGAATAGATTATTAAACTTTATATTATCAAATACTGTTGTAAGTAGAAAAACAACTTCACAATCTAACATAAGGCAGCGCACATCACACAGCCCAAGGCAATCTTCTCTCGTCGTAGCTGCGGGGCTTCTACGTTCGGATGAGAAAGCTGTTCATGTTTTGCACACAGAGACAATTCAAAACCCACCATGACTATATTCGGCAGATATGAAGATTCTTAATAAATGACATTTGTATTTAGATTTGACAACTCCCAGTGTCGAGAGTTCCTCAGAGCTTACTTCTGTAACAGCAGAACAAATTGAGGAACATTGCGCTGGCACATACCTCCTTAGGGAGAAGGTTTTATTTTATTTAAGAAAGTTAGATCTGGATGTCGTTTGTGCTTCATAGAAATATCAAGATCTTCTACTGTTGGCAGTTGCTATCTGGTTCTAGGAATGTCTGCGAGCTTTCCATTTATGTAAAGCACGAGTAAGTAGAGGACAATATTCCAGTATTCATAAAACGAGTGAATGCTGTGTTTTGTGATTTGCATAATGATGTGCTGAGAGATATCGTTAATTTCCTTAATGCCGATGTTGAAAACTGTCGTTCATATTTGCTTTACAAAATAAAAAAATTACCACATGGTTCTCCCACATATTTTGATGAAATGTATATATTAGGTGCAAAGTGCCCAAAATTATTTGTATAATGTTGATCAATTCGATATATTAAGACCTTGAAAGACAGCAGATCGAAAGTTTTACAAGTTTGTCGCCAGTCATCAGTAAGAGATTTGTGAACTGGGTTAATGTCAATTGATGAATAGCTCTTGTAAAGTCACAACAAGAGAATGTCCGTGGCCTATAGCTGGAATCTTACAGTCTACTGTGCTCCAGTTCTGAAATCAACACTTTGAATTTTTGATATATTTTTATTGGACCTCCAAACAAGTATTACTTAATATCGGGGAAAATTTGGATTCTAGAAGAATGAAGCATAATAACATTAATATAATGTTAAATGTTACTTAATTTAATTTAACTTACATTAGCAGCGAGAAGCTTCTAATTCATAGCCTCCATCCAAATTCCACCCAACATATATTTTGTTCGTCATTTCACATTAATGTAAAATTACTAACATTTACTTATTGCGTACAGCACCGTAGATTCTTATAGTAATTTGTGATTTAATTGAAATTTACATAATCAAGATTTTTACATTAATAAATATCACAGAATAAGCATTAATTTTACTTTACGTGCTAGAAAACAAAATAAAAGGTATACTCTCGTGGATCAGCACATGGCCTGGGACATTCAACGTTAAAGCCCAGCGCGCTCACAGTGCAACAGGAGTCAGAACATGCCAAGAGGCATATAGCAGTCAATTCAGCCGAAATCGATACGACGCAGGGAACAGTGTTTACAGGATAGTCTGTAAAACGCCGGGATTATATAACTTTGAACTAGCGGTTCGAATATTGTCTAATTGTGTTATTATTAACTGTTTTCACTATTTCTTATATTTTACCTACATTGTTTCAAGAGTTAGTATATATCGGAGTGACTTTAGTGCGCCGATAATTTAAATTATCTCTAGAGATATCATTGTAAGTTGTCTCTCACTTTATTCTTAATATCAATGCTTATAACAAATACTAATGTTCGTTACAGCTCTCATTGCTGTCTAAGGTCAACTAACCATTTATTAATTTAAAAAATGATCATCTAGCTTGTAAACCAGGATATTGTTGGTGTTTGAGCTCAACAATTTTAAAGTACTAACCTCTTGAATAGACTTATATTAACGAGTTCTACAACTTTAAGTTGGTTATTTGCTAGTAATGTCATTTCATATCCACACCGCTACTATAGCGCAACGTTAAATCTACCTTGTTTACGGATAGCGGCCATTGCTCCAGAATGGCTAGCAAATTTTTGTGAAAGAGTTATAACTAACCGCTAATAATTGTTTACTGTTTCAAAATGACATTTGAAATTTACTACTATAGCTGTAATGTGTTCCAAAGTGTATTAATTGTGCTAGTATTTCATTACGTAATAAAGAAACCTTGGCAATATGTGATTGCTTCATAAGCAGTTCTTAAACGAAATGAATCAACGATGTAAATACTAAATACCTTTGCAATAATCTTGACACTAAATATGAAACATGGAAAGCTCTATATGGAATAATATAAATAACGGAAAAAGATATCGAGATATATGTAACTAAAATCTAGGTCAATGCCGAATTGCCTGTGAAGGATGCATAGATATGGTGTAATTTGTGTATTTATTTCTCTCATTTATTAAATATATACAAATATATGTTTAGATACCAAAACAAATAATCAGTCTCTATAGTTAGGATTAACACGCTCTCCTCTGGACCTCAAGGTTCAACCCCCGCCGAAGTCAACCGATTTTTCTGGACTTAAAATGTCCAGCACAAGTTCTCTGAGATAAGACTAAAAACTGTGGTTTGCGTGTTGCAATGTTAGAGTACCTAGAGGCTCATTTATTATTTTTGCAGTTTTCAATCACATTTTTTCAAACTTTCAGTACATGCTGCTCCACTAGCAGATATATCATGTTTAATTTCTATTTTGATTATACTAATTATCTTTTTTGCATGTTAAGTTCCAAATTTTCTACAAGATGAAGACGTTATAATTTTTAACGAATAAAAATATTGCACATTAATCTGATGTTGATGAAAGATTGCGTATAATTTTTTTATTACCCTGGTAACACCGAAAAAAATCCTGGACTTTTTAATACTATCTACACTTTTTATAACTGATCTAATTAAATATTTTATATCTTGAATAATGTGAAAGTGTTCTGAAAAATCATATTAAAAACGTTTGTACATGTTTTTTAAAAACAAAGAAAATTGTATTAAAACTGCATCGTGCGGAACATTTGGATTCAAGAAATTGCGACAAAAATTTAATTTAAGAACATAAAATTTTAAATGTAACCAGAATTTTTCAAATATTATCTTTTAAACAGACTTTCAAAACGCTCTCACATTAAAAATCGCGCGCGCGCACATACACACACAGGCACACACACACACACACACACACACACACACACACATTACTAAGGTACGATGTTTTCAACAAAGGTGACATTTTTCCAAAATTTAATATATTTCTCATTTGAGTGCTATTCATGGCTCGTTAAAATCTCCATACCTGAAAAGGGAGGACAAAATTGCCTTATAAGCCATTTTACATTCAAATAATACCGAGCATCATATATAGCTTTTGAGGATGACCATCTATCTCTCTGACATCTAAAGATATTAAATGTAATAAGTTCAAATGGTTCATATGGTCTCGAAACGACTTTAAGACTTATTCTTGCTTATGCTATAAAAAAAAAAAAAAATCAGAATACAGCGTGCACCATTTCAAGTTGTTCTTTTTCAAGCATTCCATAAAACTCGCACTGATTGACATTTTCTCCTCAGATTTGCCTGCGATTTTTAATACACTATTAATGTAGACAGACTTTTTCTAACGATATTGTTTTTCTTTTAATTTGTATTACTAAATTTTAGTTTCCTTTTTGAGTTATATTAAAGCATTGCTACTTGTACCTAAAGACTACTAGGCAGGTTCTTTAAATATGGTCCAATAACCACCATATACTTAATTCTTTTTCAGAATTTCCCAAAGCAAAGGCAACAAAAATTATAATATATAAATATATAATATAAGGCAACAAACTAGGCGCAATACACCAGTTAGTACGGACCTTCTGCTAAAGTGTAAATTAGAAAGCTCGTGTTAGATGGAATGCTTGCCAAGATTCTTCTGCATACATAGCACGCTTGAGATAAGCACCAGAAATGTTCAAGCGAAAGTTAAGCCTTGATTACATCTGTCGTGTTGTTCTGATCATTTTAAGAGCCAGCACATACGTTAGTATGCATCACGCTTTCATACTTTCATAATAACCTTTACAAACTTTTGAAGCTATGGTTACAAATGGAGGAAAGATATATAGTTCTCATGCCATAATATTACGTAAAGCATTTCCATAAAAATAATGGGGAGTTAATGACTGAAAAAGGTAATTTGAGTTTTAACGTTTCCAATATTGTAACCTAAATGCTAACCTTGACGCAAATCTTCCTCAATTTTCGCTAAATTCCTAATTCCTTGGACTCTGCTATAAAACTGGGATATTTTAATCTCTTAATATCCCATTAATAATATATTTATTCATTCATGTTGCTCTAGGGGACAAATATGCTCTAGAAGCAAATAAATGCAGAGAAATCAACACATATCATTTGCCTGTGTGCGTGTGTATACACACACACACACACACACACACACACACATATATATAAATTAACACTAAAATAAAAGTAGATAAAGATAAAACACAGAGAAAGAGTCACACTTGAAACTGCTATATTTCGAACTACTTCGAGTTCTTCAATGGCAAGAAGCTATTTTTATTATTTTTATTTTATTATTTTTTTATTATTATTTTTATTTTATTATTTATTTAATTATTTTTATGTTTCATTAATATTGTTTGCACCTCTGGTGCTGCTTTTAACTTTGCTTATTAGGCTTTATTTGCTTTTGTGTGTTTTGCTTTTGCGTGTTTTGCTTTTGACTTCTTTACTATTTATCTATTTTTCTTTTAATTTTATTTCTGTGTTTTCTATAATACTTTATTATATATTACATCTTATACCATGGCACCTATCCAAGGTAATGTTATCACAGGTCTAGCTTCTTGCCATTGAAGAACTCGCAGTAGTTCGAAATATAGCAGTTTCAAGTGTGACTCTTTCTCTGTGTTTTATCTTTATCTACTTTTATTTTAGTGTTAATTTGTTACATTGTTAATAGTGTTTCTTTATTTTTATGTTTCATTAATATATATATATATATATATATAGATTAGAACAACTGTAACCATGAAAGCTGTATTTGCTCTTCTTCCTTGTCTATTTTGAATACATTTCTACTGAGTATGTTTCTCAAGAGACAAAATTTGGCTCCAATTATGACTTTTTAAGATGTAAAATGCTTCATTCTTATTTAATTATAAAAAATGCTTAGTAGACCATTATATAAAAACGTGAATACAATAAAACCCAGAATGAAGTAATTAGTAAACATTACATACCATGATGAATGCGAAAACTGTACCAATGTCATTATTTTTACTTCAATTGTTCCTAATGAAGGTCATAAAAAATATAGTCAAAATTTTGCTCAGTATCCCAGAAAAAGAATTCCTCATGGAGCTCATTTGGATTCGGTAGAGGTGAAGGAGCCAAATGTGCAAACTGTGAACTTTATCAAGAATAATTTCATAAAGCTACACCATCAGAGCTTACGGCATTTCCCATAGTAAGCAAATTCAGGAGAACTAGCTTAGTTTTATATTCACACAAAAGAGAAACGAAAGTGAAATATCAACAAACAACGTGAAGATGGGAATGATTTGAGAAAAAATTGATCCATGAGCTGGGTGTACTTTCCTGCTGCATACAGGTTAGTTAACTTCTGCAACCACGTACTTTAAACCAAAGGCGTATGCATTATGCTGCATTTTCAACAAATACGTACAAAAATGAAGATTTTTCTTCTCAACGTTTGGATTTTTATGCCGAATATCATGCATGTTACGCTGAATTAGATTTGAAATACCAAAAGAGACTCTCATTATATCGCCAAGTCACTATTTGGTGTGTCATTTCAGGACACGGACACACTGACTCTTTAGTTCATTAAAATTAACATGGGAATCATGTAACAGTGAACCACGAAAAATACCTGCAGTTAATTTGAATCACTTATCGAAGATTTTGTTACAATGGAAATAACTTTTCGTTTCCGGTCACGGCAATTGCAACAAAATGGTGCTATTCCACCTGCACAAGAAACGCTTACTTTCCGGGACGGTATTTTTTTTTTTTTTTTTTCAGGAATGCAAAATATCATTTCTCTTCAAATTTAATTTTTCTTACGTGATGCGTATTTATGGGATATCCTGAAGGAGAGTGTATACAAGGACACAATACCCACCAATATCATTCACTATCATTCAGCTTAAAGAAAACATCATACGCGTCCTTCGCTCCGTAACTAAAGAGACAATAAAACTATGTCGAGTAATCTTCATCAACATTACGAAATATGCATGAATAAATGTGGAAAATTCTTACAAAATATGTACATGAAACACGTATTGATTGATTTGGTTTATTGACGGACGCTCTTTAACATCTCAGGTCATCACCGTCCCATTCTATTCAGGGCGTGAAATGGCCGACAAATTTTGCTCAGAGGCCTCTCCATTCAGGCTTGAGGTTCTTTATCGTGCCGTAAATGTACGACAGGTACCCACAGCTTTACTTCCCTTTCGAAGGAAGTCATATTTTGGATTTTTACGCCCGAAAAAAATCCATCGATCCTGATCGGGATCGAACCCGCGATCTTGGTTTTAGGAGGCAAGTATGGTTACCTTTGCACCACCAGGACCGACATGAGACACGTACATGTAATATGTAATTAACATTATAAGGTAACAAATCAATTGAGTTTAGTTTCGGTATGCTTTATTATGGGCCATATTGTCACTCAAGTAGACAAATTATTTTTATTTAGTACATTGCAGGAAAATTAGGTGTTTTTAAATCCACATAATGGAAAAATCTGCATTTGCTGAACCTTTGACATCAAATGATATATGATGATTCTTACAATCGTTGATGAATAAATTCTCTAAATTGTTAATCACTCGCTAGTTCAATAATGTCTGTATTGTGCTAAAGTAATACGAAATATTACACGTCTGAAATGTTTTGTTTAAGCAGATGATTCTGCATAACTTAATATTTCAACGATAGATTTCATATTGAATGCGGTTGTTGTATTTTTAAATAAGATATTTTGTATCCGCAATGGGTTGCCAGCGTAGACTTTAACAATGAAGCATTATGAAAGTTTTTCAGATAGATTCAAATAGATATAATACTAACCCACAAAAAGAACTCTGTTGAGCACCACACACATATGTATTGGGTAAACAGCCTTCTATTGTAAGTCAAAAAGAAAAACAAGTCAGGAAAGGAATGAAGTTGGTGAACCTAAACCATATTGTGAAGAAGAGGAATAAAGTTGTGGAACATCTGCGGTGTAGACTAGAAGCCTGGCACTAAAAGGAGATTATATCCAATCTCCTCTAACGTTAAGAACTTTGCACTCAAGAGGCCGTCGGAAGCATGAGAGAAGAAAAGGAAGAAATTTCGGCATTTCGTTCGAGTGTCTCAAAGTAAGCATCTTTGGCAGAATCCTTCCCTGAATCTAATTCTTTTATTTTTATATATTTTAACAATGATTTTTGTCCTTATTTTCATAATAATAATAATAATAATAATAATAATAATAATAATAATAATAATAATAATAATTAAATTTCTGACCTTAGGGAATTTTGTCTGTTCTGTCATCACAACAGTATTTATATCCAAAATTTACTTGGGTATTATATCTCTTAATAATAATAAAAAATATACTGTAAAAAGCATTTATTTCAAAATTGATTTAGTGTATTTTTAGGTATACAGCGGTTTAAAATTCTTTTCTAGCTCTGCTGTAGTGATCTTTAGACTGATATCACCATTAAGTAAACCTTTCCCTATTTTTTTTTTATTTTTTTCTTCTCGGGTTTGCTTTTAAAATAAAAAATTATGAAAATAAAAAATTTGAACTAGAATCTCTTGATACATTTCGACCAAAGTTTTTGTAGTTCATTTGACAACTTACAACCTACTTTGAGTAGAAAGAAGAGCTGTCAAAAATAATGCTATTATCCCTAAAGTAATCTGATCTTACAATCACCAATAATATTCATGGATTAATTATTATATTATTAAAATAGTTGCCTTAATATATATTCACCCAAACCAAATAAAATATTATAATAATTAATGTGTATAAAATAATTACACATTATAATATTATAATCTGAGTACTAGACCATATTGTTATACCTAAAATATGTTTTCAGAAATATCTTATAAATGTTGCATATACAAGTCTAATGCATAGTATTCTTTTATTTAAATGGATACCATAACTCAATGAAGGAAAAAAATATTCTGCCAACCGCACTTTTAATTAAAGAAATTGAAAAAGTAATAAGCATGGCTGTATAATAAAATAATGTGAAGCATTATGAAACTTATTATTATTATTATTATTTATTTATTTATTTATTTATTTATTTAGAAATTTAAGAGGCAACATGACCATCAACCGCATCTACTGAGTATGGAGGCTGTTCTTCAACAAACCAAATGTCACATAAATCACGCGGAATGGGATCAATTAATTATAATTAAAATGTTGCAAATTTCCTATGCAAGGAGCAATTCCCGGCGATGGGGAAAATGTGCAACATTGTAGGCGTCAGCAGGGAACTCTTTGGGAACATGAAAATGATCAACAGCCTCATAACTTGCATGTGTGTAAATTGATCAAGCTGAAACATTTCTGACATTGGTTTATGAAAATAGTGCGCTTGGAGTTACAAACTAGTCGTCGCAGAGGAACATGCTAGAGTAGATATTTAGGTTACATCCCTTTAAGTATGTTTGTCAAACTCAGCTCTACAAGTGCGAGACATAGTACTCATGCCACTCCAAACGCCTGCTATAGTGAAGATCAATTATTCTTATTCTTTGTGGCTGTTACGCATGGTGATTATATAGTAGAGGCATGGGAATGGGAGAAATTACTTCACAATCAAAAATGTGAGTTTGGTATGTACGGGGGTCCCCTCACTTCTTTTTCATGGCCAGAATAGGTTAACCGTGATGTTTAGGGAAGGCAATTCTGCACCAAATGTCAGGTCTTTTGGATACGAATCCTCGCTTTTGGGCGACCAGCAATTTCAAACTGTGGTTCATTTGATATCTTCTGAAAGTAAGACATGACTCAGAACTAGTATTACATTTACCACCTATATAACCAATAAAACAACTTTTAGTTATAGCCTCGTCGCATACTGTTATATTCCCCTTATTGTACTCCACATTTATATCCTTTTTAGGACATTTATGACATGGCTAAGTTCTACTTGATATTAGAATTTGCATAGCAATAAAATGACATTATTTATTGCTTACTCACAAGATAAGAATATGTCATTAGAAACCGCAAACATTCCATTTATAAAAAATGAAGAAAGAAAAGAAAAAAGAAACAAGTCGGTGCACTCATGCGGTACGCTATGTCGCCACGCAGTTTTGCTTCTAAACAGTGTTATCAGTTTCAGTGTCAAGTTAAACGCTCCATTATATCCAGAGCAATTGTCTCGCTCCAATAATTAAATGTAAAACCATTATATGCCGCAATGTTGAGAAATGTTCTTTGTGCTAGGGTAGAAAGCTTATATTTTTGTTTTCTTCCTTTCTAAGAGAACCTCAAAAACCTATTAAATAACCTCCAACATGTTCGCTATGTCTAAAAGTGTTAAAACACAAATATCCGTTAATAACGCAAAAGCTTCCCCTGCAATAGGGAACCTTCCAGGGTATATTGCTGACATATATGCCACCTATTTGTATGTTGCCATGTCTGGGAATTTTTACATTTTGTGGAAATGAAAATGGGGAAACGAGAGAAAAACAATTAAAAAGGCAGTTTTAAATAATTACAGATATGAATATGTTTAACATTTGGAGTGTTTCAATTTTGGTTTCTAATATACAAAATGATGCACTTGAAAAAGACCACCTGATTTTTTAATGATAGAAGAAAATTCTTAAGACAGAAGCTTTCTGGCTTGAAGGGGGAACATTGCACATGTTTGGGATGAATGACCAAGAGAAATAATTCAGAGAAACAGTTTTTACGAACGAATGTAAACGAACGTTTAGTTCGTTGTAGTTTCCTTTGTGTATCTGCGTTCAACCTGTGATGTATTGTAGTAGCGTTCAAACAACCACTTCCTTAAGTTGTTCATTCACAATGTATTATACCAAAGTCTGAAGAGTTTACAATATTTTCATTTTTTAGCAAATGACGCCAAGTTAGAGAAGCAGTGCGATTGTGTTTCTGAAAGGTCATGGGACCCAAACTTTCGCAATCTGTCTTTGCTCTGTGGTAAATTCAGATTCAGTTTTGTCCGCAAAGAATCACTTTACAACATGTATCAAAACTCAAATTCACCATTTTGAACGAACGCGCACTATGATACTGTATAAGTCAGATATCGAAAATTTCGATCTCATCCTTGATATAAAGTGTTGTTCATCAATGACCTTCAATGACTTCGGATGAACCGCGTCTTCAAATGCATGTCAAAAGGTAAATATTAAAACATATCAATCCTTTTAAAATAACGAAATTAGCTTTCATATTTCCTCGACACCTTTGCCTATGAAAAAAAAAAACTGAAAATATTTCGCATTATGTCCTCCTTCAAACCAAGCAACTATTGTCAGAAAATGTTTCCTTTATCGGTAAAAGGATATAATATTATTTATGTTTTAAGTGTCTCTCCCGTATTGGGGGCGCGTAAAAATTCACAGCGCAGATTCTCCAGACGTAGATTTGCCAATGTCCCGTTTAATACGAGAGGAGGTGTTTGAGGAGAAAAAAATATTTTCCGTTTGAAAGTCATGAGGGAGATTTTAATGACTTTAAGCTGTGAGTTCCGTGACAATGATTTACGGTATGTTAAGGAACTCCATTCCTAAAAACGAAGTCCCGGACATAATTTTCGGCTATTTCATGATCAAGTTATACCTTAGGATGGTACTTGAGGCAATGTTTTTATCACGCATATCTCTGACATCTGTAAGTGCGAAGTGTAACTAAATTCGAATGGTTCATATGTTCATATATGCCTTAATTTTTATCTCAATTATATGTTGCTGTTATTTTTTCTTATTATACATAACAATAGGATAAAATTAAGTATCTACATGTTGCATTCTAGTATCAAAGTATGATTGAGGATATAGAAAAATATACTGGATACATATCCATTCTCTGCAGCTATTATCCTTCCGGTTTTGCATAGCCAACGGATAACTTTTGAGAGAAGGTGTCTCTGTAGCTGCTTTATCATAATGGAGCTTAATTTCTAATATAATACAACAGGTTTTTTTTTCAATTTTATATATATAAATATATAAAATATATAATTGAAAAAATTATTTCACATTAGTCGTGTGCTGAACGTAAGTTGGAAATGAAGAATTAGACTTGAAAACTTCGCGTCAGAGCTCGGATTCCAACTATGAATCTTCAGCTTTCCGTACTAACGTTCTAACCAACTGAGCTACCGTGCTCTCCTTCAAGCACGGAACCAAAATCTCTCTCATCTGATCCTATACTCCCTGTATAACTCCCTAAGTTTCTCTTCCATGAAAGATTATTTCCTTAAGATGCAACTTGTAATGTTGGGAGTACATTTGACCCAGGCTTCTTGTTTAACAACCAACTATAAAGCTGTTAATTTATATATGGGAAATTTCCTTTCACATTAGAAATCAAAATTCATAGTTAAGAATTCCTAGAGAGTTTGTGAGAGATTCGAGGTTCCGTGCTTGGAGGACACAGTAGTTTTAATTGGTTAGAGCGTCAGCATGGTAGGCTGAAGATCTATGATTTTAATTCCTGCCGTGACCAAAATTTTTCCAGTATAATTTCTATTTACAATTTTCATTTCCAGGTTTTAAAATAACTAATTTATGAAAATTGCATTTCTATGTTCATTTTATCTTTGTATGAATAATTTAGGAATTCAAATGTTCTCTATGGGGAAATATAGGAAACTTTGGATAGATTTGTGGGAATTTTAATCCCTTTGATGTTGGTAAGATTGTCTATCACATGCATACCTAAGCGTCTACTTTGTACAGGGCAATGGAAATAAAATGTTAGACTACTTTCCTATCTAACCATTGTTTTCGGTAACCAATGGGATGTTAACGTTCGTGACGTGTAAACTACCCCCATGGCCCAACAACGATCACTTAGATCTTGTACGTTCCCGTATACTCAATAAATGTTTATGCATCTGATCTACCAAATTGTTACTTCAACATGCTAACTACCAATTTACCTAATCCAATTACCCACCTTGCCTCTAGCTGGCATTGCATATTGATTGCATTTACATTTCTATGTGCGTAAATGTCATGATGTCAGAATAATTGTGATTGTAGTAGGACTTTTAGACATTGTAAAGTAGCCTATAACGAGAGCCACACATAAATATTTCACGAATTGAGGATATGTCATTGTTAGTGACTTATGAACATTCAGCGAAGATAACAATAATAATAATAAACACTTGCACGCACGCACATATTTATACATAGCTATTACATCCTCTGTGTTTGCGTACGTGTGCTTTTTTTGTACCTCTGTAAAAATTCAAAACTACCCATCATTTACTGTTATTTCCGTTGAGAAATGGAGGCAATCTCCTGACGGATATTACATAGTTTCGCTTCTTCTAGGAGATGGGTATGTTTGTAGACCATTTCCTATAATTTAAGCAGGGGACAAATGTCTATTTATAAATCGTTTTCAAACTTAACAAGCTTACTCTCTCAGTATCTATGAATCCTAAATACGTGTATAATAGAAAACAGATGTTGAGGCACAACATGAACCAGTCATGTGCTAAAGTAGACATAAAATTCACTGGCTTATAAAGGACGAGCGTGTTGCAGGCTACATCTAATTATGTGTGATCTGTCTCGCTGTTGATGTGGAAAATAAGAAATACCGTCAAGGGTAAACCCAGCTTCGTTCGTAAACAAAATGTTACTTAAAAACTGGGGATATAGGGCGCTCTGTCGTTCCATCTGCTGGCAGCAAGTCGCTCTTGGAGTGATGTCCGTGTTTTTGAGACCTTGGGCACAGTAATTCCTGATGTAAGATTCGCCTGATACTATTTGCATTTATTCACTCATGCACAGAAACCCTCCTATAAGAAGTTCCTGGATTTACATCTACACGTTCTCTTCAGGTGCTATGGATCTCTGTCTACCTGGTTTTTTCCTTGGTTTGGAAACGTCCATTTTCCCGATGGCGTTGATGACTCCTAATAAACGTTCGACTTTCTTCTATTAGGAAAATATTCTGCATACAAACGCACAGCCATTAGTTCAATGTTCTCTGCTTTGCCATACATGAAGTGGATGTCTGCGGATTCCACGTTGCTGCACTTTCTTTCCATGTTTACAAATCGTTTCATAAAATCACGATAGGCTTATAACCTTCATTCGCAATGTACATAGATCAACTGATTGGTTTTTGTTTGTTACCAAGGCTCGTGCAATGAGAGGAAGGATAGGGGGATAGAGTGGCATACGCACGAAGCTTGAGTGTTGCTAGTTTACAGTATCCAGGTGTTCGTTCCAGTGGCGACCCACCAACAAAATTATCATTAGCTCGTAAACGGTCAATTTGTGAACCCATGTTTAGTAGAACATTTTTTCTTCTTTTACTATCATTTTTACATACTTAGTATATATGTGTATATATAGAGAGAGATTGCACTCAACGGTTACCCATCGACAGCTGTTTTAAGTACACGTCTACAAATAGGCCAGTTTAGCAGATATATATTGCTGCATTGTTCTTAAGTATTTTGTCTTATTCTTGATGGCATATGATGTGTAAATTGGTACTCATGTGTAATTTATTCTCATATGTTTATTTGTATAAATAGAAATATTCTTTGAATATATCCATCTCTTATGCACAGAAACTGTTGTTAGAGACGTCGGGATATCCCAAGAGCTCAAAATTGAATGGAATTTTATAGATGACAAAAATAAAAAGAGCGTAAACGAGAAGCCTTACTCTGTCGACCTCGCAGGACAATCGTGATAGAAGATAGAATAATACATCAGCAGTCGGTTGCTGAACCTAAGAATTGAATCAAAACCAGGATTGATTTCGACCAACATCGAAGGACTGAACCTGCGTCTTATAGAAGTAACTGATATTCAGATAAACGTTAATAAGTTTAAAAATAAGAAAGACCAGATTATAGTTTCCAAGGAAGCATAGTGTCATGGAATAACAGCAACATTTCTAAAGTGCTGTGGAGAAATTGCAACAATTTAATGAATGGTGCATTCATAGACTGACGAGTAAATTCGTTGATGGATAGACCAAGGTGAGCATCTGTTTCTCTAGAAGCGGAGTTTGTCCTCTTGTCCAAATAAAAGTTGAAAATGTATCGTGGCATTCAAACGGTATAAGGAAAAACATCTCTCGGAAGTATATCTTTTAGCATGACAAAATTCAACAAATTTCTCCATTTGTATAAAAAATACCAGATTAGAGTTTTAGATTGGCCAAACTAGTATACAGGGCTTAAATGCACTGAAAATATGTGAAGCTCATTGTAGTAGAATGTAATTTATAGTCAGTTTCCAGCTACCTTACATGAAAAGGATGTAAATTTCCATTGAATCATTTGGAAAATTAAATCTGATTGTTGATCCTATCCCACAAATGTTTTCGAAATTGAATGGGTACTTTATTTGTGAGTCCTCAACAGTTTACGCTTATGTTAAACTTGGCTCATTAAATGGAACAGAATTACCCCTTCTCATTGTGTGTCTTTAATTTAAAACGTGCTCTTGACTCTAAGCACTTATACTTTTGGGCATTGCTGTATTTGCAAATAGCACATCGTTCCAAGATTTCAGAATTTAAATTCATCAGCATTCCTGGGTTGTCAAAATTGTAGTTTGAGTTTTAAAGTGACGCGTTTCTATCTGCATATTTTTCGCGAAATTTAAGTAGGGGCTTTTAGGTACCTCGGTACCACGTCGAAGTCTATTGCCTTTTTATCTTTGAAGCACCAAAGAGCATTGGAATATTATTCTGCTTTCAAAGAAATATGAACTACAGTAGGCAACATTTTCCATGGTAGTGGTACACAGAGAGAGGATTGTCCAGATGTCCATTAATCCTCCACGGAGCGCCGCCACTAACTCCATATTCTCTCCCACAACGAAATCGATACGTAATACTGCATTATTTCTGGACGGTATATTTCAGGCAAATCAAATCTTTCGTTCAATATCTTTCAGTGGTCCGCGCTGTGATTTGCGACCACTTTTACATACGAAAATACTATCTCTTACCAAAAAGAGATGTGAAACATTTGGCAAACTGTGACAGTTTCAACAAGGAGATCTTCACGGTTTGTCCTCTCGGCATAATATCGGCAAGGATAAGTTTTACCCCTTCATGGATTGTTTGATTGGGAGTTGATCACAAGTGTCCACAACAATCTATGGGCATTAAATTGAACATAATATCTTGTAGACAAATTTTATGTTTTATTTTAAGTTTGTTAAAGACAAATAAATTACTGGTGCGTTTATTGAATGATAAACAACTTGTCGCTATTATTTAAATATAAAACACAACTTTTTGCAGTTTATATGTATATTTATCTGTTTAGTTTACTCAACATCATGTACACAACTGAAACAATGTTGTTACTATGTCTGTATAAGGATCACATATTGTACAAATAACGATGCTTTTTGAAAGTTTGTTCTTTTGCTCTTTCTTGCTATGTGCTTCTACACCCAATTCCTTCTTGTTAAATGTAACTCAATCCTATTGATTTCCTCAATATTATATCCGTTTACTTCTTCATTAGTAAAACGCTTGAGATTCTCATTGGGAAGGTCCCGGGTTCTATTCTCTTAGGGCCGGCCATCCTGACCTTGCACTTTTTCTTGGTTTTCCATTGTCACATAAATGAATGCTGCGATAAAATTTCCGCTCGCCCATTTCCTCTCATTCATTTTAAAGGGTTGGAAGCGTTAGGCATGTACTAAGCATGTCGGTGACTTGAGCCCAGAAAGCGTCTGGGATTCTGCCTGGGAGCCTCGAGTAATACCTGGATGGTATCGGGATGGTTTTCACAGATCTGCCGGCTTCTGGAACGTGCCATCAATGGAAAATTTAGAGGTGTTGTCCATGCCCTTCATCTTACCTGTTTCTGTCGCAGTTACCCTCTTGAAGACGAAGATAAACATGCGCCGTAATAAGTTACTGAGATGCAGAAGAATTCTCTTGTGTTCAACTATCTCAATCCTATCCATAGGACAATGTGGAATGACTACACATACTCTACAGCTTTTTGCTACACTGACTCTGTATTGTGAGCACCACAGTTGTATCTCTATCACTTATATTGATATAGTACTATATAGTTATTTATCTCTTCATAATCATGAACATGTCTTCATCTACTCTGTAAGCATGGTTTCCTTCGGAAGGGAAGTAAAGCCGTGGGTCCTGTATCGTACATTTACGGTCCAATAAAGAACCTCAAGCCTGAAAGAAAAGATCTATGAGCAAATTATGTCCACCGTTTCACTCTCTGAATTGAATGGGACGCTAATGGCCTGAGGTGTTCAAAATCGTCCATAAATAGCCAAATCAACAACTGTCATATTTCTCCTCAGTTTCCTCAACACTATTACTTAACTCCGTGCCACTCATTATTTCTAGTATTATGTCACAATATAACTGACATACTACACAGATAAAACTACCACGAGTTACCAATGTCCAGAGAGTATTGTATCACAAACAACGGAATGTCTTATACAGAACACAATTGCTGTCAATATTTAAAGGAACATAATTGCCTATTTTCAAACAAAGTATTTAAAATGTGGTTACATTGAACCAAAGGAAAGTCATTTTCTATAGAGATGGGTTTTTAATAAAGCAATAATACCTCTGCCCAAAGTAATTTCTTTAAAGAGATGTTTATTGATATATATATATGATAATGTTGGGGTTGTAATGAACTAAAGAACAAAATATCTCTGTTTTTAAACTCTGCTTCCCCATGTAAGATAAGTTTGTAATGGTTCTTTCCATTAACCGTCATACAATCAATAATGATGTGCTGCCAGATCAGTAAGACATTATTCAATATTTCCACAGGAAAGTCTTCGGAGGCCTTTACAGCGATGGTAAGAAGCTCATCTTCTGTGGATGTTACTTGGTGTTGAAGAGAATTCATGGAAAATTTCTCAGCACTTCCTTTATAATACCTCTCTGCACATTCCATTTTTGTTGGCATGAAGTAGGTGATTAAAAATTACCCGCAGCTGCTCATCTCGAAAAGTCTTCATTCTTCACATTGTCTGAACACTGCGCAGTAGTATTTAGTATGTCAACAACCTTCAGATTCATGAAATAACTAATGTACTTTGCCTAACGCATGTTTCGTAATATGCTCTGTGACCGCCTCTAGTTCAATGCTCTGTGCATACCTGGATTTTCACTTTGGTTTCTAGAGCGAACAAGACTGTTGAGGAAATTATACATTTTTGGGGATGGAAGTAGTGCATGATTTGAAATAATAATTAGGTCATTCATCAAATTTAAAGTTTTTGAAACTCAGTCATGTACATGTACTCTTCAATATTATTATTCCAACTTTACTGATTACTTTAAAAATGTGTGAACATTAAATGTCTATTGAAGTCTAAGGGTCATTCTATGAAAAAAACAGTCAATTCCGTGGCGATATTCATGCAATCTGGAATGAAAAGTTTCTCATACTACCAACAAAGAATTTCGGTTTGTCCTCTTAGATTTGCGAGAGGTACAGTTCTCTGGATGCCGTTACAGTCTCTCTCTCTCTCTTACCCGTGCTTCTAAACTTTTCGCTTTCTGAATCAATAAACTTACTTTACCGAAATTATGAGTTTTGAATTATCTCTTTAATGCTAAGCACAGGAGGGAAGCAGGAGAGTTCAAAATAACATGTAGACAAAATACGAATAACAGAAATGTTCCGAAATGTTCCGTCAAGAGGCTTATTGACGTTCAGATCAATACGATAAAATGGAAAACTGTGTAGGATATATCCCTGCATACTCATACCTAATACGAACAAAATAATGTGGAATCGTATGCTAACCTCGACTCTCTGTCCTATCAACATTATAAAAGCAACATACGATAAATAACAGTTGAGCTCATCTTCGGATGTTTTTTTTTTTTTTTTTCCTCGACTGCACAGAAATCAATAACGAAATGAAAAACCTCAATAGGTGCAAAGGAATGATTTTAATTTTGAAAAAGTCTGATTACGTTAATTTACTTTGTTGTTTTATTATGATCTCAAGTAAATGAAGGAATAGTTATTTATGAATATTTAGCAATTCAATATAAGAGCATTAGGGAAATGCAACCAATCACACTTCCTATCGCTACAATTTTATCTTTGCCGTTTTGTCACTTTCATTTTATTGCATCTACATAATCGTATTTACAACAACGCACCGAGACATCTGTATAGCTTCTTTGGCCTAAACACAAGTATGCACTACAAATCAATAATCAACAATACGATCATTTGAAAATGTTTTGGTGAGACTCAGATGCACAAATGACCTTGTAATTTAAAGTTTCAACCGAACAAATACTAAGCAAAATTGAAATGGTGTATAAAACCAGCTTAAACAATTTCATTTGGTTTAAAAAAAATCGTGTTTTTGAACAACTGTACGTTTCTAGTGTTATAGGTCATCATGTTTCGCTTTTCTTCAATTTGTTATCAAAGAGTTTGAATTAAAAAATAAAACGGTACATTCTGTATATCAATTTCCTTTTGTCATTCGTCTATTCAGCTTTTACCGAAAATTAAAATTCTGAATGGAAATTCTTAACTGTAAATGCATTTATGAATACATTGCTTGATTTTTATAATTTTATTCGTTAAATGGTCAAAATCAATACCATTAGAGCTCCAGAATCTCTCTAGAAAAATTCAGGATATCCCGTTGTATTACTACAGAAAAAAAGTGTTAAAATAATTTTTAATACGTGTGTCATACACAAATTTTTATAAATCTCTTTAATGTTAATGAATAAATTTAATTTATTCCAGTCATTCCGGAATATTCCTTGTTTCAAAGAAACACGAAATTTGCACATTTCTCATTAGGAGTAGCATGCAAGAAACGTTATCTAAATATCTGAATAATGTTACCAGTTTATCATTGGTGGTATTTAGTTGTTTTTAAACTTGTTTTAGAGAAGTGACGATGCAAATTAAAATACTGTTATTATTTATTTTATTTACATTTTTATATATTATAATAAATTGTTGATTAAAATGTGTTTTTCTCGCTCTGAAAGTAGTTATAGTATGCACTTGAACATGCGCATTGATGGAATTAGCTGTAATTTATTTGCTTCCAACTTGCATGGTTCCAGAGTTGCATACTCGTGGTTATTTATGCACTATGGTTTGATTTCGAAACCGCGATGAGAAATGTAAAAGTTAAAAAATAGGTAATACACTATAAATATGTCATTTTTATCCACTTAAATAGATTAATAATAGCCACATTCCGTATTAAACCTAAGTTGGTGACACTAAAGTGGTTTATATCAAAAGAACTAATTTTAGTATGATCTGTTAAAACGCATTTAATACAAATTTTGGCATCAATACCAAAAAGTATATATTTTATATACATTTTTGATTTTAATCTCTTAAAGGTAAATTGTGTGGATTAAATATATTTGATAATTCATAGGATGACTAAAATGTATTTAAAGGATACATTTAACTAAAATGTATTTTAAATGCATGTAGAATTAGTACATGGAGGATAAAAAACAGAAAAAATATAATTTCCAACGTATAAAGTGGTTTTGTTTCACTCCTTGTAGTAAGGAATTCTCCCTTCTTTTATTCCTCTGCTATGATTCAGATGTAGCGATCAATTGCATAGTGCTCTGTGCGCTGCAAAATGTTCTAGGAAAAAAAAAACAATAAACAACAGTGTAAAGTGGCAATTTATTGGCGAAAGTCAATAACTTTGGAATTGCAAAATTTGAAAATGTGCAAATATTGTGAAAATTACACAAATAAAATAAGAAAACATGAAACCTTATATTGAACATTTATGGTGCGCATTTATTGAAAAAATTACGGGTTGACTCACAAATAAAACATAATAGAAATCCAGAGTACTGGTTTACAGCTTGCACTTTGCCCCACTCTCCGCTACACGACTAACATAAGTGCCGAAGCGATGTAATCACTAAGCTATCAGACACGGCTTAACCAAGTTCGATTGAGGGTTTGTTGATTAACTGAGAGTATTGTCCGTATATTATTTGTTGCGTAAATTCCGCCTTCGTGTGAATACATCAATTCATTGGTGTTAATGACATTTTCAGATAGCTGGCATTGCAAAACTAGACTAGTATGACGTCTGTTTCAGATAAAAGAAAGTTTGTAACGCTTTTATGCTAATATCTAACTTTCGGAACAATAACTTGGCAGTTGAATGAAACAGTTATTTCGTTCTATTGTTTCCATGGATTAAATAAAAATTATCAGGAACCAGATTTTAATCTATTTTCTTCCTTCTTATTAACGACAAACATTTAAAAAATTAACTGACTTTACAGAAAATAAGTAAACTATTTAGATTTAATTGCGTATAAAACGGATGTTTAAGACAAAAAATCCTATCCAATGCTTTTAATAATGTTTTATTAGTTTAAGCACATTACGAATTGTCCCTTTTCTGCATTTGATTTTTACAATATTTTAAGTTTCACCTGTGTACGCATTTTGCTTCCAGATTTTGCTAATGTGTAAGGAAGTCATTATTGCCGCGTAGCTTTGATTCCATTGTAGAAAGCTGCCATTGAATACAACTCCAAGTGAAGTTTGTCTAATGTTAAATCCTAGACTGCTATTGGTTGAAGATAAAATTTTGCTGCGGTCAGACATATCGTTAGGTAAATAAGCATTTGATAGTGGATGGACGGACAGATGAACGGATGGATGGATGATGCAAGACGGAGAAGGATGCTTTCGGCACTTAAGCCTTGCTCACTGCTGGCCTTTTGTGCTTAGGTCTTGGGTGGAAGGGATGAGATGAGGGAGACACCGGGCGGTGAATAAGCGGACGCAGATGGAGTCCCTAACATGTTTTCAGATAGAATACCCCAACTCCGATGGGCCCCCATCCCTTCATTAGGTCCCCTTCCTTTCCAAAGGCCTTTTGAAAGCGCAAGCTACTATCACATCGCACCAGCCCACCTCGCTCTGACACTTTCGATCCTTAACAGAACAAACGGAATGAAGTTATATGAAATAGAAACGCGAAAAAATTTTGGAACGTAAATAGTCATCCCAGCATTCGCCTAAGTAACCAGGGGAAACCACGAAAAAAACTCAAAGTCAGGATGGCCGGCTCAATAGGAATAAAACCTGGAACCTCCCGAATGCATCTCTTGAGCATTACCATCTGAGCCATCCCGCTCGATAACATTTGATAGTACTCAAAGCTTTCTGGTTATTAATTTAAAAAAAAAAAATGAGACAACTATAACACCCCTGCCATATTCAGTGAAGTTTTGATCAAGTTTGTACGAAATTAAGCAAATAATGCAGGTAATTGATATGGTAGACTTAACTGAAATATTGGTGTTTCTATGTGACTAGCACATGATAAAGGTGCTTATGCAACTTATTGATCAACCCAAAATATTTTGATCTGTTTAGTTTTAAAATGTGAGTGCTATTACTAAATCACTTGCCAACTAGATATTGGAGTTGCACATTAACACTGCAGAAGGCAGAAGCGTAGTATATTTACTAAAGAAAAGATTATTTGAATTACGGACTGCTAGAATGCAGCTCCTTGCTGGAGGAGTGCAGCCGCCGCAACCGGAAAAACAATAGAGCCGGTATGCGCAAAGTTATTATTTACATATTTACAGAAAGAATAAAATGATATTATATTTAAAACTGGGTATAATAAGCACTAACCTGTATTATAAGCTATATTGAAAAGCATGTCCCTGAGCGGCGATGCGGCAAGCATCTGTAGGAAAGTCCTATAATCCAACATGGCGCATGGCGTTTGGAACATGCTTCTTGTCCCTATCTACTTTAACAGGTTGGCGAACATAAATGCCAGGATATTTACTTGCGAATCGCCATACCACGTCTCTACCAGAATCCTTTTTCACATGTGTATCGTATATAAAAATCCGTTCAAGACTTTATGTAGTGCATAACAAATAAAGAAAAATTAGTATACACTTTACAAACAAGCATCCAGTAACTCACAAAAACACAATCGCACGCTGACAAAATCTCCCTCAAACAAAATACAAGTTGCTACCTGCGCATGCATGATGTAGTCTTGACGACTGGCTTCCCCCAGTACGCAGCCGCGCACTGCCTGCTCGTAACTCAATAAACCTTACTGTATTCGCGCACTAAATTACGTTAAATGATGAAACTGAAGATCGGGATGAAGGTGACAAGGAATGGCGGAATGAATGGCAAAAGAAATCTGAGCAATCGGAGAAAATTTACCCGAAAAATCAACAAATTATAATTTATGCACTTTCTGTATGTATTTGGTTATTTCCTACATGAAAAAACATATGTAGACACCATCTACAATGAACTGGATTCGAAAAACAGCAAATCTATGGTTTGCCTTAGTAACTTTTTCTCACGCTCTTCATTCTTCAAATTATGAACAGAAAGTCATTCTTATCAAAAATTTGACAGCATAATTAGGTATTATAGAAATGTTTAAAAGTATCTTTAATATAACACGTTTCTAATGGAAATAGTTTATTTTCAAAAATAAGATATTTTCACCTGAATTGTATACAAATACTGTCTAGTGCTAAATGTTTAGAAACCTAAATAAGTATTCTAAAGCATAAAAACCAGAAAGTCCATTATATAAAATGATTGTTAAATAGCCGGAGCATTTTGCTCAGGTTGGAAAATGACAGGTAAAGAGGAAATCGTAACGCATTCTAGAAATGACATCAAGACATATAAACAGATCAGATATATTCCCCAGACACACATTTAAAAAAATAAATCGATTTAAATTTTGGAATTAGTTACTGATAAATTGCCAAATGCCTTAATTTTACAATGACAAAAAGTTCACTTTTTAGAATAGGATAATGTATTACGCACAAACAGATTCTGTATATGATATAATGCAGAACAGTTTTGTTATTTATTATAATTTGACAAAATTTAATGTTCATAAAGAAAATATTCATCTAACCATCTGGGGTGTAAAATATTTCAGCAGAAATACTAACAACGAAGCAAAGAGGAGTTCAATAAGTGATTGAAATGGATTTAAATTTCATAAAATTCTACGAAATACTATGCAGAGATTGTTTACACTTATTTAAAATATAGCATTTATCAAGGTGTCTATGATGATTTAGAATTGAATTATTTATGCATCAGCATCTTGATTAGTTGGCTTCATCTATGCAGGGCAACAGAAAACTCGAGAACAAATTTTTATACAGGCAAGTTGACTAAAGCAAGATTCGAACCTGACCTCGGTTTTTACAGCTAGTTGTGGAGTGATGCCAACTGAACCATAGAGATGACTTAACCAGTTCAATCATTATTGTTTAATGTACACGATGAGACGACATTAACAATTCACTCGGTTCATTGAACCCAACGTTGCACATACAGCCATTCTGCAATCATCGACAACAGACAAAACCGTGACATCACCGTAGACTATTGAAGTTCGTAACGTAATTTGAAAGCGTACATTTTGATCAAAGTTGTACAATTTAAAATCAAATGTACATAAAATATAAGTTTTTACGCTAAGCTCACATGTTCAAGCATTCATAAAATATTATATTATGTGTATAATATTGCAATAAATAGTAAACAATAACATTTGCTTGCTATGAAATATTCAAACTCTGTACTTGTTCACAGTTTACGAAACATTAAACTGGAAGAAATTAGGCAGTCAACTTTAGCACTTTTCTTGCTAGTTCTTTCTTCTTCTTTTCAGAAATTACTTTACAATGCATACTGGAGTTAAGAAGATTTGAAAATTTTCGAAAAATGCTGGATATTTACTTTTGAAGGTAAATATCCAGCTGAAATTGAAAACAACCGAAATTTCTATTTCCCCCCCCCCTTGCCACCCTTCTATACATATGTATTACTTAGAGAAAGTTATAAAAATAAGAACACTTTTTCTTTTCCAAATATTTTCTGATATTTTCTAGCAAATCGGAAAATATTAAAAATTCCAATTACTTCCATTTGAAAAATTTTCCGAATTCTCTCTTTTCGCATTACAGATGCAGACACATTTAGGTGTATATTAAGTTTTTTTTTTTTTATTTTTACTTTCCAGTCTCAGTTACTCTTTGAAAATATTAATTATTAAATATTTTTGTAGACGTTTAGAGCTCTAGTCACTATTTTGCATCCACCAGAAAACACCCTAGAATAAACGAAAGATAGAAATAGAAGTAAAATAATAAAAATTGTATATTCTGCCTGGTTAACATAACCTAGTTTGGCGCCTAGTATTAGCCTTTGTTGCTCTATGAAAGTTGAAGGATAGACCGCCACGAGTGGCCGAGGTCATTAATGCGCGTGAGAGGGGGGTCTGGGGTTCGAATCCCGTCAGGACCGTCCTCCTTGGCTGAGGTTTTTTCCTGGATTACCTCATTCCTCATAAATGGCAAATGCCGGGGAGATACCCAAAACTGAGGCCTGGAACGCTTCTTCCCTTAAAAATAAATCCTTTCCCAATATATCATTTCATCTCATGTATCATCAGTCTCCATCGCCTTTGTAGAAAAAACTGGCATGAAACACCATTCATTCATTTGAAGGAATGGATGTAAACGAAAACACTTTGCCCGAGAATGTTATGCATGGGTACTTCCTAATTACACAGCCACCCTTATTTAGTTTTGTATCGTGCTCACTAATAAACTGTAATTCAAGTTGTTAAAATGTGACTCTCCACTCATCTGTTGGTTTAATTAAACCACCTAGAGGTCCACATCCTCTAATTCTCTCTGACCTATAGTACTTGTTAGTTTCATGGCAACAAAAAACAATATAGCTATCCAAATACCTAAGCTGTTTAACCACACTTCAGATGTATTTTGCTTGGTGAAAACTGTAGTAGGAATTTTAATATCACTTCAGTAATTTATAATCTACGTCGTTACTAAAGCATCTTACAAATTTGATGTTACTCCTGTGTAAAGTCAGATAGTTTGTCACTTTTCCAGTTTATCAACCGAGGAATGAATGCCATGTTGCGGTCTCGCTATCCAACGGTGCTACGGTACTTGAACACATTGGAATCGAGTTTTCATATGTCCTGGTTACAGAAAGTATGTAAACAGGGTTGATTAAGTTTGACGTATATTTGTGACTTCATGCAAATATTGTATATCTGAAAAACAATATAAAAGGGATATTATTGTGTTTTCTGGTTTCATAGGCATATAAGGTTTGTCGTAGTACATCAAATGTATTATTTATAAGCTGGTTACTCCCGTTACATCTCTTTCCTAAAATGTGAAATAGTTAGATTTTAGATTGAGAAAATATTCATTTTAGACACGCTTTCTCAATTATTGTTTTGCAGAAAGCAATGTAAAACCCATAGTTGGAACTACTAAATTCTATTATATTTTTATTAACAAAGAACGTACTAATTCCCTCAGGAATTAAAAACCGTTTAGGTAGAGAATATGGTGAAACTTTCCAATTATACTCGAAACTGGGCTAAACAGTTTAGGACGAGACAACATTCAAGAATAATCACACGAGAGCCGACCAATAAAGATGCTAACATTGGAATCTATTGCTCTTGTTACAGTGAAGCTACATGTACAAGTAAAACTGAAAGAAAGTGTTCTGAATTTGAGTCTTTTCAAAAATAGACGTCTTTATTATTTTGCAAGAACACCTTCTCATAAAAAAGTCAGTGGAAAACAGTGCCACGGCTTCTTTCGGCAATTCAAAAAAACATCGAGGGAAATGATGTAAAGAATTTTGATCTTGTGGCAAACAAACAGCAAAGTTCTGAAATAAATTGTGACAAGATGAAACTGTGGTCATCTACGATGATCTACTTTCAAATAGGGAGTCCAATTAAACCTCGGAGGACGCCGCTAAGGCCGGACTTTTTCAGTTCAAGAGAAATATAATTTCCACAATTTTTGGTACTACAGGGAACTTTGCTGAATTCAAAGAGAGGAACACCAGACTTCTACATAAGCTGCAGTAGCAATTAAAGATAGAAAGCGCGCTATGCTGATCCATGTGCTTCTCTTCTGCCTAACAATGAACCAGCGCAATCAACCCAGATTGCAAATAATGTTCAGCTTTGCCATGCATTTAACAAATTGAACTATACACTCTACAGCTCAGATCTAACTTTAAGCGGATATTATTTTTTCTTAAAATTGAAGAATGAAATACTAGGGGGATCATTTAATGATGAATTAATGACAATGAGATGAAAGAATTCATTTCAAAGCAAAAACTGATACTATTTTTTCAAGGGAATAGAAATGCTAATTCAAAGATATGAAAAGTGTATTGAAATAAGGGAGAATATGTTAAAATTTTACTTTCTTTATTCTAAAAGTTTAGTAAGACCGAAAACTCATGAAATCTATACCTACATACTTCATCCTATGCAGCGGTTAGGTTCAAATGTTACGATACGCTCGCAACTCAATACTAAGATTCAGCTTGCCACCCTATCCATAAACACCAATATCGCTCCAGCAGCTGCCCAAATAAGAGGGAATCGGTCTTGGTAACCACACTTGCCTCCTAAACCCAAGATCGCGTGTTCAATCCCGATCAGGGTCGATGGATTTTTTTTCGGGCGTAAAATCCTAAGTATGACTTCCTTTGGAAGAGAAGTAAAGCCGTGGGTCCTGTGTCGTACATTTACGGCACGATAAAGAACCTCAGGCCTGAAAGAAGAGGCTTCTGAGCAAAATTTATCGGCCTTAACACGTCCTGAATTGATTGGGACGCTGATGACCTGAGAGGCTAAAAAGCGTCCGTAAATAAAACAAATCAATAAATAAGAGGGAATAGGATCGGATAGTTTCTCTCCAATAAGAACCGCATCTTCCCACTTTCATTGCAGCTTAAAACCTGAAAACGCTGACAGCTAGTGAATCAACGAAAGCTATCACGATTAACAGCATAGCCACACTACACTCTTGTATTTTATACTTGCATTAGCTCCATCCTTAACCGGCTGTAAGATAAATAGAAACTGTCATATCTCTTATCATCGTATACAGACGGTTGTTTTGTTTCGAAGTACCGTACCAGTTTTATACAAGTATTTCTGTTCCGCCCTTTGTTTTATAACGCGTCCAGTATCTTAGCTTGCTTTTGGACTTCATAAAAGAACTTACTTTCTAAAAATATGTCAAAATAAAGGACTGTGGGCAGTGAAATCGTGGTCACTTTAATACTTGTGAGAAAAATAACACCAATAATAACAAAAATAATAAAAGGAAAGAGTCAATATAAATATTTAATATATTATCGATTAAATAAATAATTGATTACAATAATGTTAATACGTTCTGTAAGTTTCCGGACAACTGGAGGTGCCACTAGTTTGGTTACACGAAATAATAAGACTCGGAACCGCCTATGAAACTGATAGCTTAAAAATGCAGTGGAAACATCAACATTTATGACCCATAACCAAGGACCTTTATCTATCTGGAGCGCAGATATCAGTGGCGTTACTTAATATGTTTGTATGCGACAAATATAAGTTTACATTTAATTTGCAATCCACATCATGAATTGTATGAAAGACGCGTTTAGAAGTTGGTAAGTCGTTTATCATGAAATTAAACAATATTTTTAATTTCTCACGCTAGCTACAAATGCGATAAAGGTTAATTAAATCTCTTTAACAAAACTGCAAATCACTTCTAACTCCAGTTTAGTATACTCTAAAATCAACGAAAGAAAAGAAACTCGGAAGAGTTAATTGAAGCATTGTGACAGTCACTGGAATATACTGCAAAAATGTTTAAATCTGTACTAGTGCGAGCCGGTTACGAATCGATAATTCGTCACATGTCCTCTAACTCATAAATAGGCTTGAAAATGTCTAAGCAAATGCTAGAATAAAGTGAAATGAAGTTATGTTGGTATTGGACTATAGGAGGACTACAACAGATAACGAGCTGCAAACTATTCTCTCCCCTTACGCCTGCCACACGTCAGTTCTTGTTTACCTGTCCTCCCTATTTGATTTTAATTGACGTAGTAGTTAGAGTGTACCCAACTTGATGATAAGTACCTAAGAATCCTGGTGCCCACTCATGAGCAATGTATATTTTTTCAAAGTTATACATCTTTGAAATTGATTATATTGTACTAGGGCAGCGTGAAGGAACAAAATGAAAGACTTCTCCATAAAGAGAATGTGGGTAAGTTGGTCAAGTAATGGCTTCTAAGCAGGGGAGGAAACGAAACTTGGCTGGAGATTTTCTTTCAACGTAAGGGACGCTATGTGGTGCAGCTTCAAAGAATGACGTTTATTTTTTGAAACGCCACCGCTACCGGCTCTAGGACGTTATTTATTATTTATCTCCATGCCGTCGTCCTTGTCGTTTTATCGCAGCGAACTTGTTCAGCAGAGAAGGTGAAGAGCACAAAGTATTATTGATAAAACGAGAGCGTAACGGAGGTTGAACTTACGTCTTTTCACATCTCCACAGTCTCTGGATTAATGGATAGACCGAAAAAAGAGCAGAACATGCGTTACCCTAACAGATACGTGGGAAGAGTAGATGTAGCTCAGCTAATTAGTGATACTTGACGTCCCTTTTTTGTTGAGACACCATATATTCCAGTGTCTAATACAGTAACCAAGTATTTATATGCAGGCAGCGTTCGCAAGGCCAGCAAGTTATGATTTTCAAGAAGTGTTCTAAGTTCCTCAACTTAGATATGGGACTGGAAAGTAGGAGACACTGACCTGGTAAGTAAATGTGATTGTCTGGGAGTAAGAATAATGCAGGGTGCATGAGCAAAACAAAAGGGTATTAACCACAGGAAAAAATTTACATGAAAGCTGTAAAGGAAAATCTGAAGAAATGTAGAAATGTATTAGAGTTTATGCAGCAACAGTTGAGTCAAAAATGTTAAGATTTTGGGGGGATATCGAGATTACATCAAATGCCGATTTAATAAACAATGAGATTTCTATAAATTAACTTTGAGTTTCCCCTAGTTTGGTACTTTAACACAGTTAGAATGAATAGGTAATAAGGAGAAAACAGTAAAGTATTGGTTCAGGATAAACAAACTAGAGAAAGAAAACATATTGAATTTAATTTGACAAGAAACGATAAAACAATTGAATCAATATAATTAAAGAAATTTTGAAATAGATTGGCTATGGGGGAAATATGGAAAGATATGGAGCTCAAAAATAAAGGTATTTAGAAGGAAATTAAGTTCAGAAGTTAAGATATTAAAATGCAAGATATTTCTGGTGGCTTTAAGAAAAAAAATAAACAAACAAAAACGTAAACTTAAGGATAATATCTTGCATAGGTTCCTAAAACATTAAGAAACTAGACTATTGAGCGAGCGAGAGAGAGAGAGAGAGAGAGATCACTTTTGGAGAAACAGAGAAATCTACCACAAAAGTGTCGCCACGAATGGCCAAGATCGTTAAGGACGGACTCGTGAGTAGAAGGTCTGGGATTAGATTCCTGCAAGAATCTCCTCCCTGACTGAGTTTTCCCAGATTTTCCTTAGTCCTCATAAATGGCAAATGCCGGGAAGGTACCCTAAACTTAGACCTAGGATGTTAAAACAAAAATCCATTCGCAATTTATCATTTCATCTCATGTATCATTAGCGTCAATCGTCTGTGACGCCTCAGAGGGAGTTAAACACCATTAAAAATGTAGTTTAAGTACAGAGGAAACATGTAAATAAAATATAAATTATTTAGGGAAAGTGAGGAAGAAGTGGTGGTGGGGATCAATAGGTGGAAGAAACGAAATGTGCGTGAAATTAGAGATTTTTGATTATGTATGTGATTCCAATGCCTGATAACAGCAGTGTTTGGATGTTGAGCTCCTCTTTAGCAAAGCTCAAGAGGTGACATGAAATCAACGTCTTAAGGAGATCAAAGACCCTGGTTTCTCTTACAGTACGAGAGTAAACTCTTTTAATTAGACATTTAAACTGAGCAATATAACTGCATAATTCTCATACTATATTTTTTGTGTCTCTTATGTTGAGTACTGAATAATTGCAAGGAAGTGTGTTGGGTATCAGAAACTGATGAGTACTGGCTCGTATTATTGTTTTGCTGCATAATCCTCTATGGTACATACAACAAAGATTATGATGCAACCGTTCACCCACACATTTCTGCAGTTCTAAATTACTCACCGTGAGATATTCACATTTTTGAGCAGCTGAAAAAGGCATTCAAGGGACCTCAATTATTTTACTCCCGTTGAAGAGATCCGACTTAAGGTGGAAGAGTGAGAGGACACTAATCAACGAACTTTTTCACTGCCGTTGGGACCGCCGCCTGAACAAGGATGATTACTCTGTAGTTAAATGTTGAAGCGTTAATCAAATATATTTAAAGATCACAGGTTTAACATTATTAATGCATAATATGTATTTACAAATGATACTTTTGGATATAACATGAAATAGAATTTCATTTATATTGTATATTCAACTCATACGCATTCCCTAGAGGAAATTTCATAAAATACTTTTAAACGTTAAATATGAAATAAAGGGAATGCTCATATCTACGGAGAACTTTTTGGCATTTTAAGCAACATATGTACACCATGTTAGCATCAAAATAAGCACCCAGTACGTATATACGGTGGACACTTGGATTTAGAAAACAATGCATAGTTTAGAATTTTTACGTTTGTGAGTATGAGAGGGCAAGATACATCGCAGTTGAAGAAACCTGGAAACATATTTTATTCATTGAAGGCTCTCAACCGCTTTTGTAGATATGGAATGATTGAAATTTAAAGCAAATAAAGCAAAATTACGATGGAATATCTTTAGCTAAGTAGCAACAAAAACAAGTTTTACAAAACCGCAAAAATAAATATTTAAATAAAGGATGCGTGTAAAAAATTGAATTTTCATATTAACACAAAACAAATGCGAAAGAAAACAAAATTTAGGAAAGTAAAAACGGAAAAAAAAAAATAAATAAATTTTACAATTTACTTCTTCCAAAATATTTTGAATATAATTAAAAAAAACACAGTTTCCCCTCACATAGTGTAATATACTATTTAATTACCATTTGGCACTAAAGCCGTGAAAAGAATTTAATTTAATCCTAAATTGTTTAGCAAAGTAATTAATAATTACTCTGCTCACATCTTATCCTACAATGTTGCCAAACTATCTAAGAGTGATTTTTTATTGTTTCTATGTTTATTCAACTGATAAATGTGTGCAAATGGTATATGAATATGCGGTGCAGTTGCTATGCACAAGTAAAGACATTTTTGGTAAGTTTTTAATGCTCCGGTCGAATCTATGGTGTTCTGCAACACATTTTGAGAATTATTGCAAGAATAGACTTTAATGAGGGGTTTTCAAATGATGATCGGCGGGACCTTGGGATCTGTGAAGCATTAGGCCATACAAACAATGGTTTACAGGAAACTTTAGTTATATAAATTTGGAATGTGTATTTATTGACGTATAATCAAATAGAATCAAATTAAAAGTAACTATTTCTTTCAGAGGGAGCTTTCAAATAAGTAAGTCAAATACATGGACCATCATATGTACCGCCATAGTATCCTAGATATCCCTGGATGATCAGGGAAATCATGAAAGTATATCGTTAACATTAATTGTGTAACAAACAATTTTCTATTCACATTTAACTATCAAGCAAGTATAAAAATAGTTTGGAAAACGTAGAATCAAAATTGAGAATACCAGTGTTTCCTATTGAGTCCGATATATCCCGGCATATAGTGAAATGCACATCTAAACCTCTCATTCAGAAATTAAAATTAATGAGTAATATGGAGCCAGGAGCATTGTCAGTAGCTATTCTTCATATTAACTTGTATGCTATTTATATGCTATATTAATGAATTATTATTAGGATTGCTATTGTGTATGAATGATTTCTTCCAATTTCTAATTAATATGCAGATATAATGTTTTAACATATAAATAGAACCATTCAGCTTTCACAAACAAGTAAATATGTTAAAATCAAAGTACATTTCCATGTTCTCATTACATGTAAACTTACTACTATTAAAACATTTAAATTTCCCACTTAATTACCCTAACTTTATGGAATTGCATTCTTTCTATACCCATTACCATTTGCACTAGGTTAAGTATGTAATAGGGATATTTACTCACTCTTAGATAGTGCAATTGTCGATATTGATTTATTCTGCCTCTCATTGCATTTGGTAAATTTTCCCACTTTCGCCATAGGAACTGTTACCTCCAAAACTTGATTTGCTTACAATCTAATATACAATGTCATGTACTCTTTGGTTCTTCACACATAGGACATATCCCCTTAATATATCCATTTCTTATCCCACTTAAATATATTACTCCTGTTCTAAACCATGCCAGTCCTTCCCTTCCTGCCTTAACACAGTTTTCAATATATATTTCTCTTTCCCACACATTTTTAGTGTGCTATATAATTTCACAGATTTTTTTGACATTAAGATTAGTCCATATTTCCTGTTTTTTCTCTTTCCAAAATCATTCTTTCCCCCTCATACCATATTGATTCCATGTCCACTTATTGTAGAATATTTCACTATTATGTAAGAATATAGCAGGATAGAATCTATTAGTATCTATCTATTAACACATTAATGTATTTAATTGTTTATATAAAATTACTAACCTAATGAAGTAATAACATGAAATAAATGTTTCTTACTTGTTTACTCCTATGTATTGAACGGGCTAATTAGTTATATTCCTGTATAGTTTATAAATCCTATTTGCCCAAACATTTTAAAAAAGACAAGTCGTAGTCAATAACGACTATATACCGGCTTTTTGAAATGTTAGTGGTTTTAAGAAAATGCGGTAATTACTACCCAGTATCATTAGAGTACATCATGAATGATAAAGCATTGAAAACAACAATTCCTATAATTGGGGTAAAATGAATTTCAAAAAATATATTAGTTTCCAATATACTTGATTGCAGGAGTTAACTCAGTAGGAATGCATGTGTCACAGCAAAAACAATTACAAAATTATTTAAATCATGTATAAAGATTAAAGGAGAAAGTTAATACTTTTTTTAAAAAAAAACAGTTATTTTGTACTCTTAGCTAAAGAACATCGATTTTATGCTATTTTTAAAGAATTACATCATATTATTTTCTAACTACGGAAATTTCTGCTGGACACTTTCTATTTTCCAGATTAGGGGAAGTCTCGACGTTGCTATTGCAGCGAGCAAAGGTCCATTGTTCCCCAATTCACTTTAGGGCACAGTTTCTACTACCATGTTAATCTGTGTCCTAGAAAAATGTTGTAGACGAGATGCATCAGTAATCATAACAGTAAACAGATAATTTACTTAGAATTGAGAGCAGTATCGTCAAGCGTTTCATAATTTTTAAAGAAATAGTATTGATTAATTTGTATTATTTATGGACGCTCTTTAATATCTCAAGGTCATCAGCGTCCCGTTCAATTTTGGGCCTGAAACGGCCGACAAATTTTGTTCAGAGGCCTCTTCTTTCAGGCTTGAGGTTCTTTTTCGTGTCGTAAATCTACGACATGGGACCCAGGGCTTTACTTCCCTTTCGAAGGAAGCCATACTTAGGATTTTACGCCCCAAAAAAGTCGTCGATCCTGGCCGGTTTTGAACCCGCTATCTTGGGTTTAGGAGGAAAGTATGGTTACCACCAGGACTGACATGAAATGGTATTGAAATGTATAATAATTATCAATGCACTGTTTTGCTTCTGACAGAATGGTAATATCAATAACAAGCTATTTAAAGCGATATGTACTTTAATATGGAGTTTTGCAGACTGCAGAATTAATTTATTCACATTCCTTCATGAACTAGCCAACTTTACAAAATAAAACATAAATAATTTATGTTGTTCATAACATATTTAATTAGTCTTCTAAGAGGATCAGCTGGTTAGGGCATAAGTTCAAAGCAGGAATAGCAAGTTCGAGTAATGTGACAAATTGAAGTTTTTATATGGATTTTTTTCAACGCACAGAACTGTTATTGGATAATTTTATTACCTAAGCTACTCCACCTCGCATTATTCATTCATTATGACTAAAACCGCACGATAGGAAGTTTATAAATTACAAACATTTATAATAATTTTTGCTTATCAAGTGTTTTTCACAATATTCCAGTTAATATGCCATAGTGCTTTTAACACTATCTGCACAGTCAAATTACTACCTTATAATCATTGATCACAAAAAATAAGCGAATACGAAAAATGGGTAGTCTTTTGCTTCTCTTCTCAAAATAATGTTAAAAAAACCGGGGGCCAGTTATAGCTAACCGCATTTTGAAATAGAATGTGGCCTGCGTGAGCAGAGGGAACCAGATTTTTTTTTTTACTCGTATTTGGTTTATTTACGGACGCTCTCTAACTCTCGGGTCATCAGCGTCCTATTCAAATCAGGACGTGAAACAGCCGACAAATTTTGCTCAGAGGTCTCTTTTTTCAGGCTTGATGTTCTTTATTGTGCGTAAATGTACGACAAGGGGCCCACGGCTTTACTTCCCTTCCGAAGGAAACCACACTTAGGATTTTTACGCCCGAAAAAATCCATCGGTCCTGGCCGGGATCGAACCCGCGATCTTGGGTTTAGGAGGCAAGTATGGTTACCACTACACCACCAGGACCGACACGAATCAGGTGAGTTAATTAGTCAGGTTTTAAAATAAATTTTTAAGTTTACATTAGCAAGTAAGAGTTTGTTGAGAGACTGAAAATAGAGCAGATGCTGTATTTTTCAAATTAAGCACGGAGTATATGCCAGAGAAAACAAAACTTAGGGAAAAAAGTCAGAATTACTTCTTCCAGAATAATAGCTTTTCAATGATAAAATATGATTATTCATGTTATGCTATTATATGCATTTTGCAACCTCAGAATTTATATTATATTTTAAAATCTTTTTAAAACATATAAATTGTATTTTGAAGAAATATGAGACATAAATTTCATACTCTTTTATTTAAATTTTCAATGATATTTCCGTATCCTTGCTTGTGTATCAATATTTATTATGTAAATAAACACGCGCGAAAAAAATCAACTGTTTCAGATTTAGTTTTTTAGCGTTTTCTAAAATATCAACAAAGCAGGAAACTTTTGCACGCTACGGATGATATTTCTGTGCACGCTGCATTCAATGGCATTTTACGAAGTTCATTAATAGTGTAAAACAGTGTTACAGTACATTAAGCCCCATTTCCACACAAAAGCGCAACAGAGACGGAAAAGCGCAGTAATCACTCTAAACCTCATAAAAACTGTCAGTTCAAATAAAGCTTGTATTATGCTCCACAAAGCCGAACCTGTAACATACAGATCTATCCCATTTTGACGGAAATTACTCATTACACTTTTAGGTTGTTTTTTTTTTTTAAAGCCAATTATAGATTTTGAAGGAATATTTATTGAGATATGTAGAGAAAATGACACAACTAAGCTGACACTTTCTTAAAAAAGTATCAGTTATGGTGGTTTACAAGAAATGCAAATATTTATTCTTTAAATTTAAATAATAATACGCCTTTTATTAAATTTCTGCGGAATTTTTACTCAATTTCTGCATATTTTGCCAAAAAGTAGGCCTTTCAGGGCTAATGCGCTCACTTACAACCATTAAAGACAACTGTTAACTCCAGGCATTTGTATTTTATTTACGAAAGAGAATTTACCTACATCTATTCTCTGTTCTGATTTTAAAACTATGATCGTTCCTACCGTAGTATGTTGGTTTTTATAATAGTTGTGATGTCCCTCCATACACTTTGTATAATGACGTTCTTCTCGCTTTTTTAAGTCTCTCTGCCAGTGATTCCCAACCTAAAACTTTAACATTTTTGACCCCATGTTCTTTTATACCTTTTACGTATTTTGCTGCTCTAAGCTGGATTTTTTCTAGGATAGTTATTTGATATATCCTGTATAGATCCCAAAAAAACTCAAAGGCTCCATTAAGGGCCGAACTAATGATAAATAAGCTATTTCCTTCCATTTTGGACTAGCTTTTTTTAGTATTCTCATAAAGTGCGACCGCCTCCATGCTTTCCTCTTAACACTATCAATTTATTCGTCCCATGCAAGTTTGCAACCTCAGTAAACTCTTAAGTATTTGGAGCTATTTTCCCGAGGAATTTCTACTTTATCGAGCTTATAATTAAGATTAATTTCTTCTCGGCTTTTACAAAAGATTACTGCGTTATTCTTAGAAACATTTATTTTAATCCTTTGTTTAACTGCCCAATTGGAAATATTAAGGTCGCAAATAATCGTAATTTTGAGTTATTTTTAAGGAATGATTGTTAATATAAATAATAAACAACAGTGGCCTAAGAACGCTTTTAGAACCGTTGATGTCACCTTCCCTAAAATTAAAACTGACATTTCCTGACCTACTCCTCTGGATCCGATCTTCTCAATTTTTTTAATTCAAAATACAATATTTTTATATATTTCTAGTGCACTCACTTTATTTACTAAGTCACCAACACTACAACAATAGTTTAATTTTAATGCACAATAAAATATTTGAATTTTAAAGACATTAATGCTTAAATACAAAGCGTAAATTAATCTTCGTTTTCAAAAATAAATAACAAATGAAACATTCTATGGCTTTATTTCATTTAAAAAAACAATGTCCTATTTATTTTGAAAACAATTATTATTTTGTGTGTAATCGAAAATGCCTTGAAATTCAAACAAGTTTATGCAATTGGAAGCATATTATCAATAAAATATTAAACATTATTATTACGTAAAAAATAACAAAACACAATTCACGCATTACTAGAATTCGAATTTCGATACCTATCATTACTACAGAGCTGCTTTTAACTGTTCGACTATCAGAGTACTTCTGCCATGGAAAACTCGGTCTGCTGATAATGAAAGAACGAGGGTAAAGCTGCAAGATCCGCACACGCAGAGACATGCAGTGAATTGAGCGCTGGGCTTGTTGATTTGTTTTATTTGCTGACGCTCTTTAACATCTCAGGTCTTCAGCGCCCCGTTCAATTCTGGGCGCGAAACGACCGACCAATTTTGCTCAGAAGCCTCTTCTATCAGGCTTGAGGTTCTTTTACATGTCGTAATTTACGACACAGGACCCACGGCTTTACTTCCCTTACGAAGGAAGCCATATTTACGATTTTTACGCCCGAAAAAATAAATTCATTGATCCTGGCCGAGATTGAGTCCACGATCTTGGGCTTAGGAGGCAAGGGCTCTGGGCTGAACAGAACTTATGATTAATTAACGCTCTGACAGTTTGCTTATTCATTTTTTTATTTTTCTCTTAGGATGTACAAAGAAATTACAGGTAGAAAGGAGGTCGAAAAATGAGCACCTCAAGAATAGGAACAACTGATCTCGGACGCTTTGGTATGGTTGTGCAGGATGTTAACTTCAAAACGTAATAATGAATAGTCGAGAAAACTAAAGCTTATCTTAATCAATAATTTACATTTTCATATACACACAGTAACAATAATTAATTGAAGTTCAAGTACAGTCATCATTCATAAAGCTTGACTGCGTTTCTAAAACGCCTTACTACTTCCTCGAAGACCTGTACACTGAATAAGGGTGCGTGACTTGTAGTTAGATTGATGTGCAGCCTACTTATGGCTGCATATCCGACAGTGACTTTGATTTATATTTGACTGGCTATAAACACACTTCACATCTCAAAGCAGCTATGGCATTGATCCATAGATAGCCATTCTACGCACCAAAACAGATTTTTCATATTTTAAATATTTGGTGCACATGCTCTACCCATTATTAGATGAAGCCACCTTAAGTAATTTGGTTTTCATGTTTCAGGTGTGAAATATGAGCAATGTCAATTGTTTGGCCTATTTAGGGCTAATTTTCTAAACATTTTTAAAACATACAATAGAAAACTGGCATAATATAATATATTAATCCTAAAAAAACGTATTATTACTCTATTTGTCTTGGTACAAGCCTACAGCTTTACTTCTGAGAAGAGGAATGCGTTGGCAATAATTCCACAAAACTTCAGGAAAATCAAAGAAGTAAACAAAAAATTAATAAATACACCTTTTGTTTATAATTATTTTCACTGTTATGCATTTGACATTGTTAAGGAAGTTGAAATATAATGTTATACTTTCTAATATGAGACATAAACTATTCCTCTGTGTTATATACTTTAGGAAAAATAACAAAAAAATGTTCAATTTTGCAGTTTTTATATCATGCACGGAAATTTTAGACCCAAATGTATTTCCCTATCCAATTATTTCAACTTTATAACAATTTGCAATAATATTTTTACTTCTCAATGAACAATTGCACAAATGTTTACAAAAATCTGAATAAAGATGATTTTATAGGTATGTTGGTTCTACATAGACTGATCCCATGTTGAAGCGTTTGAGATCATTCGTTCCCATTCTCAAAATGCTTATTATAAAATCCCAAGCTCCCTTTCTACTCTTAAATTCTTTGCTCATATTTTTCCGCAGCTTGCATTTAGAAAAAATATTAGGTAAGTAACTTTTTGTAAAAAGTTGGATTCACAAGTTTGACAACAGATTTTCATTTGTAGAATTACCTATATTATTATTATTATTATTATTATTATTATTATTATTATTATTATTATATAGATGTTTCGGTTCGATGCCATTAATCCTTAATGCCATCACAGGAATAAAATAATTATTTCAGAAATGATGTGGGATTCTGTCATCCACAGAACACACTAATACGCAAATGTCATAACTCTCATGAAAATTGATATTGAGCTATAAATCATATTATTAAAACAGTCAGTTTAATGAACAAATCCACTCACGGTGCTAATATTTTATAAAGATGTTATCATAATTATTAGTAGAATATTTCCCAAGCATAGTATGCCTACCTAATGTAATAAACATTTATTGTTCTTAATACCCCTAGCAGAAAAATTGAACAAAAATTAAGTAAATAGTTCACGTAGATGTCTTATTTTTAAAATTCTGTGGCAACTATTAATATGTTAACCCAGTTCAGTGCCAGATTATTGTTTTCATATCGTAATGCTGGTGAAAGGAATGAATGAATGCAAGGAAATGCCTATGACTATGCCTATGACTCTGAACATGAGATCAGAACTGAAAGAAACTTTCCCTATTTTGAAAAGCCTATGGTTTGGTTTATTTTTAGAATTACACTTTTAAACATAGAAATAACTAATGTATACAGTTTAACTTTGTTTTTAATTAAACAAAAATGAGTAATACATTTTGTGAGGTATGCCTATGCTAATTACAATTATTTATTTACTTATTAATTAATATATTCCGTTATTATACTATACTATTCATTTGTGCCTCGCTTTAAGAATAGAATGATCCCGGTAGAAGGCAGCTTAGCCCGCGTTACACTGGTAAACTCACTATAAGTCATAGCATTGGATGAAGTTCCAGGGATTCTTATAAGCATTGCACTGATATACAGGGCGTGGAAAAATAATGGGAAGAAAATTGTAGAGTAGAAATACAAACTAAAATTTTTGTTGTTAGGAATATGGGTCGCGGATGCTGTATTATAATAGGAGTGCTACATGATCACAAATGAAATCTGACGCAATGAAACATATTAAATTGCCAGTCAAAAGAAAATCTAACTCATACGACAAGCTGTACATACTGCAACTAATGAGTAATGGGGTCTACCGCACCCGATCCATCTGTCACCAAATTCTAATTAGGTGATTTAGTGCTGCAAGTGAAAAATGTGCAGGGGCGCCGTCATGTTGGAACCATAAAGTTCGTTTAATTTCAAGACAATTGATCGCTTTACCATACCATCCAATAAGCTTCAAAACACAAATACTGCATAATACATCAGATACATCTAGCGACAGTGACTAGTGCTGTACCAGAATGCGTTTTGTTTACATCTGGCACGCCACATACGTACAAGTTACAAACTGAGACTCTCATATGCGGATTTAATGTTGACGCATGTAGCGCAGTAAAAACGTTTCTATCCTCAAAATGCTTAGTTTGGTACTGCCAGTCTACTCTACAATTTTCTGCACATTGTTTTTCCGCACCCAGTATAATTGATCATTGTTTGTTGGGTTAACTCAGATATTCGCAACGACTGTTCTCATTGAGAATCATTATCATCATACTTTCCCTGTGTTAAAAGGTAACATCTCTGATCTTGTCCAACACTGATCCTGTAGTTTTGAATTTGTTGACTTTACTGAAAGTCTCTAAACATTGATTGATTGTTTATAAAGTTACAACAAAAGAACATTATTTTGTCTTTGATTTTGAACCGTGACACAAACAAAATATGCATAGCCTCTCTCTCTCTCTCTCTCTCTCTCTCTCTCTCTCTCTCTCACACACACACACACACACACATAAACACATTCATACACGTGTCCGGATATAATCGACTTTGAGCACCGGCTTGTACGCCAGCCATTTATTACCTGCCTCTAAAAGCGAGGCCTAAACAAATGACGGCACAATTATACCCATTGCGCATGGTGCAAGAAGTTAATTGAGCTATTTTCACTTGTTAGGTCTTCCGGCCACCGCTGCCCAAAATTTTACACCAATTATTTCTTCGAATATGTAAAGGCAGTAATATGAAAATCCTTTGTCATAGCACTGAAATGCAAGAAAGCACATTAATTTCTCCGACGGAATGGATGTCCAAACCATACTATGAACAACAGCACAGGAGATAAATATGGGGTGAACGAGATAATATGTAAAATTAAACAGAAGTCTGAACACTTTTTAAATGTGTATACTTATAACAATTCTGAAAGTGAGAAAAAATAAAAGCATAATCTTCTTCACAACAATTATTAGGCTTAACTAATAATAAATATAAATTCCTAATATAGAACCGACATGCATTTCTCCAGACGCCCTTCTAGAATATTATTCATAGTTTTTCAGATTTTTTTTCACTAAACTCTTCTAGATTTTCATTTAGCTGCGCTCTGCAGCTCTTGTAGATAGAGATAGAAAAAAATCTAAATAACTCCCACAACTGCAAACTGACAGGTTCTGTAAATGATGAGCAAAAACAACAAAAAATTATGAATTTGAGACATAGTGTCGTTTTTGTACAGAGATAGGCATTTCATTCAGTAATTCCGTAATCGTGTTATCAGATAATCTTAACAAGTACTCAGGAGCTTTGCCAGTTATCACGCGCTGATGTAAGAACATTATTGTTTTGATTTCATACACGTCAAAATAAATATTGCCACAGCTACAGAAGCAAAACCATTGTGATTTTTATATTATGACTATACTTTGGCATCATTTTTCTAAACTACCATTATGTGTTAGTCAAGGTGCAAAACTTAAGAAATGTTTCTACTTCTGATTATGTTATATCGGGTCATTCAATTATCTGATGACCTACATGATGGCGGGTACTGCATCGGCCGATAAGCCATTACTCACGACCAGCCAGGCCATACTAGAGTTGCAATGGGCGGGCGGGTCAAAGCGAGAGTCGAGGTGGAAACACTAATGCGACAATCTAAATTCTAATGCACTTAAAAAGGTGCACTCAACCACGTTAGGCTAGGAGATGCTGGAACTGCCCGTCTTCATTTTCCACACATTTCTGGCATTTTCTTATGAACTTTTCCACTATCATCTGAACCCTGATTAAGAAATTAAGAAATGATATCTTGACGAATATTATCCTTTAGTTTGTGTAAAGTGTGTGAATATTGCTAATTAAGAAGGCCATTACGGCTTGGAATTCCATCACCTGGGAATTTCTCTTCAAATAATTCCCGGTCAGCACGAGCGCATTCTATATTCACGCACGAATCGTAATTAATATTAGCTGTAGGATAGAATAATTAAGTTAGTATTTACCATTTAGTACTCTTAGCAAACTTTACTCTAGGTTGGGCAAGTGTTGTTTCTTTCAATGTTCAAATAATATTTGAGTAGCTTGAGACTCAAGGCCAACGTAGTATTTCGATAAAAACTACCCGCCCGTTCGTATCGAGTCGTGTAGTCTCGCTGACATTGAGCGATAGCTTATTGATCAATGCAGTCTGCCGTCGTCGCATTGGTCATATAATTGGATAACCGTATATTTTGGAAATCACTCCATTTCTACGAGATATAAATATGTGAAATTAATGCAATATTGCCTGCTTAGTATACGTCATTGTTGATTTGGGTAGCTTCTGCCTTCAGCATTGAGGGTCCCAATACTACTACGGTGTTAATAAAGCTAGAATGTTGACCAAAATTATAATTATGTAAATCTAAGATTGTGTAACTATAAATTTAACGAGACAGAAACGAGAGAAGACTATAACTGTTCGTTAAATTCTTTTGCTTGCATATGGCAGATATATACTAATTACTGAATTTTTCCAATACAGGGAAAAAGAACGGAAAATTAAGACATTGTTCATGTGATTGCAGAGCATAAATAAATGAAAATTATTATGTTCCCATTATTGTTATTCGTTTTGCTTTCTTTCGTTTTAGTTTTTCTACATTAGATGGAGAAGAAAGGGATTAAGGCTATCAATAAAACAGAAGCAAAAAATTTACACTTCGCAAATATTTTTGAATTATTTAAAATTTAAAACAAATTTTTCTCTGTTATAAGTCAAATAATTCTTTAAGTGTGATAAAGAAAAAAATGACAATAGGAGTTAAAAAGAAACAGAGGCGCCTGTACTTTTTCATCTCAGTAGGGACAAGCACAACGTATAATACCTAACAATAAACTGTATTTTACTCTGTTTCTTAGGCATATTTTCATGTGCCTTAGAGCACTACAAAAATGATCCAAACCTGATAATCTTTTCAAATTGAACTTCTCAGAAGCAGTCTAAAGTAAGGTAATATAAATTTTGCATTATTGGTGAAACAATTAAAATTAGATTAAACCATTAAAAGCAAATACTTAAGTTCTATTTTTATTTTGTCAAATGTTATTAGCACTTTTTCTTTAATACTTTAAAATGTGAACAAATAGTAGAAGGAAAATTAACTACCTGCAAAAAATATTCACGGATCAAGTATTCGCTACAAGTTAAGGAAATCTGGTGTGATATAGTAGGTCAACCAGGTCTAATACGGTAGTTTCTCCTTCAAATTCTTGGTTTGTTCAATATAATAATCTAGATATAAAGCTGTATAATTTGTTTACATTTTATGTTATTCTATTGAAATCAACGGCACTTAAAGACAGCATTAATTTGTGATGAAAACAAAATATTTCAACTGCTCTCCTTTCCTTCTGAAAATCCAGTGACAAATCTTGTAAATATGTGAAGCTCTTCAGGTGTAACTGTGTGTGTATGTACATAAATATAAAGTCCCTTTACCGCCAAGGATGGCCGAGATTATTAAGGCGCGGACTCGTGAGCGGGTGGTCTGGGGTTCGAATTCCGCCAAGACCGTCCTTCCTTAAAAAACTCCTTTCCCAATTTATCATTTCATCTCATGTATCATCAAGTGTCCACCGCCTGTGGTGCCTTAGTGATAAAAACGGACGTTAACTACCATTAATTAATATAAGGCACAGAAACCTCCAAGGGATGAAGTAATCCTAAACAAAAGATCTTATATTCTTTGTTTTAACAACTGCACAGTGTTTACAGGCAGAAAAAACTTTCCGCATATAATGTAACAAACTTAACACAGTAAAACAGCATAAATTTGTCTACATATGCACATTAATTGCACTTTTGGCTTGGCGTCTCTGAGAACAAACAAATATCGCACAATGAAACACGTGTCAATGGTTCTATTACAGGCGCAGACTCAGTAAACCGCCGAAACTTCCCCGAGAATTTGCTTCCCTATTCTCACTATCCAGGTCAGTGAACAGCAACCCACGTGAGGGACCATCTTCAGCCGGTCCGGAATGCAGTTTGCTGAGCGAGACAAGAACGGCAATAGAAAGCTTTGCTCACCTGTTGGAAACCAGGAAGAAGTAGACGTGTTAGCCCAAACGCCACTGCGTCACTAGAACGACTGCTTCACTATCACTGAATGTAAGAGTATATCCACGTTGTGTATGTGAACCTATACGACAGCTAGTGTGCTGCAAAGGCCAAATGCTTCTCCCTGCCCCTTCCCCATTGCTGCTGCTATTGGGTTGTTTCGTAATAAATGCACGCGCTAATCGCTTGGGAATATCTATTTTACACGCAAATGACATCCTTTCGTCAGAGAATTTCCATTTCGCTGTGATTACGTACCTCAAGTCGAAGAAAACTGTATGAAAGTTAAACGAAAACAACAATATTTAACAATGTTGTATCAGTACGTGTGTATAGGTCATAAAGGATAAACCGCATTGCGATAATGGTCACAACAGAGTTGCCGATAGCGGTCATTGTTTTAAAGTTTATCCATTGACTATAATAAATTATTATAAACATTAACTCCCTTGTTTGTGTGCTGCGAATATAAAATAAAAGTGCGAAGTACTCCCAATTACATACTAAACCGAACAACAAATATTAACAATCTGGTTTTGCGCTTGAATGAAAATAAGTAATTTTGTATAATTAGCATGTGCTGAATTCGGTTCTGACGTTCAAAATTCCCTGTCACTTACCTTTTCCACTAAATTAGTTTTTTAAACCTCTCGTAAAATATTCGAAATGTGTTAATATTTCCTTAATTATGTTCAAAATTAATAAAAAAAAATTAGAACAAAAGTTGTGTTCAAATTTAGAATTACATTTAGTTATATACTCGTTTATCATGTAAAAATATTAAAAACAAATGCTTGATTTTACTCTCATTTTCAAAAGAAAATCTAAAAGATTTCCGTTCGTAAAAACATATTAGGAACAAATTTAATTAGTTGCAAGTCAGCTAACATGCATAGTAGCACTTTTCTTGTATATATTTTTCCATGACAGCAGTTCTGGTGTAAACGTTTACCGTGGTAATATACTACACCTCAGTTTTATATGCCATTAACATGCCCTCAAATATTTCATTGTAGTTTTCATCCCTTACTCTATAGAACATTTCTTTACACGGTCTTGAATCTTACCCACGCTTGTTTCTCATTGTTTCTTGATAAATCTTCAGAAACACAATCTTGTATTACAGTGTTACAAGATGGACGTCATATGTGTACTTGCATTATATGTAATGGGTTGGGCTATTAATTCTGGTGAGGGAGAGCTGCTACACACTGTGATAACTTGCATTAATGAAGCTTTGGATAATACTTCTTCCATTTGAATATTAATTGCTTATTTGAGGTCTTTCTCTTTCTTTAAGTGCATTAACGGTATAAAATTTATGAATTTGGCGTATTATTTGACCCTCTATAAATTCAGATACCTCTATTATTTTCTTTCTTTCGTTCAATTTTAATTTAGATGTAAAATAATACCAAAACCCTTTAGTGTCGATAGCATCCCTGCCTTATTTCATTATTTTTTATCAATTCTTCCAGTCTACAAGTAGCCATGATAAATGAATCAGTAACAATATATGACAGCCTAAATTTTCTTATGTCAAATATTGTAAACATTATACAAAGGTGCTTGACCATGCTGAGCACAGCTCATTATAGTACTGGATTTCCATGAAGTAATTTCTTTAGATATTGAGGCAGTGGCCAATGAAAAAATTAAACAGTTCAAATTTGCATTAAGCCAGTTGGGTAATGTTACTAATTAAAACCTTCACTTCATAGAATTATACCGAATTCAAAACGTGTACAAAACTCTGTAACGAAAAGCTCTTACTATATCAGCATCACACAGATTGTAATAATAGGGACAACACTTGGGGTTCATTTCCTCAGGAACTGCATCTTCTTCTGGGTAATACTCTTATTAAGAATGACCATCTGGTGCTGCTTCTTGTTCAACCCAAGAGAGCAATTTGCAAGAATTCTGAATCCTAAACAATAGGCCAGCAGAAGCCGTCCAAGAGGACAAAAGGTCATGTGTTCCGATACCCTCTACCAGAGCAGCACTCTCAGAATGTGTATATAATCCCTTTTCGTTGTAAATTAGTAGTTCCGGAATTATTAAAAATAAACATGCCAAGAACGACACAAATAGGGCAACACACTAAATAATTATACATTTTGCTTCTGAGCACGCAGTATCTTCCACCTTCCAGCGTCAGTGAATCATGGAAATGATAATATCTAGAGATGATGTAAAAGTTTTCGACCTGACCAAGAAAACACAAGATTAAAAAAAAAATATTTTATTTCAACATAGTAATTCAATAAATCTAGACTAACGACTTTTTAATACCCGCAGTAATAAGATAAGATTCCAACTGTGAAAAATAAGCGTCTATCTCATTTGGTGTGAATGTTTGTCCACCCAGCCATTTCTTCAGGTTTGCGAACAAAAGTAATCGGTAGGTCATGTGGTTTTCCAGACGTGTGTGAGGGCGCATTATCGTGATGAAAGAGAAAATTCTTTTTCGCAGGGTGTGGACGTTTAGCCTGAACAGCATCCTTCAGTTGGTCCAGAAGTGAACAGTAATATTTCCCGGTGATAGTTCTGTTTTTTGGGAGGTAATTACAAGCACCACACCATGGGAATCCCAGAAAACTGTATCCATGACTTTTCCTACAGACGGAACCTGTTTTGCTTTCTTTGGCGCACTTTCATCTGTTGCCTCCCACTGTTTGGACCGCTCCTTCGTCTCTGGCATGCAATGATGAATCCAATTTTATTCACTGTTATGAAACGTCGGAGAAACTCATTTGAATTGCATTTGAACAAGTATAAACACTTACGAAATGTTCATTCGAATGCGTTCTTGGTCCATTATTAACAAATGCGGCACCTATTGAGCGGAAAGCTTTCTCATACCGAAAACGTCGTGTAAAATGTAGTGCACGCCGCCTATTGCTATCGAAATTTTTACAATGTCAGCCAATTCGCGTACCTTCAATCGGCTATCACTGAGTACGGCATTACAAATGATTGTACAATTTCATCGATCGTAGTAGTTTCGGGACACCCTGGGAGCTCAGGAATTGCGGCCAAGCTTAAATTCAGAAAACGGAGGAAAAAAAATCTTTTAATGTGGAATCTAACTCCTTTTGTATTTCTGTTGGGGTTAAACCACTCAAAATGAAGTACTTTATCACAGCTTGTATTTCAATGTTATTCAATTTGTAGAAAACACTAACATTAGTTTGTTTACACGATCGTCACAAACAAGTGACTGTACTTAGGCATCTGAAACTTTACAGCGTGCCATCTAAAGGTTGATACTTAACTATCATAGTAATTTGGCAATTTTTACAACATCGCTCAATCAGGCGGAGAAATTTTAGAACACCCCCAATAATACAGGTGGTCTAGATATAGTAGCATATTTCAATATCTGGTACCACTATAGTACATATATTTTGGACCAATGGGAATAATTTTTTCAGGTTAGTTTTGCGTAATTTTTGGAATTTTTCTATCAAATATGCGAAACGTCTACTCTCTCGGTTTAAGACCTTCACAAACATTTTAATTAACCCTAACTTTATGTGAAACGATGGCAACAAAATGTTGTTTTTTTTTTTGTGCTAATGGCTTATTTCTGACACAAACAGGCTTTGCTATCTACTCTTTATCTTTATAATGCTTCTCCTTAGTTCGACTGTGCCATCACAAAAACAGCAGCAAAATTTGATTAACCCATTCTTCATCCTAGAAGCAAATCTATAACTAGATCTTCACATATTTTCCTCTTGTATTTATTTATTTATTATTTTTTCATTTATACCCGTACAAGAACTTGGTTCGACCAAGTGGAGCACATATTTAACATCAGGTTTTCCATAACACAGGAAATCCAGGAACTCATATAAATATAATTATATCCAAACGTTTGGGTGATATAAAGCGGATTTTAGTTTCGTCATTACCATATATAAAAACACCAGAATAATGCATTTTAGTTAGATTCAAATTTCAATGTTATCAATATAAAGCAAAAGGAAATTATACAATGAATTTTACTGATATGTTGCATGTAAAATTTCTACACATTGGTGAGCTGAGAAGGTGAATATTTTGTTGTATCGATTTGCCTTCTACTGGGCATCATAGGGGATGGACACTAATGGTCAGGGTCGAATTTCGATTATCTAAACATTTCCAGAAAATTACTAATACTGTTACCCAAAAACTTTACAACATTAAATAACAAGGTCGCAAATAAATCTAAAAATAATACTACCAGAGCATATATTTTGTAAAGCATTTTTTGTTAATCACTAAAAGCCACAAAGACAAACGACTGTAACCAAGCATCCGCCGAGTGTGAACCCTCTGAAAGGCCCTGATGGACCTTTGAGAACCTCTGAAAACATTAAAGAACCTTCAAGGACGATTGTTACTACTAAAGGTAATTTTTTTTATCCATGTAAACAAATTATGTGAATTCTGCTTCAGTTTTTGGTAGCATACACGAGAAGACCATTTCCAGGGTATTGGCTCTTTCTTGATTTAATCTTTATGTTCATCGATGCGAAAAGCCCAGCTCAATGTGGCACAGTGTGAAGATAAGGCTGCTGATAAACCATCCGATCACTTACTCATGTTCTCATGACCAGAACTTGTCTAAGTACTCACTACTGAGTTTTTATCATAAATATCTGTCAGTAGATGACTCAATCAACTAGACACAAAGATGTAAATTAGCTCATTTATTTCTAGAGTACAGAGAGTTGGCGCCCCAAAATCAAGAACTTTATTTTTAACACTTGGAAAGTTTAGTTTCTAGATGGTGTTATGCTTTCTGAAGCGTGAACAGCTCATAATTACTACATGCATACACGCTTTAGGTATTATGCAAATATTTTAATTGTCATTTGCTTTAATTTATTCTGAGCAGATAGAACGGTTCTTTTTAAAAAGTTTATATATTTAAAAACTACAATTCAGCGTTATACCTGTAATGCTACAATAAAAACGTTAAAGGATTTATGTGATTAATATGAATTCACAAGAATCTTGGCTTACAATGCTAACATGGAAATTAATGGAGGTCAGCAAAAAGAGACTGTTTATCAGAGGTTGTCTGTGAAGGCTAGACTTGTTCCAGGGCAAGTATGCGTCTTCGGTGGTGAAATTTCGATGCACGATTTTACTTTTGTTAGGCACAATGGAATAAAATGTATAGAACTTTTGAATTTAAATACAACTGTTAAGCTTTATCATTTAACTTTAATTGTTAAGTATTTTTTTTCCTTACTCGTTCGTTTCTTTAAACTATTTCCAATAAATTGGATGCAATTAAAATAAAACAATTACAAAATAGCGGCCAGAGGAAATAGAAAAATAGTACAAACAGTTCAAAACTTTATGTTAAATAAATGTATAATTTGCTCAGTAGTTTTACTTCTGTACACTGTTTTACAACAATGTATTTGTCCATTATGTATTTGTGCTTTGTTTTATGAATTTGCGTGTGCGTTAATACCCTGTTATGTTACTTTATTAGAAAGTTTGGAAGTTGTTAACATGTATTTCTAAGTATTAGCATTTTGAGAAACAGCTTTAAAAATATATTGTTATATATTTGGGTAAATTGCAGATATAAAATGTAAAAATAATTGTATTAAAATTTTAAAAAATAATTATATTTTGTTCTTTCTATTTCGATTTTATTCTCATAGATCAGCAGTAAAAACTTCAACAATAGTGAATACTGTGGACGCTGCGATGGACAAGAGGCAGGCAAAGGGGGAAATAGTATATGCTGACATCGTGGAGCAAAGGTATTTCATCTATTAGCTCCCCTTCCATTTTAACCACTTTCATACTGCACAAACTGTCTTAGCTCGTCAGATTAATGCCTAACAGTAATTTCTTTTAAACAGTTCAATATTTTACTCCCAAATCATAAACCTATACTAGCAATATCTGAACGTCTTAATGTAACTTTCCTATATGTTGAAAATTTAGTTTCTTTGGTTTGTACTTAGGATGGAGATCGCTTCTATGCCATTGATTAATTTTAATTTTGATTGGAGCGCGCCCTTGCTAATGCCCCGTATCTCTGGGTGTTCCATAATTATCCAAGGGGGCAAGCGTGCTAGGAGTAGGATCTTTATCAAGTAAGAGGAAGTTGCGAGGGGAGCTGAAAAATAAAAGTTTTACATTATCTTCTTAATATACAGGGCTTTCATTTTAAAACTTTCCAATCTGATTTAAACGTTATAAAAACTACCGTACATTTAATGCAATAGTTGTGTTTTGATAATTAATTGTTTCAAATTGTATATATCCTACAAGGAGGAACAGAATGTAAGTTGCGAAGTTCATCATAGAATGAATTATAATAAATGCTCTTTATACAAATCCTACAATTTACTTATTTACTTATTTTCTATTCTCTTATAATACCACGTTGTTCTTATCGTTGCTTCAATCTCATCAAAAGAGGAACATGTGTATTCCATTTTTTAAGACATTAGAGTCATTTGAATACCACTTCAATGGAAATTATAGAATATTATAAATTTCTGCAAAATAAAATGTTTTTTACGAATACATTTTATTTTCTATTTTCGCTCATATTCCAAGTCTTTGGTAGAACTAGATGTTTCATAAGAATATAACATATTCATTTTAAACTTTATGGATAAAACTCTGCTCATTCAGTGAACAACTTCCCTTTGAAGCTAAATGATGGCGTTTATATTGTAAAATATTGGAATGATAGGAAATGATCATTTAGCGTAATTAATAATGCATGAAAAAGTCTTTAAAATCTTACATTAGTAAATAAGTTTAAAAAAACATTCATTTTTCCTACTTATTTTCTTTAGATAAATGTATTTACAGGGGAGAAATATAAAATAATTCATTGATACAAGAAATTATATTATACTTCTATTATCTAGCTCTTTTTCCTAGTGGTTAATGTTTTTTCCAGATTTAAGGTTTACTATTTACCCCATTCCAAAGTCAAAGGACAGTTTCTATAGTTGGATGCATTGTAACATGCTATAAGTGAGATATGCAAAGCGGGAAGAAAAGAAAAAAAAAAAAAAAAAAAAAAAGCACACACACACACGCACGCACGCACGCACGCACACACACACACACACACACAGAGTTATATGTAACGATCTATTTGTTTCTATTATGAATCCCAATCATTAATAAGGTGGAGCAATAAGCAATTGAAGGAAACTAAGATAACATTTTCGTCTCCTTTCTCCACTTTTACAGGTAGATGCTTTTCATTCACATGCCCCGATCGCGTTATATCTGAGCATATGTGCAACACCCTACGGCATGGTTGGTCTTATTTTCATCATTCAGAGTTATGGAAAGAAAGTCAAATTCGAATCGGAAGAAATCGCTCCATCTAGAGACTGGAATGCCGCCCTAGGAATGGAGTCTGAAAGACACCTAGTGCATCAGTTAGGAACTATCATGTTCTAGTCAAATAAATAATTTTACTTGTTTATTAACATACAACATTTATATGATCAGCCCAGAATAGGCCAACTTAAATTTCTATGCTTAAAAATGAATGTGTTTTAGCAATATTTAACTTTAAGGCTGGATATGTAATTTCATTCATGGTGTTACTATTAGTTAAGTAAAAAATAAGATCTAAATTTTCTTCACAAATGATAAAAAGTATATTTAATTCAGTTCAGCTTAGAAAAAATTTACATAAAATTTAATAATATCAATAGAAAACTTTAAAATAATGACCTTTGTTGGAATATATAAATAATAATCCACAGTCATAATAATTATCCAATAGAACAACTAACATTTTCAGTTATTTGGAATGCTTTGTGTCTTATGATTTAGATAAGGATTTAAAAAAAGGTTTATACATTTAAGAATATATAGGGTATATCATAAAACAAACAGTAAAATTAGGAAAGATTATGCTTTTAATTTTTTTTTAAAATAATGCCGTCCAATTTTTACTTATGAATCTTATAAATAGCACTAATAAATGATTATTTTTATTTAAGGATGCTCTTTAACATCTCAGGTCATCAGGGTCCCATTCAATTCCCGGCGTGAAAAGGCCGACAAATTTTGCTCAGAGGCCTCTTCTTTCGGACTTGAGGTTCTTTTTCGTGCCGTAAATGTACGACACGGGACCCAAGGCTTTACTTCCTTTCCGAAGGAAGCCATACTTACGATTTTTACGCCCGAAAAAAATTCATCGATCCTAGCCGGTTTGAACAGGGGACCTTGGGTTTAGAACAGAAGGTAAGCATGGTTACCATGACACCACCAGCACCACGCTAGTAAAAGAGTGATGCAAATTGCTGACATGAGATTTTTTGGATATATAGGTGGCTGTACTATGAAGGACCATATTACGAGTATTAAATTCAGAGAAAAACGTAATATTTATCTATAAAAATAATATACAACAGAATAAAGAAAATTGGATTACATTTTCATAAGCTTTATAAAAGATTAGCAGGTCTTAAAATATCGACCGAGAAGATAACCCGATATAGGAAGCTTTATGTACCGTTGGAAGATTTCTTGCTGCTGTCAGTACAAAGAATTGTCACGATGATTCTCAGCATTACAGATCGTTTTTACGTTTGATCTTAGAAATTCCCAAGTTGCAGAAGTGCCAACCTCGCTGCGAGCCTCTTTCCATCATCTTGCATAGTCATTAATAACCCTTTAATGTCATAAAACGTTACGACATAAATTATAGCTCTGGCTGTTATGTTACAAATTCTGCTTTTGAAAGTTCTCAGTCTTCTCTTCCTACTTCTTATTTCTAAGACATTTTAAGTCATAGAGCATCTTCTTTCATCCTTCTCATGTAAAGCAGCGCGGAATTATTGGTATTGCCTGATGTTTTAGGGCAGGCATGAGATTTAAGTGTTGTACATTCGCATTAAACTTTGAAGTCACACATTATATGAAAGATTAGATATCGTAATTATGAATAATGCTATAAACAGAAATAAGCTGCTTAAATCGTATTTAGAAATGAAAGAGATTTTTAATAATTTATTTTTTCTTCAGCTGTTTTCATTTCCGTTTGATAGATTGATTTTCCAATTCCGCATGGTGGCTACAGATTTAGACACAATATTCATTTTCAAAGTTTTGCGACTTAAAAGAAACTATACTATTTAAAGACCGTCTATTTTTCCTAAGTAAAAAGAGTTTATACTTTGCATTTATGTCTTTTCACCTAATCTGAATCATTTCTATTATACTGCCATCATTTAATACAAGCGTTTGGAAACATCTTCGCTGAAAAAGAAAACACATTTTTTTTTTTTTTTTTTAACTTTTCAACATTGTATCTACTTCAAAAAACGTACACCGCTATTCTAAAGTCTTTAAATTACCAATATGATACGATTTTACTGAATCTGCAAAATAAGCATCTATCTGAGCCATGATCACCATATTTGAGTCAAATATTTGTCTAACATTTTTTCAGGCTTAGGAAGAAGAAAAAGTCCCTTGGGTCAAATATCGTTGAGTATGGTGCGTGTGTCAGCAATTCGAATATTATTCATGCAACTTCGCAACGTAATTATATAAGTATGTAGAGACCATTATCTTGATGAAACATTTTTTTTTTCTTTGGAAAAATGTGGAATTGGCCTTAATACCACCCTTCAGCTTCTCCACCTTTGTTGATGGTTTTTAGCATTCGAGATAGTCTTGTCTATGAGCACAATACTCTCGAGCAAGTGAACATCTTAGAAAATTATGGCCTTTTCTACTAATGGAACACACTTTGCCTTTTTCGGAGCACTATCAGCTTCTTGTACCCATTGTTTCAACTGTCGCTTTGTCTGTGGCATGTAACGGAGAACCCAAATTTCATCAACAGTAATGTAGCATCACAGAAACTCAATTGAAATGAACACTCCTGAGAAATGCTCATTCGGATTTAATTCTGGTCGACCATTATCAAACGCCCTAAGAACTTTTCATGCACAAATGTTTGTGCAAGATACTTCTAACACGATTTGTTGAGATCTGTGCAATATTAAGCTTGCATGCCTTAGTTCGTCGATCATTTAATAAGACATCGTGGGTATGTACGATGTTTTATTCGGTTCTCGCAGTTATTGGCCATCCTGAACGTTCATAATAAAAATGAAAGAACTACCTCGTTGCTGACCATATATATATATATATATATATAATATTAATGAAAAATAAAAATAAAGAAACACTAATAACAATGTAACAAATTAACACTAATAATAAAAGTAGATAAAGATAAAACACCGAGAAAGAATCACATTTGAAATTGCAAATGTGACTCTTTCAAGTGTTGCAATTTCAAGTGTGACTCTTTCTCAGTGTTTTATCTTTATCTACTTTTATTAGTGTTAATTTATATATATGTCTATATATGTCTATATATATATATGTAATCTAGCACAGAAAGCAAACGTACCGTCATTTTTTCAGGATACTCAGATATTCTTTGGCATTCAACAAATAATATAAACAAGTAGAATATGCATTCTCTTATAAATAAATAAATTTTACAAATATATGTAATTTTATTTGTATTACTTTTTTATTTTTACATTTTTCCCCTATTTTTAAATTTTGTTTCCCCGGAAGAAGAATATTAAATCCAAAATTACTTGTTCCCTAGCTTCCCCCTCCAGTTAGAACAGGGTCAGTTTCTCCTGCTGCTCATTCCGCCGTTGCTCCATCATTTCATTCCTATATTTACCTTCATTATTCAGCGTAACGTAATCAGCTGATTCTCGATGCACGCTATACAAAATGGAATACGCTCTGACCTTTGTTGTTGGCACGAATACTCCTCGCAGGATCTTTATGAATTGAATCAAGTCATTAAATGCTGCAAGTTCACGATCTTAGTAGAAAAAAAACTAAAATCACAGAGGTAAATGTTCAGTGTGGCCAAAAATGTAATTGGAATGCAAAATAATAGAAGAAAATCATATTAATTAAGGAAATTAAGGAAAGCTAGAACCAAAAACCAGCTGAAAAAATATTGGCTGTAACAAGTAATTTATTTTGTCAGAGAAAATTGGAGGAAAGGAAGAAAAGAAAATTCCGAATTTGCGCACAGATTCAAGATTTCTAAGATCAGTAAAAGTAGGGACTTGGCAAGAAAAGAAATTAAAGTAATAAAGACTATTTGCAAATAGAAGTCTAAATGATATAACACTAACATTTAAAATGCAAGCCTCAAGATAGAATTTCAAGTGTCATTTTGAGATACAAGTCTAAGAGTAAAAGTATTGATCAACCAATGAAACTATGGACTTATCTTTTTAAGAAGTGGCAATAGGATTAATTCAAGTAGATTCTGAAAATGATGTGAATATTCTTAATATTTGCGTCTTGTGTTATGCGCTGTACATTTACATTGGTCCTCGCTGCATATTTTTTGCTTTGCTATTTGCTAAACTGTGATTTAAGAGATGATTAGAAGACAAGAGTTCTTAACGTATTATGTAGAATATCTTAGAGATGCGAATGGCAATTTCTGTATAAGTAAGTTGTTTTGCACAAAAAATTCATTCAGCGTATCAAGGAAGATACTCATGAAGGAACTAAAAAATTTCATAGTGACAAAAGAGCTTCGTTCTGCACAACATTAAAAATCTCCCGAATCATAGCTCTCGAGAAAGCAGACTGATCCTCTTATTTGCAAAGATAAATCTTTTTGATAAGCATTTTCACGCGCTTGTAAAGAATTTCATGTTTGATAGAAGGTTCAGCATGACTATCGTGTTGATTAACTTTTGAATTTACCTGAGAGAGTTTCTTGCTTAGCTGGGGCCACTTTGCTCATTTCTGAAGAATCTGAATTACGAAATAGAAGAATTAGTATTTCTTATACGCTTCCTCGTGGTCTTGCACTAGCTGCAAGAAATAAACCTTCGTTTTCAGCAAATTGTAAACATTCCATTCCTAACACATGACTGGCATCCTGAATTTCTACGAACATTCTTGAACGGCTTGAGGAATTTGTGAACCTATCACTTATTTGGAAACAGGAGTTGCTGGTATGTCCTGCTCTTCCCGTTAAAACCAGTAGTAAATGCAACTCGCTCCCGGAGGATATTTATTTAAAGATTACGGAATGATCTGTGGTATTGCACTTATTAGATTGAAAGTTTGTTGTAAAATATCAGGAAATAAACCAATTAGAGTAAAAGATGCTGTGAAATTAGTGGGTAGCCCTCAAAACAGGAGTACAATTGGTAATATCATTGCACATTATTATTATTATTATTATTATTATTATTATTATTATTATTATTATTATTATTATACAATGCAATTTTTAATTATTTCAGTTTATATGATACCAACAACAGTGTAAGGTTAAAATATTTAAAGAAAAAAATCTGTTTCATAAAGTATCTAAAAGTACTATTTAGAGTTTATTACTCTACATAGAGGGTATTTAAGGGTTCTCACAAGCTAAATACTATCAAATCTTCGAACAATTACATTATTTGCCTTAAAACTTTAAAAGTAACTATGAACTTTCTACTTCCACAATCTATAAGGATATTTTTTTTCATGTGAAAAGATTTTAAACCTTAAGATATATGAGCATATTTAAAAGTTCTAGTAATTTTTAACATGCCTGTTTTAATTCAATTCTTATTTTATTTAATCAAAATGTCTCACATGGTATAGTTTCTGTACTAAAGTAACATCGGGTAGTTAGGTCAATATTTTTATTTGGTGGAAATTATAAATTCTGCTCTCTGCCTTGTTGGTCTAGGGCGATGTCCTCTAGATACAAGGTTCGTGGGTTCAAACCCGAATAATAGAAATAGATTTTTCCGAAAGTAAACATCTCGAGCAAGTCCTCCGGGAGGGGCTTTAAGTGTCGTAGATTTAGGGAACGTCTGTACCTGAAAAAAGATGTCCCACAGCAAAATTACCGGCCATTTCATTTCCAAGTAATGCTTTAATATCGCATTAGATGCTTCTTAAAGCGGTAGGCTGACCATTTATCCTTATGAAATCTGTAGGTAAATTCAAATGATTCAATGGACTGTCGGGGCCCGGAGCAGGCCTTAGGCCTATTCCTGTATGTCGATATAAATTCTATTTCGTGTGGAACATTAATTAGTACATCAATATATAATATAAACAAAATGATTTATAAATATAAAAATGGAAAATTGACCATGTGCATTATATTGATAGAACAGCCTTCGATTTCTTGATTTGTTTTATTTATGGACGCCTTTTAAAATCTCAGGTCATCAGCGTCCCATTCGATCCAGGGCATGAAATGGCCGGTAAATTTTGCTCAGAGGCCCCTTCTTTCAGGCTTGTGGTTCTTTTTCGTGCCGTAAATCTACGACACGGGACCGAAGGCTTTATTTCCCTTTCGAAGGAAGCCATACTTAGGAGTTTTACGCCCGAAAAAAATCCATCGACCTTGGGCGTATGATTTCGCCTGTGGGTACTCTTCAAGGGCTGCTAAACGGAGTTAACTATAGGAAATCATTAGCATGCTAAAGAAGATCCAAAATCCTCATAGCAAGATTTGTTGGCTAGAACCATGAAAAAATATATTAACATTACTGAATTAAAAAGTGTGTATTATGGTTTCATTTTCCACTTAAAGTTGTATTGCAGTTTGGGGATGTGTTGCTTAAACACGTATTAACAGACTATTTCTTCTACAAAAGAAATGCATTACCTTAAACCACTTATCGTACCACGCAAGGATGCGGCACCTCTGGGTCCGCAGTCTCTCATTGGAGTATATTGTTAATGGAACTTATTTTTGATTATGTACAAGCAATATAATACAAACAACGAGCTAGGAGAACAAAAAATTACTCAAATTTATGATATGTATTCATTGAGGTAAAGTAAATTAGAACAACATTAAGGGCAATTTTTGTGTTTGGGAAAGAGCTTTCAAGCAAGTAAGCCTAAAATATGAAGCAGGTAAACACTCTCGTCGTTTCCCTGGTAACAGCATGCATCTTTCGCAGCAAACTTTGTGGACTGGTGAGGCAGTCGTGACTACGATCGAATTGATGCATTTCGTAATAACTTGCTTTTGTGAAAAATTATTCTCTGCACTCATTTGTCTAAAAACAAATATGGAACAGTGTGGAAAATATACCACGACTTGTAAGCGAAGTACAGCATCGCCTTCTCGTTTAATAATAAAAATTAAAGGAACGTTTTAAAGTTTTGTGAGTTTTATATACTTCTTGAATGTAATTTTGTTATTGTAATTACTATATTACTTAAGGATATACTAAAAAGGAGACAAGTATTGAAAAAGTGTATTTGTTTGTAGCTTTTAATGTGTACACCAGCAATGAAATACTTTAAAAATATATAATATGCAAACTTAGACTTTAAAACTTTAAGTTAAATCTTTGGAGAAGGCTGTTAAAAAGTTTGAGAACCGCTGACAGAGCTTCTGTAACTCCCTCATAAAAATAATAACTGAGTTTTTCTACACATGCAGGTCTATATTATTCAGTAATAAACGAAACAATTTTTTCAAAAACAGGGAATTATTTTTGAATATGCTTGTATTCCATGATAGAAATTGCAGCGAGTGATGCTACATTTCAACAACAGGTACTTGGAATACAGGGTTCATAATATCAGTATTGAGGTAAGTATAAACTTCGTAGATTGATGTTCTGAAAGTGGCAGGTCTTATCTCCAACAAATGCTGGCACGCGCGCCGAGAACGCCAGTTCCATATGACGTTGCCTTGATGTACCGAACTGATCACTCTATATAAATGTTAGCCACATCCAATTTGCAGTTAATTGGAGATGGAAACAATGCAGGAATTTTATTAAACCACTTTATTACAATATCACTGATCTGTGCGTTTTGCAAACGTGGTTTTCAGAGAAAATGTTATACTTTACATTGCAACACGATACGACTATCGAGAAATGATACATTGAGAGCACTGTAGAAAGTAACTGCTATTCAAAGGTTAAACCTTGGTGCGTGCAATGAACACGTGTTCAAAGACCTCGCAGAGTAAAGACGAAGTTAAGCTAAAACAAACAGAGTAAGAGAGAGAGGAGATGGATATTTAGCTTGGCAACACGAGCGAGATTAAGTTAACAGCTGCTTCAGTTTCTGCACTGCGGACCAGTCGATAGCATCAGGTGTTGGACTGCGGAGCTGTTGCCCCTTGGGATGGTCTTCTTTATCAACTTCCAGATTTTACCCTATCTCCAAAACTGAGGGGTGCAATAACAGCTGAGGCGACACTAAAGCACCTAACCCTTAACTTTGTCAAATCTAACTGTAGCCCATAAGCTATATGATCTAAGGAACAGACACAATTGAACATTCACACAAAGGAGTGCTTAATGAACACAGGGGAGGCTCTTCTGGGAGGTTTCTTAGTTTGCTCTATCCCCAAAATTGTCACCGCCTAGTTTCCTACAATTATTAATTAATGGATTTTCACACGTGAAAAAAGTCTATAGATTTGTTGCATTAGAAGGTAAATAACACATTTTAAACGACTTAGATAATTGTAGTGAAACAGTATAATAATATCAACACAGTCATACAGCGTGCGATTAGTGATGCTTTTCACCACAGTGCGAGATTTTTCCTGTGAACGAGCCGCCACTAGTATGCCGCGCGCCGTGGAGCGGTTAGCAAACCTGCTTGCTTACTTGGTTACCTTGCTAACTGTCGCAGTCGTAGCGCAGCGGGTGTGTTATTAGTTTCTTAATTCGACAGTATACATAAGTGCATGGTATCTCGTGTGTTTACAACGGCACTGCGTGTCTTTATGTAAGTTTCCTATGTGTGTTAACTCAGTGGTGAAAGAATCATAGACCAATTTTTTTGAACATACAGTTTATTCTGTTATTTATGTGATTACCATACTAACCATTTTCTTTTCAGAGAATTAACTGACAGGAGGCGCAATCATGCATTTTTTTCAACAGGACTGTGCCATTGCTCGCGCTACGAATAATTCCATGTGAGCAATTGACAATCTGTTTTCACAAGAGAGAGTTGTTAATACGGATTTGTAGTCTCCTCGGTACCCAGATTAAAAAGCTTGCGATTATTATCTCTAGGGTAAATTTAAAAATGCCTTGCACAAGACGAACTCATACACCATACAAAAACTTAAAGAATCCGGAAATTGCTCGAATTTCTCAAAATGAACTACAGAAGTGTCGAACAAATTCCTAAAGAGATGCCAAAAATGTGCGGATAATGGAGGTGGACAGTTTCAGCACCTCATGTGATAATTTAGTAGTAAAGAGCATCTTAAATTGGTTTGTGTATTGTTGTATGGCTGATTTATTTTATTGTTTTACCCTCTCTCTGAGACCCGACAGACTGGCAGCGCGCTTGCCCATACGCAAAACACTGTGGGGGTAAAACAAAACTGATCGTAGTGTATTAAATATGGGATATTTTACAATTATTCTGATATCAAACAATACTACATTTGAAGAAACAATGCTGTCGTGCAGAACACTCTCCGGTAACAATAACCAGTTGTTTCGCTAGTAGTCAACTGTTATTAATGGCAGGCAAATAAATTTCGTATGAATTCCTGAAGTAGTTAATTTTTTTTGTTTTGTGTTTACTGGTGTAAAGAAAACAAACTCACTATAGAAAGCATGCATTCTAAGCAATTTTCTTTGTGATCATTAGAAGAGAAAAATGAAATTGAAAACAGCGTAGACAAACTGGAAATTTTAATTTGAGTTAAACTGTGATTTCAAACAACGAACACTCGCTAAACTCCAACATGACAGAGAATGTTTCGTCTATGGATGGCTAATCATTTTGAAACTAATAATTCTTTTCCTATTAAGTGCAAATGTACAAAAACGCAGAAATGCACGAAAGTAGATATCCACCTAAAAACAAAAACCTCAAATCCCTTTCCGACCTCAAGGTTATTTATCTGTCCTTGTAGGAAAGAGGTAAAAGAACCTTCGCTTTCCTTATATCTTATCTTTGACCTCCTCTACTAGAATTGCAATGGTGCGAAGGCGAACTCCCGAAATGAAACTTACATTTTGGAAATGGCTATACTAGGCATCTTCTTTGGCCACTGCGATACTTCGTTCAAAAATCTCTTATATGAGAACAGTCTGTGCAGTCATAAGAAGTGTTATATTACTTAAATGTAACTTCTAAAGATACCCCAGGTAATGAGCCTACATTGCTCGAAAATGGCAAGTTCCTCATTGACGCGTATCGCAACTGGGATCACTTCCTGTAATAGCGATTTTTTATTTATTTGCGTTTTATAAGTACGCTGTTTTACTTCTCAGGTTATCAGCGTCCCATTCAAATCAGGGAGTGAAACGACCGATAAATTTTACTCAGAGGCCTCTTCTTTCAAGCCTGATGTTCTTTTTCGTGCCGTAAATCTGCCTCCTTCAACTTACTTTTATGTTTATGATAAATAAGGCCAATCCGCTCATAGCCATGGATATTAGATAACAGAGGAAATGGGATAAATATGGAATAGGAATGCAAATATGGAGCGCCAAGTTTATTGGTGTTGTAGGAGCTGCACTCTGATGGAGGTCAAATGAACGAAAAATGAATCCTTGTCCTTACAAGCCGTTCTTTTGATGGTGGAAATCATACGTTACATTCTGAAATTATTTTTATTTGTTTGAAGAGTCTCAAGAATGTTTGAGAGTAAATAGATATTACGGTGTAGCATGTTGTTTATTAATTTTATCATAGTGAATCGTACATCATGCTGATTAGGCATGATTGACATATGCATACGCATGTTTTGAGGTTAGAATTTCAAAAGTTGTAATGTCATTAATATGGGATACTAATAATCGCCCTTCAGTGATTGCACGCGATGCATAAAACAAGGCATAAAAAATCTACATTTTTAATCATGTTACGCTAGACTCTAAAATCTTGATGTGGATTTATATTGTGCAGTATTTCATAATCATTTTTCTAGTAATTTTGACAATAGCAGTAGAAAACAAAATGACATTCCATATTTGTAACTCTTCCTTTATGATTTTGATTGGAGATATGCACTGAATTCTTCCGTCGGTCGAGTAGTTCGGTATGCACCAAAGTTACAAGTCATAAGCATATGAGACAATCCATATTAAACAGTATACCAAGAAACTTTTGCAAACTAGTATTGGATTGAAAACATATACTGCCGGTCGTTAAAATTGCAACATTGTGCTTGTTCATGAAAAGCCATGCGGAAATGACCTCTGTCTTATCGTTCGGTTGTTTAATGGGGCTACTGGGATCCTTCATGTCTGTGTTTTTGCCCTGCATTGATCCACAAATGTCATTCGTTCCGCTGTGGATGTATTTCCTCCAACACGAGTATAAATTTTTGGAATGATATTCCGCATTCTCAGTATGTCACAATTCTCTCGATCAAATTCACACACCTGTTCGTATTGCTGCCGTATTTTCAAAGACATACTTGTTTCTTTTGAGAAAATGTGAAGTTCATTTAATTCGTCTCTTATGGCCGTTCAAATTTGAAGGACCCAATCTATATAAAGAAGGTTAAGAAATATATGATTATTTTAAGGCAGTTTTTCTTTAAGTTCATTAATTTGCATGTTTTAATGCAATGCGTTTGCAAAAATCAAGGATATAAATCCCAAAAGAAGAGTGCTACACATTAAAAAGTTATTATAGGTGAAAGCATACATTATATAAAGGTACCATGATTAATATAAACATTCTAGAGAGATGTAAATCAGTTTATTCATATTCAACGAGCTTCTCTACGAAAAATAGTAAATGCAAAAATATTAGCCAAGGGTTCTCTCCGAGAAAAATGCATCACTATTATTTTGATGATTCATCAAACTGATCTGCCATAAAATAATTTCGCTAAATTACATTTGGAATAAGCGGATCTTACTAGTTGTTCCAAGCATAGTTCTGCCGGGGCGAGTCATATACCCCAGACTTAAGAGTGGCAACTGATGTACAAGATATACAGAATGAGGCACTTAAAACTGTCACCCCAAATACTCCTACACTAATATTGATATTCACGAGCTGCGAATTTAAAATCGCATAATGGCCCACTATACGGAAATAATACTGATCAGAAAAATTACAATTTTCAATGCAAAATTATACATATTAATGAATCAACAGCACACAAATGCAGCAGAAATTCACCTATATAAAATATGAATAATAATGGTGTTTACCATACGATTCTCATGCGAATAGTTTTCTAGTAAATTGATTTTCAAGTTTTATCCATTTAAAGAAATAGCAGTAATGCGTTAACTAAGTCGGTCCAGGTGGTGTAGTGGTAACAATAATTGCCTTCTAAACCCAAGATCGCAGGTTCAAACCCGGCCAGGATCGATGGATTTTTTCGGGGGTAAAAATTCTAAGTATGTCTTCCTTAAGAAGGGAAGTAAAGCCGTGGGTTCCATCTCGTACATTTACGGCACGAAAAAGAACCTCAAGTCTGAAAGAAGAGGCCTCTGAGCAAAATTTGTCGGCCGTTTCACGCCCTGAATTCAATGGGACGCTGATGACTTGAGATGTTAAAGAGTGTCCGTAAATAAATCAAATAAACAAGCGTTAACTAAATAAGGAGTTTTCAGTTGTTTCTCAGTGTTCTCATAAATTTCACATGAATCATCAGAAGCTGTCTTGCCGTAAGTCTAGAACTATAAAAATACATCTGGACTATAGACATTCAAAATATGAACATTAGCTGCAACACAAGCTTCCAGCCTTTGATGCAGGGATTACTGTAATTAGAAGAAACAGTATTGCAGGCTGCTGTTGTGATATATGTCTCACACTTGTAAAGGTTTTCAGTTTCCTATGTCAAATCAGGAAATTTGGCCAGTTTCAGACAGTTAATTTGAAAGAAAACGAAACCTGAGAAATAGAGGAAAATATTTATTTTATTATTTGTAATGGTTTATTTGTTGTGGAAATGAATGCTGTAGGTATAAGTCCATGGTCATTAATGACATGAAATGAATTAATTATGGCACACATGAGCTCACATCCTTGGAGTCTTCAAGCTATCTGACATTCACCTTCTTAGGGTAAGGAAAAACCGTGGGGGTGGGACGTTACTCAGATAGATGGACCGAATTGGGATTCAAATCCAAAACTTTCGGATTTATAGTCGTAAATGCTGCCACTAGATCACAAAGAAAGTCAAAATCCTGATTTAACTACCACTTGCTTTTAATGGATAAAACTTTAAAATCTATTATTCGTAATATTTATTTGCATTAGAAAAATGCGGTAAACGCCATTATTATTCTAATTTTATTTAGTGTAACTTATGCTACACTTAGGCCTAATGTACCATAATTCTGTGCTTAAAATAATACTTTTTGCTGATCAGTATCAATTATCTATGGGCTATGTGCCCTTAAATTAGAGAAAATAGCTCGTCGATATCAATAAGAGTAAAAAAATATTTTAGGTGGTAGTTTTAAGTATAAAAGTAAAATTACTATTTTTATACTTTTACAAGTTTGAAATCGACATTTACACTTGTCTTAAAAATTTGCAATTGTTTCATGTTTTTATTGTTAATTCTCTGAAAATGAGACAGTTCAGGTCTGAAAAGGCTGATAACAAGCAGGGGATAGGGGAAAACAAATGCATTGAATCCAGCTGTGTATCATTCATAATTTTGGTTCGTTATATTTTTATATTCATATTTAATATTTTAAAAAAATGTTATTCTGTCACTTATTTCATTTTATTCTGTTTTTATCAAGAGACCTAGTGTGTTATAAAAGCACGTACGGTCCATTGGATCCATGCCCCTGTTGAAGTTTTTGTATCGTCCTTGTACCACTATAATAATTGCACTTCTACTAAATAGGGAAAAAATTCAAATATGCATAAAAGAGGTTTACTTGTAATGTTGCAACTGACTCTTTTGTGTTCTTAAATGATAATATTCCACAATATATAAAACAAAATATTGTTTATACTTCTATTTTAGAGGCTTGAAAATCATGTCTGTATAAAAAGATATTTTAATAAAGTATGGTAGCATTGGGAAATTTTTGCATGAAAACTATTAGCCGTGGGAAAGCTATATTTAACTTTATATGATATATATCAATTTTCTAATTTTCCGTCCGATTTCGAAGGAATTCCTTGCTCTCTAGACTAACTTTAATCATTCGTGAAGCGTTAATCGATTTGGTAAAAAATTCATAAAATTTAATTACGTATGTTGTAAGCTCAACTAAATAAATAAATGTTGCAAGTTTTAACCTTTATTCTGCAGTTTACCACATGTTCGAGAAAGGGTTATCACACGACGGACGCACCGACACGGGTGGCCGAGGTCGTTAAGGCGCGTACTCGTGAGCGGGAGGTCTGGGTTTCGAATCTCGCCAAGACCGTCCTCCCTGACTGAGGAGGTCTCTCCAGGTTTTCCTCAGTCCTCATGACTGGCAAATGCCGGGGAGGTACCCTAAACTTAGGGCTGGAACGTTTCCTTCCTTAAAAATCCTTTACCAATATATAATTTCATCTTATGTATCATCAGTAGTAAAAGCGGGTGTTAAACACCATTCAAAAAAAAAAAAAATCGACGGACGTTAATATGCGATTTCAGGATGGAAAATTACTTGTACAATTTTATTTTTCATTCCTTCTACATAGATAATATAGTGAATATAGTTCGAAAACTGAGAGAGTAGAACATGCAATATCTATAAAGAGTAGCCATGGAGAAACTTTGGATGACATTGACTTTCGATTCGAAAATTTACAAAAATGTTTCTTTGGCATATGTTAATTTTCCCTTTTACTCTCTCATATTTTATGTTTATTTATAGCTCTCATAATACGCCTAACTTCCTGTTGATAACGTACTGAAAACACTCTTGGTGCATTATTGTATTCATAATTCATGTGTTGTGAAGAGCGCCGTTCTTACATGCGCTGGAACAAACTGGGTTCGCGGATTCGGCACGCGCAGAGGATAGAGACTTAGTCAGGTCTTTTCTTTCTTCGCTTGCGGGAGTTTTTCTTTCTAGTTTCCAAAGTTTGGGTGAGTTAATTTAAAATATAAAACACGCAGTTCAAAATACCTTCCGCAGAGCCAGGATTTAGGTAATTGGGAAATTTTGTTCTTTGTTATTATAAATGGGAGAAGAACATTAGATTGCTTGGGAAAATAACATATATATTTTATGTGTCGCGTATATTGAATAGTTATACCTTTCCCCTTTTATTCTTCATGATACTTTATTGTATCACACGTTGTATGGAAGGTTGTTTTAAAACTTGTTACTATTATTTTGTGTGTAGCTTTGCTGGATAGGATTTAAGACGAAACCTACAACGGAAGTGTAAACTAATAAACTGAAAATATAGAAAGAGTCCTTATACCCCCCTCCAAAAAAAACTAAGGATTAACTTTCTTTGCGAGAAAACAGCAGAAACTAAAGGGAACTGGGGGCTCACGATGGTTAAAAAAAATGCTTGACAAAAGAGGATCGACTTTCAGCACTTACTTGGAATAAATGCATAATTTATTATTTTAATAGTGCCTCACGCCAATGAGAGGGTTTTCTAACTGCTAGTGCTTCCGTCAAGAGCATAAATGCAGGCTGCGTTCAACCCATAGCTGTCTCAAGAGGATTTAACCACTGAAGAGCTCATTGTTAATTCTGCTTCATGAGCACAACAGGGGAGCTGCAGTTAGCAGCGTAATCCGGGGAGGGGAGTACTCCACCTGACCACATGTTACCCAACCCGATCAGTGCTGACTGACCCGATATCGACAATCAAACGCTATCCTCTGTGCTCGTATCAGCAACATCGTCCGGTAATCCACTCAGTAATCTGGATGAGCTTACATGTGCTTAGTTATACCAAAGCAATTAGCCCTAACGATACAAAATTTGCAGAGCTCTGTACTCCAGTTTTCAGATGACTTCACACTACACGTAAAAATTAAAACCAAAATCTAAAAACTGATTTTCAACTTTGTACTAAGCTTCCAACTTCAAAGAAATTGAAATGTAAGGTTCCTGTGCTTTCTAAACTACAGTAAAATAAATAATAACCAGAGCCCGGAAGTTCGGGCATTTGTTTTATTAAAATATACAGGCAAAAAGGCACCTCTAATAGGCAGTATATAACTAAAATGGTCATTTATTAAAAGTAAAAGCAGAGAGTAATAGCACCACAATTAATGAAAATATGTATTTAAGAAACTTGGCATTTTCTTTATCACATAATTGAAGTACTTAAGATTACTTTTCTTGGGTGCAAATAACAACATGTTTTTCAAGGTATCAGCTGTCATAGTCAGCCGCTTGTCAGAGAGAACGTTTTTCATCATAGAAAAAGAACGTTCTACATACACTGAAGTGATTGGGGTGTACTTAAAATAAGCTATTTCGGAAGGACTCATACCAGTTACAACAGTACATTCACCTTTCACGACAACTTGGAAATGTTGATAAAAAAAAAAATAAATAAAAATAAAAAAATAAAGTAATTTTGAATAGTCCTAGCGAGTGAGCAAAGCGCAGTGTTTCTTTCTGGTCGAGTTCATCTGTTTATGCGTTTATAGAGGAATCAAGTTGGTATTTATTCTTACTTCCGTACTGAATACATTATAGGGACGTTTTATTGCACAGCCGTACCGCTCTCATCTTTCTCGCTTGGAATCGTATGTTACATTTTGCAGCTGAGAAGTTACCTCCACCAGAAATTTCATAGAATTGTCTCGCGCAGATCAATGAAAGGTCATTCGTCAGGACTATTAAAAGTACAGTATTTCCTTCATCCTACTTTCTGTGGTACTCTTATACCTAAAGTAAACCGTATGTTCCTTTCACTAATGAAGATTGTGCTATTTAAAGAGCTTAAGTGAATGGGTCGAGGAGAACGTTTTTGATTGCATGAGAAAAAAATTAATGTATAATAAAATTCTCAATATATGTCTTTGCGAGGTGAATATGCCATTTAATTTTCATATTTTTTTCACTTTGATATATTGAAATTCTTTGTATATTTTTAATATGCGTAAATACTCGCAGATAAAATTGGAAACGATCCAAAACAGGCAAAAAAAAAGTTTCAAACCTTAAAATAGGCAACAGAAGTTAAATAGGTGAAAAATAAAATTGCTCTACCTCCCTACAGAAAAGCGTTAATTTCTATCTGACTCATAAATATATGCACCCAGATAGGAAAGACATTTTTCCTAACTTCCGGGCTCTGCTACTAACTATAAATAATTTTTGTTAATGGAGAATGAAATTTTATTTGAAACTTGTCTTCAGTACTTTGTCATTGCCATAATGTTTGAAAATGTAAAAATTTTGACACACTGAGTGCTCTTGTGTTTTTATTTATTTTGAAAGCTTATTTCGCTAGTTAACTGTTTTGGCAGTGCACACATAAAGCTTATACTGGATGAATAGATTGTGGGTTGTCCGTGCGCGGCTGCATGGACCGTATAATCAGTACACATGGCCGCATGCAGCGCAAAGAATCCGCGTTTGACCAAACTACAACTTCAATAATATAGACTTTGGCTAATAATGCTATAAAAATGACTCACTTAAAAAGACATGCACTCGTGCATGTGACTCAAGGAGATGTTGGAACCCTTTGCTTCTTTTTCCAAACATTGGCATGGATTAAATGGAAATTATCTATTACTCCTTTTAATTCCCTTACGTCAATTAAATATATATCTTGACGCATATTCATCTTCAGTTCCTCTAAGGTGCGTGGATTTGACTTGTAAACAGTATCTTTTCCTGAACTCGAGAGATAATAGTCACAGGCGGGTACCAGGCGGGCCAAATTATGATACTGATAATCTGAAACATCTGATAACATTGAAACGCTGGCTGTATAAGCCGTCTCAGAATGTAATTTATAAACCGCAGCAGGACTTGGAACTCCTGACAACACAACCGATTCTGTATGAACATGTGAATCATAAATAAATACTCGTTTGCAGCAGAATACTTAGGTTATTGTAGGCCATACTTTTCTTAGCACGCTACTGTACACGTGTCTTTTAATAGTATTTTAGCTGATACTGTTGACGCGTTCCCACGAAGCTCGCGATTCCCGGCCTTGGACGAACTGGCGGACCCGTGGGTGCGCGAAAAACTCAATCTGCTCACCTGGTATTTGAAATGTTATAGAGAATATGTACTCTGAAAATATTTAGAACTCTCGAGTTATTTATCAAGCGATACTATTAATTTTAAGAATATTCTTTGAAGAGATAGAACTATTCGGGTAGATCAAAATTCATCAACGCCGTGCTGCGATTATAATAATTCCAAGAAATTAGAGAAACATGGAAGGTACAAAATGAATAACGTTTCAATAAGACAATATATTGCCATTAAACAGTACGGAAGATTTCTGAGAAAAACCACATCCTTATATAGCTCAAAATGCTTTTGACTTGTGGAAGTCGATAACGCTGTTCCCATTAATTTGCCTTTAAAATACATTCAAACTATGCGTCATTTTTTATTTTCTTCACCGGAATACGATATGTATTCTTAAAAAGAATTTTTTATTGTAATGTTTATAAAATGATTGAATTATATTGTGAAGAAGCTGCTATTTCTTCACCGTTGTTTTCTTTAAGACACAAGAGATTTTAAAATACCTGAATAACATTAGAGTGCGTGGAGTGTTTTTTTAATAGTGTTTAGCTCCCATTTTTACTGCTGAGGCAAAGGCAGTGGGTTCTACTGATACATGAGATGAAATAATAAACTGGGAAATTATCCTGGCGAAATCGAACCCCAGACCTCAAGCTTACGAGTCAATGCCTTAACGATCTCTGTAGATTAGGCGCTAAGGTACAATCCAGGATTCATGGTGTAGTAATACTACACAATAGTGGCGTCAGCCCTACGCATCATTACCGCATATTAGAAAACTATGCACATCACAAGGTTAGCAGACAAAATGCATGAACATTTCTATCTATATCCAGATGGGACTCGAGATCCCGATCCTTTATTTACCCACAACCTTTTTAATGAGCTTGACCAGAAGATCGGTTCCTGCTTCCTCAAGAGAGTTTAAGAGTTTCTTAAAATAATATTAGATTCTTTTGGAAAATATGAATGAAGGACATTCCTTTCATAAGCTATTGTAATGAAAGGGTTTGTTATCTGTACATTAAAACAGTAATGCAAAAAAGAAGATAATTACACCGTAAATCTGAGAACCTTATAAAACATAATACTCGTTTAGTAGATGTTAATTCAAGTGTCATGCATTTAATTGGTTATATACAGGTAAGCAAACCATACTTATAAACGCGACCTTAGTGTAGGCAGAAGGTACACAACGTACCTTCACTGATAGGGGTGGTTTGTGGTGTGGTCGGTAACTTCCCATTATTTCACTTGTAGTCCCTGGCGACATGAATTTATGTTTTCCAATTATACATTTTATAAAAATTAGAATATTTAAAAATATTTAGTATTAAACACATTGAAAAAAAAAGATAAATAATTTGTATAAATCAGTAATTTTTAGAATTTATACGGCAACTTTTTCGACGTCCAATAATTTCATTTCTTAAGCTACTTACAACCGCAATCTAATCTCTTAAGAATTGCTATACTTTCTATCCAGGCCACATTATACGTACCTTAACACCCAGGTTTAAGTGTGTTGGGGTCTAATCTTAAATACTTTTCTTTTTTTACTTTAGAACAAATTCTCTAATATTCTGCTACCTCTTTCTTATTTTCCCCAACCATAATATCCTCACTTTTCCATAAAAAATGAACCGTTTATAACATTTATATCCCATCTTTTATTGGACATAATGTGTAATATATTTCACTCTGTTTCTGTATATTCTATTATACGATGTGTATTGTTTCATTCTTCCCCACACAATGGGCAAACCTCCTGGTTCTTATTTTTCCTAAAGTCTTTTATTTTCAAAAGTCCTATTCTAATGCATACGTAATCATCGCGACCTAATTTATCACGGACTCCTGCATATTTCCCTCTACCCCAGAACTCGTAGCGAGTGAAACAAATAAACAGGGAATACAGTAATTGGAGCAAAATTACTTTATGTTGCGAAATAAGATACGTATATTTTATGTGCGTTTCATTTGAACATTCAAATATATTTTAGGGATAAACATGGTTAGGACAGATTTCATGAAACAGCGAAAGAGAAAGCCTTGGAGGAACTTAAGGGGAAAATGTCACATCACCAGAGCGTGCGAGCTACAGAGTTATTTTAGTCCTTTTCTGAAAGAGAATTTATAAAAGAATGTTTATTGATAGCAATAGAAGTACTCCGTTTTCTGTGAAGGCATTCATTCCTCATTCCTCATTCATTCTCGACTTACGTGAGCTCTAGAAGTGGCATGAAATTTTTGAAGAAGATATTATTTCTAGACTGAAACATTTAATTAACTACTCGGTAGCATCAGGGGAAAAAAAACCGGAGCAGTTGTCGGTATTTATAGAGTCTACGCTAGCTTTTGTATTTTGTAAGATTATTAAATGTGGCCTCACTTAAAAATCAAGCAAAAGAAGTCAACGATAAGCCAGGCAAGATTTAGTAGAAAATGGCTTCCACCAGATCAATATGTCGCTGGTGAAATAGTTACTTTGAAATAAACTAGTCCCTTAGCAACAGACAGAGCTTTTCATCATTATTTATTACGAGGCTGTGTGCTCATGAAATTATTATTATTATTATTATTATTATTATTATTATTATTATTATTATTATTATTATAACAGAATATAATGCATACTATATCGAAAATTTCAATAATTTTTATTTGCACAGATAATGTAATCACGATACAATGGGAAGGATGATATAGCAGAGAGCTAAGTTATACAGATTTGCCATGTTTTGAGAGGAAATAAGAATGTTTTAGAAAAAAAAAAAAAAAGAGTTTATTCCAGTTACTGGTGACCTATAAAAACTTTTTCCTTTCAGTGTGGTCGTAAATTGTTCCAGAAGAAGAAAATGGTCAGAAAACTAACAACAAATCAAATAGAAGTATTTCATTTTAAAGCTCAACCTTCGTATTACAATGAATACGATGCAAACTATAGTTTAAAAATTTAATATTCTGTGTTCAAATTTAAATGGGATTTTATGTCCCTTCGGGCGTCATAGTTATGTTTATCGAGACTAACTGCAGCCAATCTTCCACCTATTCAATGCTGCATGTGTTTTCTTTAGTTTCAAAGAAATAAGCAAGCGTTTTGTGCTTTTATTATTGACACGACATAATGAAAACAGAGAATTAAACAATTTAATTCGTTTTAAAGAATATAATACTTTAATTTGATTTTTGACTTGAAATCAGCATATATGACGAGAGTTTTATGAGATTTTTAGAAAGTTTAAAGGCAGAAAAGACAAATTGTTGAAATTGGGTCAATTGGCCAGGAATTCATTCACACATACTGAAGTATATCTTAACGATACTCCTCCCCAGCCAAAACTCCTATTCAGAAGTAACTTTAAAGAATATATTTATGATGCTCTTTTACAACATTCGTGACGATATTAAGAAATATTTTTAAAAATTCAATGAAAATTTTGTTATTATAAAACATAGATGACATTTATTTGTAGTTAAGATGAAGATAAAACACAAGAATATATGTCAAAAAAGGCATGGCCTGCGACGTTTATGACTCGAGGGTTAAACTCACTAAGTAATCATTTAAAAACGGAAATCCTTTTAAAATTGAACACAGAGTATAAAATTCTGGAGAGCCGCCACTGATGCCATTGCGGTGCGATGCTTGTGTAACGAGTCAACAAGAGGCAATCGCTACATCTTTGAATGCCTTTCTTTGCGTGAAAAAAGTTATGTGCACTGTAGGTTGCATTGTGCACGAAAAGGGCAGGGGGAAAAAACTTGTTTTCAAGTTTACCCGAGTATACAGTTTACAGTTTAAACTTGATAAGGTTTGTTCCATTTTAAAACGCCCAGAGGGAATAGCTTAAGGGACAAAACAGAATCCCATAAAATAAAATACGATATACTTATAATAAATGACGGACATTTGATCAAGGTCTAACTAATGCATTAATTACCACCATTTGCTAGTAAATTTTTAAATTTATTCAGTGGAAAGTTGCAACACCCAACATCCTGAATTATTTAGTAATGTAAAATTCATAAATATACCATTGCTGCTATAATATAAATGTATACATATAATTTAAATAACTATACCTAACCACATTTATTTGCAAGAGTTATGAAGTTGTGCTTATTTAACTATGCACAAAAAACGCCTTAGGCATTAAATGAAGTAATTGTAAGTAAGGTATAGGCATTGAAAGTTGTTGTAATATTCAAGGGATTTAAGTAAACATAGGCGATAAAGTATCATCACATCGGAAGCCCGATTACCGAAACGGAATTTAACTATATTCTCATAGTAAATAATACAAAGCTATTATTCTGACACTTAAGATATTTTAATACGGTAGTTCATTGGCATTCGCATATTTATTCTCAAAATCCACGATGTTATGTACAGATCCTAAAATAACAAGCACTCGAAAAATAGTATAATTGTAAAGTTAATGTATGAGAATTATGTAGAAATAAAGAATTCATTCATTAATTCATATTCTCAAAACATCGAAACGGTTTTGTATAACCCAATACCAAGAACCTATTCATACAGACCTTTAGACTTATAAAAAGCTTGACTTTAGATATTTAGTATTGATTAATGACCACTATGAAATGCTTTCATGAGAAAACATTTAAAAGAAAGAGTTTAGAGATACTTTTAGTACAATGTAAAATGTTAAGGAATTATTATTATCATTATCATCATCATCATCATTATACTTGTATTTAGGGGACCGATAAAATGAAATTTTATGATTTCAGGTTAACTATCTCCATGACGGAACAGCCTGTGATGCCTCTGTAGCAAAACTGCATTAAACACCATTCATTCCTATGACGGAGTGCGCTGAGCAGGCAGCAGTAAACAACAGGATAATTCGACTGTTCGTCACGACAACACACACAATTTTAACCATGAAGTCATAATATAATACAACTTTGAAAGTAATTGATAGCTTTGATGGCAATGCATATTATACAATTTTTAAAATCCTCGCAACAGAAAAATTGCATGATTATTTACAGTTTATACAGAATAACTTGCACATGTTTCTAATACAATTAAACAAATCTTCATATGCTTGAAGACCTAAAATTAGCGAAAGAAATGGGGCAAGCGTATAATCGAACAGCTGTTGCCAAATGTGTGAAACAAGTAAACATGAATCTGAGAAAAAATAGGCAGTATTCAAGAATACGCAAGGGACATTTAGATAGAAAAATAGAACAAATTGCCGCTGGCGTACTTATTTTCATTTTGCTCCATCACTTCTTGCGATGCTGAGCGGAGTTTTTCTGTATGTAAAAACTGTTTTCGTGATGATCGGTTTGAGGCTCTGCAAATATATGTGTGCATTGTAATTGTGATTACATGGATAATGAAGTAAAGGTGCAACACCTGACGAATAATTCTGTGACAATTATTCAGCACACAACGAAAAACAGCGTTTTTGTGGTGAGCAGAATAAGACAATTCTTTAAAGTACATCGTTGTAATGATATTTAAGTATTTAAGTATTTGTGTTTGATATTAGGGATACGCATATTTTTATATATCCGCAATTAGTTCCGCAGTTAACTGCACAACCAACTCATTGTTCTGCCACAAGTCAGCGGTCTATAGCTATTTCACATTACAAGCCCCAAAGATTACCAGCCTATTGATTATAAATAGAGGAAGGAAAATATGTTTTTAAAAATCCCAATCTCAAACTATGTGCCACTTCATTACATTAAAATTCTACAACCCGTTTTATTTTTATAAATATTTTTTTTTATTTTTATAAATGAAATAAATAAATCATACAGATTTTTCTTGAACATACATGATTTACATAAATTCTGCAAAACATTAATTAATGCAACGATCACTTCACTTGATGACAATTTATTCCCACCTAGGTAAATTTCAAAGTTCTGGAATAGAAGTCCCTTGGGGCTAAACAGGAGCATAGGGTGGATGAGGAATCAACTCAAAACCCAATTCATAAACTTTGGTCATTGTTACTGTTGCTGTGTGGGATGGAGCATTTTCCTAGTGAAAGTGCACTCTTTTTTGTGCTAATTTTGTCGTTTTTTTATTCTAAGCATGATTCAAACATGACGATATAGCACAATAGGAGCCCAGTTATGGTTCTGCCTTTTTTCAAGTAATCTAGCAGGATTATACCAGGATAGATTGATAGATCAACGTTCAAAGGTTTAAAAATCAAGAAAATAAAAATAAAACGTATGGTCGAAAACAGCACAAATAGATTTATCAACTGAGCGCCATTTGAAATATGAAACGTTTCCGTATAATATTTATAGTATTTGCTTGTAAGCTTGGCCAGAAATATTTTTATACCCACCCAAATGTTTCAGTGCATCGATTCACTGACTAATATGACTTAATTTACCCACTTTATTTTTTGACATTTATTTCACATTTCAGAGAAATAATATTTACTGAGTAAAAGCATTAATATTCAGATAAAATAAAAAATCTTACTTAATAGCGAATTCAGCTGTGTATATCTACACTTTGAAATAAAGTGTACTTAAGAAAACACTATAATTTGTTTAAAAAGTTTCCAAAGTAAAATGCAGAAATTAAAGCAAGCAGTAGTTACCTGAATTACAAAAAAGAAAAAAAGGAAAAGATAAACTGCCAGAATAATAGAAGGGCATTTTTAGTGCCTTGGTGTCTCTTTAATACTATTTTTGGGGGATATTTGTTTATAATGATCATACAAAAATTTGAAGGTTTTCTAAAAATATAATTTTATTCTTGTTTTATGAAAAGTTAGAAAAAACGGACGCAATATAAATTTAAGTGTGGTTATGAAATTAAAAAAAAAAAAAAAAAATGAACAATGGCACTATATTCAGTACTTTTCGAAAAAATAATTTTCGAAATCAACAAATTTATATGCTTATGAGCTGAAATTAACAGCAAAATTACGTATATAGTAAAAGCTAACTTAGACGTAACCTACTTGATTTTTCTCTTAAAGGTATCACGAAATCAACAATTTATATGTTTTTGAGATGAAATTATAACCACAGTTTTCAGAAAAGTTCTTATATATACAGATAACCTACACCTTGCCTATTTGAAACTCTTCTAAAGCCATTACAAAATGCAAGACATTTAATAAATTACCTCAATATTTCCGAGGATACAACGATCACCAATTTCGCTTCGTCCACTTTAACAATATGGCAATCTCTGTCAATACACACTGTCATCGCCTCACACGTGGTTATTCCTCAAAAAGGAATAACATTTCACAATAGTTCAACTAATTAGTAACCCTTCCTGCAAACGTATCCAGCGAAATGATATTAGGAACAAAACGGAACACAGCACACTTCTTACCTCCACAGGAACTGGCCGTCAACTGGCAAACAAAGCAAAAAACTAAGCGTACTAGGAATAAAGCTGGTGTTACCAATCATCAGCCACAGCTATCACTATTAAACCCAGCACCAATTAGAAAACATATCACCAGCACCAATAAATAAAACCCTCAGCTATGGCTGACACACAAAAAAGAAATATGGAAAATTACAATTTTTTCATCTTAAATTTCACTCGCCGAAAAATAAACAAAATATTAATCAGCGAACGTATTACAACCACCTAAGCAACCTTTTTTTTTTCATAAAGTACACGGTGTTGCTCTTCGAAATATTTATTTTTTAAAAAATAAAGCTCATTAGGATTCATGCATATTTATTGCAACATGAAAAATATCTCAAACTTTCCTCTTTCAATAGCATAGGACAAAATGAATTAAAATGAATAAATCCTCTTGTATTACAGTTTTAACTATTGCAATATCAAACACGCAATTGCAATTTCCCAATAACTGATAAAGCAGCCTTGTGCAATATCCAGTAGGATTCACTGCCTTGCGGAAGTATGACCCGCGTGAGACACTGTTTACAAACATCTCCAATGTCTGCTGTGTTGCAGTAGTAATTTTAGAAGGCTCTTAGTTTATGAAAGTGGGACAAAATAATTTAAAACCAATAAAAGGAATGCCAACTATACTGTGAAAAAATGTTCTTGGACTTGCAACAAGTCCGTTTGCTCCACTTATTTACACAATATTTATAATTTTGCCCATGGAAATTTATATTTGACGCAAACTTGACGCACGAGTTGAAAATGTCTTTCCCGTAAGTTCTAGCTTTTACAGAAACCACATCTACAAACTCTTCCACAAGCTTTAATTCATTATCAGGGCCCCTCAGAAATAAGCACATTAATGATTTAATTTTTAATGAAGTTTACATCTTCTCCCAATTCTTCAACACCTGTTTCATGAAAGGCTTATACATTTAAATGCATCTATTAAGGCAGTCTTCCTTAGCTGCCATAGTCAAACAAGCCTTTACCTTTAAGTCATAGTTTCAATCCTTTACCAATTTTCTATCCTGAAATGCTTTTATATTTTTACATAATAAATCACTATATTATCAGAAATATTACCATATGAAGATTGTAATGCTTTTAGTTATTTTACCTTCAGTAACCTAGCATTTCCGGTAAATAAACGTATCTAAATGGGAATACAATTGACTAGCAAATTTTAATTCACTTATATTCAAATACAGTTGATGTACCCGGAAGAAAGTGGTTATCATAATTTTTTTCATGATACTTCTGAAAACGTAGCTTAATATTAAAACGAGAGCAGCAAGTTAATTCTTTTTTACAAACGAGACAGCTGACTTAACTGCCCTCTTTGACACAGAAATACGCTTATTTCTCACTCGCTGTGAAAATAACACTTTGGACAGCCTGCCTGCAGGCTAGCTATCAACAGCCATTGGTAGCAGGATATTTAGAATAAGCGAAGAAAATCTTTCCCCATAAGTGAAAAGGGTGGGGGAGAACTAGGAGGCAGAGTATTTATATGAACTTGAAAAATGCATGAAAAGCGGTATAACCAAGACAAAAATGGCCATAAGCTGATAAACTATTGTACCATTATATGCCACCCAAAAAGTCCTAAAAGTGAGCAATGCTACATGAATAACGTTACAATTAAACTTCTAGTTATTCACTGTAATAACTCCACTAACATAAAAAAAAAAAAAAAACTTGTAAAGAAGTACACATCTTTATAAACTCTTCTCTTCTTCTTGCTTCTATCAATATGCGCTATGGCATTTGTATAAACCTGCTTTGCCTTTATGCAATCCAACTAATCATGATATCGTTAAGCTTTACCTAAGAAAACTATTACGCGAAGTATGTAATTACCTGCAAGGCTTTGGTAAACGAAACTGTCAGAAAAAATTCACATTTGACATTCACTTCATAGAATTCACTTCCAAAATGTTTGTAACCTCTACAACTCTGCCAGAAGCCTAGAGGCAAATATTCCTCACCAAAGTAAACAAACAAGTGACTGTATCAACGCGGCTGCCAACATTAAACACACATCTACTCATTCTATCATTGCATACATCAAAACCATTCCCTAAAGAGTATCGCAATACACACAGAGCACGCACTACTCCTAACTTTAACCTTAACTTTGTTTCAAGAAACACAGGAGCTGATAAGTGCTGTATTGAAAGGCAGCGCTAAAAAACCAATTTACATGGTTTTAATTAACACAATTACTTATACCACCATATCGTAATTAACTAATTTCTACCTTATTTATAACTGGAAGTAGCAGTCTAGCGGCATTGGAATAAAATAATTGAAGATTGGTACTGCAAAGTAACTTTGCATCATTATTTTATAAATTACAACTGAAAGCTATATCACACAATTTAATAGAATGGATAATGTTGAAGATATCATTACCTTCGATTTCTCCAGAAAATGCGCCAACATAACATTCCCACTAATTGCCCTGACATTTGTCTTTGTGCGCGTTTTCACTCGTACCGTATTATAGATTTCTCAGACAGCAAATCATTCCTTTAGCTTTGTCACATTCGTCTATTTCCATTATAATTTTCAATTAACCTGCATATCACTGAGCTACTAAATGTTTCAAGAAAATCAACAATAACAAAACACTAACGCGTAACTATACAAACATATGAACAAATATTAATCGATTCGATATTTATAGTTCTCATTATTAACTTCCTAAATTTAACAAACTAAAAATAAATTATATTACGATGTGGTAGTATAAAAAATAGTATGTAACATACTTGTTGAAAGGTTCATTGCAATCCTCAGGTTGCAACTAATCACACTTGAATGCGCAATACGTGCCTTTCAACAATTATTTTGACAATATACTACTATGGTGACATTTTAATCCCAAAATGCGTATGAGTGCTCTGTCCAATGCGTAAAGTTTTATGTTTTCAGCATTGAAATATTTCATTCTCTGTAGCTAGACTTGCCAGATTTTCATTTTCAATAACGGACAATTCAATTTTTTTCTCTCAAAAGGAGTAGAGGTTCTTGTCTAACCACAAAAATAACAACTAGTCAAATTAATATAACAGATTTATTTTGTACTACATTTTACGGCCAATACACTCAATACATATAACATAATCGGATAAGTCTATCATTTTAGCAGCTCTTCTTGGCTTTACTTTGTAGTGCTTTATCTCTGATAATTAGGTCTTAAAAAACTTGACAAAACTATTAACTAAAATGTATTTATATTTTATCCATAATTAAATTTAGATTACTTTTGCTCCATTTATTGCCCCATTCGTTATATATTATTGAAAAAATTCGCTCTATAAATTAATCAGAGCCTAAGACGTTTAAAAATATTAAGATCATCGGAAGGTGAGTACTGAAAAAAGTTAATAATTTTTTCTTTTAATGATTGAAAATTTACATTCAATGACCTTACACTGTTACGAAATACACAAAATACGTCATAAAAAGCAAGACATCAAACAGGCAAATAACGCCGTTACACTAGACAGTTGCATACCATGGGCTGACCAGAGCACATAAGCTTACGAGTTTTCTATGCTGTGGTTTCATAATATTCCATAATATTCACTCAGGCTATTGGCATTAGCGTTTGATTCAGATTTTCACAAAGTATGAGCAGTTTGGAAGAACTTTTCACAAGTTGTCTGTGATTCCAAAAAGAAAAATTAATCAAAAGGAGAAATACAAGATTTTTGAGGCCCGCAGGACTTTCAAATGGAAGACAATTTTTCCTCCTCAAATACGAAAGAGCCATATTATAAGAGACGTCTGGCAAGTCTATCTTTGGCATTTTTAAAATTATAAATTCATATATTTATTCTTCCTCTGACAAGAAGAGTGTCAATCAGAATTAAGGTTTTGAGTATATGAACATTGTGTGGCTCAGCATTAAAAAAAAAGTCTTTTAATTTCTAGCACTCCATTAATTTAGTTCCAACAAAAATTTTCTGAAAATATGGTAATTGTTAAGACTCAGCAGCAAGGTTAAATTAAATTAATTATAAGTAAAATAGTATTCATGTTAGTTTTCTGGACTCTTGATTCTTTTTTAACCTGGTAGTATTGAATATTTACACCCATTTACATAAACATGATAAAAAATTACATAGCTTTTACACTATATCTATTTATCTAAAGATATCTTTCTTTCTTCAGTAGAGGGCAAATTTACATCTTCAACAATAATACAAATTACAGCAGATAATGTATACTTTTTAGTTCTGCTTTCTGTAAAAAGGGTCCTTTATGACTTTATAAACATTTCAAAGCATTCAGCTCAAATTTCTTAATAAGGCAGAAATATTCACCGAAAGAAAGTATAATCACTTTTTTGTAAAAATTACTAAACCGCAGTAATAAATTATCAGTAGGCTAGATTTTTTTTTATTTGGTTTATTTATGGATGCTCTTTAACATCTCAAGTCATCAACTTCCCATTGTATTCAGGGCATGAAATTGCCAACAAATTTTGCTCAGAGACCTCTTCTTCAGGTTCGAGGTTCTTTTTTGTGCCATAAATCTAAACATGTGACCCACAGCTTTACTTCTCTTATGAAGGATGCCATGCTTAAAAATTGTCATAACAGTTTCTAACAAAATTTTTTATATTTTATTTTAGAAATCACTGTTAATGCAAAAGTATAAATTGAATCTTGTTTTATATATAGCATTCTTCTATTCTAAAATGAAACATTTTTTCATATTAATTAGATTATGTTTAATATGTAGTGATATATAATCTGCTTATGTGAGCCTATGTGAAAAGATTTCCAGACCTATCAAGAGGTGAAAACTTGGAAACTTGTAAAACTAAAGAAATAATAAATAAAACTTTGAACATCTTTAATTTAAAAATATATTAATGCATTATCACATCCATTTAGACTGTTCACTAAATAATAAACTTGGAGGAAAATTTTTGCAAGTTCAGACTAAACACATGGCAAAATTGAATGGTCATTTGTTTTAATTTTGGATAAATTCTGATTAGGCAGAATACTGGAACCATTAACTAAAACATATAATCCAACATGAAAATATTCAACTGGATATTTTGTAATTGTACCAGAATGCAAAGTCCCTAATAAGTTAAATGCACTCAAATGAAAGAATACTGGGAAATGATGCTTATGGTTCATGTGTTACCTAACAACTTCTTGCAGGATGCAGGGATGTATCTAAATTGTAGCTAATAAATTCTTGGATGCAAGAGCTGAAGACCTAATAAATGCTAGAAAAGAGTTCCAAATTAGCAAATGATCATTTAATGGAACTAGACTATTCAGATAATTTCAACAATAAAGCATTATGCTATACTGTCGTCTCATACACTCTAGTGCTTCACTTACTTTTAAAATATGGTGGGACTGGTTTAGAAGAGAATCCTCTCCATCCTCAACCAACTTGATGACTTGAGAGGATGGTCGAGAATGGAGAGGATTCTCTTCGAAACAGGTTTCACCATATTTTAAAAGTAAGTGAAGCACTAGAGTGTATGAGACAACAGTATTGGATAATCATTTATATTTTATCTAGCTTCACTGTGTTGGTTCCAACAGAATTTTAAAAAAATTGTTATTACCAGCATTATACTGTTATAGGTGTCTGAAGAGGAGCATACTTTAAAATTAGTGTGCTGGTTTGAACCTAGAATACATTTATATACTTTTACCTAGCAAATAAGGAATGAATTAGTGTATATATCCTTTCCTTTTTGGTTTCATTGCCTCAGCTACAAGGGAGTGAGCAACCAGATGTTTAAAGAACACTGGTATTAAGTTAATTTAGTTTATGCAACTCAAAGGATAAAATTTGTTTTAAATGAATTTAATTGTAATTTTTATTTCTATTAAGAGTATGTATAATTTTGGTTAGCACCAGAGTCTGGTCCCCTGGATATTTAAATAGGCAACCACTGATGAACCACGGACTAGGGACTGAGGCAATCAAATTGATTAAAGTAACAAAAAAAAATTTAATTTAGTTAAGACATTGAAATATTTATAATTAAAAATTAATGTATTATTTGGTTGGTTGTGCATAAATGAAAATATGTAAATTTTAAATGAAATGCTACTTGTGTTTTTTTTTTAAATAAATTCATGTGAATGTCGCATTAAAACTATCAGGGAGTGTTTTAAGACCCTTTCAAAGTCTGACAAAAACATATTATACATTTATTACAACTCTTGAGCTAAGTGCTGAAGTGTAGTTAGTCCATGTGTTTTAAAGCTTAAATAGACTGTGCACAACATTTGAGTATAATGAGATGAAGAAAACAGATATATGTATACATGAGGGGGAGAATGGTTGGAAGCATGCATCGAATCATTGGAATGAATTTTAAAAAACTCTCATTCACATCAATTAATTATGCATCTTAGACTGATATTCTAATAAAATTTATGGACCATTTTATGCCAAAGCATGGTTTTAAATAATATTATTGTAGATCTAAGACTTTCCATGTTTAACAATAATTCAGTTTCTAATAGGGAAAATTTTATTCTTTATTTGATTATTAAATTTATACCTGCTATTAAGATTTCAAAAAACTTTCTGAATGAATAGTGATACATTCTCTGGTATAAAATTAACTTTTCCTAACAATATATAATTAAAAATCCATACTATTATTAGCTTAATAAAGCTAATTTTGACAAGGACATAAAGCTAATTATGTTTCATTTACCAATTACTAAATTGATCTGGCATTTTTGTTTGCCTTAAGAGGGAAAAAAAATATATATATATAATAATATTTTTATCTTTTTTCTACTAAATATTTTGCCCCTTTTAGTTGCTGATTTTCTTATTCATCTAAATATCCAGTACACTATGGTTACCAAGATACTGGAGTCATCCACTTAATCAATACTATCATCTATAATTTTCCACACATTTCACTTCTTATAATAGTTTATAGATACTGCTCAACCGTTTTTCACTTTACCTAAATAGCTTTCTATTTCTTTATACTTTTCCTTTGGACTTAAATGCTAAATTCTTATTCCAAACTACTTCTGTTAGTATATTACTACACTTCTCCAAGAGTAATTTCTTTCTTCATAGCCCATTTTCTTCACATTCTAATCAAATATGCTAGATATTATCTTTTCTGCACACATTGGTAATCTCTGTATTGATCTGATCTACCTCCTCCTACTTTCAATTTGGCAACTCACGTTCCAGCTCATGAAAATTTTTCTTTGGCATATTTATTATTCAAGTTAACAATAAAGAAAAGAAAAAATACATTAATAATTAATTTTTCCCCAAACCATATATTTTTCATGTAAACTTAGATTTTTTTGTTATTAAAAGTCACCAAATATTTCTTGCACTTCAATATCTTCAATTCTTAACCAAATATTTGTTTCCAAAAAACCTCTCTTTATTTTCATACCAACCCTCTCCAAAATTTCTTAATCCTACTGACTCAGGTTTCTCTTTGTTATATCCTTTCTTTAAAATTAAACATTATTTCAGAATATTTTTTTTCTCTAGCCTGTTTATTTTGAACATACACTTTAATGCCTTTTTAGCATTTATGCATTATACCTGTTTGCCCTAACCCTGCTGGAGTTACTTGATTGGACAAAGTTCTTAATAGTATCAAAATTAGTTTACATAAATATCTATTAATAAAATTGACAAAGCAGTTTCATAAATTGACAATTTACATAAACAAAATGTTGTATATTGTTTGTGATTGAGAGTCAACTTAAACATTAGCATGAAATTAAAAATCAAAATGAAGTAGTCATATGATCACTTTTAGAACAGATCTTGTTTGAAAACAGTCAAACTTTTCATTCAGTTCATCTTATTTCTAATTTTATAGTAAAGGTTACCATTTAAACTTGAAAAATAAAAAGCCTGCAAAACATTTTAACATCTAACTCTGGTCAAAAAGTTTTTAACTCTTTTAGTAATACTCACAAGGAAAATATGTATGAAGCTCATATAGCCTAATGAATATATTGCTTTTGAACAAAAACTTTAGCAAAAGTTATGTTTTTTATTCAATTATTTCTTTGCTAAATCTTGTGAATTTTAGAAAAGTGTTACAGAAATATTTTAAAGAATTTAATCAATGTTAAAAAAATATTTTATTAATCTGTTCAATTTAATTTTATGCATTATATGCAAATAACATGTTCATCAAAGGCATAACTTAAAAGCTGTTTGAGATTGTCATTTTGAGCACAGCTGGATAAAGGTGGAAAACAATAATAGGAAAATCTAAATAATGTTTTGAGCTTTAAGTAATAAAATGTGTTAGTAAACTTTCAAAATATGAAATATGATTTGCTAAAACTTCCTGCTACTAAGTTGAGTCCTGATAAGAGTGCCTATATATTCTCTAATTTGAATTCAGTTGCTTTCAAAAAGTTATTTTCTATAATCAGAATCAATGTTTTTTTTTTTCCTTCATAAAATATTGCATGTGGTAGATGACCTTCAGTACTAGCCTGGAATGTCAAATATTAAAAATGACAATAAAACTGAAAGAAGATGAATTTCTGCCTAAAGCACACAAAACTAACAAAAAAGTGTTGAAAGACATACAGAAAGGAACACTAAAAGAAGTTATACACATACTTTCTTTAATGTGCCTCATGCTTAAAGTAGCCTTAAGGTGCATTATATTTAATTAGAGGATAAATGTGTCATGGGCGATTATGTAACATCATACCAATGAAACTATCTTTTAAAGCATTATAAAATATGTGTATTGTATTAAATAATTTTTTCTTTGACAGTTACTGCAGCCAAGAATAATATAAGAAGCAATAAGGAGTCAGAGAATAAAATGTAAAGTACATGAAGGGAATTAAAATCTTTAATACAAAATGAGTTATCTTGATTTAAACTGAAAGTCCCAGATTTGGCAAACATATTTGTTAAAACTTATTAGTACTGTGTCTATGATGTTTTTGTGTATATTTGAAAATGATGAATATTCATATAACACTGAAATTCAAAGCCTATCAAATTCATATTTTGGATTTTGAATAAACATTGTAAATTAGAATCAGAATAGAGTGCTCTTAATTTCAGTATTTTGTATTTATGCAATTTTCAAAATTCTTTTGTATTTTTAACAGAACAACCTCTTAATATTTATATTTACATACCAGCTTTTTAGTTGTGTAAATTATCATGATGCTGCAAACAGAAAATTAGAATAACAATTCTAAAGACAGTCTTAAAATACTGCTTTTATTTAACCACTTCCATCTTTAACAACATACTAGGTACATAATAACATACATTTATTTAAAAAGTTAACAAAACACGTTTTTCCAAACAATTTTTATGAACTAAAGATATAAGAAATTTTGTGTTTCTTCACATTCTAATTGAAATAGAGGAATGTCTGGAATTAAAATTTTATTATTCTTGCATTAAAATTAAATGCTGCACCTCACAGTACATACAAATAGAAATGCATCTTTCACACTAATATAAAATTCAGAGTTAGCAACTAATAATTCAATTTCATCACATTTAAAGAAAATTTATGTACAAAATTGTATGATTCCTATTGTTTCTCATGTCCCAAATTAATTTCTCACATGTATAAAAGGTAACAGTTCAGTAGCAGTTTGTTGGGAGTGAGATTCTTTCTTCCTCTTCCTTGCACAAGAGTTTTAAGAGAGAAGCAGCATTATTTTTATACCACCTACTCTCTTGATAAAATCTTCAGATGACCTGGATATTAAACCATTAAACTGGTTCTGCCATTGATTAAATTATCTCACAAATTACCCTGAAATAATTCTGGAGGGAAACATCTTGAAGCAATGCACAATTCATATTAATGCAACTTTAGTATTGTATTTCTGTTTCATAATGTACCAATGTGAATGTTCATACTTGGTCTCTGACCAGTAGTTTTCGATGTTGATTAATTTCTCATTCCCTCCCACAGTTTACTTTCAGCAAAACCTACAGCTCATCATGCTTGGGTCCAGAGAATTCATCATGAGAAATGAAACCATTTTTATCCTTGTCTTCATGTTGGAAGATTTCTTCCACTAGTTTGTCATGGTCTTCAATCATTCGCTTTACTTCATCACTTTCAGCTGCTCCTTCCTGATCAGCTGCTACTATCTGCTTCTTTAGGTACTCGCTCACCTAAAACAGAATGAATTTCATTTTAATTTGAAATGCTGAAATGCCAATTGCTAATTGCTAAATGCTCATTGGAACTTGTACATTGAAGCTAATCATATAATTAAGATAATTGTATGATTGAGTCAAACTACACACTCTTATTGGATCCTCTTACTTGTTTAAATTTAGTGCATGTTTTGCGGACAATCGTCAATATCTTCAGTTAACCGTCTACTACTGGGTAATGTGTTATGCTTTGGGGATGTATATTCTCTGGTGGAGGTATGATAAACTTAAAGTTTATGTTTACATCCCTGAAAGTGTCAAAGCTCATTAATCTGTCTCTGTATTTATAAATGCAGATTTCCTCCCATTTTGCTAACTGTGTAGGTCCTTGTAATTATTTTAATAATTTTGTGTTAGTCACTATGCTGTGGTTTTCTGTCCAGAAATAAGATGCTACTGCTGATTTCTCCATTTGTTTGTACTTTATGGTCCTGAAGTGATTTGTTAACCATGTGCCTTATTTCTCTTTGTTTTTTCCAATATATACTTTTTCATATTCTCATTACTTATTTGGTAAATCCTGAAGTATTGTCATTAAGGAGATTTTTAACATTAAATCCTATTTGGTAAATATCTGAAATACTGTCATTAATATCGTCATTCAGAAGATTTTTGTATTTCAGATATTTACCAAATAAGTTGTCCAGAATGTGAAAAAGTATATATTGGAAAAACAAAGAGAAACATAGGCACATGGCTAAAAGAACACTTTGGAGACATTAAGTACAAATAATTGGAGAAATCATCAGTTGCATCTCATTTCTGGAGAGAAAACCACGACATAGTGAATAAAGCAAAATTATTAAAGTAATTACGAGGACCTACAGAGTTAGCAAAATGGGAGGAAATCTACATTTACAAATACAGAGATAGATTAATGAGCTTTGACACTTTCAGGGATGAAAACAAACTTTAAGTTTATCACAACTCGACCAGAGAAGAATATACATCCCCAAAGCATAACAAATTATCCACCAGTAGATGGTTAGCTGAAGATATGGACGATTATCTACAAAACATGTACTAAATTTAAACAAGTAAGTCAAGCCAATAAGAGTGTGTATTTCAAGTCAATTATACAATGGTCTTAATTATAAAATGAATCATGTATGATAAATTGGGCTTAACAGTGACTTTTAATTTACTTGAGCAAACATTTCTTTAACAATGCATTTCACCAATTCTATTTTATTAATGAAATGTTGTTAAGATTTTGTATGCTTTAAGTTATTCAGGAATACAAATAAAGTTTACAATATTTTGCCACAAAAAAAAACCAATCTGAGCTTTTCTATTAATATTTTTCATTCTGGATATTATTTATTATTGTTTATTAATGGTCTTAGTCTTTAGATTTCATGAACAGCAAAACTAAAGGATATTGAACACATCACACATCTTAGAAACATTCAAATATGAAATTAAAAATCATTTTAATTTACAATACTGCAATAATCACTTATTCATAAAAGACCCTCATCACATTTAGGATATATGTATCAACTTTATGTTCAATAACATAAGTTTATTAATTACATTATACTGGAATTAAAATATTCATTCTTATTATAGAGGGTATGAGTATTTAAATTTTTCTTAAATTTTTTTCTTGAAAAGTTTGCACTTCTGTGAATTACATAGCAAAAAAGTTGGCAGACTATTATATATTTGTACTGCAGAGTAATAGCTGGCATTCTGTAAAAATTTTAGTGAATTTGTTGACCTATTCAAGTGAATAGCATAACTAATATTTAAATTGTGTATAAGCAGATTATTTTTAAAGTTATATGGTATACATGATTGTCAAGAACACTAAAGAGGATTCCAATTGCTCTTTTTTGCAAAATGAATACTTTCTTATTCTGGTAGAATTACCCCCCTCCCAAAAAAAAACTAGCCTATATTGCAAGATAGGATTAAAATATGCATAACATGCTAATCTTAATGCATTTTAGTTTAAAAGCTCATCCAAACTTCTCAGAGCAAAGCAGGCAGAGCTGAGCTTTGGAACTGTAGTCTCTATATGTTTCTTCCAATTTATTTCCTTGTCAATTTCTAGCACCAAGAACTTGCTGTGAGAACATTTCTTTACAGTGATATTAATGTAACTAATACTTAATTCTGCTCCTTTAATTCCAATTGAATAAAATTTTTTTTGTTAAAGTTTAATGGAAGCTTATTGGCTTCAAACTAAATATATAGCTTTTCAAATACCTGTGTGGCTAAGTTTGAAAGCTGAGCATGTGACTTCCTAGAAATACACACACTAGTATCACCTGCAAAAGTACTATCTTAGGCTACAAGGTAAATCATTGATAAATATTAGCTCAGTATTGAGCCCTATGAAACACCAAGTCTAATAATTCCAGTTAGTGATTCACAACTATTGATGATAGCTCTTTTTTGTCTCTATTAGTTAAATATGAAGTAAATCAATTTTTTAAGATAGCTTGTCAACACCCTAGAATTTCAATTTCTGTAACAGCAATTGATGATTTATACAATTAAAAGGGTTTGCCAAGTCACAAAATATTTCCAGAGCATGTTTTTTTATCATTCATTCATTCATTTAGAATAGATAATATTTCAGTGGTAAGTGTAAATGGTTCACAATCCCCTTCTAAACTCAAATTGAGATACTGACAGAATATTGTTTCAGTCAAGTTAATTTACAATGCAATTAAACAGCCTTCTCTTACAAGCTTTGAAAATGCAATTATGAGTGAAATATATCTGCAACTGGAGGATATACATTATACATATTTTTTGTATAGAGATTTAATTATAGCCTGGTTCATTCTTTCTGGAAATGTATACCTATTAAGAATGAGTAATTACAAACGTGATTGAGAGGTCCACTTAATTCATGAGAACAATATTTTCACAACTAACATTGAAAGCAGTTCAAGATGCTCTTCCACAGCTACAATTAAGAAATAGGAATTAAATGTGGCACCAAGAACTGCTGGGAAATATTGTTATCATTAGCTATACCTGATTCAATTTGTGTTATGTTCCAAATAATTTGATATTGTTATCATATTTATCAATAATCTGAGAAAAATATCTCAATTAGCCTCAGTTATTATTTTACTCACAATTTTTCAATATAGTTTATAATATATTTTTAAATCTAGGTTGGTGCAAATTTTAACAAACCGAAATAAATAAATAATCAAATCATTGTGAAAATTCTTTACATCACATGATAATTGAAATTTACATGATTATTGAGGAGTTATTTTTTAACTAATGTTTAATGCCCATTTTCACTACTGAATATTGAGGTATCACTGGCATTGGACATGGGTGATACATGAATTGATAAATTGGGAATGGAATTTTGTTGGGAAACAGGAAGCATTTTAAATAGTATTTAATGCCCATTTTAACTACTGAGGCACCATAGGCGGTGGACACTGGTGATACATGAGATGAAATTATAAAGGATTTTTTTTTAAAGGAAGGAAGTGTTCTAGGCCTAAGTTTAGGGTACCTCCCTGGCATTTGCCATTCATAAGGACTGGGAAAAATATGGAAAAAACCTCAGTCTGGGAGGACGGTCCTGGTGGGAATCGAACTCCAGACCTTCCGCTTAGGAGTCCGCGCTTTAATTACCTCTGCCACCAATGGCAATGTCAACAATGTAGCACCCATTCAATCACGATAGGCAATGTTGCGCTGCTGTATAACTGGTCAAAATAAACATAATGCAACAGTTAGCTAAACATTCGCAATTAGAACGGACGTAAAAATAGATAAGTTCTTAAATAAAAATATTTTCTCCATATCTACCGCGACCCTCTTAGCGGTCCCGACCCACAGTTTGGAAACCGCTAAACTAAGAGATGTTTGGGTGTCTAATAGCAATTTTTGTTAAGGTATTTTGGTTGGAAGGGAGAACTAGACAAGGAGATATAGACAGAAGAGTATATTCGTGTGTGATAAAAACGAAAAAGAAGGGATTACCTGGTTTCGTTTAGAAGTGTGGGGTTTGAGGAAAATACTTCATGAACATTTTGGAACCGCTTACAGAGTTGGGGGCGCTGTTAACATATTTAGGTCGAGAAGAGAAAGGCAATATGCGCATGCGTAACAACAGCGCAGACAGTTAATTCCTAAACACACCGGCGGTAAAGATATCAGTCCCGGGTTTTAGGAGAATAGTACCTCTTGATATCTCTCCAATCGCGGAAGGAGGGAGGATACAATAAGTATGCTGTTTGATTGCAAAGGGATCGATGATTGGGGGAGAAATGGTTGAAAAGGAGTAAAATATTGAGGTTAAGAAAGATTTTTAATAATAAGATGTCAATAAAGAATATTGGGTAGTTAAAATAGGATGTGGACTGTAGAAGGTAGTCAAATGATGTAACAGCAAAGATTTAAACTAGATTAGTATTATATCAGGCTTATAATTACACACATACATTGGAGTATCTCTAATCTCTGGATTCCAGAATGTAGCTATTGATGAACCGCTGGAATTCATTTACTAGAAAATTGTTAATATAGATAAAGTTATTTGTGTCTGTTCCTTTTCGTTGTTTAATATATTGGGAGGTGCTATGGAGATAATCATGGTTAGAATATGTAGATACCCATTCTTTTCTAAATTACTTAGTACTTCATAAAGCATGTCTTAATTCGTTCATTCCCCGACTGCTAGGAGTACCTGAGAATGAACTGATAATTCAAACAAGAAGGCCATTGAAGGTTTACATTAAAGAGTGAAAACTTCATTTGAGTTGAATTCGAATCTTTTTGACACTGGAAAAGCTTAACGCTACTGCAATTTATGTAAAGTAGATAAAACGTTTTTAGCTGAAACTAGGACACAAAAACAAACAAGCAAACCTTTTACTGTTATAAATTTGGCTATGCTGGTAGTCTCAAGGATACTTACTGAAAATAGCAAACTATTTAAATGTAAACGGCGTTGGCCATGACTTGCAGCCATGGAAATTATGTCGAGTAGAACCAGGAAAAAGTACGTCAAGCCACAGCTCCTATGTAACTAGGCGAATTCCTTAACAAGTTCAAATTACGACGCTAATACACAGCTCTAGAGCAGAGAAGTTACAAATTGCGTTTACAGAAATTGGGAGGAAGCAGTGATTCGTGTGTCTACTCCCAGGAGCCCGTTATTCAAAACTTCCCTTCTCTAGTAGAAGATTGGCCAAGCCAGTGTAAATAGTTGCCACGTTTTCTTCAGAGCCTTTGATAACATTGTGATAGAAATTCTCTGTCTTAACCGCACCTATGATATCTTTGCTTCAGTCAGCAGTAGTCTAGGATTTAACAACTCCACGTGTGGCGATGTTGAATGGCAGCCTATAGTCGCCAGTTTCCTCCAGAGCCTTTGAAATCAATTGTTAGTGATAGAGCTTCTCTGTCTTGACGCAATAAATTTTAGCTTCAGCCACTAACAGTCTAGAATTTAACAGCAGACAAACTCCACGTGGAGTGGGGTAATAGCTTCAGCCAATAGCAGTCTAGGATTAACAGAAGACAAAACTTACAGCAGCGGGAGTGTTTATCCGTGTTATTGTTGGGATCGATTAACGGATATATCAAAAGTTTGCCGCCTTTTTATACTGGCTGGGCATACAATGAGTGTGGCAGTAATAGATTATTATTTCACGGTTGCTATCTTCATAGCAAAGCTTTTGTCAAAAATAAAACATATACATCGTTATGAATAATGAGTTAATTGCCCCCCCTCCCGTTTAACAAAGGAGAGAAAATTAAATGCTAGAGCAATTTTTAGGTAAACATATATTCCTAATAATATGATTTCGCTTATTTTCAGAAACTATTTTTATTATTTTATTTCAATGGCATATGCCGAGTTTTGTCGAGAAAAATAATTTCGACCGCAAGAGCAATTTTTAAATTTTCTCTTTTGGTTAACCTCCACCCCCAATATACCAATTTTGCTGATTAACGAACTTGGATGAATCGTTTGTAAATTGATAGTTATACCGAGGTTTGTTGAATAAAAATAAAAATTGTGACTGCTAGAGCGTTAACACACATACGCACGAACACACACATATATTTTCATGGTCATTTTTGGTCCCTAGTAAGTAGGATCGATGGAGATTTGAAGGAAAGTTTTCAAAACTCTTTTCATGGGCACAATCGCAATAGCTACATTTCTTCAGAATTCGCTACAACAAAGCTTAAAAACACAATGGTTACACGAGCAAAGTGAATAAAATGTACGTGATGCTATTTTTAAGTTGTTACTTCCTTTGGTATCAATAAAAGTAGCAACAACTAACCCCCTATAGCTTTAACTTTGCTTATCCACGTCGGTAGTTGTAGCTTCACCTTTGATATAGTGAAGATACATCAAGTTAAGTGTAGCTACAACTTCATTATTTTGGAGTCTAAGGGAGGGCACATTCCACTCCAGTTATGCCTGCCATCAGGTGATAACATTCGTCATGCATGTGAGGGAGAAAGAAACATATGGTGAAAGAAGAGTTATGAGGAGCTGATGCGTTTTGAGACTGCAAGTATTGATTTTTTAACATCAGAATTTCTGTTAAATAGCGATGAAACTTGGGAAAAGCACTAATCCCAAGAAATGGCTTGGAAATATTTTTACGGTAAGTTGCTGATCCTGGATTTCAGAGTTGGGTGTCACAAGAGTTTGAAGTGAACCGTTCCATGATGTGTAAAACATTAATTACGTTATGGGTCATATTTTCGAAAAAATCTCATAACTGGATTCATTTCCCCAGTGCAATGCATGAAATGAATAATGCAAAGCTTATGTCGCAAACGCGCTTTTAATTTACCAACTGTTTTAGATGCATTAGATTGCACCCACATAGAAATTCAAAAACATCAATCTTCGGAGACGAATATATTAATTATAAGCGTTATACCAGTAATGTTCAGGGGACACGTGATGCTGAGGAAAACTTTATGAGCGTTAGCGCCGAGTGGCCTGGTTCTGTTCATAATTCAAGAATGTGGAGTGCTATACGAGATATACTGTCTCGATATGAGGGCGCTTCTTTGCTTGGTGACTCCAGTTATGGAGTATCTCCCTGGCTTAAGCCTATGCTTATGCATGTCTAAATATATGGCGGGAGTGCGGAATCGCGAGAAACTATACTCATCTCTTAAGATTAACACTTCCTTTCAAATGCAAACTCCCGCTCCCATCTCCGCAAGGGACATGGCGGGAGTGCGGAATAGCGCGAAACAGCTCGTAAAAATGTAAGGAAGCTGTAATAGACAGTAGTCATTTCTCCAGTTTTTCCGGATACCATTCTCTTGAGGTAGTAATGGCTACCAAGTTTTAGCATTTGGTTATTCACTTTGATTGGACTTAAAGCCGTAGCAACTACACCATAGAGTCTACTGTGTAGTTGTACGTTTTATTCACTTCACTCACTATGTTTAGCAATCTCATTATCTCTCTTTCTATATATGTCCTGCAGAAAAGCTGAACTAGAAACACATAAAGGTAGTAAATTCGTGTTGCATTCTTTTTTACTAGGAGTTCATTTTATTATCCCAGTTTGGACAGGAAACGATATTAGATAATACTTATTATTCAGTTCTTGTGAAGTATTTACTTAAGTTACATATGGCCAAAGGTAACAAGTGCTTTGAAATATTTTAATTATTCAACAATAATCCCCGATAATTGAGCTGTTATCACTACTCAATAGTTTGCATTGTTGTTATCTAGGTAGCACAATACGCCAGCAGATTACCACTCTATTTTCATAACTGCATAGTCTGGTTACTATTTCTCTTTATTCTGAATTCAATGTATTTAAAAGCGTAAGCTGATTATATTCGTCCATTGTCATTTGCTGGAATACGGGTATTCACGGTTCCACAGTTATTGCTGGAGCTTTCATTCCATATTCGCTAACAAGGATAGAGCTGGTTTATTTAACGTCTGTCCTTATGCCGCAGTATGCGCCAACGGACCTGACTTATGAGAGAATACGGTTACTTAGGTCGCTTGTTTAAGCCAGACATTTACAGGAAAAAAAAAAAAAAAAAAAAAAAAAAAAGTACGCGTTCGGTTTTTTTTCTCCAGGATTTTAAACGCATATTCAGGGTTTTTGAGTTGTATTGTATTTAATATGCTTAACTCAGAAGCAGACATAAATGAGAAAATAAATACTTTCAATGGTCTAAATGAAAGATAGACTTATGACTTCCGTTTTGCACTAGGAATTACACTAGATGAGAAGTATCAGCAGAAATGAGATTGCTTCTACCGTTAGCTGGATATATTCTCATGAATCAAATTGTAACTTCAACATTCGGAAGGCATCAAATATACACTCTAAACTAGTTGTCTCATTCATAGAATGCATCTACTCGACTTTCAAAACAATTTCCAGTATGAAGCAATGGGCCGTATAGAAACTGAACGACCAATGATCAGTTGGTTTTATTTTGGAATAGGGAAGACCAAGAGACCTAAATGATTAGTTTGTTGTTGATTTGATTTATTTACTGACGCTCTTTAACGTCCTTAGCGTCCCATTCAATTCAGGGCGTGAAGATAAATTTTGCTCAGAGGCCTCTTTTTCAGGCTTGAGGTTCATTTACATGCCGTAAATCTACGAAACGGGGCCGACATCTTTACTTCCCTTCCAAAGCCAACAAAATTTAAAATAAAGTATTTCGCCATTTTTAATTGTATAAAATGGTGTAATTATTACATTTAAACTGCAAATGCCATTTACAATGACCTGTTGTTGAAACTCATTCTTCAACCCACTTAATGTTATTTTATATTACACGGTACCGCATACAGTATGATAGGTTCGTAATTCTTAATTTATTACTATTTTTTCTCGATCTCTATATTAATGCCAACTGTAGTGCAATGGCGCATTATCTTACCACAAGTATAAACAAAGGAAGGTTAAAATTCAATGAAATGTCAAGAATTAATTTCAATAGCGATTGATGTATTTACACAGAAAATTTACTTGAGGACCTGGACTTAAATAGAAGCAGATTCAAGAATAAGCCATGGCATTTTTTTTAACACCAACGGGCAATATCTTGGAGATATGGAATCGAAGTAGAAACAGTAGGGAAACAATGAGAATTATCAGAAGCAAATTAAAACGGGTCAGTTTATGTTTGACAGATATAAGGATTCGATTTGTCATTGTTAAGTAGGAGAGCAGAGGGTCTACTTAGAAAACATATGATACTGATGAAAGAAATTATATGGGGGATTGGGTAAATACGTAATATAGATATAGGGGTTTTGGAAAGAAGTAAAGGATAAAATCGAAGATATTGAGAAACAATATCTTTTTGCAAGCTTTAGAGATGAGTTCACTGATAAAAAGGAACATAAAAATAGTTTGGAGAGGGAGACATGCCTAGAAATTTGTGACAAATTCAGGAGGAAAGGTTTCTTTTGAGCCAGATCAGGAGTACGAAGGGCTGAGAAAAACTCTTTCTATGTGAGGTGAACCTGATAATGAGTACCTGTATACTGTATTGCGAACAAACGAAAGGATGGAGACTACAAATATGGAAAGGGAAATTTTAATAAGGAAGATTTTAGGAATTAAATGAGATAAAAATATGGGAGAATACTTGGGCAAAATTATGGATAAATGATGGAGGAAGATTTGAAGTAAAACAGAAGAGAGTTTAGATATAAAGGATTAGTAAAATGTTTATTATTAGAATAAGAATGGAAGTGATTATGGTTCGGTGTCCAAAACATCAACAACCTGGAGTTATGGTGTACTGGAACTGGAAATAGTTTGGTAGGTAACTTTTGGGTTGGCTGTAAGATGCAGGGTATTTTAGTTATTTTTATATAATTGGTGCTAAATAAATAAATATGGCGATGGTAGGCAATATAACAACAATTAAGTAATAGCATTTGGTTAATTGTATGATAATGAAATGTGTTTGTGTTTGTTGGAAATAAATTCATTCATTAACTTCTTTTAATATTGCATGTAATTTAGCTCAAATATCACTCACATTATTGTAAGCCACAATGCTATAATTTTGAGCATGTCTGGATACTAGGGACGTATTGCAATCCAAATCTCCACAACTCTTTTACTTCACGGATTCTGATCACAGGAAAATTTATGATAAATCAAATACTATAATGAACCGATGTTTCCATAGCCACAACTGTAGACTTTTAATGGTATTACCCCATGATTTTACAATAAAATGTGTTACTGCCCGAGGATCTGGAGAGCTGAGTTCTGCCATTCCTGTGTCGTTTTTCTACGCCAAATCAACTACATTTTTGTCAATGAGCTGAGCAGGGTTTATTCCCTTTTCACATACAACCAGATACCAACTGTTACCTACATGGCTTGGACAACATCCAAGGGCACATTATTGCCCAATTATTAGTAAATAATTTTCATTTGTGAATCCTCATATGCATGGTATAACAGAGTCATCCCATTCGGCATCCAATGTCTCAACCTACCCTATACAGAAAGGTACGCCTCCCCACTGCCAAACTGTACCTTCTGAAATTTTTTACTAATCATGTGATCTTAATTAATTTGTCTGTCAAAATGAAAACTTCAAACTTTCTTACACATTTCTGTGGCAGTTACCTTCACATGCCCTCTAATGTGAGAGTGATCTACAATGGATTCTCTACTCTACTTAAACTGCTTGATCCAACGCAATTTTGGGTTGGATCAGCCTTACACTTTAATGGACGCTTCGCCTTCAATTTGGAAAATAGTTCACGAAAATTTGGATTGGCTAAGGCTAACACGAGCACCCTCCACGTATTCTGCTTCTTGCACTGAGCTGAAACTGTGCATGAAACCTTAAAACATGCCACTACCTAACACATCTTTACGGCAGATAAAATTAACGAAAATTCATTGAAGAAATGAAACTGAAATGAAATGATATGAAATGGAGAAGCAGAAACTTTTCAGCACTTATCTAAGTGACCATGGGAAACGACGTAAAAAGAAACCCACAAGATGGGAGGTTCCAAGTGGTGTGAGCCCGCTGATGGTTGTTGTACTCACCTCTTCACGTGAAAGCATCTTATCCTGGTCAGTGTCTATCTCCTTGAACACGTTCACAGTGGGAGGTGAGTCTCCAATGTTAATCAAATCCACTTCGAACGTCAATGTGGCTCCTGTAACAAGGCGGTACAGCGTTTAGGGTAATTCTTAAAACACAAACAGTTTTCTCCATTTTGTTTTTCTGATAACATTTGCTACAAAGAAATTGTATGCTTAAAGAGCTCCATCCCTGGCCATACTATCGAGCTTCCTGCTGACCACCCACAATTAATGAACCCATCTCGAGAGCCTCATTTTGAGAGTCACTTGTGAAAGACAATTACATGTGCCCCTCATTTCCTGGAACACTTTTCAACGCTAACGAACTCTCTGGAATTCCAAAGCAATTTGTCATGTCCAGTCGAGCACTAGGCTGCATTAAATTGGGAAGCAGGTCGCAAAACAGTAGGTGCGGGAAAACAAAGCTTATTTGCTTTTTGTGACTGCAACTTCTGGATTCCAAACGGGATTGTCAAGCTCTTTTCATCACGGAAATTTCCTAAGGGAACAAAACTCTTGTCTGCAAGGACGGTGGTTCATGATTGATCAAAAATCCAATTATTTATGCAAGTCACGACGCATGTACCTAACATTGACTGCAGTTACATAACAGTTGAGAACCAGCTTGCGTATGTCAAAATATTTCTCTGATCTTCCATCTATAATTGGCATAAATACACGAACTAAAGTTTTTTTATATATCTACTCTTAAAACCTTATTTAACAGAAATGTCAGAAGAAATGGTTTAATTTGAGAACCGTATGAAATAGTGTGAACAATATTCAAAGATACAAACCTTCATTAGAGGTAAAACATTTAGAAAATGTACGATTAATATTTTGATATTTTAATTGCTGTTCCTTATTAATAAGTAGACAAAAGCCGCAAATGTGCTCTCTGAAATGAAATAACCTTTAAATGTTATAAACTAGTCATTTTGCAAACAACTGTCGAAACACAATGACATTTGTTTCTGACACAACGTGAAAGCAATAGCAATTTCCAGATTTAATCGCATTGGGAACAGCGAAGTTTTGGTGAAGGGAACCTAATCACTTTCACCCCCGTTTATATGTCGTCCATGAGAGAAAACTTCATACATATTTTTAGGGGTATTTTGTTTCTATTATCATACTAATATCTAACTGCCGCTTGAAAACACATCTTGTTTTAACTTCTTTGATATAACACCATATTTTAAATGAAAGCAGAATTTCCTGTGGTTTTTCTGCAAGTAAAGAATGGAAAATTAGTTTTTATAGGTTTACATATTTGCTCAATTGGTATATTTTTGGGTCCATTACTTTAATTGCCTAAACTTGGTTTGAAGAAGTTCATAAGTTGCAAATCCATGTATCGAAAGCACTGAAGGTCAATAAATGAATTTGTAGTTAATAAATTATGTACGAGAAGTGTATTTTCTTCAGTTCCCATATGGACACAATTTATTTGAATATTTATGTAACAACATAGACAATTTTTTCCATAATGTGTTAATACAGCTATAACAGAAGACAGTTTTAAAAATTAAGTTATTCCTAATACAAAAGTCCATATTTTAAAAACTGAATAAATATACGTTATAAGGTTAATGCACATTTTAGCATGAATGCCGTCGCTATTTCCGGTGCTTTGATTAAACAAAAGCAAACTCCCTCCAATATACTAAGACTGATAAAAGTTTCAATCAATTTGCATGAAATAACAGCTTGTCGTAAATGAAATTTACAGGACAAGTACTGAACGATATACATATAACACACTATCACACTATTCACTTTTTTCTTATTTCAACATGGCCGCCATCCATTTCAAAAGTACTGTGTTCTGAAAGCATTGACGTTTTTATTTTTATTTTATATTTCAGACTATCACCGTGAAACGTTATTTAAAGAGGAACGAATTGTCATCGATTGCGCGGTGTAGCAAAACAGGCGTTTAATTTACAGGTTTCTTTCAGAATGATAGAGCACCCACTCATTTTGTGATGGATGCGAGAGAATACCTCAACGGACAATTTCCCCATTCACTTCATTTGACGCCCTTAGGCATCTTTCTTTCGGGTGTATCAAGTAACGAGTGTAGAAAACCAAAGAAGAATCGTATTCGAGAGAAGCATATGCAGTGAGTTCAGGCGACATTTACAAATATGCTTCGGGTAGTATTCGAACATTAGACAAGTTTATCAGCTTAATTGTTTTTTCGTATTTTTGTAGCTCATTCTCACAAAATGTCTCCGTTGGTTATAAAATTCATTAAATTGATTTGCAATTTAAAATTTATAGGGTATTGTCAAAATGTTTCTTATTTTGTTTGTTTTCTATATAAAATGTATTGAGTGAATATTGTAGCAAGATATTCAGCTTGAAAGTAAATATACCCCTTGAAGTCAAAACTTGGGAAGAGATGGGGAATTGGAGCTTTAATCATTAAAGGAATTACATATACACCCAATTTTTGATTAAACGATGTCAAAAAAATCTTAAATAAAATTGGCAAATGTGTCAGGGGGAAAAAAAGAGAGAGAGAGAAAGAGACACGATAATTTTAAGGAAGCACCCAACATTCCAAATGCAAAACCAGAAAGTTTCGTAGGTAACTTCATATAAAATATTACATTTGAAATTGCTTTACTTTTTAAAATGTCAAATTGTCTACAACTTCCCACGGCAATAAAGAATAGATGCAGTGCAAATAAAATTAATATTTAAATGTAATATCCGAAACATAATAGAATACATCGGAAAGAAATAATATCATAAAAGAAAATACTTCACCCAATTAAAATTGGCAAATACTTAAAACACACGAACGAAAATATAAACCACAAGACGTGATAAACGAATGTTAAATTTAAATTTCTAACGTTTGAAGCCAAAGTAGAATATTAAACATAGGTCAACAAACTTACATAGGCACCAGGAAGTCCGAGTTCGATACACACCTGAGCAATCCTGTCTGCACCGCCAGCAGGCCACCATCTCTAGAGCTAGTGAAGGACAGAGCTCGCGCATGCGATTGGTGGCAGCACGATATACAACTAGTGAGCTGGGTAGACCGTCACATATCTACAGTTATTACAAGCTCTTATGTCTGCGAGCAACTTTCTGTTTGAATATGCTCAGAGTAATGGAAGATGATTTCTTTGAAGGGATGAAGCGCATTCCAATTTCATGAGAATGTAAACAATATAAAGTGAGAATTTCGGAGAAGAGAAAATCCTCACGCAACCTCAGAACTCGAAAGTGACTTCCCTATAACCAATGTCTTGTTCTTTGCTGGTCGTCGAGGGGTTTATAGGTCTTTTCTTAGAGTGGAGCACATATTGAACATTAATGTATGAAAAAACATTGAAGCTTTTCTTTCCATTCATTTAGCAACAAGGAAATTATCTAGCCCATTGTCTTAGACGATACGCATGTCCTAAACATTATTTCATTTTAATGGATATTTAACAACAATTTAACTTTTTTCCTGTTGTTACACGATCAAAACGGTGCGGTACAATTAAAAAAATAATAAATATAAACAGCATACTTTTGGAGGAAGGAGCTGTCTGAAAGTGAGTCAAGGTTCGAAATCCATTGAAGGCTTTCAGTGCAATATGGGGACATCAGTGTACCGTGGTAAAATTTTAAGAATCACTTTCAGAGCGGAAAAAGGGGGTTGGGAAAGATTCCTGTTAATTTTCTTCGAAACAACTGAAGACGGTTTGATTTGGTTTATTTATGGACGTCCTTAACATCTCAGGTCATCAGCGTCCCATTCAATTCAGGGCGTGAAAAGGTCGACCAATTTTGCTCAGAGGCCTTTCTTTCAGGCTTGAGGTTCTTTTTCGTGCCGTAAATATACGACACGGGACCCACGCCTTTACTTCCCTTTCGAAGGATTCTTACGCCCGAAAAAGTCCATCAGTCCTGACCGGGATCGAACTCGTGATCTTGGGTTTAGGAGGCAAGTATGATTACCACTACACCATCAGGACCGATTCTGAAGACGGTGCCATGTATAAATAAGATAACAGAGGCATTTGCGCATAGAAAGTAGAACAAACATAAACCTTCACCACCTTATTATTGTCATAAAACCTGAGGATTCTGCTTAATTAAAGTGAATATTTGATAACAAACTGTTCTTTACTTATGACATGTCAGTAATAGGCAATCATAATCTCGCTGCTATTGCAAAAAATTTAGCAGGAGTTAGAAGGTATTTTAAAATGTATTATGTAACTTACAAAAATATTATATTAACATCTAATATGAAGATAAGACACAATAGCTATAGAAATTCTTTTTATTTCACGTTATTTCTATTAAGCTAAGCGCCTAAGACTCATCCCACAATCCAGTTTTTATATTATTGTTTGCTTGCTTGCTTCCTTCCTTCCTTCCCCTCCCTTTCTTTCTTTCTTTCTTTCTTTCTATTTATTTATTTTTACCAAGGTTGGCAAGGAGGCAATGTCTTCCCTCCAAGGAATCATAACTTCATTAAAACACAGTTTTGATTTGGTTGCAACTACTCAACGAAAATTTCTTATAAGAGTTGAATTAAAGTTCCTCGACTGTTGCTGAAGTGCATTATTATTATTAATATTAATTTAATTAATTAAAGTTTCTGAAATTGGGAGTGTCCAAAACGGATTTGTTCAGCCGTAATCTTTTAGTTTTATCTTTACTTGTCTCATTAAAATAATTATTGTAAAAAAATATTTTAATTTCTGCTACCCTGGCACTTACATCATTTCAGCTTCTTAGCATTCTTATCATACTGAATATAATTTTGAGAATAATAATTTGCTTCCTCGCATAACTTTTCAAAGATGCTATCTCCGATAAAGAGGGCAGTTATTTGCTACATTTTTGCTTTAGCCCTGGGTTTCCTAAATGAGATAATACGTATCTTTTAATCCATGTTTTTCCTTTCCCATCATTGTTATCGTCGTTGTCACTGTAACTGGGTAATGGATGCACAGATTTTTGTCTAACTCTAATCTCTGAATCATTACTTTCACGATCATTATCACAAAGAAAAAATTAGGAACATCAGATATTGTCAGGAAAAAATTCTGCAACAATTTCCACTTCAGTGACAAATTTCCGTGCCCTGTAATCACTAGAGCTCTGCTTTTGCACACCGAGAAACTCCAAGCAAACAATGGTATCACTGTGCATGGAGTATTGCTTAGGAACAACCTACCCCCCACTTACATATCTTTCTTTGTAGCTTGAGCTGTTTTGACTCAACATGCTCTCTGTTCAAAGCGAAGGTTCTATGATATATGAACTTTAGCGTGTATCTAAAGTTTTTTTTTTTTTTTTTTGAGTAGTGTTTAACGCCCGTTTTTACTACTGAGGCACCACAGGTGGTGGACACTGATGATGCATGAAATAAAATGATATATTGGGAAAAGATTTTTTTTTTAAGGAAGGAAGCGTTCAGCCCTAAGTTTAGGTACCTCCCCGGCATTTGCCAGTTATGAAGACTGAGGAAAACCTGGAAAAACCCCCAGTCAGGATGGTCCTGGCGGGATTCGAACCGCATACCTCCCGCTCACGAGTTCATGCCTTAACGACCTCGGCCACCCGTGGCGGTGTATCTAAAGTGACCAAAAGCAGGACTCTAATGATCACGTTCTGCTTTTGCTGTAGAGACCTCTTTGATTGCTGACTGAAATGCTTAGGTATGAAAAAACAAAGTATTCTTTTTCTTTATTACTTTTGGTCTAGCCATGACTAAGCGCCAGATCATATTTACAACATTGAAATGAACGCAGCATATCTGTGACGCACACAAGAAATGTATAGTTCGGGGAAATCAAACACGCGTTAAAGTGCACGTTTGCATAATTCATTCTCCAGGCTTCAAATATAAAGATGCAAATCCATCCTGAATAAGAGTATGTTAAAGGAAATGCATGTTGCTGTATATTTCAGCCTAGATAAGCACTAGCCCAGAATGACCAACATTTTCTTGCATATCCTCCAGAATTTTTTGATTCTATTAAACGCCGTTTTCATTACTGAGACTTCACAGGCGATGGGTACTAATGACACACGAGTTCTTTGGGAGGAGGGGAGTGTTTCAGTTACCTATCTGGCATTTGCTATTGATGAGGACTGAAAAAACTGGGAAAAAAAGAAAAAAAAAATCAAAGAGGGCAGTCCTGGCGGGAATCGAGTCATAGACCTCCCGTTCATTACTTCATGCCTTAACAACCTCAACTACCGCGCATCAAACAAAGATATATGCACGAACATTAACTGTCTTTCCTATTCAAATGAAAAAGCATTAAAATTATTTTATGGTTTCGGACACGCTTAACTCTTGGAGATGTAAACATTCAGTTTCCTGAAGACGTAATTCGCCTAGTTTGTTTATTTAACAGCATGTTTAATTTCCTTCCGTTTTCTCTCACTAACATAACGACACTACTTTATGGATTTGCCTATAAAGCACCAAGTCCCAACACATGCATCTGTTTCTGCAAAAAGCAATAAAGCAGACATAAGTGCCACATAAAACATTAAATGTAAACGGAATTCGCTAGTTGCAGAACATTTATGAACCTTAGCAATGACGTGTGAAGCTCATTCCCTAAGGCAGTGCTCATTTTGTGTGGGATATAAAGTCACTTACGCTAATGGGAATCGCAACTCTCCGAATTATCCACCTTCCCCAGGGAAGGTTAACCTCTCTCCGGCGTTTTCAAACAATATCACTGCGAAAAACATCTGCGGGCATTTGTTTATTTGTTTGTTTTCACTTGCTTTGGGTGAAGTCTACAGGCATACTGTTCTTTTATTGGCCGCGTTTCACAGCATAACCGAATTAAAGCCCACCTCTAATTTTATTATAGGAACATGGAGTGTGATCTGTTTTATCTTCTTGAGCTACTGTGCTTAAGGAAAATAAAGTTATTGTGTAGATTTTCATTAGTTATTATGATATATAGGTATCTTAAATAATATTACACAATGGTGCTTTTCGAGCAATACTGTATTACACCTTTAAATAAACAACATATTGTTGCATCGAATCTTAGTTCAAAATAGTGACAAATTTCTTTGGCTTAACGGTTGCAAGTTTAAGAAATAAGCTTAAATCTGGTTTTATTATTGTTACTTCTTGATACAAAGAACGATTATCTTAAAGATTATTAGCCGCCACGGGTGGCCGAGGTCGTTAAGGCGCGAACTAGTGAGCGGGAGATCTGGGGTTCGATTCCCTCCAGGACCGTCCTCCCTGATCGAGGTTTTTTCCTGGTTTTCCTTAGTCCTCATAAATGGCAAATGCCGGGGAGGTATCCTAAACTTAGGTCTGGAACGTTTCCTTCCTTTAAAATATTCTTAATTTATCATTTCATTTCATGTATCATCAATGTCCACCGCCTGTAATGCTTCAGTAGTCAAAACGAGTGTTAAAACGCTATTTAAAAAAAAAATATTGCACAGAGACAGTGGCAAACTCCTGCCTTCCTAGATCATAAAAATGCAGAACTGTTGGCATTAAATTATTATTATTATTATTATTATTATTATTATTATTATTACTGTTTTATTTACCTATTATATTGTAAGCTTAAAGTTTCCAATTGTACTTAACTGTATAATGACTAAAATTGAGTGTAATTAACATTTAAGTTTCATAGTTAATTTTAGACGTACGATTGCTTGTTTTTCTGTGTTCCGAAATCACTGTGTTCTCTCCGCCTGAATTTATTGTATACTTTACACTATTAAGATTGAGAGAGTACAAACACTACCATTTAAGATTTGTACTTGCTCCAATCGCTCCAGCATTCCTTATACTTCGGCTTTTTCCGCTGCCGTTCGGTACTGAAGCAGTAGGACAGCCGCTGCCTGTAAGGTTAAGTCCGATTATTCGTCCATGCGTATGTGCAAACTATTACCTGCATACTCTTTCACATGCCACTAACGAATTAATCACTTTGCGGAAATACCCAATTGTTAATGTTAACAATAACAACTAATACCTCCCGTCCAGCTTAGTGGAGATTCTCGGCGATTACAAAAATTCTGTTTTCGGGTATATCCCCGCTCCTAATGGTTCGATTTTCCTGATTTCCAGAAAATATTTTTCTTGTTTTATTTCATTGACATATACGAGTTTTGGCGAGAAAAAGGAAACCTTGCGGCCGCTAAAGGGACTTTTAAATTTTAGGTTAACTAACGCCCCTAATAGTACAATTTTGCTGGTTAACGAAATAGATTGTTTGTTAATTGATCATTATATGCCGAGTTTCGTTGAGAAAAAACAAAAATTATGGCCACTAGAGCGCTAACAACAGACACACACACAAGCTGTTAAAAAGCAGAAGAGGAAGAAAGCGCAAGGGTTGCGCACGTAGACCCGTAAAACTGTAGCATCGGTGAACCTATGTCTGCTTCCTCTATGATCAGTTAAATGTTTTATGTTTACTCGTACTTCACTTATAAATCATTTTTTTTAATTTTACTGCATAGGTAAAAGAAAATACCATTAAATAAAGCAAATATCGCTTTAACATTAGTGCATATAAACAACGAGAGGAAAAAGATGACCATTTTATTCTATTGGTTAATAGAGATGGTCATGGAAGCACTCAGGCGGAGGAGAGAGAGAGAGACTTCGAGCACGATACGTTTGCGGGAAAGAGAAAGCTGTTCAGTGATAGGGATAGAATATATTGCGCCTGCGCATAACTATCTTCTCTATAGAAACATTAGTTGTGTGTCTGAGTGGAGAAGTATGAGCTTGATAAGTAAAAGTGAAAATGTCAATGCAATCTTTAGTTTATATAATTAGTCATTTTAAGATAATAGGCACCAAAATACATCACTAGAATACAATATGCAGTTTAGTTCATACAATTTTCCGGCAGTTGTCCGGAAGGTCAATGTCATCAAGACAGGTAATAGGGAAGCCACCTTCAGTTGGGTGCAGATATTAAGTTTACTAAATAAATTGCTGTTAGCTCTTCACCTTACGTGTTTTCCTGCTTTTTCTTCGTGCACCTCTTGCATTTTTCTAAGATGAAATATATATTGAATGCGAGACGACGTATGCCCTCACTAGTGCCATCAATTGAGGAAAAAGGGATTGACAGTAAGACAAATGTGTACAAAGATTCAAACAATTGTCACTATGTGGGGGAACCTGACAGAGCTAACGCATTTCAACTCTGCACTAAACCTACGTCACATAACCGAAGGCTGATTATCTACTACCTGCTGTGATGATATTGACCTCTCGAACCTTTGCTGGAACATCATGTAAATAATCGCAATCTAGTTAACTATTTGGATGTCAAAAAGATATAATTAATTAAAGAAAAGATGGCATACAAACACTTACAATTTACTTGTTGCCATGAGCGTACTTTTCTTACTCAAGCACAGAGCAAATGTTTTCTTAGAAATAATTAATCTGCTGCAGAAGGTTGTGCGCAGGCGTAGTATATCTCTCTTTCTCACTGAACATATTTCTGTTTCATAATAACGAACTCCAAGAGCAAAGTTGTCGTGTGGGAACTCTATATGCAGTTCTGGTTACCAGAAAAAAGAAAAAGGAGGAAAAGTAATAAGCTAACATATCATCTGATATTGTATATGACGTTTAATTTTTTTCTCATATTTTTAAAGTCAACAAATCTTTTAAAATGTATGAAATATCAAGGGATAATTTTTCCAAAATACGAAACCCCTGTTCCCGTACACATTGTTACAGTGCGCCTTTGAAAATGAATATATCTGGAACTGTGCACTGCAGAAACACAATTTAAAATGATACATAACCTTCTTTTTGAAGCTTTCTCAGTGTTGTATAACCAATATTTATTTATTTAACAAATATGATATGTCATTATAACATATACTAACACTTTATTTTAAGAGAGTTAGCGTACTGCACATGCCCGGCTTTCTCTATTGAGACGTGGACTCGCACTATAGTAGCACGAGCGAATCACTGGAGAAACTGAGTGTGCGCGGAAATGATTAGAAACCACCTCCGTTTCATTCCGGAATTGTTCTCGCGCATCCTGTTAAAGATACCGGTAATCTGAAGTATTATCTTATTCTGTATAAATAAAGTTTGTAAAAATATTTTAAAGTAAGCACGATGAAACCCTCAGGACGAAATAATGTTTAATAAAAAGCTATTTACAGCAAACAGCTTACCAGGAGTTTGAATTTAATATTAATTTGGATGATATATTTCGAAACATTTCAGATTTATTTATTTCGAAAATTTAAAAATACTCTAAGCTTATATGCTTCTGTACAGAAAGTATTAGTACCAAATTACTCATAACTTGCATGAAACCCACGCTTTCCTCTATGTATAAGTTCACGGTTTCAGTTAAATATAAGCCTAGAAGTAATATTGCTGTCAGATTTCACATGGACTAGCCTATAATATAAACGAGTGGCTCATAAAAGATTATGGAATGCCAGGAGAAGGTATTTCCAAGCTATCAGACCCTTTAACAGAGAGAGAGAGTCATCCTCAAATTCTGCCTGTCGCTCGGGCACTTTGCCTGTAAATATAATGGTCACAATCATAAGCATCTGGAAACAGAACTGGCCGAGAGGTTTACAAGGCGTTGTTCTTCAGCGTAAGCTCCTCATGCGTCCATTTGGGGAAAACCCGCGTTCTTTACCACGGCATCAGTGCACACTCTGCCACAGAGCTCACAGAACACGCATACTAGTCAGCGTCTTTAGTGCATATAACACAACTGCTGCAGTGGCTACACAGCCTTACTGGTTACCTTGTGAACCGCATGCTGTAATGAGTAGGACTTAGAAGAAATTTGCTTTCAAGATCAGCTCTTGTCTTGGCATTTCTGTGTCACAATGGGTACATTGTAGTGAATTGTAGCTATTAACTTTCAAATTTCGTGAGACACTGGGTACAGTAATCTCAAGGAAGCAACAGTTGCTTTTTGAAATTTATCAGAAAGTCTCGTATTGTAAATCGTAAGATTACCAAATTTGGAAAAGAATCCCAAATTGCGCTAGAAGCGGAGGAATTCGTTGCAGAAGTAGAAAAATTATTCCATCTTATGAAAAACAAAATTAATAAGAGTGTTTGAATTCAACATGAAATGCACTATTAGAAAGTGTTGGTGTGAAATCTGTCACGGCACAAGCAAGCACATAGTATTCAAGCCCTTATCCCTCCATATACTATCATGCTATTAATTAACTGCGATGCATCAGTAATAGAAAAGTTGAGAAGCCTCTGGTGCAATTCCTCCAACAGCTGTGACACGTGTCAAAGAACAATTTGCGAGCTAGGAAATGTCTGTGTCAGCGGCAAACCAACTGATGCACAAAACGCTCTTCTTACTGGCGTGCAGTGTGAGAGAAGTAGACCGATAGCAACACAAGGTCAAAGAGTGGTGGCGTGGCTGTTCGTGCTGATAAAGTAGATTGACATTCCGCTGTGATTCTGGGAGTCATTGCAAAATGCAACTAATTTAAAGCGGTAGTTATCATCCCCAATTTGTTAGTCCGCAAAGCATTTAGTTATTAATTATACTCATGTTTAATGTATAATTAAGTATCAACTGTATGAGAAAATTTAATGTTCAAAGACATTCCATTTACCATGCAATGTGTTTCGACCGTGCAGCAGGGGTCGAAAAGTTGAAAGACAATTTAGGTATATACTTCAATTGTTGCGGAGGTAATGTATGTATAGTTTAGTGCATCCGTTTTCATTAGCTGCAAATTAATATTGTTTCTATTATTACTATTAAGCATATTGTTATTTACCATAAGGCCGATTATTAAGACTTATTATACGTTATCCTATTTTTCAGAGACAGTCGCCTTCTAAAATTCTATGTTTGGTTCGTATGTCTGTGAACAGTTCTTTTCTGCTATGAACAGAAGCAAAAGAACAGAAAGAAATAGAATAGGTGATATGAATTTAAAATTTGCTCTGAGGAGTGCTCAGTTAATTCACGCACATTTTGTATTTGTTTTAAACAGCAAGAGGTGTCAGAAATGCAATCCACGATGCTAGTTAACATTACCGGTCAACAAATGTGGGTGGGATATTAATATACCATAATATTATAAATACATTTGTACCAGCAACAGTACTCTTTAACAGTCTGTAAATAGTACATTATATACATACATTTCTTTGTATGTACACGTAAATATCATTAGAAACATTCCTCAATCCGAACCCAATTTAATTCAGTTAATAACAATTTAGTATAAACTACTCAAATTCATAAACTAAAACCGTCGGTCCTGGTGGTGTAGTGGTAATCATACTTGTCTCCTAGACCCAAGATCGCGGGTTCGGTCCCGGCCAGGACCGATGTTTGCTTTTTTTTTTATGTGAAAATCCTAAGTATGGCTTCCTTCGGAAGAGAAGAAAAGCCGTGTCGTACATTTACGGCACGAAAAAGAACCTTAAACCTGAAAGAAGACGCCTCTGAGCAAAATTTATCGGCCGTTTCACGCCCTGAGTTGAATGAGACGCTGATGACCTGAGATGTTAAATAAACCAAATTAATAAAAAGTAAACGAAACCAAGAAAACTGACTATGTCGACAATCCACGGCCTTGCCTGCAATGCGTCAGCATTGCTGCTGTTCACTTGGGAGTGCACAGGCTTGCTTCGGAAGAGCAACTGAGTTATTCAAAGTTGGTGTATGTAACAACAGAGTGGCTAAATGGGTTTGCCTGAATTAACTCTGCAATACATACATTGCGTTTGGCCCATCTGTGGTGAAAACATTACTTTTGATACATTTATGGATAGCATTTAAACATTCAACTGTTTTACAACTAACTATTTCTGGAAAACGCTTACTCTAAAATTCTAACCCCCCCCCCCTACAACAGGTAGGATTTACCCGTTAGATGCATTTTACTTCTTTGTGACAGTATACCACCTTCAGTCAGTTCTAGTCGCCATAATTGAACATTTCTTCTACAAATTAGGATGCCCGTTTAATCTTTCAATATTGGTTTGAAATCCCAAGCATCTTGCTTTTTATTTCAACATTTGAAGGGTCAGAATAAAAGATTAGGTAAGCCAATTTTCTTTCGCAATCCTATTTGATTTAGTATTAAAAGAAGCTTGTCTTAAAGGGAAGAAATGTGGGAGGGAAGAGGAAAAAGGGGAGTCAGGTGGAAAGGGGAAAGAACTAGGTAAGTCACCGCTGATGGCAATCCGTGTAGTAACATGTCTGCGTTTCCGGTCAAGGTCATTGCTTAGTCATTATAGTCGTTCATAACTTATTTTTGGGTCGTAACGTTCCGTGTGTTGTGAGCTGAATTTCAAATAAAGTACGAGGCTAGAGAGTGCATAAGAGACTTACGCACAACGAAAAACCATGAAAAGTAAGTTTGGATATCTAATGATGATTAAAAAAAACAGCTCCTTGCAACTGGGGACTCAAAGAGAGAAGAACTTAATGTGAAGGTAATGTTTCAGCCTTTTAAAGAAATGCATCTCACCCAGATCGTATCTTATGACACATACAAAAGCATGTTATAAGGTAAATTAGATATTTCTTTAGCGTACCCCTACATGGATGATACACACGTGAGCCAGGTATGATGGATTTGTAGCACAGACAAACTGCTTGTCTTCTGAGAAATATCAAGAAAAAAATTGAAATCACGGCGGACGGTTACCGGTTATTATAACAATGATAAAACGCTATTAGTTGTCTGTTTCGCGTAAATGCTCTCTAAGAAAACTGGTAATATCAAATTTTCCTTCCATGCTGCACTTTAGATCAAGCTTATTTCCATTTACTACATATTAAACTTTGCTTATACAATGCATGTGTTTTTTTACATTTCACTTTATTTATCAACTATCGGTTTGAAATTAAAATTCGAGTTTTCTGAACTTCAAAGAAAGTCATCTTAGTATCTGATTCTCCCTACTGGCCCTTCATTTGTAATGTCTGTGAAAAATAATTTTTCATTCTTTGCTCATAATGTGAAAATAAAGTTTGTTTTCTTCAGATGATTATTTCACCAAAGGTAGCAATTGCATTCCATCGCAGGATTACAGCAAAGATTGCAATTCTGAGATGTGCCTGTATGTATTTATTTCTCAAGTTGTATCCCCCATCACCTAAGCATCATTCTTGCAGCTCTGAATCCCGAAGTAAAAATGTTTCCTTGTCAGTGGAAAAGAAAAAAGAGGTGACTTTATTCAAATGATACGACCGAGCTATATTTGAACCCCACATCCATTAATAAAGAAGAATCTAAATGGGGATAAAAGAAATAGTTAATTAGAAGGGATGTACTTAAATGGAATGTTTTAATTAAATGTCTAACAGTTATGCATATTAATCTTCTTCGTCCTCTTCTCAGGTTAAATACCTGTTCCCGCTCCATTGAAAAAAACCCTCTGTGTGTTCTAGAAAACAAAGCTGACACGAAATGATGACAGCACAACAGAATAAAGAGGTAACCTGCCGACTCTTCTCTCCGTATGACAACAGCTCGGCTGGTTGTCTGTTTCTCAAGAAGCGATGGTTTTGTCTACGCGAAAAATGTGGTAAGGAGCAAAGGGTAATTTTTCATCAACTCTACCGCCTTCAAGTAGAACAACTAAACTATACTTGCGGATTTTTGAAAGTGTTTTCAGATCATTTCGCTGTGACTTAGCCTTTATGTAGGTAAGACACTGCCTGATGTTTTATTCATGAACTCTTCAGTAGAAGTTCAGCTTCTTGTACTAGATACATGAAAGAGCATTTCATTTTGAGCTATTTTCCTTTATACAGCAATAAACTGCGTAAAATGTATTCTGTAATAAAAGTAAGGCATCGCGGCGCTTTAATAAACCACGGATAGAGCTTTCCTTTTTCCTCTGAACATACTTCCTTTAATGACTTGACTACCTTGACGCCTCTCGTAACAAACTGAGTAGAATGGAATGTCAATTTAGTAAAATATGCATAACAGTCTCGATTATTGTGATGCAATTTGCCCTCCTGCATTCTATGATTACAAGTGATAGTTAAATATTCTGTTAAATATCTCCTGAGGAAAAACTGCACTGAATTTATGGTTGTTTAACCTTGGGGAAAAAAAGGCTTATAAGCTATATTTACGAACCCTTATTTAACTTTGATACTTCGGAAATAAACTTATAAACAGCAGCACTTGTTACAATTTGATAGAGAACCTATGGTCCAAAGGAGAGGGGAAAAAATGAAGATTTATAGCGACTATTTCACTTATATGACGTCATTATAAAATCGATCTATAAAGTGAAACAAAATTTTGAATTTTGACCAATCCCAGCCCGATATCGCGGGGAAATTATCGTAAATTTTTATCAAATATCTTTAACACATTAAATGCTTTCTATCAGTGTAACCAAATCAAAATTCCTGAGCATCATACAGTTTAATCAAGCACACCATTCGCCACATAAATAAAGTGTGGAATTCTGCTTTCACATCTGCATCTACTAATTCCCAAATATCCTATGTATCCAATGAAAGTGCAGCTCCTTCATTTAAAGTTGATATCTGTGTTTTCAAAAATTGTATATTTAACTAACTTAATGTGTTTTCATTCAAAGAATTACTTTAGTGTATTCAGTAAACACGTGGTTCAAAATGGTAAAATGTTATCTCTGTTTTGTTTTTCTCAGTTGGTATTAGTAAATCAAACGATAGCGATTGTAACAGTCAATTCTCGTCTATTTCAGTATCATAGTTTCAGAATAAGTAGCTCCTTTTAAGTAATTATAACATTTTATACAACTGTTAATATTCAGTGCGTGAATTTCAAATATATATAAATTTTATTCTTATTCTATTCATGAAATATTCCTAAACCGTATTTGGCTCTTCTCTATTGGCATTACTGACAATAGACATTCGTCTGTTGCAAGATGGCTTGAAAAGTTAAGTATTTATAATACAAATGTATAATTATTACAATATTGCAAGCCAAGTTAGGAGAATTATATTTCTACTCTTATTTTATTCGTGAAATAGTCCTAATAATATCACTTGAGGTCCTGAACTTTCCAGATAAATTCACCACTAAAGTTTGAAAAAGCTGATGATGAGTTAGATTTCCTCGCTCGCAAAGCAAGTTTGAAAATATTCTAAGGCAAATTTTTATTCTATTTGGCTTGAACACTGATGTATCGGTATATAATTTCAATTTTTTAATCACAGTAATCTCACAAAAGTGTGTGAAATTGCCGATAAATTCACGATGCGGTTAATATAAAATTCTTTAACAAACTCGGACAGTACTGCTCTGAACTGCAGTTAACTGATTTATCGCATTATGTAGCTTTGTTTAGAGGTGCAAAGACCGTAGTTTCAGGTACTGTGAGATAGATCGTAACTTTATAAGCTGTAAAAGTAAACAAAGTAATCACGAAACTGGAACTCTATAACAACGCTAACATTACACCAGCTGCGCCAGAGACTCGTCCAACAACTTCCGTTCTTTCATTCTGAATGAAATCTCCATTAGTCAGAGGCGCACCGGTTGCTTATCTAAGAACCCTCAACAATCTGTGAAAGTAGTGCGGTGTAGTTTATTAACGCCTTGTATAGATAAATTTAAATTGGTTTCAACTGTCACAATTAAGCGATTTTATACATTCTTTAAAACTGCATCATGTATTTCGCACGTTTGTCATTTCGATGAAAATAGTTTAAATGTCCAAAACTTTCGATAATCATTATTTATGGCGTATTTAAGAAGCATATTGTATACCGTTTGGCTAAATGTAAAATGCCTGATAGACACGCCAGTTGCAGAAAATTCACGAACTATAGCAGTGATTTGTGAAGTTTCATTTCCTAAGGTTGTGCCCATTATGATTTGTTAGGATCCCAAATAGGCCTTAGACCTAATCCTTGTAAAGCGGATGGTTTAATTACGGACGCTCTTTAACAGCTCAGGTAATCAACGTCCCATTCAATTCAGGGCGTGAAACGGTCGACAAATTTTGCTCAGAGGTCTCTTCTTTCAGGCTTGAAGTTCTTTATCATGCCGTAAATGTACGACATGGAACCCATGGCTTTACTTCCCTTCCGAAGGAAGCCATGCTTAGGATTTTATTTTTACGCCAGAAAAAATCCGTCCAACCTAGCCGGGGATCGAACCGCAATCTTGGGTTTAGGAAGCAAATGTAAAGTGCACGACGAAGTTTTTGTTTATATGCAGAATTTCATTGGTATCAAGAAATACTATTTGTTTTGTAGTATTTAGTTATTCTTGTGGACATTGTTAATACTGTTATTGTAAAACTGCTCATATTGCGAAAACAGAACGAAGATATATCCGAGAAATAAACAGCTCATCTTATTTCGCTTTTGTTTATTTGTTTATTTTTGTTTCGTTGAACAGAAATAGCATTTACTAAGATTGTGTACTTTTAAGAGGATGGTAAAAGTGACATCACAATGTAGAAACTAAAGTAGGCAACAGGAAACCTACTATTGCATTAGGCGGATACTGAGATAGCATCGGGAATTGCTCCATTGTTTCCAAGTCCTGTATTTTTACCAGTATATCCGTCCATTGTTACAATTCTATTGTAATATCCTGTCACAGTTTCCATGAAATTCCAACTTGTAATGTAAGTTCACTAACAGAAATCGCATTTGATAACGTTGTTTCTCTGAAGGACTGATGTACCTTTGATAACTAGCTCTTCACCAATGGGTCACAAGTTTCCAGCGTCGTACATTCTTGTGAAACTTGCTGAACAAATCACAGACGCAATGGCGGCAATGTTCACGATACTGAATAGGTGACGAATTTCCAAGATATGCTATATCAGTTATTTTACACTTTAAACCAAATGTATACATATTTCTAAATGCTCTAACGAAAAAATAAATAATTAACATTTAGTAGCTCTTTGCACAGAAACATAAGAAATGCCCGTTTGTAGTGAAAGATGTCTAAGTGACTTTTGTGGTGAATTCTACAAAATGTAATAGTGTTATTGTTTGGAGAACCGTGCGTGGGGTGAAATCCAATATAAATATCATGGCTTGTTGTACGGTCTGAACTTTTACCCCGAGAATATTTTTCAGATCCTCTTTGAACTTAGAAAGCTGATTCGGTGAATAAATACCACAAATTGGTTCATAGTTCATTGAATCACTTCACGTAAGTTGGTCAACACTTAATTTCCATTTTATCCGTGAATGAGACAGCAGAGCATGTCAACAGGAAAAAAAAAAAAAAAACATGAACCACTAAGAGCTTGTCTTAAACCGGGGAGTAAGAACGTTTTGCTTTCATCCAAAGAAAATATTTCTGCCACCTCTTCATATCATACAAGGCATTATTAAGCAATTTGTTAAAGCTTTGCCAAAAAATTGAAACCGCTCTTAGTACCTGTGCAAAACGTCCCCTCAACAATCAGAAGCCATTAAAAATGCATATTTGTAGATCCAGACAAGCGAAACTGATGTTAGATAAGGAATTCCAGCATACAATGACTTAGGCTGGAAAACAGGCTTGACTTTCCTTATTAAGTGTAGTAAGCAAAGTTCTATACAACAATAACGACCCGAGTATGTGAATATGTTACAGAAATTCAAAGTGTTGAAATGTTCAATGCACACTTAGACTTGAGCGAAGAACAAGGGGAATCTTTCCGTTAGGACATCAAGGAAATGGAAAGAAAATATCAAGATCGATTTAACGCCAAAATAATTGGAGATATATTCTGGATGCCAGGACCAGAAATCTCCGGAACTATGCACAAGAGAAGAAGCAAGATACAAAGTTTCATTGGCAAGAGGAAAAGAAAACAGAATATTTTGTAATGCCTTGAATTAAATTTTACTTGGGATTTATAAGTAACATCCAAATTCTTAAGCACTTAACATCAGGTTTGGCACACTCAAAATACTAGATTAATACAAACGAAGTATGGACATAAAGCTATGAACCACCGCAAGGTATGTAAACAAGAACCGATGAGTGACAGGGATAAAGACAGAGTTATTTGTAGCTCTGGTGTATTGTACAGCGGGCGCACTTACATAAAGCCCCTGTCAAAATATCGCCAAGGAGACCTGGAGACATGTCAGGAAATTCTTCGTGAGGGTCGTCAAGCGTCAGACGGCGGTCATTTCGCGCTTGTTCTTCAATGTTTTGCACAAGTTCGTCAGAAATCACTGATGGTCTCCCACTTCTTGCCTCGTAGTGAGTATCAGTACGGCCTTCTCTGAACAACCTAACCCACTTCGTGACATGTTGTCCACTCATCACATCACTACCATAAGCTTCCAATTTGCAGGGGTATTGTTCTGCAAAGTCAAAAAAACGGTGAACCGCGCGGATCTCGCACGGACGGGACGTGGCAGTAGCGTGCGACGACCTGTCCATCGGAAGAATTTACTGTGACTGAACAAAATGGCCGAAAAACGCGGGGCCAAACAAACTGACCGTCAGGATCCACCCTACCCGACAGGTGTGCCAAATTCGAAACCAAATTTTTCCCTGGCATCAGGAGTCCTTGTAATCTTACTTTCTGGATGTCCCTCGTGTCAGGGAGTGCGTCTGCTCTATCCCTCTCACCTGTTTTGTCCAAATCTAATGCCAACATAAGTTCATTCAGCTTCATTCTTGAATTTGTGCTTGGCTATTCCAATTCCTAGTGATAACTTAATTGTTTCATAAAAAATTCCCCTATTTTAGACAAAAATATGTTATTACATTTCGTAAAATAATTAAACAACTATTGGCGAAAAATGCCAGTGTACATTGTGGAAAAAATGGTACAAATCAAGTTTCGAATACTCCAAAATGCTACGAATTTACTATAAATATTCAAAAAATTTAATGAATGTAAATTTGTAGACCTTTGATATCAATTCGGTTTCCGAATGAAACATTTTTCCAGCTGAGCATGCAGTGAGAGACTAAACCCTGCTATGAATATATATATATATAGGTTTATTTATTTTGTACCCTCAGAACGAAATATATTGCTCATATTAGCTCCAGTCGTTTAGGAGTAGTAACACTATCGTAACGAGAGCTTAAAGAATGCAGTAAGCTCGTTATAAATTAAAATAAATATAAATTATTGTACTAAAGGTCTCTCTCGTGGCGAAGAAAGCAAAGCAAATCTCAGTAATGATACCATTTTCCCTCTAGCTTAGTATCATTGCTCCCTTTCAACCCAAAGCCTTACTGCGCAAAGGGAAGAATTACGTTTTTCCTTCTGTTTTCTTGCAGCAGCAGAAGGTTCACAAATAGAGACCGCCACGTTACTGCTGCGATTTGTCATGATTTCCGTGAGTAATGCTACCCAGGTAATGGGGCTCTAGGTGTTAATGACTCAGACGTGGGTGAGTTTTCACGAGGCTCGTCCTTCGAAAATTACCTTTGTGCAAGTACTGCATACATCGACTCCGGAGAGGTCACATAGAAGCTTTTACGGATTTGGTTGTCTCATTTGAAGAAGATTAACTGCCATTCCCGTTCTACATTAATTTATGGCTTCTCATAATACATTTGTTTTGGAATAATCCTGCCTCCAAATAGCTTTCCACTTGAAGGATTTAGCAGTAGGTGATGGATTATCCTTATGTCATATCATAAACCATAATCCTTACCTCTATTTTTTGAGGTAGTACTAAAACGAATTTGTTTTGTGTTTGTGGAATAAGTGGTTCAACGGAAAACATAATAATAATAATAATAATAATAATAATAATAATAATAATAATAATAATAACCTGGGCCAGCATAAACAAATATTTGAGGATTTTCCATGCCTGTTTAATTTTTTTTGGCTGTGCTCTGTGTACACAAATAGCGCGTTCTTCTCACTTGTTTCTTTAAATTACACACCTCAGAACTGTCTAAGGAATAGTGCAGTTTTCTTAAATTTTCTAAAAATTACGAATGGAATTTTATCAAACAAGCTGTGTATACAATATTTATAATATTACAAAAGAGTCTACAAAAGCAGAATTTAATATTCTTATTTTAAAGATACTAATACGCAATCACAAAAAAGTAATTGCAAATTTACTGAAGTTTCCCGTAATGTTTGTGTCATTAGTAATTTATACTAGGATTTCATATTGTGTCATATTTTGCCTGTGTATAAATAGCACTGTGCCTCTGTAGATATCCGGCATAGTATCGGACGAAACATCGATCACAAACAAATATAATTTGACCATTAGACCACAGTCAAAAGAGGATACAGAGATTCGATTATTTCAATATTTTCTACAACTCTCTGTTGAAGGGTTTCCCACAGATACTGCATTGGTCTGAGAGTATGGAACTTAGCAGGCCGCTGTAGTATTTCAACACTGGTCTCTTTCTAACACCTTGACACATTCCCTGTGTGCTTTAGCATTATCTTGCATATAAAGGAATTCAGGTGCAACGCTTTAGCAATTGGAAGAACTATACACTTCAAAATATCATGAATACACCTGTTTTTATTCATTGTTCCAACGATCAAAACGAGCTCTGGTTTTCTATTTGCCATTATTTCTCCACAAACCATGACGATGCCTCTTTTGAATTTGTGAATTTCGTGTACTTGCATTAGCCTTTCTGCATTACCGGTTGTCTTCATAGGCATATATCCCTGAAATCTAGATCCAGAACAAAGCTTGATTCATCTGTGAAGAGATAATGGCTCCATTGATATGCTTCTGGCACCATGCAATAGGGCGTGACCGATTCAACGGGCGGTAGAAATGAAATACTATTTGTGAAGTCTACTTCTGACCATTCTTAACATGGCAGCACTTGGCCTCCTTTTCTCTCATCTGTCTTTGCGGCAGTTGTAATCCTTGGTTTACCTGGACGCTGTTCATCTGGATTGCCAACTTCTTGATATCGCCCACTCTTCTTGGATATAATGCCTATTTTGGCAATCAAAGCCCTGGCGACATCAGATTTAGTTACACCATTTCTAATTATATATCCCCATTCGCCATAAAAATTTAATCGACTTAAACCGTTGAGCATGTTGCCACTCTTTGCTATCACTCATCTCGGCCTAGCACTCTGTACTAAGTACTCTCTTCCGAGAATTATTTAACCATGCTCATGCTATCACGTTGAATTTTTTTTTCATTGATATGTTTATGGACGCTCTTTAACATCTCAGGTCATCAGCGTCCCATTCAACTCAGGGCGTGAAACGGTCGACAAATTTTGCTCAGAGACTTCTCTTTCAGGCTTGAGGTTCTTTTACGTGCCGTAAATGTACGACACGGGACCCACGGCTTTACTTCCCTTCCGAAGGAAGCAATATCTAGGCTTTTTACGCTCAAAAAATCCATCGTTCCTGGCCGGGTTTGAACCCGTAATCTTGGGTTTAGGAGGCAAGTATGGTAACTACTACACCACCAGGACCGACAATCACGTTGGTACAGTTATTTTATTACGCATAAATTTTAACCTGCTAACATATGAAATAAAATGCAAACCCCTAGAAGAAGGGTGAAAAGATAATAATTATTGAAAGAAAGGAAAGATTTGCATGATAACATGTATTATATTAATTATTACTCTGACATTCATTACATTTCATTATTAATAAGCTTTATGATATAGCAACAGTGTCTTTGGAAATTCATTAAACACTTACAAGCCCAGAATTGAAATGAATAAATGAAAATGCATTAGAATAAAACAATAACAAATTTAAACGCTTGAGTCGACTTACGTGTAAGGTGTTCCAAATTTCTAACGAATAAATCGAAATAAATCCAACCTGGAACACTCCAGTATGCAACTTGCTGTGGGACTCGGGAGCAGCGTGCTCTCCTGTCTGTCTATCCTTATAGTGCCTCTCTGACACAAGCTGTACCTAACAACCTCTCTGTATCGCGAAGCGTCCTTTATCAGCTGAAAAGCCTCTACATGTTTTAACGTCTCTTACCGTTTGCCCCAATATTTTAACAGAGGGAAGTTGCTAGACTCCTATACTAAAATGCTCATTCATAATGAACAATTTAAATATACAAAATAAATTATAAAAATTGACTGCTATGGTAACCACTAGGTACACAAATGACCTCGCTGTTTATCATTTGTTCATATATATCAAGAAAGCTATTTAAAATTTGTTGTTCCTTAGACAATTTTAATGTGTTTATTCCGTTTTGTTAAGTGAATATAAGACATACTGTGTTTGAAGCTTGTGATGAGAGAGAAAAATACTCCAATCTTTACAGAGTGCAAGCGAAATGAGCATCGATATCATAACCTCAAATATTTTCTGTTACATGTAGTCCACTTTCTAAGAACACGCGAAATGTTAGCTAGAGCCATTTAAATCATATTAAAACTATAGCAATGCAAGAAAAATTTAATATTAAGTATATAAACATACAAATCTTAAATTCCTATGCTGATGAAAATTAAAACAACTTTTTTACTCTGATGAGGGAGAACTTCTAGAGTTAAACGTTACAATTTTTCTCAACACTCCATTCCAGTCTCTGTTATTCAGTATACCAACTCTTGTCGTAAATACTGTTTCAAAGTTGAGGAATGTCGTTTCTCTACCAAAGAGACCGCCACGGGTGGCCGAGGTCGTTAAGGCGCGGACTCGTGAGCGGGAGATCTCAGGTTCGAATCCTGCCAGGACCGTCCTCCCTGACTGAGGATTTTTTTTTTTTCCAGTTTTTCCTCAATTCTCATAAATGGCAAATGCCGGGGAGGTACCGTAAACTTAGGCCTGGAACGCTTCTTTCCTTAATAAAAACAATAATAAAATCCGTGCGCAGTTTATCATTTCATTTCATGTATCATCAGAGTCCACCACCTGTGTTGCCTTAGCAGTAAAAGCAGGTGTTAAACACTATTAAAAATGACATGACTACGTCTAAGAGTTTAAAATAGTACTGTTTAACAATCCACAAATCTGTTTTTGCTGCTAAGAGCTTCATTAGTAACATACTCGTTGCGGCGAGAAGTTGGTAACCCAAGTGGTGCGTTTTCGAGTCTCGCCTCGGGCAGGAGATTTTTAATTTGCTGTCGTTATGTTGTTTAATAGGCGGTTTCTATGAGTATTGCTAACCGCATTGCCGTGAAGCTCCGTCACTGAGTCCTGGGCCTAATTCTTGCAATTAATGTTGATGAAGAGCTTCAATAATGGTAAATAAGGGAAACAATGTTATTACAGCATTCAGTTACGATAATAGTTTAGCTAAAATATGTACGAAGACAAAAATTAATAAACCTGAAACAATAACATATTCTGCATAACTGACTCATTCCAGAGTTCATACTTTTAACATACAACCTATAAAGATGTAGATGTATGTATAAAAAATAAAATAATTACATTTTATTGTTTTCACTATCTTCCCAATATTAATTCAGACACTTATTTAAAATAACTTGTTCTTATAACAAGTAATTTTTTTAAAACATATAGAAAAGAGAATTGAGGTAACTTCCATTTAAAGAAAAGTTTTACGTTCACAACGAAAGAAAGAAGGAAGGAAAGAAAGAAAGAAAAGAAAAGAAAAGAAAAGAAAAGAAAACTAGAGCATTTGGCCTTCTGCCATTCAGTTACCACATTCAAATTCTCGTTTACTGCGACATGGATATTGGTGCTGATATTCAATTTTTTAGTTAGAAACAAGCAATTACAAAGTACTTTTAAAACATTATAGAGGAACAAGTATTCTTAATAGTAAATGTCAAATTTACTCCAGAATATCGACTATTAAATCTACAAAGTCGTTACATATAAATTAGTTTTCGAATAGGCAGAGAAGTTAACAAACTCACATTGCATTTATTGATTATACAAAAGCATCTGACCACGTTAATAGAAAAGAAAAAAACAAAACATTTTGAACTTTTGGCTGATGAGGCAAGCCCGAATCAAATAATAACATCAATTTATAACCCATATAAAAATAATGAAATTTCAATTAGCGTCGGATCCGAATACAGTAATTGGAAACCAATAAACTGTGGCATTCATCAGAGCTGCTCTTTGTCACGGCCGCTGTTTAATATTTACACTGCAATTATCAGACAATGAGAGAAGTATAAAGTGAAAATATTCAGCTTTCAAGTAACGGAAACTTTAGATGTCCTGTTATATTGCAGAAGAAGAAGAGATGGGGTAGTAGAAGTATACAGAAGAAGATTAAGTGAGCTGGAAGATATAAGTTTATGGGACCGGGAAGAAGATAGAAGAAGGAAGAGTACTGAAGAAGACTCTGGAAGAAGCTGGAAGATGTAAGTTATGAAACAGGGAAGAAGATAGAAGAAGAAAGATTACAGAAGATGATTAAGTAAGCAGGAAGATGTTTCTTTAGATAGTTAGGGGAGGATCTCAACCGTTCGGCTTCCGAAGGAACATTTTTAGTTTAGATAGACAGCTTGGCTACAATCTATTGGTTATGTTTATTGGCTTTCAGTAGATTTGTAATTTTTTTATTTTATTTTTTTAGTAAAATGTTTAGTTTTTATTTAAGTTATATTTTTGAATCTTTATATAATTATAGATTTAATCTGTAAAATTATTATGTATTATGGGAAAAAGAAAACTTAATAAATGATAAAATTTAGGAATGCACGGTCTCAGTATACGTAACTAGGTGTTGGGACGGAGTACTGCAGATTTTATTTTATTATTTATTTGATCCTATTATACACAAGTTACAGGCTCCCTTTGTCAATAATAAAGACGAATTACGTTGTCCATTTTGTCGCCTTAAAACAATCTACAAGATAAGAAAAAATAATCACCGTTAAAAGAGAATTGACACAAGAAGGATTTGCTGTTCAATAAAAGTTTAATATTTTAAATGGTTAGATTATACATTGTCTTATCTTACCTACAAAAACACATAAGAAAATGTGAAAATGTATTAGTTTTTTTAAATAATAAAATTTTCCAATTAAAAAGTACAAAAATAAAAAGTGTAATAAAAGCAAGCATTGGCTTGATCTATTTTAAAACCCGGTAGCGAGGTTTGGGTACAAAATTAGGATATATCATGTCTAAAAACAAGTAAAATGACATTTTAAAAAACTTCTGGAAATAGTAATGGCCAGAGGCCGAAGTTCAGGCATTTATTTTGTTTAAAATAGGCAGGCAAAAAGCAGTTAAAATAATTGAAACAAGCATTTTTTTAAGTTAAAACCGAGAGTAACATCACTGATTATTAATGAAACAGGCATTTTAAGTTACTTAATGCTTTCTTTATCATACACTTAAAGTATTCAGGCTTACTTTTTTGGTTACAAGCAGCAACAAGATGTTTTTCCAAGGTATCAACTGTCATAGTCAGCCGCTTGTCACAGATAATATTTTTCATAATGGAAAAAGAATGTTCTACTTCCACTGAAGTGAATGGATTAAACAATCTATTTCGGAAGCATTCGTACCATTTACAACAGAACATTCACCTTTCAGAACATCATGGAAATGTTGTACAAGGCAAAGTAAAGTAGCTTTCAATGTCCTGGCGAATAAGCAAAAGATACGCAGTGGTTTCTGGTCGAGTTCATTTTCTTTTTATGCGTTTATAGGAGAATCAGGTTAATAATCTCTCTTATTTCCGTACTGAAAACATTGTGGGGGTGGTTTATTGCACAGATACTCAGCACTCATCCTTCTCGCTTGCAATTGTTACATTTATGTAGCTTAGAAGTTACCCCCAACGCAAATTTCCTAGAACCGTTTCGCACAAATCGATACAAGATTATTCGTCAAGACATTCAAAACTACAGAACTTCCCTCATCCTCTCTATTTCCTGTTATTCGTTTGCCCGAGGTAACCGCGCGTTCCTTTCACTAATGCTAATTAAAGATCTTAAGTGAATGGGTTGAGAAAGTTTTTTACTGCGTGAAAAGAAATACATGTATAACAAGATTCTTAAATATATTTTTGTAAGTTGATCAAGTCATTTAATTTTTATAACTTTTTTTCATTCGTTATATTGAAATTCTTTATGTGCATTTTAAAATGCGTAAATAATTGCAGAAAATGTCCATAACGATCTAAAAGCGCAAAAGCGCAAAAATGAAAAAAAAAAGAAGAAGAAAAAAAAAAGAAGAAAGAAAGAAAAGTTTTAAACCTTAAAATAGGCAATAGAAGCCAAAATAAGGCAAATAAAATTGGCCCTACCAGCCCCGAATGTACGGAAACCTGTTCATTTCTATCTGATTCTTAAATATGTCCCCAAGATAAAGTTCTGGGCAAGGTGATTCTCAAAACAAAAGTATCCTGGCAATTGTGCTCCAGGTAGAGAAACTGTTCACTAATTTGTTCAAAAGTTGAGACAAGAAATGTGTTCCGAACCTTCGTGTTCTTACGGAAGAAAAGATATACAGGTTTATCATACATGTATTTCTTTTCAAGCAGTCAAAATATTTCTCAATCCATTCACTTAAGCTCTTTATTTACAAACCAGGAATTGGAGTTTCGCACAAGGGTGGCAGAGAGCAATATCGTGTTACATTTTGTAACTCGCGCACCAATAATCGGCGGATCACATCATGCTGAATGATGAAGGGAAACATTGGGATGAGATGATGAACAACGGTGAAATTAATGAAGGGATAACTGAAGTACACGAAGAAAATCTGTCCATACAAATTCCACTTGCGGCCTCTGGTATCAATCTCGGGCCGCCTCAGTGTGAGACGAGCTATCTAGCCACTAGGCTAAGGCTTCGCCACATCAAGATATAGTAAAACAAATTAACTTTAAACAAAATGGATACTATTTCAATATATTTAAGTTCGATTCTTAGCATGCTTTTTCCATTTAATTTTCTCAGTAAAAACTAAGGATAAAATAAAACGGAAAGAATGTAATAATAATAATAATAATAATAATAATAATAATAATATTATAACAACAGTAATTATGATAATAATAACAACAATAATAATCTGTAATACAGATTTATCTAAATCTGAACAATAATGATAATTATAATAAAATAGATAAAAATAGATAGAGAACAAGAGAAAAAGTACTAAAGAATATCTACTTTAACATATACATAAACTAAACTAAATTATAAATCCTCTAAATAAATTTGACCTACAACTGGTAACCAGCTGTTAAAACAATTTACAAATCAACGCTATTATTACTTACTAAATTAAAACAAAAAACTGGTTCACCGGTTTCCGGAGAAAATGTGTACTGGTATCCTGTACAATTATAACTTACCTTAAATTTCTTTGTTCTGTATCGCAATAAGTTACGCAACTTTAATCCAATTCTTATTAGTCCGTACAAAACAAATTTAACTATATACTATACAATTTGTACTCTATTACCTAACTTATTCTGTAATTTAGCTTCTCTTATGTTAAAGTATGCATTATTATTATTATTATTATTATTATTATTATTATTATTATTATTATTATTAATTTAATACTAGTCACTTTTTATTAATACATATACATTTTATATGGAAAGAATCGGAAAGGCGGAAGGGGGAAAATGAAAGAGAAACGTTAAGGTACATCCAAAAAGCAATAGAAAAGCAAAATAATTCGCCTAAGAGCGGCAGTTAAGCGTGTTGTCTACCTCCTGGGATAACGTTGCCGGCACCTCGGTCGCCGTATGCAAGGTGAGGTGGAATGGTCAACTTCCGCTTCTCGCCCACACACATATCGGAGAGACCCTGGTCCCAGCCTTTGATCACCTGACCGACACCCAGTTGGAACGTGAATGGCTGTTCGCGGTCGTAGCTGCAAAGAAAAGAAATACCGTTTAGTGTCAATGTTTTAACTGGCGGGTAAAGTAAGTCAAGAATTGTAGAATGGAACCTAACCAACAAACACTGCTTGCAAATGTAGACTCTCAGTAAATCTTAATTACATAGAAACTGTTATTATAAATAAAAGACGTTGCTTGAAAAGTTGCTGCAAAGGCATAATAAATAGTTAAGAAAATTTCATTATTTCTATTTTGCATGGCATGAGAAAATATATTTTTTTTATCAATATAATTGTTTTACGTCATTTTTAAAAGCATATCAATAAGGCTTTTAATCATTTAGTTGTATATTTTTATACCACAAAAACAGGAGTGTTTGGAAAATCATGAAATAAACATCAGTAGGCCTGTAAGCATCCACCTATTCAAAGAACTATCATGTTCTTTTTTTTTTTTTAAATAATTACTGTCGTTCTCTCTAAAGTAGTCTTTTCACTTTTTAAATGGAATGAAGGAGTATAACCAAGAATATTGAATGTTATTAGTAACTTTTTTATGAAAAAGATAATTAAAGTTGTATATGTTACTTTTTCTTTAAATATTTGCTTTCATTTTCCGTACACACTGTATATAAACAAATTATCTCTTGATGTGCCCAGCCGGACATCACACTGTAACGAAAGCATATTAGCTTGCCTAGCTTTGAAAACCTGGGATTCCAATCACTTAACATTCATATTTAAAAATAACAACTGCAGAGATCTAAGGAGTGATGATGACTGAAAGCGCTTAAAAAAGGAGCCCAGGGGTACTTTTCAAATAAGGAGAAAGATGTTGAAGTCCAGTATGTAAATTTTAACTATTAGGAGCATTATTTCAACAATAGACTGAATAATTTACCACTTGTGTCACCACGTTCCGGCATCAGGCTCACGCGCGTTTGTCGGGCAGCTACCGGAATACTCTGCTACCTGAACTCTGCAGAGACAGAGAGAGAGAGAGAGAGAGAGAGAGAGAGTTACAGGCGCACGCGTGTTTTCCTTGCACTAGTTTGGAAAAATGGGCACATTTAGGGAATTTAAAATTATTGCGTTGGGAATACGCGCTGTCGTGTTGTGGTGGTGGTAAGACTGCAGCATCAAGGGCGGATACGGAGGTACAGGCTACAGCAGCTATCATGCGAAAACTAAAATATTCAGTACCCGCTTCTCTCTGCACCAGGGCCCCCTGAAGCATCGCTAGTTTGAGGGGTGGTGGGGTGGTGCGGGCTGGGAATGTTGAGAGAAGATGTTCCCGCTCCTTCTACCCAGTTGCGACCTACTTACACCTCTCTTCTACCCCCTTTATACCCCACAGTATAACCAAGTATGCTAGAGATTGTTCCTTTCAGCACGCGCAAGCTCGGAAGATGCGACAAAGGAAGCAGAGGAGAAGAAGAACAACAAGAAAGAAAAACCTTATTAAGCCCAAAACATGCCTGGTGTTTACACGTGGGCTCAGCCCCCATGTTTATAGAGGATTGTGTTGTGATATTATAAAGCTATATTGCGACGCTAGCCGCTGCACTTTCTAAGGCATTTCCTCAAGAGATCCTTTGTGCTCGGTTTATTCAATGCAAGAGTAACCAGTCCCAGATGACCAGCGCTAAGAATGGCCATGCATCATCTTGAGGTTTGTTGATCGATGCAGATACACGTGCTGTACTTGGAGTGGTTTTGGGTTTCACTTTACAACAAATAAGTTGGCAACAATGCGTTTTTATGTGCCACTGCTCATATTTTCGAGAAAAAAAACATGTTTTGTTTTCATTTGGTAACATGCAAGAAGTTAGGATGGCCTAATTTATTCGTACATTGGTGTAGTTTGTATTTTAGTCTTTTTTGTGCTATGCAGTGGAGAGAGGAAAAAGGGTGGGTATTTTTTAGAGATGGGGAGAGGTATATGAGTAGGAGGGGCAAAGAGATAGGTGCGTTGTAAGGTGTATCTTTCTGTAGTGGTTCTTTATCAGCTAAAGCTAATAAAACGCCACTTCGCCTCTTTACGAAATTTGTGCGATTATAATGTTTGTTTCTTTGTCTTTTTTTAATTCAAATGTCCAAATTTTCATTGGAAATACATCTCTATATTCTTTGTTCCCTCACACTACAACATTACAAGCACATGCTATGTTATGAGTTAAATACGGGACAAGAAAGAGTGAGCCATATGGGGCAATGTATTTTTCTACTACCTGGCAGGTTCAAAGCTCCTTTCTCCCTTGCGATGTTTAGCTATGTGTTTCCATAACAACCAAACAGAGCGTATAATTCTAGACATGTTATTTAAGACCTGTTGGAGGCTATGATGAAGCTACAAATTCAGGTTTTCGGGGCTAGTCTGACCCCCTGTAACCTCGATGGCTTATTGACATTTTTTCATTGAAAGGAAAGTAACCTTCGCAAACTGTCCCTTGACTTTGGAATGTTTTCTCGTTATAATAGCACTTAGACTTGTCTGCGTTGTCCAGGTTTGCCAAAGGCAAGTGGTTTCCCATCAAATCTGAAGAGTTTGATAGCCCACAGTGGGAAAAACAATAGTTAGTGGTAGGTGGGAAACTTGGATGATTTTAATTTTGTTTGGTTATTTTAAAATGTATTTATTTACATTTGATCAACAGCGTGTGATTTTTGTCCCCTAAGTCAACATTTGAAAACCCTTTTCAAAAGTAATTGGTAAAGCATTTGTTTCCATTCACTATAGATTTGTGTTATGCATCTTTCGCTCTGTGGACTTTGTTCTTACGATAACTACTCAATCCGACCAGAGAGACGTAAAAACTTCGGCTACTGTGCGTGGCGATGGCGATAACGACGAAGATGAGGAAGAACTAACTGTATTATTATCTGCATGTTATAATTTTGGTAAATTTCGCTTGTTGTGATAAATTACCAATTGACTCATACGCTATTTAGAATATTAAATACTTTGAATGGAAATTAACGCTATTTCTTTTTTTAAGTTCAAATGTGCACTATATTATTTGACATTTAAGTAATGTGTTAAATAAAGAATGGCGCTGGTTTTCTGGAGGAAACGTTTTGAATGTCGGTGGTTTTTGGTGGAATTTACTCAGTTTGGAGGTTTGCTGGAATGAAGTCATTGGCAACCCTGAGCCTGCTCTTTAGTCTGTGAGAAGATCTTGTGCTGAGTGGTTACTAATGTTTGTCTTTAGAGTTAAGAGCATGTGGCTGTGGAATTAGGTATGTCATTAATTTTGTTTAATAGTATTAAATATAATATTTTAAAAATATTAGTAATGTAGTAATGGAGAATGAATCCTCAAAAGAACAATGTATAGCATGTTTCAAACAACATATTCGCGATAGACTAAGGACGATAAAATAGATGCATTATTAGTGGACAGCCCAAAGCCCATTCTTGTGTTATCGGCATAAATTACTAGTTGTGCCGTTCCTGTGTATATTCTACTTTTTTCGGGATTTATAAAAGAAGTTGTCTTCTTTCTTACCCCTCCATTCCTCTCACTGTTATTTCGTATGCGTTGCCCGATTCTCAACTTGCTTGCCTATTGGTTGTAACGTATGGCATGCTAATAGAATAAGGATTGCCGGCTGCGCAACATACTTGACCACATGTGCGTTCTCTTCTCTTCTGTTACGACGCAGCAATGGTGCCCCAAGATTTGAGTGATTTATAAGCCTTATAATTATAAATTTTGCTACGGGCGTCTTCACTGTGTCTACCCAGTGACTTAGGTATTATGTATTAGTATAGCTCAAGGTGCATTTCATAATGTTTTGTTTGTAAATGTACTCTGCTAGAATATTTTTTTTCTTGAATCGTGTTTAACGCCCGTTTTTTACTAGTATTGCACTACAGGCGGTGGGCGCTGATGATGCACGAGATGAAATGATATATTAAAACAGGGTTTTTTTTAAGCAAGAAAACTTAGGTTTAGGGTACCTCCCCGGCATTTACCATTTATGAGTACTGAGGAAAACCTGGCATAAACCTCAGTCAGGGAGGACGGTCCTGGCGGGATTCGAACCCCAGACCTCCGGCTCACGAGTCCGCGCCTTAAAGACCTCAGCCACCGTGTCATTATACTTTTGGCAAGGTGTTGTGCCTGTTATTTCTTTTAAAATGAAAGGTTTTATTGGAATTTGCTATTTTTAATTTGCTTATCCAGTAGTTAATACTTTTTGTTTATTTTATGTCCTTATGTGATTTAAATTTTGCATATAAATGCTTTTAATAATTTTATAATGCTTTATTCTTATTGTGCGCTAAATTAGAATGCTGATTATGGTAATATATGTTTTAAATTTAAAAATGTTTCGCACATGCTATGCATATAATTTTGTTTTATTAGCAAATTTCAGTTAAAAGTTATGGTAGAACTTTTGAATTTTACTACTCCTTTTTTCCATGGCCATATTCGGGGGGTTTTCTTCCAGCACCTTTAGGAAGAGCATGTCGACATGATGTCACTCTCTGGTTATTGCGTTAATTTAACAAAAAATTACAGGTGAAATCTTTAGCAGTCTTTTTGAAGAAACGAAACAGAGGGGCGATATTTCAGGGTGCAAATGTAGTATCAGATAAAGCGTGATGACATCAATAAGAAATGCTCCAACGGAAAACACAGATGAATTAATGGGATATACAAGCAATAGGTAAGCCAGCCGCATATCATATGTTGTGTTTAAAGAGCTGCACCTGGAGTTTTGGTCATGAGCCGCCAATGATTCGTTGCATACATTATCCTTTTTTGGAGTGGGTTGCGTTTTTTTTTTTTTTTTTTTTTTTTACAGAACTGTATAAAACAAGACAAATTTAGTATGCAGGGTAATTTAATTGCAATTGGTATTTCGCGAACTTTAAAGTGCCAAGCAAGATTCGTTCCTGCAAGAACAAAGAAATGTAAGTAATCTTAAGTATTGGATAATGCATTGTATGTTTTCCGCTTTTCTTTGACACATGTTTGTTTTGTTCTTTACTTTTGTTCAATCACTTGCATCCAAATTTCAAAGGAAAGTAAGAAACATTGCTTATTATTCCTTGGCTAGCTCTTTCACACATAAGTTCGAAAATTCAGTAGGATAACATTCCAAAATTCTACGCATTTCAAACTCCTTTTTACTAGTGGTATAGGAAATTAAAATTCACTAATGGATGAGGCAGCCTTTTTGTTACATGCATTTTACAGAGTGTTCCACTTATATGTATAATAAAAGACAAATTAAAAACAAGAAAAGTACTAGCTCGAAGAGGAAAATTTAGTTCCATTGTAAAGAACAGATCTGAAAGTTTGTAGCCCATCTGATGTCTAGATGTCAGATGTATATGCGCGCTATTGGCAGTGTTGCCAAATCGGGGATTGATTTTTGGAAAAAATATGGGGATTTTTTACATTAATAACAAAGTTTAAATGCTTCAAACCTCACTTTTATTATTATTCCTATTATTATTATTATTATTATTATTATTATTATTATGCGATGTAATTTACAAATACATTACCTCCTTTTATAATGAAATAGTCACATCCAAATTCTCCAACATATAGCAGCAACTCACTTTATTTTTATCAAGGTTGACCGTTTTGTTAACAATTGTACACTCTTTAGAGATGATTGAATGACACACACTATACGCTAAGCCCATATAGACGGTGTATACGTTGTACTGCCTAACATTGAACCGTGGCATAGTAAAGACAGAGACAACTTGTTTTGAGTGGCGGCCGTGCAATGAACAGGCAATGGAGTCCCAGTCTTATCATTGGGTAAACAACAAGGAATATGCATTTCCTTGCTTCCTGTAGTACCTGACAAGAGTTGAGGGTGGGAACATATTGACAACATTCCTCCAAATGGATATTTTGTTTTCTTATTTTCGCGGTTATTTGTTTAAAGGCTGCATGTACTCTCAATGAAATCCTCTAATAAACGACTATTACGCACATCCATTCTCTCTACTGTAGGACAACTTATCATCATAAGCCCAATACAAGTTAGGGTATATGATGTCAGAGGGAGGGGGTTAGAATTTGTGATTGCAATGCAAAATCCTGTTGTTTATATCGGAACGCTAGGCAGAGTTCAGGGTTACCTATAGTATATTAAGGCAACTTCACATCTTTGGTAGCAAAGGTTCTATCACAAGTATTTATGCACCAATAAGTTTAATACACTGCAACTGAAGCAAGCAAAGAGTGGACTTAATTAGAGCATTACAAACTTTGTCCGAACAGATGTGTTTATACTATTTCAAACAGATTAACCAAATTAATGCACAGTATATAAAATATTTGTCCTTTCCAGCATTTTGAGAAGAAACTACTTCCAAACGTTGCCATAAGCAGAATGAAAGTCAGGAAATCCAATTAAGATTTTCAAGCAATTGAAAAGAATGCTACACACTACATTGTAAAAATGGTGTATAGCCTCTTTGTATCACTAAACCAAGCCGGCCATTGTATACCAGCATTTAAAACCTTCATGTATAGTTAAAGTTCTCTCTTTAGCCATTTAATAGCTTATGTACTTTATCATAATTCAAAAACACAAATTTATCTTTATTTTAAATAATTTGCGATTTAAACTAATTTACCTTGGCATGTACAGATATCATATGAAAATTACATTAATCATTTTGATTTAAAGCTCTGAATCATGGAATCCCAGTCTGGCAAAAATAAATAATAAATTATTGTGCATGCCATCTTCAAAGGTATTTCTGCATTCTGCCCTGTATTTAAGAATAGAGCTAGGGAAATCAGAAATTATAATGGCAGTATATTTAACATACATGTGGCCCCCAAAACAGCCCCAAAACAAAGCTGTATCTACCTGTTACATCAATTTACGTATTGCCTTGTAGGGCTTCGGGGAACCCATGTTGGAATTTTCTTGAACACAGCAGGCATAAGAACGAAAGCAGCTCTTAGCCGACCCCATTGTATGCCATTCTTTCTCCAAATATTGCATACTGCTCTGTGCAGGAGTAGTAACATCAGGAAATTTTACATGAAAATTCTCCGAAACGCATGTACGCCTTCATTGTTGCAGAAACTACACCACACCAACACGCTGTGAGTACTTTTCATAGCACAAACCGCTTCCTCGTCTTGAAATAAGTGCTACCTAAAGGCTACGATAACGCATCGTTCTTCATTTTCCTTTCCTCTCCCATCTATATTTCTCATTATCTGGCTCGCCGTGGCCGCTTGAAACTTGCTTGTGTGCTCTGTGGGTCACCCAGTCCATAAGAGAAAACGCATTTCTCTTTTAAAACTACAACTGTGCTTTCCAAACTAACAATGCAAAGGCATTCTATTTTTGGACCAATGTTGTAATATTCATCTTATTGATATTCTTGTTGTGCTCAGGACCGTGCACTGTCTCTGGAAGAGAGAGAGAGATTTCATTGTAATCGTGTAGAATAGGAAATATCCTGGGATGGAAATAAATTGTAATTGGATGCTATAGCTGAGAATGGACTGCAACTACAGAGAAATCTTTATTTATTTTATTTTTTGTAGATGTTTTAATAATTTTACCTTTGCTGGATGACAGCCATGCTTTTGAATTTCATCTTTTACTCTGTTCTTTTTAAAAAGTTAATATTTGTTACAACTAATTTCTGTCCATTCATTGTTTAGTATTAAAATCACAATGCAATCTATACCATTTCCACACTGTCGGTCCTGTTTTATATTGACTCTGTTCGAATACCATTCCGATTAAAGATGCCTGATTTTCATTTGTCATTTTATTCTCAACATCACTCAAAGTATATTTTTGTTGGTTTTCCTGCATCTCTCACTTCTTTTGTTTTATTCACTAATTTGAATTTTAGTTATATATTCCCTATGGTCCTTTCTGTTGCTCTTGGGTTCTTTGGACTTCCATTAATGGAGATATTACTTCAAATTATCAGCTTATATCTCCATTATTGGATGGTGCTACTTTAAAAAAATTATTTTCAAGGTTTATAATCTATTAAAATGGTCATTATTTAGATTTGTGAATTAATAATATTAAAATTCTAATTATGAACATGTATTCCTGTAAAAGGAAATTATAACAAGCGCTCGTCCACTTCTTTATCACCCTAGAATTTTCGGTTTCTATAGAGTCTAAACATATTATGAAACTTTTGCCATCATTACAACAATTGTAAACATCTTTTTAAATCACTTAAAATAAATGACATGCAATCTCAACTCTTTCAATTTATACACACTATAAATATGATTACTGAAAACGCAAAGTCGAGCAGGGCAAGATCTGGATATCATCCATTTCTTCCTCACTTGCTCCCCTAAGTGAGCTCATTCCGCTCAGTAGGATGTAATCTCCTGCCACTTGCTAGTCTGCACACTCCACTCTCGGATGACTAACGGCTTTACTTTCTCCTTTCAACCTCTCGCGGATTTCACCATCAATAAAAATAAAAAGCGAAAGATCTGAGGCAAGTGGGATAGACATGCACAAACGACCCACGGCATGCTTTGCTTTCTCATAAAGCGTTGAAGATTTTTCTTTCCCCATCCGGTCTTGCTGCATTGTTTTGGCATTCTGTAACTGTGTTATGAATTTTACTGAGGTTAATTTCTGACATATATCTAAGTCTAAGTGAAATTTAACCATTTGGTTAGAACGTTCACTCGTGTATTGGGGTTACCGATTTGAATATTTTTCTTCGGCACATGTACACATTTTTGAATAGCTCTAGTACTGCTAATTTTCACAATTTTGGGCAGACTAGAGCCCTCAAATTTGTTGTTACTTTGTTGTACTTATAGAGAGGTTTACTTTTATGAAGCGTTTAGAGAAACATATTCGAGGATATATAGCCAAAGTCCACCACTGTATCATGTTTGCTTCTTTCGGAAAATTTCCTATGTGAGTCCCTTATCCTGCAAAGTTGAAGACAGGTAAACCAGTATTTCGTTTATTTCATTCGTCGTCCTGGAAGAAAAAAGAGTGTAACCGAATAATTTATACAAAGATTAGATATTCCACATTTCAAGGGATGCTAACTATTATAACGGCGAAAGTTAAATAATAAACTTATGTAGTATGTACGAGGGCAGTCAAATGAAAGCAGTTCAGATGACAAAATATCATTATACATTTATTATCTCAAAAATTATGTCTATAACTGTTCATGCTACTGAGGTACAAGGCAACCAATACCCTTCTTAAGCTGCTAACCAATCCAAAGTCTTACCCATACCGACGTCCACGAATGTCTCTCTTCAGGTAGCCAAAAATGCTAAAGTTGCATGCGAAAAGATTTGGGCTGCACGGAAAATATTGAAGAGTTTTCCACCCAATGCGCTGAAGTCCGTCCGCTGCGTCCGTCCAACGGCTGCACTCCAAGATCATAATCTTCTTATTGCTCGTCTTCGCTGTCGATTTCCATTTCCATTTCATTACGTTCACTAGTCACTGTCAATGAAATCAATGGGGCCACCCAAGTTCATTATAAAACGTTCCACTACTTCTTCTTGAATGCCTTATTCAGTGGAAACGCGTTGCTACTGTGTAATTTCCGTTAAATGTTAACTGTTGCAACGCCGATGATGTCTTGCCTTTGACGATTTTTGTGTTTTTGTTACATGATTGGTCAGCGATAAGATGAGCCTCTCGCCAGTCGAGTCGTCTGCATAAACAGTCCCAAGGGTCAATCACAAAGTAATTTCTCTCCTACTGTAGTCTTCGTAATCCAAGAAAAAGTAATCATGATTCTACCAGAGCTTGCGGTATGGCTTTGCCATTTTCTCTTGGACTCAAAAGGTGGCACCACGTTTCGTTTCCACGACTATGTAAGAGAGAAACGCACACTCTCTCGTGTTGCCACTGCAGGTGATACAGCCATTCTATGGGTATTTTGTTACTCCGTCAGTTCGTGTGAGCAAAATTTTCGGTACTGCCGGAGCTCTTCGATAACTACATAGCTTACTGTATCTTCCTAAAACACGAATTTCTTCCAATGTGACTCGTTGATAATTCCGGGTAAGATACTCAACACCGCAATAATATGGCGATGAGCCTGTTCTGCAGTGCTCGGAATCTTGTCACTCTAAGCTTTGTGAACGTGACATGTAGTCAAAAAATAAGTCACATCTCTTTACTCTTCTTTATTCGCATTAATTCCTAAAGTTGGACAATTACACATCGTTATCTTATCCAGCGCATTAAACAAGCAACGAGTATGCTACTTAATGCCCCTTGAATGGCAATATCGATAGTAACCAACATTATTACCAACTTTTGCGTGCCTATATTCCCGGAATCGCGAAATAAGCTTATAAAATATGTTTGTGAAACATGGCTTTTATTTCATTAAATTCAAGTGAATGCAGCATTTCAAATTAATGTTTTAGTTATCTTTTTTTTTTTTTTTTTTTTTTTAATTTGAAACATTTTTACTGTCTCTTGACGACGCTAAACCTTCGGGATAAATAAAATATGTAAAGAATTAAGGCCCATCAAATGATTTTGGAGATTTGGAATTTAACGCCGCTTGACTAACAGTGGGAAAAGCAGCGTAAAACAATTTTGTAATAATGGAATATCGAATTGTGATCTGTTCTTCTTGTGTTTTATGTCGAAAATATTAACGAGATTCAATTAACATTAAAAAAATTAAAGCAGAAGTACTTGTATGTTGATATATTTTTATTTGAGCAAGTACTCTATAGCTGAAATTATTAAGATAACAAATGAACAAAAATTCGCGTTTTATGCCCTAACTATGTTTCACTCAATCAAGGTCTAGGTAAGTAGCAATGAAAATCTGCAATATGCATCGATATTTAGCGCGTCATCACATTCCTGACCTCAAGAGGCCACACACTTTGGTCCGGTTAGAGAACAGCACGTATTCCAAGCACTTTCTTCGGGCTTTCTCTCCGACTTTCACTTCCGCACTACGTGATACCCATGCATAGCGCAGGACGACCTTGAAACATATTCCAACTTGGTATGCTACACTTCCGTCCAGATAATCAAGAAGGTTTTTCCTCCAATTGATAGTAATTACTGATCTTTCTCCAACTGCTTCCAGTGATACAACTGGCTCGGAATTACAGATTGTTTCTTTGTGTCAAACATACTTTTTTTCTTGTTGCTCTTTAGAGTTCAAGTATATAGCCCAAAATGGTCTCTCTTTCCAAAACGGCAGGGAGGTCTTTTGAAATACATAAGAAATATGATACAAAAGAGCTCTTTTTGCTAAGAAAATTTTAGGTAAAAAATTAAATATGACAAAGCCATTTACTGGAAAACGAGGATGAATTTCATTACATTTGTATCTTGGAGTATCTCTTTTCTGCAGAAAATTAGCACACTAAAATTATACTAGTAACCATTCCTTTTGTTAACATTGTTTTAATAAGGAAAGATTAAATAAAGGCCTATGTTTCAGTTAAATGCTTATATATTTCTTTATGATTAAATGCATTTTAGTTAAACTGAAAAATGCTGCCAGAACTATGAAAAAAGTGTAGTTTTTTAATTCATTAGTGATGTTGTCAACACTTAGCTGCAATTTAAATGAATAAAGCATATATTATAAAAACAGGTTTGTAAACTGGTTTAATTGACAGTAGTGATTAAAAATATTTTATCATTATTGGAAAAACTTTTGGCATTTTCAGTAATTTGTTTGATTTTCTTAAAATAGTTACAATACCACTTTTAAAAAAAGCGAAAGAATTCCAGCAGACTGATTTATTTTAGCTTAGGGTGAAAAGACTTAAAATATTAGGATGTACTGGTATGTCTTTATATTGACTTTTAAATAGATAGTTCAGCTAATGATGAAAAGAAATGTGGTTATTCTATGTTCCTTTTATTTTTATTATTATTATTATTATTATTATTATTATTATTATTATTATTATTATTATTATTATTATTTATTGTTCTTATATATAGAAAATTGCAAGGGCATCTAAATATTAAATATATTATTGTCAGGAATATAAAACAATGCAATATGCCGTTATTCCGCACATTCTTAACTTTCAGATTGATACACTATTCTTCTTCTTCCTCATTTCTACGCCATTACGCAAGCAAGGTGTGATGAATAGGCTAGTTGGCTATTAGCTCCGGCAGATCATTTGTCCATGAAATCAAAGGGAGACGCATACTGTGTGTTATCTGCACTTCGTTCCTCTTCTTCGGACATACAACAAGGATACCTGGCCTGGGATGCAGAAACTTTCCGATCTTCAATTTTAAATTGTTAGGCTCGGAGCCTCCTTCGTATGTTAATCCCAGTAACCTAGGTAAAATGTATCTATAAAATATTGTATTGTATTATATTATTATATTGACTTATGGTTGTTGTCATAAATTTGCTCGGCAAGTAACGAGTATCGGTAAGCCAGCATATCAGTTATTGTAATTAAGGCATAACAATTAAAGTCTGCGAGTATTTGTTTGCCAATGATTGAATTGAATTTAAGCGATAAAAGTGGCAAATCTTTACAGATTTACACTTTGAAGATAATAAAGAGTCAACGTTTCAAATGTACTATTTTAATTGTTTTATAACAGTTTCAATTATGTTTAAATAAATTATGCTTACACCAATTTTATGTTAAAGATCTTTATATTACGATTTGTTCCTTCAAAATTGAAATGTATTTTACTTGTGATTTTGTACCTTCTATTGATCGGAAAATTATATTATATTGATTTTTCAATTATTAGAATTTGTGAATTTTTTTTCCTTATCCCGTATTGCATAGTTACCTTTCCATAATTCAAAGGCTTTTCTTCGAGCATACTCGTAAAGTTACAATTTACCTGATATCAACAAGAAAGCGTTGTAGGACAATCTGCTTGAGATATAATGCAGGTAACATGTCCGCAGTTTGTAGATTTAAGCCGCAAACCGCTACTGCGCTTTCTTACAGAGAAAGTGCTTCAGCTTCTTTGGAACAGTCGAGACGAAGAATGACTCAAGCAAGTGGAAAAAAACGAGGCCAAGGGCATAGATAAGAGGATTATGGCTCATTATCTCTCTTCCATCCCTTTCTGATTATCTTACATCGGTTCCTGTCGCAGTTTCTCCTTTTGCAAGTGCTGTTAAACTCTTCAAACTGGAATCTCTCGCAAGCAGTGCCTTGAGGAAGCCAAAGATCCACTAAACACTTCTCAGAGAACACAAAAATAGAACTTATACAGAATAATTCCAATGATAAAATAATTTGGCAAAAAAAAAATGGGGAAAACATTGTAAAAATCTATCTGAGACGTTTATAAAAATAAAATAGTAAACATGTTCAATACATCGATGCAAAAGAGTGTGAAGGGTTTATTACCAGCCACTGTTTGTAGAATGTAACAGAAGGTTATATTTTCAATGATAATGTGCAGTCATCTGAAAAAAGTAATTCCCGTAAGCACTGTAATAATTATAGTTGCCTCTATGAAGTAGGCTCGAATAATAACTGATAGCGTTAAAATATAACTAACCTTACATTTTACATAAGTAATAATTTCTTGTAATTATAAAGAATGTCAATTTTCTGCGTGTATGTTATGCCATTGTATAATCAACGATCTGTGGTTCCAATATCTCATTAAATAGAAAATTAAAGATATTTGTTGGCGATAAAAGGGGAAAAAAAGCGTTGAGTGAATTTCTGCCTTGTTGCATATACTTCTCATCACTAACGTCTTAAATCATGTAGACAACCGTTTTGTATTAATAAGGAATTAATAATATTCATGCTAAATACTTTAACTAATTGAGTGATTTGTCCGCAGCATCTACGTCTATTGTCGACTGTTCTATCGGTCGCGCGTCGGTCCCGCTAGTATCGTAGACTGGAAATTGTGGGTTCAATGCCAGCGAGGGTCGATTTTTTCCGGCGTAAAAATATTAAGTACGGCTTCCTTCGTAGGAAGTAAAGCCGTAGGTCTCGTGTCGTAGAAGCCTCTGAGCAAAATTTATCGGCCGTTTTAACTCTCAATTATAGGGACACTAATGACGTTAGAGTTAAACAGCGACCGTAAATAAATCAAATCAACAACCTACCTGAAAAATAACTGATTGCTTGCCCCCTTTCACTTTAATGGAAAAACAAACCAAAGGAAACCTATTTAGATTTTAAAATATTTATTTTTGTTTTAAAGCTGTGCTACATATTGAAAAAATTTAAACTGCATCATATGGTGACATATTGTCCATTTAAATAAGAACTGCTGTTATGAATAAATCACACTATATGAATTACTCAATAACCCACGTTTTATTTAATTTTTTTCCACTTGACTTTATTTGAATCATTTTCCCTTAAATATTTAATTTTTAATAAGAAAAGGCCGTGTTAAACTTATTAATATAAAACATTTCGCCAATGTTTTAGGTAAAAACTGTTATCACGTGTGTTGAAAACTACGAAAAACTTCAAGAAAATGAACTCTAAATATCACTCCAACGGGCAAAGAGATTCTCAATTAGCAGCCTACATCTTTAGAAAGTCAGCTTTAACAACTTTGGTTACTGTATGGTGATATAAATCTTAACTAATTAAATTACAAAAAAAATAATAATAATAACATTTCATTATAGCCATGCCTTAACACTTAAATATACGCAGATGCTTCCCTTTTTAGGAACGGGCATTCTTTTAATGCTTTACCATTAAGATGCAGGTTCTTAAATGTCAAATTTTGATTTACCTTGAGCTGTAAAGAACAAAATGTGATTTATGAAAGTACATGAGTGAACACAATCACTTTTAAAAATGTTATATTTTTATTTTATATATTCCTCATAAATGCTTTCTTGGAATGTTATCTTATCTACACAATACAAAACATTCCTGTTAACAGAATAATAATTACAAGTATAATTATTATAATATTGTTCTGACTATAATTTAAAAAATTAATTTTATAATCTTACCGATTGTAGTCATAAAGTTCAAAATTTATAAATTCCTAACTATTAGTTAAGTAATAAAGTGTGTTTACCGCTTAATGCTTTTGCAATAACATCCTTCAATACGTTTACTTTCACTGTATTCGTTGACAGTTTCTAGGAAGGTTTTCCAAGGGGCTTTCTAAGAGTAAGACGGCATACAAAAATACGGAGCAAGCCTCACAAAAATATATTAATTTGGTTGTTTTAAACAACAGTATCGAAACTTGTATAAGCATCTAAAAAAATCTTAAAGTTATAACATATATGATTAGTAACAAACGAGTTGAAAATATCTCATTGAATTCAGTATTAAAAAAAAGGATAAAAAAAAATAAACGAATATCCTTTCAATGGGCTAAGGGAAACAACATATCTAACTTTATCTTATTTATAATAGAAAAACGTGATTTAACAAGAACGTTTCAGAATTTTCTTAAACTGCCTTATTACTATTAAATGGCAGCACTGAGGTCAAAAGCCATGTCTACTTCTGACCGAATATTTGACAATGCTGTATTCGATCTTGCTTTACTGTTCCCCATGGAATGTGATAAAAAAAAAAAAAAAAAGCATATTTCTCACTGCGGAGTGCCTTAGCATATATATTGGATTTGAAAACCGTCCAAGTGCATCGTTGCAATTTGAAAACCAGTCTTTTCCATGACCTTGAATTTCTCGCCATTCGAGTGCCCGGTAGGAATAACTCACCAGAGGGACTATTTTTCCGACCAATAAAATATTATTTCAGAAATTCAGGAATACTTAATAATTAATTCAAAATTTAAGAGATGGCATTTACTCGTATAGTCAGTGTTATAAAGTTAGATGCTGATGAATGCAACTGAAAATAAAATGCGTAAATTTTAAGATAATATATTTATTATTGCAAATCACCAACCTAGATCGTTGTTTATAATGGTTAAATGAAGAAGTAAAACGATCTAACATGCATGGATTTATAAATGATGTTGCAACTTTAAACAAATATAGATGACTGTATAAAACAAAATAAACATTATTTAATAATGATTTACATATAATTGAACCATTTTATTTTGTTTAATGTGCAAGCACTTGGCGAATCAAAGAAGCATCGGCCATTCGCGCGGAAATTGCCTACTTGGTCGCCAAAGGCATGCTTGCTCACGTGCAAGTTACCAAAATAAAATTATTATAACAAATTTAAACCAAGTACATTCGAAAAGCTTATATAAAAGAATACCAAGGCACTCAAACAAGAAATTCGAATTTGTAACGTTGTAATATTACCAACATTGGTTTGAACGGAGTGCGATACAAATTCCATATTTATAATGTATTGCATATATTTTTTAAATTTTACAATGCATATGGCGATTTCAAAATCAAGTAAAAGTGACATTACATAATTTGTTTCTAACGTTGGTACTATACATTTACTTTTAGGTTTTCCTATTTTGAGAGGAGCGCTGCGAACAATTTACTACCGTTCCTATTGGTGCTTTTCTCTCCAGAGAACATAATGCTAACGCAGTCGTGTAGGTTTGCCAGCAGAATGCACAAATACAAATACAAAAACAACTTTGACAGGCTGCATTGTTAATGGGCATAAAGAAAATAAAGCTAACACAAGTTACGGCCCAGGCAAAGCAAACAGAACCCTTGCTCCTCCCCACTTGTCGCTAGCTTGACGTCAACTCAGCTCGGTTGAGCTCTCAGGGTGGTGTGTTTTTGGCCGTATTTGGCCGTACAAACGGAAAACAATAGGCAATAACAATGATGACAGCTCTAAAACCATGTCTGCTAGAAAAAAAATAAGTAACAGCTGATCCCGTCATTGCGCAATTCCAAATGCATGTATAGCTTCTTTCAGCGCAAGAAAATTAATTTGTAAACAGCAATTTAGTATAATATAAAAGAAAATGCAATAATAGTTCATTAATTTTAATTGTTTAAAAACTACTAATAACCATGACAGCGATATTTGTAATATATCAGAGATTTAGGCAAAACTTTTTCTATGTGATTGTGATAAATTTGCTATTTCTTTAAAACAAGGAAAGTGTAAATTTAGCAAATAATGCAGCAATAAACATTTTACACGGTATCTCAGAAAGTTTAAAAGATATCAATAAGAAAATTTTGAGATCTATTAACAAAATTTAACTAAAGATGCTTTGTAAATTTTAATTCTATAATGCACACAAAAGAATGATTTTTAAAAGGTTTTAAACCCCAAAAAATTGTTAAAAACTGAAAACCCTTTGACATAATAATGAATTTTTCTTATAATCTGTTGTTAAAGAGCGCCCTTAAATAAAAAAAACTTATAATGTATTGGTGGAATTATTATTATTATTATTATTATTATTATTATTATTATTATTATTATTATTCTTAAATGCTAAATGCTTTATGTACAATTCCTTCATTAATAGCTACCATTTTTTTATAAACCAAGCTGATTATGGCTATCTTCAAGATGATGGAACAATAGATTATTTTTTTATCTAATCAGAAAGTCAATGGAGTACCATGTCAATACACACTAAGGCATAGCATTTAAATATTTGTGTATATCCGCAAGAGCTGAAGGCGTCGAGAAACTTGCTCATGTGCTCGTAAATTAAAATGTGTTCCTGTTATCCATTTACAATACGATTTTAATTGCAATGTAAGGCCGGACAAGGAGAAAGTTATACCAACATTACAGTATGTCTTTGTATAATTAGAGAGCTCCAGCACTCCACTCTGCTAATGTCATTGCAATGGTTTCCTTCCCCTCGTTTCGTCTCATTCGTAATGCATGGAAACTTCTGTCTGCACTCCTACACTCTTTGAGAAAAACTCTATAGACACAGCTCTCTCGACAAATGTGTTGCTTATAGTACTTTTAAAAAAGGGACCCACCCTTTCTACTGAATGCCAACACAAGTGCCGCCTTAGGGCACCCACTTTCAACTTAGGGGACTGCTTTTGACTACCGGCGCAGCGTTTTGACCAAGCAATAGAAAGATGATATCCTATACTTCATCTTAAAACTGCCTTATATGGGTTCAAACTCTTCATCTCTTTACTTGACAGACAATAGCAAACTAATGAATAGGGAAGTATTTTAAATAACATGAAAAAAATAACAAAACTACCACGTTATATTTGAAATATTGTTACACTTTTTAGCTTATATAAATTTAATAAACCTCAGTCAACATTCTGTATCTAATGCGTTCTATATTTTGCATTTTGCAAAATCTCTAACTCTACGCTTTCCTTAACCGGTTTCAGAAGTTTTTATATACATTTTACAGCAAATAATAGAAGAAGTGCTGTTGCTATTTCTATACATAGTTCGCCAACTTTAAACTTGAAATATTTCGGGTTTACTTATTTTCAATTTCAAAATGTCTCCATATTGATTACTATTACAACTTCCATACACAAAAAATAACGAATAAACAAATGTTTAACTGTAAAAAAAAAAAAAAAACAAACAAAAACAAAAAAAAAAACATAAGTACCGAAAACTAAAAAAACATTAAAAAAAAAAGCATATCTTTTTACAGGATGTTTGTTAAACTAGTGCAGATTATACTCGTATATTGAATCTAAGCAACACTTTTCTATAAGAACACGTAATAACGGCGCTATGCGTTGAAATCGGCACTACAAATCTGGAGGATAAGCAGCGGGCAGTGTCGTGGTATGTTATTAAGGGCTGAAAGACGCAAGAAAGTATAGTATGGTCCCCTAAGCACAGTTTGAGAGAATCTCACAGCATATATTGGAAATGTCCACCATTGACTGAGTGCACAAAATATAGTCGGACTTGCACCATTGGACATTGGGATTATTTCGTTTACTTGATCTTCAATTTCGCCAGCAGCAACGGCAATTTGTGTTACCAGGTCGTCCTCAGTGTCGATAGGAGAGTCTGTGTACACCAAAGTTTTCATGTAATGACTAGCAAAGAATGCATCATATTTTGCTTAGATCCAGCTACAGGTTTAAGGAACGCTGGTTGTAGGATACCGTCAATTGTGTACTTAACTGCTGTACCTACAGATTCACATAGAGAGAGAATCATTGAGTGAAGGAAGTTCTGACCAGATATAAACAACGCGATGTGTATAACATGAACTTATACATTCGGTGTCTAAACTTGTTTCCCTAGTTATGAGTGTAGAGGTGATCAACATCTGCGACGTATCGCTTATCTAATTACGCATCGGAGATCCCATTTAGACGCAATCTAGCATGACACAACAGATTGTATAGAAGAAAGCTTACGAAGTCACACAAATAATGGAAAAACGAAATGCTTTAGCATCTATTTTTAGTGTATATATTTTAAAATTTTTATTACCTTATTATTTTAGCTAGTTACGTAATTCTATTTTTTTAATTAAGTTTTGTGTAATTAGGACTGGTATTAATCAGGAATGGACGATGAATAGAATATTATTTATTATAACAGTAAAAGCAGCAACAATACAGGATGTTTATCATATGCACCATACATCATTCGTACTAGTATTACTAACTCCATATACAATTTGACAACCAACATTAGAACCATAGATTAGCCCAGTTTCTGAAGCGCTACAAATGTCAACACAAGATTGCGATTCAAGTTAATGCTGCTATCATATATTAACATTCTAGCAAAACTGGAAGGCTTAGGAACATCTTCATGTTATGATATGTGTACTCAGGTTAAGACAAAAGGATAAACCCCGAGGGCTAGAGGGGTAACGAGAGAACAAGTTAAAACTTGCACGAAGGAGAAGTAAAAAATAAAAGCCCTAACCCTACACCAAGCCTTTCTTCCCCTAACCCTCCAACATCTTGATCTCATCCCTTTTGCACGTCCCAAAGGTTGTCTGCGAATTTAAAATATTCTTCTACGTTCTTTTTATCCTTGCCATCCTCGCCATTCCTCCGCACACATGTGCGTTTTCTTGAGCGCATGCGCGCAGAAGCCGAACAGCAAAGCAAGGGGAAAGCCTTTTGTTATTCATGAGTGTTAAAACCAACAACCATTTGATGAATAATTTACATTTTAGAATGTGTTTAATCTTCTTGTGCAGCCCAAGGAAATGATTGGGAGAGCGCAAAGAACACTGACAAACTTCGTTCCTCGCTGTAAGGAACTCTTAGTGCCTTATCATTGCAAAAATAAAAAGAATTCAAGAAAAGGCACCTATCGGAGAAGAGCAACCGACCTATAAAAAAATGGTGAAGGACTTCAGTAACCAGTGGGCGGTTCCTTCAGGCGGTGCAGATTTGAGCTACCCCCAAACATTTCAACGTTTAATTTTCTATAACCATTACTTGATACGCTTTTATGCGTTAAAAAAAGTCTGTAAGAGAATTTTATCTCGTGCCTGATGTTTGTATATTTACTATAAATGTCCCATTTTCTATAGGAAACAACGTGTTGGTAGGCTTGTGAATTATTTTGACCGAGAGAGATTCCATGAACGCCATTGTGTGCACGCACCACTTGAAATGTCATCTCTCGTCACTGTGTTTCCAGGATAGCTTACTTCAAGTTTAATACAGATTGTTGTCGTGTAACAAAGTTAAGTAACATATTTTAAAATACTGTTAGATAATTATAGTAAAACAGTATATTAATGACAACAGTCATATATGTTGAGGAAAAACTTGCGCAATGTTTATCCCACATTCATAGAAAAAACACTATCCTGCAGCGGTAGAAATGGTTTCGTTAAAAACCTGCTGTTGAATGGCAGGCTATTGGAGTTTCGTATGAATTAGTCACTTTATTTTAATTGAATGTAAAGAAAATGAACACTAAATAAAACTTACATTCTAAGTCTTTCTTCCTTTTGATTGCCTATGAAGTATACTTACTTATCGGAAAAAATAGCATTAATTTTCTATCGGTATTCAATGAACTTTTTATTAACTTTAAATATTTTCTTATTAATTTTATTCTTGCTAAAACGTTGCGGGTATACAAGAGTACCCTGTGTCAGGAAGTGCTTTCATTTTTAAAAAAAAGTTTAATGTGAAGTAGGTTGTTAGACTAGCAACTGTATTCATACTTTATGGCATATTTTGGATTATTTAACTGCTGTTTAGTTTATATACATGCATACATATACCACATTATGAATAAGAAATGCATTTATTTTTTAAGTGTGAATTAAAAGTTTTTAAATTCTTTTTTAAAATCATATTCACCAAGTGTTTATATATCCCTCCACAGATATTTCCAGTTCACCTACACTGTATTCATTCTTTGCTCATCCTTGTGAATATGTGCTTTCAAAGCGGGCAATGGAACTGCCTGGACATTTTAAAAAGGCAAACGCTGGAGGACCGCTGGCTTAGCACCTCTGTAATTAATTTCATTCATCTCTCCATCCATAAAAAAGTTCGAATAATGCATGTGGATGCTATAACAATTCGATACAATACAAGAGACGCATCCATAGGTAGAATAAAGAGGGACATCCCTCAATATTTAATCCAACGCAATAATAAACGCAGCTATACTTTCTCTAATCTAAATACGTCTAAGTGTTAAGAAATTTATTTGACCAGTAAAAATATGTATTAGACCTAAATTTTTAGTTTTCTTCTGAATGCTGCAAACTTGAGAAGAAAAGTGTTCATGACAACTGGAGAACGCAAATCATTTATTAATTGCTGTATGCATAAATAAAATTCCATTATGTTTTAAGCAAAGTAGTGGTTTGTTTTAAAAACCCCGGGTTGCAACTGGTGCATTCTGAATTTTACACTCTCAAACATACTTATATTTTTAATTTGTTATATATTTTAACCTTTCTTTCTTGTTTCGGCGAACTCTTTGAATGTAATTTTCTATCAAAAGACTAAAGCCTATTGCATACTGAAATCATTAATTTATAAAAATATGTGACTAAGTGACTTTGTGACTCAGCAAATATTAAATAAATCCTGATGTATCATACACTTTACATACAGGATTCGGAAAAAATATAAACAAATAAAAAAGTAGCTTGACACGAAGTATTTTGAGAGTGGGAACGACATCTCACACTCTTCAATATGGAGTTATAGGCATATTACAAAAGCTAAAGCTAAGATCCAATGTGACGTATGCTAATGCTAATCAAAAATAAGCCAATGCTATTGCAGGGGAAATCATAAGTAGGCTTCACTTCAACCAAACTATAAATCACACACTGCCACTCAGTGTACAGGTCTTCGTGGAAGTGGTACGGTCTTTAGAGAACTATAGTACGTTTGGATGGATGGATGGATAGGGCTTTAGGTATTTGAGCCATGCTTACTACTCCCATTGGGAGTACCAGGGAGGACGGGATAAGGTGAGAGAAACACCGGCGGCCAAGATTTACGAGCGGTGCCTGCGTGGACGCAGTGGGGTCCCTACATACTTCCAGATAGAGAATCCCGGCGCCGATGAAGCCACCCTACGATTAGTACCTTTTCAAAGTGCAAGCCACTATCACACCGAGCTAGCCCACCTGTAAGAGAACCAACGGAATGAAATTATATAAATCAAGAGAGCGGAAATTTCCCAGAATGTAACTATTTACCCCAGCATTCGCCTAAGTAAGAAACCACGGAAAAAAAAAAACCAAAAAAAAAAACCCAAGGTCACTATATAAGGTAAATTGAATAAACAATTGCAATACTTGAACACCAATTAATTTAATTATATTACATATTAGCATTTACTGCTAATTGAAGCAGTATTAGCATCATACTTTCAAGCATAAAGGTTGACATTCTGCATCACACGGTAATACACTGGTGGCTTGTAGGGAATGAATGAATGGATGAATGCATGAATAGTGTTTAACGCCCTTTTTGCTACAGAGGCACCATGGGCGACGGACACTGATGATACACGAGATAAAATGAATATTGGGAAAGGTTTTTTTTTTAAGGAAGGAAATTTTCCAGGCGTACATTTAGGATAGCTCCCGGGATTTGCCATTTATGAGGACTGAGCAAAATCTGAATGAAAACCTTAGTCAGCGCGGTTCTGGCGGGATTCGAACCCCAGATCTCCTGCTCACTAGTCCGCGCTTTAACGACCTTGGCCACCCATGGCGGCGATCTACTAGACTGAGTTTCGGCCGGTCAGATGCATTTATTATTATTATCATTATTATTATTATTATTATTATTGTTATTATTATTATTCCTCTAGACTATTCATAAATACATTTGTAACTTTGCAGTTAACACCTGTAGCACACAAACAAGCATCCGAGAACGTTTTTTCCTGTTCATGAGGTGCCTTCCTCGTCCCCATATACTTGTAAATTCTTTGTAACTTTTTTTACCCCCGCACTCTGAATATTGCCTGTAGGAGTTAAACAGTATTCCAAATATGTTATGTTTTATTTAAATTCGTCTTACTTCATTCTAAGTCACAATTATACCATTTATTTTCTTGTTATTTGTACTTAATACAGATTACTGCATTCCTGAAGTATTACACACTGCAGTATCATTAGAGGTTTTAACAGTGCGCGCAGTTCTGAACCACCCGATGGTAAAATAATATTTTGTGCTTTCGACATATATTTAAATATATATTTCCCCTGCTTAATTCTTATGTTTTTTGTCGATTAAAGACAGATGCAGCTGACGAACTTCTTTTATTGCAAAAATCCGCTGATACATTGAAAAACATGTATTGCGAAAGACTGAAAATTCTACCAACAGCAGCATATTGAGTCAATCGTGCCCTGTTTGTGGATATTTTTGCCTTTAAGGTACGTAAATGCTATTTTTCCCCCAACATTAAATGTAAAGATATAATAACTTCAATCTTAATATCTGTTTCGAAAATGTAACGGAAAAAAATTCTTCTCGTAAAAAAGATAAAACTATGGAAGGAATATTAGGTATATTATAAATATATTGTTATTACCTCAAATATAGTACTCCTTATATGTTTTATTTTGCCTTTAAATTTTAAATATCTAATAAACATGTGTAACGATGGTGTAAGGAAAAGAAAAGAAGAAGAAATTTTAATAGAAGAATAGTTCAATAATTATGGGCGTATTTCAAGTGAAGGATTTAAATGTAACAGGTGATCTAAATCATTATTTTGCTAGCATTTAGAACTAGCATAAAAAAAATTAAAGGTAATGTTATATTCACACAACCCGCCTAGTTATTTATAACTAATACAAACACGGAGGAAATTTAATTGAATCTAGAAAGACATGCAGGAAAAAATATTGAATTTTACAGATGATGTAATTGTTGAAATACCACTAAGTTGCAGATGAACCGATGCATCGTGCCCAATCGATTCAAACGTTTTAGGTGACGTAAGCCCTGAAGATAAAACTTTCCAACGAATCTTAGCCGTGGTAGAGGTGCTGTGTCTACTTTATCCGGACACTAAGGACGGGTATATTTATTCCACAGTAACTTAGCTACTTTGTTTTCTTTCTTTTCTTGCCCTTCGCATACATATAACAATCCTGTGAAGACAATTATGCGAAATAGAAATGAAACTGTTAATGTGAGGGTTTAAGCAGCTTGTGTAGTTTAAGAAACGTTTATCAACAAATCAATGCTGGTGTCAAAAGTATTACATTGTTTTGCAGTAAACAGTAGCGATGATAAAGAAAAAATTCCGTAACTTACCATAACACTCTTATATGAAGGTACTGTTTTGAAATTTCGGTATATTTAAATATTTCAAAAATTGTTTATCCTTGTGTATGTTAGAATGAGCGATCAGTTGCAAGAATTTCTAAATTATTGAATTTCTACAAACCATTTTGAGCATAGTCAGTTAAAGAATTTACACTCTCCAGTGTCAATTCTGTTTCCTTGAACTTCCCCACCTCCTCCCTGGCGTGCTGGTATTGTAGCTGTTGTCTGAGGCCGGGCCACCCGTTAAGGGACAGCTACGTCCATAAAATGGGAACAACGATAAAGGTGGCATGATTATGGTGCGTCTCAAACCTATTGAGACCTAACCTAATCAGACCATGGGTTAGCAAAGGAAAAATTTCCATGGTATATCCGCGAGTCGAACTCGGGATCCCAGAAGCAGTGATCAGGAATGCTATTTGACCAAGAGGCAGGTCGTTTAAGAATACAAATATAAAATTTTTACTAAAAATTGCTCTACCAGTGATATTATATGTATATTCTCGTGTTTAATATTTATTTTAAGCTATCCACTGACGCAGTTGTATTTTCCTCTACAAATCCTCTAGCTAAAAACCACTTTCCTATGTGTATTGTGCATGTTTATAATTTTGAATATGATACTTTTATCGAAATGCAAACATACAGCAACGCATGCATTTTATCTTTCCACCGAAGTAGACTGGAAAGGCAGAGTAAGGCTGTACACCGACCGAGACGCGACAGGTAAATTGCAGAAAACTCTCTTACTCTTTCTAAAGATGTGCTAGAAAATGTTCCCCGTTTGCTGTCAGGTAGAAGTTATAATGCCTTAACACTTTTGAATTGCAGTTTGCGGCTAAGTTTCCGAAATGTTGGCCATTATTTATCATTTGCAGTTTATCACCCTGTCTTTTAAATTGCTCCATTAAAATAACAAACTTACTGCTCCATAACTCAAAGTAATAATGTACGCAAAAACTGACAACCGCCCCATTAGCGGTTTGCCGCGTCCTTGAATGGCAGTATAAGATTTTCAAAACATGAAAACAGACAAAAACAAAAATTATTTTATTACATTGATGAATGACGATATACAAATACTGTTTAATAGGGAATGTGAATTTCTCGCGCTAAAAGTTAAGTTTACAATATTCTGTTAGCTTAATGTGTAACGTACACATGATATTAGTTTCACTGTTGTCACTTCCAGTTCCGCCTTGAGAGATGTATAAGTTGAAGAATGTTCAGTTCCGCCTATAGCAAACGGTCTATGGAGAGTTTGTTCTTCCCTGCAGCACAGCTCAAAGATCGTTTACATTTTGAAGTATTAATTTAAAAGGAAGGTACCGCCTATGGCGGTAAAAGCGGGTGTTAAACACCATTAAAAAAACAAAAAATGGAAGGTAGACTCGAGCCACAGTTTGTGCTCTAACGGAAGAAAACGTTAACACCTCTGTTGTCATTGTGAGAGTGTCGTCGAATAACTTTAAGAACACTTTAAGAAATTCTGAAAAGTTCACTGGTGCAGTCCACATATGGTAATTGAAAAGTTGCACATGAGAGGTGTTTGTACTCGGTGGGTTCTAAGATTGCTGATTTCCGAACAGGATTTCATGCTGTTGAAGATGTTACAAAAAGATGCGAAGTTTCTTTCAAAAGTAATCACTGCTGATAAAACTTGACTACATCATTGGCTTAACTGAGAGGAAACATCAACGACCTGTGTGCAAATCTCCATCATCACAAACAGCATAAAAAACCAAAACGACTTGCTCTGCTGGGAAAGTTACGGACATCTCATTTTTCGATATTCAAGGAATGTCGTGACTGCACATACAAATGTGCCCTGAAAACTCTGCAAGGTTACATTTCCGCACAAGTTGGCTGCTGCACCACGATAATGCATGACCCTATAGTTCAGATTTAGCCCCGTGTGACAAATTGAAGAAACACTTTCATGGGAGGCATTTTCTATCGTCATAAGCTATCAGCATGTCTTTGAAAACTGACATAATCGCTGAGACAAGCTCACTGCATCAAAAGGGGATTACTTTGAGTAAGATCAACAAAATTATGACACGAGTTAAAAAAGTTATATAATTAAAAAAAATCATTCTTTATTGAACAGCCTTTGTTAATACTTTTTATTTCTTGTACAAATAGCCTAGCTTGGGCAAACTTTTCTGCGGCATCTGAAGATGTGGCGTAATAGATGTGCTGCGAACTCTTGGGTCTAAGCACGGAATAAAAGGGGTGAAAAACGTCAATAAAGAATGGCCAGAAAGAGAGAAAAAAAAATGGACTTGTAACATAACCTCCCGTTGGAGGTTGTTCCCCAGAGAAATCCAAACGGAATACGAATTGTTCCTGTGGGGTTTTAACTGGACAACAACATCCGGTAAGAGCGTCTGAATTAGCAGACGCCTGTTCGTTACGGGATAGCCAATTGCCATGCAGGCAGGTACTCTGGTCTTTCCATCCTTTCGTTTCCTTCACAAAGTCGTACATTAAAAAAATGTGCTCGCTTGCTCTATTGTGCTAGCCTTCACCTACTGATTTGTTATAGCTAGATAGATTGTAACTAATTTTCTCTCTCTTTTTGCCAATCAGCATTTTAACCACGCAGGAATCTACCGTCAATTTTGCAACATGTTCCATCATTGTCTTCACAGTTTAGATTTCGTGGCTATTTCCGGCTTCTTAAAACAGCTGTTTGCACGTTCTCTATTTTCGGTTGATTTCTTGCGTTATCCTTTATCATCGTTTACTTATGTGTACATCTCAAAGTCTTATCAACTACTTCTATATTTTATCTTATGTGTTATTTTTAACGCAAGGGTCGAGTCCTTAAAGGCATCAATAAAGGTGGTAAGAAAATTCTGCTCATAAGGTTGGTATATTTGCTAATAGATCTGGAGGTACAAGGAGGCAATCCTCCCACCAGAGTACTCAACATAAGACATATAATCAATCAGAAGAAAAAACAATTATATACTCATATCTCATACAAAAATTGGCGGACTGCCAATATACAGATATTCATAAACTACATGAATACTTTCAGAAATTGTAAAGTGATTTTAGTAAGCAATTGAAATAGGGAATCTATGACCTGCCTGTTCAAATTATGAATTTATGGCGTTAACTTTCTAAATGACCAGTATGCCACTGACCAATGAAATTCCACCACACAATAATGACGGAATTTTGTGGAGCACTTTCTTTGGCAAGTCGGTCAAGTAAAAACAGGTCATCGTTATCGAGTTTACATCTTTTATGTGTGCTCATACTGCATTATAAGATTTCAAAACAAAAACAAAATATACTCCATAGGATCTGATAGCTAGAGATAAAGTTATGGATAAATGATTTGTTCTAGTAAAAATGTAAGGAAATAATCCTAGAAAATTGTTGAACCCAATACAACAGTCAGGTATATAGCTCCCTATAGACCATAAAAAAAAAAAAAAAATTAACGTTGTCAGTGCTGTTAATAGTATAATTAGTCCTTAAAAAGGCTGTTGATCAGTTATAGGAATTTTCTTTCTAGCAAAACAAAGTTGAAGATATTCTATGGGAAAAGTTTCATGCCTTTTTATTTACACCCGGTAGAAATAACCCCATAGTTCGAAAAGAACTAAAAATTAGTATCTACTATACAAGTAAAGGGGTCATCGAAAAGTCGCTCCGTAGCCATTGTGTAGCCCAGATTTCGCCAGGGAAGCGAACTCGGGTAGCAGCACTAATTTCACGCCGAGCGTATAGTTATTGTGTTCACTTAATCACAAAGGCAAGCACACACACTAAAGTCCAAACCTTAGCAACGGTGGACGGATTACCTGCTCAAAACCGGTTTCGAAGGAAGGAATATCAGAAATGTGGGAGTATCAACTTAACTGTGCGATGCACATCACCCGAGTGCAGAGGAACTATTTACTATTACTGTAAATCTATCTGTAAAAGAGGTAGGACGATTTGGACCCCTGAGCGAGCGAAACGGACCTACAGACAATACATGAGATTGATGTTTGTGGTTTTTAACGCAGCTACTTGGGTTCCCAAACACAAAACTGAATTTTTATTGATACACCGGTAGTTATAGTTGTAATAACAAAACTAGTTCTTAATAAACATTTGTACATTTATTAATGATTACCTTTTGTTTTCCTTTTTCATTGTTTTTGAAATCGTTAACAACTCTGTAAAATAATTGAGGTTAAATTGATAATTTGGAAATTTTAACAAAGTGATGTGTACATTCAATTCCTTCAAGACTGCCATAAGTTATGCTTGTTTTTAGAAAACGACTTAAGTTTCTAGTGAAGAAAAAAAACTTTGTTCTAAAGCTGAGAAATGATCAGCTACACAGCCCTGTCATCATGAACTACCTTGAAGATCCCTGATACTGATAACCTTCATGATCAGTTAATTCGTGGTTTTATTGAACTTTTACATTTTTACGTGAATCCAGTTGCTATTTTTATATAAGGTACATTAGTAATGTGCCCAAAGTTAAAGAAGGAATTGGTTTTGAATTATCTTCTGCATTTAACCAATATTATAAATCAATCCTGTATTAGATAGTCTTAAGCTCATTAATTACAGATTACATAGTTATAGCAAATTATTCATGTCCATGGAATCAAGAAATATTCCCCTCGCACCATTTCGACCAGTTTTATGTTTTCAGATCTAATACTCAGCCGCTTTTATAAATTGGAATTCACTGAGTAAATCAAATATATTATGAATATAACATTGGTTTCATCAGTCCAAAAGAATTGTTTTTACGTTATCTCAAAGATAAATATGTAATGCAACATGACCAGTCTTTTTCATGTATTGTTTGTCTTGTAGCTTACTGCCCGTCTATCATTACCAATACCCGAATTTTATGTTTTAATGCTACATATTTATCTACAATATAAAAACATGTTGACAAGATGCCCTATTAGGAATGTTTTCTATAAGTTTTATTTTACATGTGTTTAAATATTTAGAACAATATTACACATTTCACAGTATACTAAAGGGTTTTCATATTTTAACATAATTACGTCACTCACATTGTCATTACATTCAAAGATCATGTTGTCGCCAACAATTTTTCCCCCTCCCTCAATACTCATATAAGAAATTGCAAGTCATTTATTAACTACGGCCATCTTCATTATCATCCAGACTGAAAACGTTTAAGTGCTTTCACAACAGGTAAATGTTGACAACAACAAACATATTTATAAGAACATGCATTCTTGCCTGGCTTATGCATTGCAACAGACAGAGATCAATTCAAGAAAGTAAATATACTCATATTGAAGCGACAAAGGTTTATGGTCATCTTATTGGGTACAATGCTACAATTACTGGCTACTTGCCATATCTCTCCCTGCAAAGCCAGAGGTATTTAACTTGGTTTAAAGTTGTGATTTTCTACAGTAAGCACTTCGAATCTGTGAAGTCAGAGATGGAGACATAAATTAAAATTTTCTTTGAAGTTATTACAGACAAATATTTCAGAGTTCTTCTCCATTGTAATACATTTTCAATTTTCCACTTAAAACATATGCAGTTTTGATTTATTTTAATATTACACTCAATTAACAGTTCTCTAAGTGAACATATCAAAAAAGGCTTTATGATCACCCTCTTCTTTTGTGATCGATATGCAGCAGAGAAATTTTAAGAAAACGAAGTTAGGACATCCAATTTGTTTAGGATCGACGCGGAGAAAAAGTTAGTGGAAATATCATAGTACTTCAAGCGACTGGATTTGCCCCTACTTGCAAAAATCTAAAAAGAATAACTACTTTCAACTTAGCAAAGTCAACATACTTGAAGTGTAAGTTCGGTGACTTGCTGGTTGAGACTGGAATGATTCCTTTATGAGGAGGAACCCTTAACTGTGAGAAAGGAGGAAGACATCCTTATCCCTCGGGGCTTAGAAAATAAAATAAGCAAACAGAAAAAAGCATTTTTAGCTGTTGCAAAGACACTCTCTGAAATCAGTTTGCTGGAAAACCCCGCAAACATTTACAATATAGACGAGACCAAATTGCAATTAAATAATAATGAGACCGGCCATGTTGCTGTAAAAGGCAGTAGTCCGGAAACGTATTGAAAGGGGTGAAGCAATCACAGGTATCGGTTGAGGTAATGTGGAGGGGTCTTTTTTACCTGCTGATGACTGTGAAAACAGACATATTTAAATGTGGCCGTGAAAATGTTGCAATTGTATATGAAATATGATCGAACACAATTTACATAAATGGAATGCATATTTCTGCGTGTTAACTTTTTTAATGTATGTATTTAATGCTTAATATATAATATGTGTACTCACTTAATGCCTTGTAATAATCTCATTGTTGCATAAGTTGCACAACACCATGTCACCCATATGATCTTTATATTTTTATATGTTCATATGGAAGTCACAAAATAATTTTGAGATTTAGATTTTTAAACGGATTACTCTGACAAGGCAGTTATTTTATTATTATTATTATTATTATTATTATTATTATTATTATTATTATTATTATTTTTTTTTTTTTTTTTGCAAAATAATTACATACTAATGATACAACTTTGAAGATTTTAAAAACAAATTAAAACTTTCTATAGTATAAATTACTGATGAATCTGAATCTTTTGTTCCCTAAGGAAAGGCTAAATGGTCACTGGGGGATAGGAAAGCAGTACAAAATGAAATATATTTTCTAAACAGTTTGGTAAAAACTGCATTGCCACTGAAACCTTTACAATACAAGGTGCAAGGTAGAAGTCAATAGTTAAATGCTCATTATTTAAGCACTTTCAGCTACAGTGCATCATTGAATTGTTACAGACTAACTAAATGATGTACAAATTTGGGATGAGCTCATGTGCTTACGCAATGAACAGGACAGGAAATGTTTGAGAAGCACTGATCCCTTAAAGCAGTAACTGATGGCTTCACCCCTTTAATACTCAACATTATCAGAATTGTTAATTTCATAATGAATATAATTAATTCTACTAATTACATTTGCTTTGTTGTATATTAAATTAAATATTTGTAATGACATAGTTGAACGCTCACCAACAGGAACATATTCACGTTAAGCATGATATGTGTAAATAATCAAAAAGAATGTGAAAATGTACATTACTCTGTAGCTGAGTTACATGAGATACCCGTGCCTCTCCACCGTTAATGTTTTGGGGAAAATTTTAACAAAGGAAAGAAGGGTCCTTCAAGGTCCCTTCACGGGCCAGAGGCTTTGCTTTGTTTGATCGTTTAAAAGGTCAAAATTGTAAAGAAAATATGGCGTGAGGAAAGTCACACAAGCGTGCGTGTAGAAAAAAAAAAATCCGTAACATTTAAAGAGTCAACAAACTGCCCGGGATTTAAAAAACAGCGAATGGACACGATGCGTAAGATTCGTTTTAAGAGCAAATCGGAAAGACCGTCTGTAATCGATAAGAGTAGAGGATTCGAGGAAAAGTTCTCGAATCTATTAGGAAAATTTGAAAGATTACTGTAGCATCTCAACTGCTAAATATAAAAGTAGTATACAAGAGGTAATTGAAGGTCTCAGAGACACTGGAAGCTGAGATTCGGAAGTGGCAGGGCGCTACTTGAAGCTTATGTTCGGAAGAGGCAGGACTTAATTTGAGTTTAGACTCAGAGGAGGCAGAATTTTCAAGTATAAATTCCCCAAGCCTGCGTAAAGTACTGCGTGAATAGTGACAACTTTCAATGAGTGTTAATGATAAATTGTAGTGTTTGAGTGGACGTTTGCATATAGAAAACAATAATAACGAAAATATGTTTTAAACGAAGTCATACGCAAGAGTAGAGAGTTTAAAGTACGCGAGCTCAAGGGAAATTCAATTTTGCGATTACGAGTGTCTAAGTCAGTTGCAATATACATAACGTGACTTTCGACATTTTTGTGAACGATTCAGTTGCTAAGATAAATCTGAAGTTCCCTTTCTTATTAGCATGTGGTGCTACACGTAGTCAGTCAGGAATAAACTGTGGTTACAAATTAATTCATGAAGCGTCTTATATCACTCCTTCTTCCCCTTAATATAAATACCAGGAAATCCAGCACATCTACATGGAAAGGTAGCTACTTCTGCTTGTAACTAGGAATAACTACATACGGGCTAGAGCCGAGGCATCTTCAAGACAATAATCGTCAGTGGAGGGGAGACAAGCAGCAGCTGGCCCATGCATTAGCGGCCCATACTACTTAAGCCAATCCCCATTAAATCAAACAATCAGTCAACCCTTCAAGATGCCACTTTAAAATTTTGTTACACCAAAATATGATTTCGTCGTCCGTTTTTACTGATCCCGAAAAGACAAAATCACTCTTGTTTAAATCAAAACCAGTACATTAAGAGTTTTGGCTACAAACATTCAAATTCAAGTGGATTGACTATCAACCATTATAAATAGTTTCCATTTTATTGTTAGAAGGGTTTGTTTCGTTTGTTACAAAAGAGTGAAACTCTTATATTTGAGAATAATTTTGGCCTTTTTAGTGAAGATGCCTATATATTTTGTTCACTTATGATTACCAAAGGCGCATGTTGAAGCACATATTTCAGGCTCGATACTATATAGAAAGCACAAGGAAAAATTGAAACTTAATGAAAATAGCAGGAGAGTGAGTGGAGATATTGTTACACCACGATGTGAACGGTTTGAAGTCCGTGGTCCCACGCACGCGCCCTTACACTTAGACAATGTGTTATTAATATTGAAAATTCCACACCACCATGTTCGCACTTATATCTTCCATTTTTCCTCACTGTATATGCCCTCAGCGATTCCTCGATTATTTTTTTCATTTTACTATTGACCTTTCGATGCAACGGTAATGGAATTACAGAAATAGACAAATTAAAGTGCCGGTAGGTACACTAGTGCCATTGGTTAATTTAAATGCAGGGTTATATTTTGGTGCTAAACTGCAGGGTACCACTCTTAATTGACAGCGCCACGGGTGGCTGAGGTCATTAAGGTGCGGACTCGTGAGCGGGAGATCTGGGGTTCGAATCCCGCCAGCACCGTCCTCCCTTACAGGTTTTTTCCAGGTTTTCCTTAGTCCTCATAAATGGCAAATGTCGTGGAGATGCCCTAAACTTAGGCCTGGAACGTTTCCTTCCTTAAAAATAAAATCCTTTCCCAATATATCATTTCATTTTATGTATCATCAATGTCCACCGCCTGTGGTGCCTCCGTAGTAAAAACGGGCGTTAAACACCATTCAATAAAAACAAACAAACAAACAAACTCTTACGTGATGTGCGCAGTGACGTGACCTCTCACTGCGGCGCCTCTTGTGCAATCATAAAAATTAGTGCGTAAGTTTGCATGAACCAGTATCAAGTTACCAGAAGGATGTGAGTGGAAAGAGAGCAATCAGGCTGTAACGAGTCGCAATAAAACACTGGGTACTTCTGTTTCTAAGGTTAACCCGAGATTAGGTTTAGGTTAGTGTGTGTATATGAATTGATTAGGAATTCCATTTTTACCGATTGTTACCCACTTGTAGTACTTATTTTCTGTACATTTTTCTTATTTTGATACTGTTGGCATACCTGTATGTTAATCGTTTGTTGTCTGATGTCACTATATTAAATATGACGTCTAATCTCTTAATAATGTTTCTACTCACTTTCGTGTTATTTTAGATTAGTTTCTACTTTTTCTTGCCTACATTTGAGCTTCGCCTTAAGTAAATTTGGAAAGGACTACAAAAATCATTGGGTTTTGCAACAAACTGCGAGACAAGAAATGCGCCACCAGGGCTATAGTTCAAGTCTTAAATTTACACTATCCTAATAGAGAAGAAGTGAAGACCGAGATAATTGGATATAGTTTAGAAAAGATTGCTCGAAATCATCCGAAATTACAGCCACAAACATTATGCCATTAACTGCCAAGGTTTACCTCTAGTGTTCTGAAGCCTCTTACTAGAGCAGGAGAATTTGAGCAGAGGTCGCCGTTTAGATCTTCCTTCCAAGCCAACAACACTTGCAGAGGTCACTGACAGGCTTTCCGGATGAATTGACAGATTATGTTCCTACCGATCGACTCTTATGTGACTGAATAGAAAAATCAATTCTATTTCGTTACTATAGAAACAATAAGCGGTTTATCCGAGTATTGTTTGTTTATTTACGGACGCTCTTTAACATCACAGGTCATCAGCGCAATCCGAGTATGAAGAAAAGACACTTATGCTGTTTTACATACAAATACTGACTTTAATATTCAAGTTTTAAGTGAAATTTGGTACCCTTAACCATTGCTTAGCACAAATGATGGAATTGAAATAAGGACTGAATGCATGTTACTAAGCATGTTGAAATACGGATGGCTTTAAGTGCCGATATTTTATAATGGTAGTAAATATGAGCATTTATATTACATTATGAGCTCCCATTTGAGTTTAAAGCATCTTATAGTACATAAGCCACACCTGTAACCTTGTTCTTGCTTCCAACGATTCAGAAGTATCTGCATTATGAACTCTTTACCTAACGAAGGCCAGCGAATGGTCATGTGATGGCGCTAACATTTTTGCTAGGTGCTTGCCTTCGAGGATTACGTGATGTTTTATTAACAAGACTTTTAAAGCCTTCTAACATTTATGGCTGCAGTATAATGCGGAAAGAAGACGTTACGAAACAAAATGCAGTAGCGTGGGTCAAAAGAACTTGAAGCTTAATTTTTTAAAAAGCGTAACTGCAGAGCTTCTTGTTTACTGCGATTCAACAAGAATTAATGGCTCAAGTAAAAACAGAAGGGTTTTTCCTTGAAGATGGAGAAGTACTTAAGATTTAATATATATGAACGTGATCAAAATTTAAGCTATTTTCCCCAAACTATTTTTATAAAAACTATAAAAGTATGCTCTATTTAGATATCAGTATCATGAGATTTTATCACAAGTAAATAACATAAGAGGGTCTGAGATTACCGATAAATTCACAAATGCAGTGAATTTATCTGAAAAGCTCAACCCCTGGAGTGATATTTATTAGGACTATTTGACGAATAAAATAAGAATTTAAATATAATTCCTCTAAATTTGACTTACAAAATCGTAATAATTGTGCGTATATTTGTACTTAACCTTGCGCCATAAGAATGCCGATTGTCAGTAATGCCAACAGAGAAGAACAAAATAGGGGTTAGGACTATTTCATGAATGGAATAAGAATAAAAGTTTCATATATATTTGAAATACGCGCACAGAATATTAACACTTGTATAAAATGTTATACTTATGAATATCTATTCTATGCAGAAACCGTGAGACTGAAATGGACAAAAGTTGACTATTACAATCACTATTCTTCGATTTTCTAATACCAACCGAGAAAAAAAAAGCAAAAAAAAAAAAAAAAAAAGCAAAAGATAACATACAGTATCTCTTTTTTTTTTATATTCTGTGCTTTTTGGAATTCCTAATGATAAGATCGATTTGCACATTTGACGCATCACCAAAACGCTTTGAAGAACCCTCCATTTTGCGTTATAATTGTTCATTGTCCATTTTTTTGTTGCTATCAATAGCTCTTCACCGCCTCCAGCAAAAGTGATCAGTGATATCTGTTCAGGAACTAAGTGTACGTATAGAGTTGACTACATTGACCACAAGACAAATGTACGTCGCGTAATAAAACGGATTTGATATTTTTTTCGATAATTTACTCAGTAATCCGACTGTGATTGGTCAAAATTCAAAACTTTATTTCGTTTCATTTGTCGATTTTAAGGTAGCGTCACATGAGTGAAACGGTTATCCTAATATATTGACAGTCTTTTAAAGAAAATTTTTTCACTTTTATGAACATTAATTTAAGAAAATAGCGATAAGCTTTCAATCATAATTAAGATATGCGAGAAGGCACTAGCAATTAATTACAAACAATAATAGTTTGGCACATATTGCAATTTCACTCACAAAGAATGAATAAAGTTAGTTATCTAAGCCTCATTGCAAATTCTACGTTTGAATTGTTTACCCGTAAACGTGAGAATAGGAATTCTGAATATATCACGTAGGTTTTTCTTTCATATTTGTACACAGGATGCGGGAAAAAATATACACAGAAGGAAGTCGGAAAAACGGTACCTCAAGAATGGAAAGAAATGGTCTCGGACACAGCTCTGCAGGCGTTAACTACAAAGCTAAATCAGTTTATAGAGACCAAAAGGCTGAAAATACAATAACCTATCTTAAACAAATCATTTATTCTGTCAAATACATGCCGTAATAATTAACTGGACATCAAATACAATAGTCACTCATAAAGCTCATCTATTGTAGTTCTCTAAACACCTTAGCCACACCCATGAAGACTGAGTGGCAGTACGCGACTTTTAATTAAGTTAAAGCTTGTGACTGCGCATCCACGAACTATATTGTTTAATTTTGAATGGCTACGAACACATGTTTCATCGCAACGAAGTAATAACTTTTATCCATACCCATATATTTATGGTCTTTCTTTCCTATTTTCAAGCAAAAATTCTCTTTCAAAACATTCGCAAATTATTTACACTTATATTTTCCGCACCGTATACTAATCTTATAGCAAAATGAACATGAGTTACAAAGTTTTTATACAGATATAAGTAAACTTCAAGTATTATGCCGATTAATTACAATACATTGAAGGAAAAAATAGAAATAAATAAAGAAGAAACAACTTTCAGATAGTAATGGAAAGTACAGAAATATTATTTGCATTGAAATTAGTTTGGGATTTGAATAAAATTAAAATTCAATAATCTGAAGTGGTTGCTTAAAATGGTAAATGCAAAAATACACTTTAGAAAGCATACAGGAAATGAATGCTTTATATATGCATTAAATATAAACATTGTTGATGATAAAATATAAGAAAAATATTGTACACCGTATGCTGATAATATACTGCCGAAACATTTACACTATTTAAAAAAAAAAGGTAGGCAAGCATTGGAACGAAGCAGGTGTATAACATAAACCCTGAAGATTGCGAACAAACACAAAGAACTTAATCCTAAAATATACTCAAATCAGGTACTTTAAAATGTTTTACAAATCTAAAGGTGTTTTATCGCTCAATGCAAAGTTTATTCGGCTCTGTCAAGACTTGGTTATCTGGATCAAACCGGTGAGAGAAATACAAAAAATATGCCACACCAGATAAATATGATATGAACGTACTAAGGTGGGTATGTCCATAAGTTTCCGGCCCAACCATTTTCTAGGTATGATAAAGACAAAAACTATAGTTCACTTTTCCATATTATTTACTCCTTATTGCAACGCACTTCTCTCTTTGAATTAACAACCCCCCCCCCAAAAAAATAGCCAGAAGTCTTGTATTCAAAATGGACATAAAAACATCCATCACTTCTTCGTTACACTTAAATTTCCTTCCTCGAATAGTTTTAATAGTTTTAATCTTGAGTTTTGAGCAGAGGAAATAGTCACTGGGAGCTAGATCTACGCTGTAGGGTGGATGGTCGACCTCCTTGAAGCTACATTTTTTCATAGCTTGTTTTGCAACAAGAGCTGTGTGCACAGGTGCGTTGTCGTGAATAAGGCGCACGCCACCACTCAGCTTTCCTCGACTTTTCTCTTTGATGGAAGCACGTAGTCTGCAGTATGTCAGTGTAGTAATCCCCATTTACTATGGCGTTTTTCTCCTTGAAGTCATTGAAGATTATTCCTTCACAGTCCCAAAATGTTGTGGCCATGGTCTTCTTGGTTGACTGAGTGACCTTGGCCTTTAGAGTTGGTGCTTCGCCAGGTTTGCGCCATTCCATTGATTCTCTTTTGGACAAGGGAGCATAGTAGAAGACCATAGTTTCATCTCCTGTAACAAAAGTTTGCAGAACTTCTCTCTTGTTGCCAGGATAGAGCTCCAAAAATACGTGACAACAGATGACTCGTTGCTGCTTTTGCACTGAGGAAAGAAGTCTAGGCACCCATCTTGCACTAATCTTATTCATGTTCAAATGTTCATGAATAATTTGAAGGACTTTTGTTTTACAAAGGCCCAACCTTGCTGCTATTTGTTTAACTATGAGCCGATCTTCCATAATTTTTCCTTCCACAAGAGCGATGTTTTCAGGAGTGAGCACCTCCAAGGTCCGACCTGTATGCTCTTTATCTCCAATGCTTTTCGACCCATTCGAAAAAGTTTGGCCCATTCTTTTACGGTAGAATATGAGGGGGATTCTTTGCCATATATAGCGTCCAATCGCTGTTTAATTTCATTTGGAGTAAGTCCATATTTTGTGAAGAACTTAATAACAGCTCGAAACTCCATCATAAACATGCCACAATCTTCTTCACATAGCCTTCTGTATCTGAGCAATTGAACACAGCGGAGCGGAAGTTACAGCTGCAATTATTCACTTAACAGATAATGTATGACATCAGATTAGGATTTTGTGAAGGCGATAATCCTTATCGGCGAGGCCGGAAACTTTCGGACCCACCTTCATATCTTAAAAATAATCTGTAGTAGAGAAGTAAATAAAGCTATGAGTGGAAACAAAAAGACGTCTAAATAAACGCATTCTTTTGAACATCTTTATATGTTATATTTCTATTATAGAACAACATTGCTGACAAAGAGTGTGGTAGAGCACTGTTTTCGCCTGGAGATTTTATTTGTTATGGTTTCAGAAGCATGACTGCTATTGGTTCTGGGTGTTTTTGCCAGTAAAGCCAATCCTAGTGGCGTTTATCTCAACTCAATTATATGACAATAGGTACAATAAACGTATTTTGTATGCAAGTTGTTAGAATAATCTGTCTGCAGAATTTTTTTTACAAAAATTTCGGTTCCTATAATGCTGTAGAAATTAAAACACCTGTTCGAGTCAATATGTTATGTTATTATTGTTTTCTTCAGAAATATAGCTGCTGTAATCTTTCGCACAGTATTTTATTTCACTATCCTATTCAGTGTAAAATATTAAATCTGTAACTGTTCGTATTATTATTATTATTATTATTATTATTATTATTATTATTATTATTATTATTAAGATAATTAGTGAAGAAATAACAACCTTAACAATGGCACGATCTAGGGTATTTTTAAGTTAACATTTATCAGATTGGAAAATAAAACTGTGTTGAAACGTGAAAATTCTTTATTTTATTACTTACGCGAATATGCCTGTAGTGAAAAATACATGCCTAAAATAGAGTTGAATAGCATTAGATGGCTCAAGCCCTTTGAGCGTTTTAGTAGTTTCTCGTGGCCACTTACGTTAATACTGAGATAGATTTTTCCTTTACACAAAATATCCCCTCCCCCCTTTAATTTTTTATTTCATTCTGTTGGTTCTGGGGTAAATGGTGCAGTGTGCAATATGATGATGGTTTGCGCTTTGGAAAAGTTTCTGCCTCAGGTTTTGGTATGAAAGCCGTCCTTACGAGAGGCTTTAACTACCTGGGGGCTTCTCATTTCGAGTACTCTATCTGGAAATATTGTTTTGAACTTAAATATATGCCTCACCACTTCTAAATTCTGGTTCCTGGTGTTCCCTTATCTCTTTCTTCTTCCCGGAGGTGGGACGCGTAGACACAAACGGCCAGCCCTTGAGCAAGGCTGAAGAATCCAAAATGTCTTCCTTCGCCCCTACTAATCCAATGCAATGACGAATCCAGCTTAGGTTCTTTGTCGAGACAGGTTGTCTGCGTGTGGATTTCTCCCATCTGAGAGGCGAATGCCAGTAATTTTAGGCAAGGGCAGAATCTGGACTCGTACATCAACGTTCATCGATTTCCTTGATTGTAAAGGAAAGAGCAATATGCTAGTTGTAAATGCAAGCATCCGTTCAAATATCTTTAGATATGCCCAAAAAGTAAAAATAATTATAGGCAAGTGGATTGATCTACTAGATCGCTTATCTTTGACGTGTTTTGTGTACAGCAATATTTTGTTCTATCAGCATAGTAATTGACCTTTTGTCCTGTCTTCCCTGTCAACTCGAATTTATCAGTGACTGATAGTAACGAACTGGATTGGATCCAAAATCATGCATTGTTGCGAACTTCCAATCACCCTTTTATAATTAAAGCACGTTATCAACACTGCGTCTTTGAGGGCATTATAGGAACTTTATTATAGGGAATAAACAAAGAATTGCGATAAGATTAAAAGTAATGGTAAAAATATCTCACAATGCTGTTATGATTTATTTTATTAGAGGACAGCGATATACACATCCCGAATCCAAACTCCCGAATTTTAACATCTTCTTTATACATTATTTGAAAACCATTTTCACGAAGAGAAAAGTTCCTGTTGATAAATAGTAATTTTTGCCAACTACAAAAATAACAGAAAAAACAATTGAACGTTTCTATAACTGCACAATATTCCAATATACACTTTTCTTGATATTGCTATGCATTACGGTCCATTTATGGATTTAGGTACGATTTTACAGCTAAAATTTCTTTATTATCTCAAGATGTAATCTGAAATGGACAACGAATCAACAATTGTAACGAATGGAAAATGCACGAAAGTATCATTAAATGTTTATATTTACTAGAAAAGTAAAAATGGGACAGATGGTAAAATTTACTGGGATTATAAGCACCCGAAGCAGAAGGAGTGCAATACAAGTCAGTCAAAATAAAAAGACGACATGAACTCACATTCGCATGAGCATGACAGAAGTCAAAACTGTAAAAGTAAAAAGTAAAACGAATGCAAATGAACATCCTGAACTAAGCTCTCCACAAATTATGAGGAACAAATTACATGAAGTCGTTTCCAATGTTTAACATTGTTACATGTGAAAATTTGAAGAAAATCATAAGAACGGGAAAAGCAGAGTTTACAAGTAATTTATAGCCGACAGAATTTCAGAAGATTCTAGAAATATTTTTAGAAACTTTACAAGGAGACAATGGCCTTCTGTTTGATGGTTTTGCTGAAGCAGGAGTGCCGGCATTGTGTACTCGTGTTGGGAAAGTGTCAAAAATTAGATATATTATCTAACAGTCATATTTGGTTCCTACATGGAACTTTCAAACCGAATTCCAATATATTTACGCAATTATTAATAAATATGGAAAAGAAAATGTTTCACAAATGCTTATTCCCGTACGTTAATTTATACGCTACTGCCCAGAGGTAATATATAGGATGCATCATCCAAAAAACTACCACCACAAATATATCTGAAATGACTGGCGCTATTGATGCGGTATTTTCACCGAAGTGAAGTAATAATATAGCCCATACAAAAATTACAATTATTAAAAATGTATTTCAAGTATAAAGTTGCATTTTTCAAATTGACTTCAAGAAATTAAAAGCAGATGAGATTAAAATGCCAAGAGGTTTACGAGGCATCGTTATATGCAAGGCTCGGATTTTGAGACTTTAGAGAATCCCCCATGATCATTAGGCTTAAATGCATTATAAAACAACAAATTTTAAGCATCAAATGCCAAAAAAAAACAAAAAAAAAAACATAAATATTCTGATTTTCTTCTGTTCTTGTGACGAGGTTTTGAACCTCGCAGTACCAGTGAACCATCTCATTACTTGCAATGTATAAAACTATTGCTTCTGTCTGAAAAGAAGGGTAAAAACGTTACAGCATTCGACAAACAAGAGCCAATGCTCCAATTCACCCATGAAACACCTGTGCATCTGCTGCAAGTCGTGTCAACAAGTTAACAAGCCTCATATTTTATCCACGCTTGTCCTTTTGGTTAGACATGACACGTTTTCTGTTGCCGCTATTTACAGTACACGTTAATTAGATGTGTGCTATAAAGCTCATCACACTATCGATCCGTTATTTAAAAGCGGATGAACTGTTGACGCATGTAAATAGCCGCTTTCGAATGATGCTGTGTCCCAATGTCACCAAAGCTGCTAGCTTGTGAAATAACCCTATCGGCCTGCACAACGGGAAAGCTAGTTCACATTGCCCAATCGAGATAACTAAAGGCACTGACGATATGGACAGAGGCAGAAGATTGTCATGAGCAACGTATGAGGACAAAAGGTCATTCAAATGCGGCGTTGTAGGGTGTTTGCTGACGAAACAATTCTGATAACCGTAAGCATATAGTCTGGCGGTCAGAAGAAGGCAAGCAAAATGTATGTGCTATATAAACATTTACAGCGTTGTCAGTTACCCATGGTTAGAAGTCAAACACTGAGTCTGATCGCTTAACATGTGGCAACATTGGTATCCCACATACAATCTCCGTGTGCAGATGAAACAGTTCAAACCCCCTCTTACTTCGGCCCGCACTCCCCTTCTTCTGATCGCCAGACTTAGGGGAAATAATGGAGATCATGATGTACATTTTGATCTAATGATAGATTAAGACTTTTTATATTGGCATAGTTATGTGTATAATAATGAAGTTTTCAATGCACAAATGCATATATATTAAAGAGATTATTAGAATTATAAAATTCCTGTCCCTAATCATAATGCTCTCTTCAAAGCGAAGCTTCTATGATTAACGAACACTTAAAGGGACCAAGAATTCGCACTCATTTAATTAGAAAGTCTACTAATGAAAAAACTATATATACCTATTCTTAAGCAGTTGTTCGACATTGATTTATGAGTAGAGCCTTATGGCAAAGTGCCTTTTTCATTGGTGACAATAAGAAAAGATCCAAGTTTATAGAAGTGATTCGTGAACTATAAAATATTATGGGAAGATTTATTATCTCTTTTTAGTACTTGCTGCCTATTTCTGTCTTTATTGTAATTAGTTTCTTATTTTTGCAATTGCTCTGCTACTGTTTACTGTCGGAAATAAGAAGTAATTATTTTTTCTAGCGCAACTGTTGTAAATAATATTTTGCGGCGTGTTATATACAGAAGATGCACTAACAATGTGCTCAAGTTGTGGGTCGCTACCTGATGTAGTAAATTTCCAGCGAGGTGCCGATTTAAAGCACTGTTGAGGAATTTCTGCGGATTATTGTTAATACAAACTTTATGTAAGAGCATTAAGTTGTTTAGTAAATGTCTTAAAGTTAGATTTCAGTTCACAATTCAATACCACGGTGAAGGCGAGTGAGGAAACAATAAACGGAAGAGAATATTGCAATGTAATGTCTGACAATCCAAACCTAGAAATAATAAAAAGAGCAGGCGATGAAAATGGAAATTCTGTAAAAAATGGACCCGTCGACTATTGCTTGTTTTACGTATGCTGCATTGTCACAGTGAACGTTGAACGTACTTTTTTGTTCCAAAAACACATTATCTGAAAAACTATACAATTTCAGTGTTGATAATTTGAGGAAACACCTTGTAGTAATATGAAACAAATGATAAACATATAAACAGATTAATTTCGTATTTTTGTGATTTTTCTTTGTAAATAAAATTGTACTTAAAACTTGAGGTCACTGTAGTTCTTGAATGTTTTGCTTCAGGTGCATTGTAAGAATGAATTTCGTCCTGTCGTTATGTTTGTTGACTTGGAAGACTTCATATCAAATAATGTATCTCATATATTTAAAAGTATAACACATTTTATATTATAAAATATAAAAACCAACATTCTGTAAAATAATACTTCCTACGTTTAATAGTTTCAATGGAAAATTTGCCAAAGTTATCAAATTTTATAAATTGCTCTATTTGTAGATAATTTTCCAATCCCTTAAAATATTATTCTGGACAATAGCTCATTTTAAAGCTCATAGTTTTCGAACATAATTTTTAAAATATTTGTATTATTTTCAACTCTAGAATAACATATGCTTTACACGTACTTGAATGATGAAAAATAAATATTGCAAAGTTATTTACATAAATAATTATAGTTTTCAGATTTGTGCTACTACGTGAACGAGTTAATAGAAAATTAATTTCACACCTAATTGTAGAGTTATTATATCTATTTTATATGCCGGTACAGCTATTAACTTATCAAACAATCAGCACTCTCAAGTCAAAGTAGTACAACTGACTTCTCGCTGGATTTCGTATGACCATACGTGTAAAATACATGTTCCAAGTACAATTCAGAGAGATCATTTTTAATTGGCGTTCTTGATGGAAAACAAAACGGTATTGGTACTTCTCTCTCTCTCTCTCTCTCTCTCTCTCTCTCTCTCTCTCCTCTCACTCACTCTCTCAGAGAGAGAGAGAGATGGAGAGAGCAATCATCCAACATTTTTGTTCTGTTTTACGAGGGAAAGTTAGTAAAAATATAAATAAATTTATTTGTGTCCCTATTGAAATGTGGTACATACACATTTAAGCTATCAACTTATAAACCGTATTTTAAACATCTAGTATTCGTCTTTTATGGCCTTAGAAATCGTTCATTTTTATTAACATACGAAAGTTTTTGCATTTAAAAAAAAACGGGCTTCATATAATGATACCTGCATTTCTTAACCTTATAGGATGTCCCGCTTAACATACCAATAAAAGAAATGCCTGTAACTTAAAATATACACTCCAAAGAGAAATAAATGTACCTATGTTTGATAGTATAGATGTTGCAATTTATGGAAAAGTTGTAGTCATAGATATTGCGAATTGGGAGTAAATAAACAATAACAGACTATTAATTCGGTAAACACAGAAATATGTGAACGATTAATCAAAAAATTCGCTATTCTTTAGTTAGCAGCAGCAAAGTGTGGCGCACATACGACACCGATTTCTCGAGAATACAACCTTTAAAGACACGATCCCATTCCTGACTATAACGGAATGATGGCCTAGGATACAAAGTTTAAGCTAATAGGAAGTTTGTTGCCGAAAACTGGTAAGCATTCTAAGGGGGGAAAAAAAATCCGAAGAAAACATTGAACGCATTCGAACCTGCTTTACAAGAATCCCAACGAATTCAATCCGAAAAATTGGTTGCTACTCCAGCTTTCTTGCAGTATAGTTCATAATGATATACACAAAAGTCTTCGTATGCGATCACACAACATTCAAACCTGACGATAAAGACAAAAGATTCACTCATATTGCGAGTGTGTTGTACAAACTTCAGAAGAAAATTCAAACTTATATCATGTATGTTTCTCTTACGAGTCAACTTTCCACGTATCAGGAAGAGTCAAAAGACACTACTGCAGAATCTGGGGAAGCGTGAATGTGCATGTTGTTCTTCTAAACGAACGCGATTCATCCAAAGCTAATGTCTCGTGCGGCTTAGTTAAAGATCCTACGTGATCTTTATTTATTTATTTATTTAATTTTGCTGAACCTACAATGAACCTACATTGCTTCCGTTCTATGTTATGCCACAGTGTCCTGCTAGAACTATTTATCAGCAAGACGGCGCTCCTCCTCACTTCGCAAGGCAAGATACGCAGTTTTCTTAATGGCAATATCCGTGACAATGGATTCGAGACTATAGTATGACCGCCATGGTCACTGGATCTCACATCCTTGTAATTTTTTAAAATTATTTTTATGAGGATTAGTTAAGAATCAAGTTTATAGAACACCAGAAGCTGATTTCGATTATTTGAAGCGCAGAATTCACCTGATTCAAAATGTCACGCTTGATATGCTGAGGAATATCTGGTTAGGGTTGACAATAAGCTTGGCATCTGCCGTGCTACAAATCGTAGTCATGTTGAAATCTATTGAAGATTAAACTTGCAACACTTAATGTATCAGAAAATATTAAATTTCAATTACGGATTAAACGTTTTTTTATTTGACAGTTACAGCCATTTCTGTTACTTGTGTTATAAGCGGGACACCTGTGCATATTTTTATTTCAGGGCAATACTAATTTATAAGATTCTTTGTTTTGCACTGATAGATAAGGTCATAATCTCGCGCCTAGCTATGTTCGAGTTGGAAGTTACCCTGCAGACCATTTAGTTACAGATTTATCGACTGTGATCTATTTTTTCAAAAGAATTCCAAAACTCTATTTTCTTATGCTCAAGGCTAGTATAAAATGTATGTATGAGTTGAAAGCTTCTAAAATGTGATGTATATTTTTTTTCCCCCCCTAAAGGTTTTTTGGACCTCGTTACCAACCCGTCTTGTTGCTAACCAACAACACAAACAGAAAGCCGTTCGTTTCGTTGTAGAGAAGAAATGCTGACAGTTAATAAAGCCTGTCAACAAAGCAGTGCTATCAGGAGACAGTCCCCTGCTTATGAAAAGATGACTACATGTGCTTTTCCAAGAAACGTTTTATAATTAAAATATTCACGAAATTTTTCCGGCGAAATTTGCCTCGTGGAAAAAACCTCCGTATGATTCTGCACGACTAAACCATGTAATGGAGTTTTTAATATTCTGTGCTGGGAAGTTAAAATATTAACATTGTATTCTCGAGGTTTTTTGCATAACTTTCTTCTTCTTTCGTTCTCTTCTCCATCCAAGTTTCTGTAGTTGCTGCAATGCTGGTTAAGTATTCTTTTAATATGATTGTTTCTACTAAGAAAACACATATAGTAGATCCTCATTAAAATTGCACTAGATATAACAGTTTTAAAGGTTTATAAAAATAAATAAACTCCACAAGCTCATAGTATCACAAGAAATGGTAACAGAGGTGTGCGAATTTGGTTTAAAACATTCTTATGCAGAGCAAATTGACTAGTTACTATTACATTATTCTCTGTCTTTTCAGAATAAAGAACAGAAGAGAGTATATGCTAAAATTAGGTTTTGACATATACACTTGACTTTCCTGCAGAGTTTTTATTGTTTGAGAATACCTGAAGCGTTATGAAGTTGCCTTTCCCCCTTTTGTTTGATACCTTGGTACTTCCCTTTAAAATTTGATATTTGTACCATTTATTTCGTTACTTTATATATATTTTGGTATTCAAATGGGCCTTATACAAAATCCTAAAAATTAATTGTATTTTTTTAATGACTAACTTCTTCAGCCACATTATCTTAGCTTGCTTACTTGCACCAGTGTCGTGGATAATATTTTGCAAATATACTTTTTGAAAACTGTTTCAGAAAACTCAGTTTATTTCTTCTTATTCAGGAACCAGTTTTCACGCTATAGTTGCCCCTTTTGCTGAACTTTATGTTAGGTTCTTTAGTGCAGCTTTTTTCCCCATCTAAAGTTATTTCGTAATTCCTCTGAGATACTCAAATTGAACCATTTATTGTACCACACTCAGAATTAGACCGCCAAAAGAATGGAAATGTCATAATCTAAAATTCTGTATTTTTGAAGGCAATTTTATACCTGCAAAGTTAGTCAAATTCCGGAGTATTACAATATAACTTCATACAAACCAATGAGGTTGCCATGACAAAGTAAGCGTTAAGAAACAGGGAAACTACGAAAGTTATTTTTATTTCTTTAAAAAATGTTCAATATGGATGTATTAGGACTATGCTGGATTCTTCATCAACTGCAGATTTAATGAGCGTGGTTTTCTTCTCACGCAAATAACATGCACAGATAGATTTATTTGTGAGTGGACCTTTCCCACATTCTGCTAGAAAGCGACATTAAATTTTCATTACGTATTTAGTCGCATGGAATTCCAGCACCCAAAATGCCTTCTCCCTTGCTGTGACTACACTTTTCAATATTCTGGGGATGAAATTACGTTAATCAAAAGAAGTATCAATACAATTTTCTAGAATTTCTTCGTGTTATTGTTCAAAGTGCACTAAGAAAGAGCCACGATTCAGAAACTACTAATTATTTAAAAATGTGAAGATATTTATGACTCACCCTATGTTCGATAGAGCATATGAGCAGAAACTCTAGTGTATATATTGCCTTTCATCAACGAGGCTGATAAAAGAAGAATGTGTGACTGACTACGCTCAAGGTCTTACAGAGTCCAGCTTTCGCTTTCCATCACGAGCAGATTTTTATAGCTCACACAGTAAAAGGTTTGCCGTTTATTTAACGTTAGGTTTAGATTTATACAAATATGTTATAAAACAAAATTATTGATTAGGCTTTAGCGTGCAAATTTAACTTCTTTATTTGAACATTTCATTTTGATATTCCATAGCACCAAAATCATTCAAAATGTTTATGAAATAAAAAGTAAATCAGCAGCTTTAAATTAATTTTTTTTTCCATATTGACTTTATTTAAAGAAAATCAGATTTAGAAACAGAAAAATTAAATTATCCAAATATACTGATAAAAAGAATGTACTGTGAAGAGAAAAGTTTCATTATAATATAACTAAATATTCCCAACAATATCCAAATTTTAGCTAGTTTAGGTCAGAAATAAAATATTTTCAAATTCGGTACAGGCGTACCTTAATCCAGTACGTCGCTACTAAGAATAAAATTAGTCACCCTATTATCAGGCAGCGACGCCAAAAATTTTCTTTACGTGCTAAGGAAAACTATATAAAGAAATTGAGAGTAGAAAACAGATCGATAAATATGCATCTCAAGGAACAAATGGTCGCGGATGCTTCCTTATAGTGTATCAAGCATTAATTCCAATGTGTTCATGGATGATCAAGAACATTGAAAATTATATTATCCTACTTCAAACAAACAATTTACTTCGTTACTACAGTAGATCAAATTAATTGAAGTTCATATACATTAATTATTGATAGAGCTTAACCATTGCTGTTCTCAAAACGCTTGTACGTAAGAACTGTGCACTGTGATTTGTGATTAGATTGAGGTGCCGCCTACTTATGACTGCATCTCTGCCGACGACATTAGTTTATACAGTGCTATTAGTGAATGCTTTCCCCCGCCGCGTGTTATTTTTCCTATGAGCGAATCGTCACTCGTTTGTCACGCCGCGGAGGAGAAGCCTGCTTGCTTACTTGTTGGCCTTGTTCACTCGAAGTCGTGGGGCAGCTGTTCCTAGCAGTATGTTGTGTTGGTCGTTTCTTAATTCGACAAGTATACATAAAGTGAACTACATAAAGTATGTTTACAAGGCACAACGTGTCCTTATGTAGGATGTTAACTCAATGGTGAAAGAATCATAGGACATTTTTGAGCATACAGTTCATTTTGTTACTAATATGAATATCATTCTAACCCTCTTTCTAAAGAATTAATAGAGAGGCATTTTCCAACAGGACTCTGTCACTGTTCACGCTGCAAGTAATTCCAAGAGAGTAAATCACAACGTGTTTCCACAAGAAAGTACTCCATACCCGTACTCCATAAAAGAACTCAAAAGATAACATTCATCCGGAAATTGTCCAGATTTCTCAAAATGAACTACAGAGAGTGATGAATAATTTCCTAAAGAGAAGCCAAAATGTGTGCAGAATAAACGTGGGCAGTTTCAACACCCCAAATGATAATTTGATAAGTAACGAGCCTCTTAATTTGGTTTGTGCATTGGTGTGGTTGGTTTGTTTTATTGTTTTACTCTGCTGCTAATCACCGTGACCCGACTGGTTGCTAATCGGCTAATGAGCGGAACGCTCGCCCATAGGCAAAACACTCCGAAGGAAAACTAAAGCTGTTCGCAAGGTATTTGACTGCTCATAAACACAAGTAATAACGTAACACTGAAGCGTCTCGGATAATTAATTCCTACTCGCAAAATACTTAGTGTCAGGCCCGCTTTCTACTCGAACATGTTTCTCCCGCACTCTGTATACAACTAGAAGTTTCGCGGAGTTACTTTGCTGCATGATAATCCATACAGCAGCGGATAAGGTGCAGCGTTTTGCCGAACCTTTGTGAACTCCAGACGATCATCCTGAAATTAACAATCCTTGGGTTGCTGAAAAAGCTTAAAAGAGGATAACCAAAGACCTATGTGGGGAGTTTAGACTTACCGCTGGGACCACTTGCTCATTTTTAGGCTCATTAGTTGTAGAGAAACGCTTCTGTAGCATATACTTAAGAACAATAACAGATAAATCAGGCCTTGCCCCTTTTAATGATATAATTTGCATAATATGTAGATGTTCTTCCGTGTTTATCGGGAGTTAAATTATTCTACTCTAAACCTTATTTATTTATTTTATTGTCTTGTATGTAACGGTTTAAAACAGCTCTTACACCAACCTATCCACAGTTTGTTCAAATGATATAACATTCTCATAAGTTTGTGAAATAACGGTAAATGACCAGGCTTTGGAAGATGGCTTGTATTTACAAAACAACAGCCGTAAACACTACTGGAATGGAAATAACAAGAAGAGAGACCTGCTCTTAGGTGACTGTAAACAACAGCGCGAACGAAGTATATGTTTCTGGGTAACAATATCGTGTGCTAACTGTACGTTTCTCTTGGAAGGAAAAAAGGCAAAGTTGATAAAACATTTAAGATTCGCCACAAATAAACTGTTTTTTTTTTTTTCTTGTGCCCAGCTTCGGGATGAGCCTACATCCCAAAACGCGTTAAAGATTTAATTCCCTCGCCCTCACTTCAAATTCTAGCTTTAAAAAATATCGACACCAGTGCGACACTTTGCAATGCCTTAGCCATTCTGGAAACTACGAAAACTTTTCTCTCCCCTTCTCAAATTAAAATCGACCACCCTACAATCCTTGCTTCACTCCTCATATCACAACCGAAAAGTTCTTCCCTAGTTATCTGCTCTTTCTCATTATCATTCAATTTTTAATTAACTTTACGGTATAGTTTTTCAAGGAATTCACAAAATGTGCTCTTGTGTTTCCCAGTTGCCCGCAGTCACTTGTCTTCATTATGCCGTTTATAATATACCCAAGACACTCAATTAATATCTAATGAGTAACCTGACTTTTTCAATATGAAAAAAAAATCCTTTGGAGAGAGATAGGCGGCGCAGTGGGTGTAAGACGTATAGAAGATGATGATGGTATGAAGAAAAGAAAATATTCGTGTGAATGAAAACTTCATAAAGAGGTCATTTGCTATTTATAAGATTTTTTTAACTCTGCTTGAGATAATATGATTCTTTTTGAGTACTTAACTAATCTCACATTCTAAAATATTTCTAAATGTAAAAATACGGGCAATTTCGTGTTACTGACCTATGCCAATAGAATCATTTTATTTTTCCGAAGAAGCATTGGTGGTCCCAGAACCATGAAAATCATTACCACTACTCTCAAAATAGGTGAATCTAGGTCATGGAATATTCTTCTCTACGTACCCCTTCCCTTGTACCTGTGCTGATTATGTGGGACATTTTCCTCCCCTTCCTAGCTACTAAATATTCCGATGACCTTGAGTGGCCTATTTTCAATGAAAATATTAGGTTGTTTCATAAGAAATGATTTTTTAAATTTATAAGATATAAATGATGCCATTTCCTTTTACAAGATAATTAAACTGTCCCACGGCTCGAAGAATATATGAAGTAGAGAGAGGGGGTGTCTTTAGGGAACGTATAGCACAGTGATAGTTCCAACGTCTCAGTAACGGAGAAGAAAAGACTGAAGATTTGCAGTGTCTAAGAAGACTTCAGGTATGCAATTTTGAAAGTGCACGTAGAATTTTGGAAGAAAATCCTAAACAACGTATTCGTAAAATGTCAGAAGAACTTGGTGATGCACTTAAAACTAAAACATCATACAAAAACTGTAACTCACAAAATTGACACCTGAACAGACCAACGCAGAGTGAATATCTTGCGTCGACTTATCGTAAATCTCATGGGTGATGAATGTATCAGGAGAATTGTCAATAGTATTTTTCGTCATCATAGATCATAGAACCTAATTAGGTCATTAGGTCCATTGTGCAGAAGAACTGACGAGGGTAAATGGTAATGTCTTAAGAAGATGCAGAGTGTGTGTCGTACAAAAAAATGGGCTACACTTCGGCATCCTCTGCAAAAGTGAGTATAGAATTCATTTATTTTATTTGCAATCAAATCTTAAAAAGGTAAAGTGCTACAGTGCAGTTCATCCAATATTTTTTCAGATTTTCAACATATATCAGAAAAGATGAACAAAATAAATGGTCATACGATGAACAAAATAAATGGGCATACGATTTTCATAACGCTTTTATATTATTCAAAATATAAGAATATAAATTTTGAGCAATTATGGAAAAAAAAAATTAAAAATTCAGTATTAAAAAGAGGATTTTTTTTTCTGAACTAAGTTAAGAATTGTTTCTAAAATAATCGGGTTAGAAAAAATCTAAATGGCAATTTTTTCCCGACATCAGATCAATACCTTAAAATTTTTATTTGTCAAAATTATAAATTCTGCATCGTGTTGAGCATTTAGGATATAAAAGTAATACATTTTCCCCCTCCCTCTCTCTCCCTAAGCTATTACAGATATGAACAAGGAAATAATTATATAATAGTTTGTTATAAAACGTTAAACATTTTTGTTTGAAAATTATAAGATTTAGATATTTCATCTGTTGGTGCCCTTAATTCCTCACTTTGATAGGCTAAAACGACGAAAGAGTATAATAAAAAATATGTTATATATCATGTTTGCGTTGAGGCTTTTATCCTTACCCTTTTATGTGCTTCTCATAATCTACCTTCGGTACGTTCTGCTGCCCTTATCTTCCGTAGCTGCCAAGATAATTTATCATGGGAGTTGTATCACACACACTAGATACTTTTAAAGAAGGTTCACAACATAACAGAGGCTTAGCGCTTCTCGCGGCGGCAGGCCAGAGGAAAGTCCTAAACCCGCGTTGGGTTCACGTATCTATCTAGTGTATGTGTTCACCGGATAGGGGATCAGGCTGTCTCCCTGTTTCTCCGACAGCGCAACCTCTTAGCATAGCCTCGGATTGAGGTCGACCTCACAGAAAATGCGCAAACAAGCTGCTTTTTATTTTGGAAGACTTTGCGTTTCCAATGCTTTGCTTGCAAAGTTGCAATAGGGGATGGTGTTTCGTGGCTCAAAACTCTATAAGTCGAGGCACTATTAAAATGGTTTACATTGCGTTTTCTTTTATTATGAGATGTGAGATAAGTTTCTGTGTGTTGCTGTTAGCAATTTTTACTGAATATTTTAAACAGTTCATTTTTCTGCACTGGTAAGGATAACTATTTTAATCATTACTGCCCGTTTTGTGGAATACCTTTTTACCAAAATGTTATTTTCCACAAGAAGCACAAATGCCTACTATAATGTTCAAGTTACTGAGCAATACAAATAGAAAATGGCATTATTACAAAGTTAATTGTGTGCTAATTTTTTTCGTTAATTATATCATTATATGAATATAGTCCTAACGGGTCTTTATGTAAAGTACATATGTGAAAACGAACTCTTGCAGAGAAGTGGTAAGGCTATTCGCAAGAAAATCGTGTTCCAGGTAGAAAACTGTTCCCCAACTTGTTCATAGTTACAAGAGACAGAATCCTTCAGTGAAAAGAAATATGTGCCGAATCAATGTGTTCTTAAGGAAGAAAATGTTAGATGAAACACAGGAATTTTCTGCATAGATGCCAGCAATGTATTGCCGCTGAGGAACATCATTTGTAACATGTTTAACTCCCTTCGTATTATTATGCATTTTAAATACAGTATCATTTTACACTTTCTATAAAAATATGAATGCTAGCTTTATGTGCGGCGACTCCATTTTCCCTTTTCCAGTTCGACGGTTGTACTTTCTAGTAAGCAGAAACTCAGATAACCTCATTCTACACGTTAACCTACAGCTACATCGCAGTTTCACAAGTATTTATTTCAGTATTAACCACTCTTTCTCAGCTAGTTTCTGTGTAAGTCCTTTTCTTCTGTTTCTTTGAACTGCCCTTCTCTGGTATTAAGATTTCATTCCCTGAAACTTACAAGCTAAGATCGAACTAATCGCCTGTTGGGGAGTTAATTATCTCTGAATACGCATATAGTACAATACACACTGGGGTACTGCCTGGATGGGTAATCAGTCCAATGTCAGGGTCGTCTCGAAGAGATTACAAACACAGAAACACGCAGACATAAACACATATATGGAACGAAGGAGAAATGCAAGGCGAATCCGTTGCACAGAAATACTAATATATTATTTGCCCTTTCTAAAAATGGACTAAGGAAAATCAGGAAAACCTCCGTCAGGTAGTCAGTCGCAAGATTTGAATATGGAACCTCCCGAATACGAGTCCAAGCTTTATCCTGGTTACATATGAGTAATCCGGGTACTTTTTTTTTTTCTTCTTAAAATCAAAATACCGATTAATTATTGCGGCGATCTATTGAAGTTCCCATTTAGCCTTTCAGTTGTGTTTGGCGTTAATAAAGCAATAATTGTCCAAGTAAGATTACCTCTACTATTAATTTTTTTCAGTAATTTACAATTGTTTACCTTTGGCTACCTTATATGTTTATAAAATTGGATATTGGAGTTTTACTGGTGGAAAGATTAGGTTATTTCCAGCCACATACTCTTTCGATGCACCACCAAAAGTAACTTCAACGCTCGAGATCACGTTCGTTTTCAGTAGAAGTGCAAGTTTATAGGTATATAAGTAATGGTCTTTGCAATGTGTGCCTATTATTGCAATATTTTAGTTGCAGCTGCAAATACCTATCATACAATCATAATAATGAAAAGCTAGGACTTTTATAAGACAATAGTGTTTTTAACAAATGTTTTTTTTTTTTCCTGAAGTTCGAAGACCATTTCAGAAAAGATAACAGGAAGTTATAGTAAGAATAATAGGCCACATTTTTTTTTTGAACACAGGTAAATACCCAGAGAGCTGAGATTATGATATTTTGTTCTCCCTTATTTTTGGTTATTTGACTTGGAGAGAATGTACTTTATTTAAAAAAAACTTCATAAAATATTCGACTATAGAATTATCATTAGTGCCTGGTTCATCAATTCTCCGATCTTAATCACCTATGACTTATCTCTAGGAAACCTAACATAATAATAATTCAAATTTTGTCTAATGTTCCACCATTTTAAATGCACATGTCACATCAGAACACTGTACTACTACAATGTGTTCTGTGCATATATTTCCGTTTTATGTGGCGTGTTTTTGTTTTTGGGCGATCCTAAGAATAAAGATGACTTCAATTCAAGGGGAGTAGGGAAGAACACCTAACGGGAGTACCGGTCAATGGAGTAGCGTTCCTCCAATGCGCATATGCCGTTTATGGGGCCGCCATGTGTTTTAATGAACCCTTCCGAAATAACAACGCTAGGCCGCTGATTCACCAAGTCACAATCATTTTCAATAATGAGATTAGAATATTTTTTTCACTTTTTGGTGGTTCGATAATATGTTTTAATATGCCAATACTATTGGATTTACTATAAAGTTGTGCAATAAAGTAAAATGTGATGGAAAATGCGAAAATTATACTATAATGAAAGTATGTCACATAATACAAATTTAAAGATTAGTACACAGTCGCTTTTTATTTTTAAACACTATATGAACTGTGTTTGGAAGCATATGCTTTATAATAAGAATTAATATAATATATTTATTTTAATAAACAATCTGATTATAAACAAAGAAATTAAAATAACTAAGCAGGCAATTACTCCTTAAAGACTCGCGTATGTGGGAAGGTTTAATTAACGTTTCAAATATGAGCTAAAGAAATTGCACGTTTTCTACACACTTCTCCCTCTGTTGCAGTCCACATGTTTATTTAAAACTTTCTGATGACCATGCTTAGTGTAGCAATGGGTGTTTTAGACCAGAGCTGACGGTATGAACCTTTATCTTCTTTTTCAGGAAAAAAATGAAAATCTTGAATACACCTGTTTCTTCCAATGTAATCCGAAATGTTATATTAAAACACAGGGCGGCAGTTGCTGTATCATGCACATGTTATATTAGGAAGCAATGCTCTTTAAAGAGTAACCCCTGCTCAAGGGAGAGCTTAATGAATGCAGCCAAGTTAAATAAAAGATCAACAGGGCGTGTGCTCATAGTAGGGAAGGGATACTTAGAACCGGACACTTCAAAGAGATTTTGTTTGGCCCTACCAGAACTGCCATGCAAAGTTCAAGGGCATCGTCTGTTCTAATTTCCAAGGTGGGCGAGGACCAGCCTCCAAACAGACTGGTCCGGTTTCCCTTTCGAAACATAACGGTAATACTGCATGGGAGAATTTATGGCTCAGTGTAAGATATGCAAGCACAGCTGGTCTTTTTAAAACACAATGGACAGGAAAGTCTTACGAGACTTGTTTAACACTGAGCGATAGTAAATCTAAACGTTAAATAATGGAGAGACTTTCTTAAAGAAAAAGTATGTTCCATAAATTACCACTAGTTTGAGTGTTCGTCATCTCAAGAAACTTCTAAGGTACACACGTCATTACAGTACCTTTAAAATAAAAATAAAAAAAAACTGAAGTTTATGGAGAATTGTTATAAAACAGGTGAAGGAAAAATAACATTCTCATAGAAGACAATAGGCTAATATAATTCTTAACTCAAAAGTTTCAGAAAAGTCATCCAGGATTTTTGAGCTAAGCTAACAGCTGAATTTTTATAGAACATAATATAGCAGGTCTGTGTTGTTAATTCCTGTGAGACAAGTAATCTCTAAGCGCAAAACCTACGACATCCAAGAGATGATAAGTATCAGTATCAATATTGTAATATGCTTCTGTCTTTTTTTTTCAACATTGCTAAGTCAATATGGTAACTCAAGATACTAGTTAGACTAATACATGTCCCATTCCAAACTCCATTTCAGTTTAGTGATGGATCATTTTGCCGAAACAATGTGGTGCAATTTCCGTTTTATTTTTTTAAATTTAAAAGTCAGTAGCCCGTAGTATTTTAATTCTATGTAACATTAAGTCATTAATAATGTATTTTTAATTTGTTTCTACTTATTCAGTAGCATGTTAAACCAATTCCGTAAGATTTTAGCTTCATATAAAGCTCATCCTCCCCCATATCTAAATATGGAGCACGGTATCTTCTAACCAAAGAAGATATGTATCTTATTTATGATGATTTGCATTCAAACAGGAAGATGGGTATGAAAATAATGATCAGAAGGTAAAATAACGAAATAAATCGGACATTTTTATAAAAAGATCATAACGAATAAGAATACAGAATTGCTTCTCTGGGGGGGAAAAAAGCACAAAATAGAGATTAATGCCTACGTCAACTTGAGTTGCAGATTTTTTTTTCAATTGTTATGTACTTGCAGTAGTGAAAAATGGGAAACGATTTTATTAGAATTTGGCAGTGAAAATAAAGTATTTCATTGCACTGTATATTTTGTTTTTAAATGTTAAACCTCTTTCTTTTTTTCTTTTAGATCAAGCGTAGTCTTTTGTTGCTTAATTATTATTTAAATAGCGTTACAATTTACACAGTTGAAGAGTAAGAAAGCCGAAATATATTTCAAAATATGATTTTTAGAATGTCAGAATGTATTTTATTAATACCTTCATTTCGATATAATTATTTTTTTCAGATGGCATAGGGATTAAAAAACTGCGGATTAAAAAGCTTTTACATAGCTAAAAACCTTGTATTATCTATTTTCAGCGACAAGATTAGTAATTAAGTTCCAATATAATGGGCCTCTATTACTATTATTATAGTTATACAATCTGCCTGATCTTAACATTATAAGATAGTTTTGAAAGTTCTCGGAACTGCAGAGGTAGTTCCAAGCTTTTTACGATGATTGGGCCCTAATGACCTTAGTAGTTTTGCGCCCTTTTCACAATAATCAATCAATTATAACAAATTCTGCCATCTTCCCCGTCAACACTGTACAACTAATCTTTATTGTGCAGTCTAGTACCAATTATAAAATATCTTGCAATAATTAAACACTTGGTGAAAAACGGAAATTCACTGTGACAGGGGGAACTCTTAGTTCTGTTCCATAAATTTTGAACTCGGTTTAAATGAGGTTATGAAAGCCTTGAAGTTGACCCTCTTAGTGTATGCTCAGGATCTGTCGCAATACTCGAAATTGAAAAAATTCGCATAACTCTCGATTAATAATTGAAATTGTTGAAGCCGTAGGCATTGTTAGCAAATGAGTTGTGTATATTTTGACGGAAAAATTACGAGATAGACACAGTAATTGCTAACACCGATAAAAATGGTGAGACAACATAAGGAACACATTGTCACTCTCCAAAACCATCAAATTCGTGGAAGTCGGTTAGAAAGATTATGACTTCTGTTTTATGGGATGCTAAAGATATCCTACTAATTAACGTTCGTTCTATTGGTACATTAATTATTGAAAGATACTGTGCTAAATTTCTGAATCAGCATAAGAAAAAGAAACGCAAGAAAAGCCTTTTTATCACACGAAACGTGCTCTTTCATCAAAACAATGCTCGTATGCTCACATGTGTTGTTGTAATGACGAAAACTAAGTTATTGAAACATTATTTACCACTTCATACGTTATATTCCCTTAGACTTCCATTTCTTCCCAAAGCTGAAAATGTTTCGAACTTTAAAATTTCAAGTAGCCATTGAGCAGTTTTAATGTAGGAATTTGAAGACTATGTTGAAAAATAGATTTCAAAGAGTTAATTCATCCTTTTTCCGAGAACTTTCCCCATAATTATCATACGTGAAATGTCAGATATTGTTAATTTTCAATTATTGCGAAGTTAAATCATTTGCCTCTCTTCAAGTCAAAGCATCTGTTCACCGATTCCTCCCTAATGATAAGCTGGTTTTTCTAACAGCGCCTTCGAAATCCCTTCCCTTCATTCGCAAATTGGAAAACCAAATGGGTAGGGCGGGGAAAGAGCGGTTTGCGTCCGTTTCTATGCTGGATGCCGCAATTAATGCTAATTATGCATTGATACAGATCAAGTGAGATTTCTATGCTATGGGCATGAAAGCAATGCGGTACACTTTTTTGGCAAAAATGTATTGGTAGCGCAAACAGCATCACATTTAAATGGTAGTATTAAAACTAAGGGTATTATTCGGTATAATACTCTCTTTTTAGCATGTGCCTATAGAAACCAATTAAGAGCGATTTATCCAATCAACTTGCCAGTAGCCTGTACTAAAATAAGCCAAAGAGCTTAATTTGGGGGGGGGGATGTATAATAGACACATGCCATGTATTACATAAGTTACATGCTTATGTAACACAGTTTGCAAATAATACAGTGAGGAGTGAAATAATGCATAATGTTTTTGAAAGGATTTCTCTACAGGTTGTATACTACCCTTCTGAGCCTTCTTTCAAATATTCAAGAAATGTAGTGCTTTGAATAACTGTATGCTCTTTTTAAACTATACCCTCCTGTATGAAATTATTTGAAAGTATACCAGTGACTGCTTTTGTACAGTTTTTTCGTTTTCTTTTGTTTGGTGAATCGATTGAAGCTACTAGAAACAATTTTGTAAAAATATATTGAAGATAAGCCTTGAAATATTAAAATGTTAAATAAAAAATATTAAGTAACAAAGAAGTCAAATCTACTGAACACGCTCGGTATAAGTTTAACAGTGTTCAAGCTATTTTGTCGCTATTTTTCTTACTTTTACTAACATCTTTAAAGAATATCGGAGTAGCTATATGGAGTTATTTTTGGCCTGCATTGTCAACTGAGAGCAGCTTGCGCTGAACCAACTCAGGCCAGTCGCCTGTCATAATAAGGTTACTGCTGATGACTCAGTCGCAGCTTGCTGTCACTTGTGAGTCATGTTATTGATTACAGTATAGCAATGAAGAAAAGTTATTGCACTATATTTTAACTATGTGCACAACGAAAAAAAAAAAATGACAGGAATAGCCCCCATGTTATAGAGAAACTTAAAAGAAAACATTACGACGGAAATTGTAAGAATTGCAGAAACAGAGCTGTTGCAAGTGAAAGCATATTTCATTAAAGGATGTCAAAAATGTGTGACTGCACACAGGTATCCCCTTCAAACAGCCCCTATAACACAGGTATATTAGTACTCTTCATGAAAGGTTCTGCGGGTAGAAATGAGAGGGGAAATTGTCCACGACGGAGTCGACGAGTGGGGCGATTTTGGTAACGTGCGGCTTGCGTTCAGCTATGGACTCTATATATAATTAAAAGTATTTCAGGTTAATGGAACCCATAGAAATCTTGCTGTATTATGTCACAAACTTAAAAAAAAAATAATTAAAGGATAAGACAAGTAAGAGAGAGAATTGCAACCTCTAATTATACCAAATTTTGAGTTTATTGCAGAAATAATAACAGTTACAGATATCAACAAGTATGGGAGACAGCACATCGATAGGTCAAGAAAAAAAAACTGAAACATCAACAGAAACCAAAATTACAGTAATCATAAGACTACTGATACTATTAGAATGCTTGCGACAGGCAACTCTCCTATATGAGCTTAATACTTGAAGAAAACAGGCTAGGATGTCTAGATTATTTTACAATAATGTAGGTTTATAGCTAATTTATTTTTCAGAATAAAATTTATATTATCCTAAAAATACAAAATTAAACATACCATATAAAGATATAGATAGCCTACTGTGTCCCTTAAAGGGCAAAGGCATCCTAACAAGTAGGAAAAGCTCGTTTTTTCCTAACGTGGCGAGCATTTCTATGCTAGTTGTTCGTAGGCTGTTTAAGATACTATGTCAGGTTTGTTCTTTGGCTACGTCATTTCTCACTGCATTGCTATTCACTGCATTAGTTGCTTGAGAGATTTCCATTTTTCTCTTCTTCTTGCTACTCTTGACCAATCTGAACCTTGAAGAGATCTGTCCATCTTCTTTTGGGTCTGTCTTGTGTTATTTTTCCTATGTGGGGATCCAATATGGAGATCTTGTACGTCCATCTATTGTCCTGCATTCTTGCGACGTGGCCGCCCCATTGCCATTTGATTCTGCTGGCTAGTTATGCTATGTCTGTTGTCTGAGATAACTGGTTTATTAATACTATAGGTATTTTACCTTCAAAGTTATTCCCATGATCTTGCGTTTCATTTTTCATTGGCATATTTGAGTTTTGTTCTTTTATTTTACTTTTAATGACTATGACTGCCTCCCATATAGCAATACAGGGATACACAGGTTTCGAGCGTCTGGAATCTTTCGATGTTTTGGTGAATAAGGCCACATTGTCGGCAAAGTTTAGATTTGTTAGTCGACTGCCTTTTATGTTGATTCCGAAATATTTTGCCAGTTCATTTTCCTAAATATATCATATTCATTACACAGGTGGAGAGCTTGGATCGCCTTGGCGACTCTTCTTTCTAGTCCGAATGATTGTCTTTCTACATCTGTTTTTACCTTCGCGAAACTTGGAATTAGCAGACCAAATGTAGTGCTCAGCACATGTTTGCATGAAAGAACGTTTTTGCAACGGAAATCCTTTTCTATGCGGTTCTCAACTACACATCATTTGAATGTTACATTTCCCAGTCTTGCTCTATTTTATTAAATATATGTTAAATCTAGATTCTAAAGGAACACTTGTGGCCCATGGGCCATAAATTGAGAAACGCTGTTACAAAAAGAAATATTTTTGTGCGAACCATTTATTGTTGCATGTGCATCTATAAAACGTTTAATTATTTCTACTGTTTAATAAAATAAAAATAACTAGTCATGGATTTAAAAAGTAGTAAGTTTTTTGCATACCATTTCTCTGCAATTTTTTCAACTGCCACACAGGCTTCCCCGACATGGCATGACGAAGAAACCGGGAAGGAAATAGATTGGCCTGGATAAAGCTGCTGGGGGAAAAGGTTTATGGCTGACACCTGAACTAGCACAACAGGGGATTTACGACCAGAACGGACCTGAACATGTAGTTTTCTCCCGCTCTGTGGCTGTGTTTCATGCAGTAAACTTATTTTATTATTTTTACTGTTGTGACTCGACAGTAAGCGTTCCTACAAGTCCTGTTAAAGTAAAGCTCATTCGTTCCGGATCTTTAGCAATTGCTTCCACTTCTTATCAAGCTTTAAAAAGTCTTATTTGGACTATTTGTCAATATATCTTTAATTAATGGTTATTCCTTATTTACCAAACATGAAATACTCGCATCAGGATACATAGGGGGGATTCTAAATGAACAGAACAATTGTTTATTACTCATAAAAAAAGAGGCATTATATATAGAAAAACCCAAGTTTACATGTACTTGCAGCGCATGGGCATACTGTATTATCTAGAGATATCATAATCATTTGAACCTCAAACACTTTGCGTATTCAGCGGGTCGGTAACCATGCTTGCCTTCTAAACCCAAGATCGCAGTCCATCCTGAACAGGACCGATGGATTTTTTCGGGCGTAAAAATCCTAAGTATGGCTTCCTTCGGAAGGGAAGTAAAGTCGTGGGTCCCGTGTCGTACATTTAGGGCACGATAAAGAACCTCAAGTCTGAAAGAAGAGGCCTCTGAGCAAAATTTGTCGGCCGTTTCACGCCCTGAGTTGAATGGGACGCTGATGACCTGAGATGTTAAAGAGCGTCCGTAAATAAACAAAATAAATGAAAGTATTCAGCGGCACTGATCTCTTCCATATAGAATAAATTCTTGATCTCCTACGCGTTGTCATTTAATTAAGTTCAAAGCTTACAGTTTCAGAAACTTCTTCCCATGTTGAGATTGCCTTGACCTTCACTAAACAGTTTTCTACCTTGCCACACATTTTGTCATTCTCCAGTTTCTTGTGATGATGGGTTATGCAAGAATTTTGCCCAGTTTTCAACAACTAGAGGCTCTTTTTGAAGTGCCCTTTAAAATCATTCCTGCATTTTCCTAATTTGTTTTTATAACTGAAACATTTCTTCAAACGGGGAAGTAAATAAAAGAACGGGCAAGTTGAAGTCTGCGTAATAGGGGGCATGAGAAACATATGCAATATGGCGCCGTGCGTTGTTGTGGTGAAGCATCCACCTGTTGCACGATGATGTGGTCCTTTCCGCCAGACACATAATTCAAGGTTATCATTACACCTCTGTAGTATTACTGTGCTGGTACATTCGTTGAATGACCAAAAAATGAGCTTCGATCATTTGGGTTTTTTGGCCCCCAGAACTTGCTGTCAGGGTCAAATATGAAGTGACATATTTGTGTTTACTCTCCTTTCTATCCTAATAAACGTCTGTAATCGAACAATTATTTATTCGGAACTAATAATATATATCAGCAATTTTCTGTTATTAATGCACGAGTGACTCTAAAATAAACATTTAAGATCTCTGACAAACATTCTTCATATGAAAACGCGTTTGATATTTCCTTACAATTGCAGCAACAGTGTTAACGTTTAAGAGCAGTGTTTAACTAAAGAACTGAATTTAAGAAGCATTCTTATTAATGAATTCTTGCTCTACTCTCAAGTATGTTAATTCTCATTGAAAATCGAGGGTAGTTATACACTAGCTCAATAATCCTAGCACTAACATACATACATGTATATAGTGTAAAGTATATATACATATATATATATAAAGTAATACATTATCACCTTACATTCGTGATGGATACTTGCTTTACAGTATGGTTAATTCTATTACTTACTATCTTACGAAATCGAAATAAAAACATACCAAAGGTTAAAAAAACAAAATAATAAGCCCTTTCACAAGAACTCAAGAGCATTTTATCGAAACTGACTCAGAGTTAAACCTTTTCGTAGGCTTTGGTACAAGTACTTGCCTGATGTGATTCAGAGTACGGAAGGAGGAGGTCCGGTGAAGTGAAGAGAGTTGACAACCTTGGTGGACTTGCCAAAGCCATACTTGAATTCTGTTTGAGGAACAATTCGATTGTGAAAACCTTTGCAACATTCGATTCAACTTCCTTTTCTTGTACTTAACAAGATATGTTCCATTGGTTTCTGTTGATGCTGAGCAAAATTTCTCCAAATACAAGGCTCTTTTGAGCTCAAAACGCTAACATTTAAAGGTATAGGAACGTTGTGAGTAATGTAACACATACTTTATTTACTTTCTCAATATGGTTGGCTGGATTACTTACGTTATTTACTATAGTGTTTAACTATTTATTTATTTAGTAAATATTTACAAGAACATATCTTAAACTTTTAAATTAACCCTGAGAACAGAAGAACCTTCCACGAGACCGAAGAAACTGAAGCAAACATCATTCCCATATTTAAAAAGGGGGATCGAAATAAATGCACCGGCTGTAGAAGAATCACTTTTTGAAGAAGGGTATAAATTTACGAAAAAAAATAATATTCAAACAATTAAACGTTATTACAGAAACTATTTTCCTAAAAGAATAATCCGGTTTTATGAAGGGAGGCTCATGCATTGATAATACAGTGTGTCCGTAAAGTCATCGTGCAGTTTTGAACACTTATAATGGCTTAACGAAACGAAACCGAAGGATGAAACCTACGGTACATTGAAGAGTATGTCAAAGAGTTTATGAAGCATACATTTAAATTTTGTGCGCGGGCAGGTAAAGACGCAACACAACAGTGGAGCAAATCACGTCATTTATTCAAGTTGTGGAAGGTGCAAAGGAAAGTTCAATGCGTCCTGCGACTTGCAAAATTTGAATCCGTGACACATGTTCACCGTGAATATCGCAGCGTGTACAATGAAGAGCCGCCACATAGGAAAAGCATTCACCTGTGGGATAAGCAGCTGAAGGAAACTGGAGGTATGATGGACCAAAAACGTTCAGATGGGTCTTCGGTTAGACACGAGTGCGTTCAAGTTTTACGGGATAGCTACCTAAGGAGCCACAAGAAGGCGGTGCGTACCTGTGCTCGAAATCTAGGCCTTAAGAAGACTACAGTTCATAAAGTTTTAAAGAAACGTCTCCAATTTACGGGTTACAAACTGCAGTTGTTACACGTTATCCGCCCAACTGTTGGAGCCGAAAATTATAATTCCTCAGTAATTTCACGTGTATTAATTAATATTAGCATTAAAATTTATATTTCAGGATAAATATTGGAGCTGATAGTTTGTGCAAAATATCAGAATTCCTGGTTGAGACTCTTTAGTGTTAATTGTGTGCAAACCTTAAGATAGGAAAAGAATTTGTTGTTTTGTACAAGGGTTGTATTGTATCAAACTGACGGACTGTCCCGGGGAAGGCCCCTAAGTTCTAGCAGGTAGAAAAAAAGGTTGAGAATCGTTAACATCTGTAAATGCTTTAGAGCGAACCTTGACAGTGTAGTTTTAAAAGGGCTATTTCCATTTTCACGCTAGATTGGCACCTAATGGGGCTAAATGAGAAGTGCAGATTTACGAGAATGCTTCAGAAATGGAAATGACAAAGTAGTTCAAGACAATAATACAAATCGCCAAAAATTTCCCAGAAAGTAAAGATAGGTACCAGAGTTTGAAACATGCTTTGTCTAATTAATAGCACACAGATATAAAGGGACTAATGGAGTAGCATAAAAGGTGACAGCCAGAATTTATGATAGGGAAGCTTCTTGGAAAAGGCCAGAAAGAGACAATAAAAAACTAAAAAGTGTAGGCGTGGAGCAAAATAGGTAACCAATAGGCACCGGCCACAATTGTACGAATCAGAGCGTATAGACATAACTCTATATTCAATGATCGCCAATCAGGAAGCTAGAAGTAAAGTTTAATTTATGATAATAGAGAAGTATTTTTCGCGAAGGGCGGGGAGCATTGGTCCAAAAGCCACAGCCAGAGATCAGTAAAGTCAGTCGGATGTGAATAAGTCAGTCAGTTGGGGGTGAATAAGTCAGTCAGTCGAGGAGCACTAATAAAAGAGTAAGATCGGTAGAAGAGCAGCTGCAAATTAGGCCACAAGTCAGTCAGTGAGTCAGTCACTAGGACGTAAAGTAGGTTCTAGTGTTTGATATTCGGAAAGCTGGAACCCGGGTCTCCGCGGACAGTCTTGTCAAATGGACATATTGTGTTCTTAATAAACAATGAGTTAGAGAGGCTCTTGTGTTTTCCTCTGTGGGCTGTTGTCAAAACCTTCTCGACCCGGTGACTCCCGAGTCCCAAAACCTCCAGTATAGCGAACCCTGAGATCCTTAACATCCCCAACTGAAGCCCCCTCAGACGGAGCAGCAGTGGATATCAGCGGTGAAAAGACTATTCAACGACCGGTCTCACCCGCCGTACATCCCAGCTCCAAATCGACTACAAGCGAGAGGCGTTGATATTGTAAACTCGCGCCCCCGCATCTACTTTCATTACCGCTACACTGTTTACAGTTTGTTGCACAGATGCTTGAGGGGATGGACAATGGTGAACAATTCTTACAGAAGATTATGTTAAGTAATGAGACTAAAATTGTTCTCTTATTTCTGGATACAAAATTTCTCTAGGAAGGGGGTGGATGGAAGGCATGGTCACCACGATCGCTGGACCTAACACCTTTAGACTTTTATTTGTGGGGCTATGTCAAGCAATGTGTGTGCAGAGTTCGTATCAATGACATTGACTGTTTAAAAGAGAAAATCGGAGACGTTATTCACTCTATTGCATCTGATGTCCTTAGATGTGTGTAGAATTAATTAGAATATTGTTTAGATGTGAGTAGGGCAACAAACGAAAGCCACATCGAAGTGCACTGAATAAGTATGCAAACTTGGAGAGATTTGCTTTCATTTGGTGAAGGTTTCAAATTTCAGCTATCTTGTTTCGTTGCTTTTGTGTGACCGTTCAAAACTGCACCATGACTTTACGGACACACGGTATATTTATTAGAAAGCATTTGACAATATAAAAAGAGACGAGTTTTGGGAACTAACGAAACTAAGTCTCGATTAATGTATATGATAAGTCAAAAGAAAACAGTAAATTTAGTAGTAAGACAGAGTTGCAGTTTGTAGCCTACACTTTTTAACATATATTTACAAGAACCTATGGGGAATGTGAAACTAGAGCTGAATAAAGTTCACATTTCTGAAACGTTTTATAATAATAAGTTTTTTTTAAAAAAAATCTGTTTTCTGATGGGCAAATGGTTTTATCTAGTATTTGAAATACATTGCTGAGGGGATTGTGTATATGATATAAAATGTAAAAGAAAGGAAAAGAGAAAACAAAAGTGATGGAATTTGTAGGTACAATGGCTGTGAGATCAGGTTTTCAGTAGATCATATCATTGAACGAGTAAATAATTTTAATTTCTTTGGATGCTATATATTCCATTTAGATGAAATTGATATCAACCACAATGACACTCGGGAACAATTAAAAGAGCACTTCATAACAAAAATACAAAATATACACTGATTAACTTGTATGCTTGGACAATTTCTTTTTCTGCTAGATTTTCTAAAAAAATTGAATTTATTGCTGGTGACAAAACTTCTTTTTAACCATATTCATGTGAGAGATTAGACAACAAAATGGAGGAAAAGATGATAGTCTTACGAAAAGATGCCAAAAATTCACAAAAAAGGCGTGTTTATTTGTTTCGTTTCATGCTTCAAGCATATCTGTATGAAAACAGTGATATTTATTTGGAAATGTGTTTCATCTTAAAATCTATTCTTTACTTATCACTAGCAGTATTACATTCCCCATAAGCCTGCGGTAACATTGCATAAGCCTCAATAAACCATTGGTTAAGACAGAAGGCATGCTCTTCCATGCCAGATCATTTTGTCGCATGACATTAGTCTAAAGAGATAGTAAACTGAACAACTTGAGCATATCAAAGCATTTCGTTAACAGTACAGCAACAATTTGCATTTATTGAGCAAAAAATGTAAATTATCAATCATTATTAAACAACCCTCGTAATAACAAAAAGTAATTTTCAAACTACTTTCATAATGAATGTCGGATATAGTGGAAGGGAGTTCATACCCAAGAGATTACTTTAGCAATTTACTGGTGCGTGGAGCTGATCGCTTAGCACAGTAATCCCTTCCCTCAGGTCAATAACGATTATTGCAGTGGGAGTCTACGCTAAATAAACGATGTGGGATAACTCCATGAATAGGTTCCTAAGCCTTACCATTTCTGCAGTTATTCATTACAGATGTACTTTTTATACCTCCCATTGTGATAATGACTGGTACAACTAAAATCAACAGAGAAGTTTGTTAGATGTTCCTTTAAATCCACATTTTTGTGCTTTTTTTATTTGTAAACTTTTCTAATGAACTTCCAAAGCATTTTCCTTTAAAATTAGCAGATTTGTTACAGTTCCTTTCAATTATATTTCCAAACAACTACTGTTTTAGTGCTGATTTATATCCTCCGTAATCAATATTCTACAGCTACAGTAACTCTACAGCCCCTAAAGTCTATTTAGACTTTTTAAGTATATAATTTATCTCGTGTTTTCGGTATTTTGCATTTTAGGAGTAATATATTGCCTTTTAAGTTCACTTTAAGCGAATTTCACTTCCTAGTATTTATCTCAGTCGATGAAACTAAGAATATTTACCAGGAACGGCTGCCTCATTAATATGTTCTTTTCTTATGCCTTTTACAAATAAACAGATCGGTAAAGTCGAGGTTTTACGTCCACTCTGTTTTTATTTGAAGATTATTTCCACATTCTCATGGAGTAATTTAAGGACACAAATAATACATATGGCTCACGAAACACCGACCTGGCCATGGTAAGTCCGTCTCACAACCAAAGTCAGGGTGAGCCAGATAATGGATACTGATGCAGAGAGAACAGAAAAAGGAAGAAAGTTGTGCTATTGCTAACCATGGGCGTTATTTAAACATCGAGCAAGCGGTCAGTGCTGCGAGGAAGTGTCCTATGCGAGATACTACAATTAATGCAATAGTGGAGGCGTAAGTGCATACCGGTTACATTTAAAAAAACGCGGAAGAATGTTGCAACCAGATTTCCCAAAGTTTGTGTTCCTGCAAAGTGTACAACATATAGTGAAAAAGTGCCGTAAACGGGCAAATGGAAAAAAATAGAGCATCGTTCATTCTTACACCGACTGTGGTGGCAGATATTCAAGGCATGGATCTCAAATGCCTACTAAGTTGACATGTAAATTGTCTCAACATGTGCAATATTCATTGTCCGAGGAGCGGAGCCGGTTTTTCATAGGCCAGAATGTATACCCATTCTGTTGTTCTATCATTACAAGATAATGGATTCCCTATATAGAGAGAGCGAATTACGAAAGGCTTTAGAATCAATTTCTTCTTTGGGGAACTGTAAGTACTAATACAGTAATTAATAATAAATAAATGAATAACATTAGCGAACTCTATCACTTTTGTTCTCATTATTTCCACCACGCGAGTAGACTATACCAAAGTCACCTTAAAACTTAGAAATTCTGTAATATATATATTACAGAATCATGTTTCTAAAGCAAGAGTGAAACCTGCAGCAATTTTGAGTACAGAGCTGATAAAAATTCTTTAACAGACCATTGATCCATGGTGTGGGCGAAGTTTTCTTTATTAGACTAGAGGCACGCATTTGACAGCCTTATTCTATCTGGGCACAAAAAAACTTAAAAGGCAGATCTGTTTAAGTATTTTAATTTCCAATTATAAAGTAGATATTACTAACAAAACGACTATATGCGACTGTCATTTGCTTTCCTCTGGAGATGGCAGTACACGCGTGTTGACCGTAAACAAATTATATGACTGATACTGCTATAAATTAGGACGAACTTTAATTTATACAATACGTTAAGGAAAACAATATGAAAAATGAAGTACAACTTCCCCAAAGTTCAGCTATGTTTCAGTAGTTCCAGCAAATGAAAGCTCTTGCACCGGTAAACCTTAAACATCGAGAGACGTAATAAAGTTGTGCATATTTTATCAGAGTGGCAATTAACAAATAATGGGGACGCACATCTCCTTCCATGTGGAAGCGTTTAGAAGGGAGAGAGGCACGTGAGGGAAAGCAGGTCAGTCGACAGCAGTGTCAGGAGGGCAGGGGGAGGTGCTGCTGCAGGCGGACTGCACGATTGCCTATTTGTGGGCGCCCCGGTCTGGTTACCGCAGCACTAACTAATGAAAGCTAAGGGAATCATTTGCTGCAGTCTGCCGTCAAACTGTGTGATTTCCATGTTAGCTTTGTTTAACGAGCATGCAAAATACCTGTGAGCTACTGTACCTCGGAGCAGTGGAACTGACATGTTTTTATTTAACGATGCTTAGAATTGGATTAAAAGGAAAACTTAAATAACATAAACCCAAAACATATAAACCACGAACTAAGAATTCTCCTGCTATTAGATGAACTGACCTTGACGACCTGTGACAGGCAGTGTAAAAACTCATTATTTACATGCCGAGAGTCTGCAATTCTTGAGCATTACCACCTTGAGCGTTAAAGATGTTCAAGATCTTTCGTGTGCCTTCCCGAGTCAAATTCTTCGAGTCTATATTAAAGTAAACCTGTCTTTTTTATATTCACTAATGTACCACCTTCCGATTGCCTCATATATTAAAATGAATACAAGAAGAAATTACATCTAAAGTGTGTATATCAACAGCTGCAAAAGCTTAAGAGTTTAGAGAAGTTTTTCCCAATCTTTGGTCCGCGAACTAGCAGTGGTCCTCTAGAATGTAGATTGAATATATTTAGTAAAATCGAGCATTATTCCTAGAAACACCGGGAAAAGGCAAATTCAAATGAATTGTATATCACACTATATAGTTCCAGAACTTTAAAAAAAAAAAAAAAAAAAAAAAAAAAAAAAAAAAAAAAAAAAATGCAAAGCAGAAATTTCTTTCAAAAAGTTTCTTGAACCTGTTTATACAGTTGGAAATTTACTGCAGCTTGTAAGTATCTCTAGACTCAATATTGGCAACATACTTACGATAAAAATCTGAGTTCACCATTTTCTTAATGAAAAAAATCAACTTTATTAATTTAATTATTCAGTTAATAATGAAGGAATAATACCAAGCCTATTCTAAAACGTAAATGCCTATAGGCCTATATTATTATAAAATAATCTTGATGTTCTTCAACCATAAAAATATATATATTGTCCTCTATTAATCCTAATACTAAATTAAAATAATTGTGGTTAACGTTGTTTCAAACGTAAAGGTATGTGTGCTTGTTACTTGGTACTACCACTGCTAATATTTTTGAAACTAATGTGTTATTTTCACCGAAATGAACTTCTGATATGAACTCATTAACGTAGCCCATACGAAGATTCCAACAGTGATTTTAAAGTGAATTACATACACAGTGTTACATTTTTAAAAATTGAACAATGTTTATTGAGCTCAAGAAAATATAAAAACAAAATGAAAGATTTTTTTGCACGATTCTTGGGCTGTATGTTGTGTATCGTTGCAGAGTCCTGTTGGAAAGTCCTGAACCTACGTTCCCTCACAATTAATTCAGGGTAAAAGAGTTGCAAAATATTCAGCACGTATCTATCACTATTACCTGTTTCTTTAAAAAAAATAGGATCTGTTATTCTCTCGCCACAAATGATGCATCACACTTTTATCTTTTGATCATACAGGGATTCCTCGGAAAGCAGGTTAGTCTTTTCTGAACTCCAATATCGGTTGTTTTGTCAATTAACATGCTCACTTAGGTGGAACCATGATTCTTGCAAAAATAAATAAATAAATAAATAAATAAAAATTTTTAAAAAAATAGGTCGTGCACAGTATTCTAACGACATTCACAAAATCTATTCCTGAATGCAGGGTCGCCCGGTTTAAGTTATTACAATACAGTAATTTTATAATATTTTAACTTTAGTAGCTTTGTAACCGTTTGAACAGAGGAATAGAAATTCCCGTTTGCTGAGAAAGACATCGAAATGATTTTTTCAGGGGAACGTTCCAGAGCATGTTCAATGTTTTTATTTAACGTTTCTTCTGTGAGTACTGTACGTGGTTGTGTACGCTTTTTATCAAGAATACTTCCCATTTCACGAAATTTATGTACCAATCCGTGAATCAAATTTGACTTGGAAGTTGAATTTAAGGGAATCTCTCTTGAAACAATTTCTGCACATCACAATTCTGTAGACATGTACGAATCATAAATAAACAGTCTTTGAGGAATAGAATGCCTGAAATGAGCCATATTAACATAATTAATAAACCGTATTACGCCGCCTAATGAATATGTAATACACTTGTCACATAGTACATAAGAGCACGCCCATGCGTCCTAGAGGTAAATTCGTAGTGACCTTCCCTCCGGCTCCCCGGCCGGCTTCCAAGCGTGGGAACGAGACGAGAACTCAAAAGCTCGTTCAATTGTGGCCAACTGGACACGAAGCGCTACCGCAATGGGAAATCACAGTGAAAACTGACACAAGTTTTCAAGCATTTTTGGCATCTGCTGATGAATGAACATCTCGCGCTCTGGAGTTTTCTTTGAAATAAGAATACTAACTCACAACGGATGTTGGTTTACAGTTGCTCTGAGCTGCGAAGATTTCTTTTATACACTCTGTGAGTACATCATTCTTATTGATGTTAGTTATGTGTTGTTTACACTTTCAGTATTCCGAAATATACAAACTGACATAATACCGTAGAAACATTTAGTATTTAAAACACATGAATTTGTAAATAAATGTTCCTTGTGAAATAGAATGCAAATAGAGCTACATACACTCTGATGCACTAAAGAGCTTTAACTATTTACGTCTCTAAATTAGCAAGACAAATCAAGTTCTACTGTGACCGTATGCCCGAACAAGACTTGCAAACAGATAAAATTAAAATGACGCAAGAAGTATAAAGTAAGAACTTGAGAAACGCTGAAGAAAAATGTTAACAGAATGTTCAATCGAAATTTAATGCAGTCTCTTTATGAGCTCTTTCGCTGCTATGTAGATTTCCTTTTATCTTCTACATATTCCGTCTCCTAGAATTTTTCTTAAGTGTATGCAATGTGGAAATGAATATAGAAGACAAAAATAAGAGTATAAATAGAAAAAGGGAAACGAACGTCTGTCTGAAGCAGTTCCTATTCCTGTAAGAAGCGGATGTTGCTCGGCTCCATCAACACATAAAAATGCTTAGAAAAGTGGAGTTAAGAATCCTTGCATTCTGTCTTTTTATTGACAAAAATTCGTACGTTATATTTTCAATAATTTGAGCCATAACATTAACGGCGATGAAAATATCAATCGCCGGCGACTGCTGGTGCACCTGCCGAAAGCTTCAATGACGTGAGGCGTTACCAATTGATAATTTTTTGGAATGCAGAGATATTTTTGCTTTAAATGCATAATTTCATAGAACTCTCATTAGAATACTTCTATACTTCTGATAATGCATTCTGAGCCATTTTCTTGCAAAAATGTTGCACTTGGTCATGGAAATAAATCAATTACAAAAATATTTGGGGAGAGTTAAATTTATATTTATTTTTAGATTAAACTGTATATATTTTCCAAAGGTTTATAGTTAGACAGAATATGATCAGTGGCAAATTAAAAATTGTGTAGAGCATTGGAGATTTAGGTGGGGGAAATCTCGATTGCACCTACTCTTCAGATTTACTTTTTAAACTGTTGTGTATAATTTTCACATATTTGGGTCAAATATTTTATTGTGATAATAAAATAAAGGATAATAATACATTAAAAGAAATTATAGTTGGTTTAAAATAAAAAGTATAGTCATAACAAACTACAACACGCCATATATGTATAAATAAATCCAAAGTACTTGTTTGGTGTTTATTATGTCTTTACGAATACTTCAATGAGTGTATTATGTTGCCAAGCCAAATACTTGTTAACTTTCATAAAGTTGTGGTTTACAAAGACTTTCATTGAAGACTGCATGCTACATGCGACTAATGGTCAGGTTTTCCTTAATGCACGGCGTTTCCGTTTATCGTATGCTTCCAATTTTTGGTCAATGTACTTTCGCTGTTTTCTGATGTTTAGCTGTGACATTTGAAAACATATGTATATAATTAGGTGATGTAGTTTAAAAAAAAACTATCTTTTGAAGAGAAGGTCATCGGTCTCGCAAATATGTGAAATATCCAGAAGCTACCAAACATCTATTAAAATTAAAATATATATTACTTAAAGGAATTACTCGCAAATGATTGTATAAAATGGCTAAACATTGGAATTCTTAAGTATTAAATATAAAGTAAACTACATTCTTACACCAGCTATTAGCTATCAGCTGGTAGGTTAACAAGTAACGTGTAATGGGAGAGGGTGAGTTGTAGCTCATGACCTATTTTACCCCTCCCACTTGCTATGCACAGTTTAGTATCAACATAACTTCATTTCACTTAATTTTGGTTTTATTGCTTAGAAATAACGATTCTTAATCATGACATATTGTAGCATTCTAATTACAGATTTTCGCTATCGTATTTACACAATTTCATACTAGATTTAAGAATTTAAAAAATCGTTAAAATTCTATCAACATATTGGAAAAAGTACTCAACAGATTGAAACAAATTCCTGAAAGATTTTTGAAACATTATGAGCAAATTTTCTCAGCAATCGCTGTCAATAAATTGACAAAAAGGAAATAATTCGTGCGTGCTTTTATTTAATGGTTAATCATTTTCAAGATTTATGTTCCGCATTTCGGAGATGTGCACAATGTTAGTAACAGAAGCAGAAATTTTAAAAGATTCATTCATTAGACAATTCATCCCAGTCTCTGCAATACATTTTGCCCCATAGGAGAGCGCTGCACTTGGCAGAAAACGTGGCATTTCGCCGTTAGCAGTTAAGTCTGCCATTACTGTTGTAGACAACTATCAAATCCGGTGTGCAGGAAAAAAAAAATAATAATAATAATAAATAAAAGCACCAAGTATGATAAAGACTGGTAATATTTTAATAGGGTTTAGCGATCGTTTTTACTGCGGAGGCATCACAGAAGGTGGGCACTGATGATACAAGAGATAAAATTATAAATTGGGTAAGGATTTTTAAGGAAAGAAGTGTTCCAGGCCTAAGTTTAGGGTATTTCCCCGGCATATTTATTTATGAAAACTGAGGAAAAGCTGGAAAACCCCTCAGTCAGAGGATGTTCCTGGTAAAAATCGAACCCCAGAACTTCCGCTCACGAGTTCGTGCCTTAACGACCTCTGTCACCCATAACGGTTAGTAATACTTTCCTTTAAACAGGTTTGGCATTAGAAATGAACATGATGCAAAACTATCACATTCAAAAATAAATTATTCCAATGAAATATGTACACATGCAATCAGTACACAGGTATTGAGGCAAAATGTTCATTATACATTGTCACCCCCTGAACTTAATAAAATTAAACACTGATAATGTCAGCAACTTTGTCTAGCTTTCATTACACGCTTTTTATGCAGACAGTTTTACTTCAGGCTATAAAACAGTTCTTTTCGTTTAATGTAATATGACATACTCTATTTTATCGGGAAAATTCCGAAACAGTTTGATAACCCCATTAAACTGTGATATGAATTGGCCGCAAGGTATGTTTGTTTATTCGAGTGGCAATGTAATGAAAATAAACTGAGCCAAATTCTTCAATTTCTTTGTGCAGCTTTAAATTACCGACATTTTCCTACGCTTCATCAAACTTTGTTGATTTTTTGTTTACACTTCAGAGTAAAATCGCAGGATATAAATGTTCGTTTTACAACCCATTTAGAGGCAACGGTGTAAAAATGATTCCCTTAGGTTTGAAATGTTATATAGGGGCAATGTTTTAAAGGGCTATTGAGCAATAAAAAAGGGCATTTGCAATTCGCAAAGGACAGGAACAGGGGAAAAAAATTACACAGTGAGATTTCTAAAACAACAAACCAAGGTATTATTACCAATTTCATGCAAAACTGACTTATCGGGTGTTATGCTATAGAAATATATACATAAAATAAGTATACATTCTCAAATATTCGACAATAAAGAGAATAAAGACAAATAAATCATGGACTGAAGCGCAGAACTCTGGTGAAATTACAATAAATAAACAAATAAATAAATTAAAAATAATGTGCAAAAAAGAAGTGACAGTGCACGTACTCGTAGGCGAGTGATACAAAATGCTCAAAATTATGTGTATCGTACATGGATCTGCATTATTTTACTTCCCATTAATATGAAAAATTAAAAAGTAATCTCTTACGAAAATAATTCACCGCCTTTGGTGCAATCCGGGTTTCTTTTTTCTACTTTATTCTTTCTTTTTCTCCTCTTTATTATATTTGATAAGTTTGTTATTTTTCTTAAGTTCCGCACAGTAATTTTAATCCTTATAATTTATTACTTCAGTGTATTTACCAAACGATTTTTCTCCTTCCCTGCCAATTTACGACTTTAACTATTACTGTTTCCAAGACACCTTATGTTTTAACTATTCATTTGTAGAGCCTTCTTGTCACAGAAGATAAATATTCAATGCTTAAATGTGTCATCTACTAGTTATACAGTCATCCAAAATATCTCATGTTTTATGTATACGTTTTCAATGCTTTCATTTTAATATATTCTTATTGCTCTGTATCTCAGTTGATTGCCTAGTCTATGACGAAATATATTCATTTATATAAAGCATTGCTTATTTCACGTTCCCTCTTTCACTGCTCCTTTTCTATTGCTTTTGAAATTTTTTTGTTCACTAGTTATTGACTATAATATCTCTTAGGCTTTCACGGCTGGTGTTTAAAACAGTTAAAATCTTCCGGGCTGTTTTGTCGTGGTCCCTGGTTTAATAAGCTAAGGTTGCTTTCACCAACTACTTCGGTTGGCCTCATCGTCCACTAATGATGCCAACCGAAGTAGCTGGTGAGAGGCTGTGGTAGCAATTTAAGCTATGGACCACGGCAAAACAACCCGGAAGATTTTAACCATTTTAATTAATTATTGACTATATAAGTTATATTTAATTGTTTATTAATAAACAGAACTCGAGAAATTTTAACTTTTAATAGTATGATATTAATAATATGTAGTATATAATCACTGTAGTTAATAAACAAAAGCGTGGTATTTTGTATACCTACACATACTACTTAGCTTAATTCAACTCATCTACGACGCATAAAACGTTTTCCGAAACATTTCTAATTTTCCATACTATTTTTTATTACATTACAAGAACGTCTTTTTATTGATTCCTTATGTCTCTCCTAAATGCATTTTATTCCATTAAGCTTTTGCAATTACGCCAGATATAGATATTTCTGAGAAGTTATTTGCAATGGTTATTTATTATATTCCACATGAACACATTTATTCATTATTTTCTAAACATTAACATACTGAAGATTAAGAGGCGAATTTTAAGATAATTAGTGCTTTATTCTTAGTTGCAAATCACATACTACCAGTCTTTCGTGGTTTTGTCGCCCGTTTCACGGCAGCTAGCCGATCGGCAGTCACAGTGATAACTCCTCGCGAAGCGGATATAACACCGCGTAGCTGTTTCAAGCTCTTGAAATTACAATTCAATTACAATAAAAATAAACACGTCTTTTATGTCAGAAGATATTGGAAGTGTTACCGTCACATATTTCTGGCATCTTTTAGGAAAACTATCATACAAGCATCGTTTCATTTTCCAAATTTTAAACTTGAAAGCATAAAAATTCATTGTTGCCCACGAATTGCTAGCATGTGATCCTGATGTTCTGCTAAAGTTCTGTTAACTGGATATTACGGAACGTTAATGATGGGAGTTATTCATCCATGTTTAACATTCTTTTGGTGAAACATGGCCCCATTTATGTGGTAAATTTTAACGGTAAACAACAGGCATTGAAATACAGAAAAATCCGATTATATATAGTAATCCCCTTGCAGGATGTATGGTGTTCATTTATTTATGAGGAAAGTTGAATAAGTATATGAAACAAACTCCCACCCACTAGCAAAATTGAAAGAATATATCAAGCAAGAAATTGACCCAATTTCGGAATATGAACCGATGTGTGCGACAATATAAAAATATGTGGAAGTTGCAGGATAACATTTCCTGTTATAATCTACGTGCTTATTTTCATTGTAAATGTAATCGTAATTGCGAGAACATGAATCAGTTGGGCGGATATTACATCCGCTTCATCATTCTCATTGCCGACTCGCCATCGATAAAACGACGAAAGACCCAGTAATACTGTAAAAATACATTGTTTGCAAACAAAGAACGAAGTGTTATACGCATATTTTAGGGTTAGTGCTTACTTCAGCATTTAGCGCATATGAAAGCATATTTTATTATTTTTTGCCAATTGGAGCTTATTTCAGATGTAAAACTACAGAAAATAGGAGTAATGAAATACATTCACATATTTTATAATATATTTACTGTAATCTGACTAAGAGCATAAAATGGACAGTTATGCATTAATCAACAAAGCCCTCCATAATAGCACGAGTCGGTCCTGGTGGTGCAGTGGTTACCATACTTGCCTCCTAAACCCAAGAACGCGGGTTCGAACCCGGCCAGGACCGATGGATTTTTTCGGGGCGTAAAAATCCTAAGTATGGCTTCCTTCGGAAGGGAAGTAAAGCCGTGGGTCCCGTGTCGTACATTTACGGCACGATAAAGAACCTCAAGCCTGAATGAGAGGCCTCTGAGCAAAATTTGTCGGACGTTTCACGCCCTGAGTTGAATGGGACGCTGATGACCTGTGCTGTTAAAGAGCGTCCTTAAATAAAACAATCAAAAAAAAAATAATAGCACGATTGTTGACTCTCACCATATACAGCCAATGAATGGCAGTTGAAATTAAACGAGCAGATAATGAAAGCAAGAAGCGACGTAATTGTATGGATAAGATTTTAATAATACTCTAAAGAATGATGCAACAAGATTGACGCGAACGTTATAGAAAATATTGGTAGACACATGTCAAGACCTACGTCAACCCAATAATGCCAGCATCGATAGTACGCAAAATGGTGATAAATGAGTTTCAAGCATGTTGCTGCTATTAAGCACATTCAGTTACATTGTTTATACTTGGAATACATCAACAGAAACTTGTTAGTTTTTTATGTTTTTATTAAATTAATATTGATTTAGTGATATTACACTAGTAACTTGTGTTGTAGAAAGTGTTTAGTGCAGCATTTTCGCCCTCCTCGTGTGCCTGGTTGCACATCTAGTTACAGTAGTTCGCCATATACAACCATATTTAAATTTTCTAAAGAGCAGTCATTAAAGAAGTTTTTAAGGTGCAAATATTGAAATTAATAATAAAACTGTTGTGTGTAAACATTTTAAACAGGGAGGAATTTTTCCCTGTGCAAAATGGTGAACCAATTCGTATTCTTAAAAAAAATCCAAAATTAACTAATGATGCTTAATCCACAATCTTCTTTAATCTACAGTCACAAGTGACAGCGAGGCACGGCAATAAAAGGAAAGATCCGGAAGCAGGCTGTTATAGAACGTTTCTATTCCTTTACAAGTGATGCGATGTTAAGAAAAGACAGACACTGGTTTATAGCTATTGCCAAGGAAGATTGTGTCCTTTTCATTAAAATAGATTATGATAGATATGATGCTGTCCTTATGTCGATTAGCTTTAGGTGTCCAGTAATTTGGAAGTTAGTGTATTTTTTTTTTTAAATATTTGTGCTTGCCTGTAGAGAATCTCGGTTCGAGCTTGGAATGCAATGGAAGGGGTTAAAATGTGACAGACGGAGCAAATTGGATAATTTTATGAGTTTCCTTGCTAATTATAATATTGACGATATGTCGCTCATTGAGAGAGTGACTTCATTAATAAAAGTTGTCAAAGAAAGTTTCCCATTATATCATGATATGGATATAGAGAAAGCTGGTAAAATAAATTTTGCTTTAGAACAACCGAAGCTCTCTTATATGAATCAAATTAAATATTCTGCAGAGCTGTTGTTAGGGCTGCAACTTTATCTTGCACTTAATGTAAGGTAAATTGTATTTTGCATTAAATATTTTCCAGTAATTTGGTTAAAATTGTTTATTCTAGATGTAGAGATCACTGTAATTGACACATATTTATAAGCATTTTATGTTTGTATGGTTTTACAAAAGTCAAAAGTGAAATATATATAAATGCATGTTTGTTTAAATTATTCATTAGTTTTGCTCTGCAGTAAAATATTTGCAATGCATGTTACACTAATGAAAACTACTCAAGTCATTCTTATTTATGCTTGTTGTTTGTGTTATAATTATTGTTATTATCATTTCTTTATAATTGCACTGCAGTAAACAGTAATGGGCAGATTAATCATTTTTGGTACTTGGAGACTTTATAGAAGCTGAATTCATATTATTTTATGTTTCGTTTACTTATGATAAATATTGTCGCCATTTTATTTATTTATTTATTTTCCCTGCATTGGGGTCTGGTCGATCTTCTGTGTACGTTTAACTCGAAGTTTGCAACGAGTTAACATTAATACAGGTACGACAATTCAATTTTCAGCTTTCAGGAGTCTTTTGTTTCATTTTGGTATCGCGTCAGTGTGTAGCAGGCAAGTATTAATTAGTAAATTTTCTACATCAACCATGTCTTAATTGATTGATTGATTTATTTATGGACGCTCTTTAACATCTCAGGTCATCAGCGTCCCATTCAACTCAGGGCGTGAAACGGCCGACAAATTTTGCTCAGAGGCCCCTCTTTCAGGCTTGAGTTTCTTTTTCGTGCCGCAAATGTACGACCCGGGACCCACGGCTTTACTTCCCTTCCGAAGGAAGCCATACTTAGGATTTCGCCCGAAAAAATCCATCGGTTCTGGCCGGGTTCGAACCCGCGTTTTGGGTATAGGAGGCAAGTATGGTAACCACTACACCACCAGGACCGACGATGTCTTAAGGATCTTACCAGAAGTGTACTCTTACATAATGACTTAGAGAAGAGACAATTTTTAACTGACGAAACGTTGTTATTTGTCACGTCTGCAATACAAACATAGATCGCATTTCACTTATTATTTAAGCAAACACATCACAATGTAATTTTAAGTACAAAAGCTTTTATTTAATCCAGGGTTAAATTTATTCGTGATATCTGCAGTGTTCCCAAAGAAGAGGTTGAGAAACAAATGTCAAAATGCCAAGTTATCTGAAATGCCAGTCTTAAATATTGTTCAGTAGTGTTCTGTGATGTTTAAAGCAGATTTTTGTCATTCGTTGTTATGCCAATAGAAAAAGTTCATTAATCTTAAAATTAAAAAAAAACTATGTGGTAGGTTATTGAAACCGTTGCAGAAAAGAGTAAAGCTACGCTTCAATATTGCACTGAAAATACATAGTACACTCTTGTTTATACTATCGCATTAACAAGCGTAATAAATAAAATGGTAGTAATTTCTTGAAACAAAATAAACTGTTTCCTTTCTTTTAACAGTACACAGTTTGCCATTTTCAGTGCAAGTATCCCGGCTTTTAAGTAACCGAATTACATGCATGAATAGTTTGCATTCGCTCCTTACTGATGATGATAAATATTGCTTGGTACGTTCTTTAATTTGGTTTGTTAATAAAAGACAATAAAACGAGTCTGTGGAGTTCGTTTTAGATGACCGTCCGTCAAACTTAAGGGTCTAACTTTTCCTACAACATCTGTAGACTCAAAAACAAATGTTACAAGCAAGAGAACGTTTTGCCGCTAGACTAAGTTTATTCCTCAATCCAGAAGGAGTTCAGCAAATGGGGCGAAACCTCACGTCCTGTTTCTATGGTCACCAGATATTGGTTTGAAGGAAGGAGGGGAAGGAACTGCCTAGACGGTGGAGGCTGCTGTTCAGAGCTGCCGGAATAGCCAACTTGTTCTGTATAAACGAAATACAAAGCTAATCGTTTTGTATGCTGTACACATAGAGATGACCACTGCAGCGATAACCGTTAAACTGAGCAGCCGCAGGTTAACATATTGTATATTCTCTCTTCAAGGATGAATGTTACGCCGAAATTCGTCTTTATACAGAACTGTTTAAACAATTTGTTCTCTTCTCCTTGAAAATGGCACGAACATGTGCTTTCAGAAAGCTTTCATTCAAAATTCCTCTCTTTCAATCAAGGGTTAATCTCGGGATTTACAGCTTAAGCCAAATAAGATGCACAATGAAATGATATAAAATAATTCCCTAAACATTTGAATTAGACGAAATCATCAGTGCCATAGGTAAAGAATACGTAGCTTTTGTTAGGGTGATGCGATCAGTTCTACAAAATGTTCTTCTGCATTTATATACCTACAATGTTATTAATTTGGGACATTCTAACTCAAAACTTGTTCAAGAAGCTTTCAAGCGAAATTCTCTTAGTTTTTGCCAATCTCACTACAAAACAATCTGCATTAACTGTGAGAGTACAGACGGCCGGGTGTATGCTAATTTTTTATAAACATTGTATGCTAATAAAGTTTGCGCTATACAGAGTGGTTGATTGGTTGATTTTTTTATTTATGGACGCTCTTTAACATCTCAGATCATCAGCGTCCCATTCAACTCAGGGCTTGAAACGGCCGACAAATTTTGCTAAGAGGCCTCTTCTTTCAGGCTCGAGGTTCTTTTTCGTGCCGTAAATGTACGACACAGGACCCACGGCTTTATTTCCCTTCCGAAGGAAGCCATACTTAGGATTTTTACGCCCGAAAAAATCCATGGATCCTTGTCGGGTTCGAACCCGCGTTTTGGGTGTAGGAGGCAAGTATGGTAACCACCACACCACCACTCTATACAGAGTGAGGAAAAAGTACAGGAAATTTATGAGAAGAAATGGGGCTTGATGCTAAATACGGAACGATCTAATGAAATATGAACAAACTTTCGATGCTTTCCACTGAGCATGTGAACCCGTGTTTCCCGACTGTTGGCTGTCAGTGTGCATTGATAATAGTTAAGTTTAGTTTATTATTATGAGTGATGTGCTTTGTTGTGTGTTTAATCACGGTGTGAATTACGGATCCCATATATGCTTTCTACTCCAAGACGTTTATTTGTTTACGATTCATATGACTAAGGCAGTCTGCAAACTTCAAGACGATTTGAAGAAATATTATTTTAATCTTTATAATACATTTCAGAACACGGGCAGAGCTTAGTCTAAATAAACCTAACAAACAGCGTAGGGTTTCCATCGAATAAACATCAGATGACGTCTCTCATAGAGATTGGAGAATTTCCATAAAAAAATCATCTAGGCATCTTTCACAACAAACGGGCATTTTTACGGACAGAATTACTAAAGTTAAAATCATATAAAATAACTGTTGCATGGGTGAATGCAACTTCCTCTAATCTTTTGGTTTTACAGACTTACTTGACAGAGAGCGTGATTTCGTATTTTTTCAACAAGACTCTGCGACAGCTCATACAGCGAATATTTCCATGATGAGAGAAATCGAAAAAGTTTTTTTGGTAAGGATCTGTAGTTCCTTCGGTCCCCCTGCCTAAGCCCTTGCGGCTTGTGTCTCTGGCGTAACTTAAAAAATACCATATGACAAACCCCATAAATGTAACTTAATGAACAACACAGCCAATAAAATGGGAGATGATAAAAGAAAATCAGTAAACATGTATGAGAACATAAATTATTTGTAGAATGCAGTTCTTAAATTAAGTTGTTGAAACCCAAAATTTAAACACTTTAGCTCAGTAAATCTTAAACACATTTTTTTAAAACTAAAACAAAAACAGAATGTTAATATAGTTAAAGTAATTGCTTCAAGAGTATTACAGGTAGATAATTTTCAAAATATCATTACTAATTCCACGTTAAAAAGGTTTTATCGAATAAATAAAACGACTTTATTTCATATTACTCATAGATTTCTAGAATATTTCAAAAGTATGTGGAACCTATTAACTATTTTAAGAAGTTGTGTTAGAATATAATAAAAGACAATTTTTACTCGTCAAAATCTATGAATTTATGTATTAACTTTTATTAGTGTGAAACAAAAAGTTGTCTGCAAGGAGGCTTTTATATGGGAGGGGGAGGGAAATCAAAATTCAGAGCGAGAAAACACACGTGTTTACATAAATTATATCAAATGTACAAGGGAATAGTAAAGTCCATTAAAATGTTAAAATACGCAGATAAATAATGCAGGAAGCTTGAACGATTATCTAGCATTAAGAACAATATTTGCCTTTTTTCGTCAAATTTCTATCACTAATAGTTACCATTAAATAATATTCCTAAGAAGATCTGTAAACATACCATCTTGAAACTGTTGAAGGTTATGGTCATTCTAGTATTGTTCAGAGTACGGGCAGTTGCAGCGAAAGGTTTTCGAGTTCACTCTCACGAACTCGACTTTAAATATTTTGGATGCATAGGCTTCTAAAATCTGTGTCATTGGTGTTTTGAGCTTCGGTAGAAGACCGCGTCTTTTAATGCTTTGAAACAGGCGAGTTCACAATAGGTACATCATTTGAATATTCTAATTTAATAAAACGGTTGATGACTAGACAAGTTGAGACCAAGCAAACTAAAAGGGTTACAATGTTTCCATTTTTACTGATTAACTGGACTATAAGCGATACTAATGAAATTCGTTAGGAATCACCGCCAAGAAAAGGATGCAGACAAAAAGTTCATTTGCATCAACACGTCGCTAGCAAGGTGATACAAGTACTGAATTCTAAGCGAAAAGTCACTCGAACTGACTGTAATCATGAAACCGCATTCCTGGCTTGCAATGTGTGAACAATATGTCGGTATAATTTGAATTATGTAAAAGTTCGCTTTTTGATGCCGAAGTCAAGATACTTCATCCAGGTGTGATTTGTCGCAGTACCTACGAAATACTTCACTGGGCTGAAGCAGTGCCGATCAAGTGGTTGGTAGTAACGAATGCAGTTTTTGCCAAATGCCAAAGAATGGAGTAGTGTTTCGAAATCAGAAAGTGTTGTTTATTTCGAGACATCAAGTTATAAATTATAAGATTATAGTTTTATAAGAATAATTAGTACATTGTATTGGATTGTCAAGTGTCAGAGGAGGATACTTTGGTACTTAGTCTTGCTCAAGGACTGGCTATTTGTGCGGATGCCCTCAGTAGGGGCAACTTCAAGAGGACTTTGTGAGATAAGTGAACACCAGAATGACAGGATCTTCTATAGCTGAGCTATGGACGTAGACAGGGTCCCGAACATGTTTCCAGAGAGAACACCCCTTTTCAAGACGTTTAAGTCCCTCATTTTGGGCCTATTTCATATCAGACGCCGGAGCGCAAGCCATCACCACGTCGCAACAGCCCAAACTGTCTTAGCTCTTTCGACCTTGTAATGTAACCAAGGGAATGAAATTATATGAAACGGGAGAACGAAAAATTTGCGGAAATAAAAGATCTATTCCAGCATTTAACTAAGCGACCAGGGGAAACGAAGAAAGATCAACATGGCCGGCCCCAAGTAATCTGAACCCAGAACCTTAGAGTCCCAAACTTTACAGCCTGAACCACCCTGCCCGATTATCAGTAGATAATTTTTTCTCGAACGGAAACTTCAAGACTTCCTTCTTATAAGAAAATAGATTGTACGTTGTGAGCACGTAAATGACAATATGCTTGACATACTTAACGTTGAAACATTACCAATTCCCGTTCATCTTTTGCAAGCGAAAAGCGTAATCCTACATGTGATGGCAGTTATGCCCATTTTGCTCTCAGTTAATATCCGCTTCCCACCGGAAGAGATCCGTTAACCGTTACTTGTAGGTAGCGGCAGCCAGGCTGGAAAACTGTATATAATAAACATGTGTGTTACATGTTGTCTGTTTCCTGAATATGCCGGTCCAATACCGCGCTGCCGCCCGCATGGCATAGTAGTTTCTGACCCAATTCCAGACGTTCCTTTGTAAGTGTGTAACAAACCCGTAGGGAAACAGAAGAGATAGATCCCACTCTAAAGCACAGAGCTTACTCCCCAGGTATAGCATATAGTGGCCACTAACATAATTCGTTATGGATTGGCATCATCTTCTATGCTATGGGTTTATGCTCATTCTTGAGGCGATTCGAATTTTAATTTGCAAACTTGATGGCATTCAGAAGGCAGGAGCGAAATGAAACTACTTTAGAATATTTTAAACAAATGTTGCAGCTAAGAACTGTCATTTTAATGCACAATGGGATATTAGTATTATTTCTGGATATTTGATTTATATCAAGCTATTCAACGTTCCGTTGACTGAAGCTCAGAGGAGTCTGCGTTGGTCGAAAAGTCATTGCTCATGGGTAGCTGGGCTAGACTAAAGTCGGAACGAGTGGGGGCTGGTATAAGCACTAAAGCTACAATCTAATAAATTCTAAGGCACTTAGCATGAACGGACTCTATATATGAACATATGCTCATTAATAAATGAACATTCGTTGTGGAATAGTATAATTAGACAGACTTCTCTATTCTTTACGCTACTGTAGGATAAATACATATTGTTTCTTTCACTGTTCAATAGCACTGGGTAAGTGGCGTGAGATTCAAAGCCAACGTAGCAGTTCGGTAAATCTTGTCCGCCCCGATTCCTATAGTTCAGTTGGCCTTGAGCGTTGGCTTATTCACAAATGCAGTCCTCCATCATTGCGTCGGTTATTAAATACTTATAGATGACCCATCGATTTTAAAATATAAAATGACATATTAAACAATGAACACAAATAATGCACTCCAAAATTACACTAAAATACTTGAAGGATACAGTTGGGAAATATTCCATGACAATATTTATTAACACAAAAATGCTATTTTTCCTTTTTTTTTTTTACTAACACATTTATCATTTGCCTCTCATAACTATTTCTAGCCTCTATGTCAGTTTTATGATCTTTCTTTAAGTTAAGGGATCAGTTACCACTTACTCGCTAATTTTATGACTGATATTTTTTATTCCCTTTCAACATTATACCTCCTCAATCTGCCTGAAGGTCTCGTGTTCGAATCTTATAAGGCCAATTATCTGAATCAGGTTTTTATCCAGAATAATTTCTTTCCTGAAAAGGCGAATGCTAGGTAACTTTAAGCATTTGAATTAGGGAGTTATTTAAGCATTATTTTCATAAAAAAAATCATTCTCTTTAGGCCCTCGTTGTTACGAGGGACGATAAATCCAACTCCTTAATATGAATCTAGACAAATTGGACTACAGGATTTAGATCAACATTAAGAACTATCCACTGTAGTGGTGGCGGTGACGAGTAAAATCCGAGCTACGAGGGTAGGTCCATAAATTTCCGGCCTAGCCATTTTCTAGGTATGATAAAGACAAAAACAATATATTACTTTTCAATATGGTTATCCTTTATTGCAATACATTTTTCACATCTTTGAATTAACATTTCAATCCCCCCTCCAAAAATAGCCAAAAGTCTTGTCTGCAAAATGGGCATAAACAGCATTCATCGCTTCTTCGTCACACTTGAATTTCCTACCTCAAAAGTTCTTGAGTTTTGAGAAGAGCTGATCTGGGTCGTAAGGTGGATGGTCGATCTTCTTGAAGCCACATTTCTTCACAACTTCTTTTGCAACAAGAGCTTTGTCGTGAAGAAGGTGCACACCACCACTGAACTTACCTTGCCTTTTCTCTTTGATGGAAGCACGTAGTCTGTGCAATAGGCCAGCAGAGTACTCCCCATTTACTGTGGTGTTCCTCTCCTTGAAGTCAATGAAGAGTATTCCTTCACAGTCGCAAAAAGATTGTGGCCATGGTCTTTGCCAGGTTTACGCCACCCATTGATTCTCTTTTGGAAAGGGATCATTATAGAAGACCATAGTTTCATCTTCTGTAACAATGGTTACAGTAATTGGAAGAAACGCGACAATTATTTAAAATTTGTTTGTCAATAAAAACTGAGAATATTTTTTTTCTTACGAAAAACCATCCCCAGAATAGCCTCTGCCTTCATCGGCGGCCTTGCAGCTCGTTTTTTAGATGAGAGAACAGAAATAAGTCACAAGGAACTAGGTTCAGGTTATATGGAATGTAAGGCATACATTAGACTTTTTTTCCCTGGCCAAATGTTGAGCAACAACGTTGCAAACGTGAGCGCGTACATTGTCATGGTGAAGATGGATTCAGCTCAGAGCGTTTTCGTCACAGTGTTCGGCCAGAATGCTCAAAACAACCTGTAATGCTCCCCATTAACAATTGTTTGTGGGGGAACTTCATGTTTATGAACCATTCCACGACAGTCGAAGAACAAAATCACCAAAACCTTTCTTGCCGAACGAACAACCTTGGCCTTCTTTGGTGTCGGAGAACCAGGCGATTTCCATACCGAGATCGCCTGTTTGCTTCGTGGTTGTAATGGTGAAACTAAATTTCATTACCTGTAATGATGCAATTCAGGCATACCTCGTCATGCTCCTCCACCAAACGCTGAAGTTCCGGACAAACACACACACGTTTACTCACATCATCATCTTCTGCAGGCTTCAGCAATCTCGGCACCCACTTGTCACAGACGCGTCTCATTTGTAAGCAATAGTGCAGAATGGTGAACGCACTACCAAGGGAAATTTGTCACATGTCTGCCATTCTATCCTCGTCGATCTTCCCGAACAATGACGACAACTGTGTTAATCATGATCTCGTTCACTGCAGTGATTGGAGTACCTGAACCGCCGTGCTTTGTTGTTAAAACGAGGTCATCCTTAAGCTCTTTGAACGCTGCAGTGCAGTTGATTGTGGTGGAATATTATCATTACATACCTACTTGCTGTAACATCGCGTACGATTCCATACCGTATTTCTGCAAACGGAAGCAAAATTTCAAAGCACCATACTACTTATTACTAAGCGACTTCATTTTACGCAGCCAACTGGAGTCCTTTACTAAGACTCATGCGCGTGTGCGCTTCCAGTTTGTTTTCACCAACCACGTGAGATCTATTCTCCTCATGGAAAAAAAAAAAAAAAAAAAAAAAAAAAAAAAAAAAAAAAAATCATCAATATTATCTCCACTATGTGATGAGGGGGGAAAATCTTAGTCTTTATTGACTAGTCTTCGTAATAATTTGTCACATTTGCACAGAATTAGTAAACATATTGTATGGCTGAAATGTCATCATTAACACATTTCGACTTCTCTTAAGGAACATTCCCTTCTGAATAACCAACCATAGGTGAAGTAATATTTGCTATGTCATATAAAATAATATGTTTTTCTTTCATGTAACCACAAATTACAGGAATCTGTTTACTTTTGGACCCAAGTCGAACCTTGTCACGAACAACCACATACTGGACCAAAGCTGAACCATTTGGATGGCAAAACAGATAGCTCATTGTATTAGTAAGTATTTCTTCAAACAGCAACAGTGCCAACACAATTCTTTCTTGCAAAAGCAGGCGCTTGTCTTGAAGATTACTTAATAAATAAAGAAGAATGTAAATATTTTTAACTTTATAAATATGCGGACGTGTTGCAACAATATATTTGCTCCTCTTACCCCGAATTGTGAAACAGTCATAGGGAAAAAAATGCTTAAGATTGTAAAAGATAGCTTTACAGCAGGAAGTTGTTTTTTTTTTTTTTTTTTTTTTGGGAAAGGATATTTTTTTTTAAGGAAGGAAGCGTTCCAGGCCTAAGTTTAGGTACCTCCCCGGCATTTGCCAGTTATGAAGACTGAGGAAAACCTGGAAAAAAAAACCCAGTCAGGGAGGACGGTCCTGGCAGGATTCGAACCGCAGACCTCCCGCTCACGAGTCCGTGCCTTAACGACCTCGGCCACCCGTGGCGGTCAGAAAGTTGTTGCAACACCGAAAGAAAGCACTCAGTTTAATCTGGCATTACGGTGGTCAATGCTTTTCCTAAATGCACCTAGCCATAGGGATAACAAGAGCAACGAGGCTGATTTAAAGCGATGGGCAGCATTTCTGTGCTTCGCGACCGCTGTACAGGAGTAAACATCAAGCGCAGATTCATCCGCTTCTCCCCTGTTGGATTAAAGCTTGCGTTCCCTCTTTGGTTGGAGCTAATTGCTACAGTGGGGGAGCGTGTTTGTTAGAGAATAGAGCAAAGGGTCCGCCTTTGTTCTCCAACAGAAGCTTTTAGGGTTATAGCCTTGAAGACGTACTGCCTGAACTTGTCTATCGAGCAAAAGTTTCGAAAGAGCAAATACGTGAATGAAGTAGCTCTGATGGTGTTGTTAATGACATCACATGTATATATTTAGTTATTTATTTACTCTCAAATTTTAATGTATTTTGAATTTTTTTGAATATTTTCTCCATTCCCATAGATCATCTCTCATAACCATTGCTTGCATTCTCTTGCGATGGTCCTTAATTTTTCTGTTTCTTATACTTTTGGAACGTTTGGCCTATTCATCGTAGTTTATATTAATTAGTGTGATATTCCTATGTTTTATTGAAAAATAGTCAGTATAATTTAAATTCTTTCTTTTCTTGATATTCTGGCCAAATATCGACTTCAAAAGAGGTAATATATCTAACGATGGAATTTTTCCTTTACTCTGTTTCATCATAATACAACAATATTTGCACTCTTTCACATTCTGATTTCTGTGTTTTTGTGGTTCTAATTGTTAAAATGTGTATGCTTTATTTGTGTTCTTTTTATCGTTTATATAAATTTAATTAAAATTAGCTTTTCGATCTATATCTAGCACGCACCTTAAGCTCTTTTATTAAATGTTCACTTTATGTACTTCCGTTAATGCATAGTTTCAGTGAACGGTAACCAAAAGTTTAAGCAAATGCTATCTCCTCATGAATAATTATAAGCTCATACTCTTACGGTATCCTTTCAAAATGTAATAACTTTACTATAACATACTATATATATATATATATATATATATATATATATATGTCTGTTCTTAATAAACCCTACGATCCAACTATGAGAAAGAACTATGAAATTTAATATATAACTATCTATTTGATTTTATTCAGAATATAAATTTCACTTTCCAATGAATATTGAAAGAATTTCTTAAATTGAATATCAACTAAACAAAACAAGTATTAAAACGTTATATTCCATAATAATTAAGCAATTCTTCTATAGAGATACTCTTTGTAAGACAACATCAAGTTAATACTTGGGAATATTTCCCTATTTTAAAAGCATCAAGAAAAATGTTGAAATCCTTTTGTACAATTTGTAATAGTAATATGAATCCGTCATTTAGAATAGACAAATGTTATAACACTATTCTTGAGTTATCTTCTTCTTCTTCTTCTTCTTTTTTTTTTTTTTTTTTTTCGTTAGTGGAATATTCATCATGCAAAAGTTAAAAACATTTTTCTATTTCTTCCCGCTTATAGGTAGCAACGATTTGTGCTAAATATTAGTGGTATACTGGTATAATACTCAATATTAATATTTGTTGTAAAACTGACTTCTTTCCCTCAATTAAGTATTTGAAACATGGCATGCTTATGTGTGGAAATGAAAAGCAAATTAAGACTTAATGGCCTGCCTTATGCCTATAAACTGAAAAAATACTATTTAACTTGTAAGATCTTTCAGAGAAAAATAGTGAAACAAACAAAAAATTTAATATCTATACTCTTTTTTCTTTTATGTTTGTAATAAGCTAAATAATTTCTTCAGAAAACAGCTTTACTATTAACAAATATAATACTTTTCTGATGTTCTAACTGTAATTAAAAGTTAGTTTTATTACTAAATCTAAAAGTGTATTCTGCTCTATCACATAAATAAACAATATAGCACCATATTAATTATCACAATAATAAACAACTGGTGCAAATATTACTATGATGGTTAAAAACCGACACGATATCGTGATTCCGGTTATAAAGCAACATTATTTATTACAGACGTCTAGCTAGCTTATTAGCCGTTTGGACAGACATGAACACATACGGCTTTGATTTGTTAACTAATCAAACGGGGTAATGGAAAGCGACGAACAACAAATCATATTGTATACGTATCGATTAACCTCAGTGTAGGCCTAGCATTAAACTATAGAGTACATGAAACGTGAAACTGGTAATAAAAATGAACATTGAATCACCAAAATTCTGCATAAGACAGACATTCAGTAGAAGCTTTTCAGATATCAGTGTCTGTCATGTGACGTTTAGATTAGATTAGGGGGGAAATAGGTACTCTGGCTGATAAGTGTACTGTGTTGCTGCAATCTGAAAATAAAATAACGCTTAGACACTTTAGTCCACGGTCTTTATGCAATTGCCTCTAACTGAAATTTAGCTGTTTTTAACAGTGTCTGTTTTTTGTTAAATGACATTTTATAATGCGTTTAAATATATTTTGTATGTTTAATTTTAATCAATATTTAACACCATGGTATCAAAAGTGGTGGAAGCTATGAATGAAACATGAGATGAAACTATAAAATTAGAAAAGGAACTTTTGGAAGGAAGCATTCTAGGCATAAGTTTAGGATACTTTCCCGGCTTTTACCAATGAGACCTGGTGGGAAATTGGAAAAATCTCAGTCAGAGAAATGCATCCTAGCGAGATTCGAACCGGGAGCCTTCAATTTAGAAACCTGCCTTAGCGAACTCAATACCAATTTCGGTTTTGGAATATTGCTTTTCTTAGTGTTAATTCTACGCTAAACTTCTGTTATTCTACGAATTTTCTAATGCTAAAATTCCAGTGCCGAATTTCAAGTATTGCTGTAAAGAAATATGCATAATCTCTTTTTAAGGTACAGATGAATTTTGCTACACAGATTAGGCGAAAATAACCGGCAGTATTACCTTGTAATATATATAGCGAATTTTGCATACATACAGTGTGTTAATAAAATCATCGCAATAGTTTCATATATTGTAGAGGTATCTCGGACAAACTATTTGACACAGGGCAACCACGAAGAAAAAAATAACAGAATTTGAAATTAGATAGTGATAAGCACTAAAAGTTAGGCAATGGATATATTTGAGAGTCAGATAAAAAGATAGAAAAATGAACATGTTTCCACACATTTGGGGTCGGTAGGGCCATTTTTTATTGTCTTTTTTTTTTTTTTTCTTTTTGCCTCTTTTGGCTTTTTTTTTTTTTTTTTTGCCTATTTTAAGGTTTAAAAAAATTGGGGGGACTATTCTGCATCGTTATGCATTTTTTTCCCTGCAGATTGTTTACAAAAAAAAAAAAAAAACACGAAGAATTTCAATATATCGAAATGAAAAAGGTTATAAACATTAAAAGGCAAGTTTACCTAAAAAAAATATCTATCGAGAATCTTGTTATACGTGTATTTATTTTCAAGCAGTCAGAAATGTTCTCCTTAACCCATTCACCTAAGTCTTTAGTGAAATGAACGCACGGCTACCTCAGGCAAATAAATACCAAGAAATAGAGAGAATGAGGGAAGTAATATAGTTTTGAATAGTCCTGGAAAAATCTTGTATCCATTTGCTCGAGACAATTATAGGAAATTTGTGGTGGGGATACCTTCTCAGCTGCAAACATGTAACAAACAATTGCAAGCGAGAAAGATGGGAGCAGTATAGGTGTGCAATAAATTGTCCCTACAATGTGTCAGTACGGATGTAAAGGAGATACTAACCTCATTCCCCTATAAACGCATAAACAGAAAACGAACTCGACCCAAAACTATTGCACATTCACCAGGACTATTCAAAACGACTTTACTTTGTCTTGATCAACATTTCCACGATGTCCTGAAAGGTTAATTCAATTGTAACTGTAAGAGTTCTCCCGAAATAGCTTGTTTTAAATATGCTCTAACCACTTCAGTGGACCTAGAACGTTCTTTTTCCATGACGAAAAACATTCTCTCTGACGAGCGGCTAACTACGACAATGGATACCTTGGGAAAGCATCTTTTTGTTGCTTGTAGCAAGAAAAGTAAGCTTCAGTACTTTAATTATGTGATAAAGAAATTATTAAATATTATAAATACCTATTTTCATTAATAATAAGTGGTTTGCTTTCTGTTTTCACTTTTAATAAATGCCTTTTTAATTATAATACTGCTTATTTTCAGTATTTTAAGCGCCTTTTGCCCGCCTATTTTAGCAAATTAAGTACCTCAACTTCCAGGTTCTGATGATAATTCAGTGTTAAAACAAAAATGATGTAAACTTTTGTCTCAGAATGTCTTCAAGCCAGTTCGTGAGTAAGAATTTAGTGCTTTAAAATCTCTAAAATCTCGGACTAATCATATGACAGAACGGGGCTGAACTGATTTATCGTATTACATAGTTTAGCCTAGAGGGACTGTGTGATCTAATTGCAACTGCGACAGATTGCCATCTCGAAGATCGTATAGTGTAAGGTTTTTTTTTTTTTTTTTTCCCCTCTCTCCTTGTAGAGACTTCTCTGCACGAATTAAAATAGTGTGGAAGAGAGGGAAAACATGCTGCGTTACTGTAAGTTACAATGGTAAACATTATCATACCTTCAGAGCCTATGAACAACAACTAACTCGTTCATCTCCTTTTCGTTATCTTAATAAGACTCGTTTAGACCGCTGCGCAACGTGTTAACTGTGAGTTTGGGTGCAGCGGGGTGGGGGGGGGCTATTTACTTATATTATTTCAATTATATTTATACGGCATAAAATAAAAAGTAATAAATGATAGAGCATAATAATTATTGGCTTTAATTTGACGCCATGCCGATTGTGCCAAAGAGACATGCTTTAAAATTTCCGTACTTGTATGATATCATTTTGAATTAGTCATGGCTTACGGGTTCTTTAGAAACTTAATGTAATAACTTTGAAAGTTGAATAGGCTAACTATGTATTATTTATTTCAAACTTCTTGTCTAAGACTTTGAAATTGTGTTATTCTTTTAACATCCTTTGTAAATTTCCTAACCTGGAGTTGTGTGTATTGGGATCAGAATGTAAGCAAGCATTTCTAGAAAGAAAATACCTAGGAGATGAGTCAGATTAGTATTGTTTTATTTTTAGATCTTATTTTGCAAGAACTGATGAAGTATATATTTTAGTGTAGTATAATGTTTGTTGGGATATATCTTCAATAAATTTCAATTTCAATTATAAATTTCTACATAAGCATTTCGTGGTGCCCAACCTATAGCAATCTTTGGAAAAATTTACTATGAATACTTTATTTGTTCCCTTTCATATCTTTATTCTTCAGTAACTTACTAAACTTTTATTATAAATATTCTGAATTCAGAAGTTGTAAATGAACAGCATTAAAAATATTCCCATGTGCATACATTCTAAAAATGTTGTTTTACTAAAAGATTGTTTTCTTGTGGGCGTTTAATCGCGAATACACCACCTTTAGGTCAACGGAGGTAAATAGACTGCATTATTATTTCCAAATTGGAAACCCATTACCTCGCACAGTACCGAAACAGGTGCGGCTAAGTTAGGCGTATGCGCCAAATCATGAGCCATCTACGTTAGTGGTGAATATTGTCAAGACACAGTAAAACAGATGACAGCGCATTATGTAAACATGTGTTCATCGTATTTTGGAATAGAAGAAATGTGTCAAGTTAGTGTAGGGGAGGGGAAAAATCCACTGAAACAGTGTTTATTAAACTAAACTCAAGCTAATTAAAGAGCCATAAGCGAGTAATAGTGGAACCAGATAGTTGCAACAGAGTTTGTATTGTTCTCTATTTATGCAAATATATCGTAAATTACTAATACTTTCTTTTATATGCAAGTACTGTTTAGTTTCAAAGTAAATGCTGTGAGCATTGTCTTTTTACAATTATTTTTATTCCTTTTAATTACTCTCTTTAGTTTATTTAGACTTTAAAGTTACGTCTATGTATAAACCTGGCTTAGTAAGGTTCCAGAACTAAATTTGGAACCATGGCGCCAGCTCTGCATTCAGAAAGCATTTTATTTACTTTCCTGACCATTAAATTACGCATAAATAAATAGTGGGCTGTTACAGAACTAGATGGGAGGATTTTTAGCACATCGTCTAAGCCCATTTTAAAATATACTGTGTAAGAACTCACGAATTTCCCTTTAATATAAACGACCAGCACCGTTAAAATTGTCATCTTATGTAATTTAGTGGTTTATTCGTGCAGCGTGGAAACGTGAACAGGTATTAACTGTGGGATTTTAAATCCCCACCAGCACTGTTATATCTTTTGCGTGCTTCTAGTATGCTTTTAAATGAAGCCCTATGGAAAATACTACAGGAAGATAAAAAGAAACCTTTACAACTCTTTTTAATGAAGCTTGAATAAAGTCGTAACTAAAAACCAATGCACTATTTCCAAGGGAAAGCTTTCATTATTATATACATTTTCTTGAGTCTATGTATATTATTTCTAAAGCAAAAATAGTTTTGAAACAGATAAAATTTTTGTACTATTAATTTAAGGAATTGTGCCAATTTTTTTTTTTTTTCATAATATAACAGTATTTTATAATATGATTTTCGCTTCTATTTCTCTTGCTGTTTATTTTCAAATCAAAGGCTATTTATACTGCTCTTAACATATACACGTATGTGGGCATCTTTACTTGAGAATTTTGTGCGACATACAGGACAATTCAAAAGTCCGTGAACAGAACGGAAGTGTGTTTTTAATTTACTTTATTATGCAGAAGTCGGAACAGAAAGGAGAGCACACATGTTTTTAAATCGAATGTATTTTCACTAATGGTAGTTGATACCAGGGACCGCTCAGTAAAGAAGTTGCTGTTTGCGCTACCCCCAAAATTTCAACGTTTAATTTTCTGTAACTACTTGTTAATTTGTTTTCATAGGTGAAAGAAAAATGGAAAACGAAAATCTGTAGCGGACTTCTACCTTGCGCCTGATATTTGCATTTACGGCTATCTGTAGGGGACTTGGTTTGCAGAGGCTTTGCAAACGTTAATGTCTCTATGAGGGGACAAGTATATTTTTCTGAACAGTGCAAACTACATTCATTTTAATTTCTGTTTATGCCAACTGTGATTATAAAACATGCTAATCCTAAGCCACAATGTGTGTCATGGGGAAAGGAAATTGAAGTTTTTTATATGTTGACCGAACCGAGGGAAGTGAAAGAAAGCAGTAGGATAAACTTTTCACCCATAAGAGTTATTAGGTGCATGGCACTATCAGAAACGTCACCTCTCGTCACGTGCGTTCAGAAAAGTCTCCAGTTTTATGACTGTTCTTGCGTTACAATGTAGAATGAAATGGTTTAAAAGATTATTGCGAAGTTATAGTGAAACATATTAATGGTAACACACATTTGCAGTTAATTCAACATTACATTTGAAGTAACGATAGTCTCAGGCCTTTGGTCAGAGTATAAGAGTATCTCGTTACACTGTTACTGAAAGACAGGCTAGTGAAGTTCCATGAAAGTTTGTGAAGCAGTTGCTTTCTTTCGCTTTGTGCTATTGAATGTAAACAAAATTAACATTATACAAAGTTTACATTCTAAAGCCTTTTTCTTTGCGAACTTGGAAGAGAAAATCGAAATTAAAAAAAAAAGTGATTTAATTTTGTTGATTTCATTTATTTACGTACTCTAACATCTCAGGTCATCAGCGTCCCATTCAATTCTAGACGTGAAGTGACCGACAAATTTTGCTCAGAGGCCTCTTCTTTCAGACTTGAGGTTCTTTTACATGCCATAAATCTACAAGGGGCCCATGCCTTTACTGTCCTTCCGAAGGAAGCCATACTTGGAATTTTTACGCCCGAAGATAATTCATCGATTCTCGCCGGGATTGAACCCGCGATCTTGGGTCTAGGAGGCAACTATAATTTAAAAAAGCTTAAATATATAGGTAATGCTACCTATATTCGTAGAGATAGATTTCATCCTGCAGATACCAGAATTTATTAAAGGGTCATCAATTAGTTTATTGCAGAAAAATAGGAGAATTCGTTTTGTAAATAGATGCAATACTACGATATTTTATAACTCTCTTTCTCTCAGTTGTGTACGTTCAACCATGAAAGTATGAATGTTAATTCTGGTTACTAAATTCAGCAGTAAAATTGTGCACTCCGAATCTATGCTGCCGCTGGTTGACAAGGCATTCTGAAACATTTCCCATTGCTGCTTGACTTGTCCCTCAATACCTCCGCACGTCCTGTGATGCAGAGTCACAGGTGAACCCGAGCATCCCCGTCGCGCAATGTAGGCTGTATTTGATTTGTGGTGTTATGCAGATAGGGATTACACTATATTGCACGACTTTTTAATCATCCTATACATTAAACTAAATAATGCCCCATTCACATTTATTAGCTGGATAAAGGAAGGATATACAAATATCTAACTGTTGTCTTATCCTCACTACTTCCACGAATTTTACGTTGCGGGCTGCATAGTTTATTTAGATGCTTATATGTTATTTGTAAATAAATGGGTTAAATTTAATATTTTTAATTTTTCTTTGTCATTTTAATATTTGTAACGTGTCAAAAGTGTCAGACTATAGAATAATGTATTTTAGCTGTAGTGTCTTTTCTGAAAGAATGGAGTTATGAATCAGAAAATTAACTTGAATTAATTTCTTGCCCCCCCAAAAAAAAATAAAACTACAAAAGAAATATAGAAAAAAATCTGTTAGACCGATCTAGATTTAGGTGTTTAATGTACATGCCAGATTTGTAGGATAAGTCCATGTAAAAAGAAAAAAATAGAAATGAATGGTTTTATTTTTCATTATAATATTTTTTTCAAATCTATAAAATTCTTCCAGCGATTTTATAATTTGTTTATTCCATTCTTAAATAAGATTTCTTCAGCTTTGCAAAATACGCATTTGTTTCGGCGACAATCCCTTTATGGGCAGTAAATTTCTTTCCTGCTAGCCATTTCACCATGTTGGGGAAAAAATAGTAGTCTGATGAAGCCAAATCCGGAAATTAGGAGGATGGAAAACGAAGTGATACCTTAAATTCAATAATTTTGGGTTGCAATTCCGGAATTGAAAGCAGGCGCCTTATGGAACAGATTCTATATCTTCGCAGCGTTTCTTCTACATCGTGTTGTTTAATTGCTGCGGTAGCTAGTGTAGTGTAGTGTAGTGTAGAGTAGTGTAGTGTAGTGTAGTGTAGTGGAGGATAAACGTTTCGTCGACCGTCATATATCGTCTACAAGTTCAGTTAGATTCCATTTAAGTAGCTGCAGATTCTACGTGAAAGCGACTATTTGTTCTCTTTTCTGATCAATGATTAACAAACGCGGTCCCATCTCGTTGATAGATTTTTCACTTAGAAATAATTATGTAAAATATTATACATTTCTAAAATGCCCATATCTTCAGCAATCTCCCGCATCTCCAGTTCCTTATCGCTTAGCATCATGTGGTGTTTTTACACTCGCTTCGGGAGGAGCTACCTCGATAGAGCGTCCTGAACGGTTAGCATCGCTTGTGCTCGCATATCTAAACTCTCAAGTGTATAAATGTATACACAATTATAAGCGAAATTTCAACAATTTTTAACAAGTGGTAAGGAATTCTTGGCGGTTACGTTATTCCAACGCTGCTAGTCAACTATGAACAAATACCTAACAAGCATCTTGCTGTAAAGCGGTCCCTTATTTTCATTATAGTAGTAGTAGTAACTTAGGGGCAAATATAAACTCAACTCGAGTTTATATGCTAGTTACCTACGGTGAACTCTTTTTTTTAACTGACCTTCAGGATTTTTATGTGGGGGAAAGCCTAATATTTTTGTCGCTGTTTTTATTTATTCATTTTGATATTCTAGCCAAAACATTTATACTCGTACTTTATATAAGTTTATGAACTGACTGATAAATGTCGTATAAGGCTTCTCTGGTTATCAGCGGCGCCGAATTAATGAAAATCAAGCTTTCGGTCATCTTGAACTCTGAACAGTTCCTGATGAAGGCCAGAGAGTTCAGAAAGGCCTAAAACTAAACTTTCATCAATCTTACATGGCCGATAACCGAGAAGGCTCATTAAATAAGCAAGGCCTCGAAAGCTTCAAGTCATATAACTGCGATATAGCTTTTAACCTTACTGCTGCCATTTCACATACAACATTCATGATTTGTTCTATATTCAGCGTGAATCATTTAAAATTTGCGCCGCAAATATTTCTGAAATGTAAGACGCTATTGATGTGCTGCTTTCACAGAATTGAAGTCCAGACAAGGGCTCATAATTGCAGCCCATACACAGATATTAATAATTATTAGAATGTGTATTTCTTGAATAAAGCTACATTTTTTTTTCAAATAGAACAATGCATATTGACACCAAGAAAATAAAAATAGAGTAAATTAGAATGTTAATTGTGCTTTATTCAGGATTATAATGCAAGTAGTTTACAAACTATCATAATAGGAACATAATAGATACATAATAGGAACATTTAAAAAAACTACAGTTGTCTGCTCCATTTAGCTTTAGTTGTCTGCTTAGTTATTAGGCCACGATGTTCGTATGTTTACTTTTCTTATTGCGTTCATGTTTTTTTTTTCTTCCTTCTTTCAAAATTTCCAAGAAAACATGTTTTACATTTTGTACTTATGTGTTTTTATTGTACCTTGTGTCCTAAGAAGGTTCTGTTCAAAATGATGACCACCAGCTACAATGTAAAGATTGCTGCACATGCTGTAGCATTTCAGCAGAAGTTTCAGAACAGCCAGAGCTGTAATACGCCGTTTCATATATTCAGGTGTAGTCGGTATGTCCTTGTAGACGGTGGTTTTTAGCTTTCCCAAAGAGAAATATCCAAAGGGGCCAAATCTGGTGAAATAAAGGCCCCTTCCTCCATTCCAATGACTTTGAAAAAAATCGGCGAAGACAAGCGTAGTACGTCTATTGGATATCTTTCAGCATGCACATTACAAGAAAGCACAACATTCTTTCTACATTCTCCATATTTTTCAGACTAGTAAATACCATCTTCCATCATCTCCTATTTCAAGAACTATCATAAAGTACTGGCAAGTTCCAATAAAATTAATGTAAAGGAAACAAAATGTAAACAAACATGCGACATCATAGCCTAGTAACTAAGCAGTTAAACGGAGCAGACAACAATAGATATTTAAAATGTTCATGTTACTATAGCTCGTAAATTACTTGCATTAGTATCGTGCAAAAACGCCATTGACATTCTAACATTCTGTGATTTTTATTTCACTGGTGTCAAAAAGAATTGTTCCATTTGAAAACAGAAGCTTTATTCAAGAAATACATATTCTAATAATTATTAACATCTGTGCATTGTGCAATGTCACTACCCCAGCTTCCATTCTGTGAAAGCAGCACATCAACAGCACCTTCCATTTCAGAAATATTTGGGGTTAAAATTTTAGATGATTCACCCGATATATAACAAAGATGCCAAATATAAATAAAAAGAAACGCTGAAAAGTGATCAAACAATACGCAAGATATTTAGGACAACAGCTGTTTCTCAGCGTGCTTAGGGAGAGGCCGCATAGTTGTTCCAAAGATGGAAATTTGTGTATCAGTTTTCAATGTTAATTTCTTTCAATACAGTAAACACTTTGCGTAATCCTTGTCTCTTCACATTTATTTTACACCACATTATAATGCACCAGATCAGCAACTTTGCTGAAGAAATATTGAATTGTTTTCCTCAGTTTTGCTCCCACATTTATTTGTACGGTAGGATTTTGCACTCAAAACAGTACCCAAACTTTTGCATTTGGTACCAAATTCACTCTAAATATGGATATTGTTGTTTAAAGTTAGCCAATATTATAAAATCCTGCTCGAGCCAAACAGCGTTCAACTCTTCAGCTGTTTTGTTTGTTTTTTCTTTTCTCTTAGTGAAATTCTAAACTTTTGTTCACAGAAAATTGCTAACAATGTTCAATACCTAAGGATGTGAAATAAAAACTAAGTATATAAATAGCTAAATCCTCATAATTCCTCTATGCTAGGGAATGTTTGCGATGATTTTTGAAATTTTGTTATCGTTTTATCCTGAAAATACTTTCACGTGTAAAATTATATATTAAATTTGTGGTAAACAATTTTACCTGTAGCACAAAACGAAGTCTTTGCGCAATATCTTGATCTAGCGCTTTTTTCAGAACAATTGAATGATTATATGTATTATGTTTTAGATTTATAGTGAGTAATTAAAAAATTGGTTCGTGAAGTGTATAGTGGAAAGAGAGAGGCTGTTAAATTTATGAACCTAATATATTATTTACTTTCATAAACAAAGGAAAAGAGCGTCAAGTATGAGCTGTGAAGTTCAGCCACGTGCCAAACTGTTTTTATGATCCTCTGTTGACTCTACTCTGTTATGACTCCATTACGATAGGCCTACAGCTCATTATTGATCTTGGACTCACAAAGGATGAAACGAAAATATACTCGGATAATTGCCTTAATCATCCGAATCAGCTATTGTATTCTCTGTGGTGACAGTTCCTCTCAATAAGCAACTCATTTCTTAATGAGTTCTTCCATATAGTTTGATTATAAAGGGAAGGTTTATAAGAAAAATGTGTATGTTAAAACTCCTTGTTAAGACAGATTATATTGAGTTGTTTATATCAGTTATAATGCACGTAAAATTAAAGTAATACTTCATTCATATTTTAATCAAGAATATAATAATCAAGTGCATGTTTTGGAAAAATAAATATGTTATTCTTACGTTAATGATTAATCTTGAAACTGAACATCGGTGTATTCCATTAAATAATTACACATTTTATAATTATTAAATTCTATTAATATACCAAATATAATATGAAATGAGCTTCTTATCTAGTTCTTTCGCAATTAAACATTTTATAAGCACGGATTCCAGATAGTATAACTTTTCAGCTGTAGATGTAAGAATGCGTGCTCAAGCTTCATTATATTTTCGCTGAACTTTTTTGCAGGTTATTTCTTTCTAAAGTTCCTACAAATACGGAAATGTTCAAGCTAATCGCAATAGCGTTTTTACAGTGCTCGAATTCGAATTCCGTTCTACTATAACATCAGTTGAAGTATTCATCTCTGCTCTGTATTAGAAACTATGCGAATTATTCTACTGCATTTGATTCTGTATAGCTGTAGGGTTCTCATTCCATTATATACCAAACACAATAACGGCTTTATACCCTCTAGGTGCCTGTACAAGAAAACAGAAGCGATGTCTGTGAGAACTTGTTCTAATAAAAAACAAAAAATAACAATAATCGCTCCACCTGGCAGTATTTGGTCAGGTTCTTAAAACACCTTCTATTGTATCCAACCTTCAAGATCATGGCCTTGAAGACTAACTATCAGTTACATAATGAATGGAGGATAGCAATTATGTTTTCATTAATTAAAATATAAAATATACATGATTGTGCCAGACTTTGTTGTTTAGGCATTTCTGTTTAACATTAAAATTAGCTTTTCTATCACTTGTTTGAGTTAAACATAATCTAGTTTGCTATGAAACGTAGCAATGGTTAAAAGGTTTGTTTTATCCAGCTAACAATAAGCTGGTAAAGATATTGCCAACATACTGGGTGTCAATAACTACAGGTCAATAACTCTGTCTGAGACAAGTAATTTAAGATTTAATCTACGGTTCATGAAAAATAAATAAATAAATAAATAAAATAGGGAGTTATACAGTGATTAAAAAGTTGAAATTAGTATTAAAAACGAGATGGAGTAAAATATTTCCTTAGAATATTTTCAAAATTGTTTCAAAAACGAGGGAAGTCTGATTTTCAATACATCATCATCGCAGTTTTCAAGATTTAGTGCTATAAAACCTCTAAAATCTCGGGCTTGTTATATGACAGTACAACACTGTACAATGTGTTACGTAGCTTAGTCTTGGGGACGCTATCCATCTAAGTGAATAAGATGAAATTGTGGTTTGGAAAAGCGTAGTTTTTGGTCCTGCGAGATAAATAATAATAATAATAATAATAATAATAATAATAATAATAATAATAATAATAATAATAATAATAATAATAATAATACTATGGCGTACTAGTTCATTGGACATTTAATGCTTAAACTTGGAAATTTGAACAGACAGACCATAAATTTCCATCTCAAGTTGCTTGTTTAACACCCTCTACAATCTCAGTAAATATACGCAAAACCTCAAGAACTTTTCTACCGAAGTTTTCTTTACGCTCGCATACATTAGATTCAATTTATTTTTTTATATTTTTAAAGCAAGATTATCAATATTTTTTCAGTAATATTCTTTCTAATTTTCATTTCGGTTTTAACAACTTATGACGTGTTGAGAAGCCCAAAGAATGGTCTAGAGGTGAACGCTATCGTAGTATAACAAACTTAACCTCCGTTTACCAGATCGGATTCATTAATAAACGGGAGGTGTGAGGTTAGATTTCGCCAGTCTTGTACTTCCTGATTGATGTTTATTCCAGGTTTTCCTCAGTCCTCATAAATGGTAAATGCCAGGAAGGTAACTTACACTTAGGCCTGGAACGCTTTTTCCAAATAAAATTCCTTTCCCAACTTATCATTCCATCAGTGTCCACCGCCCTTTCAAAATAATTTCTTAAACAGTACCATGAATCGATACCCAGAACGGCAGACAGACGCGCGGACACTTAGATCACAGAAGCGTCAAATGTCTAAGAACATTTAGAGATATGGAATATAGATGTGTTTTAATATATTTTGCTCAGAATTCTATATATGTACTATTTGGTTCGTTTCATGCTGCTGCATGAAGAATAAGGTAGCTGTGTGGGCAAAACAGGGCCACCATATTGGAAAGTTGACTGTTTTAATGTCGATGCGAAGGACGCACAAAGCTCAAAACTGCTATGAAATGTTATACAGCGAAATGAAAAAGAATTACCCGAGAGAACGTTACCACAATAGATATAAAGTCTTGTGAGAAAACCCTGCAGTATTATCAACATTTCTGGGAAGAGATGCTTAGGTGTCTTGTTTTCTCCTCCTTGTTCTTATTCTCTTTCATTGTTTCCATCCAATCTGTTTCATTCTCAGGCAAATGCTGGTGAGCCGGAGTTTTGCGAAAATGGGTAGGTGCTGCAGCATGGAAAAGGAGAGAGCTAAAATGGAGATATTTATTCATGTCAAAGATAGAAGATTTGCATCTCTTGTAGTATTCTCAGCCCTGTGTAAATATAATGTGTACGAAAACATTACCAGTGCGGGTATAAATGATAGCAAAGAGAAAAATATACACAATATTTCTTAAAAAATCGAACACACGAAGAAATTTTATTACAGAGGAAATTAAACATTTTACACTACACCACCTTCAAAGTAAGTCTCTTGGGCAGTGACACACTTCTTCCGGAGCCTGAGCTACTCGACAAAAGGTGTGCGATCCATTTTTGGTCACTTTCCCGTACAGAATGACGCTCCCGATGTACCAAGACACGCTCCTTTCACGAACGGCAGAGGAGAGCCCAAATAATAATTCAGAGAGGATTTTTGGGAGAAAAAAGAAGCGTCCCAGGCCTAAGTTTTAAAGTATAGACCCCCCCCCCCAACATTTGCCACTGAGTGAGGAAAAAAAAAATCTGCCAGGAAGAATGACCCTAGCGGGAAGTGAGCCGATGTTGGTACTCGTGTTTTCATTCCATAAAGTACCATAAATTTCCACGAAATAGCGCAAAATTTTGTTAAATGAGATTTTATGGCAAGTATCATTTTTGTACCGGGCATGATAAAGTTCCACTCAGATGCAGAGTATTTAGCATTTGACACTTCAGAATCGATCATTGTGGTATGTAAAAGTCATCGAAAAGTCGCCAAGCAGTCATTATGTGGTCGAGGTTTCACTAGGGAAGCGAATTCGGGAGGCAACACGACCGCGAACCGAGCGTCTAGTTATTGTGTTCACTTAAACGCCAAGACAAACACACACTCCAAAGTCCAAATCTTAGCAACAGTGGGCGTTGGTTTCGAAGGAAGTAGGGAATGTTAAAAATGCAAAAGTACCAACTTTATCCTGTGCCGTGCATATCATTCGAGTGCGGAGTAACTTGTAGACAGCCTGTTACCTGCAGTAAAAGATATTGTTTTAATCACAAACGGGTTGCATTAAGTTTCATGATAACTATGCACCAGCGTTGAAGAATGTTTAAATAAGTTTAAACGTGGTCTTACATGCACCGAAGTTCAAGCGGCTTCGGATGCCCAATTGAAGTAATTATGGTATCGAATGAAAATGATTAAATAGTTGAGACTGTAGGAATTCTGCACAAAAAATTATATTAAATAATCGTGATTATTGATCACAGTTCTAAACTGAAAGCAAAAGGAATTTTTGGCTGTGTTTAATTGCCATTTACGGGATCTTTTTGTACGATTCGTGAACATGGACGAAATCTGAATCCACAATAACGCACAGACAAAGTTTCAGTCAGAGTTGTGGTGGACAACGATTGGCCTGTTCTTGGAATTCCCAAGGAATAATCTTGGTAGACTACTTTAAAACAACATAACAATAGCACGCACCTAAAATGCAACACAAGAACCTTGTGAAAGATAAAAGTGAGCAAAGCAGAAAGTTGGCCTTTAAAAGTGTAAACCCATAACCAAATAACAGGGACAAAAACGTAAAACGATGTATAAAGTGCATAATGCGCTAAAAAGAAACCGTCACGTATAAAATGAAAAGTCATGCCTTGCTCCAGAAACCACAGATACAAATAAAACGGAGCACTTGTTCGACAGTTCATTCGCAAGAGCGTCCTCAAGAGATGAAGACAAACACAGGCATATTCCGAAAGCCACAAGATGGTGATCAATGTGGGCACGCTGGAGCAGGTTCACCCTTAAAAATGTGGCGGTGACCAAAAATACAATGCTCAGTTCGCAAGACAGCTAAAACTATTTCTTATCGACAAACAGCGCGAGAAGATATAGATGAAGTAAAAGAGACAGACTTGGTTTCCCAAAGTTTCTGTTGCCAGCGCAAGAGACGTAAAGTCACACTAAAATCCCCCGAGTAAATACGCTGCTGGACTGCGGCAGGGGCTAAAAGAGATGATTTCGCTGCGCCCTCGTTTCCCTGAATGACCATGTCAGGAACCAACAGCGGTGTTACGCTGATGGCCACGTCAACTAGTGCAAACGTTGTACCGTTTTCTCAAGCTCAAAAGAGCACTCAGGAAATCAGAACAAATTACAGTCTCCCAGCCTCTATAAAGCACTAAAGTTGCACCATAAAAATAGATGTCGCAGAATTAAGATCAAAAGTAAAACTGGATCCATTAGAAACGAAGACTCGCCCAGTACCTGTGTCCGCTTTCGAGCAGTCAGTATAGGTAAAATTGCATCCCTCAAATGAAGAGAGCTAAAAATGCTGATGAATAATTGAAGCCGCGGTCGCAGATTTCAGACAAGATGCCAGCCTAAGATGAATGGAGTCCTCCGCTAATAGCCAAGGGGGAACGAGCTTCCCCAGCTGCGAGAAAAGCAGGCAATTGAACTCCATAGTTCTTACATCTCCCGAAATTAATAGCGAGAGGGCTTTGGAGCCAGAGACCTAGCAACGTATAAGATGTCAAGCAAAGCATTAAAGAAAAGCTCATTCCTGGGATGCCGAGATTGAGCATCCAATTGGCAGCCAAAAATGTCTCTTCGAAAAGACAGGTCTCACCTTACCCTTCACACAGGCTGGACATACTGCTCGTAGAAAAAGCCCCAATCGCAACAAAATTCCCTAAGATGAATTTGATTAAGGCAACTGAATGCTATGCACAAGTTTGGACTGGATTATAGAACGGTAGAGGCCCAACAGCACCCTCTGGTAAATCCCCGGGATGTGCCACTTAATACGCGTAAAGGACATAGCAGCGATCACACAGTCCCATTATCATAAACCATTCCAAGGAACTTCACTTTGTCAGCGAAAGATAAGGGATCTGGGCCAAGATGGAGAGAAGGCGAGGTATACCCCTTGTAGCGCCAGAAATTCAGGCAAGAAGACAGTCTTCTCAGCAGAAAAACGGAAGCCGTGGTTGGTTGACATTCCAAAGAGCCGGTTCAGACAGCAATGGAGGTGGCCTTCCAACAGAGAGATACACTGAGAGGAAAGGAAGGTCGCAAAGTCGTCATCTGGCGGTAAACACTCCATGATAGAAGTGATGGCAAAAGTGTAACGAGCCTTGAGGCACTCCGTTCCCCTAAATAAAACAGAACTTAGGCGTACAATGAAAACCTGGTATTTCCGTAATAAAAACTGAAAGCCGACCACTAATATGCCACTCATTAAGCGCGCGAAGGACACCACCTCTCCCGCAGGTATCATAGGCTTACAAAAACACATTAAGAAGGTCAGCAAAAAAAATTGTCTCATACATGAAAACAAATATAATACCTACCATATAAGAGCTTTCCTCTTTGAGGCTAAGCAATAAATTATTACGTTTAGCGTAGACAGGAGGGAACAGCTCGGATACTTCGTGGTCGCTAACCCCGTACCCAATAACCGGGGCCCCTGAGGGGATACAAAATAACTCAATGGAAAACTGGAGAATAATCTTGTATATTCATAAAATTCAATAAAGATTTAAAGATAAACAATGTTTACAGTTTTTACACCATATTGGAATATTTCTTGCATTTTTATAGGTAGATATCGTTGTGATCAACTACATTGTTGGCAGTAATATCTCTGAAAGTGGATTTTTAAAGCATTATTTAGATGTGCAAAAAGATGCATGATGACCCAAAAACATTATTATTTATTTAGGTTCTAAAATATATTAGAAAACATATATTAAAAAGTAGTACTTTTTGTATTAATATAAAATAATTTTCGGGTTTTCCTGGTATATTGTCTATGTATAAAAAATTGGTATAATAGCAGTTATCTGTAAAGCAGTATGTATAGTTTCATAAATTATATTTGTTCTTGTTATGTATCACTGTTTTAAAGCAGAAGAATAAAATAACAAAGAAAAAATATAGTGAGTTTTAAATTTTAATTTTACTCTCCTGTAAAATTTGTAAAAAGTAAATTATCAGAATGTACTCTTAATGCGTGAAAACGGATTGTTTGAAGAGAAGTGGTTTTGGTGATTCGTAAGAAAATACCCTAAAAATCATGTTCAACAGCTTGTTAAAAAGTTGTTAGATGAAATACAGGAATTTCTTACACATATACAGGCAATGCACAGCGGTTAAAGGGCATTCTTTTTCACATTTTATAACACACGTTAGTGATTATTATTATTATTATTATTATTATTATTATTATTATTATCATCATCATCATCATTACTATTATATATTTTTTTTTAAATACAGTATCATTTCATGCTTTCTGTAAGTAATAACTTTAATTGCGGCGGCAGCCCATGACTTAAATAACCTCATTGTATTTTGAAAGCTCTCTCAAATCATTAAAATCAGACGGTGCTCTATAATGTATAATACTGTACACTTGTGGGAAAATGTCAAACAAATATCACACTTATTTGCAAAGAGTTTTCTGAATCATCCTGGAACTTTATCATTGAGAGTAAGCGCTATATTTTTCATAGCGACGAAGAGATCATAATAGAAAGAAAACTAAAATTACTAAAACTGATGGTTATACAATGCTTTCTCTCAAAGGATCATGAATTCTCTCTCTCTTCTTTCTATTTTATCCTGCACAGTTTCTAGAGCATGGATTTGAAAACTACACAAATAAGTTTGTGTTGATAAATGAATTTTGAGATCTTAAGAAGCCACATTTTAAACCCCCCACTTAAAATACATGCTAAATTGTGACCTGAAGGCCAGGAGCCTTTAACGATTACAGTCGAAAAAAAGATTACATCTCGGAGAAGAACGGGATAGAGTAAATAAAATGTCAATCGGTCCCACGCAGCGCAAACACAGAAAATAGCTTAACGCCCAGCATGGAACAAGTGATAGGCATCGGAGAAGGTAGGTATTTTCCAAGTGTTTGTAATGAAAATCGCAGTTGATTTTGGGATATGGACACACGAACACAACATTTAAACTATAGCTCATGCAAATGGTTTAAACAATAATGTAAATAATAAAATAATTATAAAAAATCGTAATTATGACTCATTAGCTGAAAGTTTTCTAATTAAGAAAATAATTGCAAGATTGTTTCCCGTACACATGATTAATATCTCCGTAGTTTTACAATGTAACTGCAAATACATTAATGTAGCTATCATAGCAAAGTAAGCAAACATAGAAATTATATTTTCCCGAAGATGTTCAATGTAGATTTTTGCGGTTGCGCGGTAGCACGTCGACTGCAAATGAGGGCACACGAGTGATTTCCTTTGGTACATACGAAGCGATCCAACAAACTTGCGGCTTTTTCCCACTGAGCGTGTGCGTTTCTGCCATTGACTGGAACAGATCACGCTAGTAGCGTCCAGCTGTCAGTAGGAATCTGATAGAGACTGAGTTCAGTCCAGTCATTACAAGTGGTGTGTTTTGTATTGCAAAGCGAGTTAGAGCTCAGTTTGTGTTTTCTATTGTACAATGTGTATTTATATGCTTTGCCTCAGCTCGTCAAGTTCCAGGTGTAAATGTTCCAGAACGTACAACATAATCTTTAAAATAAATTTCAGGCTACGGGTATTGCTCAGTCTAAGAAACCCAACGGAGAGCATAGAGTTCTCACCAAAGAAACATTAGAAGATGCCAGTCATCATTTAGGGAATTTTTCCAATCATTTACACATCTTTCACAACAAACAGACATTTCTTATAGCTCTGTGCAAAGAACTACTAAATTGTTAAAGTTAAAGCCATTAAAAATAACTTGAGTACGTGAATACAGCACCCTCTCCATCTTTATTTGAAAATTACCCGACAGTGAAGGAGATTTTGCCTTTATATATACGATAATGCCATACCTCATAATTACAATTTGTTGTCCTCTCGGTCCCCATATCTAATCCCTTGCAAGCTTTGTCTCTGAGGTAAATTAAAAAACACCGTATATAAGATAAACACAAGAAGTTAAACGAGGATACTCCAGGCAGTAGCAGCATTATTCAAAATAAACTACAGCGAGCGATGGATAGTTTTTAAACAGATATAAAAAGTGTATTTTCACGCTTCGATAATTGCGCAATGAATTCTGAACTTTCTAAATACATGTGGCACGTTTCTTATCATTGTTTCTCGAACTATTGGAGCTCCGTAACTTATTCCGAAGACATTGTGGGAAGAAATAGATTCACTCGGATCATTTCAATGCGAATTTGCAGATGACGATAATCATTTTTTCAGAACTTAAAGCTTTATGAACAGACATTCAACTTAATTTATCTCTCACTTTCTTTTCCATCGCGCATAAGAGGCAATTGGTGGATTTTACGCTCTGTCTTATTTTCTTTTGAGCTTTTCTTAATGTTTTCTTACTGTAGTAATCGCCGCTTGAATCAGGCAGGTGCAAGTTGCCCTCGTAGAAAAACTCAATTAAGCAATACAAGTTTAAGAACCAAGCCTTATTCTATTAATTACTTTGGATTTAAAACATCGCCCGTATACAACATAATGGAAATACCGTGCTAACTTAAATTATAAACTTCGAGGTATACTGAAATCATTCTATGTCACCTGACTTCAATTGTCACTTTAGTGCAAGGCCACTATTCAGCAGCTGTGCTCCTTTTGTTGGCTCATCTCTTTAAAGCAAACATCCGCGGAATATCAATTTCTTCGCTGTTTAAAAATGTGCATTAAAACTTTAATTTGAAAAATTAAAAATTAGAATGGAAAGTCGAAAAGATTTGGCATTTTCTATGCTTCAAACTGCACCATCCAGCAATACAATTGCTTAAAGACAGCCCTTCCTTAAATATTCAAATTTATTTCTTCTTAATATTAATCTGACCTGACGTAAAACTAATAAACTTAGCTAGATAGCGAAATTCTGTTTTCAGCCCAAATTAGAGTTTTTTCAAATGCAGCACGACAAAGAGTTGTGTCACATTTGTAACACAATTAACAAAATGTTAATGAACATGAACATGAATACGACGGAATGCAATAAAGAATAATCATGCTTTTTTACAGCTGTAATTTTTCACGCTAAAATTGAACTTTGTAATAATTTGTTAGCTTAATCCGTAATGTAAACTTGGTACTAGTTTCATTGTTGTGTCACTTCTGGTGCCCGCCTGTGAGAGATATGCAAGTTGAGACGTGTTCAGTTTCACCTACAGGTAAATGGAGGTGACACGCGACGAATAATATGCTGCTCTGAAATTCTGCTTTTGTCACAACAAAGCTTCAGCTGAAACCCATGGAAAGTTTGTTCTTGAAGTTGATTTAAAAACAAATTTAAAGAGGAGGGCAATCAATTTTAAAGGAAGGTGGATTCGCCGGTCTAGTTTGTGCTCTAATGGAAGAAAATGTCGTTGCTGTCATCGAGAGCGGGTGATCGAGTAACATTTAAAAAAACATTCCAGAAATTGTGAAAATTTCACTTGGTGCCACCCATACGTGGGTAAATGAAAAGTTGCACATGAGACTGTGGGTTCCAAGACTGCTGATTACCCAACAAAAGAACGATCGCATGTGGGATGGTATGCTTTTGAAGATGGAAGTTACATGAAGATACTAAATTTGTTTCAAAGAAACAAACACTGCTGATGAAACTTGACTTGAAGAAGAATATGAATAAGCAGAAGCAAAAGTGGTTGCTTCTGCTGGGAAATGGTCATTTTTCGATATCCAAGAATAGTTTACAAGCTGTAACTGAGAAATATTACAGAGATTTCCTGAAAACTCTGCAGGGTCATCTCACATGCAAAAAAAAAAAAAAAAAAAAAAAAAAAAACATTCAAGTGCAACAAGTTGGATGCTGCTACACGATAATGCACGGCCGCACATCGCTGAATACCACAAAAATCAATATGAAGTGTGTTCCTCAATCTGCCTATAGTCCACATTTAGCTCCTTGTGAATTTTTCCTTTTGCCCAAATTCAAGAAACTTTTCCATGGGAGGCATTTTTCTATCATCAGAAACAGCTGTGAAGTCTGCGGAGGTATTTCTGAAGAACCTGTCAAAAACTATTTCCAGCATGTCTTTGAAGACTGGCAGAAACGCTGGGATAGATGCATTGCATTCAACGGGGACTACTTTGAGAGGATGAGTAAAGTTATGTTGTCAAAAAAAATTAAGATCACTCTTTATTGAACAGCCCTCGTTCTTGCAGCTCCACTGTGCTACAAATGTAATTAATTTTAATATTAATAAATAATTAAATATTCCTATAAAAGGTTCTTTTACGTTGATATTATATTTTGAGTTTTAAGAGTTTGCTTGATAAAACGCATAACATGAGATAAATACGAAAATAACATTGTTACAACCATTTTTTGTGGCAACATAATATCATGTTACATTTTAATAGACAATGAATCCGATTCTTACGATATCCCGTAAATTAAAAATTAATGACAAATAAGTTATCAGCTCTGAATTAAGTGAGGTTTAAAAATATTAAAACTGTATTGAAGATACGTTTGATATAATCCGTAAAGAACGTTTTTCAAACAAAAGCCGTAATAACTGGGATAACTCGTTTGCTAAATAAATTGTTTATATCGTGTAAAAGCTTGTATATGTAGAATGACAAAGTAACATTTTCTACATTTCTATAAATGAATATTATTAAAATCATATTATTTGCTATATGTATTTTGAATACGTACTTTCGCTTATTTTTCAAAACGATATTTAATGTAATGAAATGGAAATTCTAACAAAGAATGCGCACTAACCAGCCAATATGTGCGTAAATGGTTTATAAATATGAAATTTTATTGCAGTCGAAGATGGAAATTTTGAAATATAATGTGAAAAACGCAAATATTATTACACTTTTCCCAATTGCATGTTTTCACATAAATAAGTAGGTAAGATAAACTAATTTGGTTATTTTTGTGTTTAAAAGATATTGTTCTTATACAGCGAGTTTCTGAAACGACTTTTGTTATTTTCATGTTTAAATAAGTAGTTAAGATAAACCTTTTTGGTTATTTACGTCTTTAAATAAGTAGATAAGATAAACTGTTTTGGTTATTTTCGTGTTTAAATTACTAGATAAGCTAAACTAGTTTGGTTATTTTCGCTTTTAAAAGGCACTGTCCTTATAGAGCGAGTTTCTGAAATATGTATATGCACCGGAATATTTAAAATATCCTCTATAATTGTCAGCAAAATCCATATCAGATTCTGAATTGTAAAAGAATAAATCATTAGGTAAAATAGTGGTGTATTAACTTTGATTAGCTACATGCTGACGAGTTCCAATGTATAGAAAAATGTTCGGTCTCCTTTAATGAGCACAACAGCTACATCGTTAGTGGAAAATCACTAAGACAAGTTCGCATATTAATGAACCATGAAGGCTCCACAAAGAAAATTTAAAAGCAGCAAAAACAGTTGTCGAGTTCTGCCTTGATTTACGTCACTAGAGAAAAAGTTTTGACTGGACAAACGTACGTTACAGGGAAACTAAAAATAATATATTGAATTGAAACAACGTGGAATGGAAAAGAAATTTTAGACCATTAACAAAGTGAAAGACAAGAAAAATGAGTATAAACTAGTAGTACTAATGTTGATGAAAGTGGAAACACAGATACGGTATGGGTTAATTCTATTAGTCTACATGATTACTGCAGCAACACGGTTAAGAACATCGCTCATCTATAGTCGTATGTGTAAATATGAAGCTTCATCTCGAAATCAAGAGATAATCTATGGAGTTTTCTGAACTTGGATTACTAAAACGCCCATTTCGAACTTTTACGCAGATTCTTGGGCTTACCTGGAGTCGAACTGTGTACCATCTTGAAGTGTGCCCTTGTAGTGCATCGTAAGCATGTCGCCATTTTTGGACTTTGTGTTGCAGATTTCGGGCAGGTAAAGAACATCTATCTTGAGTTCGCCGTCAGCACCACCACTACCACCACCTCCACCCCCGGCACCGCCCCCGGATGGGGACGCTGAGTTTTTGTCCGAAGAGCCTTCGTTGGCCGCTAAGGCAACCCACCAGCAGGGCACGAGGAACAACAGTCGCCACGGCGCGAGGACTCGCATCTTGTTCGGTATCTGGCTGAACGCAACCGGTTTGCTTGCTGCTACAGAGCGAACTGACGTGGAGTTGGGCCTCTATAGCATGCCACGTTGTTCCCGTACCGCCCCTCCATCCCTTCCACCAACGCTTGTTGCTTACCGCCGCACTCTCTCTTCACACTCTACCGAGAAAGCTGCCTGCTTGTTTGCTTGGAGGTCGGAAAACTGCTTTGTTCTCAATTACGAGACATGCAGCCTGGAAATTTGTGCAAATCATATTTGCTTATATTTTCAATACTTTCCACCTTAAAAATGCTCTAGCTGCTGTAAAAACGGACGATTATAAATTATATGTTCACAAAGATCAAATATGAGTTTTAGTATAAGCATTCATATGTCTTTTAATGCGTGATGTATACACAGCTATTAGCAGTAGTGTAGCCACTTTGTTTTTCAAGGTGGGGTTTCAATGTTGTATTTAAAATAACAAGAAGATAAAAAGTACGAATACACATTTTAAACAAATTGCTATTTTATTCATTTTATAAAATGAGAAAAGAATATGGGAACCACAGAAAGCTGGAAAGTGTTTGTGTTTTAAGTAACATATTGAAATGCTAATTATTTCTGTAGGAAAAAGTTGAATCCGGAACCCATATTTGACGGAATGGTTTGACAACTTTCGGCAATGAGTGTCAGTCCTGGTGGTTTAGTGGCCACACTTGCCTCGTAGATCAAAGATCGCGGGTTCAATCCCGGGCATTGTTTTTAATGATTTATTTATGGACGCTCTTTAACAGCTCAGGTCATCAGCGTCCCATTCAACTCAGGGCGTGAAACGGCCGACAAATTTTGCTCAGAGGCCTCTCTTTCAGGCTTGAGGTTCTTTTTCGTGCCGTAAATGTACGACACGGGACTCACGGCTTTACTTCCCATTCGAAGGAAGCCATACTTAGGATTTTTACGCCCGAAAAAATCCATCGGTCCTGGCCGGGTTCGAACCCGCGATCTTGGGATCCGGGCATGGTGGATGGATTTTTTTAGGGAGTAAAAATCCAAAGTATGGCTTCCTTCAGAAAGGAAGTAAAGCCGTGGGCCCCATGTCATAGTACGGCACGTAAAAGAACCTCAAGCCTGAAAGAAGAAGCCTCTGAGCAACATTTAATTTAATTCAACGAAAACTGGATTTTCATCGACTTTGAAATTTAATTTAAATGTATTAAAAACATGACGCAATGTTTTCTGAAAGTTATTACAGAGTGCTCTTACATATAGATATAATTCTCAAATAATTATTTGATTAATAATTCGCTTTGCTATCTTCTCAACGATGCTTTTGTTAAATATAAAATATATGCAACGTTATAAATACGGTTTATATGCTAAATTAATTTCTATTATTTTAAACAATAAAGGAAAATTAAACCAAGAGTAAATTTTTAATATTCGGTTTTGAAGTATACCTTACCCCAATAATCCAGTTTCTCGAACATTCAGAAATTATTTTTCTTGTTTATTAAAATGATATATACTGAGTTTTGTTGTGAAGAAACAAATATTGGTGGCTAGAACGATTTTTAAATTTTGGTTTTCAGGTATACCCCCACTCCTAAGTCCCAATTTCCATGATTTTCAGGATCTATTTTCTCATTTTATTTACATAATATGTGTGGAGTTTTATTGCGAAAAAGCAAATGATGCCGCTAGAGTAATATTTAAATTTTTGGTTTCGGTACTCCCAATAATCTGATTTATGGATTTTTCAGAAAAAAAGTGCGAAAAGTTTTGGGGTGCAGATAAACCCCTCTCCCGCTAGTCCAATTCCACTGATTTTCAGAAACATTTTTATAATTTTATTTAAATGGCATATACCGAGTTTCCTTTGAAATATTTAAATTTCGGCCATTAGAGCGATTATTAAATAAAGGCTGAACCCTCAAAATTTTTTCAGGTATACCCCCACTCTCAATAATCTGATAATTTTCAAAAGTATTTTTGGCTATTTGATTTAAATGGTATTTGTCGAGTTATGTTGTGAAAAACGATTATTGGTACTGCCAGAGCGGTTTTTAAATTTTGGGTTTCAGGTTATCCCCCCGCTCCTAATGGCCCGATTTGCCTGATTTTCAGAAACTATTTTTATTATTCTATTTAAATTATATATATGGCGTTTCGTTGCGGGAAAAACATATTAATGCCACTAGAGCGATTTTTAAATTTGGGTTGCAGGCAACCCCCCCCCCCTCTAATTCCCTGATTTGCCTGATTTTCAGAAACTATTTTTTTGTTCTATTTAAATTACGAAATTTCGTTGCGAAAAATCACATATTTATGCTACTAGAAAGATTTTTAAATATTGGGTTTAGTCCGATTTTATTATTTTGAGAATAGATAATAATATGTAAAAAAAATTGAGTTTATTTACTCACCGAGTGTTTTTATTATAAAACATTTAATATCTTTATAATTTTATCAATGGGCCCCTAAAGTAAATATAACATAATGAATTCAGTAATTTAAGGGGAAATGGTGCATTTATCATTCACAAAGATTCAACTGAAAACAGTTCCAAATTTCACTACCACGAAACGCAGTCTTCTGTCACTTCAAAATAATAGCCGAGATGAAAAAACAACTAGGTTGTGAGGCGGTTCGGTATTGGCCTCACGTTGGTGATGCCAAATTATGAAGCGATTTGTGGTTATGTTGTTGTTTACACTTAGGTAACAATTTCTCAGGAGATTATGCGACTGTTTTGTTGATTCATACTCAACAGGCCTGGGAGAGACGACCAGTGGTATAAATAACCACACGATGCGACATTATACATAGTGAGACATTATCACACCCAAGCATGCCCAAGAGTAAATGCCTTTTAGATTACTGTTTACATAGTAATGATTATAAACTATATAGCATTACGAAATGTATTCATGGCTACCTGGACGTTTGACTCTATGATAATAAGGAAAAGGTTGCCTTTAGTCATCTTTTGTGCTTCTTCTGTTGGCAATGGCTAGAACGCTGTACTGTAAAAAGCTAAGTGCATGCAGGTGGCCGAACAATAGATCTTTTTGCATCCTTAGTTGCTGAAGATGCTTCAAAATTCATAGAAGGTAGAAGAGGGAACAAGTGTCTGCGATAATGTCATCACGTCATATGATCAAGGACCTCTCCAATAAGGTGCCAAAGAGGCGATAAATTCAAAGTAAGCATGTTTGGGAGCTCAAGAGCTCACCAATAGTATTTGAATATTTCAAAAGCTCAGAAAACCGTGGGCACTATGCTTGAACCCCACGTAACGCTTTGTAACCACGCGGCGACGCTTTGAGTTTCATATTTATATAAGGAGTAACAAGCTAGCAAAAGTAGGTTTTTCCAGTCTTATATTCGGCTCACACACATGTGCATATTTGCAGTCATATATTAGGCTCAGTTATACATACGACTTATATACTCATTCGTTTATACGTTTTGTTTGTTCGTTCGTTCTCTGATGATCAACATCGCTTTACCAGGGGCAGTAGACGAGAGGCACACAGATGCAGCAAAAATAGCAGGATAACGAACCAGGTGGCCGATAACTAAGTGTAGTGTGATTAAACATTCCAATGCATTCAATGAAATAAGATCGTGTGATTTTAACACATCTTTCCATCTCCCTCCTCCCGTGACCTGTAAGACACGAAAGGCGACTTCGGGACCCTGAACAACCCTAGGTATGAAGTGGGACCCTCGGTCCAAAAACAACATTAACATCTGCATATGAAAACCGTTTCAATATATATATATATATATATATATATATATATAAATTAACACTAATAATAAAAGTAGATAAAGATAAAACACTGAGAAAGAGTCACACTTGAAATTGCTATATTCCGAACTACTGCGAGTTCTTCAATGGCTAGAAGTCTAGTCTATCTTCTTGCCATTGAAGAACTCGCAGTAGTTCGAAATATAGCAATTTCAAGTGTGACTCTTTCTCAGTGTTTTATCTTTATCTATTTTTATTATTAGTGTTAATTAGTTACATTGTTAAGTGTTTCTTTATTTTTATTTTTCATTAATATTATATATACAATAAATTACCATATATATGTATATTTGGTAATTTATTGTGCTCAAGGTCTTTCGCGATCTCTGGTGTTATGCGTACGACAAATGTAATCTACATCGAATAAAATTTCAGCAGCCATGACTTCTGCTGATATGAACTGAATCTGAAAGCCGCGTCTGAAATAGAATTAATATGAATGCCTCTGCATATATCTAGACACGTGTAGAAATTATAGTGAAGTACTTGCAGAATGTCAAGCTTAAAATGCCTGCGGCGGCATGTAGAACTTAAAGTGCGTTACTTAAACTGAAGTGTCTGCTTGAACAGCCTCTGACTCTGTTGAACTGCGTGAACTGGAGTGGAACTTATCTCATGATCTGATCTGAAATTAGGAGGAGTAAGAGCACGTCTCGCGCCTGTTTTTAAAGTTTGAAATATACATTTATTACTGGCTGGTTTAAAGTCACCTGTCAGCACCTGCCATTCGTTACTATTTGAAAGTTAAAAACTCTTGTTGACTTTGGATAGTTTAAAGGCTAACTTTTTTTTTTTTTGATTTATTTATTTATGGACGCACTTTAACATCTCAGGTCATCAGCGTCCCATTTAACTCAGGGCGTGAAACGGCCGACAAATTTTGCTCAGAGGTCTCTCTTTCAGGTTTGAGGTTCTTTTTCGTGCCGTAAATGTGCGACACGGGATCCACGGCTTTACTTCCCTTCCGAAGGAAGCCATACTTAGGATTTTTACGCCCGAAAAAATCCATCGGTCCTGGCCGGGTTCGAACCCGCGTTCTTGGGTGTAGGAGGCAAGTATGGTAACCACTTCACCACCAGGACGACTAAAGGCTAACTGTACAACCACCTGACGGGTTCAAAGCCCTAACGCATTTAAAATCCTTGGGTTTATTAACCTTCCCAACGGCATACCTTTTAAAAGTGGTATCACACTCGACCTTCGGGTTTACTCTTGCCCTTTATAAAGAATTTTCTGGCCTTTTTTACTTTCCAAGTAAACAGAAAACACCAGAGGCTTTCTCTTTTGTCGACATATAAGTCACATGCTAGTTATATCATATTATACACGTATATGCATACATGATATCTACATTACTAAAATATAATTAGGTGTGCACATACATATTATATTATATTTATGTTTCCGTGGGGGTGGCCGTAAGTGCTGTTTCAGCTGTAATATAAAATCAGTTTTAAAGCTAAACACAATGAAAAGGTATTGTTAAAATAAGTTACTTGTTATTAGTTGTTGATTCAGTTTATTTACGGACGCTCTTTAACACCTCAGATCACCAGCGTCTTATTCAATTCAGGGCGTGAAATGGCCGATAATTTTTGCCCGGATGCCTCTTCTCTCAGACTTGAGGTTCTTTTACATGCCGTAAATCTGAGATATAGGACCCACGGCTTTACTTCCCTTTCGAAGCAGGCCATACTTAGGATTTTTACTCCCAAAAAAATCCATCGGGTCTGCCCGAGATTGAACCGCGATCTTGGGTTTAGGAGGGAAGTATAGTTACCACTATATCACCAGGGCCAACTCGTAATTAGATAGTTTAACAGATCAGGTATGTTTATCAAAATTCTCCTTTACATGTTATAGGTTAGACTTTGAAATGGGGTTATTTTGTAATCGAGGTGTGGTTTTTCTATGTGCATGAAAAGTGAAAAATATGCCAGAAACTAATGGACTAGCATATTTCAAAATATTTCAAACTGCTAATGAACACGTTTTACTTTTCCAGTACGTGATTTTTTTAAAAAAAAAAATTGTAACTCTTATATGCCTACGCCATCTGTAGAAACACAAAGAAGGCAGTTGTTGTTGCTGTTGTTGTTGTTATTATTATTATTATTATTATTATTATTATTATTATTATTATTATTATTATTATTATTATAGGGTCACTGGTTAAGCTTAGAAGTGCACTCTATCTCTTGGTACCTGCTATTTAAAAGCTTATGAATGAGACACTGTTCCTTTCGACTTAAAAATTGTGCATATTTACAAAATAACGAAAAAGTAAACAGCTCATATACAGATATATGTCCGATATCGGTTTCTTTGGAATATCGAGGGTAGCGAGGTATCATATTATCGATAATTTCTCTCTAGATCATTGTGTTGTTAAAAACTGGGGAAAGAGGGAAGGGCATTTACCTTGAGAAAGGAAAATGTATATCCTAATATGCCGCTGGTAGACCCAAAGAAAATTCTCCTTCCCCAACCTTACATTAAATCTAGTAATGAGAAACTTTGGTGAACGTCTTGGGGGGAGGGGAGGAAAATATCAGTGGGATTCCTTTACCTTCAAGAAGTTTTCTTAAATGCGATAAGAGTAAAATTAAAGAAAGGGTTTATTTATTTTTTTTTTTTTTTTGTAGGACCTGAAATAAGAAAACTTCCTAAACACAAAATCTTTTGATTAAAGATCTAAACTAACAAATTCGCAGCTTGGCGTTCATTCAAAGCGGTGATGAGTGGCAAATAGAAAAGAAGAAAACTATGAATTTCTACTGACAAAACTACTGAGGTGTTAACAAAGGAGTTCAGATTTGATTCTCCATTTTCATCTGGACATTTTGTATGCAACTTGGCTGACGTGAGCAATAAACAGGGGCAATGGTTTCTTCAGGACATTTTTTTTTAAATGAAACATCTATACTAGGGACGATGTGTCAATTTGGTGAATTATTGCTGAACTCTCAGTCATTGAAAGAGAGATATTTTTGATATCTTCTTAAATATGTACGAAGTTGATCAAATATAAATTGGAGTTTTAAACTCAATTGAAAGCAAATTGGTTAAAAATAGGATACTCATAAATATTTCCTACGTGTTCCGAAAGGTAACCTCCTAAATACAATTACCGAATAAAGAGTAGGGTTGAGTTCCATTTAATTGCACACGATACGTTCACGCCTTCGTTTCTGTCCAATCCCAGACCTCGCAAATGGTCAAAACATATGTTAATCGCAAGACATTAAGTTTTGACTATAGGGCGGGTGTTCCAATGCTGTCCAGTGATTTTGCAGGATTTTCCCCCTTGTAAAAGCTACTGTATGGAGACAGTCGTTGTCTTGGGGGAGAATAGCTTTTCGAATCGATTTATGGCGTCTTTTTCGCTGATAAGCACACTTTGCCTTATCCAGAAGCTGACAGGAATAAAGTGTATTGACTGTTTGCCGTTCATGAAGATAATCGATGAAAAAAATACTTTGGGAGTAGTAATGAATTGGGAGTATAATAATATTAATGCTCTACCCAATCAAACAGCATGCCTTCTACTGGGATATAATGTTGCTATTAACGAAAAATCTTTGCGAGGCGAGCCGATTCCCCGCCTGCTCCTGAATTTCGATGCGTAATTTGTTAAAGACTTGTCTCGCTCCGTTCGCCGTCGTATATGCATTTCGGTGCCGCTATTCATTTAAATATGTTTTTTTTATATCTGTATACTGGTATATTATTTGTATATATTTCCCTACATATTGAAATACAGCTGAAAGACTAAACTTTGCTTTTTAGGACATTTTTATGGTATTAGATTTTACAGCAGTCGTTTTCATCTAAGGTAGGCAATTTTTGCCATGAAGTCATGAAAATATTTTTATCTGTTATTTTTATTATTTATTTCATCTTTTAAAGTTAGAATGCATAACGTAGGCAGACTATAAAGTGTATCTGAAAGCTACTACTTTAGTATTTAAAAAATAAAAATAGATCGGTGATATCTTAATAATAATTACACAGTTTAATAAATTAATTAATAACTAACATAAACCGTGTACTTAGTAATGTTTTCCCCTACGGCATTTTTTTTACCCCTATGAGCCAGCCGCCATTCGTTTGCCGCGCCGTGGAGGGGATAGCAAACCTGTTGATTACATGTTGACCTTGCTGATGCTGCTGCAGTAGCCCTGCTGTTCCCTGGTGTGTGCTGTATTGTTCGTTTCTTAATTCAATAGTATACATAAAGTGTTATGCCTCATGTGTTTACAATATCACAGCGTGTCTTTATGTAGAATTTATATGTGTTAACTCAGTGATGAAAGAACCATACATATTTACAGTTAATGAACCTACAGGAAACATAATCATGCATTTTTTCAACAGGACTCTACTATCATCAACAAACTACCCTTATCAAGGCTACATTGGGGTACGTCATCACTTCTATGTGTTTCAATATCTTATATCGCGGCAATTCCTGCTTTTAGTACATGCCCAAACGCGAGGAATTCAGCAATTTCATTTATCTAAACTTTTTAGTTACATTAAACTCATTCTTTTAACTTCGTTTCACTATATTGATATTCTTGACATTCTTTCTGCTGCTTGTTCGAAATTATGTGATCTTGAATCACACCATCTGCGCAAGTTATCGATTCTTTACATTCATCACTGCCAAGGTATTTTTGGCATGTTCATCCATCGAGTTCTACTCCTACCATTAACCCCAGTTTGCTTCAATTTCGTCCTCGACTTTTGAAGATGCTTCATTTAAAAGATAACCTCACTCCTAATCAAAGGATTTTGTTAAGAAGGTTATCTTCTCACCCGGACATCGTCATCTTACCGGCTGATAAAAGTTCATCAGTTGTAGTTATAGATCGATTTACTTACCTTCGGAGAGCCTTCAAACAGTTGCGAACAAGGAACATTATCTTTACTCAGGTTTCGACTCATGATTTCAATTTCAAAAGTCGGCTATTTTTAGCTACTCGAGCCCCTTATGTGGGCCTTACTCCAACTGAAATGGCATTTTAACTCCTGTTTCTCCTCGCACTCCCTCCATATACTTTCTCCCAAAAAATCCATAAGGCAGGCTGTCCTGGACGCCCTGTTGTTGCCAGTTATTATGGCAGCCCCACCGAAAGAATTTCAGCCTTGATTGACTTTTACATCAAACCTATAGCTTCCTCCAGGCCTTCTTACATAAAAGATTCTTTCCACTTCCTTGAAATTTTAAAGGGAGTAACACTAGATGAGTTTGAAGACATCTTATTGGTCATTGTGGATGTGTCTTCCCTATACACAAATATTCCACACGACGAAGGACTAGAAGCGATGTCATACTTAGACATGCGTATTCCAAACCATGTTCCCTCCACTGAGTTCGTCTGCCAACTAGCACATCTTGTGCTCACCCACAACTGTTTTGTCTTTGAAGGTCAGCATTTCCTTCAAACTAACCAGCAATGGGCGCCAGAATGGCCCCTTCCTACGCCAATTCATTCATGGATAGATTGGAAGAAAAGTTTCTTCATTCAGAACCCCTAGCCCCTCAGGTATGGCGTACATTTTTATCATCTGGGCCCACGGCAGTGCCTCCTTTGATACTTTTTTTGCTAGGTTAAATACCCATTACTCAGTTACTTTTACTTCCACAGTCCCTCGAACTCAAGTTATTTTTTACATATAGATGTTCAGTTGGTTAACAAAAACTTTTAACGTCAATTCATATTAAACCAACCAGCTTGCAGCAGTTGCCATCCTTCCCATTCCAAAAAACTATTCCTTTTTCTTTATCACTCCCGGGACACCGCATCTGCAACAACCTCAAGTCACTTGATGACTATATTACTAAGTTAACTGACAAATTACTTGATCGCTGTTATCCTTGTGCCACGGTTCATTCGAGAGTTCTGTCTCCCCGCCAACATCATATACCCAAGATCTTGGAACAAACTGATAAAAATCAGTTGAATTTTATAGTCACCTATTTCCTTGGTTTAAAACGCCTTAAGCCAATTCTAAAGGAATGTTTTAGTATATTAAAGCAGAACCTCATAACATCAGCATTGTTTCATAAACCGTCACGCCTAAGTTTCAGGTCCCCATATAATTTAAAAACCATTCTCCGATAGAAACTTAATCCCACGCTTGTTTCGCAACCAGCACCTGGGTTTTATCCCTGCAACAGAACTAAATGCAAAACCTGTGCTTTAATAACGCCCAGTACATCCTTTTTCAGTCCGACACTTAAGTGAGAAATCAAAATTCGTACTTTTGTTAATTGTGCCTCCACAAACATGATATACATGCTTAAATGTAATTTGTGTCCTGCCTTCTATATTGGGTTAACTTATATCGCAGTTTCACTTAGAATGAATAGCCGCAGACGCTCTGTCAAAACATCCTTTACCTGTGGCCCAACGTGCCAGCCTTCACCACTCTGTTTTCGACACTTATTTTTCTTAATACTCATATATGCCGTACCTCCTACTTTCCTCCCCGGTACTTTCAGAGACAGGGAGATGGCGTCTATTGTCTTACACAAGGCACGCACCCCTCTGGGCTTAAACATCTCTCTCTAAACCTCTCCCACCAGTGACTTGAACTTTTATTCTGTCTAAGCTGGTCTCCCTTCCCGCCAGCCCAGCAGACTGTAAGGCATACAAGCGGTGTGTTTTGGTGGACACAGTCCTTGTACTCCAGCCACGTGATCAAGAGCCCATAGCAGGCACGAAATATCGTAACTTCAGCAGTGTTCTACATTGTTTCTACAGTGACTCTAACAGTGTTATATAGTGTTTTTATGTGTTTATTTCTTTAAATGTGGCACGCCTCTGTGCATTTTAGTTGTGTTAGGTCTCCAAGGGAGAACTCTTTAGAATCCTTTTAAAAGTGTGTATATATATATCAGATTAATTGTAATAAGCCTTATTATCACTATGGGGGTTGAAGCAGGATATACTGCTTCAACTTATAATGAACAAAACAGATATTCAAAGTGGAGTGAGAAAGTAGAGAAGCCCGCATATTTTAAAAGATTTAAACAATGTTTCCCCGTCGATAATACCAGGTGAGTCAGCAGTCCCTACCTTTATGCCACCCTTCAAGTGGCAATTGCGTTTTTAAGTCATTTTTTTCCGTTTACCAATTATTAATTTACGTATTTAGATAGACGAAGGTTCAACATTCAGAGGAAAAGCGGTCTAAGGGACACAAAGTACTGCGCACTAAAGTGCAATAAAAAATTTATGTTTCGTTCACCGAAAGCTGATTCCGGGCTTCTAGTCCATTTTTGAAACGTTTATATTACAGTACACATAGCCACATTACTGAGTAAACGCCTATGAGCCCAGTGTATAAATCAGTTAAAAATAAAATTGCGGAGTTTTGTAATTAGAGACAGGATAGGCTATGACAAATTAAAGGCAAGCCTATATTCACTATGGACACTGTACAGTCAAGACTCATAGATTATTAAATAAAGGTTTATTTAAATGTTGGAGTAAACTACGACATGGACATCTCAAATAACATACGCCATGACTTATGTCATTTAAATAATCAGATTAAAAGTTCCAATAAAGAATTAAAACTGTCATGAAAGACTATAATCATACAAGCAAAGCATGGAGGTAGTACCAGCGTGTGACATGCAAGATCTAAGGTTGAACCAAGAATGTGCTATCAGTCAAACGTCTATGTGGATGAGTGAAATTATGACCGTTCTGCTGTAGGTTAATTACCAATGACACGGGTTCGCGTCGAGAGCATTGTTCATCTCTCTCTCTCTCTCTCTCTCTCTCTCTCTCTCTCTCTCTCTCGGATTGGAAATCGATTTCATAGTACTGTAAGTTTAAGAACCCTCGAGTTTTTAACGGAATTATAATTTTTATAGTTATTGACTGTATAAATTTTGTCATGGGAAATAATACCTAAACATAAACTGTACTTTTACGTAAATTTATGATTACTTATAGGTGAGTTAAAATAGACTCCTTTCTGTCCCATTTGACCCAGTAATCTTCCGCAAAGTGATGTTTGAATGTCGACTCTCTTCGCTCCTCACACAGAGTTTGTGCCAGTCCTTCGCTTTGTATTCGACAGACCATTACGTTGATATGCTCATTGCTGCAGAGAACCGAGAGTGAATGCACAACAAGCTCAGCATCTATACCAGGAGATATGTCCAACCAACAGCAAAAACTTTCCGAAATGTTGAAAGACGTCTGCGTGCAACACCATCACTTGCAAGGATGCCTCCTGCACCAGCGACATCCGGTGTTAATGCGGAAGTTGCCATCCTGAATAAACTGCCTAATACACGGGCAGTTGCACAAGAGGTCATCATTAGCAGTCTTCTGTAGTGCGATACAGCATGAAAGCAAGTTTCATCAGTATCATTTGCGAACTCCGCGGGAGAGATATAGCGTTCATGTCCAGAATTCTGTTTTCTGATGAATCGAGATTCCACAACAATGGGACCGTAAATCTCCATAATATGCATTGTTGGAGTGATGAGAATCTCCAGTGGGTAAGGGAGATAGCATTCTAAGCGCAGTGGGGAGTAAATATCTGATGTGTAATATTGGGTGACCATCTTATTGAACCATTTTTCTTTGGGGGGCATCTGACAGGAACTTGCAGCTACCTACAACTTCTTCGCAATGAGCTCCTACTGTTACTAGAGAATGCACAACTGGAGGAGCGAATAACGATGGGATTTCAACACAACGGTGTTCCATGCACAAGTCAATGATCGTCTACAAAAATAAAAATGCGGCACATCCTGGTCATTGGCTAGGAAAACAAGTACCAGTCTCCTGGCCAATCACCTGATCTAACGCCTCTTGACTTCTTCCTCTGGGGTTATTTAAAGCAACAAGTTTATGCAGAGGAGCCAGAAGACCCAGGGAGCCCTCGCCGACGTATTACGAGACGTTTTGTCCTGAGCGGGTAATAATGAACGAAGCGTCCGGCTGCGTCTACAAGGCTCGTTGGGGATGTCAGGAATTAGGAGGGCGTGCGGTTGGCCTTCGCACATCTGTGAGAGGCTCATTCGGTCGTACTATTCACAAAGTCTGAGCAAAAGGTTCACTCCTCGACTGCGCAACGTATCATAATAAAATTTCTTCTCGTGAAGACGTAAAACCGGTGGAAATTTTAGGGAGATTGACAGCAAGGTTTGCACAAGAAGGGAATGCATTTTTAATCGCATCTTCACATGTGACGAAATATCGGTACATGTCCAAGTTGATACAAGTCAATATGAAGTGGCGAAGGAATGACAAGGAGTCCCAGCGAAAGCCAACACTTAGCTATCAGGTGACTATTTTTTTTTTTTTTTTTTTAACAGAGTAGCGTTTTGCACCTTGATTTTTTGCACGAACTTTTCACCATCAACGTGGTATATTACTGCGACCTTTTGAGTATGGTTAGCCTTGCCGCAGCAAAAGACGTGATCAACCAAATACGAGAAGTGATTCTCCTCCACGATAACGCTTGGCCCTCATATTGCAGCTCTTATTCGCAAAAGATTGGAAGAATTGAGACCACTCTTCCAACAGTCCAGACGTACCGCTCTGCGATTTTCATCTCTTTAGCTACTTAAAGAAGCACAAGGAAGCGAGCGATTCCAGGATGACAGAGGCGTGAAAGGTTTCGAGCTTTAACTCGCTGACGACACAACCCCCTCTTTTTACAATATAAGATCCCAATATGCTGGACTACATGCATTCATAAAGCAGAAGATTATTATATTTATACACACACATATACACACACACACATTTTTTTTTTGGAACAGCAAAAAAAAGTTTTGTTTATATTTGATCCACCTTCCCATCAATCAATTACTAATTATTCCAAAATATGTATATATTTAAATTTATACCCATATACACCTGATATATCGAGCTTAAAATAAGCAGTCTTGATAACGAGAATTCAAAAGACAAATTTCTTTCAAATCTTTCCTACTGGTTGAAGAATTCGTTATGGAAAGAATTTCAATATGGAGTATAACGACAGTAATACAAATTAAAAGTCGACATACAATTAAAAATGTTACTGAAATATAATGAACATATAAATTTAAAGAAATGTATACATGGAATAAATAAAGAAGTACAGCTTAAAATTTACCAATAGGAATGTTACGTGTAAGTCTTGCTGAAGATTATTGCAGCAGAACTGTGTAACTTGAGTTCCCACCCAGCCAGACGTTAACCTCGAGCAAGGACAACGTTGGACTAAAAAAAAAAAAAGTTAACTGTACCACAGACGAGACCCGACTGCCTATTTGCCGGTAAGTGCAGCGATAGAAGGAAAAACATGGCGCCTCCAAGCTGTAAGAGAAGGAAAGAAGAACTTGAATATTGGAAGAGAAAGCAACACACCTACTAGATATAAGGCCGCACAAGATGCCAGTGACGTCATGCCTATAGGGCGACGGCACGGCAAATTGATTAATTTTGACTTACCTGAATGCATTGTTCGTGTAAGATTTTGTTTTACACATAGCTTGTGTGCATTTTTATCTCTACCATGGTGTTAAAGTGTTGTGTACTCAAAGACCTCAAGAGAAAATACACGTGTTCAAGAATGAAGTTACGAGATAAAAAAAGGTGCGTACAGGATTTCAGAGTCACTAACAAACCAGTAGAAGTAGGTGGTGCAATTATATTATACGTGCGAATTGTTTCAGTTTATAAAATGTAATGCTGGATTACTTAACCTCATTATCGTAGCAGCAGCGTACAACCATCACGAAATATTACAGTGTAATATCCGGTACAGCATACCTAATAACACAGATCGACACTCATTTTGTTGATTTATGTTCCTTTTATAATTATTTGCATGAACTGATTCCAAAAATTAATCCCGTTCAGCTATATCACACACCATTTCTTTGGAACTTGGGAATTTTACATCTCAAAATTTAATTATAATTATGAATATACCAATGTCAATTAGTGCAATAAATGTATTTAAAATAACTCTTTTCAAACAGTTGGAACCACATTCCAAGTGCGGCTTAATAATCCTCATTACTGTTTTATAATTGTGACAGTTTTGGTGTTAAAAAAGCATAAACAAAAGAGAACCTGTTTTAACACTAGATACTAAACATATAATAACCTATTGGATCCTAAGTGAATTAAACTGCAGCCCCTTCACATTAAACGTAGTAAGTTGAAATAATTTGTGAAAGTGTTCACAAATGTCCTTGCTCTTTCGGATGAAAAAATAAAAAGAGTTTTTATAGGTCCGCAAATCCAGAACAATGGTTAAAGACAGGCAATTTGAAAATAATAGGACATTTATAGAAAATGGAGTTTATAATATAGCTGAATAAACAATAAACATCCTAATTATGAACGACTATGAGTTATAGTAATTCTCAATTTTGAGAATCAACACTTCGCTTCTCATATTTTGATGTATTTCCTGAAAACCTGAGGGCAGCCAGTGAAAAGGAAAGTTAGAGGTTTCCATCGAGTTATTCGAGAAATGGAAAGGAGATACCAAGGGCGATGGAATACATCAAAGATTGCATATTTCTTTTGGATGCTGTGTAAGAATTCCAGAGAAAATCCAAGAGAAGAACATTCTAGACCAAACAAATAAGATTTTATTGTAGTGTTGTATACACTAATATATGAAATTGGATAATAAAAACTCTTTACTTCAATTCTAATTCTTATTCAATTTCTGAGCTATGTACGTTTCTTAAACAAAAGTTATAAAATTCTTAATTTGTAAAAAAAAAAAAAAAAAAAAAAAAAAAAAAAAAAAAAAAAAAAATCTGCTCTATCATTTTTAAGTCAGTAGTGATGAAATATTTAGAATTAAATTTACAAAGCAAAACATTTAATATGTTTCAATTTATAGGCTTATATAATCAACTAGACTGTGTTGGACTTAAAATATTCAGTTATCCATACTGTAGATTCGAATAATTGTTAACATTGTAATTATAATACCACAAAATGTTTAGTAACAACTTAGTATTGTATTGGGTAACCTCTTAATTAAGAAATTTTAAAACGTATACGTGTTTTATAATCACGGTCATATTTCCTCTGGAGCCCGGAATGCACCACTTCAGTACCGGTATATATTACACAGTTCTATTGTAAATGTGTAATACAGGGTTTACATAAAATCCGGTAACACTTTCAAACTTCAATTACACAAAACCAAAAAGTGATGCATTTCTCTCGTATGTATATAATTTGTTTATACTGCATTTATCGCTAAGCGCTTAGTTCTGTAAATCGCTATTTACAGACATTTCGAGCTAAGTATAGTAAACAGTCACAAATAGTCAATGTATTAGTGGCGTGCAACATTGACATGTATGGGTTGTTTGTTCACAAAGCAGAGAAGCGGTCATGCTGGCGTGAGTGAAAAGAACGTTAATCTAGTGCCTTCCAGCAGGAAGGGACCCCACCCCAATTCCATAACGACTTTCGTGATACTTGAGCTGCGTCAGGGCTGGGTTGGACATGCTGGAGCAGGGGACAATCCCCCGATTTGTCGATGTGTGATTTCTTCCTGTGGGGATACCATGCGCATATGCCACCTTTGCCCCGTGATGTGAAGGAACTCACACAGAGAATTCTGGAAGCGACCTTAGCGGTCACAAAAGATATTCTGGAGGTGAGGTAGGAGTTCGATTACCGCGTGGACATTTACAGAGTCACGCGTGATGCTCACAATGAAGTACTATAATGTGTAACGAACTTGGTTGAGTTTCTCTTCAGAATTATGTACCTATGAGAGTGGGTTGCACGTAAATGAAATTACCGGACTTTATTTAATCCTATAAAATACACGAGTGACAGCATTGTTGAAAGTAAGCGTGAACTAATAAAATCGCCAAACTATTCGTAATTGCATATGACAATACATTCGCCGATGATGTCACAGAAAATGTCCACGGCATTTGTGAGGCCTTATATCCTCTGTAGAAATTTGGGGGAAAAAATCAAGGTTCCTAACGGAGCAAAAATACACACAAAACTAAACAGCAAATTTCCTATACGTCAATAAGCACATCCTTTGACCAAAAGAGATTGCCATCTCTTTGAAAGGAAATTCTTCTAAGTACTATTCGTTACAGCGCGCGGTTCACAAGGTGTCCAGCAAAACTGTGTAGTTACTGCAGCAGTTGTGTTATATGGCATGCACTAAGGACGCTATCTAATATATTTGTTTGTTAGCTCTGTGGCAGAGTGTGCAGTGATGCAGCGGTTAAGAGCGCAGGTTCGCCTGCCGGCATGAAACACTTTTTTTTTAAAGCAAAACTTTGTGGCATATTATGAAAAGTTAGATTCGTAATGTTATTTCCCATACACGGCAAGCTTTAACGTTAACATATGATGTATATTAAAATGAATATTATATTTCCTTCAGTATTTGTTCTATCTAAATGCAATATCTGCACAGTTCCCTACGTCGGTCCTGGTGGCGTAGTGGTTACCATACTTGCCTCCTACACCCAAGATCGCGGGTTCGATCCTGGCCAGGACCGATGGATTTAAGTATGGTTTCCTTTGGAAGGGAAGTAAAGCCCTGGGTCCCGTGTCGTACATTTACGGCACGAAAAAGAACTTCAAGTCTAAAAGAGAGGCCTCTGAGCAAAATTTGTCGGCCGTTTCAGGCACTGGGTTGAATGGGACGCTGATGACCTGAGGTGTTAAAGAGCGTGCATAAATAAATCAATCAATCAAAAAAAAAAAAAAAAACAGTTCCCTACACATGCACAAAGGACAAAAAATGACTTATGGGCAGAAATTCAAGAAGGCTGGGATGTTGTAGCCTCTCGTCCACACCACTGTAGAAATTTGATATCATCTACGCCCCCAAGATTGAGGGCAGATATACATACTGGTGTTTCATACATCCGATATTAATTTGTATTTATTTCTATGTATTTTCACTTTGGAAGTGAAAGGTTTCTGTTCAAGTATTTATTTAGTTATTTGTACAGAATTCGTTAGTTTGTGATTGTGTATAATACGTATGCCATAAAACTCGGATGATACAATAAAATATTATTGTATTAAGGCAACAGGATATTCTACATATACACTTATGAAACCAACGTAAAAAATAAAACAAAAAAGTGTGGAATTTGAAATCAGGAGCATATGCAGAAGAACAATGCTTCTAAACCGCTCGGTCACCGCTACACTCTCCTAATATTCTCTTCTCACATGCATATGATTGTTTTTTTTAATTTGATTTATTTATGGATGCTCTTTAGTATCTCAGGTCATCAGCGTCCCATTCTATTCAGGGCATGAAACGGCCGACAAATTTTGCTAGAAGCCTCTTCTTTCAGGCTTGAGATTCTTTTTCGTGCCGTAAATGTACGACACGGGACCCACGGCTTTACTTCCCTTCCGAAGGAAGCCATACTTAGGATTTTTACGCCCAAATGGCCGGTTTTGAACCCGCGACCTTGGGTTTAGAAGGCATGTATGGTTACCACTACACCACCAGGACCGACGCATATGATCGTGACCATTACGTTTACAATTAAAGCGCCCACTGCAATGTGCATCCGCTGCATGCACCTGTGAAGTGTTTACGAGTGTCCCCGAAGTTTTCCGATTGACCAGTGCGTGGAATCTGGCGATTTTTTTTTTTTTAATTTAATTTTAGGATATACAAGCAATTTTTTTTAAACGTTAATACATGAGTATTAATATTGTTTCAGGGACTTGTACAGCCACACATACAAGCTTTATTTTAATTTGATACTGTGATGTACATGTTCTACAAAGGCGGTGAAACAATAAGTGTGCGATTTCGAGATAGTATTCTTCCTGGTCTTATATATAAGCATTTTGTTATTGTTTTGAAAAGTAAATACAAAATGTATCATGTGAGTGACAACATTTACATTTATAGCTATCATTACCTTCTCCCAGTTTTGTATGTTTTCACTATGCTATTTATGTTTCTAACGGTTTAGTACATCATGACTGTGTACTTTAGTCCCTGTAATCCATCCATTATTTAAAATGCCGCCATTCAGTAATCCAAACAATGGGCTTATTATTGCTGTTTGTTTTAACGATCCATGCCAGCTGCCCCATAGCTCTTGGGGACGAACTGATAAAAATGCAAAGAGGACATAGTTTGTTGTTGCTTTAAGCTACAAGGCAATTCGCTTATTAAACACCAGAGAAACTCGGGATAGAACAATCTTACGCGATTAATGTGTTTCCTTCCCAAAGCAATGAGTTGCATTTTTCTGCCATTCTATAGATACAGCGAAACAGCATTGTGGATTATTTTATCATAAATGCCCTCTTATCCAAAATATCCTTACCTAGCTCAATTTAGCTGGTTAAAGTCTCTGGTCAGTTAATCGTAACTGGTGCTTTCAGTCATATACAAGGGGGAAGGAGTCATTACTAATGTGGTACATTTTCTACCACGGACGGAGGTTGTCTTAGCATACACTGTGATTGATCCTGAACTCTGCCTGGTGTTCCGATTAAACTACAGCAGGTTTCTGTTATGCACCCACTGACGTCATATACGTAACTCGCATCAGGCCTATGCCATATCTTGTTTCCGAAAGAACTGTTTCGTCTCTAGTCATAATAAATAATAAGTTTTACACTCTTTTCATATCCTTATATGCATTTTTGTTTTGTACAAACAGTAATTTTAACCGGGATTCGACATTGCCCGACCTTGGAAGGCATGTGCTCCCTGACCTTGTAAACATTACAGCTCGGTTTGGTACAAGGGGTTGCGCGCACTGTGAAGACTTGTACATTTGCATATATGCACATAATCATGGCAGGGTTTACTGAATGCTTAGATAAATGCAACTATTTTTACTAAAGTATTAAATAAAATAATTAGTTTTCATTTCATTTTATTAAATGGTTACTTAAAAACATAAATGTGTTATTTTCTTTCACTGATAGTTCAACTAAAAAATTTAGTATCCATTTAGCATAAGCTTTTAAGTAAATGTTTAAATACAAAAATGTAAACCTTTCTCTACAAATGCACGAAAGAATTGTCTTAGGAAGTAAATACAGTAACAAACGTTAATACTATACTCAAAATGCAATTTGTGCAACGAAAACGCGAACGATTTCCTACATTCAGTGTGCAACAAAACGTTACTGTGGGTTAGCGGTCACATTTCCCTTTCACCGCGAATTCTACAAGAGCAAGAGCGGTTGCCAAAGTTTTAGTTTTTCTACAAATATAAAAATTGAAGAATAATATTCATAACCTTTTTCATTGTCCTCAAAGGATGAAATCTATACCCCTTCCACCCGGTATGTGAAATGCTTTGCCCACAAAGATCTTAAAAAACCAGATATACTGCAGAGAATAGAGTCTAAATTTAAGAGAGCATCAACATACTCACCTTTTTATTAATAATAATTTTATCAACGACATTTTTAGGTAGTATATGCTAGGAACACATGCAAAAACCATATACCACAGATAAATTAAATTATTCTATGTCAAGTTTCTACAGCTACTGCCGTCTTCTTTATATCTCCATGTACTTCTATTGTGTTTGTCTTCGGGTATCAAGCCTCTTTTTGTCATTACTTCCATAATTGCATTGTTCTAATTCTTCTTGGTGTTCTTCTTTCTTGTCTTCCTGGCGGTTACCATTTATACACTACTTTAGGCCAACTGTCCTCTCCCACTCTCATCAGATGGCCAAACCACTGAAGACTCTTGCTTTCAACTCTGTGGAGTACTGCTGCTTCAGTATCCATTGTGCTTTTAATCTCCATATTTTTAATTTCGTCCATTCTGAAAATTCTAGCGCTTCAGTTGAGTTAATCCATTTCAAGTGCTAATATTATTTTTCTATAATACTCATTCAGTACCTACATCTGATTCCCTAAATTAAATTATAATACATGAATTAAAAATAATAATTTAATTCACTTTCGTCGATTAATATTAAGCGCCATGAGGAATTAATTGGAGCCTGTAATGTTCACCCTTCCTATTTGATCGGAGAAATAAGGAGTTCGGTTTAGAAGACGAGGTTAGATTGCCTGAGGTGCAGTTACGCCTCGGAAGGTGGACATACCTTGCATCTTCGGAGCTTTTATGTACGGAATTACAGTATTATTATTAATTTAATACTGGTCAGTCTCAGAATAATAAAGCTACTTTTAAAAAAGGTAGTTATAGAAAGGTAGTAAAGCCTTCCACCTTTGGTACAAGTCCCAAGATGGTAAGGCATACAGGTTTATTGAGAGCAGTACGAGATGAAGTTAGCACTACGCTGCGGTGGCTTCTGTCCCCCAGGGATTTTGTAGGAAAGGAAACTCCCTAGATATTCATTTGGATAGCAGGATGAGTTAATTTATATTGAAAAAGAAGATGGGAACATCACTTTTCCCTTTAGGAATATGTGTCTTTTAAATGTTTTTCCTTGTTAAGTGTGCGAAGCAAAACGTTTTCTTTTTCCACTATTTAAGGTAAAAATTGTAACTTAAGTTTGTATTCTCAATGCACTCATAAAAATAATTATACACTGTTATAATCCTTCTACTCTTCAATATGTGAAATGCTTTGTTTGTTTGTTTTTGTTTTTTTTTCATCCTCTTTACGCTTATGAATCATGACCTTTCTTTATTAGGAAAACCTTCGGGTTCGAGGAAACAAATTCGCACCAAAATTCAGTTATCTCTAAGCCATTTACTTACCTGTGATTTCAATGAAGATATTAATTTTCCTGCAAACGTACTAGAGAATTCCGTTTAGTCATTCTTGTTGTAATTCGAACAAACAAGCGCACCAAAGTTCAATCTGTTTAACCTTTAATCTAATGGGATATTCGTTTTTCTGTAAAAGTCGCAGTTGCTCTCTAGAGGGGTCTGTTTGATGTTTGACCATCCTTCGCTAGCTGTCTACTATGCCAGTCGAGATTGTCGTCGTATCGCAGTTTGAAACTGACACTTGTTTTCAGAAACCTCTTCGGAATTTTACAGAGAAACTTAATATCATTGTATTACTGAACTTAGAGGTATGAATTCGATCTAAAAATAAAATTGGGTTCGGTTATTTTGTTCAAAAAGAGTAAAAAAATATTAAACTGAGACTTCACTTCTAGTTAAATAACCCACAGCGTTTTAGAAAATAAATAAAAAACGAACATTACTGAAATCAGAATTTTGGTACGGATAGGCTTATTCGAATTCAAAGATTGTTAGATTTAATTGACCAGTGCGGGACTGTAAATGTCTCATATTAGTCTTGCCCATTTTTAAAAATATCTTGTATATCTCCTATATCGCCTCATGTATTAGTAGGATATAATCGTAGACCACAATATTATAGATGCTTGCAATTTTGAAGTATTCTCTATTTATGTATTGATCTATGAGAATTTATTAAACTAGGGCTAAAAGTTTTCATTCATATAAGAAATCAATTTGTTCGCTTCTAAATACTACTTTTTTTTTTTTTTTCATAACTTCTATTGCAAAACGTACTTGATCAGAAGTAAACAAAAAAATCAAATTGAAAGTACTTTTCTGTAATCAAATCACAAAGAGAGACTGGATACTCAGAGCTAAGCGAAGCACAGTATGTGCACCCATATTAAACAGTTCTTGAAACATTGGAATAATATACCCATATTTTATGCTGTGCAGAGAATTCGTGCAATATCATAATGATATGGAACAGAGAAATTTTCGTTTATTTTTCCCTTGAAGCACAAGGCTTATTCTTTAATTGGCTATCCTGTTTTACATAAGTAAACATCTCAAGATACAGAGCGCGGAAAAAATACATAACCAATTTATGAGTAGAAAGGGGGCTTTATACAAAGTATTTTGAGAGTTAGAAGGATTGGTCCCAGACCCTTCAATATTGTGGCACATAGGAGAATGACAATATGGGGAAATGCATTGTAATATTAAGTTCGTTAAGAAATTACATGTAAACAAGCAAAAATTAGGGTTTGCGCATGCGCAACATGAAGAAACGCACTGTTTAACGGTCTTAAGAGAGAGACGAGTGTGGAAGCTCGAGGTATGAGGTTATGTCACCATCCTTTCTGAGAAACCACCTTGTTTGTTGTCCACCATGAATATGTTAACTATTCATTATCAAGACGACGATCTTATTAATGTCTAAATAATGTTTGTGCTTTCAGTGAACACCTAAATCTGATATTTCCTTAATATGTCCCGTTTAGAGTGAAGGTGGATGGGATATAAATTTAAATTAGTGTTGTGAATTATACCCCCAATCACGGCCCAGAACGTTAAATTAGGTATAGAATGGAAGCAAGGGAGTCGCAACAAAATGGAGTTACAGGCATTGATATTAGTCAATGACATAGCTATGTTGCGATGTGACATGTGTTCATAGCCAGTCAAATATAAACTGGCGTCATTGGCGGAGGCGCAGTCATAACTGGCTACATTCATTTAACCGCAAATCATTTTAGTTATTCAGTGTACAGCTCCTAGAAGTGGTAAGGTATTTTGAGATAAGCAGTAGATAATTTTATGAACGAATTTTGTACTTGATTTTCAATTAATTAAATTGCGTATCAGAATTAACTGCGTGGACTATAATGTTGTTTGAATGCAGTGATAGTGGTGGTCGTTTCAAATAGGAAGAGTTGACTGAGGATAATATAGTGGCGGCTCATAGAATTTACTAGGAACGTTTTCCAGGTCAATGACTGCCGAAATCACATACATTTGTATCTGCTGATAGACTTAGTTGTTGTGTTTTCAGACCTCTTGACCGTCCATAAACACATTTGTAACTTTGGAATTGACACTTTCAGTACCATTCGAGACAATTTGTTCTATTCTTGATATACCCTTTTGACCCCTTTTCTACTTCTAAATCACCTACATGTATGTATGTATGTATGTATGTATGTATGTATGTATGTATGTATGTATGTATGTATGTATGTATGTATGTATGTATGTATGTATGTATGTATGTATGTATGTATGTATGTATGTATGTATGTATGTATGTATGTATGTATGTATGTATGTATGTATGTATGTATGTATGTATGTATGTATGTATGTATGTATGTATGTATGTATGTATGTATGTATGTATGTATGTATGTATGTATGTATGTATGTATGTATGTATGTATGTATGTATGTATGTATGTATGTATGTATGTATGTATGTATGTATGTATGTATGTATGTATGTATGTATGTATGTATGTATGTATGTATGTATGTATGTATGTATGTATGTATGTATGTATGTATGTGTGTGTGTGTGTATGTATGATGTGTGTATGTATGATGTGTGTATGTATGTATGTATGTATGTATGTGTGTATGTATGTATGTGTGTATGTATGTACGTATGTATGTGTGTATGTATGTATATGTATGTGTATGTATGTGTACGTATGTATGTATGTATATGTATGTATGTGTGTTTGTATGTATGTGTGTATGTATATGTGTGTATGTATGTTTGTATGTATGTGTGTATGTATATGTGTGTATGTATGTATGTATGTATGTATGTGTATGTATGTGTGTATGTGTGTATGTATGTATATGTGTGTATGTATGTATGTATGTATGTGTGTATGTATGTATGTATGTATATATGTATGTATGTATGTTATGTTATGTATGTGTGTGTATGTATATATATATATATATATATATATATATTCTGCACTCTGTAATTTACATTCCCGTAGTGAAAATAGGACATGGCAAAGTCCAAATCGAGTACTTCGCTATTTTTATATGTTATCTGTTTGAGGACTGTTAAATGTCTAAATACAAAGCTAATATTGCCATTATTTGTATTTCTGTTCTTGAAACCAATACCACACGTACAGAACGTTCTGAATAGAATGTGTTCCTCTTAAAATATTTTAAAAAGAAATGATTGGTATCTTATGAGCCTACCAAGCGGGATGGCTCAGGTGATAACGCTTGAGACCCACATTCAGAAGGTACCGGATTCAAATTCCTTAGGGCCATCCCTCAACACCTTGGTTTTTTCGTGTTTTCCCCTATCGTTTAGACAAATGCTGCGATGTATGTTTTCTTTTAACTAATTTCCCGCTTTCTTTCTGTTGGTTCTATTACAGTTGAAAATGCCAGGACGAGCTGGAATGGTGCGGCGAGACGCTGGCTTGCGCTTTTGAAAGGTTTTTTTTCTCATTTCCCGCTATGACTTAGACGTTAGAATTTCTGCCGTTGTGTATTATTATTTTACTAACGAATGGCCCTGGATTGGTTCCTGATTGTGGCCAGTTGCTTTGATAAATTTTATTACGGAGTTATCTCTCACTATACGTGCCAGTTGGACGCACAGTTGCGCTCTGGAGAATCTCTCACTGGTCACCAAAAGTTGGGGAAAACACTTACATAAAATCTATTAAATACATATTCAACAAAATTCGACAACTAACAGCCTGATTGGTTTGACGAATTGTATGCCAATTGCTTATAATTTGACTTCTTATCTAGCTGGTAAAAGTAATGCAGTGCTTCAAATGATTCCCATGCTGTTAGCTCGACTTGTTTGTTATTGCTTCAAATCTGTCACAAAGCATTTTTCTTATTTGCAGCCCTACAAAGATCATTGCTGAAACCTGAGCATTCCTTATGAAAACTCTTCCGTTAAGTACATGAAAGTTATGTAATCTTTGTGCTAGGATTTTACAATCGAGCTCATTAAATCAAGTTTTATCAAATTGATGGTAGGATTACTTTGTCAGGGTAAACCATTGTAGGATGATCAACATTTTTCTTACAATACGTTCCCGTCATATCACTGTCTTTTTACATAGTGATTTGCTATGTCTTGGGTATCCCACAGACGAATGATACAGCAATACTTTGTAAATCCTCCTGACAAATATCTACAACCAAAGATGACAGCATCTATTGTTCCATATCCCTCTTTCATTCATACTGCATGAAGAAGAAATATAATCGGTTACTTATTGCCGTTGTGCTATGGAACCAATTTTAAAGTTAGACCTTGAAGCATCCTGGAAGATGTGCGTTTTAGCTATAAAGCTTGTGATAAAGTGATGACACTTAGTTCCATTGTTGTAACCTGAACTAAGGAACCACGCATGCTTTTAGTAAAATTGAGATCCCACAATGAGTCATTAAATTCAGTTGCTGAATAAAGTGTGATGTTAGATTAATTCCTATTTTGCATTAATCTGAAGTATTGTAATTTCCTTCTCTGACGCATTTGTGACTCTGTGGTATAGGTTTTATTGTTCACTCCACCTTCGGCATATATAATGCAATGTTTGTATGCAGACAAAACTAACAGGCGTTAAATGGTCCTTCGGCTCTCGCTAAGTCACAGCATTGTCCAATGTTTATCTTTCATCCACTGAGTGAATGTCGCCGGACAAGAAACACAACACACAGTGTTTATGCCAGTCGCCTAGAGCACAACCAAAGTGCACTTTGCGTGCTATTTTATCTGTGGTGACTTGTTCCCTTTGCGATTCTGTGCGAACTTCCCAAACACCTGACCCGTTGATTTGCACAACCATGGTCCACTGTGTTGTATCACACCACACGTTATATGCCTCATAGTATCACAAACAACGAGAATTAAAAGTAAATGTTCCTAACCTCTATACTGTGTTAGCAATAGTAAGAAAAACATTCCCTCCCGAGCTCAATCCGACGGAAGGTTTGCGCTGAAAGTGGCTCATATATCCCAAGAAATAATGTGTAGAAAGATTTTTTCATATCTGAACTCAGCGCCAATAATTGTATAAAACACATATGGGCTATCAATCACAAAATGGCCATTACCTCACAAATACTTAATTGTATATTAGACAGTCAAAACGGCTTTCTATTAGTGGAAAACTACCACATAACACCCTTATTTTTTGTTAAGTTGCCAACATGGACAGACTACGCCAGATGGCATCAGTTGTAGGTTGGTCATAATTAGAACTAGATTCGCTCATCAATCTTAATCACAGCTGAAGTGTTTTACAAAATTTAATTTTGTAAACTGTATAGCTGTTACCTTGTTGTCAAAAACAGCTAGAAGTATAACTTTTAAGATCTGGAAAAGAATTATAAACGATCATGGATCAGTGCGGTGGAGCTCCATCATGTTGAAACCACATTCTTAATCTATCAAGCAGTACCAATCACTTTCTTTAGAATGTTTTTGTCAATATCTTCTATATAATTTTCATAAATGTTCACAAGTTTAAACTTATTTTTTTCAGATAAATGTCCCGTCATGTTTAATACATGGTGATGGTGATTTCGAACAATGACAACATGGTCTGTTGCTTCTTGGGTAAGACAGGCTAATATTTTAAATTGTTACATTGCAGAAGGCCATTTTTCATCTTAATCAGTGAGTGGATTATTTATAGTAGAGATACACGTTTCATTTATTGTTTCCATAAATTTTCCGGCATCTACCTTTGTTTTCAATCCCTGATGTGGGATATCCAGAAGTTTCAATAATGTCTGTTATAAAAGACTATTTTGCTTTGACAAACAGTTTATTCATTTCATATTAATGACTCGCCATTAATTGTAATAAAAATATTGTTCTTCTGATTCTATGATGCGCAAATATGATTATTTATTATTAACTCTGTACAACCTTTACTGTAATATGTGACAAGATAGATATTTATCATCAGATGTGAATAGCAAAATTCTTTATATTTAGCTTAAATGGAGAGGTAGTTGCAACTTTAACTCCCGGAAAATTTATTTTTCTTACTCAGAAATGTTTTTAATTAGCTTAGGCATGGTCAATGATATTTAGTGGAACACTGAACTCATACAGAATGTGGAAACAGCAGTAGCAATAATGATTAAAAGAAATGTTAACTTTATGTAGACTGTCTTATACTACTAGAAGCTAATTTTCGACTGCGTTCGGAACAAAGAGCCAAAGTCATACCAGTTGCCTGACATAACAAGACACTTCCTATGCTGCATGTAGAGAGCTAGTCTTTAATCTCGAGTTTTTATACGATATTAAAACATCGGTGTAATTCAAGTTTTTATGTAATTACAGGCGCCAGCGTTATTCAATGCAATGTTAATATTACCAATGTTCCCACTATAAGAGCTTAAAAAAATTCTACAGTAATAATAAGCCCATGCTACAGAGGATCTTAAAGAAAACGCCAAGTCAAAAATTAGAAGAATTACTGTTGCGAGCAAATGCAAGTTGCTTTAACATATATCAGAAATGCGCTACACCAGACGGAGGCCGTCGATGAACTGCTATAATACAGATTAGTGCTCATTATGAAAGAAAACTAATACAGTGTGCTTGTTATTATTGATCAAAGTTGTGCGAGTATAAATCCAAGGGATGCTTGTCTACTGGCGAAGCCGACCACCATTGCGACCTTGGCCCAGAGCGGTTTGCGTTCAGCTGCGAACGCAATTCAAAAGTAACTCTCTGTAATATATTTCTCAAAATATAAAATAACGTATTTTAATTTACTAGTTGACATGGTGTACAGATGATCATGAATTGTTAACATAAGTGCAGACTGTTATGCATTATCGTTTTCAAAATAGCTATTTTTTTGGAACATTATTCTGGTGTTATTTAATTTGAGCTACAGTCTTTGAGTTTTATATATGTACAGTTTTGTTTGCACCAGTTATAGCTGGCAACCTGGGGTACTTTTGAAACAAAGAATGCGCCATAAGTCATGTTGACATAAAGCATAATCTAGCGTAGCTATTATGCCCTTCTCCATTACTGCGCCAAACGGGTTCTCTCCTCTCTTCCAAAAAAATTACCGCCATACAACATTAATGCGTTAAATAATTCAGGTACTTTAATCCATAGTGTGGTGCTGTTGTGTTCCACAATAATAGAATGGTTACTGATTTATGCCGCACCCTGTGTTATCATATTTACGACCAGCAGTTGACCATTTTTTTCCCCCTCCTGTCACGGTACCAGCATTTAAAACCTACTCACAAATTAAGTTATGTGTTTATATTGTGGATGTTTCACACTTCACTTTTTTGACTTCACGCTGTAATGCTTGTACTTCATAAGTATAGCTACAAATAATAATATTAGGAAATATTGTGCCATTGTCATCGTTAATGTCAAATGCTAAGGGTTCCAGTTATAAAATTATTAAAATTTGGTATTTAAATTTGGTTTGATACTAGATGCATTTAGGATAAACCATGTACTCTGAGTTGTCACAAAATTCTGGTGTGAAAAGCAGAACATTGTGCAGTTTATTCAAGTAAACACGTGTTTCTGCATTTTTGATTGGTATTTCAATAAAATTTCCCCTGTTATTTAATTAAAAAATACTTGTATTAAAATATGATTAAACTATTCTATTTAAATAGAGATCAAATAAGCTTTAAACATTTGCTTGATTAAGTACAACTTAAACAACCAATCAAGCCAAATAAGTTTTCCTTTATAGTAAGTACTTCCCACTCATTAAGTTGCTTCATGACATTACGACTAAAACAGATCTTGAAAGAAAACAGGAGGAAATGATGCAAACATTCATGGCGCTTTGTAGCTGTGATAAAAGTTTTTATATGAGATGACTAGTATTCAGTAATATTTTTCCTGCATTATCTATGACCCTATCCCAGCGCTGAAGTAGTTTCTTGATTCCAAGTCTGATGAGATATGCTGGTTTACTGCTGGTGTTGCTTTTGTTTGGTATTGTTACAACTTAGCCATTCCTTTCGTTTTTGACGTAGACATAGCGACACGATTTTTCGCCCGCAGTATAATCCTGGATAGGAATGATCGATGTTCACGATCTAAGAGCAAGCAAAGGTACACAAATGGACACCATCTGATTTCTGTTGTTTTCACTTAAAGCGTGCGGTACCCCTTACATCTGGTTTTTTTAGCGTTGCCCATGGAATGTGAATGTTGTACGATAGTCATTGGTCACAATTCATTATGTCTGGTGATTCTCGGGTTGACTGGCGTCCATTAAAGAGTTCAGAGGGTCTTCATCAAAGCCCTATGGTCTTCCTGAATGTGAAGAATCGCTGATGTCTAAGTGGCCGTCTTTGAAACTACAGAACCATTTTCTTGCCATGCTTTCTCCAAGGATAGGCACAAATTTTTTGGGGCGCCCGTGCTGCATTGCCCCTCAATTAAACCCCAAAACAAGAAAATAATAATAGATTGAAAGTTTGTTTTGTTTGTTTATTTGTTTTTTTTTTGCTTTGTTGTGGGTTTTTTTTTTTTTTTTTTTCCGCTGGCTACTCCATCTATTTTAGCTCACAAATAGAGCAAACTTCCTTCAAATCTGCAAAACTCAAGGCACAATTACAAGTTCAACATTCCAAATAACGAATAACAGATCTTAAATAGCAAACAATGCTCTAGCAACCTAGTATTGTGATGGACAAAAATGCTACAAACTAATGCATTGATCTTTAAATTTAATAGGTTAAAAAATAAAAGAAAAACAGCACACGGAGGGTATATAGAAAGAAAAAGTAGACTTATCTACAGGTTGCACCAAATAACACCAGCCATAATAGAAGGGAAAAAACGAAGGAAATTTTGTGAAATAAGGTATTTCATTTTACTAAAAAAAAGCCTTTAACCTCTTGTTGAAAGTTTAAACCTCTAAGAATGCGACCATTCTCAGATAAGTGCAAGTGAGAGCAATGTATAATCTTCAAAATCATTTAAATTGGATTTTATCATAGCTTCTACATTTTATGAAAGCTAGTTATCGTCGAAAAAATTCGTACAGTGTAAAAAAGAATTCAAGATAAACTTTTGGAAACAAGGACGGACCAATCCTTCTAAAAAGACATTTCCAAATATAATTGACTCCAATGTTCTGCTTTCTAGGGAAGGTTTTCTCTCGTCAAGCTTATAGAAAATATTATTGAAAATGAAATCTAAAGCGCAAGCTGTTGAAGGTAAAATAAAAGTATTTTATTTAAGAATTTTACATTTATTTTTCCTTACATAAATTTATATTAAAATGTAAGTAAATGAACGCGTATAGATTCTGACCCGAATCATTATTTCCGCAACATATCAAATAATAAAAAATAAGAAAATAAACAGACACAAAAAAACTTGTTATTGACGTAACAAAATGTTTATGATTAGCAATTATAATATGCTATTATTAGCATGCTTTTATTAGTCTCAGATCTTCCTCTTTTTACTGTACATGTGCATTTTCTTTCAACTTTAAATAAAAACTAACATTATTCTTATTATAAGATTTAATCCTTTAATTACCTCATTTCTTCAATCATTAGTTACTGGACATACAAACAATATATGGATTGTTCCTCCAGTTCCCTAACAAATGCGGCATATGCCACATTCAAACTTATTTCTGAATCCTTTCACTTTCCAACAGTTTAATATGAACCGAACAATGCAATATTTTCCCTCCTCTTTTGCATTTCTTCATTTTTCGTCATTAAATGTTTATTGTCTTGATCTGTGCTATTAAAATGATAATCAAATGCATTATTCGTTTTATAGTTTTCTCTGTTGATTTCTTATCAAGGCTATAATTATAGTTAGTAATGAAGCTCAAAGCGAGAAAGGTGAGACCTTCATGACTTTGGAGAACCTCAAACGTGAGGAAGTATGTCTTCTGATATGAATATAAATGAAACATCGTGTGTGTGCCTGCCTTAATTAGGAGAGCAAGACGAAGAAATTCTTGCCCGACATATAAAACATCTCTAAAAACGGATTTTGCTCAAAGAAATGCACGTGAGGTGCTGGCTTTTAATTTAATTGAAAGTCTGCGAGTGCAACATTGCTATAACAAGGAAGCAGGACCGGCGGGCTGGGACTCGTTATGGAGTTTTATGAATCGCCACTCTAAGCTCTTGTTAAAAAGAGCAGAAAGAGCGATATAGCGTCTGCAAAAGGAGCTGTGATTTCCTTAAATATGCAAGATATAGAGTCACGAAGAAAAGACTGACAATTCTGAATCAACAGACGGAGGAAACTGCAACCAATTAAGGAAAACAAAGTGCTCTTTAACTAATTTATTTATCGTCATTTAAAACTAAACTGAAAAACGAAATGAATAAGGTAAAAATTATTTACTAACCTTCACATATCCAAATAAAATTTTAAAATTTACACACTATGTCATCCAAATAAAGTACTTCGCTCAATAATCCACCGATGAAGCATTGCTATTCTTATGAAAAGTATAATAAATAAATTAACTAATAAAAATAAAGTAAATGTCAAGAACTGCTTTTGCAAAATGAAATAAAAAATTAAATTAAATTATAAACAAAGGCATTTATAGAGAGCGATAACATAAATTATTAAAATAAACTATACAAATATATTAATTATTAAAAAGAAAATCAATGTCAAGAAAATAAGACTTTTTGTACAGTGAAACAAAAAAAATTAATATAAAATATATAAATTAATCTATTAATTAATAAATTCAGAGAAAGGCCACAGCACAGAACGTCAGGCAAAAATAAGCTGATAAAATATTAAAATAATTAATAAATAAAAGGAAAAATAGGGAACGATCAGCTATGAGAGGCAAAAATAAAGAACAATTAAAAATCAATAAATAGGTATACAATTCAAGAAAGGTAGCAGTGCAGTTAGATAGGCAAAAACAAAAGAAAATAGATAAATTAATTTATAACTAGGAGAGAATATAAAAATAAATTAATGAATAAAAGTCACAATGTCAAGAACAACCTCAAAGCAGAAACAGTGGAATAATTTTTTTTGATTGATTGATTGATTTATTTATTTATGGACGCTCTTTAACATCTCAGGTCATCAGAGTCCCATTCAATTCAGGGCGTGAAACGGCTGACAAATTTTGCTCAGAGGCCTCTCTTTCAGGCTTGAGGTTCTTTTTCGTGCCGTAAATGTATGACACGGGACCCACGGCTTTACTTCCCTTCCGAAGGGAGCCATACTTAGGATACACTCGAATAAGAATACAATATATAAATGAGTTAACTAATAAATTAAACGAAATATCGGAAACTGAATTTGAATACTGAGATAAAAAAGAGAGAAAACGAAAAGTAATTAATGAAAAGGGAGATAATATAATAAACGGTCATTATACAGTAAAATCGGCAAAAAGAAGCAGAAATTACACAAAGGAATCAAATAATTAAAAGAATACCCAATATAAAGAATTGCCTCTCTACAGTGAGATGGTCAAAAAGAAACAGAATACTATAAATACATATATTATTAAAAGTGAGACATTTTTAAAAATTGCCAATGACCAATATTAAAAAATAAACGGAAATATATGTAAAAAATTGACTGCTTCCTTGGTCTAGTGGTCAGCGTTGCTGGCTGCTATACGAGAGTAGGATTGATCCCCGGTATTTACTTAGTAATTTCCGCAGGTCTAGAAAGGGATCCAACCAGCCTCATGATTAAAATTGGGGAGCTACATGATGCCTTTGATCTAGTGAGCCCGTGATGACGGACGGTATGTTGATCATTGATCATATTACTGTCCACTGACAGTGATGTAAGAGAACGTACTGGTCATTGGGCAGGTGAAGTTTCACCGCGTCAAGGATTATTATATACAATATTAATTTGGTAAAAGGAGACAAAATAAAAGAATGATTTTAGTACAATGGGTTAGGCAAACAAACAGAAATATATAAATTACTTAATATGAAAAAGAAAATGTACAGCGAAATAGGCTAAAACTATACTTATATACAAATAAATAAATTTACAAAAGGAGATGTAATCTAAAGAAACTTTATCATTAGTATAGTTAGAAATAAAAAAAATATTATTAATTAATTTAAAAAATGAGAGATAATTTAAGAACGTTTTTTTTTTAAATTAAGTTGACCAAAATATACAGAAAATACACAAATAAATTAATCAATAAAATGAGAGAACATTTTAAAAGGGGGTATGGTAAAATGGAGCAGGCAAAACAAAGAGAGAATATATAAATAAATTACGTGAGAAAAAAGAATAAAACAAGAAACTGGGAAGTAAGTAAAAATAAATAAAAGTATAAATTAATTAATTAATAAAAAGGGGGAAATGTAGAGAATGGCTTTAACAGAGGCAAAAAATAAACAGAAAATATAGAAATGAATAAAAAAAATATATAAGAGAGATCATATCAAGGCAGCCTTTGTACAGTTCATACCATAAGTGATTCGTCATTTTAAGTCTGACCCTTTCCTTCCTTTTCCTTACGACGTTCATATTCTAAAATTCTCTCTCTAGAACAGCGATTGCCCATTGGTGAGAGCACGTGGTTGTCAATAGTGATCGGTTATAGTTAGCTATGTTGTGTTTTCTTACATCGATATCCTCCTTGTATTAGTTCAGGGACATTAAGTTGTTTGTTGAATAGGGAAGAATTAAATTAGTGTCAGAATGGGTTTGCAAAATTTATTAGGGCAGCTGCCAACTCCATTTTCATTCCTTCAGTGGCCCAGATATTGAGGTTTCCAGGTAATGTTTTAAATTGTATAATTCCGGATTTCCTTTGTCAAATTGAGTAAAACTTTGGGATTTTTTTTAAAGTAGTATTTGTTATTTTGCTTGTTTTATTTCGTTTTAACTATTAAAATGTTTCGAGATTAAATGTATTCTTTCATATTTTCAGATTTTTAGAAGAAATTTAAATAATGAAATGTTATTTTGATTAAGGTTAAAAATATGGAAAATTCCATCGGCTAACTCCTTCAATTTTGGGCAATGATTTTGTGAAAGTAGCCGCAATAAATTCTTCTTTTTTGGTTTTATACTCAAATATCTGGGAAAATGTCTTTGGGTGCTTTCTGAGGTTGTAATATTTGCTGTAGTGTATTGTATTATATCTTTTGTGTGAACCTTGTGTAATGTCATTTTTGAAATTGTGAGATGTATTTATTATGTAATTATGTCTTGTCTTATTTTGGAGAAATTTTGAGTAATTTATTTTCTATAGTTTTTTTGTGTTAAAATTATAATTGATGTCAAATTTCTCAATACTCCTTGTTAATTGTAATTATCATTTTCACGTGCATTTCTTAAGAGTCAATTCTTGTGAAAGTAAAAATTTTAATTGCTATTATGCTTCATTCGTTAAATACATTTAAGAGAATATTTTTTAATTCTCTCCTTCTCCCATTATAATGGAAACACTGGCCGGCGGGAAAGCATTGATGAAATAATTAATAAGAAAATGTGATAGCGGCAACAAGAGAGAGGCAAAAATAAACATTACATAATTACTTGTTTAACCTTATGGGTATTTCAGAATCAACAGAAATCTATAATTATTTTGCTTATTAGACAAAAATAGGTATATATTTAGGAATTCCCAGGATCACAGATTCAGTGAACTTGGCAGGCTTACGTCTTCCAAATTACTCATTAGAAAACAAAAGCTGTCACAGAGAACGAGAATTCGCATGTTAGAAAACAAAAGAAAAATTAAAAACTCTGTTTTATGGAAAGCAATCGAGTGATCTTTTTTATGTTACGCCCGCCCTACTTCTACCCAGTTGCTACAATTAATAAAAATATGATCAAAAGATTTCGATTTAATCTTTTCATGGATTGAGGAGAGTTTTGCAAGGTCACAATTTTCTTTTTAAATATTATTATGCAGGCAAGATATTTTCACAATCATATTATAATTTGTTATTTTGAATGTTAAATCTTGCACAAAGAAGTACAAATATATGAAGCTAGTGATATTTTGTATTAAAGTTTCCAATCTTAAAGCGCTGTATGTCTGTGATCACAAGATTTAGTGGCAGGTGCAAAATAATTTTACAACGAAAAAAATTGAAATAATGTGATTAATATGGCTTTAGTCTTCTGAGTATTTCATTAAAACGCGATACAGACATCTGATCCCATGAGTTAAAGTACACAGGAATGGGTTCAGAATTTTGCTAAAGTTACTACGTGTTTTCAAGGTATCTTATCTTATTTTAATTAACATTATGGGAGTCCCTAAGAGCAAAGATTTAACAACTATTTGATACATTTATTTGCTATTTTCCAATGAATCGATTTTAAGTTAGTATATTTGTAATTACGATTTGGAAAAGAAACTTAAATTGAATTCTAGATCGGTAAGTTAGGTAGATGACATGTTAGCAGTAGTAGGGTAGTCTAATCTTTCAGTAATGTGAGTGTAAAGTAACAACACAAATCTCTTATTTGTTAGGTATAAGATATTAGCAGTTGCATGCTGAGAATTAGTGTTCACACTAATCTTCTGAATGTACTTCTAAAGTTCACGACAAATTTTTAGTGCGGTAGCTAGCAGTTGTTACTTTTACATCTACTTCGTGAGAGTATTTGTAAGGCCTCATTAAACAGAACCACATGGATGGCTATTAAAGTTCGTTGGAACGTAGAGCAAACTGAATAAATGATAAAGCAAATTATGTACACCGGAGCCCAAAGCCAGACTTGGCAGGAAGAGGCAGTCGCTCGAGAAACAGCAGTACAGCTTCAGAAAAACTCTTAATAACGTTTCTATCATGCATTTGGGCCTTAAAGTGTAGTGCATAAAAGATGAACCTAAAAATTATTTCTATCTACTTCCAAATCTGAATATATTTCTACCAGAGGCAAACACTGCTATAAGCGTAATTATTGTCAACTGCATTTCTTCCCTACAGCGAAATTGTCCTGCAATAGCCATGCCATCTACAGACAAACAATTTATGCTTGTAATAATGTATAATGTATATGCCATCATGATACACGTCACAGTGTTTCTGAATTTTTGAGCAATTATCCGTCTGTCAGTAATGATTAAATCCATAACTCTGTAAGTCTCCTCTGATAATGACTAGCAAAACAGTATATGAACTAGAAAAAACAGTACTTAATTAAACAATATCGTAACACACTATACAACTGTAACAGGAATTTTTTACTTATTGGGATAAGTTACTTTTGGAATGTATTATCTTTAATCATTCGTAACTAAATGCACTCTTTTAGACATTTAAAACTTTAGGATAATTTTACTTTTTCAAAACATAGTGCTGCCATTATTTTACGGATTAAAAAAAAGCATTCATATAAATCGTGTTGGTGAACTATAGGCGTTCAAGAAGTAGTGCATTTTGGGACATTCTGTATCAGCCTACATAATCAAGAGTAAACTATTTCTTAGATCGTAAATTTTAAGAGGGGAAATTTTTATTTTATATGATATATAATGATAATTGCCTTACTTTTTTCTAAAAAGTTCAAGATGTAAATTCTTTAATAGTTTTATTGCCTTATATTTTAAGCAAGAGTCTTAGCGTCGTGAAGTAAAGCCGATATGTTCGCCAAATATCCACTACATCTTCCTTTATCGCACTACATCCTATTGCATTCCTCTTACGGAAATCCTCAACTGCTTCCTGCAGATTTTTATTCTTCTTTTCCCTTCTGCTTTCCAGGTCTCTTTGGATTTCATATTTCTTTGTTAAGGTATTCATTTAATATTTCCGTACCATAAACTTTTTATTCTATTATTTCGACAATGTACTCCTGCGTCTGTATTACTGACTACATACAGTTTTGGTTTTCTCCATTTGTTCCATTCCCACCGCGAATAGCCTATCAGGCTGCTATTTACTGTCCATATTTTCGATGCATATATCAATGCATTTTTAATACCTTGGCATAAAATATTTTATTTCAGGATAAGGAGTTTTAAGTGTTTAATTTTTTTTTTACATCAGTTATTATTTTTGAAAGTCAAATATAGTTGCACTATAATTGACCAGTTCTGCACCAAAGTATTAAAATGTATAGGTAATATTAATATACACATTTTCAATAATGAACTGCAATTAAGGGAAGAATAAAACAAGGAAATAAGATATAATTTCTGTAATATTGTAATAAGAAAATATATAAAATGTTTAAATTTTCAAGATTTAGTAGCTCATGGTGTATTTAGTTCGTGTTGTAGACAATATTAATTAAATGTGCTTCTTGCATTAATTCGCTATACACATGAGATTAAACAGTTCTTGTAAAAAACAAAAAGTTATAGGGAAAAGAGGAGAAAAATCTTTGCGCATTGTTCATGCGTATACACGGGAAAATTTATACTATTTTCGCAGGATAGGAATGTGCATTAATAGATCAGAAAGATTACATTAAATATGCTCAAGTACGACAGAATGATAATGTAAAGCAATCATTATAACTAATATAATTTTAAAGGCATTTATTTGATTTTTCACTACTGTTGTCAGACATCATCATTTTGTTTCCGCTAAAGATTCTCCTTATATATTAAGAGTGTTGAAAAAAAAAAAAAACTACTTTTTCGGGGTCTTAGCAAACGGTACCATTTTATCACATTTGATATATATGACTAATTTATATTTAACAATTTGTGACATCAGTATACCAACAACAAGGAATGCACTAAATTAACAAAACTACAATCACGGCAAATGAGATTCAAATGTTGCCTTTAGACTTAGACGTTACACGAACAATTAGTATAGCATTCCGATCATACGATAAAATGCATTAGATAGCAGCTTACAAAGCAAGTGATAAGGGGTAAAACTGAATTAAGTCAAATTTCTTATACCAAACTTAAGCGAACACACAACCTAAGCAAACGTTATTCGTTTTTATTTATTTATTTTGGAAAAAGTTAAGAGCATTATACTGTCTTTTTCACTATACCAGACGAATAAAACCAGAGAAATGCATAGTACAATATACAATGTATGAAAAAGGCAAATTAAATGTAAATATTACATATTTTCAATATATGTAGAAATTGATAATAAATGTTAGAATTCCACTTATTGGTCAATAATTTTTTTGCGTACAAGGTGAAGGCTAAGAAGAGAAGGAAGAAGCGAGAGACTAACTGTTGTGATTCTTAGATTTGAGGAGTTAATAATTTAATGTTCATTTAAATTGCTTTATTGTCCGACAATGTTTGACTTAAGGAGGAAGGGAGTTCCACATTTTGGGAAGTGACGCGCTGAATAAGTTGAGTAGAAATGTGTTCGGTACATGGATTCTCATGAAACTTATTCTAGTTCCTAGGTTTAAATTAAACCCATATGATTAAGTTAACGAGTGGATTAACGGAATTAACGGTGGTCTGTATTCGCTCGCCCCCTATTAATTGTAGTATTGGTAAAATTATATAACGGCTGGCAACTGCGAAAAATAAACGAGGAACCGCTCAAAGCTGTGCACAGAGACGACATGGTGGCGAATAAATACACGGGAACATGGCGGTATGAAAGTGTGCTAATTAATAACGGACCGTTTAGGTCTATGAGCTGGTGCGTAGACTACAAACTATTCCCATCGTACCCTAATAATAAACTGTTAGTTTAGACCAGTAAAAACAGTTCGCATGTGCCACAAAACTCACTACTTTGAACTGTTTGAAGAAAACTAAATTCACTCTACAGAAACTATCATTCCAATGGCCATATTTTGATAGTTCTTTTACCTATTGGAAATTTCATTTAAATATTTTTATTTTAATGAAAGCAACATAGAAAAAATTACTAGTATAGTTGATTTACATCATACAGTTCTTGTTTGAAATCAAGAACTTGTTTTTATTCTTCATATTAGGCCCCATTTATTTATCCAATATACTTAAATGAAAAGCAAGTTTTGATTTCTGTACTGTATATGTCACTATTCACTATTTCAGTATACGCATTTCTTTAATTTTTTTATTTTTAATTTTTTGTTATATTTATTTTTATGCAGTTAACTACGTTGGTGAAATTCATGAGAATATATAAAGTGGAGCAGCGCATGCATCATCAAAGATGATGCAAATTGAACCAGAGCTTTATAATAGTTAAAAACGGCTATGCACTTCGATCCTATTGCCGATAAAAGCAAAGTTCCGAGAGGAAAGTTGTGTTTTGTTTGCTCAGAAGGGTAGTTCAATTACTACGAGATATTGAGCTCCAAGTACGCGTGAGATTACTCTGTTATGTCAGATTTTCTCTCAACATCAACTTATCTAAATTAAATATGACGTCATATTGAACATAGTCTTCCGAAAAAACAGTAGGGAAACAGCGAGCTTCAGAATCTTCTACACAACGATACTTTATAACACCCAGGAAAATATTTCCCTCAAGACTTACAATATGCACGTATTCATGCATTGATAAAATTTGCAGTTAAGCTAATTTCTATGGAGAAAATGTGGTATAGAGGAACTGCAGAAACTTTAAATAGAAATTTGAAAACTATGTTAGAAGCTTTATCAATAGAAGACAATACTGTGTTACATTTGAATAATTTTTGAAAATACAGTTTCTACAGTAAAAATCTAACAGAAGAAAGGGAAAATGCAGTATAGAAACACATGAAGCTTTCGCAGTTTTCGAATAAAAAAAGATACAGTTTGGAAAAGCATCTATAGCACACGCTGTTTGAATTGTCTGGTCTTTGCACCGAAAAACATAAAAATTAATTATGTTTAAAAAGGCACTGATCCATTATAACAAACTTTTCAGGAGAGATTAAAAAGTGTAACTGTAAAAAAAATTTTGAAATCATATCTCAGAATATATGTAAGAAGCATTAATAAAGCTACCCTTTCTTCAGTGAGTGTGTATTTTAACCTCAAATATAAAGTTTTAATAGCTTAATGTTTCAATTATATGACCAGGGTTCTTTTAAAATTATTTGTTATATACAATTAAACAATCAGCATTAAAACTGGACAAAGAAGATGCAATAAATACATTTCAATAAATCAAATTAGGTACAACGAGGATGCTGGTATCTCATTTGGTGTATAACAAAACGGTACTGTTTGGTAGCTGTCACATTTCCCCTTCATCGCAAACTTCCCATCCTTCACTCTTATATCATTCCAGTATCACAGCAGCGTCATTCCAGTAGCTACAGGATGAAGGTGCGGTTGCCCAACCCATCTTTATTTCAGAAACATTTTTCTACAAATCTATAAAAGACCGAAGAAAAGTGTTCATAACATTTTTCATTGCCCATTGTCCAGTTCAATGGATGACATCTATTCCCCATCCTTTTCTTTATTATCGGAGTGTTTCCATCCCCGGAAAAAAGCAATTTGCCATTCCAATCTTCATAAATGTCTGTGACAACACTTCAAACGGATTAAAAACTGGGGAAAAGAGTCGAGAATCCATAATTGTCCAAAATCACCTGGAGTGAGGAAAACTTCGGAAAGCATTCCTTTTCCAGACTTAATGCCTCAAACGAAAATAAAATTTAGCCTGTTAGCTGGCAAGCAAACTACCTGGGTGACGGCGGTATACCAATGACTCCGGAACGCAGATCTTGTTTATTCATTTCTAGACCTTTAGTAGAACATGGAAATAAATTGTAATGCTAATGTTGGTAATGGGAGTAGAAGGTAATAATAACAAAGGCGGATAACAGCAATATGTCTATATTTGTTACTTCCTTTTTTTTATTTTCATTTTACTTTAAGTATTTATTTGTTTATCTACCTCATCTCTTCACCCATAAATTAATCATCATCGCATAGGGCATATAACAAAATATAATTACCACCGCACATGTTTGTTTATACTTCAATAAAATCACACACATGCACGCAGGCTGAACCGTCTTTAAAAATGGTCAACAATAGACAAATGAACAGTTAATTCAAATTTGTAATAAGTCTATCACACTGTTAACCGATTTCCTAGGCCACCAAGATGAAACAAATTCAATTACAATACGAAATTTAAAAGAATAAATAATGAATAACTTTAAAAACTCAAATATTAAAAGAGGCGTGAATGGGGTCGATTTAAATGTCCAATTGTAACCGCACGCTAAAATGTTTTAATGCACACTTTAGCCAATTTTATAAATGCTGACAAAATGTGTCTCAAATACTTGAAACGGAAGTTCGTTTCATATTAACAAGCAAAAATGTAATTTTTGACTGCTTAAATGAGTTAAATATAACATTTTACAAAAAAATATTTTAATGTTATATACAGGTAAAATCGGCATTAACAAAAATACGAGGATCGTTATGGTTTAGCCTCAAAGACAGTCTTACATGATATTTATTAAAATGGTTTTCATGTATGAGACAATGTTATTGCTCCAATTCATAATGTGTTTTGGAACATTTGTCAAAGATGTCAGGGAAGTGCTAACGCACAAAAGCTGAAGGATTGCTTCTTTGCAGTTTCATAAAATTGCCGGTCTCTTGTGCTAAGCTTTCTCCGATCAGAACATTCAGTTTAATGTAAATGCAGATTAGACGCACGTCAGCGATAAGGAAGTGAGGTAAAGACATACACAGCACTAACGATGCTGTTAAAAATCTCGGAAGGTTCTGATGACTGGAAAGGAAAAACTTACGTCAGCCGACAACATGACGTACTGCCACAGGGCAGTTACTGATTGGCTGACGTGTACGTCATGGGCTGGTGATACTTCTTTCCTCTCCTGACCCGCATACGCACACTTTCCACACTACACACTCGGTCACCGATCCTAACCCGAAAGGAAAATGTGTCTTCTCTACGTGAGACAGCGACGAAAAGAGAAAAGATCAAGGGGGAAACTAAGTGGAATGAAAAGGGATGCCGTGGCTAGTGATGGGTTGGGTGCCGGTGAGTCTCACTCCGGCAGGCAACTTTCGAAAATAGATTTACCCATCTCCCTCTCTGTACACATGTGCAGCGCTCGATGAGGCTGTGACGTCATCACTTCTGCTGCAGGCGCATCGCGGATGTTACTGCGCGAACGAGGAAGCTCTAGTATCGAATCCATAACTCACTATAAAATTGAAAATCAATCTTTAATAAAAGGAAGGGCAAAATGCAGAAAGCATGAAGATTTCTTCTTTCGTAATATACTTAAAGGAAAGATAGGAAAGAAAGAAAAGTGTTGAATTATATATTGCCCATTTTAGACAGGAAAAAGTACGTTCCTTGAAATTATTAATGTATTCATTTTATTTTTACTTAAGCGTCGATAACTTTGTATTAACCACATAACATTAAAATGCCTTTCAATTACTCACCTACTGGAAATATTAGCTGTACTAAACAGGAAACAGAGCAGAGTCTTACGGTTGCCACAATGGAGAAGCAACAAAACAGGACATCGTTGACATATGAATTTCAATTCAACGCCCCCCTCTCCCCCAAAAACATTTTATTTAATGTGGATATTAAATGTTTGGGTTATTTTAAGTTTTAGGTCATCTTATCGGTCATTTTTTTAAATGGGTCGTCAAATACCAGGCCCTGGTTACCATGAAGAGGAAGACCACCTTTAGGCAAAGGTTCCTTGAGACGCCTCTATATTACTGCATTCAGCTCCTGCTCCAACATTGCGTCAAGACCCAGCACTATTTCGAAGGAACTACGGTTGTGCCCTTGAAAAGATTTAGAAAAAGTTCTTCAAATCTCCATAGATCCTACGTACTAGACACAAAAAATAACAAATTGTTAAAAACAATAGAATTTTGTTTCTCTGTACACGGACATAATCCATGTTGAAAAAAAGTACTTTCTCTAATGAAAAAGTATTTTTAACGTATTCCACACTATATATAAAACAAGGGTAGGTCTATAAGTTTCCGGTCTCGCCGATAAGGATTATGACCTTCACAAAACCCTTATCTGGTGTCATGCCTTATCTGTTAAGTACATAATTGCAGCTGTAGCTTCCGCTCCGCTTTGTTCAGTTGTCAGATATAGTTGCATAAAGAAGGCAACGTGTAGAAGAATGTGACATGTTCAAAATGGAATATCGACCTGTTATTAAGTTTTCACAAAAGAAGGACTTACTCCAAATGAAGTTAAACAGCGATTGACGGTGTATATGGGGAAGTACCCCTCCCCCCTCATATTCTACCGTAAAATAATGGGCCAACTTTTTCGAATGGATCGAGAAAGCATTGAAGACGAAGACCTTACAGGTCAGCCCTTAGAGGTGCTAGTCCTAAAAACATCGATCTTGTGCAAAGAGAAATTAAGGAAGACCGGCGGCTCAAAGTTACAGAAATAGCAGCAAGATTGGGCCTTTCTAAAACAAACAACAGTCAGTCCTTCGAATTATTCATGAACATTTAAACGTGAATAAGGTTATTGCAAGATGGACTTCACATTCTTCTAGACTTCTTTCCTCAGTTCAAAAGCAGCAACGAGTCATCTATTGTCAGGCATTTTTGGAGCTCTACCGTGGCAACAACAGAGAAGTTCTACAAACCATTGTTACAGGAGATGAAACTATGTTCCTCTACTATGATCCCTCGTCCAAAAGAGAATCAATGGAGTGGCGTAAACCTGGCGAAGCACTGCCTATAAAGGCCAAAGTCACTCAGTCAAGGAAGAAGATCATGGCCACAATCTTTGGGACTGTGAAGGAATACTCTTCATTGACTTCAACGAGAGGAACACCACAGAAAATTGGGAGTACTATACTGGTCTACTGCACACATCCACCCCACAGCCCAGATTCAGTTCCCAGTGACTATTTCCTCTTCTCAAAACTCAAGAAGGACCTTCGAGGAACGAAATTCAAGTGTGACAAATCCGGCACTTAGCCATCAATTAACGAACGATTAACCGAATTCGTTAACCAGAAAAAGTGGACCATCGCGGGTTAACATAAAGTGAAAATTTAAAAATCGCTCTTGCGGCCGCAATGTTTTTTCTCAACAAAACTATGTATATACCATTGAAATATAATAAACCGTTTCTGAAAATTAGCGAAATCAGATTATTAAGAGTGGGAATTTACCTGAAATTCAAATTTTAAACTCTCTAAATAATATTTAAATAAAATAAGAAAATAGTTGATTTAGATAAGAAAATTAATTGATTTTTGTATCTCGAATTTAAAAGATTTAATTGAATATAATTTTGTTCATTGTTTTATTCTAAATCGGATCATTCGGAGTAGGGGTATATCCGAAACCGAAATTTAAAAAGCTCTATACCGTTTAATTTTCTCTCACTTATAAATTAATTCATAATTTATAGCGATGCATATGTTTTATTTATTACAAAAGCATGTAGTTAAAATAGCAAATGTGAAATATTAGTCCACCACCGCCAGGCTCTCATATACCCAGCTGGTGTCAAAAGAAGCAGAAAAAAATTTGATATGGCCGTTACTCGATATCCCAATAACACTGATAAACTTTCTCGCAGCTGTATGCTTGTCTGCTGTTGATCCCAGACTGCTATTGACTGAAGCTATTACACCACTGCACTTGAAGGGTCTGCTGTTGAATCCTAGACTGTAATTGGCTAATGTTAAAATATTATTGGTGACAGAGAATCTCTGTCGCTATATCATCAAAGGCTCTGAAAACAAAACAAAACAACCCCCCCCCAAAAAAAAAACCCTGGCGGCTAATTACACTGACTTGGCCTGTTTTCTGCAAGAGAAGGGAAATGGTTAGAGATGAGTGTTTTGAATTGTGGGCTCATGGTAGTAGGCACACAAGTCGCTGCAGCCTCCCAATTTCTGTCAATATGTAACTTCTTTGCTCTAGCTCTCTGCAATAACATTCATTAGTTCAACTTGCTGAGGAATTGGCTTAATTTATACAGCTCCTGCTGATGGACTTTTCTTGAGACTGCTCCAAAGTTGGTCTTTTATATCCAAGAAGAAAGTCAACTAGGCTTTAGCGGTGGACTGTTGAAAACTGTGTTATTACTTGGCTAGAAATGATCCGTACAACCATTCTCTTTGTTTTCGGGCTCGTAATCATGTGACAATGTGCCGGGAAATCTCTTTCATCGATGTACCACATCAAAAAGACTGCTGAAGCCTGCACATGAATCATATTAGTTCAACAGTAAGCATTCAAGCAATATATCATAACACTTGAGAACTTCCGTGACAAGAGTATCTGATGCTTTCATCAATTCTCTGGCCAGAAATTCTGAAGAAATGGGCCTATTTCCACGAATCAGTGACACATTGATAATCCACACACACCACAGAAATTTGATGATTGTTCATTGCTTTTGAAGTGTGGAATCCCTGGGCTTTTTGTTTCACGAAATGTTGTCCAGCTGCTGTTACTTTTTGGAACGTAATCATATATCAATTTGCAACTGTCAACCTAGTATCAAGACATAATAACTTTGTACATTATGCTGGCCAGAAATGTAACCAGAGAAACTGACAGGGAAAAGTGTGTTAACCACACGATATATCTTGCATTGATACGGGCTCATGCAGGCATTGCTTTAAAGGATGACAGATCCATTACATTTAACAACTACGTTTCATTCTGGTACAATAATCCACCGTTAACTTTGCAGCCTAATTCCTAAAGTCATCATTGAGCTACTTACTGCAATATTCACCGCAATATCTTTCATTTTTTGTATTTTACTTCAGATGGGAATATTATGAAACCCAGCATTTGTTTGTTTCAAGAAAAGGCTCGAGCTGTGAAATTCATTGAGAAGAAATTTGGGAAGACCTCACTTCTGTATGGAGGCATTAAATATAAACTGTGGAGGAAAAGAAACAAGAAATGCACTTGGGTTTACACCATCTGTTAAAATTTGGTAGCTAAATTTTCCAGTGTGTTCTAAGACAGAGATAGCCAATAACCTATATAAGAATATAGCTATATGGTCTGAATGAAGAAAGTGTATTATTACCTCATGAATCCAAATTTGTAGTTTAGTAAAAACGGAACCAGACAGAGCGCTTATTTTTTGTAGTTCTTTGGGTGAACAAATGCATTTATTGCGGAGAAATATTTCATGGACAGAACCTTCAGAAGTTACGGTTATCAATTTGCTCAACATTAAATGTGTGATATTCGGAGAACGTCTAACAAAACATGATTAGTATCATTAGTAGCCAAGGCAAATTAGAGGAAGATATAGACGACTTAATTTTCGTTTCAGAACTGAAGCGGTTCTGTCGGGGTGTTATTATTATCGTGGTTCCACGTTGGTGAGTAAAATTATGAAGCGGTTTGGTATGGTAGCAACATTGGGCGCCAAAATTTGAAATGGTTTGTTATGGCTCCGGCTATGTACCTTAGGCTGGGCACCAGTCTTGAAGGGATCTGTTGTCGACATTGAGTGGCCTCACGTCGTCATGTCAATTTTTTGTAGTGGTTTCGTAGATAGATTGTTGGTCGGTGTGTTGTTGTCTACGCTTCGTGATTCCACTTTTAATTGATTGGAACTCAGCAGAACAGGGAAAAGAATTCAATGGTGTAAATGAGCACGCATTGCGACATAATACATAGTTGTGTAGTTCACTGTGTCCAAATTCTGCTGCATCCTTTGATGTTTTGACTACTTTGAATATACATTTAGTTGCCGCGTATGAAACTTAGAGCTGCCTGCTGAAAACTGTATGCCGAATTGACTCACTTGGATGACTAGACGGAGATAAGGCATGCCAAGAAGTTGCTTTGTTTTATTTTCACTAGCGGAATTGTTATCTTACAAAGTTATATTTTGTAACAATTGTTTGCCACCATCTAACGGCAGTCTGAGTAATGCTGCGTCTCTCTCTAATATACATTTTCTGTACACAAATGTATATTCAGCATACTGCGGTTTAATCGCGAACAATTATACTAATCTGTGCCGCGATTCATACGAGACTATTCACTTATGTGAGCTGTTCGTCTTAGGATCTACGACCTCATCTCTTGAAATCTTCAATTGTAGATTCCTCGCAGCCTCGCGTCTCGAAGTTACCGAGACCATAATACTGTAAAGATACGTCCTAATCGCTTCGTTATACACTTTTTGAATTCCAACAGCTAGGATTCTGAGATACTTTTGACTTTACTGATGGAACTTTCTCGAACAAATATTCTTAATCCAGTCTTCTGAATAGCTGCTAAACTTAACTGAACGAAGTTTCTGGAACTTTCGGTTGAGTTTAGCCCTTTGATTGGCTACTAAACTGTTTCCTTGCGGCTTCTCTGATTGGTCCAGGAACCTATTTTTGTGTAACATGTTTTGTCTCTATACGTGAGTTTTAAATTCTTGGATGGTTCGGGTCCTTTAAACCGGTGCATCTCTTTTTCCTCCCACGTGAGAACAGCTCTTCCAACAATGGTTTTAGGCTGGTGCTTTAACATGCCAGACAATACATTCACTTCCGTCCCTATACAAAAAGAAAAGGTTGATTTCTCCCTGCTCTTTGTGAGAGGCTTCTGCTGATGTAAAGGTATTAGGCATTTAGCTACTTTACACAATTTTCTATCTTAACATAGACATGAATGTATGCTGTTATATTTTCATATTGCTTACCTGTGTAATAGACACATGTGCTAGTTTATTACTGGCAAGAATTATGAAATTATTACATACAATAAAACATGTGATTGTTTTATTAATTACAAGAATTATGACTCAATAACTATAATTATCAACATTATGAGGGGTACTGCTTCACTCTTCCAGCTACTATAACGGAAAACACGAAAGATTTTCTCTATTTACAATTATTACTTTAGAGATAGAATTTATGACACAAACATATATAATATTTATATTATTAATTACAATGCCCAGGTATGATGATAGAATTTGCATAAATATACATGATAATTATATTTTAATGGAGGTAGATCGGAGCAACTGTTTCAAAACTGAAGAGTAATATGCCAAATTTAAAACTAGCTTATGTGCAAAACACTTTGCAAACACAAGGCTACAATGCTCATTTTAAACAACGCATTAAGTCACTCAATTAAATGATAACAGACGCGGAAGCAAGGGACTGTATGGGCTGATAGGCCATCATTCACGGCCAGCTGGGCTAGACTAAAGTCAGGGCGACCAAGTAACATAAAGAGTCGATGGTAGAAACAGTGATAGTTTAATAAATTCAAATGTACTTAAAAGCTATTTTTCATATATTTCTGGCATTTGCTTGTAAAAATACCAATTAGTCTTCTAAATTCTGTTTGAGAAATTAAACGGATGCTATCTTTTAGTTCGTCTGTGGTGTGTTAATTTATGAATTGCATTACGACTTGATCACTTGAGAATTTCTCTTCAAATAATTTCCTTACAGCACGAGTTGGTTCTGGCAGTCTGGTGTAACCATTATTGCCTTGTAGACCCAAGATCGCGGGTTCGATCCCCGCCAAGGTCTATAGATCTTTTCAAGCTTGAAAGAAGCCTCTGAGCAAAATTTGTCGGCCGTTTCACTCTCTGAATTGAGTGGGACGCTGATGACCTGAGATGTTACAGAGCGTTCATAAGTAAACCGAATCAAAAACATACAGCACGAGCAGACTCGGTACTAGCAAAGAGGATGCTACGATTCCCTTAATGTAAATAAGTATATTTAGCACTCCAATTGCTGCTTAGTAGTGGTATGAACTGAACGGGATGGCTCAGGCGGTACCGTTTGGAACTCTAATTCGGAAAGTTACGGGTTTTAACCTTTGTGGCCCGTCATAATGGCTTTTTTTTTTAATAATTGTTTCTACTGGTCGCTTATATGAACGATGGGAGGGATCTTTACTTTCCACGAATTTTCCGCTCTCCTATTTTATTCCGTTGGTTCTGTTTCAGGGTCGAAAGTCCCAGGCGAGGTGAGCTGGTGCGGTGTGATGGTGGCTTGCGCTTCGTAAAGATTTCTGCCCCAGATCTGAAATAGAAGTGGGCCTCCTAAAGGTCTCGTACTCCTTGGGGAGGGGTCCCACCTGCGCTGGGGGTTTGAAGGCAATGTTAGGGACACTTTCTATGTCCTGGTCTCATCAACCCTTCCTCTCGAAGTTGTCCCCATTTTAGTGGCAAACTTACGGCCAGTCATTGAGCAAGGCCGAAGTACCCAAATATCCTCCTTCGACCCTAACAATCCAATCCATTCCAAAAATGGTATGGTAAAACTAATTGTACACTTTGGTAAAAGTCGGAAGAAAGTCTGTGTTTGTGTCCAGATGATGTCAGCCTAATTCGTGTGCTTTATATTTTCTCGCTGTTCCGAAAAATTACGGGATTGTACTTTTTAATTAGCCTATAATAGCGAAAGAAACGGTTCGGAACGTTTAATATTGGAGTACTCGAGGACTGAGTTTAATATGCCAGTTATTTTAATGAACTATTAAATGTTATACCTCTCTATGGCTTTTACTTTAAAGAAATACCCAAGGCCTCTGAAAGTTTTCAACCTGACCAAGAAAGCTCAAGATTAAAGAGAAAATTTTTCTTGTTTAATATTTTTCAAAATAGTCACCTTGTAAATCAATACATTTACCCCATACGAGTTTCCAATGTTTTTAATACCCTCAGTAAAATAAGATCTGTTCAACTGTGAAAAATAAACTTCTGTCTTAGCTTCAACCTCATCATTTGATGTGAATCTTCATCCAGTCTGCAGTTTCTTCACGTTTGGGAACAAAAAGTAATCGCTGAGCGCCATATCCGGCGAATGTGGCGGATGTGTAGACACTTGGAAGCGAATTGATGCATTTTGCAGCAATAATCTTTGACGTGGATGAAGTTCGGGGTTTTTTTTTTTTTTTTTTATGAAAGATACTTTTTTCCCCGCAAGTTGTGGACGTTTAGCCTGAATAGCATCCTTCAGTTACTCCAGTAGAAAGGCGTTATATTCTTCTAGATGCAGTCTACGAGCACCACACCATGAGAATCCCAGAAAACTGTAGCCATGACTTGGAACCGTATGCGTTTTCTTTGGTGCAATTTCACCTGTTGCCACCCACTTCTCCTTCTTCTCTGGCGCGTAGTGATAAATCCACGTGTCATTTACTGTTATGAAACGTCGAAGAAACTCACTGGAATTGCGTTTAAACAAGTCTAAACACTCTTGCGAAATTATATTCGAATACGTTTTTGGTCCATTGTTAACAAACGTTACATCTATCGAGCGAAAAGCTTTCCCATGCCCATTTGAGTAAAATGTAGTGGACACGGCTTATTCAGGTTTTTGCAATGTCGCGTACCCTCAATCGGTGATCATTGAGTACGGCCCTGTGTGTGTGTGTGTGTGTTTTCCCACATACTCGTCGGTCCTAGCAATTTTGGGTCACCCTGAGCGCTCATCATCTTGAATAGATGTACGCCCACACTTAAAATTCAGCAGCCCACGTTTTAATCATTGAAAACGCAGGGGAAGAGTCCTTTAATGTGGAATCTAATTCCGTTTGTATTTCTGTAGTAGTTATACCCTTCAAAATGAAGTACTCGATCGCAGCTCATATTTTTTCAGTTTTATCCATTTTGTAGAAAACGTTGACACTAGTTTGTTTACACGATCGTCACAAAGCCGTGACTACACTTACGCATCTGAAACTTTACAGCGCACTATCTTAAGGATGACAGTCAACTATCATAATATTTTGCCATCTTTACATCTCTGAGTCAGGCCGAAAACTTTTAAAGCTCCCTCATATCTCTCATGCCCTCTAGAAAACAGCCATTATAATTTGGAGATTTAAAAATATAGCAATAAATAGGAAAACACAGGACAGTATTCAAGCAAAACCTGCAGGAATATCTAGGTTATGAAATAAGGGGAAACGTCTCATCAGACAATACATTTGGTTATCTTTTGTGTTTTATTTGACTTAAAAAAAGACAGTCTCATTCTATATATGTTCAAAAAAATTAATATTTCCCAGAAAAAAATATTTGCATGTTAATGTGTCCTTTTTGCTCGTTTAAATTGCACATTGTTTTTTTTTTTTTTTTTTTCTTGGTCGTATTTCAGTTTAGATTTTTATATATTTCAAATAAGTACATTCAAAACTAACGGAGAGAAATTACTCTTTCCTCCAGCGTTTTAATTTTTGCTGAAAATAACTGCCTAGAACCATTTCTCAGCATTTATCGTTAATTAAGCTCTTGAAGTCCATTACTCCGTGATTCTTCGGCCGTAAGCAATTAAAAACCCCATGAAGTTTCCCTCTCCCTCGGAAATGGATTCCAACTCAGATTTTATATCTTAGTAAAATATATGCATGTTATATCAAACCTTCACTGTGGCCGATTTTATAGATGTCTGTTAAATTACATTGAGGCTATACATCAAATGCAAGACTGCAATTGTTGAAGAGATTCAAATAAATTATAAATGAAATTAACTACTTGGTATAAGATTCGTTTCTTCTTGAGGAACGCAGCAGAGTTCAATCTTCTATACAAAATACATTAAGATGACATATGGGTAATATATATTAACGGCAACAAGAGCAATAGTTAAAAAATTTCAATCCAAAATAAATATTCATATTCCCACCATACTTGCTCGTACATTCTGAGTATGAGAAGCAAATTTCAATCGGAATGTTTTTCTAAAATTATGTGTAAAGTAATAATTAAAATCTGGAATTGATTCAATGTTAAATAGAATACTTGGCTGTGATATCTATGTAGTCAACATCACAATTTAATATCCTTTAAATGGTTATTATATGTCTATTTACGTACAATTTCTTGGCATTTCTTAGCATATAGGGGTGGAAGAACAACATGGTTTTACAACACGACGGTTCTAAGTTTATAGTTTTATTCTGGACAATACAAGATCCCTTCCAACTTTCTTTGCCTTTATTGATAATAAGACACAAGGATTAGTCATAAAGTAATGCCTCCTTTTTTTTTTTTTTGTTCCTCTTTTAATTTACAAAAAAGTAAGTGATATTTACATAGCATTTATCACAACTTTCACAAGTAATCTCTTACTTTCCGTCCTTTTCAACGAATTTTGTCCATGTTTTAATAAGAGCATATAGTAAAAATCGCTGTCCTGAACATGAAACAAATTGTCGGTTTTTTTTATGAGAAATGATCTCATCGATTCGTTGTATGTTGCATGGAATCACTGCAGTGGCCTATTTTTCATCAACCAATGGGACTTGTCCTTCAGCTTCCGTATAGCTGCTGATATTTGCTTTTGCATCCTATAAACATTTATATATAGAAATATTTCTTTCACAGTAACCATGTGTACGACATTAGTTGAAAAGGGAGAATCAGGCTTGAACAATTCGGGTTAAGGCCAGGATTGGAACAACAGAACTTCCATCTTCTGTTCCGAGGCCCTAACCAGCTGAGATAACTCGAAGATCTGTGGTTTGAATCCTGGCTGAACAACAGATCTTCCATCTTCTGTGCCGAGGCCATAACCAACTGAGATACCTCGAAGATCTGTGGTTTGAATCCTGGCTGAGATAGAAGGCAAATAGCTCAGTTAACTACAGTGTCCGCACGGACGTTCGAATCCTGGATATGAACCTAATTTTTCAAGTTTGACTGGTTTTTTTCTCACATAAACATTTTTCACCTTTCATGAATGAGAATAGGCATTTTATCTTCCACATTCAATTCTATCAAACCTCGCAGTTTTAAGAAGTGCATCAACATTAGTAATTTTCTAAAACTAATAAGTGCTTCCATCTATTGACTTAAGAAGCTGTTAATTGGCAAGGACAGAAGAAGGCTTAGAAAATGGCGATAAAATCAAGTTTCTCACATTATCATCTTATTTAAGGGGGGAAAGGCAGGCATTACTTTCCGACTGACCCTCGGAGTAAATTATGGCCTAGTAGGCAAAAAAATGGAATGAGTGACATCCATACTCAAGCCGTAAAAAGTATGTATTAACAATAGAACAAAGATATAAAACAAATAAAAGTTTCAGTTGAACTTAATATAATTAAAGGGTTATGCCATTGTATCCATCCTGTTTAAGATATATTTTATACCGGCATTTAAGACTTGGAGACGAATGAAAATTCATACTGGAAATGACAAGACTATCCACATTACATTCTGCTGTTTTCTGTCATAATGACAAAAGATGATGTTTTAAAATTATATACTCAGAAAATAGGATTCAAAAAATGGAAATTACAAGTTAATATAGCTAAAACTGAATATGTTATCAGTGGGCCTACTTTTGGAAGATGTGCAAGAATTACATAATTATCTTGAAGTTATATTTAGTAAACTGGTACCAACGATGTCGACATTATGAAAAATATAACCCTAAGAAAATATGTAATAAAAGAGTTTAGTCTTGTATTTTGAAATAAATAATACATAAAAGTATAACAGAAAGTATAGCAACTTATGGAGCAGGAAACTGGGAGATCAATGAGTAAATAAACATAACAAAAATGTATAAAAATGCGCACTTTTCTGGAATAAATTTTAGGATCATACTAGAAATGAAACAGAAAGCTGATGGGCATAAGAAACCACTTCCATTATTGACACTATAGAATAAATAACAAAAACAATTGAAATAAATAAACAACAAGATGACATGGACATGTCCAGTGGATGGTAGAATAGCCCCCCCCCAAAAAAAAATCTTGGATTCCTTTAGTGAAGGAAAGACTAAAAAGGAAAATATTTTGGGTTCGAATAAACAACAGCTGGCGGACAGTCTTTCTAAAAAAGATGCCAAAATGTGGATATAGCAGGACAACATTTACAATATCTCTGTTATAATATGTGCTCACCTGGACATTACATTTTGTGAAATGAAATCATTGTTTATAATAAAAATAAACCCAATTTTATACTGTTGCTTCTCGTGGTTAGGGTTTATTGGACTTAGCAGCCATTTGCTTTGTGTTCGATGCACAGCAGAAATTCTACCGCATAATGCCGGAAGTATTTGTTGCCCCTGACTTTTCTGTATGCAGAAAAGCTTTGTCCGTACTTGGCCCTATCTATAGCACCCCGAGGAACTTCAATCCAGAGAGCGCGGGTTATTGTTAGTATTGTCATTATCACAAGCAGTTTAATATTAAACTACAAAGCCCGAATATGAAGCAGTTTTCGTTATTCCTTTTGGCCTACTCACAAAGGATGCCACTGCATCTCTTAACAAGGTAGAGAGTAACAATAATGAGAGCAGCAGATGCCGCGTCTTTGTTCAAGATGAGTTCGTTTTAACTTGAGAACTGGGGCGAAAAGTTTGGAGATACGGCCAGCGGAACGAAGTGCTTCAATAAGAATGCGTACGTAGAAAAAGTGTTTTAATTTAATTACGTATGGCATTTGTTACCGTCTGCTGCTCTTGAGAGGTGATCAAAAGTTAAAGATAACAGCAAGCAGTGAGCAACTGAGCCTGATGACAATACCTGCCTATTTCGTATGAAAGATAAAGTGGATGGCGTGTTCTACTAGGCAAGTCTTCTGCGCGTAAAACAAGGCTAAACTACACTTATCCGGAATCAGAAAAGCACAGAGGGAAATTTTTTGACAAAATTTTCAGAAAGCAGTGTGATCAGCATCTATACCCTTCGTTCTTGCAGTGGACTCCAGACAGTCGCCTGAACTAAGTCTACTGCTGTTTCAACGCATTTTGGTACATAATCAAAAGTGGAATCTCAGAAGCATCGTGAATGTCAAAGATTTTGATTCAAGATAACGTTTTGTAGATATAGCTCCTGGTTTGCATTTAAAAATAAAAGGCAGAATGTAGCAGCAACAGCAGCAGCAGCAGCAGCAGCAGCAGCAGTAGTAGTAGTAGTAGTAGTAGTAGTAGTAGTAGTAGTAGTAGTAGTAGTAGTAGTAGTAGTAGTAGTAGTAGTAGTAGTAGTAATAATAATAATAATAATAATAACACTCTGAAATATTTAGAAAGTGTACAATGATGAAGTTTAATACTTTCTGTTCTTGATGAAAATTAATCTGTGATTTTTATTCAGTAAACAGCGTGAATCACCTATAATTGCAATGTAAATATTTCTGAATTGGAAAGTGCTATTAATATGCTGCTTTCACAGAAGTGAAGTTTAGACAAGAGCTGAGCAGAATGTGTATTCTTGAAAAAAGTTACTTTTTTCAAATGGAACAATGCCTATCGACATCAAGAAAATAAAGCTATAGGAAAATAGAATGTCAATAATGGTTTTTTTCACTACTTCAGTGCAAGTAGTTTTACAGAAACATTTTAAATACCTGCTCCATTTAACTGCTTAGTTACTAGGCTACGATATTCGTATGTTTATTTTTCTTATTTAGTATGCGTGGGTGTGTTTTTTTCCTGAATTTCCAAGAAAAAATGTTACACTAATTATGTGTTTTTACTGTACCATGTGACAGCATTTTCTTAAGAAAAAGAAACGTAAATAAACGAATTTTGTGAAGAAAAAAGAGAACTGGCCTTCATAGATTGTGTTCAAAATGATCCACCAGCTAGAATAATATCTTTCAGTTTTTCATGTAAAGACTGCTGCACATGTTATAGCATTTCAGCAGAAGTTTCAGAACAGGCAGCTATAATACGGGGTTTCATATCTTCTCGTGTATTCAGTATGGTCCTTGTAGGCTTCCCCACAGAGAAATATTTAAGGGGTCAAATCTGGTGAACGAGCAGGCCAAAGTACAGCTCCCTTCCGCCCAATCCAACGATTTTGAAACAATCGGCGAAGACAAGCGTAGTACGCGTATTGGGATAGCTTTCAGCATACACATTGCAAGAAAGAACATCATTCTTCCTACATTATCCATACATCATGAACATGTCGACTTTTTCAGCATTAGTAAGTACCGTCTTCAAGAACTATCATAAAGTACTGGTAAGGAAGTATCAATGAAATGTAAACAAACATATGATTATTGTAGCCTAGTATATAAGCAGTTAAATGGAGCAGACAAATGTAGGTATGAAAAAGTTTAATATTACAGTAGTTGGCAAGCTACTTGCACTAGAATCGTGCAAAAAAAAAAATAAATAAATAAATAAATAACAACATTCTAATTTCTACAAGTTTTATTTTCTTGATATCAATTGGAAATGTTCCATTTGAAAAATGTAACTTTTTCAAGAAATACACATTCTAATAATTATTACTATCTGTGTATGGAATATAATTATTAGTCTCTGCCCAAACTTCAATTATGTGAAAGCAGCACATCAATAGCGCTTCCCATTTCAGAAATATTTGCGATATAAGTTTCAGACGATTCAACCGGTATATGATTTATAGGGAGTTGCAGACATTAACAGTGCCGGCAGCCCCTTCTAACCATTTATAGTTCAGTATTTTAAACTCCGACGCTTAGGCTGTCATCCTGCGATGTGGTAACTTGTTAATTTAACTTTAATGACCACACTCTAGTAACCACTTTCTGTTACGCTATCACGCTTTGTGACCGAAAGCGTGCGGCAACATTTCTTTAATTATTACTTTAACAACCGCGCTGTTCCATAACTTTGTTATGCATATATGGTGACTGTGCATGATTTGAAGCACCATTCTTGTATGCATAATTGTTAAATGTGAAATTGAAACATGTTAAATGTGAAAACTGCATCTACATAAATTCATAAAAATGTATATATAAAACTTAACAAAAGTTCAAGTAATTAAATAGTGGTCATTTCTAATTAAGCTTGTAAGCATTTCTATAAACATGAGGCCCATTCAACTGAAGAGTTACATAAACATGCCAAACTGGGCTGCCAAGATTTACATATGCACCTTACTGGCATCAATTTATATACTATAAGTTAAAAAGAGGGAAGATAACTTTCTTCAAAAAAAAATAGTTATCTGATGCACATTTCTTGAAATATTAACTCTTAGCAATAATGTAATACAGTTCAAATGGCAAAGTTCCTGAAGAGATAACTATTTTACCACTCTACATTTTAAATTTAAAGATTAATACAACTAATACCACGGGTCACGGTAATGCAATCAAGAAGCTCCAATTAATTTCTAATGAAAAGCCAAAATGAACCTAGCTGCTAGCTGCTAAACATAAATGTGCTCATTGTAGCGGGAGATTCAGATTCGACTCCTGTGAATTAATAAACTGTAATCATAAGGTATTACGATTTAACCATTTATTAATATGTGTCTTTTAATGTACAGAATTTAGGAAGCGAGCAAGAGGTAAAAATTAGGATATGCGTATTAAAGAGGAAATGTGCATATATCTTTGTTAAGACAGTCTGGAGCCATTCGCAAGGTCAACTATTGAATAGCACAGGACCCTTTCTATTACCTCTGTTAAAAAGTCCTTGAAGTAAACCATGTAAGCCCGCTTTCACCCTTGGGAAAGCGACCCTTAAAAAAGACAAATCTCACAGTATAAATTTCAGCCAATGAGGAACTGAGTTTTCTATTCTCGCCTCGAAAATTTTCTATCAACAAAATTTTAAGCCAATCAGAGAATAAAATTTAGGAAGCGTCTAGAATATTCTAAAATTTGAATACTCGCATAATGACGCGTTAAGAAATCATAAAAAGCCCAAGTTAGTTGAGTTTCGTAGACGCAATCGAGATGTTCAGTTCGGCTTGGTGGATGCAATGACTCAGTTCAAGTCGGTAGACGCAACTGGGAGGAGACAGTTGTTCATAGGAAAGATTTGGTAGGGAGCAGTGAACATTAGGCAGTGTGAGTTTCCGCTGAATTTCAAATAATAATAATAATAATAATAATAATAATAATAATAATAAGCTTAATGTGTCTTATGTCATAAGGATAGTTATCAGAATTTTATGGTGTGTGACCGATAAGGGAAAATCAGAGGAATACTTTTGTTCGACTCCATGCAAGTGATCCAGACGTATCTGGAATTATAAGTGATTGTTAAAATAAACGCTGTGAACTGTGCAACGATACTATTATTTGACAACGTCCTATCCAGCGTCTTTTCTTCCCCTGCGATCAACTCCAAAAAAGCCCCATACAATTTGCAGAATTCCTGAGAGGAACACCACTTCGATAGCGGCTGGATATGGTGTTCAGGACATCAGCATAGCCGAGGGATCTAGGGGAATTCAAGATTCATCAGCAGGAAATAACCAGAAACATCCGGAGACAGGTAAAGGGGTGGCCCAACTGAAATCGGCCCGCTCAATCAACACATCTGCAGAACCTATATTACATCAACTAATTCCTCTTGATGTAACTGATTCATTTTCCCTACTATTTAATCATATTTTATCAAAAACATATTCATTTCCCGGTAACCATCCCCACTTATCAAAATCAATTCCCAAACCACAATGCAACACTTCAAATTTGTCGCTTGAATGTGGTGCTTATATAATTTAACCCGCCTCATTAAAAATACCCGTCGCATTATTCACAATTCCAAAGTACCAAAAGGAACTGCCATAACATAATTTACCCACTTAATAATATTAAGTATTTACCCTCATAAACATCAAGCTAGAAGTTCAGATAAATAATTTCATTAAAGAAATAATATAGAAATACTATTAAAATTAAAATGACAAAAGTGCTTAGCAGTCAAGTTAGTTTCTCATAAAGTTACCAATTGAAGAGTGAAAATGTCAAACGTTCTAAGTGTTATTTTTAAATTTAATTGCTTTTAATTCAAAGATACCTTTTCTGTGGCCAAATGCACATTTCTAGCTGTGTTCTAAGTGCCATCACACGGATGAAGGAATTCAGATACTCGCTAAATGCTATGCCACCTTCTGGTGTACTAAGTGTCGTGCCATGCCATGATAATAAATATTTATAGTGTTAGTAAGTGACCTGAGCTTTTTGAGTTGCAATAGAGATTTCGCTATTATAGAGTAAATAAGAAGGATAAGCAAGGCCTTCATTCCCCAAGATTTACATAGGATTGTACATTAAGATAAAGTTTTAAATCCTTTTCATGTAGTCCCAGTGATTTTATTTTATTTGATTTTAAGAATGTTCCTGATTCACTGTTAAAATTAAACAAGTGCAGCATTTCAAAATGTACAACGCTTAAAGTATCTCGATCTCGTATAACTATTAAAAGAAGTTACTCACCATTAGAAGGATGGAGGGTTTGTTAAGTTTTCAAGAGAGGAAAACCAGTGGTTGACATACAGCAACCTATGCTTCGTCTGAGAGATCAACCCCATTAATGGGTTGAAAAAAATAAAAGATCTCTCGTCCATATTGCTATTCCTTCCTGAAGAGCACGGAGAGTTTTATAAGACATCAATTTCAACCCCTGTGTAAGAAATGAAAAACTAAACTCTTCCTGTCAGCTATGAGGAGAAAATATGAAGATTGGTATTCTTGTATGTTTCATAATACATTTTTGTACTTTTGCCCTTAATAACATATTTTGTGCTGAACATTATACGCCCCCGCTAATCATCAACTATTTCCCTGTAAAACCCTAAATAAAATGTAATACAAATTTGAATGGCGCTAATAACCGACTCTTCCATTATATGGCATACAGAACCTTATTATTATTAATTTTTTCACCCTGACAAATGTATTTTAGCAACGATTTGTTATACAAAATAATTATGTAGGGAAAAAATCTTCATATGATTTAGGGTGTAATAAGTTAAATGCGAACAGAGATGGGTATTTTTTTTTCTTATCCTATAAATGTACTTAGAACGTTTGATATTTCTACTCTTCAATAATATTAAGTAGAATTTATGCAGTGTAAGTGTGATAAACGCAATGAAAACAACATTGTACATAACTTTCCGGCCTTTTTAGGTATGATAAAAACAAAAAAATATATTTCACTTTTCAATATAGTTACCCTTTATTGCAATACACTTCTCACATCTTTGAAATAATATTTAAACCTCCCCCCTCAAAAAAAAAAAAAGTAGCAGTCAGAAGTCTTGTCTGCAAAATGGGCATAAAATCATCCATCACTTCTTCGTCACACATATATTTCTTTCCTCGAAGGTCCTTCTTGAGTTTGAGGAAATATTCGCTGGGATCTAGACTGGACTGTGGGGTGGATGGTTGATCTCCTTGAAGCCACATTTCTTCACACTTTTTTTTTGCAACAAGATCTGTGTGCACAGGCGCGTTGTCTTGAAGAAGGCGCACACCACCACTCAATTTTCCTCGCCTTTTCTCTTTGATAAAGCACGTAATCTGTGCAGTAGGCAGCATAATACTCCCCATTTACTGTGGTGTTCCTCTCCTTGAAGTCAATGAAGAGTATTTCTTCACAGTCCCAAAAGATTGTGGCCGTGATCTTCTTCGTTGGCTGAGTAAACTTGGCCTTTAGTGGCGATGCTTCGCCACGTTTTACGTCACTCCATTGTTTCTCTTCAGGACAAGGGATCGTAGTAGAGGACCATAGTTTCATTTCCTGCAACATAGGTTTGCACAACTTCTCTCTCGTTGCCACGGCAGAGCTCCAAAAATACCTGACAACAGATGACTCGTTGCTGCTTTTGGACTGAGGAAAGACGTCTAGGCACCCATCTTGCACTAACCTTATTCATGTTTAAATGTTCATGAATAATTCAAAGGACTGTTGTTTTAGAAAGGCTCAACCTTCCTGCTATTTCTGTAACTATGAGCCGTTGTTCTTCCATAATTTCTCCTGGCACAAGAGCGATGTTTTCAGGAGTGAGTACCTCCAAGGGCTGCCCTGCAAGGTCTTCTTCTTCAACGCTTTCTCGACTCATTCGAAAAAGTTTGGCCCATTCTTTTACGATAGAATATGAGGAGGATTCTTCCCCATATACACCGTCCAATCGCTGTTTCATTTCATTTGGGGTAATTCTTTCTTTTGTGAAGAACTTAATAACGCTCCATACTCCATTTTGAACATGTCGCAATCTTGTACATATAGCCTTCTTTATGGAAACAGCGGAGCGGAAGCTATAACTGCAATTATCACTTAACAGATAAGGAATGACCCCAGATAAGACGATAAGGACGATAAGGACCTACTCTCGTATCTTTGCTGTAATTATTCTTTATTATGAGGACAAGTTTATTAAGGGAAATGCCTAAAGCTCCTAGTATAAAATTTATTGCATTGCTAAGGATCTAATTTTAGAGATATGCAACAAGAGTCTCGAGCTTCGTGGGCAACAAGAAAGAAAAGATTTTAATATTTAGGTAAGGAAGAAATAGTGTCGATAATCGTCACAGTAAGAGACATATTCAAAGCATTTGGGAATAACTCGTTTATATTTGTAAGGAATACACAAAGGGAATTCCTTAGGGAACAGGAAAGAGTGAAGAGAAAGGAGACACTGGAAACAATAGAAATGCACATTTTCTAGCCAAACAACCTGTGAGAAGAAGGGAAGGGAAAAAATACAGCTAGAATTTTCTGAACCCACCCTATCTTGCCAAAAGATTAATTTGTTGAAAAATAATCATCTTTTTTGGACTTTCAAAAAATATTTTCTGTATCGGTTGAAAATGTTGCAAATATCATTCTAGAGCAACAAAACCTTATGAAAATACACACACAAAATTCTTGTGTCATTAAGTTGTACAAATATAATTTCAGTATGGAATTTATTACAATATGCAGGCATGCACGAAGTGTCGTTTGCTTTCTTTTGAGTGCGAGTATGCGCATTAAGAATAAAAGAAATATATATTTTTAGTTCAAAGGTAGAAGCTACTTAAAGGGATAAAGACTTTATCAGGGCAGAAACACAGAAGTTATTTTAGGGGACTAGCCACTGTTAATATTGTTTACTTTTGGTAAGTACTTTTTTTTATTTCCTGTGGAACTGAGAAACTCTAAAATCACAAACATTTTGAATTCCAATATCTTGCTAGTTCACTTTCAAGGAACAGCAAGGAAAGAAGAGCAGGATTAGACCACCATCGAAGTTCCGGATTTAGAAGATTACTAACATCACATCCGGTTATTAACGATAGGCTGCTTGACAAAGAGAGACAGGTTGCAGCAATAATAAGATGTGCTAACATCCTGACGCAACACGATACCGAAATCTTGGACGGAGTCTAATTATACATTAAACACTCTCTTTCAGTATATAACCGAGAATCTCTTGAAGCCATTCCCTGTAGAGAAAAGTGGAATGCTGATTAAGCGTTTGGACAGGAAATGCTGCAGTAAACGTGTTCCTTATGCTGATCTTTATGTTGAATTCCTATACACACAGCAAAAGTGCAAGCACATCGAAATAAGAGGTGCAATGGCCTGCAATACATTTACAACTTGCGTCTCAATGTGCATATTAAAGTCTTATCCGATACACACACACGTTCCATTCAATTCAGGGCATGAAACGGCCAACAAAATGTTGCTCAGAGGTATCCTCTTTTTTTTTTTTTTTTTTTTTCCTTAAACGTACGACACGGGACCCACGGCTTTAATTCCCTTCCGAAGGAGGCTATACTTAGGATTTTTTACGCCCGAAAAAATCCATCGACGCTGACCAGGATTGAACCCGCGAACTTGGGTCTACGGGGCAAGTATGAGGCAATGCCCCCGAAGCACTATTCCCTCTTTAGTTCATTTCGTGATTAAGCATTAAGAAAATATATTAATTTTTAATAATATAATGCAGTCGAATACAAAATAAATGTTTAATGTAAGTATTGGAAAATTATGGAGAATTCTCTTAGTGAAGGAAGATAAGTAAGAGTATGATTTATTATTATTATTATTATTATTATTATTATTATTATTATTATTATTTTAGTGTTATTATTTCCATAATGCATATACAGTATGTACTGAATGTATTAAAATAAACATTTAAATTTCTATAGATAACATAATTATTTTATAAGAGTTCTCTACTGATAAACTATAAAAATTATTGCCAGTATGTATACTTAAATATAAATTTCCAGTTATGATAATAAAATAAAACGGAAGCTAAATACGACTTTATGTATGAAAGCATAATACTCTTCGAATTACTAACGGAGTGAATATTAAATGTCCATAAATTTGGTGATAAAACACATTTTCCTTTCTCGTTTTAATAATTACTCAGTTTGATGTTATTAAATTTTCTTAATTATATATTTATGTTCAGTTGAGCCAGTAAACACTGATGAAAGTAAAATCATCATTCACCAGACATTTTCAGATGTTGCCTCTTATTCCCATATGCCAAGCTGCTCTATTTTGGATTTCTCTCACCACTCCACCCCTCCATGTATTTCTTAATATTGACTTCTTATGCTGTTATTATTCCAGGCATCTCTCCTCGGACCTCCTCTCTGTATGTTCATACAAAGTCTGAATGTTTGTAGTAATTCTATCTTGGACTTCCATCACTTAATCTGATTTTTTCATTTCTAACTTTATCCATTCTTGAAAAACTGAATATTTCTCCTTATGCCATCCATTTCAAACACATTAATCTGATTTTTCAAGTTCCTTAATAGAACCCAAGTTTCATATCTATATTTATTATTGTTATACTTTTCACCACTGTTCTCAAAATGTTTTTGTCCACTTTGTTATATTAAAGTATTTTGTAGCAGACCTTTCCTGTGTTACTCTGTTGTTAACATGAAACACTCTCTTACCTTTCTTATTATAATGGACTCTAGATACTTAAACTGATCTCTTGCTCTAATTTCGCCTTTTTCTAACACCAACATCTTGACCCCGTCCTCAAACAACCACATACTTAGTTATCTCTAAATTAAGCTTTAAACCCACTTTCTCTTGTTTTTAGAAGTATTCTCATAAAACAATTCACAAATTCCTTCTCCTGTCCAATTATCATCTCGTCGTCTGCAAAAGATAGGGATTATGTCACTCCATCCTTATACCCATTCTCTTGCAATAATAATTCCACTTCCTGAGTAGATATTCTAAATATATTTTAAATAGTGTAGGGGACACACTACAGTCCTGACTTAATTCTTTAAATGTTCCAACTTTTTCTGGGGAGAGAGGCCTCATTAGTCGTGATGAAGGCAATTTCTCTAGGGAACAGTATTCTAGAATCAAACTCCAGTCTTCCTGGACGGGGAATGAGCAAATAACTAGTCCCTCCCCTCTTATTTAAAAACAATTTTCTACTTTTCTCATGGAAGTTAATGAAGTATATAGACAAATTTTACTGCTGCAACTTTACTAAGCCCCCAGTTTTTTATGTTATGACAAAGGGAAAAAGAAATGTGGATATTTTAAATTGCTTACAAGCATTAGCACTGGCACTGCCTGGTCCTTGAGGAGCAAATGAATATTGTTAGGGCTTCCTGGCATCGTGGTTAGCACTAGTTGTGGCGGCCATCTAATGAATAATAAAATATCACATAGACGAATAGGGGTGCATAAAATAGAGCAACTTCCAGGTTATCAGGCACTTTACTACTGAAAACAGCAAAGGAGAGAAAAACAGACAATTATATATTACAAAATATGCCTACATTACTTGCGATGTTCTTATTCTATGTATATACCGTAAAATTAATGAGAATATCCTGTCAGTTGCACGGGATAATTATAAATATTTACAGATAATATGTGTGTTTCTAGATAAACTAGTGAATTAATAGTATTTCTAATTCTCTAACAACTTAAAGAAGATATTCCTTAGTCTTGATCCATGAATGAAATGCCTTTATGTACTAGCTAAAGAATATGGGGCTAGTTTTACAAGAAACCAAGCATTCTAAATGGTAGAATGGACAGTCAATTTGTTCAGTGTCTCTGTTTTTGACAGCCAGCAGAAAGGTGATCCCTAACCCTGCAAGACAAGCGCTTATTTAGTAAAGTTGCTTTGCTTGAGAATAAACTGAATCTGTAATATCCAAAATACATCACAGGCTAACTGTGCAATAAATATAACAGATTTAGGCCCAGTTGTGCAAAAGTGTTAACTGGAGACTACTTTTAATTGTAACTTAAAGGTTAATTATCATTTCTGTTGTATAAAAATAACCTCAGACAATGTAACCTCGAGTTTGTAATAATCGTCAAACACCGCAAAATAATAGGGAAATTCGTGTTTAGAATGGGTTGTTCTTCAACTTTCAACCTGAGAAAATCAATAATTATTCAGTTTCCCGCCTCGAGACTCCCCCTCCCCCCCCGTTAATATGTTTTCAAACATTTATGAGGAAAAGTCAAAGCGAATGCGAGCGGCAAATTTTAACAAATGCGAGAAGGATATTATTATTGATCTGGTTCTAAAATATAAGGGAATAATTGAAAAAAAAAAAAAAAAAAGATTTGGTCTCAAATAAGGATAAAGAACCTACATGGAAGGAAATTGCCAAAGTGTAATTCCATTGCGAAGAAAAACTCCAGGATAGTTTCTAATGTTACAGATCAATTTCTTTACATCACTCTCTTCGTTTGGCATTTTAATGAACTGAGGTCTCGAAGTAGTTATTGCTCTAATAATTTTATGGATGGTTCTATTGGCCGTTCCTTTCTCCACTTTGAATATGTCTCCAATAATTATTTGGAAGTTCCTTGTCGCATAGAACCTTAAAGTATCATGAACATCGAATTCAAAACATGATATCGCGTAATTTATGATTGTAATCTGGGATGTAACCTCTGTTCCAGTTCTTCGCCAACATTTTTATAAGCAAAATCGCATTTTGAATTGTTTGTCATTCATTTCTAGGAACACCGCCACGGGTGGCCAAGGTCGCTAAGGCACGGACTCGTGAGCGGGAGGTCTGGGTTTCGTGCCAGGACCGTCCTCCCTCCCTGAGGTTTTTTCCAGGTTTTCCTCATTCCTCATAACTGGCAAATGCCGGGGATGATGATGATTATTGATTAAGGGCGCAAAACAGCTATGGTCATTAGCGCCCAAACACACTAAAAACTGCGCCAGAATTAGAAAATAAATAGTTCACACAAAATCAGTGCATAATTTAAGTAATAGTAGTACTTTGTGCAATAAAATAAAACCCCACAAAAATGACAAGGGCAAAATGTTCAACAAACCAAAGACTGGTACTAAAACCCAGCGCAAGGGCGAAAACACACCAGACCTACAAAAGTCTAAAATGGCAACAATGAAACCCCAAAACAAATAACAAGGGCTATATGCAACACAACAATTAAAGACTGGTACTAAAACGATTCAGCAAAAGCTGAAAAAACAACTGTCGTAAAATAGCCTAAAAATGCCGTCATGAGTAAAAAAAGAGAACCTCACACCTTACTCCAAAAACCACAAACACGGATAAAACGGAGCACTCGCTCAACAGCAACCACATCATCTGCAAGCAAGTCCTCAATAGAGGAGGGCAAACCCAGAGAAAGGCCAAAAGTTGTCAGATGATGGCATTCAACTAAAATGTGACGCACTGTAAAGGGGTGTTCACAATGAGGGCAAGCTGGAGCTAGTCGACCGTCAAAAATGTGACAGTGACTAATGCCGGGGAGGTACCCCAAATTTAAGCCTGGAACAACGTTTCCTTCCTTAAAAAAACACCCTTTCCCAATATATAATTTCATATCATGTATCATCAGTGTTCACCGTCTGTGGTTCCTCAGTAGTAAAAACGGGCGTTAAACACTATTAATTTTTTTTTTCTAGGAACGGATTGTTTCTCTCATGAAATACACGGTGTACGGTGAAATTCTTCATCATATGAGATGTCAGAATAATCAGAAATCTGCACAATATACAGCTTGTAAGGTTAACCTAACATAACCTACAATTGAACGCAACTCTGTTGTTATTATGTGGAAAAGAAAAATGAAACATTGAAGAAATTTTATCTACACGAAATTAAAATAAATGCGACTCACCATTTTATTGACAAATGAAATCGTTGTGCTTCTGTACTCTGGGAAAGGTTTTATTTAACAATTACTAAACTGTAGTTAGTGTTTTAACTTGTGAAATTTCGAGTTAGGTTTAATTTGAAGTTAAAATGAAATAATCTTAGATTAATATTTATACAACCAAAATTTGTAAGTATAATTGGTGGTTAATTTTGTGCCTTAAACTCAAATTAAAGTCTTCATGCAACTTTCCCTTAGAGATTAAGTAGTATGGAAGAAGGAAAAAACCTACAATTTCGGTTATAGTTCTCAAAATTTTTCATCATTTTTAGGGAAGGAGCACTTTAGATTAGAAATCTTTTAAAATAAGTTTAAATTTCTAAACCGTATACGTATGTAATGAAAAATGCATTTTCTGTGCAAATAACAAATAATAAATATATCAAATATAAAGAGAAACAAGAAAGTGGCTCAAATTGATTGTTTCCGATCAATTGTAATAAATTCAGAGAAACAAGAAAGTGGCTCAAATTGATTGTTTCCGATCAATTGTAATAAATTCAAACATCTTTCACTTAAGGAAAGCCATGCCTCCACTTACGGTGATGCTTTATAATGAACTTAGCTCTGTACACTGCAATAAGCTATTAACTATACATAATATGATGCACACTTTATTCCACTACTCTCAAGCTTTCCTGAGACCGTTCCAGTTCGCGGTTTTTTGCTTCCAAGGGTCTTTTCAATAACCTAAATACACTGAAATTTGTTAGCGAGTATCAGATGATTTAACAGGTAAATGATGGCATTCCCATTTATCCCTCTCTCCATATCCTCCAAAATTGGTGGATTGAAGCAAAAGCACGATTTGAAATACTATCCTGTTGAAGTCAAACTGCTTTTTAAAGTTCACCCGGTTGATAATATGTTCATTGTTGTAACTGAGACTGGCATTTTATGTTGCTGGATTCGTCCCAGAGACAGGAATCTTAACATCCGAATAATCTGGGAGGACAACTGGTGGCTGGTATGGATTTGCCTGTTTCTTGCTCCCTGGAATAAAACTTATATTAGCCATGCTTTTTTTTTTAAAGCATACATGAGATGTCAATCTTAAAAATGACGAAGCCAATGCTCTTGCATTGCTGGATCATCTCGGAACAAGAGTATTTAGCATTGAAAAGAGCGGTAATGTACCCTTCCTGAAATGGTTCAATTTCTGGCGCCATTTATTACGGCAAGGACGAGAGCACACTGCGGTACACTAGCTATATACTGCTCACGCTAAGTGAGATTCGCTTCCGAAGATTTAAGTGCGGCACAAATGTGAACTTCTGAATAGTCATCGATTCCACCTTGCATGAAGAATTGTTGATAATACCTGTTTTATATTTTATATCGATTAATTTCAAATTTAGCAGAATCCGAGTTCGATATGTGGTATAGCCCAAACTCACGATATAATTTTTTTTTCGTGAAGTTAAAATCCCCGAAGAATAAGCTTAAGCTTAAAACTCAATAAAGGATTATATGGTGGAGAAAGATGTGCTACAACCACTACCAACATGATTTAAATGAATATAACAATAAAACCAGTTTATGTATAGAGTAAAAATAATAACATTGAGGTAAATAGTACAAGAAAGCTAGTAATGGGTCATAAATAACTCTAGTTACTTAAGAAAACGAGAGTACAAGATACAAAAATGAGACTGCAGTTAAGGAGCTAGCAAAAACACCATATTCAGATCAAGAGAAGCATTTGAAACATTAAGAATCAAAAGTTTCTACTGTACTAGTGAAGAGATACGAAGGGTTCATTAAAGGAGGATAGAAACTTTGCGATTAGGAACGCGGCATTTGTGTAAAACAAAGATACTATGATGGCCGAGTGAACCGTTGAAGCGTTACCATCAAACTCGAAGTACAGCGTCCTATTAGATTGGTAACGGCTGACAGCCTCTGTTTTAGAGCTAAGTCTGCGGAAACAATTGAAAGCTGTTCCACATGTGAATTGTGTCCTTTGTTCTTGACACGCTTTAGAAACACGTTAAATGTCTCGTCCGTTAGAATACGCTTCATAATAAAAACGTCGTTAAATTCCAAGCAATCTCTCATCAGATAAGTGAAATGAGTAAAAACAAGTTGTTTTTCCAGTTCTTCACCAAGCACATAACAAATGTTTGTACTGGTGCTATTAACAATTTCAATATAGTTCGCTGTAAACACGCTGAAATGGAAATTAAACAAAAATTAACGTCCCGTTTGTTTATCGGGATTGAGGACAGAATATTTTTAATCGCACTGTAATGAATGGCAATCAAATACTAAAATCTGTAATTACAATTGCAAAATAAAATTATGCACACGATTTTTTGTTTCCTTAATGAATCCTTATTACGCAATGCATACTCGTTTCGATACTACACCAAAATTCGCTGTTATCCGGTGTTTCACTTGCTCTAAGCCCTTATATCTTTCAAGCTACAAAGTGCATTTCAAAAGTAAAGGCCGGTCGGCGATAAAACAAAGTTAGCCACAATTAGGCGCATCTCTCATGCGCATAAGTTTACTGTCGTTCCATTTGCAAAAGATTTGTTTTTAATGACTACAGGAATAAGCAATCCCACCAGTTGTGAAAGTTCATTGGCTGTTTCGATTTCTTAACGCAAAAGGTAATAGGGCTGCTAAAATTCACCGTGATTCTGTGACGTTTATGGGCCAACTTTAATGAGCGAAGGAAGTTCGCAATGGTGTCGTCTGTTTAAGGAAGGCTGTACAAAGGTTCGTATTGAAGAGAGACGGGAGGTCGGATGACATTATGAACTAAATCGTTGTTTTGCATTAATGCTGTTGCAGGCATTTCACCAAGTACATTGTTCAGAACTGTCACAGAAAATTTTAAATATTGTAAACTGCATGCAAAAATGCGACTGCAAGTGCGTTTTTGGACTGGTATACAGCAGTGGACATGGACTCGTGTATATCGTGTTACTGCTATGCAAGAACTGAAATCTCCCGATGTACATAAGAGACTCAGAAGCTGTCATCCGAAAATACTGGACAACACGTGGATCGGGTTCCACCTAAGTGATAAGATGAGCTCTGTCATAGCGCTGCATTATTGTCTACATTGAAATCTTCCATTAATGTGCCAGTCAGGTGGATGCAACACCACACCCCCAACAAATTGTTTACTTCTTTGGAGATCATCACATCTTAACCGTAAAGGACAGGACCGTATCCCTCCAAATTCGTATTATGAGACTTGTTGAACGGTAAAGTGTGTCGCAACTAACTGCGAACTCTCCAACAAAACAGAGCAAGTAATTGAGACTGTGATTCCCGCTGAGTACAAAAAGTCTTCCATTACGCCTTGATTCCAAAAGCAACCACTTTCTACATCAATAAACAATGAGCAAGATATAAATGATTTTAATAGCTTCCTACTGCTGATAATATTATCTTATCTCTCTCTCTCTCTTTCTCTCCCCTCATTTGGACGGTATTATCGCAAGGCTAGAATACACGTAGAAACTGAAAAATTCGGATGAATATAAAGATATGTGAATTTCACGAAACCAAAAATGTCAGCAAATATAATGGATTATCCCATACTTATTAAGCATTTTAGTGTGTACCTTTAAGTCATATTACATTGATATATTTTGTAAACCCCAGCGTCTTTTTTGTCTTTGCTGATCTCAGATATTAAACTTTATTGCCGCCTGTTATCGTTGGTAGAAGTGTGTTCATTTATCTGGTGAAGTTTTTATCAATAGTAAAACATTGACAAAGAGTACATTAATTGTTTTTATTTCATACTTTAAAATATTCCCAACCAATCCTGATGAGGACATTACTTTTTCATTAAAAATTCGCAATTGGCCATTGCGATCATTGGTGTAGATTTACGACGCCTCAAAGAACTATACACCTGAAAAAGAGGTACCTGGACAAAATAATATGGTTAGCTTCCTATCAGATGGCGTTAGACGCGATGGGCTTACCACCTATCCCTCTGCCTTCTGTAGGGAATGTGCCATTGATGCAAACACTTGTCTTTCCTCTCGCCTGTCAAGCGTAGAGAGAGTAGGGCTTTCATCAGAGTTGTACTTCTAAATGTTAAACTTATTACTCTCGCAGACCTCGCCCACTGACCAAGGCTGCAGAAATGTATATTATAAAATTTAATTCATTTTGCAGGTTTCGTGCTTTAATGAATAGAATGTTGGGTAGCATCTTGAAAAGTTATTTAAATGTTCATTTCGTTAATGTCCCTAGCCTTCAAGCCTTTATTGGTTAAATTGCAGACGGGAAATTGTTATACAAACTTTTCTTAATGGATTTATGGATTTTTACAAGAACGTTAAAGCAACTAAGTGTGAAATAATATTTTTAGTTTAATGTAATTGTTATATAGAATAATGAGTTAAATTTATTTTAGCTTTATTAGATGGAATCTTTGTATCATCAATATTCGATTTATATCCTCCCGTATTTGAAAACTATTTTTCCCATATCCTGATTGATTTCTTTTCAGTCACTTCCTAAACTAAATGCTCGCGCAGGCATCAACGAGAGGTTGCCGTATAAGAAAGCATAATTCTTGTAAGGAATGCTAAAGCCGGAAATAACCGTAACTAAATTCTCCATTGTAAAAGAAACCTCTCACATAAAAGGCGTCCATGTTCCGTGATGAAAGGACAAGTACTATTTAATACAATGGGATTATTATTTAAAACATTAAGCTATTTGTTAAGAGTCGATTTCTTTTTATTTTATGCTGTTCACTCTTAAGTTTAATAACAATATTCACAAACAAACTATGAATTGCTCTAACTACAGTGTGGAAGAAAAATGGCTCAGCACCAAGCTAAGTATGGCCCCCGACCCGGGTCATTGGCACGTCGCTCAATGGAAATTACCCAGCTAACGGTGTGCGGAGAGAGGGTAATTCCTGGGCGGACAGTTTGCGCTACCACCATAACTGCTGTTGCTAGTGCTCTATGCACGCGAATTCTCTTCTGCTTTTTAAATGAGTAGGAACTCCCTTCTTAAAAATGTCCCACATCAATTTGCTTTTAACACCATCAAATTCCTATCTATTATACTAGTCAACAAACTAGAGCTTGTTTCCTGTATCTAGTTTGTAATTGTATTACACAATCAACAAACTAGAGCTTGTTTCCTGTATCTAGTTTGTAATTGTATTACACAATCAACAAACTAGAGCTTGTTTCCTGTATCTAGTTTGTAATTGTATTACACAATCAACAAACTAGAGCTTGTTTCCTGTATCTAGTTTGTAATTGTATTACACAATCAACAAACTAGAGCTTGTTTCCTGTATCTAGTTTGTAATTGTATTACACAATCAACAAACTAGAGCTTGTTTCCTGTATCTAGTTTGTAATTGTATTACACAATCAACAAACTAGAACTTGTTTCCTGTATCCAGTTTGTAATTGAAGGAAAAATGGACAAGCCAGACGATCAAGAACTGCTTTTTCACCAGGACACTGTGTTGTTCCACACATTATAGTAGTAGTGCTAGTGACTTAACTCTATTTCAAATTTAAAAATTTGCCTTAGTGGGAAGCGCATTTCATCAAAGGAGAATTTCATTGACACTATCATACTGTTTTACTGAGTTTGAGAAATCCAAAGGAATGTAAAACGGCAACTCGATGGGAACTATGCTGATAAACAAAATCTATATTTTAAGCAAAATGTGTTTAACTTGTTTTCTTACCAATTTGTTAAACAAATATTTATTATTAAGGAGAGAGAGAGGAGAGGTTGAATCAAGATTGCTTGACATTTTTATTTTGGACATATTTTAGTACAAATTGTGAACGTAGAGAAACCATCATCAAGTACCCACTCTCGGGGCTGAGAAGGTACAACGTGCATCATTTAACGGAATTCTATAGCTTTCCGTTGGCGAGTTTATTTTTCTCATTTGGCATTTCCTATGCAGAATGACGAATATGAGGATAGACAGCCCGGTTGCATGCTGTCACGGGGAAAGACAGTCAGTTTTAATTGGATTATCGAATTGCCTTTCTCGTTCCATCAACCCTCGCCAACCACATCTCCCCAAATCTGTACTGGCCGTACTGCTTTGTGTCCTCAATATTTAATGGATACTTTTCGCGCTAGTTTCTCGATTTTCTACCAAGTAAAGTGCACGCAAGTGCTGCAGTTGATGGAAGTTGTCTGTCAAAGTGCCTGATCAAGAGTTCTTGTGGCGGTTTTGAGTTGATTACAAGCGAGTTATTAGGCAATATAATTCAATCCAAGGCTCAATGTTGTATTTATTGCCTTTTTACGGGATTATTCTGTTGTTTTTAAATACCTTTGTTATAGTCCTAGAGAATTTGGCTGATCCTTGCTGTGAGGTATTTCTTTTCCTGAAGTTGATACCTAACTTTGTTTTGATGAAGGTCGTCTCATCATCGGGACAATAGTTTGAATACTCATGTAATTTTTAGCTCAGCACGCACTTGGGTAATTCGAGAATGGACTAATTTCTAGAAAATAAGCAGGAAAAAGAAACATTTTAATGGTTCCTGTTTGCAAAATTTCTGATGCTATTTTCGTAGGCCATTACATTTTGTTTATATTTGTTTACAAGGGTTTTCTTATTTAAGTCAACTCTAAGGTTATTTGTATATTTAAATGTATTTTAAATTTTCTTTAGGAGTCTTAAACATTTTGCAATCTATTTGCTGGATGAATAGTACTTTCTAATATAGCTTATCCTTAAACATTGGTTTCCAAGGTCCTCCCTGGGAAGGACCTTGGAAACTCTTAACAGCTTTCTACTTGATTGTATAGATGCAAGCAATCCGATCTATAGGAAGTTTTAAATAGATAAGGCGAAAACGTGGAGCAGTTACAACACTTATAGTTTCCCGGGTAAGAGCATGCATCTCTCGACAGGGAACCGCGTAGATTCGACCGGGCTATCAAAGAAGGCCGATTAAAGTGTGATGCCTTTCTGATAGCATTTTACTTGTGTTAAAATCATTAATCTAAAAAAATATAAAACCATTTGGAAAACGTACAATCTCAGAATACAGATGTTTTCTATTAGGCCCGATATATCATGACCTGCAACTGAAATGCACCTCCAGCCATCTCATTCAGAAATTAAAACTAACAAGTAAATACATTTTTGTACTACCGTGTCGTAATGAAATTAATGCCTACCTAATTTTGCAACTGAAATATCAGTCTAAGGGCAATGGAATAAAACAATTGAATAATAGTGCTGCATAATAACTTTGTATCCCTACTTTACGTCGCTACCTTGCACCAATATTTTATACATTACAATTGAAAGTAACAGTCCAGCTATATCATACAATTCAATAGAATAAATTTACGAAGCTATTCAAGCAATGCAAATTACTTATTAATGTGAATAGTTATACTACACGATAAAATTAATTTCTTATACTTTATTAACAACAGCAGGATCTAAAACAACAACATTCTTCGAAAAATATTCTGCATTAGGAGCTTCCACAAACATTTTACATGACCTCCCTTGTGAAAACACTAACGTTTTTGCTACATATCCAACAAAATGTAGTACATACCTTCAGCTATGTGGCCCCATATGTGAGAGCACATTTTGTGAGTGGATTCTGGAAAATGTGTACAATGGATAAATAGACCCACATTTAATATTCTTCTCGGGCGACGCCTGTTCCACCTGCATGATTGTGTAAACAAAGCAATTTTGCTGGAGTATTGATAAATTTGACTTAGTACACAGATCCTCAAAAAATCGTATGAAAGTATCAATTCATGAAGCTCGGATGTAGATCGGAAATCCTCAGCGCAGAATACTGAACACGTTTCTTGCGCGGTAGGTTTATAAAGGAAACACCTGCAAACAGTTTTGTTTTCCCCAGGAGTGTTTTCGCTGCAGTTCATTTTGAGAAATCTGACAATTTCCTGATGAATATTATCAATGAGCCAATGAAGGCGTAATGCTATGCTGCTCCACTGCTTAGAAACGACCCATTTCAAGTTTTAGAAGAACTAAAGGCATTGAAAGGCATTGTAGGTCTAAAGTTTGTCTTCCTCTCTTCTTAGTGCTCCACGACATTGTCATTTTTCAGATTTTGAGACTGATAGCAACTACATAAGGTGGTTGCCAAGAGTGCTTAGAATCCTCCTCTACGATTCTATTCTCAAATGAAAAAAGTAAGTTACCTAAAGTACCTACGAATAATAAACTAATACTTTTCATTTTTTCTTGTACGTATTATTACATGGTACTAAAAGAAAAGATATATTTGAATGTCAGCTTATACTAGGGAAAAAATTCAGCTCGTGAAACAAGAAATAAAACTCTTGAAGCCTGAATTTGTTTTAAATCCACTTAAGACACTGCTTCTTGTTCACATTAAGCCAGAGTTGCGTTATATGCTTTCAGCGTGAAGTAATTTCAGCAGTGCAAAAGGTCACGGATTCGAGAACACTTAAATTCCTCGTTAACCGCTCGGCTAATAGATTGTAGTATGATATGTTACTAGTCTGCGCGCGACCTCAAACGTAACGAACGAAACAAATTCGCTCTACTTTGAACCCAGCTTTACCGAGTGCCACCGACACTGCAGGCACATAGTTTTGTAGCACATTGTCTCATTTACAAGATCTTGCAACAAATGGTGCTACTCTTGCGCGGATTCCTTGGGATTTAAAAGAAAGTATCGTGAAAAGGAAACATGAAGCCTATGTCAATGGCGCGGGATTACTGGTGTCAAGGTCCGAGTGATTTCATTCTGTCAGACTTGCAGCCGTAATTATAGGCTACCTTTATTATGTTAATAAGTTTGATTTGATTTATTTACGGACGCTCTTTAACAACTCAGGGCGTGAAACGGCCAACAAATTTTGCTCAGAGGCCTTTCTTTCAGGCTTGAGGTTCTTTTCCGAGCCGTAAATGTACGACACGGGACCCACGGCTTTGCTTCCCTTCCGAAGGAAGCCATACTTAGGATTTTTACGCCCGAAAAAATCCATCGGTCCTGGCCGGGTTCGAACCCGCGTTCTTGGGTGTAGGAGGCAAGTATGGTAACCTCTACACCACCAGGACTGACCATGTTAATGAGTTGATTGTAGTAATCATTACATAGACATAAGAACTGGGGAAGCAAAGTTATATTTATTAAAGTCATGAGTCGATAAGAATGTTTATTATGTCTGTATTTAATTTGACGATTCATAAAAACGTTTGCCATGAATTGATATGATTTGAGACATGTAAATGTATGCATAATTTTGGCGGGTAATAGTAATTTGCAAGAGGCATTGTATTTATTTCCATGTTTTGTGTTGACTTTAGTCACCTGTAAACCTGTAAGTAAGAGACGGAGAGAGCTATTGTATATGTGTAACCAAAGGACTGTTCGCCGGCATACCCTTTTTAACCCATAGCTAAGATAGACAAAAGGAAAAAAAAAACTTTTTTTTATTAATGGTCACGAGCTGGCAGAGTGTAGGAATAGCTAGATTGTCGGCAAAGATGGTAAAATAAAGAAATGTCTCTGATGGGATAATAGAACCAAACACAAGGAACACTCTTTGAAAGAAATGATTCTAAAAGGAATAGAAATGCCAAAATATAGACAGAGTGTTTTATAGCCGTCAGACATGAAAAGATCAAAATCAAAAGAACTATGGCGCCTAATCATGAGAATGAGAGCAGTAGTGATGGGAAATACTCATGCTTTTCCTCAGTAACTTAGTTACCAGATTTGGGAAAATGAAGGAAAAAATGGAATGGAAAATTGCCAAATTTTATTAAAAGAGAAGCCGAAATATATGACCGGTGCTACTTTCTAGGAAATCCAAGGCTGTGGGAAAAGTGTATGTTAGAAGGAGGAAAGTAATTTCAACCAATGGCCATCGCATAAAAATGAGCAAACGAGAAGAAATAAAATTAATATTTTAAGGTAGCCAATAATGAACTGATAAGTAGGAGACAAAATAATAAAAGAGGGAATTTAATATATCGTGGGTGTGGTTATGAAAGAAAAAGGTGAAACAGACGACGGCTTCCAAGCCCGGAAGAAACTTTTAGATTTAAGTCTGACTTCGGCCGTGAAAGCTTCCGACAACTCAAAAAGGTGAATGTCAAACGGCCGAGAACACGTAGGGCAGAGAAGTGTGGAAGACAAGAGAGACGGAGAGTGTGTGTCAGAGTAGTGAAAAAGCTGGTGTTAGTGGAATAGAGGAAGCCCAAAGAAGGTTGTGAGGAATTAGTAGTTGAATGGAGAACTGAAAATAACAGGTGGCGATAAATGCAAAAGTAACTAAGAACAGGGAAAGTGGGAAGATAGTACGAACAGGTATATATTGTTATTTATTAGTTACAGTATCGAGAGCAGGAAAAGACCAAGACGAGAGTCGTAAGGCAGAGTTTACAAGTGTGGAACATTATATCTAGTACAACAAAGCAAAAGAAGTGGCTAGACAGTTGCGATCATTCCGATGGTGTCTGGAAATTAAATAAACTGTGTGCGAAGGAGTCAATCTCATGTGTAATGCATTCCTTGTTCCCGTGGATCAAAAATGAGTCACAATAACACTCCAGTGAACCCTGAGACTCGTCGTAATAGAACTGGAACATTGAGAGCCGGCGGAACAGCAACACGACAACAGAACCTCCGCATCCCCCATACACACCTTTCCTAAGACAGCTCCACAAAACGCAACCAAGGTGGGGCATTGAAATCAACAAACACCATTAATAAATCAAATACATCCAATCTCCCACGCCTATGCCCGATTCCCCTAAAACCGCTCCAGACTTCATCTTAATTCTGTGGATCTGCGGCCTTTCATGTCGTAATGTTTTACTTCTTGTTATTGTCCTTTAAAGTGTTTTCAAAATTTTATGAAGTTATAACTAAAATGTAGAACAACTTTCTAATTTTTAAAAATATTTACTTCGAGAATTAATGCATTATTGATATTTAACAACTAAAAGTTAATATCTTACTTTAAACTCTCTGTTATATTTTAACAATTTTATCTTATTCTTTCATCCCTTTTCGCCTTACTGCGGAGCTTACTAATGACATGAATGACCTTCCATATTAATGAATATAACTTTTTGTTTGTTCAATATGGGTAACTTCATGCACTTTTCATATATCTGTTTAAGTTATGTATCTTTTTAAGCATCCCATATCTTGAAGATTTGCCCGATTGTGTCATATTTTAAAGTTTGTGTTTTTTTATCCATTTCTCTTCAATTAATCTGCGAATATGTCACAAACACATCAAAATGGAATATGCTCAATTACTTGCCGTAACTGGGTCACGATCTACATGGGTCACGATCTACACAGTGCAGCGTTCAATGAAAACCTGCCATTCTCTGTAAATGTTAAAATATTTGTTTACAATTACTTCTTTCATTTCTCCCCTCTTTATTCGTTTATAACATGAAATTCCTGAAACTAAAGCTCCAACTTATGGTTCACTGTAGTTAAATGTGGACAACGAAAAGTTTTTTTTTTTTTTTTTTGAGAACATTCTACAATTAGGAAACTCCTCTGTTGGTGTAGGGAAAGCAAAATTAGGGGCTACGTACATTTCTTTCCTTTAATTTTCTCTTATCATATTTTCATTACCGAATAAAAACTAATATTCATTCAATGCACAGTTATCAATACTTGTTCATGTTTATCTGTATAACTCTTGAAATAATCCAACCTTCTACACTGTTTTGAACTCTTGTATATGACCTGCTACTTCAATTATTTTTGTCAAATTAAAAGGAGAAAATGGAATGAACAGCAAGGCTAAAGAATTACATTTTTGAAAACTGTGTTTTAAAATTAGTTTTTCATTAAAAGCATGTTTAAATTTTTTCTTTAATTTAACTTAATTATAAGTGGAAGTTTTTATTCTATGAAGGATTCGGAAGATTTCAGGACCTCGAGAAACTTTTAAGAATTCGAACTAGAATTTGAGAAATTGGGATTTGCAGCACCATTATCTAAAGTGCGAGGTACTGTGTAAAGTAAATTTTGGATGAGACAAAAATGTGTAATGGAAGCCCGCTGCCTTCTATTTTCTCCCCCTCTTCCAATTTCTCTTCCCCACTCACTCGATATCGTTTCTCCTCCCACATGTAGTGCGACCACCCTCATAGTGTACATAATTAATATACCAAAACATGAAACATGACGTTTTCCGTTTATCAATCGTGTGAAAGTGTTACCAGCCTGCAGTTTATTTTTGCTTGCCTTGCTACACATTTGTGAAACTAATTCTAGGAATGTTTGAATGCATAAGCTTCGTGTTAATAATGCATCATAACATTCATAGCTTTGCTGTTGACTAAACTAAAATGCTAATGCTAGCGTAAGCTCATAATTACATATGAAATATGTTGTAGAATTATATGCATTGAGCACTAAAATGTGAACGTGTTTTGATTTGAAAGTATCCAAGCTATTTGAAATGATACTTTCCGGTATTCTTCAAAACAATTTAGCATACGTAAAACTGTGATGATTTAAGTGTTTCCTTTTTATCATCTTTGCCTTTTGCTCAAGTGTTAAAATACTTATTTTACATTTTAATATATTTCCTAAAAGCAATATTGTGGACATAAGCACCATTTTTGTTGTTCTATCCTATCCACACAGATTGCTTTGTTGTTCGCGCAGCGCACTCCACAAAAAGCTTAAGAGAGATGGAAGGAGAGCTATTGCAGTACTCTGCTAGTTCTGCACGTTGTTTTCCTTAGCCAACTCAGATACAGCTCAATTCTCATATCAACATAACATAAATAAGCAGTTGTTTAAATATAATCTCATTTACAGGGGGGGACCGTATTATATAGACTTGGAGATTACAATACTGCGCAACTTAGCGAGTGGCTAAAGATATACAGCTAGGACATGCTTCCCTCTTTCTTTATTTAAGGCACGCTAAGATATGAGATAAAGAGGAAATATTCATAGTTTCTGCTCAATCTTTAATGCAACGCTGAAGAATTACCAGGTATCTCGTTACTGTGTTCCTGTTTTATACGAAAGCGATAACACTGGAGTAAATCCCCAAACTCGGTGGGATGGAGCCAGGTTATGCAGATCTGTCCCGCACCTTACAATTAATTTTAACATGTTCGTATTCTAATTTAGGTCTATTTTTCAAAATTCTAATTTTTATAAACACGTTGATATAGAACCCTTGAGCATATGCTGTTCATAAGGCAGCACATATATCATATTCTAGGCAACTTTTAAACTTATAAAATTGCAATATTGTACATAGAGATACCATTTTACAACTATACTATGTTACGACATTCTTAAAAGCATGGATAAAACATGCAATTATTGTACCGTCTCGTTATTATGAAGGACTATAAGCTGTAAGAAAAATATATGAAAATAAAATAATTATAAGTGCAATAAATTGGAAATTAAGATTATTACAAATACTGTTTATTTTATAACAGCTACTCGTTTTATATCAATAGCTGTATTTACATATTACGCTTAGTTAAAATCTTTGTTATATTGATCCCACAAAAATTCGATAACTTGTTTTCTAAATTTATCTGTTTTTTCCCCTCATTTTATGCTATCTGGTAATGCTTATAATCTTTAGATGCTGCATAGAGAAAGAGAGAATAGAAATTTTGTTGAATTGGATATTTTTACATTTTATATTTTATTTGCTGGTCTTATTTTGTAATTATTTTATTTATTTTTAATTGTCGTTAATCTTTATTAACAGATTTCTGCATAAATATAGTCATTTCGTTGTGATTGTTGTTAGTGCCTAAGGCGAGACCATAAAATGGTGTTCCTAAAGAAATCAATTGCATTACGCACTACTATTCGCTTAGGCACCGAGAAAGAATTTCCATTTCCAATGTACAAACTTTATTCAGTAAGAATATGTCGATGACCTCGGTCTTTTAACATGTAAATATTACAGCAATACAAATAAATAATATATTTAACCTTCATATTCACATTTAGCCCGTAATCATTACTTGTAAGTTTAGATAGCCATGAAATCGCGATCTTGTATCTTCGTTTTGAATGTTATTTAATGTAAATTTTGTGCTGTCGCAGCTTCGCCTCACATTTTAACATCACGTAAGTCGAAAAAGAAAAGAATAACACTTTAGGAAATTTTTCCATAAAAAATCTATTCTTTTTTAAATTTTTATTTAAGTTTTTTTGTTTTCTTATTTTGTTTGCGGAATCTCTAATCGTTCCATATATTGCTCATTACATATATTTTAAACACAATTTATATAGGTAAGTTTATAATGTGTCGAAGCATTGTTCATACTGCTGGTTTGTTTTTTAGGGGTCATAACTTTCAGGCTATGATTAATTTCCAACATGGGAGATTTTTTTTACTTTTTATGATCTATGTGGAGCTATGTCAATGTGCTCTAATTAATTAATTCTACGTACCTAAATGGATATGTATATTATATGTATAATTAAATGAAAAACAAAATTTTTGTTTTGTTTTGCCGTTAAATACCACATCTTTACTTTTGTTTATATTTATTTATTCATTAACCATCCTGTCGGCATTTCAATGACTTTTTGTATTATTTACATTTTCTGAGTTAGAGTTGTCCATATAAAATATAACGATTAATCAGCAAATAGAACTACATTCCCTTAAGTTTTAGATACAATGTACTAAAAATAACAATGATGCTAATACTTATCGTAGAACTCCATAATTAACATTTGAAGTGTTACTTCTTATTTGCAAATGCTCTTTTTTATTATACAGATAATTTGAAACCACTTTAATTGAATTCTTTTCACACCTGCCTCATCTAATTTATTAAGTAGTGTTTTATGATTCACTGTATCAAAATTTTTTCTCCCCCAATAGGTTTTTGCCTCCTCTCGAGAGGAATGGAAGCTCTGACTGTAGTACCGAGCAGTTTATTTCCGCTTTTTGCTTCTAGGACAGCGGTGAGAAAGCCCTACTTTGTAGAGAAGTGAAAGTGGTAATTCCCCAAGCATGTACTCTGTGGCGGGTCATAGGAAGATCTGCCCATTCATCCCGGATACGACTCCCACAGTATGGCGACTTCAGGCATCTGCATTTCATTAACATACTTAACACGAAATACTTTCTTAAGCTCAGCCCTTATTTACATAAACAACATGAAAACAAAAGACAAGGGAAACTGCTGATAACTTCTTGTTAAAAGTATGAACACGCTACCTACCATCTGTCCTTAGATAAATCATGACGTGGTGTCAATGTCTGTATTTATTTAAGGTCCCACATTTCCGATCATATTATCTAGGTCAGTACGATATTCGTCCCCTCTCACTTTCTCTTTCAGCTATGCATTTGAAAGACAGTTATAATCACCATTATCTTTGTACTCTGCTACTTTGCTCCTCCTATTTCTTCCATTTTAGATTCTGTTCGTCTTGCATTATTTTTCAACCACTTGAGTATTCTATTCAGCTGAACCTGTACCTTTTGTAAGTAAACGAAAAGCACTGGACAATGTTAGATGTGTATTTTATTTTGATGAGCCAATTAAGAAATTTTGTTCCAAATTCTAATTAATTATTTTTGTATTTTGTAATCCTTTTTGAAGTATTGTTATGCAGTACTAGAGGGTCACAAAAACCATTTAAATATGTTGCTTATTGCAGCTCGGAAGATCCCAGTTTCGATTCCTGATACCTATTTGGAAATTTTTCCAAATTAGGGACCCGAGGACAATTAGGGAGCTACCTGAAGAAGAGGCATCTTCCTTTCGATGGCAATCGGCGGGGGGTGACTATGATGATCACAATCCCTGCAACAATGCACTCTACCAATTTCACAAGACGGAGGCAGTGGTCGTCGAGTCAGACCTTGGATCTCTGAGGACTGCATAGCCAAAGAATTGTTTATGATATAGATGTGCATTAAACTAAAATAACATACAATAGAATTGGTTCTTAATATTATATTTTATCATTTTGCCTAAATGTTTAAAGTATTTCAGAACGATAAAACTGTGACGCAGTGTTCCTTATTATTAAGGAATCGGGAATTTAGCAATTCGCAAAATTGTAAAAATGTTCAAAAAATTTAAACACTTTGATTAACATGTTTTAACTAACGTGAAACATGTTCTCTATCAATTTCACTCTAAAATCGCTCGTGAACTTTTTGAAAATTAATTTCATTTATATTTCCACTCGCGAACTTGCAATGCTCTTTTAGTTTAAAGATTTTTTATATTTAAATAATTATCTTTAAATGAATATTCTAGTTAATACGAGTACCAGAAAATAATATACATTGTGGAGTTTCTTAATATTATACGTTTATTTGGCAAGTGGGACACTATACAAAAATCGTGTTTTCTTTAAACCACCTTAATAAATTAAATTTTAGAATTACGTGCACAAAAATATACAAATGCTCAATATAGTATGCTATTTCAAAGTTTTTCGTAAATTTTTCCATTTTATCTAATAGTGTAACGCACATGCTGCTATAAATAAATTAACACAAAAATATTTAATGTATCTTTTCTATAAAAAAAAAAAACCGACTACCAGTGAACTAATTTTCTGTAAATTTGTTACATACATTTTTCATTATATGTAATGCACACATTTGAAAACAAAATCAACTTGTGAAAAATATTCACCATTATTTTTTATAGTTATAATTTTTAAAAGAATGCGCCACTCAATATAGCATTTTTAAATAATTAGATTTTTTAATGTACATGAAATACAAATATGTTCACGTCTATAGATTTATTTTTTATAAAAAATGTGCATTATATGAATAAAACTTAGACTTGCAGAAAATGTCCAAAAAGGTTTTTACTCCTGTATTTTGATACCCTCCAGTATCCAGTATCCAGCCTGGACATGATTTAAACTAAGAAGTATGCTGGAAAGAACTTCCTCCCCCAGGATGTGGCAGGAGAAAGAGAACTTTCCAGTAAGGGAGACGAATAAATTCAAAGATAGTCTAATTTAATCAACAATAACTAGAAATATAATTCACACATAATTATTCACCCTGAAGATATATGTTTTTGTTAAACAATGGCAATATAGCTTTTAGAAGCAACAATTTTTAAATTAATGGCATATAATATGCAACAATTTCTTTTAAGAATACAAAACAATTAACAGGTTAAAATACTATAAAATCTCATATTAAGCAAAAATGAAATACATTTATTGCTATGCTCAAATAATAATTTCAAGAGCATGACTCGATAATAACATTTTGAACTACGTATGAAGAAAAAAAACTTAAAATTTACATTATAAAGGCACTAATAACACTATAGTACACTGTTAACAAACCTTGGGTAACTGGGTCGGGCAAACTAAGAAAGCTTCGGACTAACCAATTTAGAACAAAAAAAAAAAAAAAGAAAAAGAAAAAGAAACGAAGACCATCTGTTCATCCCTCTGTACAGCAACGATCTCTTGTTAGCAACGGAAAGAGGAGCGCATAAGCCAGAAAGATTACCCCACACTCTTCTAAAAATGCCTTTACCTGTCCCAACCAAAGGGAACTGAAGCCCAGTGAACGAAGCTTTCTGACGTGGACAAGGAAGGAGAGAATGAGGCGGGAGGGATGAGGAATAATGAAAACGACATCAATATATTTTCGCTCTTTGGCATGTTTTCTGATGGGCACTATTAGTGGTTTCCTGCATATTTATTATTATTATATATAATAATAATAATAATAATAATAATAATAATAATAATAATAATAATAATAATAATAATAATAATAATAATAATAATAATAATAATAATAATAATAATAATTTTTCATCCTCTTTGCTCCTCGCTGTTCTTTTCTATCATCTTTTTTTCTGGGCACTTTTTATTATTTTGAACTATGCTTATTGAATCCTTGTCTCATTCAGTTTTTGCAATGCTTTAACACACAGGACTAATTTCCATTTTCCTTAGAGCTTTGCTCCCTGTTAAATTTCCATCATTGAAGCAATCTACTTCCTTATTAACAGCTGTTTTTACTGTTGGCTTGATTACAAAACATTTATTCCAAATCAAGGAATTTAGAGCATATTTTACATTTTGGGATTTCCCATGTTAAACATTTTTCATAAAATTATAGGTTGCGTAGATTTCTATAAAAGGGTCAATTGTTTTCAATATTTTACTTTGGGGGAGGGGGGTTCATTCTGGTCCCTTATAGTAGCTATGAGCTGTGGATTTTTTAATTTTTTTATTATGTGTTATTTTTGTAGTAACTGCAGATAATTAGAGTTATGTAGTAATATTAAAAAATCAAACTGACACCAACTTTATTCCCAGCGATGTAAAAACAACTATGCGATATGTCTTGCAATTTTCAATATATATTATAAGGAAAAACATACCCCTATCCAAACCCAACCTAACTTTCCACTTCTGGTAGAATATTTTGTACTTTTAATCTGAAGCAATTATAAAATGGAGGCGGTTTACATCTTTTACTTGAGGTAACAAAATATCAAACGAAGTACGAGCTCGTACGTGGAACAAAATGGAATGTGTATTCACGAAATGAACCTTTTAGGAAAAATGTTTGGTCGAAAGTTAATGGCATCCATAAGCTTCATGAATAAGCTTCACTTATGAGCAGGTTTTTATTTTTATATCTTTAACCAATACCGGGAATAAAGCATGTTGTGCTTAAGTTTATATATTTGTAGTCGTAGTGTAAAAGATAAAGTAATGTTTAAATGCAACTGCTAGCCCACTAGAAACTGAAAATAAACATTCACCGTGAGATAGCACCCATTTCTCAAAGGCAACTACAGCGGCGAAGCTTAATTGCATGACCAGGTGCAAAAAATTCTTGGAAATTGTGGGTCGACAGTTTCATTTAGCTGGTTAGTTGAGACCAGTACATATAGGGGAAGGTAGGGCAGAATAGGGCAGCACAGCAGAAGCCTTTAGTTTCTCGGTAAAAGTTGTAACCTACAGACCTTTCCTGAATATCATGGCAACAGTTTGCCGCCATCCGTTGCACACGTCTGAGCTAATTTTACGCCAAGTGATATTTTGTGACTCATTCCTCAGTGTTTCTGGTATCACGCGAGAGCAAAGATTCGTTTTATTCTTTTCCTTCTTCATTAGACTTAATAATCTGTTTCGGCTCCAAATTGTACTCGAACCACTTCTTTCTTGATCTATCTTGATTTCTCCTACTCAAAATTGACTGTAAAACGTAAATTTAGAAAGTCTATTGTCTACATGTTGCCAATTTTTCCCGTGAGTATTATTTTCTTTGATTTGTCTGTTTCTAAATATAGCCGGACTTTGGCATTGTGTTTTTATTTAGTTTTGTATCATCAGTTATAGTTCTAAGAAATTTAATTTCTATTGATTGTATTCCGAAGTATTTTACTTAATGCCTAAGTTACCGATCGATATGTTAGGGTTCACATTCCTAAGAACTTGTGTAATTTTTATTATAGAGCACTTGTAGACTTTTAAATTTTCTGTCATGTAATATTTAAGCTCTATTACTTTCAACATAATTTTTCCTACACCTAAAAGTGTCTTTTATGGTAGATCTCTTCTGCATTTTCAATGTAATTAAATTTCACTTATCTTATAAGTGGCTCATTTCGTATTTTTTTACAGAATGGTAAAATGTGGGTCCTGATGATCTAGTGGTAGCCTTAATTCCTCGTAAACTCAAGATCGCGGGTTCAATTTCGGCTATGAGAAATGGATTTTTTCGGGCATAAATATCCTAAGTATGCTTCATTCGGAAGGGAAGTAAAGCCGTAGATAAAAGAACTCATGCCTGAATAAAGAGGCCTCTGAGATAAATTTACCGGCCATTTCACGCCCTGAATTGAATGAAATGTTGATGACCTGAGATGTTTTAGAGCGTCCGAATAAATCAATTCAACAATTCAACAGAATAGTAAATATATATAATATTAATGAAAAATAAAAATAAAGAAACACTATTAACAATGTAACAAATTAACACTCATAATAAAAGTAGATAAAGATAAAACACAGAGAAAGAGTCACAATTGAAATTGCAATTTCAAGTGTGGCTCTTACTCTGTGTTTTATCTTTATCTACTTTTATTATTAGTGTTAATTTATATATATATATATATATATAAAACAAAAAAGACGAAATCTGTGCAGCTCAGTTGTGTAAATAGCTCGATAGGATTAAAAAAAGGGAGACTGGAGGATATCATCTAACTCAAAACGAAAATTCAGAATACAATGGCCAAGGAATGCTGGGACTTTGTCTCTATTTTTTTTATTTTTATTTATTTATTTATTTATTTATTTTTTTACAAACGGTAGGAGGTTGAAATTTTGTAATATTTCATCAAAATAGATTGGGCAGAGGATTTGTGAACGAACATTATACTTAAGCCTAAGAAAATTTGATACTACATTGAAAATGATTACAATTATTTGTTTCTTATTTATAAGTATAATTGATTATACAATACTTTTTGTGGTAACTCGTGCAATAAATCTCGCACAATATATTTAATCTTCTTTGCCAAATAGGCTACATACAAGCTCAATGGGTTAGGCTTTTTAATTGTGATGAAACGGCGTTAGCCATGAACTCTAAAAGCCCGAAGGCCTGTCAAAATCTACTCAAAAGGGATGTTGCAAGGCTGGAACACGAGAGGGGAGAAAAGCTGAATCCTGATATGGCTTCTCTGTTGTTGGAACACATACATGTACGTAATATCCAGGAAAACGGATGCAACAAGAGTTCCAAACTGAATATTCTCCTACGCTTTCGTAGAAGTTTTAAATACGTAAACATAGCAACGTTTGTTTTTCTTGACTTCCTCACAGTGTTAGTTACTTCCAGTTCCCTTAGAGTATCACTTATACGGGTACATATGATTACAAACAAGGTTTTATATAGGAGTGCAGTATCATCTCCCCCTATTTTACTTGTGCTAATTCATAACTTAAACTATCTCAGTGACTACTGCTACTATTAAAAAACATTTTTCTTTTAATGCCAAAGAAAAGTTTCTATTTGATGAATTTGTAAATGTATAATTGAAGATGTCTAAGTGATACAATAAATCCGATTTTCTAAGGCTGTGTTCTCTTCCACGAATCTCTGCATTATTTAAACCCAAATACTGCTGTTGCTACAGTCGAAAGCATAAAGTATTTTGGTTTAAATTATTATTAAAATATTAACAAACTCTGGAATAAAAATTATTTTCTAATGTTGAAGACATATTAAAGAAGACCTTACTTAAAAATGCGCACAAATACACCAAATGTATAATTCCTAACAATAATATTAAAAATTAAGAACCTTAAAATACATTCTTAAAAACAGTAAAGAAGAAACTTAAAGAACTGTTTTCGTATTTAATTTGTTTAGATCAGGAATTAAAAAAATACAAATGCCTGGATTGCTATTATTTCTCTTCTATAAAATTACCGATGTATCTTTAGTTTTAAAGATATATATAGCAGATCTAGGAACTTTGATTTATAAAAAAAACAAAACAAAAACAAATAAAGTTTATGTGCGCATCTTCAGCGCGCACACACACACACACACACACACACACACACATTTGTAAAATTGCTTTATTAAACAATGCTTAAACATAACTACTCTCAGAAAATTTGTTTCCTATAACTGGTACCTTAACATAATTTACGACGACTTTCAATCATTGTCCTCCAGTATTTTAATTTTTAGTTATACCAATCCTTGGATTTAGAGGCAAAAAAACTTAACGTTTTTTTCAAATCTTCAAGATTATCGAAGAAATATTGCCTTGGACCGAAACAAAGCTTAAGTCAGAGGGCGCAATACCTGAACTATATGCTGAGTAACGGTATTGTTCTTTCTAATTCTTGGAGCATTATCTTGTTGCAGTATAGCGCACTTTTTGTTTATTTGGGGGAGGATAAAGTAGCCTTAAACATTGATTGAACTCCCGTGCAGTTGTTCACAGTGCAACTCAGCGTCAACTCCACGACCGTTTGGGACCAGCTGAAAATCACCTTTTCCTCATTGACAAACCACTAACTGAAGTTCTTTCTCACGGGTTACCCATCTCAGAATAAGAGAAAATTTTCATCACGTGTTCCAATACTTTTCTAAATTTGATTGTCTAGGGGAGTTCTAAAATAGTTGTTTGCAAATATCAACTAACTAGCTTGGTAGCTTCGTAAGGATTTACTCTTCAGCCTTTATACACTGTGTTGCTTACCTACAGATACTTCACAAGTACTGACGAGTGACTCATATTTTCTATAACTGGAGGTCCTTCAGCGCGCGACTAGTGTCTCCAGCACTGAATCTCCGAACTAGTTTGATGCTATTTCATACTAATCATCTTGATATATTTTTTCAGCTGCTAACTAGCACTGAAACCTTCTCTCCAAAAGAATCCAAGAATAACGCGAAGTGCTATTTTGTCTTGACACGTATTTGTTATATTTGCAGGATATCCTTAATATATAAGCTAATACTTATATTTAAATTCCTTTATAATTATGATTTAAAATAATATCTTCAAACAAATATAAACAAATCATTCGCTGTCTAGTAACTCAAGAGACAAATGAAGGGGCAGTTTATAGACAAAAACTTTGTGGCCATCCCAATTATCCAAAAGTAGATTAAAGCCTCATAACTTTTCCAGTGTTTGTTTGTTGATTTGTTTTATTTATGGACACTCTTTAACACCTCAGGTAATAATCGTCCCATTCATTTCAGGGCTAAAACGGCCGGTAAATTTTACTCAGAAGCCTCTTTTCAGGCTTGACGTTCTTTCTGCCGTAAATCTACAACACGGGATCCACGGTTTTATTTCCCTTCCGAAAGAAGCCATATACGCCATTTTTACGCCTGAAAAAACATTGAACCTGCGATCTTGGGTTTACGAGGCAAACATGGTTACCACTACACCACCAGGACAGACAGACATGTTTGGCATTACATATAAGTCGGTTGGTCATAGCTTAACACCTGAACCAAACTCACTTGCTTTTGTATGGAGGCTCTTGGTTATATTCAAAGCAACAGACAAAGAGAGAAAATAAGCTGGTGTATTTAGAGTGTTAACTTTGTCATTTAGCTATTATGTACAACGATGCTACGTTTTCATCACATGTGGATTCCTGCAAATTCACATCTGTTGTTCTCCAGAGATGTAGTCAAACTTTTGCTGTATTTTGCATAATTCAGCTCGAAACAAATACAGCTGTTGGTATTTAAAGAGAACGGAAGGCCGATTTATATAATATAAATAGCAGAATATCACAAGCACTGCAGCTCGAGAGAAGTTTAGCGCAGTGCTGCTGTATTTGTTTCTGACGTTCTTTGTAAAAGAAGTTTTTATTTCCTCCACTTCTCTCTGCATAATTATTCAAATGAACCAGGAGCAGCGCGCAGAAGAGAGCTTTTGTTCTTAAATACCTTCATACCCTATTCTCCCTGCAAGTAGTGGTATAGCAGCGTATGAATGTTATGTTAAACTTTTCTGTTAAATTTTAAAACAGGGGAGTTTTTTTAAAAAAAAAATACTTCGTTTTATTAACAGTTTTAATGACGTTTACAAACAATTTCTTGAACGCATTCAAACATTCACTAAATTTCCACTTAACTTGGCTTTGCCGATATTTATAAATATACTAGTTTGTGTAGAAAACGAATGGTCACAAATTGCATCAAAGCATTATTTGATGGATTTCCTTTGACAGTTTTTCTTCCGATAAGTTACACGCTTTGTAACGTGAGAAACTGATAAGTGAATAATTTCATCTAAATCATAATATATTACAATAATGTATTGTAAAACCTTGATTCCGATTTTATGACCCAAAAATAATAAAATTATACAAATAAAAGTAACATGTACTTATATTTATTTATAAAACCTTATCTTTTAGAAAAGTTAAATTTACAAGTCCGAAATGTTTTAAAATATTAACCTATATATTGCTATTTGAAATCCATTAATCACTCTAAACAAAAATACTCCACTCAGCATAAAATAAAGGAATGTTAACCATTGATGGCTTATCACACACAATTTCAGTAACAAATTATATACATTTTAAACTTTTCAAATCGCAATTAGTATCTTCTATTTATGTTCAGAATATATTTATATAACGTAAAAGCTTTACTCAACAATCAAAAACGTTATTAGTACATATTAAAATAAGTGAAATCATTGTTGATGAATTAGTTAATGCTGCCGTTTACCATTTAGTGTTACCAATCTTACTATTCCAGTCCAGTATACAACGTAGGTTCGATTAACACATTTACCAACTTGAATAGATGTAATCTGTAATAACTGACTGTTAATCTACATTTTTCAAGATATGAAATTATTGTTATCTTCTTCTTGGCACTCTACAGTCCTGAGTGAGCTTTGGCCTGCCGCAGCGACCTCTGCTTCCTCTACCTCCGCCTCACGACTTCATAGGTAGAGGGCAGTATTACAGGGGGGTATAGACCAACATGCCAACGCCATCTTTCCATCAGGCAGCTTCCCAATTATCCTCACGAGGCTGGGTAGACTCCATTCCAGACCTCTCTAACACAGAAAAATTCCTAAGTTGGTATCGAAACCGGGCCTCCCGGCCAGCAGCCAACAACGCTAACCACTAGACCAGGGAGGTGATCAAACTAGTGCTATAGTATGATACAAATTAACTTTAATATATAAGCAAGATACCCAACAAGTGGAACTTCTGTGATTGATGCAAATAATATGAACATTTTCTTAGCTGTTGCAAATAATTTTACCACATCAGCATAATATTCCAGGTTTTTCGAGAGCGCTATGTAGTGCACGTGCAATATATATTAAATGTGTCATTTTAGGATAGAGAAGTTGTAGGAATTTATTTACTTACTAGAATAAATGTTTCTCTCTTCCCCACCAGGCCACAAAATGTACATTGCATTTCAAATGCTACACAGCAACATTTGCTACGTACTTCCTTCCTTCCTTCCTTCCTTTCTTTTTTTTCTTTTTTCTTTCTTTTTTTTTTTTTTTTTTTTTTTTTTGATTATTGTTTAACGTCCGTTTTTACTACTGAGGCACCACAGGCGGTGAACTCTGATGATACATGAGATGAAATGATAAATTGGGAAAGGATTTTTTTTTTAAAGAAGTAAGGGTTCCAGGCCTAAGTTTGGGGTACCTCCCCGGCATTTGCCAGCTATCAGGACTGAGGAAAACCTAGAAAAACCCTAGTCAGAACCCTAGACCTCCCGCTCACGAGTCCGCGGCTTAACGACCTCGGTCATCTCCTTTCCACTTGACACCGAAGCCCAATCCTATCATTGGCAAGGCAGAAGCTTATTGTGTGTAAAACATCTTCCTGTCAAGTAGTTACACAGTTCTTGTGTAGTGTTCTGTAGAATGTTTATAAAATCTTCAGTAGCAAGCTTCTTCACGGGTATGTTACAATCCACAAAAATAGTTGTTAAAATCTGATATTTGTTTGTGAAGAACGATGATGAACTATTTCCAAACAGGAGTTTTTGGCGGTTCTGTGATGCAACATTTCAAATCGAATTGTTTGGTGTTTTGTCATGCTGCAATGTTGTACATTGAACCGCTTTTTAGTTTCCATTTTAACTTCACAAACTTTATAGAAAAATGTGTCATCAATGTTTCTCTGCTATATGCGCACAAATTCTTGCAATTTCACCTGACCATTTGTTGTAGGCATCTGGACTGAGATTACACATCACTCGCTGAAATCATCCAAGTCACAACATAACGTGACCGAAAATTTTCCATTATGTTATAAAAATCTTATCGCATCTTGTGTATACGAGTGAATAAAGGAGATCAGTGGATGAAACCTGCTATAATTGAGAATATTGCTCCTATTGACAAGACGTAATGGAAGTGTGCCACTACATAATAAGAGTTGCACGAAAAGGGAAAATTCTGGCATTAACAGAAGAATAGATATCATATTTATAATAAAACTGGCAAGTATATTTTGATGTAACGTTATGTCAGAGCATTTAAAATAGTTTAATTTAGAACCTATATTTAATATCCGTGCATTTACTATCTATTGTGAGATAATTTGAGTTACGAACTGCCCAAGCTCAGCTACTGGCATCCGCTGCCGGAAAGAGAGATTGATTGATTGATTGATTGATTGGATGATTTATTTATGGATGCTCTTTAACATCTCAGGTCATCAGCGTACCATTCAACTCAGGGCGTGAAACGGCCGACAAATTTTGCTCAGAGGCCTCTTCTTTCAGGCTTGAGGTTCTTTTTCGTGCCGTAAATGTACTACAGGGGACCCACGGCTTTACTTCCCCTCCGAAGGAAGCCATACTTAGGATTTTTAAGAAAGAGAGAGATATAGTCGCCTCGCATAAGTTGTTTTTATTTTACTATCTATATTCTTACTGAAAGCATAACAACATTTAAAACTTATAATAATAAATACTGACCTATGTTATAAGAAATTTTGAAAATGAAGCCCATTGGCGGCAATAGTTTGCCGACATGTACATAGGAAATTCCTCTATTTCATCTAACTCAACAAGAACATGACGATTAGGATTACGTTATTTGTCATTGAGAGATCCTGTCTCTCGTAATTTTTTAACAAGTTGGCGAATACGGTTTCTCTACCTGTAACGCGATTACCAGGATATTATTTTTTATTTTTTTGCAAATCACCCTACCATTTCTCCGTAAATAAAAAAGAGATGTTTTTACATATGTATCGTATGTAAAATCTGTTCAAGACTATATTTATATATTGACATAACTAAAGAACTGGCACACAATTTATACATATTGAAAGCACTGAGTAATAGACAAATGCACAGCCGCTCGCTGAAAAAAGCCTGCCTCTAACTACAAGCTACTACCCGCCCCATGCATTATATGGCCTTGATGGCTGGCTTCTCCAATTACGCAGCTGCACTCTACCGATCCATAACTAAAATAATCTCGGTGTATTGTCACAAATACAGTGACAATAACAAAATTATACTAAATATTATATTAAAGTAAGTTCAAAATTAAAGATGTCGCAAGTATGTGCGCGCGCGCGTGCATGTGTGTGTGTGTAAATGCAAAGGAAATACACGAGTTCCTGCTGAATGGCATATAGAGTAATCCATGCGACATATAGTTAATTGGGCGACAATGATGTGCAGCAATAAGATTGGTTATATGGATGCAGAACATTCGAGAAAACTGTGTATGTCGGGGATGACACATTAGATCATATACATTAGAGTTGTTCGCGAAAAGTTCCTCTCTTAGCTCTTGGTCTCTCTCAGCTCATCTTTGATTTGGCTGCGTCTGCGCTTTGCTTGGTAACTAGTGCTCCGGCAGATACTTGCTGTGCTGTTGTTAGACATCTCTCTTTGCACTATATGACATTCTTGATCACTGTCTTCATTAAAACTCAATGCTTTACATTTTATATCTAAGAGTTGCTCTAATCCGTTCTTTCTTAACCTTTTAACATCTCAGCTACGCTTCTATACCATGCGCACAGAAGAATTGTGTCATATTTGGTGGAGGCGCCGGGTCCTCTGTTCGGTTTTTTGAAGGCCTATTTCGATTCCGGCATTTATAATACTAATTCGTGACAGTACATGGAAGCAAGTTACATGATACACTTGATTTCCAGAAGAAATTGAAACGACGGAAGACGCTCCTAATTGGGATTGTGTTGATTTTTTTCTAAAATAATGCATTCATTTTATAAGTTTCTTTAATGAATAATGAACGCAAACACCCATTAGACTCTTTTTAATTATTAAATATATAAATTGCAATCTTCTGGTTCAAAACCCTAATTTTTAACTCTTCGTGATTTTTTGCTACAAGAATTTATTTTAATAGACTAAGGACAGCGAGTTTTCAACTTCTAAGTTCGATGGACAATTTAAATATTTATTTTGTATTCGAGATGGATGACGTTCCAATTTCTTGTTCGTGGTGTCGAAATTTGAATATCTGCTCTCACAAATATAGCAATAGTTTGCGTCAAACCACAGGAATACCAAAAGTATGCTGACCGAAGCACTATGTAGATTTTATAGAAGTTTTACATGTAAGTAGTATTCCACATTTTCTTGTGATACATTAATATCTTAAAACGTGATCAATAAAATCATTTAACCAACAGAATATGCTTACTTAGGTACTTAGAAAACCTGATTTAGTTTGCTGTTTTAACAAAATTCACAATGGCAGAATGTGTACGGATACAAATAATCTAACACAATACGTCGCAGTAAGATTATTAAGCCAAGATTAACCTTGTTTAAGGTGAGAGAGGCTAATATGTATTATGAGAAAAAGAAAATATGGCTTCCGGCGCTTTATTGCTTCTGCGAAGAGAAGACTGGAATGAGACTCGAGAGGAGCAATGACTCTATCGTGAGACGCACCTGCCCTCTTAAGTAGCAATGACTCTGCTTTATATAAAATTAAAGTAACTGCACATTGCGGAAGAAAAATACTTTATACCCATACAGAATTATTGACCTAAATATTTCAAATATTTCTGAAACAAAAACGCTATTAATATGTTGCTTTCATCCAAATGAAATTCAAGTAAGGGCTCATCAATATAACCAGCTAAAAATTGAATAAAAAAAACTATTAGAAAGTGTATTTTAGCACAAATCAACATTTTTTTTTCAAATGGAATGTCTATTGCAAGAAAATAAAACTAGATGAGATTAGAGTGCCAACGATATAATTCTAGGCCAAATAGTTGACCAGATATCGCCATATGTATTACTCAAACTTTCAAACCCTTTTCAGAGAATTCCTATGATCATCAGAGAAAACGTATTTGCATTTTAAGGCAAAAATAATACTTGTTTGTTAGCACTTTCTCTACAATTTAGAAAAACTATCAACAATATGCTGCTTGAGTATAAATGCTTTGTCCTCGTCATATGAAACCTTTTAGTTGTCTATACTGGAAATGTAACGCACATAAATTCAATGAATAATCAAGAACGGGAAGAAGAACACTTATAGCAGGAATGTGCAGTACATTTCCAGTCTAGTACCTAAGCAGTTAAATGGGGAAATTACTCTTTAAAAGTTTCGTATTGCTAGTGCTTGGAAGCTTAGAACTGTCCAGAATAAACTGCTACATGCTCTTTATAATTCCTAGAAAGTAGTCAATATGCAACATGTATTGTATTTTGTCTAATGATAATGGAAGTTCTGTAAATAGAACCAGAGTCTCCGAGCCCTACTTATGACCATATCTCAAACTCCTTGTCCTAGAATCACGGGGAAAAGGGGGGGGGGGAGAAATGACGTTATAATTTCATCAAGAATTATTTTCTTGAAATTAACAGACATTGTTTGATTTGAAGTATGTAAATTTTTGCCTCATAAGCGTTTTATAATAATTTGTGGAATTGGCGAGCCCTTCTGTAATTTGCATTTTAGTGAAAACAGCACAAAAATAACAACTCTCGTTTCAGATATATCTGTGGTAGTAGTTTTTTAAGTGATTCACTCTGTATAGTTAAAATATCATACCACGAGGATAACGTAGCATTTAATTATGAAAAAATTGTGAAAATGAACATTGTTCAAAATTCAAATGTAGTATAGAAAAATGAATACTATGTTTTAATCAATACTGCGACTTTATACTATCCTAAAAAAAATGTTTTACGCCTTCACACATTTGTGTTATTTATTTTTGGTACTTGTCCATTAAAGAATACTGCATTTCTCTGACAGAATGAAATAAAGATGAGTATATCCCCGTGTCCTTGACTCCTCGTAAATAATGCTTATGCAGCCGTTGGCCATTAGAAGTGCTGAATTATCCAAGACTTTGTCGCTTAAGGCATTTCTGTAGGGATATCTTTCAAGGGGAACTAATACTTCATGACAGAGTGAAATAGGCATCGGTCTTACAACTATATTTGTATATCATTCACAAACGTGCGCAAGCATATAACTTGTCTCTCTTTGGTGATCTATAAGTTAGGTATAAATTCTTTTCTGCATGTGTTACTCAACACCTATAGGATCTCAAACTTTGCTTTCGTAGAAATTTCAGTGTTTCTTGTAAAAGGATACAGGGCACAAAGGTAAGAGCAAAAGTGCAAGACTTTGAGTACTAATGGCTTCTTTACAAGTAATTATCAACTTGTGTCGAATTTTTTATACTGAATGTTCACTTCCAGATGCTCATTCAGTTGTGAAATATACAAAGCTGCTAGGGTAACGAGTCAAGACTCAGGAAAGGAACCGCCCTCCCCCCTGGGGTTTTGGATTGTTAATTTGGTGTTATAATAGCTGACCTTAACAAGTTATCAGCACCAGTTATGTTCTATGTGGAATACGAAAGTTTGAAAAATAGATGAGGAGTTTTGACAAGCCAGTGCAAGATTTCCTAGATTTAGATTGAAGTTTAGATAGCAACATGTGCAAGTCTGAGCGATAATGCATGATGTCAGCACATCTGTGTATGTGTACGCGGATGTTGCTGCGCCGGACTCCTAGGATGGACCTGACGCGAAAGCATCTCTGCGCTATGATGCACTATGACTTTAAAGTTGTTTTAGGAGAGCGAGAGAATGCCTTGAGAGATTGCATCGTGCATTTATCCACTACTTATTGATTGTCTGCAGATTCTAGGAGAGGAAGAGACTCCCTCGAAGATGAAGGCCGCGCAAGACGGATGAAAATGTAATGGAAGCAGAGATATGTTGTGGGAAGAGCATCGCTGTCGTCATATTCAAGATCGGCAGCATGAAGACAATTCAGGAAGAAAACCTTCATGGTAGGAAGCTCTACAGTTGGATCCCCCACCACCTCACAGATGAGCAAAAGATGGGATTCGTGGATTAGTACCAGAAAAATGCTGGAAAAAATTTTATGGAGGGAGATCAGAAAACATATTAACTAACATAACAGTTGACAAAAGCTGAAATACCAGAAACAAAGTGACTATCATCGAACAAAAAGTGTTGGCAAGAAGATGAGCTTTCTTTCTTCTCAGATTGAGGCCACACTGTGACAATTCAACTTGAGGGTCAAAAATTATAACTGCCAGATGAAAATCACAAAGTGCCTGATCCAAGTCTTCAATGTACTGAGAACGAAGCATCCTAAGACAGATGTGCATGGAATCATGTTGCACCACGACGACACCTCTACACACGCTGCACTAGAAACAACTCAATTTTTGCAGGAATCTTCTACACGCCAGATCTGGCTCCAGGCTACTTTTTCTATTCCCCAAAATAAAATAAAAATTGTCGACAACGAAATGAATCAACTCAAGCCGGTGACTGCATACAAAGAATGTATTTGCGCCCTATCCAAAGAAACATGGCGTTCAGCACTTACATAATGGTTTGAACGGATGATAGAATGTAATGGAGAATGCTTTGAAAAGATGATGAGATTGCATTTTTAAAACTTTTATTATTTTCATTCTTAAAACTTTCAAAGTAGCTCTCGTATTAATAACTTATCACAAATCCTTCTATTATCCCGGATAATCATTCAATAATTCACTATTTTCCCTACCTTATGTGTACGATTAAATTTTATCCTCTTCTCTGCCTTCTAACTTCTCAGAGAATGTCGATATAGAAAGAAAATATTCCCAATTTGTAGCTTTAGACTTCAATAAAATTTAACTTCATCAGAGTATTTTCTCCTTGCTAAAATCTTATAAATAGTAGTTCTAATATCTCCTTGGATGCCACGGATAAGTGCATGTCTTTTTGAGTTATTCTTATTCTATTAACCAATATCGTAGTTTGATAAAGCATGGACTCGTGTTGCCGTATGGCCGTGAGTACAGGCTGCGCGTCCCATGCAGTTCCGTCGCTGCACACGGAAAACTCATAATCTGCTCTTCCGGTATATTGTAACCTGGTTCATTGTGGGCAGCTACACATTAATCAACAAAGCTAAACATTGCTAACTGTCATCAAAGTTAGTAGCTGAGGTTAAAAGAACAGACAATGAAAGCAAGAACCGGTCTCATCTTTTGCTACACATATGCACAACGTTTTGACAGCTGTCACAAGAATATATATGATCGGCGCGGACGTTAGAGAAAGCATTTATTGAATTGTGCGCCAAGCTCTCAGTAAGGCACCTGCCAACGATAGTACAGACACAATAATGCCAGAAATCTTACATTTTTGGTGGCACATCAGTTGTAGATTGATTACATTGTATTTTAGAACAGCTTAGCCGCAGCAAAATTATTCAATCAGCATTATTTGTTTTTTCAAAAAAGTCTAAATAAAAACTGTCCAGAGTATTCTGATTAAGTACCGAATTAGATAAGCTGTAACTTTAACAGCTAATAGGAAGGTTGATATTTGTCAAGCCTTCAATAAAAACGTACATATTATTTTAGTTATCGTTTAAAAAAATTAAATAACAATTTAATTTTAAACACACAAAGTTTGTATGCGTCCAGGTTTCTTTGTGCTGTCTATGATGTTCTCCAAAGGAAGGATGAAAAATAAATGTCACTACGTCAAGTTATTTGGCTCAGAAATTTTAATACTTAATATTGTCTCGTGGAAACTTGTCATGTGGAAAAGAAATGTTCATCATTTAAAAATATTGTGGGCAATTAAAAATAATTTATTACCTGAAAATTTAGAAAAATATACAGTAATCTATAAGAGCTCTTGTAGAAATCAGTAAAACTGTGCCTCAAAAGTCTTATTGATAATACGAACCTTTGTTGCTTATAAATTGCAGTCTGTGGTTTTTGTTGAACCTCAGTTATGCAATAATTTATAAAAATATTAATAATTGCAAGTTTATCGAAATTAAAAAAGCTATTTTCTCAGTACATATTATGTTGTTCGCATATTTTCTTGATTTTGTGTACGTACATGCATGTATATTTTAGCATTTTTAGAGCATATGAATTCGCCTCTTAGCTACAAATAACAGTCAAAGATGGGCATAATGAATTTGTAGTTCTAAATTTCGCCATTAGAACTGCAATGTATTCTAGAACCGCTTTTCTCTTTGTTCGAATATGCGAATCGCGCCATAAGGGCGAATTTTACATTATTAAATAGTAGACTTTTAACATCTGCCATGCAAAGTTATCTAACATTACAGGCAGCGATTCTAAATCACTTTATTTCCAACTGTACACTGTACACTATTTAATTATTGTAGTTATATTAAATTTGTGACTTTTTTTTTTGCAGTTTTTATGTATGTATATTTCCATTAATACATGAGGAACAAAACTGCTTTTAAGCATGTTTCTACTACGCGATAAAGTCTACAACTGTCTTAACCTGCTCACACAAAGACATGGTTAGTTGTTTATATATATATATATATATATATTCATATTCATGAATGAGTTAACTTTATTATGTCACAATAAAAATGCTTAGTATATCTCTCGATAAATGTACAAGAGTTACTCCTGAAAAAGCCAAAATGCTGCGGGTACTTCATGTGTTCAATAAAAGTGATCACATAGCTCAGTTTGTTAATTAACTCCTATGCACAGAAAAATCTCTTATGTAAACGCGATGCTTGGGGGAGAGAGGTTAACAGCACATTCCTCATGCAAATCATTTTTACCAACAAATTCCTCCAAGTACTGAAGATTTAGTTTATTTACACTTCAGCAACAGCCTTTAAGCGTACACTCAAATGCATATATCACCGCGCCAGAGATGACGTTCTAAGAAGAAATTCCAAACTTAGACATCTGTTTCTGTCTCGCAAAGCAAGTTAGTGATGCTGATGAAGCGGTTTCTGTAAGTTTGTCAATTTTGCTTGCAAGCAACTTCAAGTACAATTTGTTTGGATAGCGGTGTGAATGCTAAAACAATGCACGTCTATGTCTAACTAGTGCGGTATTTCACAGAAGGAATTCTTCCGTAGTGGTTCTTATCATGACATTAAAGCGTCACTTTCTCTCTAAGAAGTTTAACAATCTTACAGCAAAAATAAATTCTCTGCAACAAATATTTTAAAAATACTGAATTACCCACCAATTTTACTGTCAGAAATGACATACTTTAGAGACCTGAAACTCAAATATGTTAATAAATTTAGTTTTACTGAATTTCACGGCGTGGCTGTAAATTCAAGAAAGCTAAAATGGTAAAAGTGACGAAAATACAGAATTTCTGTGTTTAAGGATAAAATAAGCACTAAACATTTTTGTTTGCTATTATTTTACAATAGACGGTAAATCATGTGATAGAAAATGTATTAAATATTTTTTTTATAATAAATGATCATTTTCAAGGCAATCCCTACATTTGACTAATGCAAGATTTCCAGCGATGGTCTTCATCTTGGAAAAGTACAGTGCGATCAGTGATGCTTTCCCCTGCGGCGCGGGGTTTTTCCTATGAGCGAATCCTTACTCATTTTATTTGTTGGCCTTGCTGATTGTCGCAGTTGTAGCACAGCTGCTCCCGGGTGTGTTGTGTAGTTCGTTTATTATGCCTCGTGTGTTTAAAACGGCGCAGTACGTCTTTATGCACAATTCATTAACTCAGTTACGAAAGAATCATAGGACAATTATTTTTGAGCATACAGTTGATTCTGGTAGCTATACGAATACCAAACTAGCCCCCTTTTTCAGAGAATTAACTGACAGGGAGTGTGATCATGTATTTGTTCAACAGGACTCGACCACTGCTCACACTGCGAAAAATTCCATGACAGAAATTCACAATGTATTTCCACAAGACAGAGTTATTAGTAGGGATTTGTGGTCCCCTCGATCCCCCGATTTAACAACTTGCGATTATTATCTTTTGAGTAAATTAAAAAAGGTCATGTACAAGATCTCAAAGATAATATTCGTCAGAAAGTTGTCCGGATTTCTCAAATTGAGCTACAGCGATATAATTTTCTAAAGAGATGCCAAAAATGTATGATGAATAAAGGGGGCGGGCAGTTTCAATACCTCATTTGATAATTTGCCTCTTAATTTGGTTTATGTATTGTGTTGTACGGTTTGCTTGCTTTACCCTCCTTCTAATCGCCGAGACTCGGCTGGGGGCTGACCGGCTAATGAGCAGCGGGCTTGCCCATAGGCAAAACACTACGGGGAAAAACAAAACTGATTGCACGAATCTATAAATGAGTTTTAATTTCTTTTATACCTTGGATGTTTGAAAGAATAATTAACTGATTACTGCTGTTCCCAGGAAATTTTCCAGAGAGCATATTTATTCTATTGACGGAACAATTCATGAATGAACGAATGAATTTTGTGGGATTTATCATCCTATATCCTAAAAAATTAAAATTACCTACTTTCTAATGTGTTCATATAATATGCTCTGTATAATATTCCGCATTATACTTACTTATACATTTTAGGCAACCTTATTGATCTTATTCCTTGATGAAGAGTGTCTTTATTAAAACATGCGTTCGCTTAGGAGGTTAGAGTTATTCTTTTATGAGATACGAAGGAAGTCGAGATGCTGTTTACTAACTCAAGGGGAAAATCTTCCCATTTCTGCCTGCCATCATCAGAAATCTTATGCGTTCTTGTTTTCTCAGATGATATGCAGAATTAGTACAGATCCCTTGGAGCTTGCTGCCCGGCACGTTCAGCGGAAGAGCGAAACTTTACGCTAGAAACTTGCAGAAAGCTACTGGGGTCTCCACATTTAGATTCAAGGCACGGTAAATAGCGATCAAGATTAAAAACTAAGAGTACTAATTGAAAACGCCACGAGCTGTAAATACAAAGCAAATCCTTACGTAACAATAGTAATTTCTGCTACAAATACATAAGCGAAGATATGGCACATCCTAAGCCAGTGCTTTTGGATTTAAAATTAGTGGGAAAGCTGTAACTCTTAGGAAATATTTCATAACAAACTTAGTGAAAGTATATATAGACATATTTTTCTACAAATATATATTGTAAAATAAAGGAATACACCACTCATTTTGAATGGAAAAAATTAGTAAAGTATTCCCGATATGGCAAATGCTTCCAATATTATTCTATACTGAGTAAGTATTTTTTTTTTTTTGTCGAATGGCTCTGAGGAAGTGTAGGAACTTTTTTCACCTTTAAGTTGTATTACTGTGTTTTGGTTACTTCATTAATGAATGCTTTATTTTTTTACAAATTTCCTTTACATTAACTTTTAAAATGTATAAATAGTCTTATATAGTTAACACTGTTTTTTGGGTCTGGCGTTCAGCATCTAAAACCTAAATGCAAGGCGATAGGGCTGCTAAAATGTATTGCTGGTTGGTGAATAAAGAAGTTACCTGTTTTTAATTCCCGTAATATCGGAAGGCACAAGTTTTCCGCATAAAAATACTTGCTTCTTCTGTAAAATATCATTACTCGTTAATATCCTTTTGCATCATTGGCGCATGATATAACTAGTTGAAGACAAACTGTAGTTTCGCGGCTTACCATAGGAAATAAGGTAATGGCACCGAAACTTAAGTTTTCCTATATAACAAACAAAAACACTAAAAAAGAAAGAAAAATTTTCACCTTGGGTGTTTCTAAACTCTCATAACACCTACATGGCTACGCCTCTGCTTCTGACCTATATAACAACATTGCGAATATTTGTAATATTTTAGAACTGTCTCTTGCCTAACTCTTTTTAATTGAGTAGTTTTATGTTGGTATTTAGCAAGCTTTATTTCAACATATTTTGTTTTGATTATATAATAAACTGCAGCCTAAGTACTTAAATACACTCATTTGCTCAAAAGTCTCACCGTTTAAAATTAATTTAGGTCCTAATTGGTCTAAGAACGTTATTTTTAGGAACAGATATTTTAATATTGTACATAAATGCTATGTTGTTTAATTCACACAAATATATTTTAATTATCTTCCGAACCTGCCAATATTGCCTGATCTTCAGAAAATAGTAACAGAGGAGAGGGAACACCCTTGTCTTGCTCCGCGTGATATATCTTATATCCACATTCTTTGCTGTATCCTTTAATCTCTATAATGCAATTACCATGCAAACTTTGAAATGCTTTCAGTAGATGGCTCTCTATTGTTTTCTTTAACAATATTCTTCATAGTGATATAATTATTTAATACCACTTTAAGAAGATTTAATATTTATTCGAGAACTTTTTTTGCAATGATTTCGTTTTTGCTCGAGAGAGGCATAGTTATGGTAAGTATTAAAAGAAAAAGGTTTGAAATCCTGTGTACACTTTTGTATATTGTACAAGAAAAGGAGTTTCCTCATTAGTTAATACAGTCGTGATCTACAATAGTTCGCCTGCCCGTGCACATCAGATAAACTTATGTATATATTCTTGGACACTTATATAACTTCCTGTGCAATATAGAATTGCTACATTACGAAAAACAAGTCTTGGTACTGCGCATCATCCTTTAGAGCCTTCGCGTGTGGTCTATGTATAATCTTGTTTTCAGGTAATGATTCCATTCTCCAACAGTTTCTCGTTGAATGGTTAAGATAACTCTCGGAAGGAAAGTTATGTTAGAAATGAATATATCAACAATCTTAAAATGTGATTACTATATTTCAAGTCCGTTGAATTGAACAGGATGCCTGATTTGCTTTTTAACTAATGACAGTTTGGAAAAACATAAAACAATAATTAAATTTCAAAATGTAACTAATTTATTCGTTTTTATTTTGGAATTAATTTTGCACTTTAAATCAGTGATTCTGAACTTGCAGTTGTGTACTTGCAAGAGCTACACTTCCGAAACATTATTCTTAATGGAGAATCTGCGGTATTGGTTCCTGCAAGAGACTAATTTCCATATATTACTGTACATACTTTTTTTATTTAGATGTTTTAACTTATAACTTAGTGTAGTTTGGACTCTACAGTTTTGTATAAAGCAGCTTTTCTTTTCTCAGCATAAGGAAAGCCACGGATAAAAGCTTTTGTAATTTAAGAATAAAATTTGGGCTCTATAATTAAGATCGAAGCAGTGGCCTGGATCATCGCTATCCTGTAGATCTCCACGTTTTCACAATATTTTGCTGCTATGTGCTCCACAAACACTTGTGAGAAAAGCTTATAATTCGTGAGAAAGTACTATTATTACAACTGAATCAGAACGTAACAGTAATTAACATTGTATTCTAGTACGAAGTTGGCCCCGTTGAAAAACTTTATTCCTTAGCGTTCTAACCATTGTTTCATTCCATTCCTCACTTTCGAGAACACAGAAAAATAATAGTGTTTTTCATACTTTGTAAAATACGAAACATTCACTTTCAGATTTGTTAAAATATCCTGAGATGTTAAAGAGCGTCCGCAAATACAAAAGGTATGCACTAACAATTTTCATTAGAGAAGTGAATGATAAGTTAAATATTACAGAATAACTATTGGATTTAGTTCTTCTTTAAGGGCACCATTACAGGGTTGGACATGTTTCAAAATGTTGAGACAGCCATTGACAAAACCAGTTTGAGCTGGAGTAAACTTGTGTCTGTGGCAAAAGATGCAGCAGGGCCTATGGAGGGAAACCATGTTGAATTAATAGTTCGGAAGGAAGAAAAAAAGCCATGCTTGTTCCTGGAATAACACAGATCCGATTTCAATCCACTGAATTCATCATCAAACTCCAAAAGCATTGAGATAAAAAGTGTGATGGACTCCGTGGAGAAAGTCACAATTTCATTCGATCAAGAGATCTGAGACACAGACAACTCAAATATTCTTCTTCTTCTTCTTTCTTCTTCTTCTTCTTCTTCTTCTTCTTCTTCTCCTTCTCCCTACAAGTACTAAGCTTTTAGCCCGATGCATCTCCAAATTAGTAGCCATACTGCCTCGTATACCCAAGATCGCGAGTTCAGGGTCGATGGATTTTTTCGGGCGTTAATAACCTATGTATGGCTTCCTTCTGAAGGGAAAGAAAGATCGTGGGTTCCATATTGCAGATTTACGGCAGATAAAAGAACTTCAAGCCTGAAAGAAGAGGCTCCTAAGCAAAAATTATTGGCCGTTTCACGACCTGAATTGAATGGGACGCTGATGACCTGAGATGTTAAAGCGCGTCCGTAGATACAGTACAAATAAAAATGGTCTCCAAATTGGTCAATATATATATAGTTAGATATTCCTATAGTTCTCTACCATTGTGGTCTGTCGCCTAAAGCTCTTGGATATCTCAGTTGGCATTTGGCGTATATGTTCTAGCCATTTGTTTCTAGAATTGGTTATTCTGTCATTTATATTATGTGTATCCAGTTCTTGTCTTACTGTTTTCTTTCTTATTCTGTCCCGTTTCATCACTTCCATTTCACCTTAGAAACTTCATCTTGGTGGCTTGTATGCCGCTTACATTGTCTTTTCTTTAAGAATTGAGCTCTCATTGTCATATTGGCATAAATGTTTAGTTACTGTTTTGTAACATTTTATTTGGTTTATTTTTTAACGTTCTTCTTAATGTACAACAGACCATGCATTGTGGAAATGAAAATTGACTATAGCAGTTTTATTGATGTGGATAGTTTATATCGAACATGGAATTCAGGAACGCGACACTTGGTGATATTTCTGCTTCACGTTGGTGTTGCAGGGGCGATACATGGAGGGTTTACTGCTGATTAAAATTAACAATATGTTTCTGTATTTTTAATGAGCCCATGTGGTTCTAGACTTGTACACTTATACAGAAAAATTTAGCTGTAACTCTTACACTTTTTGCAAAAGAAATAATTCTGCGTACAGAACTCCAGTATTACACAAATGCAGAAAGGGGAATACTGTAACACAAAATGGGAACTTGCTCATTTACGCAATTCTTTCAGAATGTCCATTGCAACGGAATTCTATGAAATGCTACAACAGGAAAGAGAAACCTGGACGCAGAGCAGTAGTTGCTCTTCGAAGAATAAATTTCCTTTTCCGAGATGAACTTTACACTCGTTTCGTATGTTAGAGTGTTACAACATTCTATGAATCATGCTTCTGTAATTATGAAGTTAAACAAATGCGGTTTGTGAATTACACTCTTTGCAGAGTCAGGTAAAACTTTCTCTTGTCAGCCACATCATTATCGGTACTTCACTGGAGATATGGAAAATCCCATTAGGCTCAGCCACCTCAAACTGCTATTAGTGAACGACTTTAGATTTCTTTGAAAACAGGTTTTCTAAATATTGTATTCCTAACAATGTAAATCCAACGTTGGAACATTACAAGCTTTAAACGCCAAGAATCGGTTTTTATATTTAGAGTTATAACATAGGTGAACAATGATACTTGAAATATTAATACTTAAATTGATGTTTAGTTATCCCCTTTTCCTGCAAAGGACCGTAGTTTAAAAGCACACGACTTACGAATGTTTCAACACTTCAGTGATGTCATTTTTGTGATATCAATGATATAGCAATAACTGTGTCCTTAGGTTTAATGCTTTGCCTCTCATTGAAGTGTCTCCGGATGCCGTGGTGTGACCTGGAGTATTAATTACAGCCCCTTAAAATGGAAACATTTATCACGTTTGTACAAATATTTAATATGCACCTAGGATATTTTTGAACCAAGTCAATAATTTAGAAATAAATCACACTAGCATCTAATAAAAGATAAAATTACTAAAAAATTAATAGAAATTACAAGGAACGAATTCTTAAATCAGCATTTTTACGTAAGTCTAAAACAATATGAAACGATTCTCTTCAGTAACACCACGGGTGCTGATAAATTTTCGATAATTTAATTTGAAGTTAACTAATGTTTGTTGTCATGATAATTATTTCGAGACCAAATGATAACAAGCATGAGTTTGAGAGCTCAATTAAATTACTCAAGAAAAATTATAAGCAAGAGGGGGATTCAATAAGATAATTGCAATGCGAGAACACGCCATTTTTATTATATTTTTATTTATTTATTTTATTATTTTTGCACTTTCACTACAGTCATTGAAGTGATTGGGTGCACCTGTTTTTGATCTTTCTGAAAATATACACTAATTTTAAGTTTGTAAGCCCTATCGTTTAAGTTCCATTCTGCTTGGTGAATGTATTGTATCGTGGTATCGACGAGACAATACATTGAATGAAAGGTGCTCGCGTACAATTATGTGTGCAATATTTTTGAGTGTAAGAATTTATTTTTATGTCTTAAACAAAAGAGCTTCCCAGGTCGATGTGTTATTTGAAGTGCGCATTTCATTTTCCTTCTAGGGCACTCTCCATGTGTGCTAAAAGAATTATCGGAAAATAAAAATCCTATCACAATATTTTTTTCTAAATTATAAAAGTTCAACATATTAAACATTGTTTTATTAAGATAAATGCGCACGCGCGCACATACTGAACAGAAAGTATGCATCTCAGAAAACTAATAAATAAGATCTGATTAGTAATAAAGTGTTGTGTGGAAGCTACAGCGTTAAACTATGAAGAAAGAACAAAAATAAAATATATATTAAATAGCATGATAATGAGCAAGTGATATAAAAGTGTGTTTGCTTTCCATGAGAAAAATAGTTTGTCTAGTAATAATACACAGTAAGGTTATTTGAGTTATGGGTCGGTAGAGCCTGGTTGCATTATGGGATGTCGGTCCTGGTGGAGTAGTGGTAACCATACTTGCCTTCTAAACCCAAGATCGCGGGTTCAAACCCGGCCAGGATCGATGGATTTTTTCGGGTGTAAAAATCCTAAGTATGGCTTCCTTCGGAAGGGAAGTAAAGCCGTGGGTCCCGTGTCGGCACGAAAAAGAACCTCAAACCTGAAATAAGAGGCCTCTGAGCAAAATTTGTCGGCCGTTTCACGCCCTGAATAGAATGGGACGCTGATGACCTGTGATGTTAAAGACCGTCCGTAAATAAATCAAATCAAACAAACAGCATTCTGGGGGAGTCCAGTCTTAACGTTATGAAATATAGAATCTCTTAATGATATGACACATATTCCAAACTCATGTTGTCTTATAATACAGTTAGTGCTTATTAATAGCACTATTAATTTTCAATACAGGATCATTTTATGCTGTCGGTAAAAAATACTACATTAAAAGTATTAACTTTTCGCGAGATGACATCTACCGTTGCGACCGCTGTATTTCACCAATAAGCAGTAGAGTTCAGGCGCCCGTAACTCAAATAACTCGCTATATTAAGCATATTGAAGAACTACGCTGAGACTATATAAAAAGATACCGAACGGAGGGGCTCAGGCGGCAAAGCTGGGAAGTTTTATTCTAGAGATGCTGGGTTCAAATGTCTTGGGGCCGGCCACCTTGACCTTGGTTCTTTCGTGGTTACCGTGGTCGCTTAGGATGTTAACTTCCATGAATGTTCTGTTTCCTCATTTTAAACTCATTTCGTTCCGTTTCGAAAGTGTTAGCCGACGTGGCTAGTGCTGTGTGTGTTGTGTCAGTGGCTTGCGCTTAGGGACGGTTTCTACCTGCGGTGTCCAGTAAGGAAGCGACTCTTCTAAGGGACTCCGCGAGCTTAGGGGTGCTCTATCTGGAAACAATGTTAGGAAGTGTACGTCAGGCCCCACGGCCTATTCTCCATCCTCCCGGAGGTGCAGGCATAAAAGGTCAGCTCTTGAGAATGGCTGATGTATCGAAAATTCGTTCTCTGTTTCTATCAATACAATTCAATACAAAACGTTGTAGTTTATAATTTCAACAGAAGTTGGTGATGCATATAGCAAATTTATATATATATATACACACAGATGTTTTTATGAAATCTCAGCAAGATTTACTGCTTATTGACACTAGACCAACAATATGGTAGACAGAAAATGCAGGTTATCTACTTCCAAATTTTCCACTGGTACCTAATTTGAAAGTATATAAGTAAATGCTGCTCTCTTTTAGAAACACTTTTTGATCACTAAAAACCATTCAATTAAGTTCACTCTGGGAATCTTGATAACAAGTCATTGTAATCTTGTTACTTTTGTTCTAAGTTTAATTTATTTAGATGTTTATATTAATATAAAGCTAATTATTTACAATGGTGCATAATCATACATGCTGTTACTAAACATTTAGTACGGAAGCAAATAAATATACACGACCTAAAACGTAGTACTATACAAGCAATGTCACTGAGTATAATGCTAAATTATTACTTTCATTATTATTATTATTATTATTATTATTATTATTATTATTATTATTAACAATAATAAAACGCTGTTTATGTGCGTTACAATCAGAAACTGTTATTAGAAACTCAAGGTATTCGAATGGTTTTGCCTCTAAATTTATAACGAAATTCCATGATCTTTTCCCAGCGCATTTTATTTAGTGTCCCCGTTCAAAATCAACGAGCTTATTTTATATCATATACATTTATTATTGCGCGTAAAAAAAAACCTATTAATTAAAATTTTGCATTGCATACTCATAAGTTCGTTTGCGCTTTTAGAGCAGTGTGTCATGCACTTTTCCTATTCTACTGGTGATACATTTTAACTTCAGAAAGAGAGAGAGAGACTGCGTGTTTAGAGCTCAACAGGTGTTACAGCCGTTGCCATGGCATCAGAAGATTGCGTGCGTGTTGTCAGGAACAGAGAACAAGTTCTGTTTTCTTAAGAAATATGGTTATGCTGGTTTATTGTCCCACCAGAGCAGTTTCTCCAGCGCGCTTTCTTGTTTTCATTAGTTTTACACTCCCACAGTCTCTTCCTTTCTCTGCGCTTTTTCTATACTCATGTTTCTCCTTTATCATTATCGTTTTCGTTTTTTCGTCTCTTATTTATCTTATGTGTTTGACACCTCCGCGAGGTTCTCATTTTTATACGCTAATTCCTTAAACTTTAGTAGAGGAAAACAATATTTTTATGGCAGAAATGCTTGTCCTACTAGCGATAAATGCTGTTTTAAGAAAAGTGTTTCTTTGCTTGAAGGTGAATTTTGGTTAAAATAATGATTTATTGTTCACTTAAGAAAGGAGTTGGTTTCAATGCTGTGCGAGTAAATCATTTGATTATAAATGTTTGCACTTTTTATATTAATTCATCGCTTATTCATTTATGCACAAATTTGCCATGTGAACGTTCTTCTTTAATCGATGCAAAAATTCATTTCGCTCATGAGTTCCCTTTATTTCCTTCTGAAATTTCGTTCTCCCATGGCTTCAGTATTTTCACCCTGTGCTATTCTCCTAAATTTAATCTTTAATTTTAGTTTTTTTACTTCCTCAGAAATCAGTTGTTTTCCATCTTCTGCTGTTGCTCTTTCTTTTTTTTTTCTTTCTTTTTTTTTTTTAACACATATAGCAAGTAAGAAGATGGAAGTCATAAGTAGGGAACGTCAAAACATTGTCTAGGTGCGGCTACAGATTTAAGGAACGCTAAAGATGCCATCAGTTGAGAGGTAACGTGAAGGAAGCTGTGACTTGATATTGACAGCACGATGTGTATAATACGCAGTTAACTTCAAAGGTTCGGTACCCGAACTGCCGTACCTAGTCATACAATATAAACACCGAAAGAGATCGAAGGAAATAAACTGAGTAGGACAAGAAGATGGCGAATAGCAGAAATGAGAAAGATAACAATATTCTCTGAAGGAGAAGAAATCTATAGATGCATTGTCAAGAGCAGCAAACAGATGAATATTCAGGATATGTTTTATGATATACAGACTTAACTTCATTCACATTCGTCCCTTCTTCATAAAACTATTCTTCAGTGCCTTCACTGAAAAAAATTAAGCTTACCATAGTTGCAGTATGTTCTAAATTATTGGCAAAAAAAAAAAAACCAGTTCTTTTGCTATCATTTATACTTCATTTATACTTCTATTCATAAATTTTAAAGCTACTTGGTCAAGCCGTTTGAAATTTTTACCTCACGAGCATCGCAAGGATTATATAGTTCTGGTTTTCACTAAAATGCAATTAAACAAAACGATCATTACATATGCTTGTCGCCCCAGAAGGAGAATTTGATAGGAAAACATGGCATTCAAGCTACGACTTTTGCCTTTTTCTTCTTGTACTACTCGCATGCAGTTTTCCATACTAGCGCATACACGTACCGTAAGAAGGGAGGTTTTCAGATCATTGAGCAATTTAAGAATCCAAATCTTCAAGCAGAAAAAGCATTAAAATAATGAAGATATCCATTCAATAGCCAATTAAAGGACAAATAATTTCTGTTTCTTAGCCGCAATATTCAAATGATAAATCGTGCCGATTTTTTCTTTTCAATTTCTGGTTTGCCTTCGACAAGGAAAAAAAAGCGGTTTTCAAGTGTTGCGAAATGTCACTCTGGAGAAGCCGGATCTCTCTGTGTAAGCTCTGTGTGATTCTTTTCCTCAGAAGTATAAAATGTGTTCACTGTAAACACGTCTGCTATATGCGTATCGTTCAATTTCTCTTCATGCATGTAGCAGGTCTCACGGCAGAGATAAGGACGCTTCGATATGTACACAAGCTAATTCTAGTTCTAATCATTAATTCTGCGTCAGAGACTGAATAAGAGTTTTGCGAAGAACACGCGGCTCCGAATCACGTCACTTAATTTTTCCCCCTATATAAGGTTTAATTTGCCAAACAGTTCACCAATAGATAGAGAATGATATTTCAGTGTTAGCGTGAACCTTGCTGAAGCGCGGTAGGCAAGTGCAGTTGATACCGAACAGATTGGTTCAGGCAGTAAAGTCAGTTCAAATCGCTTAGAGCCAGCCATTCTAACCTTTTGCGTGGTTTCTTTTCCCTGGGCGTTTCTTCACGTTCTTTCTATCCACAAAATTCCCACGCTGTTATTTCATTCATTCTGTTACAAGGTCGAAATTGCCAGAGAGGTGGGTAGTGCGGCGTCTCGATGGTTTGCGCTATGGGCAATGATGCGAGCGGTCTTTCTGAGGCACTCGAACTCCTTGGAGTGGAGAATCGGAAACAATGTTACGGACCCCTTCTTATAGCGTTGCTTCACCTCATCTCTTTCTCCCAGAGGTGTTCCCACTGAAGCGCTTGCACAAATGGCCAAAACCTTGACCAAGGTTTAAGTACCAAAATATCCTTCTCCGACATTAACAATCCATTAACAATATAATTCTTTTACATGTGTTAGCTAAATTCAAGGCTAACGGCTCGACGAATTATCACTAAGTACATAAGTCAATATGTTTAATATGTAAATCGTTTCCCAACGAACCAGCACGAGCAAACAAAACAAGGGCGATCATCAGTCAAAATGATTTATACGGACTTCTCAAACTGAAGCCCTTTGGGGACAACTTTCTCCAAAAAAAAACTGCAATGGCGTTAAAATGTTGAGTATTCGATGTACCACTGATTAGATCTCAACCATATTATAGGATGTGGCGTAAATTTGCAGAGTTCAGAGTTCACATTAACAACCTTTTGGTTTTTACCAGCGACCTCTAAAATAAGTAAGGCACATGCCATTTTATAGTTAAATCTGTGGCACCGTGCATGATCCTCATAAACTTATGGTGTAAACTTTTAAAATAATGCCATCTGTTTGTTTTATCTCTAATCTTTCAACTCAAAACCACACAATTGCTGCAAATTTTCCACCATAGAAGAAGGAATGTACTACGTTCCATAAAAGACCATGTAATTCTGTTAACTTTTTAAATCCTCTTTTCTCAAACCATGTTTGTGTGGGCTATAGGATTCATGCACAGAGATATGGACTTGAACTTGGTATAAAACATTTATCTATAATTTCTGCAGGGTAGCTCAAGCTTCCTGTATTTCATTTGGAAAATTCCACAGTGTTTATTCAAATAATGTTATTATTGTTCCACACGTCTATTGACCCACACTTAAAGACAAATTGAAATTTCACATGGATTGAAATTTCACTACATGAGACAAGTTTTACTACAAGAGACTACATTTTGCACATCAACCATCTCACAAAGAATTCAGTAACTGCAACGCTCTGACAATGGCAAAATAGCATAAATTCCACTTATGGCATATTCCGCTATTCCCTCTATCACCCAGAGCTCGCAGGAACAAGTAATTTTTCTCAATACGACAGATGATAGTAAAGAGGGTAATTTTGGTTTCTAAAATGAATACTTTTTGGAAATATGACCATCGAGCCAATAAAGTAAACCATACGTCAACGTTTTAGTCCTGAGGGCATAGATTGTGACATCACTCGCCAGTCCTCGTCAGACTTCCACTAAGTATTAGCTTCTATGCGGTCACAAAGTCATTGTGACCATCGAGTTCAAAAAGGTATATCTAGCCACAGTCATCTTTTAAGCTCTGAGGAAAAGACTCGTGACCATCCCTATGTTGTCAGTCCTTATCAGACTTCTAGTAATGCTACATAGTGATACTTAAAGAAAAGGGAACGATTTTTTTAAGATAGTGAAGAAAACTTTAATCTTTTTTTTTCCCCTTCGCAATTAGGTCACATGTGACCTTATGGTAGAATCTCCTCTGGATTTTACAAAACAGACAAAATATTTTTCTAGCCTTAGTATATCAGGATCGGTATCTTCTTGGTCAACTGATGTCCTTTAACATCTTTATTTGGCCACACCTTTTTGTGAATAGTGTTTAACGCCCGTTTTTATTGCTGAGGCATCACAGACGATAAACGCCGATGACAATCGAGATGAAATTATTCTTTTTAAAAGGAAAGAAACGTTCCAGGTGTAAGTTTAGAGTATCTGTACGACATTTGCCACATATGAGGGCTGAAGAAAACCTTAAAAAACTCAGTGGGGAGGAATCGAATCTCAGATCTCCCAATTACGAGTTTGTTCCGTAACTCTCTCATTCATGGAGGGATACACTTTCATTACATATGCTATGAGAAATATAAAGTAAAATAAGATTATGTCTACTTTAAAACACCCACAAATGCCGTTTCACGCATTATTTTTATTGACTTTAGAAGACAATTTATACACTTTATACACTTATAATATTAACTGCGCGCACACACACTAAGCATACACTACTCTGAAAAGAATCTTTTATTCTTGATGAAATAGAAAATACTTTCTCTCTTTCAGCACCTTAAAGATAGACAAAACGATATCGGGTGCATAGGACAAACATACCAGAAAATTATAATGAGAAACATCTAATTTCAAGTACTAGAGGCTAATAATATTCTGAATCAATCACAAGGTAATTATGGGAACAAAATGTAGCAATAATACAACTCTGACTGCACTTCATAGAAAGAAGCAGTGTGACAGTTATTTTGTCTATATTTTCATTCTGAAATCAAAAGTTAATTAATTGCTAATATGTATAAACCATACAAAAGAAACTTTGTATTGGATTATGGGTAAGGCGATGTTCCGAGTTGCCTGGTCCACTAGCACGTAAAGCAGAACTTCTAGGCAACGTTTTGTTATGCCTACCATCCTCACAGCGTCCCCATCAAGTCGCCCGTGGTGCAATAAATTTTCAGATTATTCCTTGATGGGCTAAAGTAGTCGGAAGTTTTGGGGTAATGGAAGATCCTACTAATCTCACGCAGTTCTCGGTGGGTTGCTTGGAAGAGATTAACAGTCTGAGTGAACAGTGTTAAACAGAATCTAGGCGACTTATAGATCATTGTAATATCATGGTCATTTTCTACAGTCTTAGGTATTGGCGTGTAAATTGCAATAAATAAATCTTACGTGAACAATGAATGACAGTCAATAAAGTGTAGCTGTTGAAATTTTGATGCCAAGTTCTGGAATTTTCTTTTATTTTCATGTCATCATATTAGAAGTTTCGATGGCAATTTTATTGTTAAAACAGCACCTATTTTCACAAGAGTTACCCGTACTATTAATAATACTTGTAGCGTAAAAAAAACCCATTATTTTTCGTTTTCAAAGTTTGATCGGCTAAGGGGGAAAAAAAAGTTTTTGACAGCGTTGTATCTGAGCAAAATATTTACATTTTCATTCTAGAGAAAGTCAAGGTCATGCAAAAAAACTTTTCCTTTAAAACTTCTTCCTAGGGAAACAAAGTAAACGTCTTAATAGCTGAAGTTATTCTCGTTTTGCGAAAATGAAGATTACACAAGGGTACAAAAACGTGATGAACCATGACAATATGGTTGACGAAGCTTTCGAGCAGCCTCATGCGCTTCACTGCCACTCCCGTGCCTGTTCAAAAATTCCCTTTACTACAGCACTACAGTCTTTGAGGACGCTTTTCATAACAAGTTTCACTTCCCTCCACGCCCTCTGCACTGCGTCTAACAATCAAGGAAGAGGAAGACAGCCTTAGGATTCAGTGATTCATTATTTAGCGTTAAGCTGCAATAAATTAGCCAGAGGACGTGCAGTCCTACAGAGCTGCTTAGATGCTGCAATCAAGAACTATAGTAAAAGCATATGGTTTTATTCTAAAGTGCTGCATGCTAAAGAGTTCAAGTATGTGCTTTGTTATTGAGAGTTATTAAAGTGCACTAATAAGCATGTTGAGTGCAACTCTTAATGGAATATTAATATTTTAGGACTTTTGTAATTTCAAAAGCAGAATGCCAAGAATTGTCAACAAAAGGTCCTTAGGGACATTGTAGTAAGAAGCGAAACTATTTTTAAAATAACGTTACTTATAATTATTTGTACCCTTCTTGCCGCTTGCGTTGATGCCATAAAAAGAAACAAAAATGAAAAAGAAAGAAAGAAAGAAAGAAAGAAAACCAACGCGTGCGAGGACAAACAGTCAGGAGAGCTGTTCAAGTGGCGTTCAAACTTTTGTTTCATTTTATTTCAGATTTTAGAGGAAAATAATGATTAGCGGGAGCAATTATTATAATGTTATTAAGCACAAAAGTACAAAAATATTTCATGAAACATCTACAAGGATGTTCATATTTTCTCCTCACAATTGACAGGAAGAGTTTAGTTTTACAATTCTTACACAAAAGTAGAAATTGATGTCTCATAAAACTCTCCGTGCTCTTCAAAAAGGAATAGCAACATGGAAGAGTGGTCTTTATTTTCTTTTTCATTTTTTTTTCCTTCCCCAAACGTTAAGAGAGATTGATCTTTCAGACGAAGCACACAGGTTGCTGTAAATCAACCATTGATTCCTCTCTCTTTAAAAACTGAAATCAAGATATTTGCAACATTTTGAAATATTGCACTTATTTAATGTTAACAGTGAATCAGCAACATTCTTAAATCAAAGAAATCACTTGACTCATTGGAAGTGCAAGAAAAGGATTTATTGCTTTAGCTTAACCTATAAAGCTATGTATATTCTTTTCTCTTTAACAGCGAAATCTCTATCAAAACTCAAAAAGCTATGGTTTCTTACTAAATACTTCTGCACTACAAATATTTTCCCTTAAAATGTTTTAACATTAGGGCATGGCACTTAGAACACCAGCTGGTAGCATAGCATGGCATTTAGAACTGCGCTATTTGTTAAAAAGTATCATTTGTGTATAAATACTTAGATCACAAGTAGGAATATGCATCTGAGGCACATAGAACATACTTACCTTTGAAACAAAACAATTAAATTTAAAATTGACACTTAGAACGTTTGATATTTCCAATTTTCAATTCGAACACTCTATTCCACCGGTCAATGAACTTCCCAACTGCCGAGGATTTTTTAAAAAAAAAATATTAAAATCTGATTGCCACAAGTTTAAAAATGATATAGTTTTCTTATCTACATTAAACGATTTACTAATGTGTTCATAACATAGCCTTGTGAGAATTACTCCGGTGTTCGGTGCTTTGCCTACTCTGTACGCACCATGAAATTCTAATTGCTTCTCAGTAATCAGGTCTAAGCTGTACTCCCAGGCAGATGCTCTGTCACGTGGGTTTCAACCCAGATCATTCATTTGTAATGTAATACATATAGGAGCAGCATTATGAAAGATTTAGATTTCGAATCGGGTCTATACCGGAGGGTAGGAGAAGATTAGCAAGGGACTCTGCTAATTGGGGTGCTCACCCATGGGACTTCCTTCCTAGTGTTAAAAGCTCACACAAATTCTGCAACATCAGTTTTATCCTTGCGGTTGGTGTATACTGCCGACTGAAGCAACAAGTTTGGTTTCCATTTTTTAATTTCGCAAGCTGAAAAACTGTCTTTTGAGACTCGGAGTCAAGCAATGAAAACTCGTTAGCGGAGCAAGTCCTAAAGAGCAAATTAGTTCTACTTAATTAACGGGTTAATTAACATAAAGCTAGAGTTGTCTTTGTCTTCCTTATTTGTCTCTTCACTAATTGTTTCACTGCGCTTTATTATGTTCGTTTTTCGCATGCATCTTTTCTGTATGCAATTGAATATAAAGTTTGGGTCATTGGAAGTTTAAAAATAGGCTGCTTAAGGCGACAGTCAACACCTGAAATTCAAATTTTGCGGTCACATTGGTATTTGTTTTTCTTTATCAGAATGGATACTTTAGTGGGTCTACTTTGAGATTAAATTATAATTTTGGGAAGTTCCAAATGGAAATAGGTTAAAATAAATTTTTTTCTTTGAGTAAAAGGGGCGTGGTACCTTAGAAAATGGCGAGGTAAATTTTGTATGTGAAGCCAAATACATGATTAAAACTTACTTATATCTCCAGGAATTCAACATTTATGATAAAGGTAGATCAATTGTAAAAGAAGAATGTGTAAATCATATTATATCCAAAAGACTGGGCACTGGTCTCAGAAAGGTAGTAAAGAATGGAAAGGGAGAAAATAACAGTTGAAGGAAAAGCTGCTGGAGGTTTGAAGGAGGCAACTATAGTCAAACTTACTAATTATTATCGGGGAGCCATGGTTGAAAATATACCTAATGTGAAAAAAGGTAAGGATGCTGTATTTTCAACAATATATCACTGCATGAGTTCTGATGAAGCACCAAAACACTTGAACTCACGGTGTTTCTATAATGCAGCCCAGGCTAAGAGAGAGACACCAAAACCCTACAAAACAGAAGTTAACATTTGAACATGTATGTTGTAACCAAAATAATTCCAATATACCAGAGACTGAAATGTAATGACAAAGAAGATATTTGCCTCCAAAAAAGAAAAGTATTTTGACTGTAATAGAAGCTGTTTCATTGGTGAATCGAAGGCAATATCAGAATTAGCCAGGATCCTGAAAATTCTCCAATGTTTAAAATTACAGAGAATATGATTAGGCGTCGAGACCAGCATCGACCGAAACAATGCATCGGACGGAGAAATAAATAAGAAGAGCAACTAGAGTGACTAAAGTGCACACAGAGGAAGCAAAAAAACAGAGATAAGTAAAAACATTTGGGTGTTAGTATGGTAAGTAGGATGCAGAATGTTTATAAAAAAAGTAATACTGTTTTTCTCTAATATTTCACTTTACATATTCATAGCATACTTTCTAACAGCAAATATGAGCCAATTTCAACAAATTTTTAGGGGGTATGCAGAGTAAAGGTGTCAACATATTTGTGCCAGGAAATTTCTCTAATAGTACTATTACCACAAATAAAATTTTTATATAAATATTTTTATTTTAAAACTCATCATATTAAAAATAATTTCTCGGAAACTAATAGAGGGAGATAAAAATGAATGCATACTACTTTGCGCTCATGAATTTTATTTTAAATAGTGTAAATAAACTGGAAATAAATTGTAAATTGAGTTTAAAAAGTTGGTTTGCAAAAATCAATGAAACTCGGATATGCCATTGAAATAAAGTAATTATTTGAATGGTGTTTAACGCCCATTTTTATTACTGAGCCACCGCAGGGGGTGAAAACTGATGATACATGATATGAAATTATATATTGGGAAAGGATTTTTAAGGAAGGAAACGTTCCAGGCCTAAGTTTAGGACACCTCCCTGGCATTTTCCGTTTATGAGGACTGAGGAAAACCTGGAAAAAAAAACTTAGTCGGGGAGGACGGTCCTGGCGGGATTCGAACCCCAGACCTCCCGCTCACGAATCAGCACCTTAACGACCTCGGTTACTCGTGGCGGTGCAAAATAAAGCAATAAAAATATCCATGAAAAAATCAATTAAATCGGATAATTAGGAGGGTGATTTATCTGAAACCCAAAAACTATAAATTGCTCTAGCAGAACCAATGTTTGTTTTTTCACAACAAAACTCGGCATATACTATTTAAGTAAAATGAGAAAAATAGTTTCTGAAAATTCGCAAATTAGACCTTTAGGAGTAGGAATATACCTGAAAGTCGAACTTCAAAAAGCTCTTAATTTTTCATTTATTGTTTCAAAATAAAAGGTCAAATTAACTCAGCATATAAACTGTGTTTTAACGATGCAAACGTTTTATATTTGACAAAAGTATTGTCGTGACAATAGCAACTGTGAAAGATTAATATAATATTTGTGTGAGAATTATATTTGTATGTAAGCACCCTGTAATAACAGTTTTCATTTCATGGTTTTACTACAATAAAATTTAAATTAAATTTCAAAGTCACTGAAAATCGATGGAACTTCCGATTGTATATTGTTGATTGTGAATATTTGCGTAGTACCTTGTAGTTGTGTCTGAATAGTAACATGTTTTGTTCTATTGAAACATATGAACACACTATTCTTAAATACACAATGTAACTTGAGACTTTTGTTATTTTCTCTATTTTAGTGCATGTAAAGTTGATATCAACGGCTCAGTTCATAAACATGGTAACAATTAAAAATGTTTAAAATATCCACACAGGGTAGCTTTGTCTATCGGTTGCCATATATTCGTTTAATTAAAAAGTATACATTATTTGTAGTTTAATCTCAACAACAACAACAACAATAATAATAATAATAATAATAACAACTCTAAAATGTGATTTCTCTTTGATAATATTTATATATTGCAAGAAATTTAATTTTGTTCCCCTAGCACAACACAGTAACGTCATAACGGATAATAATTTTTAAAATTATTCAACTTGCCGAGGAATTCGCTTAGTTTATGCAGCTCCTGCTTGACAGACTTTTTTATTTTCCAATAGCACATTTTGCCACATACTGCATTGTCCTGAATAGAGATAATGAGAATAATGAAAAATTGCAGAATGAAATTTGTGCATCGAAGGAACTAAATGCACCCCCCCCCCACAAAATTTGTATCCGGCCTCTGGGACCGAAGACAAGCAATCGGACCATCTGATCATTGCGCCCCTTTGGGGGAAAATATAAAGGAACTATTCAATTCAGTTGAGATGAGAGAAATAGAGCCCCATAATGGACATGTGGATAGGCAGCTTCGATACAATATAGCACAGTGTGGCTAAATTCTGTTCACGTGCTACGACGGCCTGTCTGCCACACCGAGATCGGTCCCCTATACGACGTAATTGGCTCGTAAAACAGACGAAGTAATCCACCCGCCTTCAATAAACCAACAAGCAGGGAAGCCGAAAATCGGTGACCACAACTTTAGAACGGTTCCCGAATGCTGAGATTTTGTGAGAGAGCAGTCTTGCGAGTTTCATTTCAGTGGCACGTTAACACACATGCCTTGCTTTACAACTTTCATTTTAGCTATTCTACCTGTATATCAAACTACTTGTTATACATATAAAATCAATCTAATAGGTATAACAAATAATATAACATTAAAAATATAATTTATTATATAGTTTTTTCATAAGTAACGCATTGTTTTAACTAATCAATTTTAAACCCCCACCTACTACATCTTGAAAGGATCTTTTTATGTAAACAAATAGCTTTATTTTTCTTTCTTTGTAATATCGATAACATTTTTGGATGACATTCTATTCTCCTTTTTGTGTCTTTTGAATGATTATATCTCTAAAAATAGAAATATTTCGCTGTTAATTGAATTTGGCATTTTTTTTAAATTTTCTGAAATATCAATAAACTAAGCCAGCTTTTGTAAAACAAATAAAGTAGGAATTTGGAGCTGTACAGGAAAGATATTCTGTTTCAGATAATGTGAAAGGTGATATGGAATAGTAGGTAAAAATGTTAAGCTAATGTGATGGCCGGAGGGATATTTTACTTTCATTAAATATTCCTTTAAGAACATGAAGATTCGTGTGTTTTATGGTTCTACTCAAATAAACTCAATTATGCTTTGATTAAAACTATAATTTACTTTTGAAAAAATGTAAGTTTAATTAAAGTATTTATACTTTTTATAAATATAATAAAATCTAATAAGAGTGCTCCAGGTTAGAATCTTTTTCAAATTTTAGAATTAAAAGCATTAACATATTTCTTATAATAATTCACACAAGGACCTTAAATATAAACAAAAATGCCTTTATTTGTAAGATCAATGGATATCACACTTGCAATAGGTACTCCTACATTCTTTAGTACTTTTACCAGATATTATATTCGATATAAATGGCGTATTGTGCTAATTTCAGCCGAGTTTTCCTTACTAAATTAAAATAGACAGAACATAGATGTTTTTAATTAGTAGTATTTAGCGTCTATGTGGTAGCATTAAATATTTTTATGGTGGACAATTGTTGTTATTGAATCAAATCACAATAATTCAACTTTTTTTCCTTTTAGCATACAGGTGATTCATGCAAACCATAAAGATGTAGGGTTTCAGTTCTGGTTGCCCGGTTCTGATACCTTCCTTTCCGCGCTCTTTCCCCATCTACGATCAAATAAACCTCTCGTACGCACTTTACTTTAAATTCCAACGTTCGGATGGTGTCGTTGTTCCTTTTACTTTTTTACTGCTTTGCCCATATGCAGAGCGGCTGTTTTCGACTTTCAAGGGTCTGGGGTATTGGGAAATGTTTTGCTCAATACAATTGTTATGGATACAGCGCACGTTGAAGGCTACCACTAAAAATTGGTCCAAAATTCTTTTGGGCCACTTCGTTATTTTTTATGATATATTTTAGTAAATTTTTCTCTTCGCTGTTGCACAGATAAGCAGTGTGTTTGATATTCTTGGGTAAATTTAATATTTATTCTCTAATTATTTGTTTGAGATACAAATTATATTTACGTTTATTGCATATTAACTTTTAACTTTAAATCAAGTGTTATAGTAGTAAGGTTAAATATTTGAAATTGTTATATATGGAAAAGACATTTTAAATCAGTGATGGGGCATGAGTGTATTATTATTGCATTTGTTTTGGACAGAATTTATTAAATAATTTATTATTTGTAAAATAATTTAGTATACTTGATCTAAAAATATACTTGAGTCAATCATTGGGCATAGATATAATATTACATATTTATTTTAGAAATTGCCTTGATAACGTATTTAGTATTTGTGTGTAGAATTTTAATGTTTTCAGTGCCTAATTTAAAGATTTTTTGCGCCCTAGTGAATATGTTTATTAAGACTAGTTTCTGTCTCACCAAATTGTGTGCAGCTGAAAATGTTTTTAAAGATTGTAGTTGTAATATTTAAGGTTTTTATCTTTCAGAATTCAACATTATGTACAATACAAATATATTAAAGAATAATTTAAATTCTTTTGTTATACCTTGCAATTTTCTCTCACCTAGTGAAAAGATCCTTTTAGATGATTTTTGTGTTATCTGCTTTTGTGTGCTTCCCCAATAAGGTATTTTAGGATTATTCAGTGATACGAAGCGTTGGCGATTGGATAACCCAAACAAAAATTAATTAGTACCATAAAAGAGTTTTGCAACAGCTCTATAAAGTAAAAATGCCGTAACATGATGACAAAAGCTATCTCTTATTCAAAAAAATGGTTCTTTATCCAAATTAGACTTCAACGTGTTCACATAGGACAACTCATATTATGAGGGTTGATTTCCCCCTTGTACAATTTAACATTTTATTTATCTGAAATCATGAATATGCATGGATCCTTATGCACACTTACCATTCGTCACAAACTCCCAAAGCAATCGGAGAATTTGGAGGCCACATAATTGACCCAATTCGACCACACCAGTTGTTGCTAAATGTATCATTCATGAATGTGCATTGCTAAATGAAGTTACCTCCATTGTGTTGGAATGTGACGCATTTATAATTCGAAAAAAAAAAAAAAAAAAAAGTTAACATATCCCGATCGTGTAAAGCTGAATTGGTCCTTAAGATTATAACAACTACTAGATACAACTTATGGAATAGCCTTTATCAGCTCATACACGTGTGGTTGTAACTTTTCTTGCGTTATTGTGACTCACATCAGAAAATACCATCTGTTCAAGTAGTTCTCTTCTCGCAAGATAAGGTCGCACCGGTGGCAGAGAGAATCGAACTTCCTACAACTTCAGAGTTCTTCTTTTGACAAGTTATCTTAAATATAATCACTCTTCAGGACAATCTTGGGACAACAGTTTTTGTTTCGGGAACATGCCTTGAAATTGGGAATCCTCTTAATACAAAACTCACTTTCAAAGTTAACGTTACGCGCACAAATTTAGCAAATTATAACACACTCGCTGCAAGGCACAAAGCAGTACATGGCATTGTCATTGCTACGAGTGTTCAATATTCATGCACCAGAGTATGAAAGAGAGCATTAAACATATTATAACATGTTTCAGCTCAGGGCAGCTTAAACAGGATACCTGGAGAGTCATCGTGTGAACCTAATAGTTAGAAACTGGCACCGTTCGGTGATTCCTTTTTTTCACACAAGGAAGAAAGTAATGGTGAGCCTGTATTATATTATAAAATTTGAAGCAAAAAACTAAGCAGATTAGAAAGAGCATTAAAGTTTATCTTCACACTGGAAGGCTTGTGGAAGTATCTTGCAGAGAAATGTGCAACAAAGTTGAGAATTTATTTATAACAGACGAAAGTAATGGACATGTGAAAAATAATACGCGTAAATGCACTCGCACATAATAATCCGAGGTGATAAAGACATCAAGATACCTGTAAATTCCCAGTTTTCAGACCAAACAAAAGTTTTCTAAAGGCTTAAAGTCATTGCAGTAATAGTAGGTGTTAAGCTCATGTAAATAAATTGATCGCCCTCGTAAGTAAATCTTGTTTCTTGGGCAGAACTCCTAATATTTTAACTCAAACGCTTTATCCTTCATTTATAAGCATCACAGCTATTATTTACATTTTTTCGAAACGAATCGTTCTGAGTGTTTTCCTATCCTACTGGCATTTGTTTATACTCTCCTTAGCAATTTTTTACATTTCAGAGCAAGGATGGTTTTCATGAACATCTCTTGAACACTGAAGTACTAAAGTTATAATTGAGTACTTTAATAATCTACATTCTGAAGTAGTTGCTGAAACTTTCAGGGTTGCATAAGCACCTCTTATGTGTTCTAAAGCAGCTTTGTATCTATATAGATATTCTCTTGTTCTTATGTTATTCAGTAAAGGGGTAATAACCCAATTGTATGCAAAATAGCCAACTGTAATTAACGTTGTTTGAAACTTAATATTTGTAGACTGAGTTATACGCTTCGATGAATTCGAAGTTTTGGGCTGGTTTAACTAGCGAAACAACCAACACACTTCAGTATATTAACGAGAAAACGCAGCGATTTGTCACGCTATGACCAGTTCTTATGTCACTTAAGGAGTACAGAAAAAAACATTTTTTTGAAAATATAAGATGTAAACAGCTCCAAAATAATACATTATTCACTCAACCGCATAAATAATATATTATATACATATATAAAATAATAATTATTTAATGATTACCATAGCAGTAAAGTATTGTTTTTTATTTATTTGAACTGGTACGCAGTGAATGAGTAAATGATTTGCTTATTAATATAGGTTGCATTAAAATATTGGGAAAAACGGTCAGAAAAAAGTTTAATAAATTAAATGAATCCAGATTAAATGTTAATAGCTACTGGAATAAATACAAAATATGGCAGACAAGATGGTGATATGTAGCCTACAATTTATAAAACGAGAATGCTTTAAACTAGAGAGAGAGAAAGAGAGAGATGGGGGGGGGGGCGTTATATGCGGGATGTGGAGACAATATCAAGAATTCCTCGAGGACAACATCAAGGTAAACCAAGGATTACAATTCCTGCATGAATGTTGACACTTTTAACTGTTTTAACCCAAGCTGTTAGAAACATGCCGCACTAAAGAATACTTAATTTGTAGCGGAAAAATTACAAAAGACCAAATATAGATCAATTAAATAAATAGATAAACACAATAAAAGGGAAAACGTAGCACTATATGACTAATGAAAAGCATATAATTTTATTCAGATTAAAATCTTTGTAACTTAAAGTTTGCGATGGATAACAAAAATGAATAAATATGAAATCATAAAACTCCGACTCTTAGTCATAAATATATAAAATAAAAGGGAATTCCTTTAAGGTGTTTTTAAAAAAGTAACGATGCTCTGAAGAGAAGCATCAATGCATGTTATAGCAATCAAAACTTTAGGGATACTTAAAAAACATTTTAACAATTTACATTTTATGAATATGGCCAAACATTTGCTGGTTTTCACGAAATAATAAAGCGAGCGACATCAGCAATGTAGGGTCTGATAAGTAAATTTCAATATTTGAACTTATACATAATACTACCCAAGACCTTTATGGGAAAAAAAATCAAAATGCAAATTAATTATTTTGTCACTATAACTTAGCATGTGTCAGCTGACAGCGTTTGTCATATCACTTCATATTATGCATGAAAACACTTTGAAAGTTCGGAATGTTTTATAACAATGTAATTGCCAGATTCAAGACATTATGCTTGCCGAAGTATTTTCTTCGGAGCAGAAATCCAAGAATGGACAGAGGCACTGTACACAGAATCTATCTATTGATATGTTTCCAGTAAGTTAGAAATGTTCTTAAAACTACGGGCTTGTTGATAGACGGCAGTGAAGAAGAAATTTCTGGTCAGGTTTTCTCGAAGAAGTTTCTGACATTTCCACTGAGACAGAGGATAGCTGCAAGGAGATTTTAATAATTTAGATCCCCTTCTTGGCAACTTCATGTCCATGGTTTTAGTGTTGAGAGACAGAAGCATAAACCTCCCATCAATTAAACATGGAAGTCTCTCTTTTGATCTCTGACCAAACTGTAAAATTTTAACCCGTAAAATTCATGATCGAAATGTCGAGAGGACTTGACTGCTGTCAACACTCACTAAACTTCAGTATAAACATAAGTATTTGAACTAGAAAGCTTTTTATTCCTTTCTTTTAAACGTTCAGTCACACAGGCTTAAAAGCAACGAGACAATATTTCTTCATCCACTGTGTATTTAGGATACCTAATTTATAAAATCACAGAACAATAATTCATAATGTAATTCAATTCAGTATTTAAAATTGCAATCGCATTTGTCAGTGATATACTCGCAACAAATGTGATATAATTTCCTTGTTAATTATTTGTTTTCAATTCCAGCCCATTTTCCTCTAACATTTCATTATTCTCTAGCATGGCGGAATTATAGCTGACTTCTAAGGACGCCCACAGGGAGCTGCTACATTATCTGAATGAAGATGGTGAAGGTAGTATGATTATTGCCCGGAGGGGGGGGGTTCTTAAACCTATGGATACTTAAACTGAGTCTGTAAAAATGAATGAAATGAATTAATGACGACGTAACTGAGCTCTGAGTCCTCGGAACCTTATCTGACAATCGCCTTCTCAGGATAAGAAAAAATTACGAAAGAAGCGTTAGCCAGACAGCTTCGTCTGACTGGAAAGCTAACCCAGGATCTCCTAATTAGTAGTCATAAACGCTACCATTAGACCATAGAAACGGTCGCATTTCCTTATAATTGTATGCTACATTAAATAAACTGTGAAAAATGTGAAGAGGTGGAAACGTAAAAGCATTAGGAGAAATTCGTGTCGATGCATTAAGCCTACATATTCATGGATCTATCATGAATGTAAATGTGTTTTAAAACGTAAATATTTGCGTACATTACAACAGCATCACAATATAACCGACCCAGAAACGTATATGATCTTCAAGATGGTTTCCTTCTGAAGGAGAGTAAAGCTCTGGGTCCCTTGTGATAGATTTAGGACACGTAAAAGAATCTCAAACCTGAAAGAACAGGCCTTTGAGCATCAGCCATTTCTTGCCCTGAATTGAATGGGACGCCGATAACAACCAGCTTCTGCAAAGACATAAAATATCCAATTTTCACTGGATAATTTTCAGAACAATTTAAAATTGTGGATGACTCTAAATGCCACATATTGACATAAGTAAGAAGGGCTATGGCTTTTCCAAATAATTGTGAAAATAAACCAACCAATAAGAAAATTGAAAGACTTGTGTTCCAGAACCACCATCCATTCTACAGGAACTAGCAACCCTAATAACATAAGCGATGAGGAAAGCTACTTTCAATGTCCGCCCGATAGGATCCATACAGCTAGCCGAACTTCACACATGCACTTGTGCAACTATAAATGAGAGCGGTCGGATTTTTTTTAGCTCCAATATCATTATTCTGTATCTGACGAGGTTTTCAAAAACTCTGCAAAACATTCCTCTACAGTTGCAATAGCCTCTTGATTTTATTAAAAACTTTGATGAGCGAGAAAGAATTTGAACTTTGAGAACTGATGGAAGTCAGAAAAAACCAAATTTGAAGAGTAATGTGAATGCTTTAACAATTCATACTTTAAATCTCTCAATTCTCGCTAAAGCAAGTTCATGACCTTGATGAAAAAACATTTATTCTGCAAATCGGATCTTTTCTCACATTTTTATTCGTTTGCTTTAAAAGATTGGAATAATTCTCTATGATAGTGGTTTTATCCCTTTGAAGATAATCAGTTACTAAAACAAAAATACTTATGCCATAATCTTTCCTGCAAATAAAAACTTTAGTCCACTGTTTGGACTGCTGTTTCGATTCTGTTTGGCATTCAAGGTTTCACACACAGTTATAAGTAGAAGCAGAAGCAAATTCTATTGCTGATAAAATGTTCCAAACATCGATAACAAGTAATCAATTTGGGCAAACATTTTTCATATAAAATATAACCTCTACGCTACTTTGAAATTCCTGTAGCCTAAGCAAATCCACGCACTTTAACAAGTAGATCATCTAATACCATTATCGTGTATTTTTTTCAATGTATTCTGCTGTTATTGCACTTTTTGAACGTCTTTCGTGTGGGGTATCTTCTAGGCTGCTACTGCCGTGTTTAAGTTCAACAGTCCATTTTAAATCGTTGAAAATACCAGGGTATATCAGCAGAGTATCCTTCTCCTAGATGGGCTGATGCGTTCGTTGTCTTCACTACGGTTGGAGAGTTGCATCCATCCGACGTGAGCCGTTGTTGGTTTCCCCTCGCCTCTTGCCTTCCGGTGAGCTAGAACAAGTCTAACTCCCCCGTTCAGCCGTCTGGTTCATCGGGTACTCAGTTCTTCCAACACAAGACGAAGAGCACAAAGATGATGAAAATTAGGGTTTAAGGGCATACCACTAAGATGGGCATTAGCGCCTGGAGGACAATAAAGAAAGATATGAAAAGAAACAACACATTAAAAAAGATCTCAAAGTTTAAGCGTTAGATATAATCATTACAAACTACAAAGAAAATCTGAAGGACTAATTGGACAGAATGCCAAAGCAATTTTCATTATAATCTAGATAAGGAGAAATCCAGAAATGCCAAAAAAGGTATGATCTTCGGAAAGGGCTGAAGTCCAAATTGTGAAGAACAAAATTAATTTCCCTCGGCGTTAAATACCTTTTTTTAAAAAGGAATCTTAGCAACTTCACAATACTTAATTTGTAAAGAGGCGGCGAAGTTTAGTATATTTGCCTGCAATCAAAACCTATCATCTACCACAATATTTTATGTACATGCCTGAAACTTTTGAAATTTTTTTATACTTTCTGTAGACTTTGATACATTTTTCTGTAAAATCAAAAATCAAAAATAGATGAACAAAAATACTTAGTATCTACAGTATTATTAATTTTTAGGAGATTTTGTACTAATGCATAACTAATTTTTTCTTAAAAAATTACACTCATTTAAAAATCCATGAAAACTTTTTATGTCAATTACAATTTAGAGCAAATTTACAAATCATTGTATAAAAAGGTTTAGGCATCCAAAACTTCTAACACATTTCTCTCTATTTTTAGTATGTTTGCCTGCACTCAAAACCTTTCATTTATGTACATGCCTGAAACTTTTTGATGCATTCTAACCCTGCTGCATAAAAGTTAGCATGCATTTTTTTAGTAATATCAAAAATAGATTAATAACAATATTTAGTAGTTTCCCTCATTTTGCATTTGAATGTATTTTGGGGGGATAAAAAGGTCAACAGTCATAGTTAAAAATGCATATTAATTTTTATGAAAACAATATTAATTAATAATTTTGCAGAAAAAGGTATAGATATCCAAAATTTCTAACATTTTTCTCTCTGTTCATTTTTAGTTTGCCTGTACCTAAAACCTATCTTTTATGTACATGCCTGAAGCCTTTTGATACATTCTGGCTTTATTTCATAAAAGTTAGTATGCATTTTCTAGTAATATCAAAAATAGATTAACAAAAATATTTAGTACAGTTTTTCCGCCATTTTGCATTTGAATGTTTTTTTTTTTTTTTTGTACAAAGGTCGATTCATACTTAAAAATGCGTATTAATTTTTATGAAAACTTTGTTTAGAACACATTTACAAAGTTTGGCAGAAAAAAGTTTAGGCATCCAAAACTTCACACACGTTTCTCTATCTGTTTACATTTAGTATGCTTGCCTGCACTTAAAACTTATCTTTTATGATAATGCTGGAAACTTTTTGATAAATTCTGTAGATCTTAATTTGTAAAAGTTAGCATGAATTTTTCTGTAAACCAAAAATTCCTTAACAAAAATATTTGGTACAGTCAATTGGTTAATTTTTCCAAAATTTTGCACCCGAGTGCATATTTCATTTTTCTAAAAAGTATTAACATTTATTTAAAAAGTCGTGCAAACTTTAATGTAAATTAAAATTTAGAACATAATTACAAAATTTTGCACAATAAGGCATGGATATCCAAAATTTCTAACACATTTCTCTCTGTTTATTTTTAGTTTGCCTGTACCAAAACCAATCTTTTATGTACATATGTGAAACTTTTTCATACATTCTGACCTTATTTCATAAAAATTAGTATGCATTTTTATAATATCAAAAATAGATTAGCAAAAATATTTAGTACAGTTTTCCCACCATTTTGCACTTGATTTTTTTTTTTTTTTTTTTTTTGGCAAAAAGGTCAACAGGCATATTTAAAAATGCATATTAATTTTTATGAAAACTATATTTAGAACACATTTACAAGGTTTTTCAGAAAAAAATTCTGGCGTCCAAAACTTCAAACACGTTTCTCTCTCTGTTTACATTTAGTATGTTTGCCTGCACTTAAAACCTATCCTTTATGTCATGCTGGAAATGTTTTGATAAATTCTGTAGATCTTAATTCATAAGAGTTAGCATGAACTTTTCTGTAAAACTAAAAATTTATTAACAAAATTATTTTGTACAGCCAATTTGTTAATTTTTCAAGATTTTGCACCTGAATGCATATTTCATTATTCTAAAAAATATTAACATTTTTAAAAATCTATACTAACTTTAATGTAAATTAAAGTTTAGAACACATTTACAAAGTTTTGCAAAAAAAAAATTTTTTAGGCATCCAAAACTTAAGACATTTTTCCTCTGTTTACTTTTAGTATGTTTGCCTGCCCTCTAAATCTATCTTTTATGCCTGAACATTTTGATACATTCTGTACATCCTAATTCATAAAATTTAGCATGAATTTTTCTCTAAAATAAAATATTCATTAACAAAAATATTTGGTGCAGTCAATTATTAATTTTTCCAAGGTTTTGCATCTTAATATGTTTTTTTTTTCTAAAATTATAAATATTCATTAAAAAATTCATGCTAACTTTTATCTAAAATAATATTTAGAGAACATTTACAAAGCTTTGCAGAAAAAAATTTAGATGTCCGAAAGTCAAATGCTTTTTTTTTTTTTCTGTTTAATTTTAGTATGTTTGCCCACATTGAAAACCTATCTTTTCAGCACATGCCTGAAACTTTTTGATAACTTATTTAGCTTTTGCTTCATTTATTTTTCAGTAAAACAAAAACTAATTAATAAAATACATTTATAAAATCAGCTATTAATTTTTCCATAAATTTGCATTTGAATGCATATTTTATTCTCCTAAAAATATTATTAACAACTATTCTTATAAATCCATCCTAACTTCAATGTCATATTTAGAACACATTTTCAAGTTTTGCAAAAAAATTTCAACTGTTACGCAAGAAAATATTTTTGGCAATATATTTGAATCGCCAAAAAATGATAAAATGTTTAAAAAAAAACTGAACAATGTGGTACAAAATCTAAAATTTATACGTTTAACCATTCCAAATTTCACTTTGATGAACCCTTAGGTACCCTCAGGAGAAATTTGATCATCTTCTAAAAATGCACTTTTTGATTAAGTGATTAAAAGAATTAAAATATTATACTTTAGTAATATATATATAGCTTTTTCATATTAGAGGGTTTGAAACTTCCATTATGAGGTAAGAAAATTGTAAAATAAATAAATTAAATAAAAAATAATAAAGTTTAATTTTAAAATGCCGGTATTTCGAAATGCGCTTTTCCTACTTTTTGTTCAAAATATTCCACATGATTCACTTTTTATTCCATTTTCTTCAGGTTTTCAGCGTCTAATCATAACAAAAAATTGTCATATTATTATCAGATCCCTTTTATATTATTAGAGACATATAATAATTAATTTGATCCATTACAAAAGTATTAAAAAATTCTGAAAATTTTACTGCGACACCAAGGCAGTGCGAAAAAATCTACCTATGTCAATTTTTTCCTCAATATAAAATATATTCATATTTTTATTTGATCAATTGTGCATCATGTGGAATATTTAGCAGATTAGGGGAAAAAAAAGTCAAACGTATTAGATATGCCAACATGGAAATTTGAACATGCGCATTATACTAGTAGAGAAATCGGTGATATACATTTCAAGAAAATGCCTGATAATTGCAATATTTAGAAATGTCTCTGTGGGTAACCTTAATTTAAATACAGAGAAAGTAAAAATTATCCACACTTTTATTTTCCAAATTTATTTAAACAAAAGTAAGGGGTTGAACAAGTATGTCATTTTTCACATATTCCCCTTTGATGCACTTGGTCCAGCGCGGTCTATAAGCTGACGTATTCCCTCCGAAAAGGTTTTCGGTTGGTATCTCACTTCTTCGTCCGTTGAAAATCAACGACCTAAAGCAACTTTGAGCGGTCCAAAGAGATGATTGATGGTTGGAAGGAACAATACCTGTGCTGTAGGCAGGACACCAGCTCGAAACCCAAATGGTAGATGGTTTAACGGTCTGGCCGGCCATATGTGGCGCTGTGTGCAGCAACAACACTTTCTTCGAAAATATGCCTCGATGTTTGGTGCGAATTGCTTATTCCAGACCAGCCAATCACTGTATCTTGCAACCGCCACGGGTGGCCGAGGTCGTTAAGGCACGGACTCGTGAGCGGGAGGTCCGCGGTTCGAATCCCGCCAGGACCGTCCTCCCTGACTGGGGTTTTTTCCAGGTTTTCCTCAGTCTTCATAACTGGCAAATGCCGGGGAAGTACCTAAACTTAGGCCTGGAACGCTTCCTTCCTTAAAAAAAAAAATATATATATCCTTTCCCAATTTATCATTTCATCTCATGTATCATCAGTGTCCACCGCCTGTGGTGCCTCAGTAGTAAAAACGGGCGTTAAACACTACTCAAAAAAAAAAAAAAAAAACTGTATCTTGCACCGTTGATCGTACACTGCTTTTCCAGATTGTCTTCTAGTATAGGTCCTCTTGAGCCCCCCCCCCCTCCAAATGGGTAGCACCACCTTCCCTGAAGAGTAAATTCTTCGTCGTTGATGATTCGGGATGTTTCCATTACATTCTCTGACGCTTGGATTCTGGCTCATTGTGACGGATCCACCTTTCAACCTCTGTAACTATTCTGCTCAGAAATTGTATGCCTTCATTGTTGTAGCGGTCGGGTAAATATTTGCAAATCTCAACACATTTGCCCTTGTTCTCTGCGGTAAGCTCTCTTGGTACCCATCTCGTAAAGATTAATGGAAGCCTAGCTCGACTCGGATGATGTGATAGGTAGAACAACACACTGCTTCAACGATGCTACTTCTCATCTTGCCGAATCTTCTAGTCAGTGGTAGTAGTCTCTTCGTGCGTCACGTTTGTCACTTGTGCGATGAGCACTGCCTCCGTATTGTGCTGAAAGCCTCCGATGAATTTCAGCCTCTGACACATACCTTCCGACCAAAGAAACCCAACCACTGCTCTCTGTTTCACAATGCTAGACTAGCAGCCATGTTCACACTGTCACAGCATCAAGGAAAATGACACGATCAAGGTAAAAAATATGATCACATGGCCACAGTAGTAATAACTCTAAGCAGACATGCGCGGAAAAGTGTGAAGATATGTTAAGGAGCAAGTGTGAATAATTTTTACTTTCCCTTCACCATCGTTAAAAAAAGCCTATCTTACAATTACTAAGAAAAATAGTTATATACTTTTAAGGTTAATTTAATGATTTTTAAGATGCATTGGAAGCAAGGTTACCTTTACCATTTTTATTCAGGCCATAAGTTGTGTAGCGCTGCAGAAATTGGAAGAGACTTGAGAGAAAAACCAAAAACAAGGATGTATTAGAGAAGAATTGGTAGACTACAATGGTGGACATCAAGAAAAAATCACCAATACAAATGTCGGTTTTAATTTTTAAGGAATTTCGTTTGTACCTATGGTCTATAAAATTATAATACTAAATTACATTAAATAATTGCATCGTAAGATTTAGAGCAGTACGGTGGTTACAGATTAAGAAAATTGTCTATAGAATCACTTTTTGCATGACTGTCTTTGATGGTGAAAAGTGTGCGAGGGCCAATAACTCACATGTTATACAAAAATCTATCATAAGGATCCAGACAAAGAAACATCTAAAGCAATTACAGCTGAGACACTGTGAAAATGGTCTTTCTAGGGGCATAGATTCTAATGCAAAACCCCCGTACTCCAAATTGGGGTTCCACAATGCACTTCCTTCTTTCAACAAACAAAGATATGCAAAGACTGAAGGTTTGGACTATGAACTACTAAAATGGACTTTGGTATCTGGAACACAAGGTAAAAAGTCAACGGATATAAACAGTATACTAAATATGGCTGAGTTATAGGAGACAAAATACAAGTATAAAGGTGTCTGCCAAGGAGTTGCTCAAAATAGCACTCTGGGGCATGTCATTGCCATTCCCAAGCTTTGTGTGCTTTCCTTCCTAGATTTTCAAAAACCAGATGAAAGAGTGGCTTACGCTATGGTACTATAATAATTACTAACCGATGCAATAGATACCATAATTTTTATAAGTAAATTTTAAAAAATTGCTTCGCCTCTTGCTCAAAAATATTCTACAGGGATATTGGCGCTGGCTGTGATCTTATAAATGGGGATATGTTCAGAAGAACTTACGAGTTGATTCGAGGATTAACTGCCATCCACTTTACTATAAAACTGTACTTAAAGTTTACTGAAGGAAAAAGCTATCTATGACAGAAGGCAAAACTTTTGAGTAGGACGGTCTATAATTGACATATCTTTATGCTGATGTTTAGGAAACGATTAAGAGAATTGTACTTTATGATAATACTGTGAAAAAAATCTGGTGGAGGTCGGGAATGATAACAGAGCAAAGGTTAAAATAGGAAATAGACTAGTGAGATTGCTAATGATTTAAAACCACACAAAGTTGTGTCTATAAACGAGTGATGCTGCAGAACTGACGCAAGAAAGGTTAGTCACTTCCTTTTATATTATAATTTGGTTATGATGCCAGACGATGAAAGTACCTTGACGTATTCCATGAAACGGATCTTTACATAGCCAAACGACCTCTACATATATATATAATTATGCTAAAATCTAGGATGGAAACTAAATGGCGAGCGTATGGAAGAGTTTGTGAAAGCAAAGGTAGGCATTATGGTGGGGGAAAAAAACAAAAAAAAAAAAAACAAAAAAAAAAACAGATGAAAGGGTAACTCACTAAATATTCCCGTAAACCTGTATGGAATGTTTTAGGAAACTTTAGCAAACATATAAGAAGGGAAGGACAAGTGTTCCTCACTATCAAAATGAATGCATAAAAGAACGAGATACTAAAGGCAGCAAAACACAAAACTCTCTATATGAATACTCTACCTTACTGTAACGCAGCAAGTCGGTCCTGGTGGTGTAGTGGTTACCATACTTGCCTCCTACGCCCAAAACGCGGGTTTGAACCCGGCCAGGATCGATGGATTTTTTCGGGCGTAAAAATCCTAAGTATGGCTTCCTTCGGAAGGGAAGTAAAGCCGTGGGTCCCATGTCGTACATTTACGGCACGAAAAAGAACCTCAAGCCTGAAAGAGAGGCCTCTGAGCAAAATTTGTCGGCCGTTTCACGCCCTGAGTTGAATGAGACGCTGATGACCTGAGATGTTAAAGAGCGTCCATAAATAAATCAATTAAAAAAAAATGTAACGCAGCAAGTGAACAATGCCGTGTGACGTTTTGGATAATTTGCATTTTAATACAAAAGATCGACGTTAAAATAGCTTCAACCAATAAAAATCGAGTACGCTAAAATTGGGAAAACATTGAAAAACCATGCAGGAAGTGCCGTGATAGTTTGGAAGCGAACTTTGGAATGGAGCTTGAGTTGGGCAAGTAATAGTAAACTTTCAATAGGAGGGAACTGTAATCACGCCAGAATCCAGAGTTTCAGGGGTGTGTATTAAATCAATAGAATGTTTTGAACCTCTCGACAGGCTCTCTTTGGGGGATTTTTTCTCTAACTCCTATGCGATAATTGTTTGATCAAGTGTTGTATTATTGAGTTTCTCATCATAGTGTTTATGGAACGAGTGTGTTCGCCGGTACTACGTACATAATCAAATATTCCAACATTTAGAATATTCTATATTGATGTTCTAAAACATTATGATCAATGGTTGCTTCGATTTCTTAAGCATAGTTGTATGGAGTATCGATAAAGTTAAGAAACATACACCGCGTGTTGGATCTACTTCACTGCCATCGAAGAACTAACTATCACTGTACCTCCCATGCTACCAACGCACTGCAAATAAAGTAGCTTAAGTTGAATACGATGACTCATAGTTGTAGCGAAGTCTGCTGCCAACATAATATACAAACTCTTCATCAATTTGACGAGGAGCAAGCAATGTGACGGAAAACGTAATTTGGTGGTGACCGGCATAGAGAGGGCAGAGATATTACACGGAAGTTTAATCAACAGGCGCTGACAACGGAGAAATAACATATACCTCGAACATGAACATTAAGATCGATCTTGTGGACCGAGAAGGTAAGAACAATGAAAATAAATATGGATCTTTGGTAATTGTGTATGATTTCGAAGTCTGTGATATTAGTAAGCAAATAGGACTTGCTTATTAGCTACTGAAAAGATGCAGCTCGTGTCGAAATGGGCTGATATAATGAAGATTATATTCTTGATGACCTTCAGCAGAAACAACTCATTTTATTTGTGTAGAATGAAGCGAGACTCCCGAATCAGGTGTTGAACATAAATAAAGGTTGGCCAAATGAAACTAAGACTTTTGTAGTAGTGTTGTTCCTTCAGTATGTTTACTCTGTTAAATAGCATTGTGCGTTAGGCAGAAGTTGGTACTGACTGAAGATGTACATAGTCACCAATATGAGTTCATCCAAACATTTCCAGCGAGAAACTATTCCGTTTTTGAAAGCAGAATATGTTAATGGAACCGAAATCTATTGTCGGATGAAAATGAGTATCTGCTACGCCATCCTTATACGGTGCCCAGCTCGGTGACGTCCTTGAAGATTGGTTCCACTACTAACATGGACTTCTTCGTTCAGCGTATTCCTAATTCGGTGATGTGTTTATGACTTTATCAGACAAGGCGAAAGTGTGTAGTTGACATGTATCACCATTACTTTCTGTATGCTCACATATTCCAACCAATAAGCCGTTACATAAAAACATTACATCACTTTCATTTAGGCATCGTTATAGAAAGACAATTTGCTGATGAGTAATCAACGGGTTGTATGAAAGATCTATAAATTACAAGGTTAATTATACGGATACGCGAATCACGGAAAAGGTAAGTCTTTCGACGAAGATTATATATATATACATGCAATAATATAATATAATCAGCACAGAAATATGTTTATTGGGTAAATAAAGCAATGATTGAGACATACACAGAATGTTTAAAAATGATAGCAAACTTTCATTGATGAAAGGCATAGCCTATAAGAAGCAAAAAAAGTTCTAGTAGACAGGGGCCTGCATATTAAACGTTTACGAGATTAGTTTTTTGGTTAGGGGTCATCACTGAACCGAGCAACAGGATACTCTAAACCAGCAACATTCATGCTTCATATATATAAGCCACACTCTCCCCATACCCTTCCCCTCAATGCTTAAGCCTTAGTAATAAACAAAAATCAATCAATTGATCTATAGTTTCTAGTACTTTGCAAATAAAGGTTATGTACCTATAGAGAATTTATCAAAACATTTGTAAACATGGAAAGAAAACACAGCAACATAGAATACGCGAACATGTACTTCATGTACTGCAGTACAACGGTAGTTAGATAGAGGAGGATCTGTACTGTGGCCTGCCAGATTTAAATCCTTTGAATTTTGTGTAAGGGGTTAAGCAAAAAGCGTAATTTATACAACGGCATCACCACGCCTGAAGAAATGCAGAATCGGATTGTAGATGCCTTTCAACAAATGAAGAATTATCCGAGCGCATTCACAGAGAAGACTACAGAGTTGCATTCAACAGCATGATTTTGAACACCCGTTGTAAAAGTCTTCACTTGATGTTCATTAGTACAATAAATTAGCACAAACTTCACCGAAGTTTCCTTTGTATATACTCGATCGTATTTCTGAGCTGTTGAAGTCAAAGCTGTGAATTTTACTGTCTCTTTATTGATAAATGAAATAAAATTGTCACAGCTTTTGTTGGAATTGGTCCCTACATAGTCAGTATCCATGCGTTCAGTGGCGGCCCCAAACACTATTATCTCGTAAACAATTTATTTGTGGATCCATGTTTACTGGAACTCTTATGCTCCTCTTAGGTTGTATTTCTTACCGGTAAAAAATTTACCATTGTTGATTAAACATAACGAGGAACAAAATTTAAGTTTCTCCTCATTAAGTATCCACCTTGACTTTAAAACTTTCTTAGCACACACTAGGCATTAGTTTTATGAAGCTTGGAGGTATTCTGATCCTATATCCTTTGCATGCTTGTTTGATAGCTTCTCAGAGATGGTCTATGCTTTTTAAATGAATTTCTTAATTATCTCTACCCCCTTTGTCCCATAGCAATTCCATGAAACTGCAGTCCGAACTATGAGTCAGTCAAATCACAACTTTCAGCACTCTCTGCTTGTCTATATAGGTGCAATGTATTTAGAACTGTTATTCTACTACAAAGTGTACATTTTACCTACTAGATGCAACCGGTATGGCATTGCATTACAATGAAAAATTGTATGATATTGTTCCTTCAATTTTCAAAATTGAAATATATTTGATTAGGTTAAAATGTATTTATTTAGGATGAAATATATTTAAATAGGTCGAGACGCTTACCATATTGACAGGTATATAATTAGGATGACAGGTATTTTATTTGGCTGATATTAATGATGAAATGCTTTTAATTAGATTGAGATGTATTAAATATATTGGCATATATTTAATTACGTTGAAGTGGTTTAAATTATCTTAATATGTATTTAATTAGGTTGACAGTATTTAATTATGTCGACTTTCATTTAATTAAGTCAACATGTTTTAATTAATTGACAGGTATTTAGGCTGACATTTAGGCATTTATTTCCGTTTAAATGTTTTAATTATGTTGAAGTGCATTTGATTACGTTTCCATGTATTTAATTAAGTTGTCATGTATATAATTAAGCTGACATGTATTTAATTAGTTTGATATGCATTAATTATGTTGATATATACGTACATGACATAAGTACACGCTATAAATATTGTAAATTCACTATTTCTCTACTGTCACTGAGTGTAAGTCGATTTGCAGATCGAAAAAATACATACATACAAAATATCCTCAACTTTATTCCCAGTAAAAGATCCAGCATAACAGATTTCCCCTATGTGTAATACTGGTGGTAACTTTCTTTCCTTTACATTGGAGGACATACTCTACAATGTCGATGTCGTCAAGCCAATGAGCGTTTTCTTTATGTTAATAGACTCTAGCAATAAGTTAACCATAGCATTCGATTGTATTACACTGGAAGTTCTAAAAGAGAAATAAGTGCCAAATGGAAAAGTTAAAACAACAGAGGAAATTAATAAAAACACGACTACGAGAGAAAGTGTCGATGGAAATTTTACGAATGAAATAAAATGTTTAAAAGAAATCAAACAGAGATATTCCTCTATTTTCTCACAATTTAGCCTAATAATGAACAATAGTATATAGAGTGAAAGAGATATTTCATGTTATTTGATGGCAGATAGAACGTTTAATTTAACAGTTCATGCAGATGACATAGTCCTAATAGCTACTAGGATGGAGAACAGCTTACAACGATATACCTATCATAAGCTATAACTGCAGAGCGATATGTGATGGTTTCTACTGAAAAGACCACATGCATATGCATTTCAGAGGTGCAAATTAGAAATAAATAAGAAAATTATGGAAAAAGTTGTAAACTTTAAATATTTAGAGTGGGTGTAATGATTGAAACATTGTAAATGAAGTAAGATATCAGATTCAAAAGGCATCACGAATATCAGAATATTTACGAGACATAATTTGGAAGAATAAATTGGCACTTTGATAGAGAAAGTAAAATAAAAAATGCAGTGCAATCTGATAGGCGTATAGGCGAAAGTAGTTATAAATACAAGTTGATACGTAAAACCTTTTAAAACAATTAAGGGATTTGTTGTATGGTTGTTTCGGTGCCCTCTCTATGACACATGTAGACAGCAACGAGTCTCTCTCTCACCTATAGCCAAAACACCGCAAGTTCGGTTCCTAGTTAATTGGGTTGTTTTGTATGTCAGTGAAGTTTGTACAAGAACAAGTTTAGTCTGCTTCACCACACATATAAGTCAATTATGTGAATAATGATAGAACGAACAACATATGGATAAAAAGCATGCGGTCCAATTTAAGTGAGTAGCCATTTTTATTTTTCTTGTAATATATAAAACCAATATTATAATTACATTTTTGATTATATACAAATATGTATTGCAAAAATTTAATTAATAAATACTATCCCGATATTGAACTACATTGAGTTGTAGGTGAGAGAAAAATGAAGGGTTGTAGTCGGCGAGAGCTCACTCAATGAATAAATAAATTTCATTTCCCAGCAGTTCTGTTGCCATGTGTTGGTTGTTTTTGTTATACAGAATTCGGCGCTCATTATCTACAGTCACTTCAGGTTCTGAGGGATTCCGGGCCCATGAATATCATTCATCTCATTATCTTGGCACCTTACGAGGACCATCAAACAATTGCAAGAAGAGTACCGGAAGGCCTAAGTAGTAAACACATGATGATATATGATAAACTGGGAAAGGAATTTTGGAAGGTAGCGTGCTAGGTCTAAGATTAGGGCATCTCCTTGAAATTTGTATTAGTAAGAACTGAAGAAAATGCGGAAAACCCTGAATCAGGAAGGACTGTCCTGGCGTTATTCGAACATCTCCTTCACAAAAGACCTCTGCCACTCGTGTCTGTGGTATTGTGACCACTTGGTACCTGAAGTAAATAATATTCAGCTAAGTTGCTACTAGACAGTTAATCTTAGCTGTTTTAATGCTTTCTATGCTTTATTTAATGCTTATTGCTTTTATTTGTAAACTTTAGGAGTTCGTGGTGAAAGAAACCAATCCGTAAGAAAAATCACGTAATAACATTAAGCATATGACTCGCACTCAGGCCTCCCATCTCCCGATGGAAGTCTGATACGCTATCCAAATCATCTCAAGTGAAAAAAAAAAATATTTATTTATATGCTAAAGAAAATCATATTTATGACTTAGCTGACAAGAAGTACGATTTTCTTCAACCACCCACTGAAATTTTTTGGCCTTAATACTAGTTAGTATTTTCTGTTTTGCGTTTCAGTTTCTGATACTTTTTGAATGTGTTCATATTATTTCTTTTTATATTTTCTAAAAACTTAGTAATACTAGAGATATTTAAATATCATATTGTGAAGCAAATAATTTCGTTTCTGTAATTTATTGCGATCAAATCTTATTTTAGCCCATTCTATTTTACTTTCTATAGTGCCTATATTTGAGCCAAAAAAAATATTGATATAACCACTGCCTTATGAGAGCATTTTTTAAACTATGATCAGCGGTCCAAATAAAAATTTATAATAACAACAAATTAAAATATTATTAAACTCTATAGGGGTTTAATAATAAGAAATTTATCTTTAGACTTTTTTCACTTAGCTTTTTATCATATTTAGTAAAAGCAATCATACTTCGAAAAAGAGGGGGTAAATATCAAATTCAAATTAATCGCTTATCTCAATGCATAGTTCAGAACACAAACGGGATTAGTAATGAAAACTTTTTTCATGAAAATTTTCACCCACCACAATTTATGTAGTTTGGAGGTTCATTGCAACATGTATCTACCTCTAGGCTTAATCTCATCAACATATATACGTATATTGAACAATTGTATAAAGACAGTTGGGCTCATTAATTTCATTTATACGAGTACCAACTGAATACATTTTTTTTATTTAGTTAATAATTAAGAGGTAATAAAATGCTAACTTAAAAAACACAAATGACCTACAGAGCTACATTATTATACTTTGATTCTCTTCAATAATTAAAAAACAAAAGGGTATTTTTAACTACTAGTCCTAAAATAAGAATTAAGGGAACTGTAACTAATGCTGTCTTAAAAACAGGCATGTGTGCATGGGTTATATTATACCCTGCATTCATTCTGCTATGAAATCGGAGTATGTACTCTATCCTCTGTTTAACGAAAACTGAAATGCGATATCAACAAACGCAAGTGTTAGTTGACCATAGCACAAATGTCGTATATCTCTTCCTTTGTAAATAGCCTTCATTGTTTACATTTTAATCAATAAAATCGTCAATAAATATTGTAAGAGGGTTTCAAAGCAATAATATTTTAATTGTGTGCTGTATTGACACTGTGGCCATTGTGGGAATACTAAAAAGCTGTTAGCTTCAATGTACATGCCTTATCGCCTCCACCTCTGTCCTGTCCAGTCATATTGCCTTTTCTACTCTGTTCCTCTACCATCACCTGCGAAGAATATGTTGATCGTATAAATCAGCTTTCGACAGAGGTGGTATAGTGGGAATCTTCAGTGAACGCGCCACGCCATACTGTTTCAGTTACATTTGAAAGAAGTGTGCGTTGGACCCTCTATTATGCATTTGTCTATTGTGGAGTATGCCGTTAGTGGGATATTCTCTACAATATATTTATTGTCAAATGCAAAAGACTTCAGATTTCATACAAGGAGAGAAATCATAATAAATTTCCAAGATTTATATTCCAATTTTCAAATTGGTAAATAAAATTCGAACCCAAGGTGTTTTGATTGACAGGAAGCAGAGACCAAATAATCGGATTTTAAGAGAGGGTTGGTGAGCCAAATCTGCTAGACATTTCTCTTTGAGTCTAACACGATTAGCTCAGCAAGCTGGTATATCAGTCGGCAGTGCGTATAAAGTAACTCAGCTGTTACATCTTCCTCTACTGTTTTACCTAAAATAAAACAATTTTATTGCTGATTATTCTTTCATTAGCGAAAAGTGACCACCTTCTATTAAAAAAAAATAATAAATAAAACCAGGCAAAGATTTGTATGAAAATGTACTGTAAATGGTGCGGTTCTGTTTCTGTTGCATTCCTTCTAATTAGTTATTGGGATTATTTTTCTCCCATATTTATCAAGGTACTTTTACATGTACTTCTAATATATCAAATACTCAAATCACGAATTTCTCTCAAGCACTTGAATCCGCTACACTGACCCAACAGACATGGATCTCACAAATCTGATAAAAAAATTTCCCATTTTTACCCTATAGAGAAATTCTGAATCCCCAATGAATCCCATGGAGGTAAATTTTCAAAAAGAAATATTTTTAGAACGCTTGAAATATTTGTAATTAAATCTCGTCGTCAACGAGAGATACAACTCAAATGGTTTCAGCTGGACAGGTATTGGCTGCAGAGAAAGGGAATGCGTATTTTACTATCTTCTCATTCATGATTTTGTTGTTTTAAAGCAGTATGCAAATACTTGTACGTATTTATGCCTAAAAATAAAAACATCTTTAATTGCTTTAAAATCAAATTCGCAACATTTTAAATGCTGTAATAAAATATTAAAATTAAAATTATTTAAAATTCCCATTTTAATTCTTTTCTTCTATTTCCCCCTAATAAACGAAAAATTCTACAAAATAATACTTTTCCCAAGTTGGCAACAATGGACTAGATTAAAAGTTGACGAACGATAGCCACAAAGATACAGCGCTCCGAATGGTGCTGCCAACGTACTCTAACAGAACTATCTTGTTTGCAGACAGATACTAACGCCACCTCAGATGCAAAGTTTCAACAAAATTTTGGATACTTGCACGAAGAGCCATCTGACACTAACTCGACGTACTAGGCGCATAAAATCGAAACTCTTGAATATGAATGACGGGGTTGTTTATTTTTGTAACTGGAGAGTAAACGGTACGATCCTAAAATCCCGCGTTATCGCAGTGAATGAATCCACTACTGCTTAGCGTTGAGCCGCTGATTTTGTTACTGGTATTTTTATTACGTTGTCTACATTCAGTCAAGGAAATAATGTTTTACAAAACGATATATATCCATTACGAACTATCAAAATCACTTATCAGCTGATGAGAAAAATATCCAAAAAGAATAAATATGTGTTTAATAAGATATTATAATGTTGAAGCTTATTACATGAACCATCAAAACAATAAATAAGGTAAAATAAAAATAATATTACTCCCACTTTATATTCGTTTTCAAAATTACACCTCTTATTTTTAAATTTGCAGATTTGAATATTAGCACAAATATAAATCCCACAAATTTTAAAATATAAATTTTGAAATAACTGAAAAGGGGCGTAATTTTACCATTTTAAAACAGCAAATAAAAGCATTGTAATGTAATTTGATAAGTAGAACCCAGATATTTTTTTGTGACTGTCAGAAAAGAACTAAGTGTATAGAAATAATATTCGTGAGCTATGAAATATTATGAGAACGTTTAATTGTTGCACTTTTTGTACTTTGGTACCATCCTGCCTATTTTTATATATTTATTATTATTTTTTTTTAAAAAAATCCTGTTATTGCAGTTTACTGTTTTATTGGCGGGAATAAGTATAGCGAGGTTATTTGTTACTACGCAGCCATTGTAAGAATGTTTTGTGGCGGATTTCATTTTATAAAGGAACTTCTCTATGGATAAAAAAGTGTGTTTTATCCTAGGAAGACCTTCATGACAAGTTTAAAGTTGGATAGTCTCGTTTTCATTCAGTGTTAGTGGAATTAATTTGTGAGCTGCCGATCTCAGTTGGCGTTATTGCAAATATATCGCCGTTCTTACACGTGTTCCTGTTGAGCCTGTTACCTTCCATCCACCTGCTCCTATCCTTTCCGTTTTTGTCCAATCCAGAAATCTTCGTTACCTGATCCTTGTTCTCATCGGTTGGAATAGGTAAATTTTTGTTGTTCGCAATGAGATCGAAAGGTATTCGTAGGGTAAAAGACGTCTGTTGATCTTACTTTTAAATTCCTAGAACCGAAGTCTTCTTTGGTAGCCTCCAGTGACCCAGGTATTATGAAGTATGTTAATATGTATCTGTTGTAATGTTAATGTTTTAACGTTGGCTTTAAGAAGCTTGTGTGTTTTTATGTAATAGGAACTTGTGTGGTGAAGCATATTTAAAGGCTTTTAATTTTGCCTAAATTGAGATTTTACAAAATGTATTAGTCTAATTGATTTAATGTTTTAAAAGGAAATATTTTTTTACTTGAAATTTATATTGCTGATTGTAATACACGAGTGTCATTTTCTTAGACCATTTGAATATTATCTTTGAGTATTAATTATTTCCCTTTCTTAAATTACATGTTTGAATCATTCTTCTGCCGTATTGAAAATTTGCCTTTCTCCGGTCATATCCTGAGAGTCTTTTCCTTCCATCATATTTCCTAATTTAAACCATGTCTGTGCATCAACGAGATGTATAATTGAACATAATAAAGAATTCTGTTAGAGAAAAGAAGGACAAATTGCAAAATAATCACTGCAGTTACAGAGTGATATAGTTCTGATCCGGCCATGTCCTGAGAGTCTTTTCCTTCCATCATATTTCCTAATTTAAATCATGTCTGGGCATCAACGAGATGAATAATTGAAGATAATAAAGAATTCTGTTAGAGAAAAGAAGGACAAATTGCAAAATAACAACTGCAGTTACAGAGTGACATTGTTCTGATTATAAAAACTTAAGCAACAACAATGACGCGATAAGGAATTTTTCAGATGCCGTTCGTCTGCAATGAAAACAATATTACTGTACCTGCTTCGTCATTTAAATGTTTCCTTGAGATGCAGATTTAACATCGTTGCCTTAGGATGATTCCCGGCGTCTTTAGACTCAACAAGGAATTAGCCTGTGCTTTCATAGTCTGCATGTTGTTAATATAAATGTCGTTTTTGGTGTTTTTCTTTACAAATGATATTGTTGTTTAAAATATGAGAGAGTAATTATTTAAATTGTTTTCTTCTGAAACAAAAAGTAAGGAAAATGAAAAGGAATTATTTATAAGTTTTGATACAATAATCATAATTTAATGATAACTGCGTTTAAATTAACTATTAGTCACCAGTAATAGTGCGTAATGTATTTTTTTACTAGTAACACGATTAACTAATAATTATAATTTGTCAATAATTACTACAAGTCTCGTTCTAATCTATTCCTATTATAATAGTTATAGAAATTGTGCTATTATTAGCGCAAGAAAAACTCTACTTTCTTTTTAAAACTATTCCCACTTATTTTGACTTCAATCAAATGTTACACCAAATTTTATAATAGTTACTAGAAATTTTATTACAAACGATCATTCTACCCATTTCCAGTCACTTTTAATTTACAGTTTTTTCCTCCAAATCTCAGATTTCATACATTCAAACAGTAAGTATTCTATATTATATAATAATATAAATATTATTCCACATAAATTCATTTCTTAAGCCATTTAACTTCCACATTTCCAGCCTAACAAATACATTGTCTTTTCTTTTCTGAATTTACTTCCAATATTTCTCTCTCTCTCTTCTTTCAAATATCCCCTAAATCACTGCGTTCTAGGTTGTTTATTAGGTTATATACCCATCTATTATTTTGTAATCTCATCTTTTCACTTTTAAAATATTATTTTACTTTAGATAAGATCGATCAAAATATCTGATTAAGAGGTAATTTGAGCACAATCCTGAATTATCGTTACAACCCTATATTAATATGCGTACATAACACCCACATAGTCATAAAAATTGGTTCATATCGCATTTCTCAATTAAAAAAACAACAAACTAAATATTATTTTATCATATAAGGCATGCAAATCTTTTCCAATAGATTATAAAAGCTCGTAACTTGAGTCAGAAGTGCGTTTTGTTGACATTCATAATTATGTAGGTCGAATATAGAATTTCCATGTAGAGGAACCTAGCAATGGTCGTTATCATGTTTATCAAAGTAAGAATGGAGGAAAAAAATATTACATTTAAAGATATGTGGAAGCCATTGTTTTTAAAGTTCTCTTTAAGATCGTTTACCAAATTTACACAATTCAAAGCAGTTAGGGCTTTGAAAGACTTCCAGCAGACAATTTTATTTTATATAATTTTTTGAGTCAAATGCTTTGAACCTTTACCAGTCATCTGTTTTGAGGAGTGCGAAAACACCTCTTCCAATGTTTTAATGACCATGAGTTTGAAGCAGCGCTAAGTGACAATATTAGGATTGTTATTGCTGGATGATGAAAAGGAAACAGAGGCAGACCAAAAGAGACATCGTTAATGTAATTTCTGTTCATATTTAATGCACATAATACTAGAACGTGCAGCTATCCAATAAATTTTAACACAACTTTCGTTTATATTAACCCCCCCCCCCCTCAAATATATCTAATTGCATTCAGTCATCCCAACGTTTGCTGAATAGTGTTACCGTAGTTGTAAATGCTACATGCCACACTTCCTCTACTCTTTCTTCCTCGCTCTCTCTGTGTTGTAAATTAAAGCAAGCGATTCGATCAGAGGGGTGTATGTTAAAATTTTAAAAGCATTTCCTGTAATACGAGTTACAAAGGCAATCAATTTACAGATTGCTTTGTTATCGGTTGTGAACATGACCGCAAACTACAAACAAACCAGTTTCATTATGAAAAACCTTTTAACAATTACGTAGAAGTCTCCTGACTGAAATCGCTAGAACACAGCACATTCACTTTCAGCTCAAACTGAATTTGCAAAAGATTTTAATTTCTAACAAGTTCAATAAGATCTTGCTTATTGACGAAATGGATTAAGTTGATTTTGGCTATAAAAACTAACTCTAGACGGGCCAGTGAGGACCTCTATAGTGATCTCTCGTACAATGTACCTATTAGAGTGCTGTTAAAAACATTTATTCTTGAATGCATAGATACAAATGATGAATTACGAGAAAACTAAAGAAAGATTATGAAAAGTTACGGTATGTGTTTATTGAGCTGAGTTTAATTAAAAACAAATGAAGGCGACTATTTTTTCCGAAAGTGAGCCGAAAATGCTGATCAGGCAAAACACTTGTAATGTACCGTCATAGTTTCCCTGGTAACTGTATGCCATCTGTTTGTAGCGAAATAAATTAAAAAGTGACATAAAAGTTTGATGCCTTTCGCGAAAACTTACTCGTAAAAAAATTAATAATAATAATAATAATAATAATAATAATAATAATAATAATAATAATAATTCCTAATTCCGTGTACTCATTTATCCAAAACGCAAGTATAGTAAAATCCCTCGTATCCGGCAATACCAAAACAATGGCTTTTTTTCAGTAAGGAAAGAAAGAAAAAGAGGGCAAAAATCATCGCGGTTTTAGACACTTGATGATTTAGGTTAAATTTTCAGTGCCTTCTAATAGTATTACAGGTGGAGCGCATGGAATTGCATAGCTTCACAGTACCGAGCGTGATAACGTTGCAGTCGCACATTGACCCACCTATTGATAAGAGCTAAAGTGAATTAACCCCCTGTTGCACAATGGATTCCGTGAAGAATTAGCGAAATACTCTTAGCTTAAACAGAAATTAAACTATTGAATAAAATGGAAAAGCGTATAGTAGGAAACAGTTAATCATTGCGTTCTACAACTTCGTGTTTGTAGTTGTGATCGGTTGCGATATTGGCTACCCTGATCTCAATGTCATACGGCTACCAATTAACATTATCATCAGACATGACATGATATGGGAATAAGAAGACCTAAGTACGCTTTTCCCTAACTTTATAAAATGCCGTCTTTGTTTTTAAATTCATATTGTGCCGTACATACGATTAAACACAATACGTTTTATTTCTACATTTCTGTTACTCATTATTGATTTAGTGAATTATAATACTGTTTATTTGTTCAATTATTTGGTTTGTTATTATTTTTATCGTACTTTCATTTTAATGCGGGCCGCCGCATTTGTTTTGCTCTGATATATTTTACTTCTTGTTGTTTAGCATATCATGGTGGTTTAGCATATCATTATTACAAATAATCAATTAGTCTCAGCAAATAAAATAATGTTTACAATTCATAATGTTTAATATCGTAAAGAGAGATAAAAGTAATACTGGTGGCTATGTGCTACCTTTATTGCACTAATTTATTATTTTTTATCTGATTCATTTGAATATTGAACAGGTTAACAAATTACAACGCACGTTCGTTTCGTCTGTGGCATATATGAATCTGACCACGTGACACCTCTACACAGCCAACTTCATGACTTCCATTAAAAGAACGTAGAATGTTACAACTCCTGTTTAAAATCCTCTGTACCGCCATCCTCCAATACTTTGGCTCTCGCTTTGTGTACCTATTACCTTCTCGTATTCGAAACATGACTCTACCATCTACCCCTCATCACCTAACGCACTTCTACTAACTTCATTCAACGTGTTGCTTCGAATCTGGAATTTACCCTGCCCCCTGAACTAGAGACTGTCGAAACAGTAAAATGCAATTTAAACATAGCTTGAAATGCCATCTCTTCAAGTTTAGTAATCACCATAGTTTCTCTATCTCTTCTTTTTCTTTTCTTCCTCGTCGCTTCACTAGAGAACACTTAAACTGAATAACAAATATTAACTCTTTTTTTTCCACTTGAATTAAAACAGATATAATTAGCACGTGTGGAATTCGAATCTGAAACCCAAAATTTCCTATCTTGTACAGATTTTCCTGGAATTTATTTTTTATTTCTCACCACAGCAAACATACGTAAATTAAATTCTTACTTATATATGAAATTTAATTTCACAAACATTAATTAGCATAAAATGGATAAAAAAATTACCTACAACCATAGCTATATGAAAAATATGCTTGACAAAATTATGTTCTGAAGATTTCCTTTTCTAAAATACATAAGGAACACCTTTTATTAATTGCCAACAATAATGAATTAGCAAGTCTAGCGGCCATTTTCCTCTGTATCGTTTTCCAACACTTATATTCTCCAGAAAAGTACTGCATACAGTCTTGCACCTTCCCATGCTTTTTCCCACTGTCCATTAACAGAACTTCAAAACAAAAACTGTCATTTAATTAGCCAATGAATTAATGCTTTCTTTTAGTGCAACTGTATTAAACGAAATTCCTTTCAAATACTGAACCCCCCTTCTCTCTCACAGGTCTTCACAAGCATTTGTATTAGATCTAATTTCATGCGAAGCGGGGCAGCAAACATTTTTAACTAATGGTTTATTTCTAATACTCATTTGACCCGAGCAAATATACTTTACTAATCACTCTTTAACGTCGCAATGTTCATCTTTAGTTCGACTGTTCTACTCACACAAGAAAGCAACCACCTTTGCTGAAACCATTCTGCATATCTAAAAGTAATAAATCTCTACAGAATTTCTATTCGTATTTTTTCATTAATAAATTTCTTACCTAAGAAAAAAGCTTGATTGGATTGCCACGTGCTGCACCATCATATAAATATAATAGTAAGTATCTTCGAAAGTGTATATAATATCGCAAAACGGGTTTCAATTTCGCTTTTACGGCATAAAAATAATGCATTTTTATTCAGAAACGAATTTCTGTTATTCAGGAATAATTGTAATTGTAAAGTATTATATTTTTTAATACTTTTAACTTCATTATAACTACATTATATTTACAAGCAATCCATTTCTGTAATTCGTTCTGTTATTTTTTGTGTACTGGAAATAAACCATGCACTATTCTAAAACGTATTGCATCAAGTGTTCTTACAATAATTTTAGCATATACTTTGCATGCAGCTTACCAAACTAACATTCATCCAATTATCTGTTCCCATTCCCTTGATATAAAATCCAATATATCAGAGTTAGATAACTATACACGTTAAGCAATGTTACCAACGTTGAGCAGAGGAAAGAATTGATTGTGCGCATATTTTACAAGATGTTAATTTGTTCCGTCCAAACATTTTTCCTGTTATAACTTTATCAAATATTACGTTATTCATTTGTATCTGCCTTGGCTACTAGTTCATCTTCTTGACTGATTCGCCATATATTCAGAATTATTTTTATTTAAAGGATTTAACAATACTCGCTATCATTCTGTTTTATTCAATTTTTAGAGTGTTATATGATGTTGCTCAATACTCATGAACATATGTTCAATGTGTTCTCACCACCAGGGTTGTGAAGAAGCGGAGGTCTAGGATTCGATACCAGCCAGGACCGTTTTCCGTGACGTTCCTTGATTTTCTCAGTCCTCATGTCCGGGTGATTACCTAAACATAGGCCTGGAACGCTTCCTTCTTTAAAAAAATATCTTCTCAATTTATCTTTTCATTTTATCAGTGTCCACCGCCTTTGATGCCTCAGTAGTAAAAAATGAGATTTAAACACTATTTTTAAACACGTATGTGTGTGCATAGGTATATATCTTTTTTCTTGTTTTTATAGCTTTGATTTTCTTATTCTTATTATTATTATAATAATAATAATAATAATAATAATAATAATTAAAACGAAAAATTACTTTTTAACTGAATATTTTTTCTTCATATATGTTGATGTATTTACAAAATATGTTGCATCTTTTCTATTCACTAATATATATTCGTTTATTAGTCTAACATTTCTGGCACAAAAAATACATTTATAATTATGTTTATAGGATGTACACTACTGCTCATTAATTTAATTACACTTGCCCATTTATATGAAAATGGCGTTTGAATAAATTTAATATTAGGCAGATGATTATCTTTAATAACTAAATATATAGAATGCTGTTTTTAAACGTTAATCTATTCTTTGTTGCTTTAAAGAATGAATAAAGTTTTGCATAAGAGAAATTAAATACAGAAACCTGGAATTGTATGTTTCATTGGCTAGGTCAAATATAAATATTAAAATAAAACATCGTTGTTGTTCCCTGTGCCACTATCAACTACACAAGGTGCATCAAGATCGCATTGCTAGATAAAACCTGGTGTATGGAGTTTAGCTTGTTGCTGATACTTATTGTGATTACATGATTGGCTATAACTGCCGGAATGGAAATATAATTCAAAGCATATATTACGATTGTAGCATTGAGAAAGATGAATGTGTTGATTCCTTATATTGCTAAAGATCTACTGGGAGAGTAAAATATACCCTTGCCCACCTTTCAAATAATGGCAGCAATCAAGATTTACCACAACCAGGATAGCCTCGCAAAAGTGATCATTTTCTTAGAATTTAAAAGGGTTATGCTTAAAACTGTACCAGAAATATGTGCAGTACCAATAGAATTATATTGGTTGCAACACAAGATGATCTGAAGGGCAAAGGGCAGTACAGAAATCACTGCTGAAGTATAAGCACACATTTCAGTGCGATAGACAACATTGACATCGATATCTGCTGATGTTTCTAAAAGTACATTTTACAGATGAATACAAATATGAGCATTGGTAGCAGAAGAATATATGCTCACAACATAAAGGAGATGCCTCCCATCAGTGAGTTGCGACTGTTAAACATTAATGAGAGTTTATTACGGTTTAAGAAATGTTATTCATGAAATAAATTTTGCAATATTGTGAAAATTGAGGCAATGATGGACCAGAAACAATATAAAATGTTTCACTGCTATGCAATACTGTCTGGATTGCATCTAGGGAAAGGTTTAACCTTGCAGCAAGATAATTCCAAACATAGAATTGAATGCATTGGATCTAAAGAAAGGCAGAAGGTGCTGAAAGATCATCCCAAATTCCAACTGCAATTCAGGGACAAAGTGGACAGATGTTTCTAGGAAATACAAGAAGCTAAAACTATCTCTAAAAGCTATTCAGCAAATATGAAAGGGTACAGTTTCAGAATATATCCAAGGTATTATAAATTGAATGCTTAGGTATGATAAAAATTTAAAAGTTCCACTTATTGTTCCATGGACTTAGATTTGTTACAAATTCAAAGATTTCACTGACAACTGCAGTCAGTATCGTTAATGGAATGATTTGTTACAAATTCAAAGATTTCGCTGACAATTGCAGTGAGCATTGTTAATGGAATGATAAGTGATGGCTTATTACTCGTAAAATAGTTTGGTTTTGAAGCAAACCTTAGAGGACAGTCGGATGATTTAAAAATGTGATAATAAAAACGCCAGCCGTGAAAGCCTTAAAATATAATGAATGCCTAGAGTTTACGAGACATTTAAGTCTAGGATGGATACCTTGATGAAAAGAGAGTTTATTTGTTCTTTGCAATGAATATATTTTGCCTCCATTTAGGTTTTTCACCTAATAAACATTTTTCAGTGCCGATTTGTTCCTGTGTGTTCCTTTTATAAATATTAGGAAAAAATATACCGTATTGAAATTAATGAGCGGTAATGTATCTGTAATTCTTAAATTATTATTTATAACCCCATTAATTGATATTAATATTTGTTAATTGTGCTTTCTCCGTCTTCTCCTGATACAGACTTAATGCTGTACTGTAAATTCTAGTGTTTATATCTGTGGGAACGCACAAAATTGTTCTTACTTTTTGTCGCACAATATCTTATAAACTTTCAAAATATTCCATTATATCTTTATTCAGGAATTCTGGTGTATGCATTTCTACAAGTTATTTATCATATTGGTGTTTGTTTGTTACAGTGACAGTAGTGAGATATATTAGCACTATCCCAACCAGTTATTTTTCTTGATGCATCTTGCCATGAACAAGAATGTGCCGTGATATTCCATTTCTAACGTGCCTTTCAATTTTTTTTCCAATGGCCATATTTTATCTAATGACATTTAGGGATATATTAGATTTAAATAAAAATTGCACATACAATATTGTGCAATTCCGTTTATGGCCCTGTCGACAACTACTTAGCTATCTGGCTATTATGTTCATTTTTTACAATGTGGGGTTATCTACGCCATTAGCTCAAATTTCTGTTGGGCCAGCTTTATTTTGGAGTTGGCTATCTAGAAGAATTATCTTGTAGGATTTATAGGTCTCGTTCACCTCTTGTGGCTTGTTTTTAGGTTACCTCCATTACTGACCAGTCAGCACTTACACCCATCCAAACGGATGTTAAATGATGCGATATATGTCTTTGGCTTTATTGCCGGGCTAAGTCAACTTTCGTTTGTCTCACCAAGAAATGAAAAGTGACTTTGATCAGTCACTGAAGAAAAAACTGGCCGACAAACGGTTATTTCCTCTGTTGCTTATGCTGTATATGTTGCAATTGGCCAGCATTGAAAATCGATCGCGCTGTTCTGTGTGTGTGCGTGTGTGTCAGTCATAAAAATGAGCATAATAGTCGGCATATTTTCCAAATTTACTTAATAAATTTTATTATAGACAATAATAAGACATTTTGCTCTTTTTTGAAACTTTTGATTCAAATTTCTGATTCTTTCTAACTACTTACTACTACTATACTCTCTTTCTCTGTATCCATTCAAAGCATGTAAACACAACAAATTTATTCATTAGATTTCAGACAACAGTGGGCATTGCTGCGACATGTTATTATTTAGGAAACGAACTGACGTAATAAGTGACCAGGGTTTGGTCATGAAAAGGGTTGTGTACCGCATATCACGGGAGAGGAGTCGGTTGTGGTGATGTTGTGGTAACCATACTTGCCTTCTAAACCCAAGATCGCGGGTTCAAACCCGGCCAGGATCGATGGATTTTTTTCGGACGTAAAAATCCTAAGTATGGCTTCCTTCGGAAGGGAAGTAAAGTCGTGGGTTCAGTATCGTAGATTTATGGCACGTAGAATAAGTTCAGAAGAGGCCCCTGAGCAAAATTTATCGGCTGTTTCATGTCCTGATTGAATGAGAGGCTGATATGAAATTTTAAAGAGCGTCCGTAAACAAACAAAATAAATAAATAAACGGGAGAGGAAGGCTTTTTTAAAACAATTCTTTCAAATTTATTTAACAAGCTTCAACAATTTAATAAATGCATTCCTTCAAGAACTAGTGTTTGACTTTAAGAAAATAACGAGGAAGTGCACATTGAAATAATGATTACAATAATAAAGAATATTGAAATATTTCCCTTTCATATTATTTAATAAAACCTAACCAGAATAGATTTGAATAGTCAGTTTACGCAAGATCAAAAATAAAAAAGAATTATTCGGAAACGTGCGTGACCCCAAAACTAGGTATAAAATAAGAAAATTAAAGAGAATGTTTTCTTATTTACTAAAACACAGTACCCAAATTGAAGTATTTCACCTGCAACTAGAAGAAGCGTTTCTTATTTTACTTTCTTAAAAAAATACAAAAAAGTATAAAGCACATAATAGACCAGAAGAAATTCCTTACTTTTACCAGAATAAAAAGAATTTCTCATTTCTTAAAATATACCTGAATTAAAAGCAATTTAAACAAAGAAATTATATAACTACCCTATATGACAAATTTTTTCCTTAAGAAAAAAAATACCTGGATCGCTTAGGAGTTAAAATTGCTTAAAAAAGAAATTTATAAGCAAGAATACAAAGCAGACGCCATCTATATGAAACGTATTGAAAGTCAACCCAAGGCATGAAATGGTGGCTCACCCTGGTATCCAAGCCAGAAGTGGAAAGTATTTTCCCACTAGGCAGCTCACGGCAAACTCGCTAGTGCCTGGAAAACGATTCTGAAAGGCAATCAGAAAAGGTGGGTGGAAAGAAAATAAAAAGATGACACTAAACGCTATAACTAATTAATAATGAATGCCACAAATTCCAAACAACGCATGAAAACTTATGTTTTGAAGAAAATCCCAAGGAAATTGGTGTAATTCAAAGAAGGAAAGATGAGGGGTAAGAAAGAATTTACGAAGGATGATGTATAAGGCCACAACATGTGAATCAAAGAAAATGTCCTGAATTTGCACGATGTAAACTATGCAACGCCGAGAGATTAAAGTAGAAGAGAATTAGATGGGGGTGCGGCATAAAGAGAGAAGATTTATTCTTAGTAAATCTGGTAATGGAATACCAGAGATTTTGTAAAACAATTGTTAGTGGAGAGTTCAAGATACTTTCCATTCCATACAGCAGGAATATTTGTGGCTAAGACCGGATACCACACTTCTCAAAGAATTGTCCTAAAAACTCAAAATTTCTTGTGCGGAGAAATTACGAGAGGTCTTAATTATGGTCAACGAAATGGCTATGCCGCATTTTGCCATTATCTATGAGAACAGGTGGATGAAAAAGTGTGAATCACGGCACAGAACCAGTGCATCCGAAACAATCCACAAGTTTTGACCAGAAATATGCGGTACAGAGGTAACGCAGCGGTCATGTGTCAATATCGATATGGAGGGGGCAGCGGATATCGGGTTATGTTGGCAGCTTTCTGTGGATGATTGATGGGTAGTTGGACAGTCCTGCTAACCACTATCCCGGATAATGCTTTGCTGCCTACTGCCTCGAGAACAGAATAAAATTCCTATATGACTATTCGGATGTACGCTTTTTGACCTTGACACCATGATTTAAAGCTCACGGTGACGAAGAAGAGGAAGCACCACGGTTAAAAATCTCGACTTAAATCGCAAAAAATATTTGTAACAGTGCAACGCAGCGTAACCACAGCTTGGTGAATTGGAAACTCGTGAAGATGCTGGGATTACATGCAAAAACATCGTTAATTCTGTCACAAGAGAAATTAATTCCGTAATTTTTGCCAAAAGTACAGACTATTAGTTCCAAGGAGATACTTTCCTTTTTCTAATAAAAAGTATTTTACCTGTATTTGTTTTCTTGTTTAGTTGTTTTATTTCTAAAGTTAAGAAAATTGTTGTAATTTTTCAAAAGATTAAACAATATTATATTTAAAAACTGTATGCCTTCCAATGACTTCAAGTGAAGATTTCCTCTTATTGCTCATTAGAATAAAAATGACTAAAAGGAAGCCAATTATAATGCAGACCGTCAAAGAGCTTCTTTTAATGTCATATCGAAGATAATCTTTCGGCCGTGTTCTCATGTAAGCATGAAGAGTTCAGCATTTTTACCAGATCCTCAGTTTCGAAAACTACCCAATGAAAGCGAAGGCATATAGTGGTTGCAGTATTAATTTGAAAAGTATAAATATTTTGCGTTTAGCACAGACGCGATTTCGCTTTTCACTTCCGAAACTCACACAGCTGCAAGAAATGATCATGGCATCAAGGAAGTTTTCGGTTTTGATTTTGAGGAAGTATGCAGCAGTAGATACAGCTCTAACAGCACCGAGATTTTCTTAAGAAAAGGGTGACATCAATTATAAGACGTCCAGATGTTGTGCTGTAGGGGCGAAGACTTTGAACATTTCTTTTAAAACAGTTTCATTAAAGCTGAATTGGGAAAACAGTTTTTATGATTGCAATGCTTCAGCCTGTGAAGAAAACAATTGCTGGGTGTTTGCCTATATCTGTAAAGACCAGAACTGCATTGTTGTACAGAATTAAAAACATTTCCAGTACTACACCTAACATTATGCTTAACGTCTATATGTGCCAAGATTAAGAAAGTTTTTCATCTTAGAAATCTCCTACATTATGAATAGATATTTCAATATGTTTGCTCCTTCTAATACACTTGTATCTATACTCAGACCCATATTTCACTGTCATACAACGTTATACCGTGGCCTCATCCCGCTGCGCAATCCGTGTTTGTATATATAGTGGAAACCGGTTGAAGTGTCGTGTGATTAATGAATATTTGATTTGAAATTCCCCTGAAGCAGGAAATTGGAGTTGCTTAGTCGTGTTTATTACGCCAACTGTTTCAGTTGAATTTCTGTAGGAAGTGAGAGTTAGATTTTTTATTGTATATTGTGAAGCATGCCCCGAGTGAAATATACGCTACAACAAAACGTATTTATTTATGCTTGTTGTGTGCAAAAGAAGTCATGCAAGTACTGTAGAAAAGAATTCCATGCTAAACTTCCAATTTCTTCGTCGGGAAGCTGCATTTCCAAACTGATGAACAAAGCTAGAACTCAGGATGTTTTCTATTGACAAGCAATCGGAAAAAAAAAAACAGTATTTTGAATAGGAGAAACTTGATGAAATCGGCTATCGGTTACAAACTTCTGCTCAAAAGCCACGCTTAGAGTACAATATTAATTACTATTTTACTACTAATAAATAACGAAAGAAACAAAATATACACAATACGGGTTACGACCGCTCGACAGTATTTCCCTCGGCAGGTGGTGAGGCCGTTACGCAGTAACTTTCCGTCGGCAAATCCAATTTCCGATTGCGTAGCGGAAAGAGGGTCCCGTAAAATTTAGCTACAAAAGTATTGTATAATAGAGATATTTAATTTATTATGATTTGTAGTCAAATTATATTACATTGCCATCACTTAACTGTTTCGTTTAATAGTTTCGTTTTTCATATTTTTCTGCAATTGGAATACATTTTATATAATTTATTTTTACAGATACTTACATAAAACTTGGTTACTAAGAAAAATATTTACTTTCCGGTTTGATTTTAAGCCTTTGTGTCTTTCTTGCTTTTGTGATGTTATGCTTTTTATTAATGTAGTTAAATACCAAACAAATGAGCTAAAATGTTTGCAAATTATAGGTTATTCTTAACTATATACACACAAGTCATTGCGATAATAGTGACGAAAATATTAAAGACATAAGGTGAGAACCAATCAACAGATTGGTCAGAATCCCATATTACTACCCTTTAAAAAATGAAAGTTAAACCATGCACTGTATTAGCTGTTCATCGAATGCACTAAAGTCTCAACTTTTAGAACAAATTTACATCTTGGAAGCTTTAAAAGTAGCATATGTAAAAGGAAAATGTATACGAATAATTGGAAAATTTACATAAGTATTTATGCAGAGTTTTGAGCAGAAAGAAAAGGGAAATTGCGAATTTGAAAGAAGAGTTAAACAAGGATATCAAATCTCCTCAAAGCTATTCACACGCTTCTTGAAATTATCTAGAGAAAAATGAAATAGGATAAACAGAAGTATGGTATTAATATCAAAGATAGAAGACAATAAAGACTTGCTGATGATACAGCACTCTTCCCAAAGTTCGGAATAGAATAAAAAGTGTGCTAAAGTGTCTAAAAAGCCAATAAACGTTTTACTGAAGATTGATTGCTAAAGGTTAAATCCATGACATATATAAATAGAATATGCCATGTACAATTAAAATAAATAATGGAACAAGCTGCAAGAATACATGAGGATGAATCAAGTGAAATCCTTAAATGTTTAACAGAAATTCAAAATATTGCACCAATGTCCTGTAAGGTAATGGTACTATTACCAACACTATAAAGGATGTCCTTATATCTAGTCTGGCCATCGTTATGTTTTAATAGCAGCCATGTACTTTGCTCTTTTTAAAATTTGACCATGCATTCTATACATAGTGCAATTTTTTTTTTAATGACCGCTTTTGCCTTAATACAGCGTCTAAGTTTATTGGGCCCTGCATCAATGGTAGCAAACACCATCTCCACAGGGAAGTCCACTGAGGCAGGATAATAGCCCCTCTGGATCTTTGGAACCTTCTGGCGAGCTTCTTGAGCAATCGTGGCATACACTGCATCGTTCTGACGTTTGTAGCTCTCCTCAATGTTGAACTAGTTTTCATCCGTTAAAAGGATTTTTCTGTGCACTCTTTGGTTCTTACTGCTGCTTAAGTAAAAAAGTTTAGTGCTGCAACGAAACGCTTTCAGTCCAAGGTCTTATATGAACAGTCTATTCATGATCTCCTTGAGATGTTCATCTCATGAACAGCCGCTGCTATCACCACTGTGTTAGTCCTCACAGAGCGCGGATGTCCGCGAAGGTACCTGTTTGATAGCGTATACAAATATGTTGCTGATTTTCAGCTTCTTGACAGTCTGGGAAATAGATGGTGACTTCTCAACCCTATGGAGGGCTATCACAGCAACACTACTTTCATTAGTTCTCCATTCCATCACTTAAAACCTTTGACTAACGCTGTAATTGAGCTCAACGATGAATAGGCCGAGCTTAAGGGCAGTTGCGTCATCATATTGTCAAAACACATGACACAGATGCTTTTAAAACTTTGTAACAGAACTTATGACCAGACTAAGTATATGCAGACAAACAAAATGCGGCCACAGTTCCAGTTTAAAGTTAGCCCCCCCCCCCCCTTTAAGATATGCACGAAAGAAGAACAGCATTCTGTCACGCTGTTTGAACAGTGGAGGTTTGAAAAGGAGTGGTATAGAATATTCGGAAATGTCGTGATTTCAATGACAGATGCTCCTCGCCTGGATCAGGCATATCCAGCCGTGAAGCCAGGCTCTTATTGCAGCAGGTGAGGCCACAGGGCTGAAAAATCACTGAGATAGAGTGCATGAAACAGTAGCAGTTCTAAATCATGTCTCAGCAAGTTGAATGTCATGGCAACTCACTCCACAATGGGAACTGCTATGTGTTGATGCCTTTGAAGAACTTTTGACACGCTTTGAAGCAAAAGATGGTGGCTTCCTTGCAAGAGTATTACTGGAGACTGAAAGTTAATACACTACCATTTACCCAAAACAAAGAAAGTAAGAAATTGTGCCATTTCTCAACAAGAAAATCCATTTCTGATCACCAAATCCAAGAAGTGTCGTGCATGGAAGATTGTGCTGACTCTCTTTTGGGACGAGTCTTGCCTTGCAGGAGAAACACTGTCACTAGTGCTTTGAATTCAGACCTGTTATAAAAAAAAATACTATTCAACCTGAAATCAAATCAAAGCAACTTGAACATCTGACAAGAGGAATCATTTTGCAACCTCACACTGCCCGAGTCGTTGGATGGAAAGAAATTTCGTTCTGGTGGCTGCACATACAACCAATTTTTGGAATCCATTTACTAAGCTCTAGAGAACCTGACATAATAAAGTTTTGTATAAATTTTGTGTAAAAAAGAATTATATTAAAGCCATTTAAGGTTCTGAAATGGTTCACTCGTATTTACCTAGTACAAGTATAGCTAGCTCCTCAAAGAAATAGCATGAAGCAACGACTTTAAATTGAAAAACTGATCAATAAAAAACTTAAAATTCATATGATAAATGACTGCGTACTTCTTTTCTTTATACAAATGTCAAAAAGCACAGTGTGTTGTTAGCAGAAGATCGATAAAAGATGTCTTAAAATTCACATTCTGTTTGCAAACTAAAATCGGTTGCCAATATGATTTATAAGAAAAGATATCATATGTGCAGAAATAGTGCAACAACTGTTAGCATGTATATCAGGTTAAATTTACTTGGATCGGCTTGCCAAGTGAGTCATATGAGCCATCCATATTTATAGAAGGCCTTTGCCCTAAAGAGAGGCCAGGCTATTCTTATTGCTTGTGTCAAATGCAATTGAGAAAATCCACTGCCTCGATGAATTCCTGTTGTTTAATACTTGATTTTTTGAAATGCTATAATTTTAGTATGTATTAACATTTGAAATTAAATAAATGACTTAGTATATCATAGCTACATCGTTCCTACAATAATGTTTTCTATTTAATGTCGCATACATTTTGTAACTCAAAAATATATGATAAACAGAGGTGTTAAAATGCTTACTTTTTATAATGGCATGAATAAATATTGCGGGTTTTTGTTTGTTCTGTCTTTTGATTTCATAATAGATTTACTAATTTAAGAATTGTAGTACTTAGCCGCACTGTGATTAGCTTTAAGTATTGTGAATAATTTGTTTGGGACTTTCCGAGTTAAGACTAGGAAATTTTTAACTGTTCTATTTATCTCTATACTTTTAGTATTTTAATATATTTTAACTGAAATTAATCGGGACGGTGTTGTTAATATCTAATATATATTAAAGGGTTTTTAGGATATGAGTTATGAGTGTGAATTCTGCATTAGCGACTGACTGATGACAGGCTCCGTATGAGCATAAAATGATCATATTTCAATTATTTAAATACTCACTTAATAATGAAACACAAACAGAGACATCTCACTTTCTTCACAGCACATTAATGCATCAAGCGAGCTTCAGACGTTCACATCTTATTACCAGCTGGTCACGCATTCTGCTGTGAACTTAAGCTCAATAGCAACTTTCATGTAATGACTTATACGTTCAAGAAGGCAGCAAATGAATTTTCTGTGGCGGTTTAAGGTAGAATTCTTTTATATTAGGATTTGCAATATAGTGTGAATTTCTTATGAGATGGGATAGAACTTGGAACAAATTCAATTAGACCCAGAGTCATTGCTCAAAACGTGTCTTAGTAAACGAGAGAGTTAAAACTGCATGGTACAAACGTTGGGGAGCAGATGCACCTAGAACTTTTTCATTCCGCCTTACCTTGTTTCTAAGTAGCATCGCCGTAGGGTCGCACTTTTCTTTCTTTTCATCTGACATCCATTCACCTGCAAGTCTGTAGAGAACAGCTGGTGCGCCTTTTTAATCCTTGCCGCATTCTCTGCAATAACGAATTACAAGAGAATTAAGTATGCATTCATTAATTCTTTTACCTATATTTCTTAACACAAGGACTCATTTTAAATGCAGCAGTGTCTTTATCTAGCATATGTCCTTAAAACTGAACACAAAACATGTTTTAAATAACCCTGGAAATTCGTAAAATAACAAGAACTAGAGAAGAAGAAATGTCTTTTGACTTTTGAAGAACACGAGTTGTTCTAAATATGGAGCAAATTCAAGTGTTTTTTTTTTTTATCTATTTCTGCTTCTCTAGTTCTTGGTTTTCAATTTATTCCAACCATTTCTTGTGTGGTAAAATAAACCTTCAGCTAGTTTTACCCGATATAAGAAACGTTTCATACTTATAATTAAAAGCAATGTCTTCCAGCAAGTTGTTTCAACAACAGACCAGGTAATGAGTAGAAGGAAAAAAAAATATAAAACGTTAACAAACCTATTTAAATAGAAAAAATACAAAGTGTTACTTAATATCATTGTACATCTTTAATAAGAGTATATAAATTAATAAATACTATTTACGTATTTTTAATTTCGTGTAATTTTCTCAACATAGGATAATTTATAAAATGTATTTTATATGCTATTTTTTCTACTTAAGAAAGTCAAGGGAGGATTTTTCTTAATTAGTAACACATTGAAAATTACTTAAGATTTCAGATTCTATAGATTCACATATATGGCTACTCGTTTATTGGAAATTTACTTATATACATAGTATACAAATTTGGAGACATTTTGCAAGATCTCCAGGAATAAACATACAAGCTTAAATAAGTAAAATTAAATGATAATGTATTGAAAATGTATGATGTAATTTATGAAGTTTGAAACTAGCTACAAAGGATGGAAAGAAAAAAAAATAATTGTAATGTTAATTGCTTCAATAAAATTCATTCATTCATAGCTTTATGATGGTATATGATCGGGTTTTCATATCATAAACCGTTATATAATGTTACTACCCATCTGATAAATTTCAGAATTACGGATTATACATTACATCTATCGAGACTTAATTTGTGGATTTAGATGTTTTTTATATAATAATGAGAAAATTGTTCAGAAAATATAAAAAATTTAGAATACTTTTCTAAATGGCCTTTTGATACAAATCTAACAATGGATAATTTGTGAATAATTTTAAAATTGCATAACATATAAGGATAATTTTTATTTTATATTACACAGTAGACTTTAAACATTAAGCACAAAGTTTTATTTTAATAATTCTTATAAAACCTAGACACACATTTAAGTGTCAAAACTCTATGCACCTTCTTAATTTCGGGATTGTGACCAGAATTCTTAGTCTTTTCCGAAGTATTTTGAAATATACATCCAGACATCGAAATATATTATATTTTAAAGAGAATTATCATGTACATTGGCTTATTTCAGCCAAAGTGTTACGCAGATAAACGCTTTTATGGTCTTCGTCACCATTGTGAGATAAGTGTTTTTAACCTAAATTTCCTGTTCTAACAGAAACCCTTCCACCACAAGACCTCTCTTGGGCGACTTCAGACTCATGCTGACAGCTTGCATTAATCCGAGATTACAAAGGACGCCTTTGTTTTGCATGTCATCGGCCTAAGCATAACCCAACGACCAAACTGTCCGCGTAGAGTTATGCTTTGAGATCTTTGGGATATATCCCTCACGTAGTTAGCCAATATTTAGGTTCTAATTATAATTATATAGATATATTAAAATAAATGGAGAATGAGCAACACCCGATAGTCACATTAGCGTTGATTACACTACGTGTCAGATATTGTCAGACAATGTAAACAAGCCTCAAGGGCACTTGTATGGCAAGTAAACAATTCACTGCAGTAGAGCAAACAGTTTTCTTTTGCAAGCTCCAGCTTACACGATGTTGTCTAAACCAATTTTAGGGTCCCGCGAGCAGAGTTGCAACACTTCACGGTATTGTTCCTGTGGCATGTCCCGCACGTTTTTATCAGATTGGTGTGTGTCCCGTTTTGTTCCTTATTTAATTTTGTCTATTGTCATTCAAATAGTTATAAATAAAACATTTCGGTGTTTCTATGTGTATACTGTGAGAATAAATGAATTAAAGAATTTCTGTAAAACCCTGGAAATAGAATATGATCATTTTTAGGCAATAAAAGGCTTATTTCAGTAATGTTAAATGCCCATTTTCTGAGGCATCGCTGACGGTTGACATTGTTAACACATACAATGACATGATAAGTTGGGAAAAGAATTTGGAACAAAGAGTCCCAAGTATAAGTTTTGCGTACTTTCGCGCCATTGATGAGGACCGATGAAAATCTGCAGGGGGAAAAAACCTTCAAGGAGAGAACTGCAGGCCTCCCGCTTACGATTAGCGCTTAACGACGGCTACCCGTATCGGTAGGGTAAAGCAGCGCCGTTATTTCTGCAATAGGGAAATTCCTTACCTGATACCATTTCATTAAGTCAACCGAGCATTTTCCGGAATAGTAACGAAAACTGAAATACAAAGCATTTTGGCATCCATAGTGGCAAAAGAATTTGGAATTCTACAGGAAGAGCAGGCAAGCTGACAATTTACAAAATTTAAAAATAAGGTCAATTGTTTCAAGTTTGGACAATTAGAATATCTTGGATGAAAAATAATTTTAGGCACAATAATCCTATTCCGTTAGTCTTTTTAGAACATTGAATACATGGATTTATTACTCCCAAATATCGAAAGCATAGCATTGCACTAGGTTGAAATAAACTAACTTAAGAGGTTTCAGGGAGCCTAAAAACCATCAAATTGTGAACGATGTAGCTCAAGATGAACTTTTTGATGAAGTCATCCATATGAATAATATTGCGAACATTAAGAATAAAACATGGAAAAAATAAAATTCTGAAAGTAGTGTGAACATTAAGAATAAAACATGGAAAAAATAAAATTCTGAAAGTAGTGTGAAGTTTTTAAATTGCTACCAAAAGAATCGTATACTACAAAAATATATTCATAGTTATTAGATTTGTCATGATAATTCCAAGAACAAATGCAGCAGTGTAAAGAGTTTTCCCACTTAAATACATAAAGAACCGTTTCCTTGTCGAAACTGTGAAGGTAAAAATTCTGAAAACACATAAGAATCTTTCTTGTATAATATTTAATGAGTGCATCTCTAAATGCTACAAAATTTTGGAAGAGAGAATTTTTCAGTTAAAAATGATGCTAACATTATGTGGATACATTTCAATTCTAAATTTAAGAATAAATGGTTGCTATAAAATCAAATTCTGTAATAGACTGTTAAAACATTAAGAGACTATATCAATGAAAATGATCACAAATTAATTTTTCAAAATTACATTAATCATTATAATTTAGTATGTGTGGTGCGTCCCGTTTTTAACCGTATTTAAATACATGAGAAACTGAATACGTCCTATTGTTGGTTTTAAACATATGATCAGTCTACCAACGAGTCCTCATTTTCACTTGGGAAAGGAGGGGCATATTAATTAACAATTTCACAGTGAGCTGCATGAATGTACATATGTACGACTCTCGCTAATTGTTTGTTTCCACTGAATGGAATAAATCATCTCGAGTATGGGAGTATAAATAATAATTAAACAAAAAGTCTTTCTTAGATTTATTACGTAGGCTTTAGCGGCCGAAGTTTGTCGTAGTTAAAGTTTTTTTGCTCCTTTCCTTTTGATTAATGGAATAGGAGTCGATATGTATGGATGCATTGTGTTACACTCCAACGAACTAAGAGCCGGGGACCATAAAATAAACCGGCAAGATAGCTTATTTATCAGTGCACTCATCCCAACCACGCAATACTTTCAAAGTCAACACTCCTCCTGTAGGTCGATGACCTCATTACCCCTAACTATTTGGTACATTAATGTACATAATCATATTACATAAGAATATGTTTATCTTAATACACAAAATTACGTGAGGTTAAAAGAGTTACGGACCGGCGGAGAGCGATTGCGTAGTGGGAGAAGCCAGTTTTCAAGGCGTGTAATGCACGTGCAGGTAGAAGCTTGTAGTTAATTTGAGGGAGGCTTTTTATCGACAGCAGTTGGCCGTTTGTGTGTTACTCGGTTCTTTCGTTATGTGTACTTTGTATACTAATTGTTATTTATTAGTTAGACCATTACATAAACATAGTCTTGAAGAATTGTTTGTTGATTTGTTTATTTACGGACGCTCTTTAACATCTCCGGTTATCAGCGTCCCATTCAAATTAGGGCGTTAAACGGACGACAAATTTTACTCAGAGGTCTCTTCTTTCAGGCTTGAGGTTCTTTATCGTGCTGTAAATGTACGACAAGGGACCCACGGCTTTACTTCCCTTCCGAAAGAAGCCGTACTTAGGATTTTTACAGCCGAAAAAATCCATCGATCCTGACAGGGTTTGAACCCGCGAACTTGGGTCTACGAGGCAAGTATGGTAACCACTACACCACCAGGACCGACTTGAAGAACAAGGCGTGATGTGCGACTATGAAAGAGATAAGAATACAAAAAAGTACAACATTCGTTTCCTGTAGGTCATGGGCAATAAAACACATACAACTTTAGTGTCTACATTTGGGGCGAGAGTGAAGCAGTCCAGATTTTAAAATTGTGTTTAGTATACTCAGTTTCTTTCCTAAAGTATTATTAATTATTAATTATAAATATAATTATATTAATATTATTATTGTTGCCAATAGACCTGTCACCAGTTTAAGATGTCAGTAAAAATATTAGAGAAATATCAAACAAGATATAGAAACAAAAATAATCACCGCTGTGTATACGAGTTTTTTTTTTTTTTTTTTTTTGATTGATTTATTTACGGACGCTCTTTAACATCTCAGGTCATCAGCGTTCCATTCAACTCAGGGCGTGAAACGGCCGACAAATTTTGCTCAGAGGCCTCTCTTTCAGGCTTGAGGTTCTTTTTTGTGCCGTAAATGTACGACACGGGACCCACGGCTTTACTTCCCTTCCGAAGGAAGCCATACTTAGGATTTTTATGCCCGAAAAAATCCATCGGTCCTGGTCAGGTTCGAACCCGCGTGCTTGGGAGTAGGAGGCAAGTATGGTAACCACTAACCACCAGGACCGAAACTATACGAGTGAAGGTGGATTCTTGCAAGAAGTGGTGTGCTGATTCGCAAGAAAATGTCCTGACAATCATGTTAACAGCTTGTTAAATAGTTGCGAGAGACAGGGCCTCTCAATGACAGGAAACTTGTTCCGAACGACCGTGTTCTTCGTGTTCTTGCAAGAAAAATTAAAATGAAATACAGCAATTTCCTACATAGATAATACCACTGAAAGGCATCATTTTCAACATATCTTTTTCACACAGGTTAGTGATTACTATTATCAGTTTATGCTTTCAATAAAACGAATAAAAATACAACCTTTACTCTGTCACCTTTCTTTGTAGTAACGGCGGCTGCACTTCCACTGTAAGCAGCCGTGCTCAGGCGGCCCTTAACTCAAATAAACTCACTGTATATATAGGGTTATTCAAAAGTTTCTTAACTTTGATTTGTCGCATTTTCTTGATTTTCTACACAATCTTTAAAATTCTGGCACTGGCTTATTACATATTAAATGGGATTTTTTATCAGCATCATTGCCATTCCTTCAGTTTATGATGACGTATGGACCACTATTTTATTCTTGTACAAGTAACAGCGTCTCTTTCATGCTGAATACAGCAGTTCTGAGTTCGTGTTCTTGAATATCTGCCACAGTGTGCTATGGAGACCAGCTAATGAATTGTAGTAGCTTTGCTCAGGAACACCAACAGATAACCAACAATCTGCTGGATTAATAATTATCTGGCAATATCTGTAAAGAAATCGAAATGCATGGGCCCGCTTTTAAACTTGTTGGGATACAAAACTTCCGAAAGGATGCAGCATTTATGTTAATCGAAATTAACAAAAGGCATTTTTACTTACGTTAAAATCTATCATTCACATACAACACTCAGAAACAAACTCGTTGCCAAAGTGATGCAAAAAACTTCTTTGTCACATAATAAATCGGTGGCGAAATTTTTAAAGACTGTGTGAAAAATGAAAATATGAGCAATTAAATTTACCTCTTACTTTTGATAAAGAAATCGTTTACATTATAGGGTAAGGTAATTGCTCCTAAATTTCTTGGGAACGAATACCAAAGGATATGCTGAATCTCTGGCACAGCCTGGGGTCTCCAAAACTCCAGTACTAGTCACATGTGTCCAAGTGTGCAAAATATTAACGCAGACGTCCGAGACCTTGATGAGGGCCTTCGCGAGCAAGTAGAAATGAGTAACGTAACCTTGCCAACCTCCCCCACGTGGATCGGCTGCTCAAGACGGGGACGCCGCGCCGGTCTAGCACCACTATAGAGAGTGAGAGAGTCAGCAAGCGCGGGATCAATATCTGACGAGCGGCGGTGGAAGAGGCGGAAGGGGGCCGTACGCTACACGGTTACCAGACACACACAGTGAGTAGTGCTGGACGTTAGCTGTGGCGGTGGCGGGTGTTGTCAAAAAACGATGCGAGTGCGGAATCTAGTCATTGTCATGTTCGCATTTAATCTCACGCATATTGTTACAGGTGAGGACATTCTTCATTTTGTAAACTTCTGCATATCAATATTGTTCTGATATTAGAAAGCATGCCGCCTTGCTCTGTGTTTTAACCCAGCTGATCCCGGCTTATTCGGGGTGAAGATCCGCTCAATTAGAGTGCAAGTAGCTTTAATACAGTTTTTGTTACACATGACTGGGTGAGGTGAGAGTTGTGAAATTCGGTATTATAGTTGGAACCATGGATTCATGACAGGAGTAATTAAAGAAATCAATTTAGTTTTCTTGCTGAACAGTAGATGGTCGTTCTGAGACGATAGCAGTGCCGTTTTGTCATTTCTAGTAGTGTTTTAATTCGTGTCGAGTGCATGACATTATTATATTCATAATATCTTCGTTTTCAACAGTGTTCTTGTGGAAACATTAAAATTAAATATATTTATAATAAATATTAAATGCTTTAATTTTTTGCAAGAAAAATACGGTGTTTCTTGAGCACAAAAAAAATTGATGAAATATAATCACGTTCTGAGGGAGCTACTGTACACATGAAAAATATGTGAGACATTTTTCATTGTTTTAACCGCTTTTTCTACCTGATCTCCTTTTTCTTTATAACGCATTTTCCGTTTAAGTTTTCTTAGAGGGGGGGGGGTATATATTATATTTCCAAGTTACCCTAGGGTGTAAAAAATCAACTTGTTGTTTTCAAAAAGAGCTTTGTATTGTGCTGCGTAATATTTAAGAAAAGTAATTTCCCAAAACTTTGAATGCGATCATCATACATTGACATAGCAGTTTCTTACGTTAGGGTACAACTAATTTATTATTTATTTTTTAAAAAGCGCATTGCCACATATTACGTTTTAAATTCAGTAACTGATTTTATTTACATCCTTCGTTAATTTTTAACGAATTGTTGCAGATATTTTGCACAATTGCTCATCTTCATACTGCAGTTCAGATTGTTTTCGTCGTTGAGTTCTAAAAACTGGCATATATCGCTTTAGGTATTAGCTATTTCTTTAAATATCGGCTCAAATTTTAATTAGCATACCTCAAAGGTGTATCTCACACAGCGTTGCAGTAGTATATTCTGGCACTAATTAATACATTATTTTTCACTAATTATCCCAAAGAGCTTATATAAATGTTTTTCAATAAAGGGGCACGTACTTTTAGGATCTAAAACTGTATTTGTACAGAAATTCAAGCTTTGGAAACGAAGATTTTGATTTATTTAAGTCAAATGTACTCAATACTCCTTTAAAAAAAATTGTCTCCATTATTACACCGTCAAGATAGCCCATAGAGCCTTGATGCAATCAAGCAATGAGTGCACTGAACCTCGAATCTGCGGTTTCCAATCGGCGATATTTATATGTGTACGTGTTCAGTTTATATAATTTCTCTAAATAATTCCATCTAGTGCTCTCAGCAGAGGCTGTGATCTTTGAATCGACAGTCAGGAACAGACTATCATTTACTCAATAATGCTGACCTTCATAAATAAGAAGCCAGTCTATCCAAATTGCCCCTCTGTTGAAAACATAAGAATGTAGAAAAGCGTTCTCTCTGATACAACTTAAATATTTCCAAGATCACGCATAATTTATCATCAGCGTAGTTCCAATATTCCTTACACATTTAAGGAATGGAAATAAAATGGGAATGATATTTTTTAATTCTTATTTTTTATCACTAAATTAGGTTAGACTTCATAATCGAAGCTGAGACGCAAAGGATGGGTTATGATGGAAATATAGACACAAATAGAGCGATCCTATCTGGTGAAAGATACTACCAACTTACGTCCTCTTCTTCCCCACAACACTAACTTGTTGCACACAGAGTTTCCAATACACTCCTGTTGTCCATTTGCTGAAGAACATTGAAGCAGCTTCCTTGGCCACTCGTAATAAAGTTCGTTCTCAATAACATCCCGTTGTAGCCGTTTGGGAGCAAAGATAGCTTCAGTAAAACTGTTGCATTTTCCTTGCTCATGTTTACTATTCTTCCTGGGTGTCAGAAATCACACATCTTTCTTCGCTGTTAATGAACAACGCCGAAATATCTTCACCATATATAGAGGGGTCTCAGACAAGTAGCTTGACATAGGTCAGCGACGTAAAATGTCAAGTTATGAGCTATTGAAGTAATTATTGAAAAAAGCGTTAAATTTGCATTAGAACCCATACCTACTTAATTATAAAAATAAATCTGGTTGTTAATAACCGAAGAACAGAGTTTTCAGAATATAGATTAAAATAATATAAACACGTGATTGCAGGCCACTGCAATAGAAATTCAGTTAGAAACAAAGTCGAAACTTCATTTTTTCCCCTAATATTGATATATCAATTGTTTCATGCACCAGTTACTAGGCTTTGTAACCAAAAGGTATAAGATGAATTTCATCAAATAAATTACAAGTGGAAGAAATTGAGAATGGCTACAGCTTTTCTGCATATGCACCTGAAGTTGTACTGTAACAACTGCTGAGATTTACAGAGAAAGATTCCCTAATAGAAGTCATTCACATCAAACTACATTTCAATCTGTTGATAGACGTTTGCGTGAACTGGGGGTCTTTAACATACAAAACAAAGTCATTTTAAACTTTAAGTCATACATATAAGTATTAAACCTTTGATCCAGAGTTCCCTATCTTAAATTGGCTGTCTTAAGATTCCTTTATACAGGGCGCTAATAGTGCGTTGTTTGTTATATTACCATTCTGTATGATCATCTTTGATTCCTATAGAATTGGCAGTTCTCCCCCTTTCCTCTGATATTTCTCTTTTCTATTTGAACAGTTAAAATAAATATAAAACTGCTGTTATAGTTTGGAACAGATATTCAGTCAACCTTAGAAGTTTTCTACGTTATTTACAGAGGGCCTAAGTGAGTTTGATTAAATCCAAATTAACAAGAAATTATTTTCAGTCCCTTAATGAAGATAGATAATCTACGACCTGTATAGGTTCAAGGCTCGGGGAAACAGTTGATAATGAAAAAAAATATTTCCAAAGGAAGGAAGAAAGAGTCTTGAACTTATGCTAGGGATATTAAACAACATTCTGGGGATAAAGAAGATTTGGAGAATCCTCGGATGGCATCTTAATTTTCCTCAAGTAACACGAAATCCATTAAAGAATATCTTTAGAGTCTAGACTTTTCAGTGATGAAGCATGTGTGTGTGTGGGGGTGTGTGTGGGTGTGGGTGGGTGTGTGTGTGTGTGTGTGTGTGTGTGTGTGTGTGTGTGTGTGTGTGTGTGTAAAATGCATTAAACTATAGACTTCAACTGTTAATGAATTCGACGAATCCAGGAGATTACAGTGTTATTCAAAAATTATTGTCTGGTTGTTAAGTTTTTGTTTGCAATGCATGATCCTTCAATAAAGAGACAAACTCTCAAATTGTTGTTCTGTATCCCCCGCATTTAGCAGTTATACCTTTAGTCGCCAGGAGGCATAGTTTCCAAAATGGTAACTAAGGTAAGGAGAATCAAAGTTTATCCATTACCACAATTTAGTGCGACTTATGCGAGACATTTGACAAGAATCCATTCTCCGGCAATCTCATTCGCAGATAGGGTGCATGTGTAAACAAACAGCAAGAGACGTCCTTGTCTTGGCCACCTCGATCACCAAACCTAACACCGTGTGTTTTTCAATGGGTTTACATCAAGCATCAAGTCTTTGTTCCACTCATTCTACCTGTCTTTTCCATTTTCCTGAATATCGCCGCTGATATGTGGGAAGAAATGGGACTATTGTGTAGATGTGACAAAATGCGCATATACTGAGCATTTAAAAATATGTAAAAAACGTTTTACATATTTAATCATTTGATGAGATTTTTTAAATCTCAAAAAGGACTTTGAATAACCAGTTATAATGGCACTTGTGATAAAATATCTAGTATGTTTAACAGAATACACAGGCATCGTAAGATATTGTATATTTGTATTCTGTTTATTTGCTGTAGGTTATTTTAAGTTTCTCTCCAGAAATCACAGCTGCAACTTCTATCGATTCAAGAGTGTGACAAAAAGCATTTTAGTTTGGCGAGGTGTATATATCTAAAATACACGGCGCACACGAAATCTACAAACAAATTTTTGGAGTTGCTCTGGTACTTATGATCTACGGTAACTTATTACAGAGTAATGTTATGATGATGTGTTAGACATAGAAAAATTAATCAACTATATTCGTCAACTCATCATCTTCTGGCATACATACTATAGGAACGATGTCATGAAGGGTAAATAACCAAAACTTTCTTGAATAATGACAAATAATGACAAATAATAATGACATTTTATTGTACACTACTGTATTGTTTCTTAACATCAATTGTTCAAATTGTCATGATCACTATTAACAAGGTGGTTAAATTTTAAAAAGTGAAACAAATGCAATTATTCAGTAATGATTCACCAGAGACCACGGGTTCCTGATGTCACATAACTCACCCAACTTCCTTGAAACAACCTCTGAAAGTTATTCGGTAGAGTTTTCACCCACTCTGTATGAAGAAATATTTTCAACAATGTTTAACTCCCGTTTTACGTCTGAAATATCATAGGACGCTAGTGATACAGGAGAAGAAATTATAAATTGGGAAATTAACTTTATTTGTAAATAAAGCGTTTCACGCTTGAGTTTGGAGTACTTCCCCGGAATTTGGGATTTAAGGGGACTATGGAAAACCTGAAAAAAAAAAACCCTCAGATAAGGAAAACGGTCCTATAAAAATCGAATCACAGAACTCGCGCTCATGAATTCGTGTTTTAACGACCTCTGCGTTGGTAAAAAGAAATATGCTAGCAATCAAAGTTAATGACACTGTTCTCAACATGTTAGTTACCACATCACTGGACTCGTGAAGCAAGTGCAACTCTGCGGTGAAAGGAACTAAGATAAAAAAAATCAAACTTATCAATATTGTAATGAAAATTGTATTCAAATTATTTTAATTCCAAGCCATTATGCTATGTTAATACATTTTATGTTAAAATAATTAATAGGGCCTGGATTTTATGTCGTCATAAATCTATATTTTAGTTTTCGTTTTTAAACATACAACAGATTTCTTCGGAGTTATTCTTTATGGAGTCCAAACACAGCCCTCGATACTGAGAGACCGGAAGTTACTTGGATTGTAACAAAGAAAGATGGAAAATAAGATAGCATCAGCATCAGATACAAAATTGGAAACTAAGATCTATGGAAAATGACTGGAATTTAAGAGGTAGAGAACACAGACAGGTACATAAAATGAAGATGGACAGGACACGTGATTCGATTATACCCCCGACAAAAATGTCCGACAAAACTATTGAAACAGGTAGCCGATGAAAAAATTGCAGAAAAAATGTTGGGACCTAGATACAATCAAATTATTGAAGAGCGGTCACACATTTCCAAATGTCATTACGGCATTGATTAATAAATTATAATTTACTTATTGGGTTAATATTAAACAATTTAATTACAAACATAAAAGTTTATAAGTTGATATTAAATTTTGCATTTGCACATTATAATAATTTGTAATTAAATAACCGCCACCTTCAGAATATCAAAAATAAAAAAATCAGAAGTTTGATAAATAATTTACAAACAGTTTAATTATTTACTAGTCAATAGAAATGTTACCATTCAATTATATATACAATATTCAATAGTAATTTCTCTAGACAAAGCTTGCCAAATAGTAGTGTAGTAGTAATAATAGTGGTGACCGTCCTACTTGACTTGAATCTTTCGTTTTATCTTTTGACGCCATTCCGAAAGATAACTCTCGCACTTCGAAGGAACAAAATTTGCTGAACAAGATAAAGATATTGCAATTTAATAAATGTTTATGAATGTGTATGTATTAATGCCGTATTACCGATACTGTAACGTGGGAGCCTTAGGGGGACCTTTGTGGCGGTTTATCAGATGCCGACAGACGGAGTCACTCTAATACATAAGCGAGGCCCAAGCAAATGAATGCCATTTACAGCTTAACACCTTTAATATACAGGGCTTTCATTTTAAAACCTTCCAATCTAAAGTTACCTACCTATTGAACACAAATTTATTTTAAATAAAAAAAGCATATAAATTAAGATAGATTAGTCTTTTGTGTATGCAGTTTTGTCATTTGATATATCTGTCCGGCTATTTTCAATGACGTTTTGAGTTGAATAACTTTTACATGAGCAGGCTACCAACCCAACTCCCAACTCCGGATCCCCGATCTGGAGCACCAGGTGATTTGTAATGAGGTTTTCTTTCTGTAGCCTTTGGCAAACCAACATCTATCTGTAAGGCAGCAGTTTTTTAAGTTCTCCAAGGTGATAATAACTTCCCATATCTCTTCTTCAACTTTCAAAAGAAATCGTTGATAGACAGATGGGACTACTTATATCCACAGTGACTAGGTGGCTATTTGCAATGTCAAGACATTGGGCGATGGAGTCGCCACATCTCTATGCCAAAATTGAAAGTTCAGAAATGAAATTATGAGAAGTTATTAGGCATATCTCTAAGAGATCAACTTAGGAGTACAGATATAAGAATGTAATTGGATGTAAGAAATATGGTATAAGAGAATTGGCAAGAACATATCAGTCGGATGGCCCCCGACAGACTACTACAGTATAAGTTTTTCTTTATAAACCAAATGGAAGATGATATAGGATGGGCAAGAACCAGATGGAATCTAAACACCTTTGGCGCCGAACTGGATAAACCCAATCCTTGGTTTAGGCAGAAGAAGAAAAGTCAATTAAGACATTGAGGGGGAAGATTAAGAGTGTCGTTATTAAATTTGAGATTTTATCCCCTTGCTTTAGTGGCAGTGGCCACTGTGAAATTTCTTGTCGTCCTGATGATCTAGTGGTAATCATACTTGACTCGTTACTTATGGTCTAGAGTTCACACCCTGACAAGATTGAAGGATATTTTAGGATGAAAAATCCTAAATATGGCTTCCTTCGGAAGGGAAGTAAAGCCGTTGGTCCCGTGTCGTACATTTACGGTAAGTAAAAGAACCTCAAGCCTGAAAAAGAAACCACAGAGCAAAATTTGTCGGCTATTTCTCGCCTTGAATTGAATGGGAAGCTATGACCAAAGATGTTAGAAAGAGTTCAAAAAGCACTCTGGCTTTTTATGCTAAAATTCTAAAGCATTTTAACACAAAATTAGTTCCTTATCATTGTTTAAAACCTGGATTGTTGTCATTTAGATAGCATAAAATACATAAATTGAGGGATGAAGAAACAATTTATTTTGAGTAAAATTACAATTACACTGCTTGTTATTAAATTTGTAACACATGGTGCATGATCATAACAGTCACGAGAAATGAAGTCTGCCTTCTCGTTCGGTTTTTTGACGAGACTGTTGGGATCCTTCACGTCTGTTTGTTCGTCCTACTTCGATTCACTGATCTCGTAATCGTTTCGTCATTGACGCATTTCGTACAATATGAGCACCAATTGTTTGGAATGACATCCCGCACCCTTTGTATGCCACTAATCTCCCTTGGTCAAATTAAGACATCTTTTGGTAGCGCTTTCATATTTTCGGCGAGACATATTCGTTCCTTTTAAGAAAATGAGTGGTTGGTTTAATGCGTTAGATGTTGCGTTGCAATTTTAATGACGGAAGTGTATTAATATTATAATAATACAGCTTATTCCGGAACAGAATTGCTTACATTCTGTTTTTTTCTTATTCAGTATTCAGTATACTATTTGAAAACAGTTTATTACTTAAACATGACAAATACATTGAATACTAAGTAGGTTTATAGTATTGATCTGACCAAGTTTAAACAATCCAATTTACCAGGCAACGATAGGAGGAGGGGAGATATGATAAATTGCACCCTCTTTAAAATGTAAGCATAAAAAGGTGAAGTGCCATTTGAAATTTCAAAGTGGCAGAAGGGTTACGGGATGAGGGGATTAAAGGTAGTATTTAATAAACGTTGCTTTTAAGCTTCTTTTAATATCTAAACTGACCCTTTTAAATTTTGGATAAAATTAAATTTATATTAAATTGGTAGTTTTTCAGACTGGAAAAGTTTTGAAATGAAAGTCATATATAATAAATATTCAGACATTTCTGATGCCTTGATTTGCCCATATGGTGCTTACACGATTATGTTAGTTCTTTTCGTACATTTCTGCATGCTTTTTACCTATTAGCATATTACTCCATTTCGAATATTTGGTATGTCCACTCGTGACCTATGTTACTCTAAAGCTTGCTTGTATTTATGTAATTAACACAAAGTTGAACATTGTATTTGCGTATCTTGACCTGTAGGCAGTGCATGTTTAGATACTTTAGCTATCTTTTACTTTCATTCATTGTATTTACTTTTCTTTTGACAACCGTTTCGGATGAAAACCAGTTCAAATAATGTAAATCTTTTTAACACACAATTCTTTAATTATTTTTACTAGTATCTTTATTTTGTTCGCGTAAAAACGTATTTTTCCAAAGTAATAAGCATGTTTCATCAAATCAGTAATACCAACCGGTTGCAAAGCTTGTAAGATTGAATAATCTCTTTCTCTTTCCCATTAATAAAATTAAGATTTTTACCTCTTTATTAACTTGATCCAAACACTTTATGAGCTAGTTAAATGCTTAAATCAAAATATCGTAATGAAAACGTCTAAACTGTGCCCTGAAGTAAAAATGGATTGTAGATACTAGTACAAGGTCATTCTTTCTAAAGAACTGCATAAACCTTTCTCATACCTAAAACTTTGTAAAATGTGGTGGACACGGTCTATCGAGGTCTTTGCAATGTTAACCAGTTCGCGTACCTTCAATCGGCGATCACTGAATACGGCATTGTGAATTTTTGTCACAATTTCTCCGGTCGTAGCACTTTTGGAACGCCCTGAGCGCTCATCTCCTTGGATGGATGGATGTACGACCACGCTTATATTTAGCCCACTTTTTAACCGTCAAAAAAGAAGAGGAAGAATCATTTAATTTTAATTTGTATTTCTGTTGGAGTTAAACCCTTCAAAACGAAGTACTTTATCACAGTTCGTATTTCAATTTTATCCAGTTTGTAGAAAAATGTTATACACTAGTTTGTTTACACGATCTTCACTAATAAGTGATTACCTTACGCGTCTGAAACTTTACAGCGTACCATCTAAAGGATGATACTTATCAACTATTATAGTAATTTGGCTATCTTCACGGCATCTCTTGAGTCAGGCCTAGAATTTTAGAACACCCCTAATATAAAATCATTTTTTTCTAAAGAAAGTGCTTACTGAATAAACATTGGCATGCAGGACGTGACAACTGAATCTCAAGTGCCTATTTACTTGTAGACTTGCATTTAGAACACCCCTAATATAAAATTATTTTTTTCTAAAGAAAGTGCTTCCTGAATAAGCATTGGCATGAAAGACGTGACAACTGAATCTCAAGTGCCTATTTACTTGTAGACTTGCATTTTAACGGAAGAAAGAAAATGGAACAATGGTTGTTTTAGTAGCAAATAAATAAATAAATAAATAATAATAATAATAAAATAAATAAAATAAAAAATAAATAAAAAGTAACAAAATCAAATAATGAAAAACCATTGACAAAAAAAAGTTAACTTCATAAAATTGACACCGTTACGTCTTCACACATTCCCCAGATCGACTATTAAGGCGAGTGATTTTATTTTGATATTTGAGAAGCTGAAATTTTAAATAAAGTTTGTGGTTTTATAATTTTTAATTGAAAGTACGGCGTATCTATGCGTTTATATAATAACATTTCTTTCGTGTGGTAATAAATGCACGAGTAGGGCTGTCGGTTTAAAAGAAAATCTTTTAAATCATGAATGTTACATATTTTATGACAGCATCAGACAATTAGAGAATGTATTATTGATGAAATCAGAGCATAGACGAAACGATTGAGCAACTAAGAATCTTTTCATCGAGTTCCCTTTCTTCTTTATTTTCTGTTTAAAGTGGTATGCTACATTTTGTTATAATACTTCATTCTAATCATAATGTAAATTCAGTTAAGCTTATTTTTAAGCCTCTTTTCAAACGACTTCTTGTATTATTAACATCTTAGGCAAAGTCACTAGTTAACATATAGACAGTAAGAAAAATATTTAACAATTAAATGCAAATGCCTGGTACGAGTTATTATATATGAAAATGTTTCGCCGCTCTATTTTTATTAGCACTATTCAGAAAATTGGTTTATTTCTTTCGAGTAGGCTGTGTAAGAACTTCTGTGAGAGATAGCTGGACATCTGTAGCATTTCAAAGTATTCGTTGTTTTATCATGTGTCGTTACACAAAATTATTGTCATAAATTACTTGAATTATCTTAAATAAAATTATTTTGTTTTACAGTTATCCTTGCATCTTCCAATGTTGAGAGTTTATTATAGAGTTAAGGGCTGCATAATTGTAATTGCAACAACATTAAGATAGTTATTTATAATTTCAATAATTAGAAATGTTACTTAACAAAAACTGAGATTTTACGTTATCATCCGAGAAGCCATAGGCATATATTTAACAAATTCATTTTCACTATGTACTATAATGCTCAAATTTTAACAACTGCTGATCAAGGTATAAGGTCCAAATTCTCATGACAAACTTCAAACACAGATCCTTCAGGAGGGAAACTCTTTTTGAGCACTTGCCTGATTACGACATGGGATTTGGAGAAAACATGTTATTTTGTTATAAAATGAACAAATAATATTTCGACCGTGCTATTTACTAATTTTCAATTAACAGTGAATTATGAAAACACATTGTAACATCAGAGTTCTAACTTTCTTTGTTCATTTGAAATTACCTATAGATAGTCCAGTAAAAAGTGCATTTGGTGCTGTTATAATGCACTTTCAGTTTTAATAGTACAAAATGGTATTTAAGCACAAAAGACTGGATCTTGCCCTAGATGGAAAGAGGAAATCTTTTGTTTCGAATTCATTCTGGATAATGGAAAACGCAAAGTATAATTATTGGAATACATATGCCTTTTAACTGAGGCTCTCTCTTTAATATGCATTTTTATTTTTCCCTAAAGCAGCTGAAGCAGTAATATTAAATGTTTACAGTTGAAAATACTGATTTTCTCGAAATGTATCCCTTAGTTTTATTCTCAATGGTGACAGTATCATAAGCTAGACAATTTTATTTTTAAAATTATTAAATGATTGAGTTTTATTCAAAATTAAAACATGACAGTAACTAAGTTAACTAACATGTAATGCAATACCTGAAATAAATGTTTTCAGTGCTGCATAAATAATTTTCAACTGGCCTCTTCTTTTTGTTTTTTATTTTTATTTATTTGTGTGCAAATAGTAATTTTTATCAACAAAAGTTTCATCACTTCGAGTTAATGCCTAAAATTCACTCACTTGACTTTCTCCTAAAGCAAATAATTCAAGCAATTAACTAGTAGTTGTGGTGATGTTGGTGATATTTTGTTTTCTGTCTTTCGGCATTGAAATTTATATACAGTTAATAGTTAATATATTTGCAGTCTCCCTCACCCACATTTCTCCGCCAAATCTCATTCTATTCCATTCAGGTATCTATTCAGAAATAGATCAAAGATACATTTTTATATCTTGATCTTTCAAAGTTTTTATTTTCCTCACCAACATATAATTTCCATTTATTGTACAGGTGGTATGAACTTGTCTCTTAGTATTCCTAAATTCGCAGATGAGGTTTCTAAAGGCCTTCACCATCATCACTGGTATGTCGGCAATTGAATTAAAAAAAATCGAATGCTTAGCTAGGATTCTGAGGATTCTGCTCTTAAGAACAGTGAAAGAATGGATGTTTTAGTTGTGTTTAACGCCCCTTTTACCTTCTGAGACATCACAGGCGGTGGATACTGATTATACATGAAATGAAATTGGGAAAGGATTTTTTTTTTTATTTAAAGAAAGGAAGCGTTCCAGACCTAAGTTTATGGTACCACCCAGGCATTTGCCATTTATGAGGACTAAGGAAAACCTGGGGGGAGAACCTCAATCAGGGAGGACGATCCAGGTGGGAATCGAACTCCAGACCTTCGCGCCTTAACGACCTCCGCCATCCATGGCGGAAAGAATGCAGGTGAATTGTAATAAATGAAGGATCATAGGAAAGAAGAAAAATGTGGAAGACAAAAGTTCTGCGACTAATGAATTAGCATTATTATTTTTAGGAATTTTACGCATAAAGGAAAGATTGTGAAAATAGGTATTTTAATATTGGTTTGCTTGATAATGCAGAATATGAATAGAGGATCGTTTACTTCTATGACTGTTTTCTCGTTTAAGATCGCATCCGACATATCTGCAGCATTCACATCCAAATATCACATATTTTCTAGTCTCTAGCCAGATTGCATCTCTTCACAGACTCTGAAATACGGTACATAGCAACCATACTTGGCGGAACGCCCATTCATAAGATTTAAGTTTCAATTGAGACTCAAGATAGGTGTTTATAACGGGCTTTAACACTGGCGTTACTCTGTTATCCCTGCTAACTAGTATACTCGTAGATCAAGTTGTGGTGGTGCCCACACTAGAGCGAAGAATTACCACGGAGCAATATACCTGCATCAAGCCTTTTGTAATTAGGAACTAAAAGTACTTGTTTACTGATTAATTTTACAAAGTAAAGAACATTTTATTAGTACAAGAGGCACGTTTTGTTTTTAGTTTAAAAAATCTTTCTATTTTCGCTGTTTCTCTTATTATAACAGTAAACGGCGGAGCATCAATGCACTTTTTTAAAACGGTAAGTTTACTTCGAATGCATTGAGCTTATTACGACTCTAATCACTTGAAACTTTGAAACAATGTCAGGTCATTTAATTTTTTAGTGTTCTGATATACGAGTTAGTTATGTGGTTCCCGTTTGTACATTTACGGCACATAAAAGAAGCTCAAGCCTGAAAGAATAGGCCTCTGAGCAAAATTTATCGGTCGTTTCACGCTGATGGCCTGAGATATTAAAGAGTGCCAATAAATAAAGCAAATCAACACTTTCCATAATATCAGTTCTTTGTAGATTTGGTAAGGAAGATATTCCATTAGCGATTCGGGAAAATCGCTTATGATCGTCCATTCATAGGATTCAAATTGAGATTTCGTGATGTGAAAATGATTTAGTTGCACATGCAGCTAACTTTCATACGTGAAACTCGCCTCTAACATGGATTCCTCTCAAGAAAATTTATGAACTTACTAGGATATAAACAGTTGGTCGCGATATGAGTGATGGACGAGAACTCTGCAAGATTTTGAAAGCAGAACTCGTCTGTTTTTAACGTTTGCTAGAAGATACTACTTTCTTTGAAATCTGTAAACTTATTGACATTTCGTATTTTTTCTTAAATTGCGTGCCTTTCTAATTTTAATAGAAAAGGAACAGCCACAAGCATAAGGAAAGGTTACGAGATATTAGAAGAGCAAGAATATTTATGCTATTCTAACTCTGGGTTTATCTATGTCTTTTCTCTTTAACAATCTTTGTCTTTTCTCTTCCTTGCACAAAACCATAATAATAATAATAATAATAATAATAATAATAATAATAATAATAATAATAATAATAATAATAATAATAATAATAATAATAATAATCTGTTCTGGGTTAACCTTAGATATCCTCCAGATCAGGTAGATTTCCGGTTATGTTCGGAGAGGGCACGATAGCTCATAAGGTAAGATTATGGGAACGACGAAGTTCCGGCCGTAATTTCGACCTTAACCTAACACATGGCTTGTATGAAAAAATGTAATTCAATATAATTATTTCTCCGCTAAAGTGTAATTGAAGGCAATGTTGTCGTTTTGTTTGAATCTATTACCAAGGAACATCTAAACCAGCCGATTTAAAAATGTTAAAGTAAACAACAGTATATGCAAAACTGGCCGAGCTACTTTTAATTTGAATTGCCAGTATAAAGAATTAAAACCAGTGTAGGATTTTGTTTTTGTTTATATTGGATATGAACACGCTGCAACTCGTGTTCTTGTGATCTAGCTCAGAGTGTCAAACTTTTATTTGCTGCAGGCCCTCTTTAAAGAACGCTCGATATCGCGGACCCCTAAGTTTTAACTCACAGTTTAAAATCTTAATACAGTTTATAAAGCTGATCATTGGTTTTCAAAATTTAAAGATATAAACTAATGACAATATTTCAGATTTATATTTTTATTTTAGAGTACCCTTACAAGATAATCACAACAATATTATAGTTCAAAAAGTATGTAAGACATTAATATTAATTATATACATGATAGCACAGTATACTCGTAAATATTAATTCCTAAACAAGAGGAATTATGCAGAGTTCATTTATAAGCCGTTATACATAGATTATTATTATTATTATTATTATTATTATTATTATTATTATTATTATTATTATTATTTAGGTTTAAAGGGCGCGCCAATGTGATACATCGGGGATTAAGGGAAATATTAAAGGAAAGGAGAGTCAAAAATCATATTTTAATATTTGGAATTTTCTGTTTTATTTTAATATGATTTTCATTAATGTTCCTTGGTTATAAGTAAATTTAATAAAAATGTTGTAATTATATGTACTGTAGAAGCCCTTAGGGGGGGGGATTCGTGAGCACTATTCAGTGAAAATTCTATATCTCAGGAACTATTTGCTCTAAAAGGCGTCTTCGTACCCCCCCCCCTTGTATGATGGAAAAAGCTGTATTTCATAAATTTGCAGCATTTATTTCCATAACATCATTCTTTGTAGTTTTACAGTGTTGGAATGTTTTAGCTGGTGTTTCCCTCCAAAAGTTAGTTTTTCTATAAAAACATTTTTGGCTGCAATTATTGAAAAACTAAAATTTTTTCATAAGTTTCCCAATTTGTTAGGATCTATATAAGCAGTCACTTTGAAACACACTTATTCATGATATTATTGTGATTATGTGCATTTATTATGGTAGAGTTACGAGACAAAGTGACAACGCAAAAAAATAAAATGGGGGAAAAAACAACAAACAATTGAAAAGGATTTACAATTTTCTTCAGAATAATGGTATAGTACTGAAAATAGATCAATACAAATAGATCAAGTGCACCTTTATGCTGTAAAATTTTCATTTCATTAGCTCTAAAATTCCTTGAGAAAATGGGAACTAAAGATGTTAAATTTAACATTACATGATATGCCTTTCATGTTCCCCTTAATCGAACGGTTCATTGCTAAATGAATATAGAGAATTGTTTTTACATAGAAAGGATGTTACTGAAAGCATCGAAAGTTTCATCGCCTTCTTTGATAGTCCAGGAAAATATTGAATTTTCCTGCCTCTCTGAACGAGTCCAGCAATTTATTATTTGTATTTAGATATTCAAGAATAAAGTCTATTAAAACTCTAACGCTTTGTATACTCACTGAGAGGACCTCGCAGATCCTGAGGCACAATTATTGATTCGGCTGTGTTGAAATGAGCTACAAAGTAAGTGTTTCCTCTTAAAACTGAAATCTAATTTGGTTATAACTGGATGGCCCATCTAACCCTGGCCCGGCCACGGTGAACCAACCTCAAACTTTGATAAACTGAAGGTTGCGGCGAGGAAGATAATGAGCTAGTGGAAAGTAAGTGCGTTATCACAATCCATAAGTGATTATTATTTCAACGTGTGTATCAGCGATTGGTGCCATTCATAGCCATGCCATACGAGAGGAATTCTCTACAACAAAGAATTGCAATAGTGGAGACGTACGTGCGCACCGATTGCGTTAAAAAATTTGGTAGTCAAAATTTTAACGTGGTATACTGCAAAAAGCATTGATGAAAAAGTGGCTATCAATGGGGTCTGTTGCGAACAGGAACAAAAAAGATTATCTGGTTATCTGGTAGGTTAACTTACAATTACATTGTAGTCCTCTATCTTTGATATTGTATTTGTTTAATTTAATAATTCATTGTCAGTATATATTAAACATTTGTATAATATTCTTTGCCCAATGGCAGGCCATTAAATTAATTGTATGTTAAGTTATTATTAAAAACGAACTATGGGCTTGTGTTTGTTATGCAGCGTTTATTTGAACATAATTTAACACATTATATATGTATCACAGTGAAAGTTAACAATTTAAAATAATTTAACATGTTCCTATTTTTAAAAAATTAAACAGAGGTGTTCAAAATTAATACTTTCATTCCCAAGGGTGCTTCGAACATAAAAAGTTTGGGAATCGGTGGTGTAGTTTATAACTGATAGTGTTAAAACTTTGAAGAAAAAGAAACACATGTTCAGCACGGTCGCGCCTCGATTAGGAAATGTCTTAACTATTGAGAAATATTTTCCTTTCCAAACTTCATAGTCAAGATGTGCATTTTGATGATTTTTATCTTCATAAACATTTAATTGTCCATAGTTATTCTAGTTAGGAGTTTGTAGAAGAACATGCTCCAACCTACGGTGTTGAAATGTAATGTAAGGTATTCTAAACGTTTATCATTTTACTCTCGAAAATGTTTTGAGATACAAAATTAACTTTTTCTCGTAATGTAATGTATCAATTTGCATAAAATTTTCTAGATATATTTAACAAACAATTGTGTTTTGATAAGCACGTTTTGTCGAATTTATGTACAGAAAACGAGGCAAAAGTGTAGTAAAAATTCACTGCAAATAAAAAATTAATACTTCTCTAATGAAAGCATAGACAAAAAAGTATTTGGTTAAGTTATTGTCAAAGATTTAATCAATAATCAGTCCCAAAATCCACATAGCTTTTGAGAAAACTTGCACAATATTAACATTGAAGAGATAAGAAATTCTGGAAATATTTCTAGTTTCTTATGAAGTTTTGGAAATGATACTTGCTTAGAGACCATAGAACCACTTTAAGAAAATAAATAAATGTCAGTATCAGGAAACAGGAGATGGCATGTGTATGTATATATAATTATTATTATAATAGATAATAAAATTGTAACTCCTCTCTTGCTACCTATGTATGATTGTTAAAGTTATTGTACAGTGTACCATGGATTACAGCGGTTAATGACTAGGAAAAATACCTGTGTGTGTATATATATATACAGCATGAGTTTTATTAAAATGTGCTTTCATTTTATATTTAGCACAAACACATGCTCTACATGTGAATTAATATATGTGCTTTTGTACGTACAGATTGTAGAACACTAATGTAAATTTACTGTGTACATCAACGAAAGTTAATGGCGTCCCGTACCGTAACAATGTTTGCGTTCACGATATGCAAGTGTTTACTCTCTGAGGCAGTAGCCTCTATGACCCAGACTTAGGGCCTGTCACATATTCGACATGAATACTTTGAACAAGCAATTTCATATTACCGTATTTAATTCTAAGTGAAAATTACAATACAATATATGAAACACAACTGGTATTCTAGCTAATTTTCATTTTAGCGTTATACACTTTAATACAGCATTATTATACAAAACGTATACTTTTTATAGAGCGCAATTTTGTGTATATTGGGTATTTGATAAGAGTTAGTTTAAATTGTGGAAGTTTTGATTTATATTTGTTAGATGTCCAAGTGATATCGCCACAATAAGAAATGTTAATGTTTCTCTTCTTTTGCTCACTGTTGTTTATGGATGAATACATATTATAGATATCGAATATACGGTCGCCAAATTCAGGGCGTTCTAGAGGGAATGCTGTGTGCACGTGTCTTCCAAGAAACAATCTCACCTTAGTGAGGAAGTTTGGAGCAACAGACTTTTTGTTAAATGAAACTGACAAGAATTGCAAATGTTTGGCAAATGTGACAGAAGACAACAGTAGTTGCCTGAACAGTCTTCTAAAAAATAATTGTTGTTTTAAAGGCGGCGAGGACTTCTACTCCATACGTCAAAGGGCCAAAAATGTAGCGTTACAGATTTACGTGTATTCACAAATAAGGAGAAGCACATTTTCTTGACATCTTAAACATCACGTGTTCACAAGTTTAATCTTTGTGGATATGAAATTCTCCAAATGCATATATTTATGCCTAACAGTTGCCCGGCAATATAGTTCATTTTTCTTTTTGAACACAATGAATATAGTCCCATACAACACAGGAATTTGTGCCTACCCAGATCACCCAGTATAACGTCACCAAATTACTTTTTTTTTTTTTTTGGCGGGGGAGGGGGCTACATTAATGATGGAGTTTATCGAAACTAACCAAGATGAGTTGAAGAGCTATATAACTAAAATAAATGATATTTTACAGGGCATACTGCAACTTTCTGCAAGAAAATTGAATGACAGGTATGGATTAGTCTATAGGACTGCCATTTTCTACATCTATTGCGAATATAAGCAAATCTTTCAGAGATGATTCATATAAATGCAATAAAATAGTAATGGGATAAGTTAAAAAATTGTCCGTTTTATACGAATCGTTCTTTATATATATAAAGTTTTGACAGACTAGAATATATAACAAATTAGAAAAAGGTTTATTGTAATGCTTTCTAATATTTTTTTTTTTTTTGTTTCTTTATTAAAGGACGCTCTTTAACATCTCAGGTCATCAGCGTCCCATTCTATTTAGGACGTGAAACGGCCGACTAATTTTGATCAGAGGCCTCTTCTTTCAGGCTTGAGGTTCTTTATCGTGCCGTAAATGTACGACACGGGACCCACGGCTTTACTTCCCTTCCGAAGGAAGCCATACTTACGATTTTTACGCCCGAAAAAACCCATCGATCCTGGGGTTCGATAGAAGGCAAGTATGGTTACCACTACACCACCAGGACCGACGCTTTCTAATACGATGATCACCTATGAATATAAAATCGATTTATGTATGTTTCATACATATTACATAAGATACTAGTCTGATAAGAATTTAGTTTTATGCTCAAACGTGAGTCTATTAAAAGTCCTCGTATCCGGCAACCAAATAACCGGCAATACCAAAACAACGCTTTGGTTCCTAAGAAAAGAGAGGATACTGAGCGCTGGCCATGGGGCGTCTTCCTGCTGGCTCAAGAGAACGCAAGCAGAAGAAAGGCTAACCCATCTTGGAGGAAGACAAAAAGTCCTTTTAAATCTTTGCTGACCCATGAAGGTAAAGTTTAAGGCGTAAATTTTTTCGGGCTGGCCCATGAACCTCGCTAACGAAGGACCCTGCCGCTACTACAGTAGAAAGGAAACGCGCTTATTGCGTAAGATACAATTAAAAACTAATCGGTTATAAATCGCTGTTTTCATGCATTTCTGCTCTAAAAGTTGCCCAGGAGAAGAAAAAACTGTAAATAATTATAACATTTTCTTTGGGGGAGGGGCGATGGTGCGCCCCTGGGCACGCAATGGGTTCACACTTCACTTTAGATATGACAGTAACCAGGCAGTCACACACCGCCGCATCTGTAGCTAAAGTGAATTAACCCGCTGCTGGACGATGGATTCCATGAACCAGAAGCATAATGTTCTTACTCTTAAACAGAAGTTGGATAACGTGGAAAACGGTTGTAAGCATTCGGGTGGAGCTGGAACTGTTTACTTAACTGTGGACGGACAGTTTACACCAGTACCATTTTTGTATAATAGTTTAGCCTTACAGCTTTTCGAGCGTATTCCACAAGGATATTATAGTCTTCCCGTGTGAGATCATCTGCACAGCTTTTATAGGCAGAAAGAAACATACTTTTTAATGTCATTATTTTGTGAATTTTATTCTGCACTGACACTGGTTATACTTACCAAAAATAACTATCGTGGTAAGAAGAGGGAATATGATATTGCCGTACATCTCTTTCTTCTCTTTACACAACTGTTTAGGAGGCGTTCCCGCGGGCCTTTCTCAGCGTTGATAAACTGCTTTACATGCACGAACGTAGTTTGCGTAATCTGCCTGCACTACTATGGGGGGAAGAAGATTGAGCTGCGTTAATTCATTACGAACCCAAAGAGAGCAGTCCTACAGAAGGGAGGGTAGGATTCCCGGGACTCAAACGTAAGGGTAGCGCCATACTATCTCTTCCTGCATATTATTATTATTATTATTATTATTATTATTATTATTATTATTATTATTCCATTTAGGGTGTTGCTGAATTGCGTAAAATGATTTCAGAAATTGTATGTAATAAATATTCCATGCACTCGCGTTTAAATTATCGGAAAATTATAGAACTTTAATCTTCTTGTTATCTTTCTTTATTTCCTCAAAGAATGGAGACATTTTTCATAATGTTTGTTCTCACCCAAATCATCCATCCACCCAAGTCGTTAAGAGCAGGAATCCTGGTAATAATTGCAATAATTTTACAACTTTATTACCTATATATTTAATAGACATTCAAATATTTAGAAATATTTACTTAGCCATTGTTGTTACAGATTTAGATTTTATTTACAAAAGTAGTTTTAAAAGTTCGGTAAATTTTCATTAAATAGCACGAACTTTATTTAGGTCGCATCATTGTTGGCAACTATTTTTTGTAGGGGTTTATGTTAAGGTTTAGTAGCTTTCTGACTCTGCCATAAATACAAATAAGAGAGTTCCAAGCACTGATTTCTTTCTCAGTAAATGAGTTTAAACCTCCAATGGATGTGTTCAATTTTATAAATTAACATGGCGCATACGCCATTGATATTTCAGAGCTCAAACTGTGAGCTTTTATGGGACTTTATCCTCAGCAGATGTTAAATTTACAGTGTAGTGGATTACAGTGGGTGATTGACGTAAGATTAAAAAAAAAAGTAATAAACATTGATAGTATAAACACTTATCTCAATGAAGAAAAATATAAAAACAGTGCGATTACTGAGGAAGGATCGGTAGAAACAACGGCCTATATGCCCTTTGACTAAATCTTAACTTATAGTTATCTCTGTTACTACTGGCCATTATTGCAAGTCAATAGTAATGTTGGAGCATCAAATATATAACGCTATTCTCCAGCGCAAACTGCTTATTTAGACATGTTTTAGCATTATGCATTCTTTGTTTTTGTGTTCATTATCTTGTCCTAGATTGCACAATTTCTTGATATTCTCAGTCATAATTCAAATTACAAATCAAAAAAATAGGAATTAAAATTGTTAATAGTGTTGAAAACCTGTTTTCACGAATACTGGGACATCACAGATAAACTGGTAAAGGAATTTTGGAATGAAAGTGTCCATCAGTCAGGATCCTGGTAGGATTGGAGCCGGTGACACTTATGAGTCGGTGCGGTCATGCGTGCTGGACACAAACATGATATTAGCGATATAGTAAATAATTTTTTCATCGGCAGTTCTTTAAAAGTGTATTTGTTTGAAGACTTAATAACGTGAGGGGATAGTTTGAAACTTGGAGAGTTTAGTTGGCAGCACTGAAAATATAACTGGCATCTTTTAACTAATTTTTCTCAGTTATTGTTGAAAGGAAATCCACTTCCTTTATGTTTAAAAATGGACAGTTGGGGATACTTAATTCCTCTTTTCACCTCTGTTCACGTGTGGATTTATTTCTTTGTTCTGCTATTAATCATACCATTAGTAATACTTCCTTTTCTCATGATTCATCATCAGTATTCAGATGTTTATTTCAGCACTTTCTGTATGTTATAAGAATTATAGCTATTTACTATATCAGTTAAAAAGATATACTGCAATGTAAGTACAGTAAGGTTATTTGAGTTACGGGCCGCCTGAGAGCGACTGTTTACTGGAGAAGTGCAACCGCCGCAAACGGAAAAAAGCAGGCTGAGTCACCACAAGCATAAAGTTAATATTTTATTAAGTATATACATTTTTACTTAAATAATTATTTTATATTGCAGTTAAAACTGATAATTAACACTAACTTTGTAAAAGATGTTCAAAACGATACCCCTCAGCGGCAATACATTGTCGGCATCTGTATAGAAATCTTTTTAACAAGCTGAACAGTTTCTCTATTTCGAACACGATTGCTAGGATATTTACTGGCGAATCGCCTTACAACTTCTCTGCAAGAACCATTTTCACACATCTATCGTACATAAAAACCCGTTCTTCAAGACTATATTTATGCAGTGACAGAATTAAAGAAGAACAAAAAGCATACGTTTTACAACAATGAAAGCACGAGTTACCACGAACGCACAACCACTCCCTCAAACTAATAAGGTGCTACTTGCACATGCATTTACGACTGGTTCTTCTAAAAAGCAGCAGTGCTCTGAGGGCTTGTAACTCAAATAACCTCAATGTATATTAAGGAGAAAAAGGTATTAAGATATATGTGATGCAATCTATAGTCTCCAGAGTTCGATAGTGTGTTACCAAGAAATGCTGACATTATCTGAGATTGTGCGTTAGAACAACAATTGTTTGATACAACATGTGAACTTTTGCACTTGTTGGAAGGAATCTGAGGAATGATATGCAACAATTTACTAAATCTTAGATTCCGGGACTAACCAAACACTTCGCATGTGTTTAGCACATAACGGCATGTCTGTGAACTTTGCACGAAAAGCGAACGGCGCTAACTAGAAATGGAGTAGGCGAATGAATCTTGTTTATATGCTTTGGCACTCAACATGGGCAGTTAAAACTCATTTAAATGCACATCAGGCATTTATATGTGCAGCAGTGATATTTATAGGCCGTGCATGGCTGCTTTCTCGATGTTCGCTGCACTGATTATGCTATTTAGAACCAGTAGAAATTAAGGATAGCCTGAAGGGTAGCCAAGAAGTCCATTTATATTTACTGGACCACTTTTTATGTATCAGACTTAACAGCCAGACACTTGCGAATTGTGGTTTTCAAAAGATCAAATAATCTATGTTTATTTGCCACTTTTCCACAAACAAACATTATTTAAGAATCGTGTGTCTGACGCAAAGAAAATAAGTTCTTCAGCATTTCCGACGTTAGTAAGTTGGTACCAATGTGTCTAGTAACCACTTCGACATATTTTGAAATGTTGATAGTTAATGTTCAATTGCTTATAGTATTAAGGAATATTAGATGCATTATTCGTTTTAATAACGATTTTCCTGATAATGTATTACAAATTTTATTCAAGAGTCGTGTATTTTATCGACAGAAGGGTAGGGTTGCACCGATAATCACCGGATGCTAACTTTTTCGTCTTGTGAACTACCTTCAATTAAGATCTGAGACATTGAGAATGTCATTTTGATGTTACTTAAATGTTTTATGTAGTAACAAAATTGCACATGGGCTTAAATTTTACATTTGCAGGGTAGTTTCAGTATTTTAAATAAGTCAGCGCTTACTTCTCAATGAATTTCAAATGAAGAGATTAACTCGTAACTTGCACACAGCTTTGAAGTTACAAACCACAGAAGTTTCTTTAAAATTCTCTAAGACTTCCGTCATTGGCTTACATCTCGTGTCCATAATCAGTCTGCTCCGTATAACAGACTAAGGAAACTACTCCCTGTTGCTAAATATTAGACACAGCCTCATTTCAAAGAAATAAAAACTATGTCTAATCAATGGTGGATACAATTTGATGTTCTAAATATAAACTGTAATAATAATAATAATAATAATAATAATAATAATAATAATATCATTAGAGGGTTCGCGAACCATAGTTTGTGAAACAATATTTAACAAGTCCCTAAAACTCATCAATTATATGACCCTCAGACACCACATACTTATGAGGGAAGGAGAGGATTAGAATTTTCTTAAATGTCATATTAACCCTATTTTTTTTAAGTATTTCGTTCACGCTCGTGCACTCCTTCCAACATTCCAGGCACGCGATTTCATATACAATATTTAATATCTTAATTAGAGTTATTACAATCATTGGCAATTGTCATCAGTTAATGGTGGAAATTGTTTCAGAAAATTACAAGATAAAATTGAAATCTGGAAAACTTGGTTGTTGGCAGCAATGCTGTTTGCTAGTTCCAGTCCGTTATAGAAAACGAGAAGGCAATGAAAGAATGAAATTAAAGAAAGCTGACCCTTATATTGAGATAAGTCTGAAAGAATTAACTTCTATTTTCTGTATTTTATGTTTATGTCAAGTTGATTTCAAACGTGTGCAGGAATTTTTTTTATTGGTTTATTTACGGACGCTCTTTAACAGCTCAGGTCATCAGCGTCCCATTCAACTCGGGGCGTGAAACGCCGACAAATTTTGCTCAGAAGCCTCTTTTCAGGCTTGAGGTTCTTTTCTTGGGTTTAGGAGGTAAGTATGGTAGCCTCTACATCACCAGGACCGACGCGTGTGCAGGAGAGAATGATACAAATTAAATAGCGTTGGTATATGTTTAGTAAATTTTTTTAGGAAAAAAAAACAGAGAAGCGTATCAAGTCTTTGCTTTCAATAATGTGCTCTATTACCAGTTTTTCTACTCGATATAGAATCCTTTCACTCTGTACACTGAATTATTCCAAATACAGAAAAAATCTTGAAAAATTGCGCTAGAAGGGATTATTTTTAAAAGAAAATGAAGAACGAAAAGAAATTATTTTCGTGGCATTAGCAAGAATCTTAAAAGTACATTAACTAAAATGCTGGTCTGAAATGTGCATTTGAAACAGTAAACGCCAACATCAATCGTAAGTCGTGTTTTAACTGCACGTAACCTAACTTTTTCATTATACACAAATATTTATTTATTCTTTCTTTATACATATTCCTACTCATCATCATCACTTTCGTTAAAACTTAGCACATTTGGGCCAACTGACTCCTAAAATCATTAAAAAGAGATTACATTTTAAGCTAATATTTGAAGTTACCAATATTCCTACACTTCTAGAGAAATTTCTGACTATTTCTAATACTTTGTGGAACACAGCAACAAAAAAACACTTGTTCACTTGTAAGCATGGAGTTATAAAGTATTTGTAGCAAAAAATGTAGTGGAACAGAATTTTACTAATAATTACAAGTTTACAAGTCCATACACTTGTAATGTATTAGACCATATGCTTGCGGAAACAGGCCCTGGTCAACACAGTTACGTAGCTAATCAGCTAGCTCGCATCTTTGTTGCTAAAATAAGATCAATGTTAGGCTATATAAGCACATATATACCGTGGTTACAAGATATTTATTTTTACAGCGGTAGACCAACGACGGCAAACCCTTTGTAATCAATTGCACATTACAGCAGAGTTCATTTTGCCATCAAAAACATTGTGAGCTAAAGTCGATGTGTCTCCTGTTTACCAGACGGGAAAGATAAAAGGTTTATCCACTGGAGCTGTGTGTGATCGTATCATGTCAAAGTGAGCTGCTCTTGCATTAGCTAGAACGCCTAAGCCAACGTCAAAGCATGGTGTGGCTCACATTGCATGAAAAACTTGGCAAAAAAAACTTCTGCTTTATTTAGAGTTTTAATGACCATGTCTGCAGCAAATGTCATACTTGAACTTGGTCAGTAAATTAAAGTCTTTTCGAAATGTTTTTATCATTACTTTTATAGAAAGTAGTCCATATTTTCCTTTGTGCCTCCCCTCACTCTTTATTTGTTGTTATTTTTAGCAGGCTGAAGGAATTTAAATATTCTAAAAGCTATATTAAATTATTATATTCAGCTATATAGCTGAGGAAATTTAAATATTCTAAAAGTTATATTTTTTTTATCACAGATCTAAAGATTTTATCTTAACGTGTATGTTCAGAAATACTGTTCTTCCAAATAAATGAATATTTATCATAAAATAGATGAAGATGGCTGCAACAGATCCATTAGCTTTGGGACAAGTTAGCTCCCATTCTGTATAGGCAGAGGACTTACAAAAGAAAAAAATATTAAAAAGATGATGCAATATTAAACTTAACTATATAGGGGAAACAATTCTATTCAACAAGATACCGCATGAGGAAATCATACGCGCAGCAATGGAAGTCCAACACAATACTGTTGCACAAGAAAGAGCCGAAGGACGTTCTAGATAATTATAGGCCCATCAGCTTAATGTCTAATATGTATAAATTATTTTCAAATGTAATAACTAAAGACCGATAACAACTCTGGATGAGAATCAACCCAACGAACAGGCACTGCAGATCATCTTCAATCCGTTAAACAGGTTATAGAAAAATCTGAACAGTTCAACCTGCCACTGTACATAGCATTCGTGGACCACAGTAAGGCATTCGATTCGGTAGATCAAACAAGCGTTGCACAAACAGGAGATCAAACCAAAATACATCAAAATCATGAACAAATTGTACAGCCAAAGCAAAGCAAAAGTGAGAACGAAAAGATTGGGACAAACTTTCAATTTAAATCGGGAAGCCAGACAAGGCCACTCAATCTCCCCTAAACTCTTCACCTGCGTTCTGGAAGAAGTCTTCAGACAGCAAACATCAGCATAATTGGCACCAGACTAACCAACCTAAGATTCGCGGATGATGTGATGTTATTTTCGAGAACACCCGAAGACTTACAGCAGATGCTTCTAGAACTAAACAAGCACAGCAATCACGTCGGCTTCATGATGAATTACACTAAAGCTAGAATAATGATCAACTCCCCAAAAAGGGCAATAGAAACAAATCTGGAATAGATTCAGTATGTGGGTGAATACACACATATATGTAGGCCAAACGGTCTCAGTTGACCATAAAGAGATTAGGAGGAGAGCAGCGCAAGCTTGGAAAGTCTTTTGGTCTAAAGTTCACATTGCAAGACACGTGTTTGAACAAGAAACCACTCAACTCGTGTGTCTTCTCGCTGCTGATATATGGATGTCAAATCTAATCCCTTGCCGACAGACAGCGGCAGAGCAATATGTCAAAGGAAAATGGAGAGAAAGGTCCTAGGTATAACTTGAGAGACAAGTTCTCCAACACTAGACTGCAGGAAATCACAGAATCAAGAAGCATTGTACAGAGCTAAAATGGAGGGGCGGTCACGTGGCGAGGCAAAAGTAGGACGACTGAGAAGAGGATGGTCAGACATTCAAGGAACAGGTCGGAGTTAACTGACAAGCGTCGCCCTGCTCACCAACCATGTGAGTCAAAAGTCCAGCTTTTCCCTCTAGTAGGAGGCCCTTGTCCTTTATGGGACATAATAGGCTATTTCATTACATATATGGGAAAAGTACAAGAAGGTTCATTTGAGTGACATAAGTTGCATCAGTTGTAGCTCCATGTAAAATCAGTTTTTTTTTAAAGCGTGCTACAGTTAAAAAAAAGTAATTGCTCTGCACAACAAAACCCGTTTTCATAATTTGATTTGAACGAGGGAAAAGGGGAAGGAAAAAAAAAGCCTAAATCTCTTCGAAATGAAAGGAAATTCGGTGCTCTTAAGTTTATGGGGTGACTATAAATGGAACATCTCATACCAGTTTGACCAAAAATAATTTCTGCGTTTTCTTTCACATGTTGTAATATGATAATGCTTGGCATTTTATATATTCCTATTATAATAGTGGATAGACAAACAGCAATAGAACAAATAATCCCCTTTACTATTTTTTCATAATTCTAAGCATTTTGACAAATTCACTTTTGGACTTACAAAATTAGATTGTGACATAACTGACGTTCATTTTATGTCATAAGTGTAAAGTCGATATTAACAAAACTAAAAAAGCTAGAGACGATTATGACTTGTTTTGGCAATAAGGTTATGTAAACAAAAATATTGGGTATCTGCAATTAGAGCATTAAACACCGTTGCCTTATGTTTAGAAATAAAATATTTATTTTTTCGATAGGAAAAAAGGTATCTAACTTTTAATTCTCTTTATTAAGCTCTAATACAACTTCATTTTGGACACTGCATTCCCTTCGACTCTGTATACATATTCATGCACACACGCACACACATATATACATGAATGAAACGACAGAAACAGTCAAATCACATACCTAAACAAATAAAACCACTTTACCGTTGGACAGGATGTTCTTGTGAGTATGGTTTAGTAGAGTATTTTTTAAGTTTTATTACACTTTTAAATGTGTGTAAATCACCCGTTATAGTCCAGTATTCACCCCTGTCAGGTTCACATTTCTCGGCAATGAATTCTTTGCAAAGTAGAAATAGTAAAATAAACAAAGAATCTGTTCACTGAAAAGTATATAGCACAACCACAAAGAAAAGCGTCGAAAATTTAGACTATGTTATTACGTACGCCTTGGTGATACTTGTATAAAAATAAATCGATCTGAAGACTGTGGAGCCTAGAATTAGTTTGAAGTAGCGGGAAAAGCATGGTTACCTTTGAACACTAATGATGTTTAAATGAGTATAAGCGTCATATTCCTATCTGAACGCTGTGGTTCTAAAGCCAACGAAAGCTGTGAAAGTCAATTTAAGAGTTAATTGCTTTGTTCTTACAAGAGTACCCTCTTAAAACTGACCTGCTGCACACAGTTGACCCCCAGCGCTCGACCGCGTAGAGCTGCTACCAACTTGAAAACAATAACGCTGTAGTAAAGTGCTCTTTCAGGAAAAAAAATAGACAATGGCATAAGCATCATATTTCTTCTCTGTAAACAATTAAAAAACATTCACTTAGTTCATTCTGTTATTTAGGTTATTAATCAATAAAATTATCAATGAGCAGCCACAAGAAACTTTACAAGCAATAACAATTTTTTTGTGCATGAAATTGCTTCGCTCTTAATATACTGTAGCCATTATCGGACTAATAGAGATGTGTTTGCTTCAATGTACTACTCCCTCCACCTCTGTTCATGTCCACCATAGTAGGGTTCAGAAAGTTCTGGAAGATTCCGCTAGATAACATGACAGTGTGGTACACTCAAGGCCGCCACAAGGTAATATTGATTATCCAGGTACCACCGAAATTGCAAGAATATATTTTTAAGTGACCGTTACTATTTTACATCAATGGAGATAAACTGATGTTCCTAAAGTTTTAACAGTTTTTGGTGGGATTTGAATCGTTCGAATATCAGTCCTTAATAAGATTGGATTAAACTCAAATTGATTTCTAGATAGTAGATAATTTAGCGCGGTTCTTTTACACTACAAATGTGAAATCGTTAGTGTTCTATTTTGCGAAACAGTTAACTAAAATACAACCCCCTTTATTAACTCTTAACTTTTCTTGCTAGTCAGTCTTATCTTATTTCAGAGTAACGAAATTGCACCCAGCAATGCACTAGTCACAACACCGTCAATGAAATTCTGCTGTAACGATTTTTACAGAGAAAGATAGACTTGTTTATTTGTCTATTCTTGTACCAATTTTGGCGTTTGATATGCAGCACTTCTCATTGACAGTGAAAACTTTAGGTGAGGTCATGTGTTTTTTCTGAACAGCACAATTAAAATAGTGTAGTTCCAGTCGTCAGAGGATGTTTGCACTGGTGCCGCTGTTTACGTTAGCGTGTTAAAGGTCAAGTTTATCTTCAGGGTTATTGCAGCTGGAGACGTCTCTCGGCGTAACTCGCTACTGCCTCCAAGGCTGTACACGTCATAAAAAATGTATTTGGCAGTAAGATGCGCGAAGCATCTTATCTAAGAGCATGAATACTAAAGTAGCAGGAAGGAGGCCATGTTGTTTTCAAGGCGGCACGATCAATAAAACAAGTGTTGACACGTACCTTGTGCTCATATCCCCTGCTTTCATTTGCATCTCCACCCTATTCATTTTCCATTCCTTTAAGCCTTTTTACTCTCTGTCTTCCCGCCTGCTTTCCATTCCGGAAGCTTTTTTGCAAGCAGTGTCACTATTGGTGTCATATCCGTTGCATGGTAACTAATGAAGGCGAGACATAAAGTGGATAGACCAAAAAGCATGTCATTTCCTTTAGGGAGTTACGCACACACATATATTATGATAAAGGAATAAAATCATTCGGTGGCGGCACTATAGTACCCGAGAACTTTGGCAAAAATTGAAACTCGTATACTGGTTTTTTTTTTTTTTTTTTTTTTTTTTGAAAACTCAAGAAAATTGAATCCCTCAACTTCCTCAGAGAGAGAGAGAGAGAGAGAGAGAGAGAGAGAGAATAAACGCAATAATTTCAACTGAGGTTTATTGTATTCCAAACTTCTAATGAAATTTCCAGATTAGAATTGGTTTCACTCGCTTCGATTATTGCAGAAATGAAGAGTATAAGAGACGGCCTAAAATACCGATGCCATTATCCCTTCTATGAAATGGTTTTCCAGAAGGTCTGCAATATACTCCTCTATAACTGCTATCGCCTCTTCATTTGATGAAAAAAACGCTGACCAACGAGGAACATTTAGAGCTTTGAGAATAGATGACAGTCACAGGGAGTCACATCTAAGGCGTAGGGTGGATGCTCCAACAATTCATACTTCAAATCTTTTAATTTTCCCATTGCTAACGCAATTTGGTGAACAGATGCACAGATGAAAAACGAATCTTTCATTAAGACGGCGCATTTTTCTCACGAATTTTTTCATGTAGTTGGTTTAAAAAACTCATGATTTTAACCTTCTGATGTTAGTCAATCAACAAAATTCTTTTAATATCCCAAAAGACTGTTGTCATAACCTTTCCTCCAGATGGAACTAACTTTTCTTCTTTGGCGCTAAACAACAGCCTTATGTCCATTGTTTCGACTGCTGCTACACTTCGTAGTGTGTACTCAGGTTTTATCCAACGCACAAAATCTGTTCAGATGCTGTCAAACGCTCCAAACCTGTTATAATATATTCATAAAAATGTGTTTTTATACAGTCACATCGTAATGTAACTAATGCCTACCAAAATAAATAAAAGTATTAATGCTGCAAAATAACTTTACACCACTCTTTTATAAATTACAACTGTAAATAGCAGTCTTGCTATTTTACACAAATTTAATAGAGTAAATTTATGAAATTAAGTCAAGTAATGCAAGTTACATTAAATAAATAGACTGTAATATTTAATGTTTCATTACCCTCGAAATTTCCAGAAAATATGCCAACATAACATGCTTACTTTTTTTTTTTTTTTTTTTTTTTTTTCCTTACCACCAAGCTGTGAATAAAACACGTTCTCGTTCATGTTTTGTAGATTTCTCAGGCAGCAAAGTATTCCTTATGCTAATCGTTGGTTCAACCACCTCGGGTGAAATTCCTTCAAAATCATTATCATTTTCGTCAAATTCATTTTCATATCATCAAACTACTAAATGTTTCAATAAAGTCAACAACAAATAAAACACTAACGCGTAACTACACAAACATATGAACAAATGCTAATCGATTCGATATTTCTAGTTCTCGTATTTTTAACTCTCCAAATTAAAATAAATTATAATAAATTAAAAATAAGTTCACATTACAATATGACAGTATAAAAAGTAGTATGTAGCATAGTTATTAAAAGGATCATTGCTATCCTCGCGTGAAATGCAACCCGAGGTTTCTAATCACACTTGGATGCCTTTCAACCCTTATATTACAATTTACTATTTTGATCTTCCGCAAAGCTTTTTCATATGTAATTTTCATGTAAAATATGAAATACTATAGACTCGGCAATTTCACGTACCTAAATTTGCCGGCCATCTAATATCATATTACATTTCTTCATTGAATTCAGTTGTCGTTGCACTTCTCGGGTTTCCTTCACCAAGGCTAGATGGCCATGTTTAAATTTAGCAACTTATTTTTAAACCAATAAAAATTTGGAAGCTTTATCACTATAATACCCACAACACCTCGGCTTTAGAAAGACGCATTAAATAATTTGAAATAATAACTTTATATTTAAAATAAATGCTCAAGACACATGCACCAAAAGCGAGAAAAAAAATGTAACTGCATAGTCATTTGTGATCGAGGTAGAGAACGTTTTACACTACCCTCTATTGCAGCTCTTTTCTTTTTATGTAGCGAAACCCTGAAGCATGACTAATACATATAAGAACACTTAGAGGTAACAAATTGCAATTGAGGTAGGGAGTGGGGGGATTCTTAATTCTTCCGAGTTACTACTAATCTTACACATTTTCTCATGCGCTGCATTAAAAAAAAAAAAAAAAAAAAAAAAAAAAAAAACCTAGCACAAAAGTACAAACTTGCAATTTCAAGAGGGGATTGTAGTTGTAGAGAAGTACAGATGAAAGTCAACATTGAATTATTTAAATTTCAGCACGGATATTCAAAAAACAATACTCTGTGGTGCAAATGTAAAAAAGGAACTACTTTTAACAGGTTGCGTGTAGTTAAAACATCTACATATTTGGGAAATGCCTCAGTAAAATACCTAAATATATTCTAATTATCTATTTTTGCCAACTGGATACTCTTGATTGGTGCAATAAGAACACACAATACTCCTCTGTTAATATGCCGAAGGGAAAATGTGCTTGCAAAAATTCGTCACCGCTTCGGGCGTCACAATGTCACGTCATTACTATTATAGGCACAGTATGGTATATTAGATGTATATTATAATATAGACGTAGCATTATTATAGAGCATATTCATAATCTCAATACTTATAACTAATATAAGGCAAACATATTTTTGTTACGAATTACGTTCAGTATTTCGCGGAAACAGTTCCTAATACGAACAAAAAATACATCTCGGAACACTAAACACAAAGCATTATTTACTGCATTCAAAGCAACATTTTTTTACAAATTACACAAGAATAAAGTCATGACTTTAAGTACGATTGATTCCTCTTAGAGAACAAAACTCAATATTTTGTACAAAATTAACGGTTTCTTGTTCTAAAACTAGGAAGATAATCAAGTATAAATATTTACTAAGCTAGTTAAGAAAACTGAGCCAATTAGATCTCAAAAGGTCCTTGATGCACAAAGTTACATAAATGACTTCTTTACCAACCAAACCAATTAGATATCAAAAGAAACTTGTTGGACGAAACTTATCTAATTAATAAAGCATACAATTATAAAGCAACTATAAGAGAGTAAAAATGGAAGGAAGTACTGGGTGTACACAAATGATTACAGCGATTTCAAACTTAAATTTTCCTCTGCGGTATACAATAAAATTTCCATCTAAATTAAATTGAACAAATTGCTTTAAATAATTTATTTAAACACAAATAAGGTAGTGTCAACTTTCTGGAAGAAGTCAGTAAAAAACTAGGTTCTAGGTTCTAAGGGAGATTTCAGTGCAGACAGAAGCATAAAAGAAGAAATGTGCAGTTAGTTGGAAAAGAGGGAGGAAAGAGTAGGCATAGTGTGTACTGTAGAGTATTGTGTGCCACAGCTGTCAAGGTGTATTTAAAACTTCAAATAAAAGGAGAACCTGTTTGAAGAAAACGTTAGATTATGATGTTATGGCATGAGCTGATTGGGAGATGGAAACTAATCTTCTTTGTGAAATAATGAACATTCCATCTTCAATAAACAGATACAGTAATATCAACAATCATCTGTTTAAGTACCATTAAAGATGAATGCAAAATAAATATGAAGTCTGCTGTACAGGAAGCTGTTTATGTGAACTGTGATGCAGAAAAAATAAATACAGATTTGGCAGTGTCTTGTGCTAGTATATGGATGAAGCATGGCCACATATCAAAGTGTAGTAGGTATAGATACTGTCAAGGTACTTGACCTACAAGTAATGAGTATAGTGGTTGCAGGAACATATCAACAGATGATATTGTGTTAAATGTTTTTAACTACATATGGGGGAGGGAGAAACAGTCGCAAAGAAAGGGAGAACATCAGGAGGTCTAGGACTCTTTGTTAAAAAGGCACTTAGCAAAACAATTAAAAAAGGTCTAGATGTAAGGTTAATATTATGGGTAATACTGGAAGATAAGCAAGTAGTAAATATTAATAAAATATGCATAGGGATAGTTTACAACTCCCCTATCATAACACAGCATTATACATCAGCTGGAGAAAGACAAGCAATGCCTACTAAGAGACCCATATTTCAATATAGAGTTTATAATAATGGTTGATTTTAATATAAGAATTGGAGAAAATGATGTAAACATAAATGATGACTTGCAAAATTATGATATAATGATAAAAACAAAGATATCAGACATAGTAAAAATAAAATTGTAGACAGGGAAAACAAAAAATTCATTGACTTTTATAAATTAAATGCATTGGAGATATTAAATGGAAAGTATTGAGAAGATAAAGATGGGGAATATATACCTTTATTAATAAAAATGTACAAAACATAATAGACTATATACTAATGCCTAATAACATTAAATATGTGGTAAATAATTTCAAAATATTAGATATTAGTTCTAGTTGGGAACACTTTCTCATTAATGGTAAATGTTAAAATCAAACCCCAGGACTCAACAACTCATCAATTAGATGATATAGAAGAGGTTTAAAAGATTTAGATGGAATGAGAATTGTAAAAGAAATTTATGAGGAAATTTATTATGAGGACTGAGGAAAACTTCAGACAGGGAGGATGATCCTGGTGGGAACTGAACCCCAGACGCACAATAAAAAAAGTGGAGAAAACAGGAGATGACAAAGCAAAAGAGGAATATATACAAAGTAGGTAAGTGAATTAAGAGTATAAAAAACTTCTTTGGGATATGGAATACTATAAAATCACTGTACCAAAAATATTCAGCTAAACCTTGCATAAGCCAGGCAGAGTGGGTAAAATATTTCTCAGACTTATATGGAGATGAAAGCTTGATGCATGGTAGGAAATTCAAATTAATTATGTAGAGATTTTAGATAGTGATATACGAGAAGTAGAAATAATAAATCACGTAAAAAAGGCAAAAAGAAATAAAGCACCTGGTATAGATGGTTAAACGGGAGAATTGCTTAAAGAATAGTGTATGGGTAAAAACGAATCAAAGTATTTATTAAGTATAATTTAATTTCATGAAAACCAAAGGATATATACCAGAATGTTGGAGAAAAACAATTATACACCCAATGTATAAAAGTAAAGGTGAAGAGATAAACCTAACAACTATTGGGGAATAACCTTATTATCAAATGTATATGAAGCATTTACAGGAATTCTAGCAGATAGAATCCCAAAAACGGGTGGAAGAATACAATATTCTTTCAGATTTTCAAATGGGTTTTAGGAAAGGAAGAATTGTTGACAATGTGTTCATAATAAAAAAATTAGTTGATAAACGTTTAAAGCAAAAGAAGGGAAAAGTATATATAACTTTCGTCGATCTAGAGAAAGCATTGACTGATTGGAGTTGAAATTACAAACTGTTAGAGACCAGAATGAGCAATATATGGTGAACATTTTAAAAGGTTTACATAAAGAAAATACTTTCTGTGAATGAGGAAAGGGTAATAACTAAAGAAGTAGGTTTAAGCTAATTTAGGTCTTTATTAATTCATTAATTGAATAAATGTAAATAATAGAACAACTTCTGGTCAGTAATACACAACACACAGATTCCTGGTCTACTTTTTGCTGATCATTTGGTAGTTGGATCTACCACTGTAAACATAGTTTAAAATTGTTCCTATAAGAAAGAAATAAATACTGCATAGAATGGGGATTGAGGAAAAATAAAAAACAAAGATTGTTATGTTCAAGAAAATAAGTAAACTGAGTAGACATAAAAGAGAGATGGAAGGAAGAGAGGAAGGAATACAAATTGGTACATGACTGTAGCTACTTGGGAATTAAAATAGATGGAGGAGACAAATGGGAAAAGCAAAGAGATCAGTATGGCAAAAGGAAAAGCTACAATGACAGCTTTAAATGGATGTCTATACAAAATACCAGAGTTGTGAGATGAAATGGTTGGAAAGGGTGTACAGTACAATAATAGAGACTCGGAAGTTATATGGGGTTGAATTATGGGGTCTCAATGATGAATGGGAAATTTTAGACTCAGTACATAGGATGTTTTACAAGAAAGTTCTAGGATGTGCAGTTGTAGTAGTCACAGAAGTTACATAAATTGAAATGGGAAGAGAAGCAAGAAAAAGATTAATTACAGGAAGAGCTTTGAAGCACTGGAATAGGATCCTGAATTTAGGCTATGAGAATTTATTAAAACAATATTTAACTATCAAGAAATGAGCTTACATAGCAAAAGCCGGGCAAGGAATTTAAGAATCAAATTGGAAAATATGACTTCGGAGAAGTATGGAGAAAGAGAGAAATCAACATTTAAGGCTTCTGGAGGGTATAAGAAAAAGGTTTGAAGATATGGAGATGCAAAACTATTTAATAACTAACAGAGAAGAGGTCACTTGTGTTCTATGTCCCAATGAAAAACAGCTGGGATAGAGAAAAGTATATAGATAACATAAGTAAAGAAGAAAGAGGGGGAATTAAGTGGTGCCCTTTGCCCTTTTACCTTCCACTGGGATGTGGGCAAAGGGCAAAGAAATGGGTACCAACCAGGCAAATGTCCTTTATGTAGGGGAAGAGAAAATGTAGAACATATTTGTTAGAACGTAAAGAAAATGAGACGTGAAGAAGGTAAAATATAGGTAAAAAATGGCTGAAAATGAATAGAACAATTGCTCTAAAGTGTATCTTTGAAAAAAATTTAGGAACATAGGTCAATTCAAAGAAAAAAACAAGTGGAAATGGACAATTTAAAAGAGAGAGAATGATAATTAAATAAGTATGTAGGCTTGTATAGATATACTGAGAAGTAATCACATGTGTAATCTTTATATGTAGTTTGTAATACAGTTGGCTGTCTAACTGAAGAAATGGCCAGAGTCAGTTTCAGTAGGCACCCTAAGACCATAATTATTTAGTATTTGAATAGTTATTACAATTATTATTAAGTAATGAGTAAGTATTGCGGAGGGATTAAAATGGCAGAATGAATATTTAAAAGAATGTAATAGAAATTATTTGGATTTAGTGGAGGCATGGAATCTGCATATAAGAAATTGATCTTCCTCGGTCATTAGATAAGTATGGTGTAACATTTAAGAAATGTGACGATGATTGCAGTACATTCAAACAGGTAAAGGAAAATGAATAAAATCATGTGATATATGTCGCACTAAACACTCATGTTTTAATTAAGGTAAAGGAAAGTCAGCCATATGAATTTGATTCTGACACTGAAAAGCTGCAGTGTGTAGGGCACATTCAAATAAGAATGGGAGGAAGAGTAATTAAACTAAAAAAGGAACTAAAGGAAAATTTTGAAGATGGTTATACTTTAGCAGGTATAGGTAGACTATCAGACAAAGAAATTCAGAAAATACAGCTTTATTATGGTTGGTTAATAAGAAAGAAATCAGGAAATATGAAACATATGTAAAAGGCACTGTGGACAACATATTTTCATAATCTTTCCACTGCTGAGCAACCACAGCATGGGTTATGTTACGTTTCAAGGTGTGAATACAAAATGGCTAAAGCTGACATCTTACAGTACCTTCACAAGAACAGTCTACCAGAAACCGTCATGAATGAATTAAACCTACATTTCCTGAAATTAATAAAAAAATGCATGCATGGCAAAATACAAATGAAAGTTTCAACAGACTTACACTGTTACAATGCCCAAAAACTGCATTTGTGTCATTAGATGTGTGAAAATGCTGCATATTATGAATGTCTAGTGTTTAACAATGGAAATAATGGCAGAATCCAAGGTATTAAAAGACTTGACTATGAACCTTAACATTTTTAAAATGAACAGAATTGTCGCAGCAAATAGGAGTAAAAATAAAATGCATCAGCAGGCATGACAAGTAAATATCAAATACAACTCAGGATTTGAAAGAAAGAAGAAGAAAGAAGAATAGAAAAGGAGAAAAAGGGGGGGGGGGGACAACAATATGATGAAGTTGAAGATGTGAACTATGGATATGGCCAGCAATGATCTCATTAATATCAGGTACACAACTACAAGTATTATTTTCATTTTTAATTTAATTTTTCTGCTGTTTTCATTTTTTATTCTTTAATGTTCCTTTTCTATGAAACTATTAAAGATACAGCTAGAAAATTTGGTAAATTTATTTAAAGGATTAGTATACACAATCTAGTGGAAGGGATTTTAAATGAAGTTAAAACTTCTAAATTTAGGACACACAAAGTTGAGTAAATTCCAGCTTATTTTAAAAGGTAAGATATTTTATTTGTTCACTATTACAAATTAAATTAGATCTAAATTCTGTCCAACAGTTTTTATTGTGTCTCAATTATGATTAAATGTGCTACGTTTCATACAAATATTTTCAATAATATTATAACTGAGGTCATTAAAGTTGTGCATGCACAAATTAATTATTTATAAGTTAAATAATAAAGTTAGAAAATGTTTTAAAAATATTTACTGTGTTTATAATAGAATTAAGAATATTGGTGCAAAATTTCATACTTCTATCTTAAAAACTTTAGGAATTACAGGCATTCATTTACAGATAAGTGTTTTCGCCTACCTATACCCAAGTCTATACCACAGTTTTGAATATGTTGCATTTCTATTCCTGCTTTTAAATTGGAGGAAGTAATTGTTAATATGTATTACATTGAAAATAATAGTTGGAAGCAGGTGTTATTTAAGGCAATAACGGTGCTCTCTTGCATTTTATTTTACATTATATTCCGAGACAGCAAGTAATGACTTCTTTATTTCATGACTATTATACTGTTTTCTTTAAAACTATTATTCATGCTTAATTTGGATAAATTGTAAGTCTTTGAAAGGTTATATGTTTTATTGTTATAATTATGGCACAGTGATAAATATATAGCTAAGGTACTTTTAAGACAATTTTTGGGTCTCTTAGTTTAGTTTAGTTTAGTTCCTGGAGCATTTCATCAGTTGGCAAAGCAGTCACAGAGACCTATGAATGCAGAATTTGTCATTTACAGTTACAACAATAGCAAACATTCTACATTTACAAAAAAAATAATGTGTACATCTGCATTATGGTTACAATAAAAATGAAAAAACAATACCAACTCAGTCAAAACAACAAAAAACTAGAGAAGCAGAAACAGACAAATCACTGTCTCACAAATTTTAATCAATGATATAAAATTATTGTAGTGTTTTTAAATCAATATTTTCTAAGAGCAGATTCAAAGGATTTACCATTGTTTTATGCCAGACGGAAGAGTGCTTTGTACTAAAGTGCATTTTTCCTTTTTGATGGCAGGAAGGTATTGAAACTGGTCTATGTAGATTTGCTTTTTGTCTAATATTCTTGACAAATATATTTTGATTTTGTATAGATTTTTCTTTATTTCTCATATAAAAATTCATTAGGGGTAATATATACTCACATGGAACAATTAAAATTTCAAATTGCCTACAGAGGTTTCTGCATGAATGTCTGCTATGTACTACATATACATATAAATACCTTTTGTTTCTCATATCTTATTTTGCATTGGTATTAGCAAGGAATACACTCTGGTGAAGCCTAGCCTGATGGCACTCAACTTATTTTGTTCTACATATTTGGAAATTGATTTGTTCTATTTTATGGCAACTTTGTTGCCTTTAAAGCTAATGCCTATAATCTTAAACTTCAAAACTGTATCGCTGAAGAGAAATTTCTAAAGTGATCTTCTGTCTGCTAGAGAATAGCTAGGAGTGTTCTTGTCAACAAAACTTAAGGTTTGAATGTGGTAGGGACAAGTTGCTTTAGTTGGATTTTCACAGTTTTTGTTCATCCTGAAAAGGCGAATGGGGCAGTGGATATATAGACAAAAATAAATTATAGCACGAACAAAACCACAAATGACAGCAAACGCAGTTCATTTTGGTACCGCATACGATATATATTGAATTTTCTACAGGCTATTTGTTAAGACGTCAGTTACATTACTGTCAGGCGTCTGTCACCAGTTACGCAGTTGTATACGTCAACAAGGTTTCAGCTATGATTGGTTAATTATTGCTGACTTTGAAAGGGTGGCTGGTGATTGCAGTTTTAGTTATATGATAAATTCCAATATAAAACAATGTTTCAAGCTTCAATAAGCACGAGTGTTACAGAACTGCTGCAACGCTATGATAGAGAGCACAGGTTTAGCATTAGTGAACTATGAATTTAATGCATTTTAAGAAATTATTTATTACGGTAGTTCAAATGCGCCGTTTTCTGTCGTTTTCTGATTTACAAATTACATATGAAATTTGTTGGGGAATTTATCTTGCTAAATAATTATTAGGCATATCTCCCATAATGCTGAAGTCACAAAAAATAGGTTACTAAATATGTGCTTACCACATAAGAAACGTGTGAAAACAACAGAACAAAAGCACCAAGAATAATAAAATGGCAACATTGAATTATTAATCCTATAAAGAAGGTTTCCTTTTGTTTGCATTTTACAGTTGTATCTGTGCCTTATCAGACTTTCATGCTTTTCTTTTCTTTTGATGCATCTAAAACTTCAGTTTTGGATAAAAAAAAGTTTATACAAATTGATCTGTTGTTCCCATATTGACTAAAGCTCCAGTATATAGAATGTGCCATATAACAAGAGAATGGTGCATTAGTGACTGTACAACAAAGGCATACATATGTCGGTCCTGGTGGTGTAGTGGTTACCATACTTGCCTCCTTTGAACCCGGCCAGGACCATTGATTTTTTCGGGCGTAAAAATCCTAAGTATGGCTTCAAGGGAAGTAAAGCCGTGAGTCCCGTGTCGTACATTTACAGCACGAAAAAGAACCTCAAGCCTGAAAGAGAGGCCTCTGAGCAAAATTAGTGGGCCATTTTCACGCCCTGAGTTGAATGGGACGCTGATGACCTGAGATGTTAAAGAGCATCCATAAATAAATCCATAAAAAAACAAAACAAAACAAAGGCATACACTGAAGTTTATTTTGCACTGATATTAAAGAATACTCAATAACTTTAAATGAATGAGTGATTATGAATCTCTTTATGTTTCCGTGAATCATATAGCTATTTAAATACGCTCAAAGGATATTATATACCCACACTACAGAATAAAACCCGTTAATGCGTTATTACATCACAAACCTGCAGAATGTCCTCGCCGCACATACAGTCGATACATAAAACTCTGTAAAGTGGTGTAATGACCTTCGCCCTATCCCACCGACTTCCGAGTGTCTAGTGACTAGTCGCTCTTAGCATTGTCGTTTCCGTTTGTTACTACGAGATACCTGGCAATTCTCCAGCGTTGTTACTGTTAATTTCCAACGTCCAAGATTCAGTATAATCTTAATATTTCCTGTCTCTAATATTATTAAGAATATATCAGGGTGTTTTAATAAATATAGATAAATGAATAAATATTTACTATCACTTCCACATCCTATCTCTGTTTAACACTAAACATAAGGTGAAAGCAATTGCAGAGACGTGACAACATTGTTTTTTCTGAGCAAACTAAGATGCACCGCATATCTCACTTGTATCAAGTAACATGATTAAGCGGCTGAACAATTGTAATTGTCGCGTATTATATCTTATAATCATGGGTCAGTTCTTAGGAATACCTGCTAAACAACAAAGAACAGAGTCAGCAATAAAAACTACCATCATCAGGAAATTATTATGGATATCGTTATAAACCGAGTTGAAAACAAATCACCGTGATAGCACAAATCATAAAAGTCTCAACTACAATATTGGATATAAACAATAAATGTTGAAAAGCAATATTATAGCACTCATCTAATCACTCAAATTTCAGTCGCAGAATAATAAATCAGGCATTAAAATAACTCCGCAAACATTACAACCACTTACATGAAGTGTGTACTACGTTGCAAAACAAAAATTAGATTGCCAAATAGAATTTTCAAGTTATTTCATATTTAGAATAATTATATTTCATTTTTGTCTTCATATGAATAATAAGTTCATCAATATTTGATTTTAACTCAATGCTTTCTGTTGCTGAACAGATTTGTCAACAAATATTGGTTAAGAGTCCATTGCCTTTCTTTGTATTCCTGTATCATCATCGTTTCGAGCCTGTGTTACTAATTCTGCACCTAACTAAAGTGTGCTATTTGAGTTAACTTCATCGACAAGTAAATCTATTTTCTTCACTGAATTTCTATTTATTTTGATATTGTAGCAGACCACTTCTAAGAAATATTTCGCCAATTGCGAACATCCAAGGATTTTTCCAGTTATTTTCTTGAAAGAAAAGAAAAAAAAAAAAAAGATATTGAAAGGCATTCAAAATATTCCGATGAAATGTTTACAAACTAAAACTAAAACTAAAATACCTATTCTAACCTAACTTAATGGTAAATGTTCTTGTTCTTAGATCCTACACTGAGAGAATCTCAAGGATATCGAAAACATCATAAAACTTGGTTAAGTAATTATTTAGAAGAGCTTACACGGAAATAGCACGAAATGTTTATTGGAAATCAATAAACTTATAATTTAATTAGATGCAATTAACACCACAGTTTTCGGAAAACTAATTATATATAGAGAGAGCTAACCAAAAACCTAACCTGAAACTTATCTAAAACATATAAAACGCAAACATTTTCATAAAATACCTCAATATTTCGGAGAATGCAACGACGACCAGATTTTGCCCCATTCACTTCAAGAACATGGCGCCATCTCTAGGAGTCTGCACAATGTCATTGCTGCACACATGATGGGCCTAACCTCTCAAAAATAAATACCATCCCATGCTGTTAGTGCAATAGTTCGCTTTTTTTCCCACAAAAAGCCCTTGTCAGATGGTAATATGAAGGAAATTAAAACGACAACAAGGAAAACATGCTTTTGCCCTCTTAGGAAAACTTCCAAAATGAGCAGATGTATTAACCCTCTCTTTTTGCGTACATGTTTGGAATAAGTCACCGCACACGAAAAGCTTCAGTTTCCTTATCAAATACAAGCTTATTTCCAAATAATTAAACACCGATACTATACTTAATTACACCACGAGGTATAAAATACTCTACCACATCGTGACGGCTATAATTTTAGCTTTCAAACCCATAGCCTGAACATAATGCACACATTTAAGCTTCATAGGAATTCGTCGCCAACTGAATAACAAAGAAAAGATCTAATAACACTAGGATTAAAAACTGTTACCACCTTCCAGAAAACATTTATCACTATTAAATGCTTAGCAAATTGAAAACAAATCAGCGTCATCTTAACACTTCAGCTATGATATATAAACAACAAATGTAGAAAAGTAATATTATATAAGTGATCTTTTTATCCTAAATTTCAGTTGCCAAAATCTCATGCAAAAATCCAGAATAAAACACTAATATTAATAATACAACCAAACAGAGGCAAATCTATGAATATGTCATTCTCTACAATTTCTAGCATTTCCTTCTAATATAAAATCTTTGCTTATTATTTTAAAATTTAATGTATCCACCATATTTATCCCCTGCACGTTATACAAAGCTCATACAAGTTACTTACGAATAACGTCATACGACAAACGGACAAGCAATAGAGGTATGGACACTTTAAGACTGGCCTTTCTCCGCTGTCAGTGCGTTTCAAATTAAAGCAGTGTTATCACTTCTCACATTGAAACATTCCCTCAGTGTTTTATTCATTTCCGCACTTCTTATTCTTATTCGTATTCGAAGGAATGAGGCTATTGCGTTTGTACCCATAGTGTATATATACACAAGTATATATATATATATATATATTTGTCTAGCTTCTTGCCATTGAAGAACTCGCAGTAGTTCGAAATATAGCAATTTCAAGTGTGACTCTTTCTCTGTGTTTTATCTTTATCTACTTTTATTATTAGTGCTAATTTATATATATTAGTTAATTTCGACATTCTATTTCTCAGCCTACCACACTTGCCACTGATTATAGTAATATTAATATAGTTGAGACCGAAGATGAAAGAAGTAAAATATCTGGCAAAACAGATGGAAGTTCCAGCAGTTATGCATCATATCCGAGGAAATGCCCCAAAAGATAGAATATCTCACAGAGCTATGATGTAAGAACTTAGGACGTGGAACACCAGAATAAAAAGCACTGAACATATATGCACAAGTCTTTTAAAATATAGCGTTCTAATATTTTTATATTTTCTGTAATGAAAGTCACATCTTCTCCTGCTTACGTTGTATGAGACCCATATCATCGCCATAGAAAAATTTCTAAATAAAATATTATTCAATATAAACAGGAAAGTATTATATTCCTTTAATATTATGCTCTGTCACATTCCTATGCGTGAAGCAACCAGTGTTAACTTCAGATATGCGAAATTCTAGTCGCCGGGCCATGCCGCTGGTTACAAAGTTGTACCCCCCCCCCACGCACGCACACACACACACACACACATTGTTCACTAGATTTGGATTCCTAAGGGCTTCCCACACTTCTCTTAAATGTTTCACCAGAGCTTCCGCGGTCTGTCCTGACGATAACCCTCTTCACACAACATAATGGACAATATAGTTTCTAGTTTTGTTTGAAATAATAATAGAAAAAAAGAAGGCATACTACTAGCATTTAAGACATCATTATTCTCCACTAGCTGAAATTTGGGGGTCGTCATTTGATGAATTGTTTTCATCAAAATGTGTATTATGTTAATCTAAACGGATTTTTTTCTTTTCAAATTGCATAGTCAAGTTTGACGCAGCCGTACATAGTATATTTACAAACCAATAATAGGTATTTTCAGCATGTAAGTTACTAAAGTTGTTTACGAACATGTTTATACTTAAGATGACATGAGCAAACATTTAGGATTTTCTCCAAAAATAATTAATACCTAGCGATATGCACTCTATATATTTTTCCTAGACAAAAATGGGGATATCTCTATATCTCTTTTATGCAATGTTTAAACTGTATTCCAAATTTCTATTTAAATTCCATTGGCGGCTGTTTGTGGAAATATTTTAGTTACATTACAGTATATGCTAATGAACGATTTCTTTGGTTTTTCTAAAGGGTTTTCAATTGTAGATTTCAATTTTAAACTTAATTTTTGCAAATAGCTCTATTTCTGAAAGGTTTTCTGTTTATTTTATATAGCAAAATCTCAAAATAATACAAAGTTGACCTGTGAAATACAAAAGGTGCTTTCTGCATCATGCGATTTTTTTTTTTTTTTTTTTTTTTGCTTTGCATCCTAAACTAAATTCTGAACACAGTGGGTTAAATAATAACATAATAGCAAATTAGCATTGGCATTAAGTATAATACAATATACATCTTCAAATAGGCTTATATTAAATAGATACAGCAATTTTAAACATAATGTTCTTAACCTTTAGATGTGAGTCAATCTTTACCATTCCTATTAATATCATCCATTAAAACAGCCAGCGGTGGTTAACAGCGAGTCAAACTAGAGGTTTGCTATCCGTTGCTTCATTTCTAAGTGGCAGAGAACAACCCAGTGTCGTCATAAAATAACACATTGATCGATAACGCACAGAGATCCTTCGCTACTGTGCTTTGTGCATACAAATAGCTCGGATTTGGATCAGTGCACCCATTCCTGCATTAAGGAATTCATCTGTGAGTTCAGTGAGTTCAGTGAGATACAAAGTAGCATCATCAGAAAATAAAGACAGCTAAAGTATAATTAAGATTTTCGAAGATTCTGCAGCATCCACAGTTGACAAACCACTTCGAAAGCCAAACTGCGATTTTGAAAACTTACAGCACTTCTTAAAATGATCTGTTTGTAGAATCTGCATTGCACTTTCAATTACTTAAAAACTTTTTTTTTTTTGATTGATTTATTTAAGGACGCTCTTTAACAGCTCAGGTCATCAGCGTTACTTAAAAACTGTAGAGATTGATATGTTGTTTTGATAGATCGTCTTTCATATATAATGATACACCCTAAGGGAGAAAAAATGAGCAGATTCTCGGAGCGTTAACTTGTCTAAGTTCTTCTTGACTTAGCGCTCATTTCATGGCATTTTTCTGTTCATATCGAGTCATACTCTGTCATATCGAGTTTCCCATGCAAACATACGTCGATAGTCGAGCGCTTCAAAGCAGGTGTCTAGCAATGAGAGCTACCGAAGTTCGAATCCTACTCATGCATGCATTATTTTATTTTTTTTTTCAAGAAAAACTAGTCTTTAGTATACACATAACGTAATTTCCAACTGTACAGGCTTATATAATTTTTAAGGCATTTATGCTTGCACGCAACAAAAAGATGTAAAGTAATCTAAGTTAAAAAAAATTAATGAAATAAAGAAGATGTATTTTTTTATTTATGAGGTTTTCAGGTTATGACATTTATTGATGTGGCATTTATTTTAAAAACGAAGATGATTAATTAGGGCTTTTGTGCTTGAGCACAAATGCCTTAAAATTCAAGTATAAGCTGTCCATTAAATTGTAGTGATTTCCGTATATAAAACATTAATTTTTGTTACAAAAGTAACTATAAAACATTCAAGCATAACGAGGGTTTAAACCTGGGTAGTTCTTATTACTAAAACATTTATTGTGGTTCGTTCAGCCATCAGAGCACCCGTTCCATGTAAACGCATTTTCTGTTTATGGCATAACTACCCAGTGTCAGCGAATACTTCCGATGTTTGCCAGATCGAACATAGTTTCTTGCAGTTTCTAGCAGTTGCTCATTATTTATTATTTTTTAAGCGTTTACATTTCTGACCCATGTTTAAAGAGTTTAAAGGCATGTGATGGGCATCATTACATATTTAAACTATTACTATATAATTAATGTCATTCTCATCAAAGCAATTTAAAAAAAGTTATATCACATAGAGTGTTTTAAATCTTCGCAGATAATCAATTTTCATTGCAATTTAAAAATAAGTGGCAATAGAAATTTCCTACACAAGTCATAGAATTGTGAACAGTACATGTTTTATTATGTAGATATGTCTTTTATTACGCTTCTAAAACCGTAGTTTAAAAGTTTGTTTACTAAAATTCTGTTTAGTTGTATTACTATCATCCGAATTGCTGTTCATTTATTTGTTACAGAATTAGTGTAACCTAGATTATAACTTAATAGGATTTTATAGCAGTTTACAGCACTTAAACAAAATGAAGGACCTTGCAAGCAATCTGCAACTTCTCTTGCAATATATCTCGCGCCAACCGCATAATGTAAAAAGCATGCGAGGTTACACAGACAAATAGCTATATATTGATTCCTCTACATAGCGTTCCCAGTCCCTTACTTCCAAAGGGTTCATCAATCATTCACTCTAGTGCTCGTTCAAGCCTTAGGCTTCGGTATATCCACATCTGAGAAGTGATCTCTCTTCGAGTTTCGCATGAACTAGTACGCAATTCTGGCCTTTATAACTACAAAGAACTCGAACAAAACGGAGGAGCCGGTGTATGAAATCAGCGAGTAATCCTCAAAAATCCATTTTGAAAGAGAAGATTAAAATAAATGAAATAAAGTAACATTTTGTAAAAGTAGATAATTTTTTTTGTCATCATAGCATAACATAACCTTTATTAAGTAGTCTCTCTTAAAATCTCATAAATTCCTATAAGTAAGAGGTGGCCGCGCTGAATGAAACACTGGTTATAGTATGCCCGCAAAGCACAGCAGCGAAGGACCGTAGTGCGTATGATTGGCGCTATGTTCTGAATTGCTGTCTGTCACCCCTGGCTTAATGTGATCCATGTGATATTGCTGTAGCTTATTAAAATGGATAAAATTGCGGTTTAAAGCACAGCAGGTTTTGTACCCTACCTCTCTCTTAATGTAATCTTTAAAATATAAATAAAAATAGCCAACCTTTATTTATATAGAAGACTACATAACAATCAATGAACACTGTAATTATTATTTAGCAATTCCATAACATTTTGAAATGTTTTCTGAAAAATACTATATATAGTCTGGAACAATGGCTCATAATGACATGGAAAAGGCAATCGAGCGCACTGGCTCAGGCGGTAAAGCCTGATTTCTCCTAATTCACCTAATTTCATTCTGATGGTTCTGTTGCAGGATCGAAAGTGTCAGTCAAGGTGCTGTGTGACGTGTGGTAGTGGCTTGTGGTTAAAAAAGGTTTCTACCCCGACGTAAACTGCGCAGTATTTAAGCTGCAAATTAGGAGCTCATAGTGTCGCTGAAGTTTGCATTTTCAAACTCCGACAGAACTTCCAAACTTATCTGATTTTTCATTTCTTTGTGAATACGTAAATATATTTCGGAAATGCATTAATAGTTGTAAGGCAAAATAAATCTTAAAAAAAATATTACAATGCAAACAAAGTAGTAATAAAGAGAGGAAGACTTACGCAGATATCTAATTTTAAATTATGTAATTTACAGAGTATTCTTTGATAAAATTGTGACAGAGCTTGCAAACTTGAAAAAGTAAAATATGGGTAGCTGTAGGAAGGAATATTATTGGAAGAGACATGGAAATGGAATTTTATAATTAGAACTTGGACAAGAATACCACACTTGTAATGTGAGAGTGTTGTTAGTACTGGCAATAGTGCTACGACACTGACGAAGCAACCCTGGTAGTCTAAAACTGTAGACAGATAAGACTATTATGTCCCAACATGGGTAAATTACTACGAGGGCTTCTACATGTCCTAGCTCCAGATATAAAACGATAGTTACTCTTCAAGTAGCATGTGAATATTAAAATTGACAATGCAGGGAACTGAAAAAACGGATAAGCTGGTATCCCTTAATGACCTGAATCGTACAAAACAGACAACCGCTATTATGAATTATAACATAATAAGTTCTAAGAGTTTATTTTCACTTTCAAATGAGAAAACCTGAACTGTCGCCTTGAATTTATTACAACTTATTATAAAGAAGATCCGTTAAGATTCTGGCTATTGAGTGATATTACATACGACTAGTTACGGCACATGCTATAGTGGGCGAGAAATTACAATGTAAATGACGTTTCTGCTGCCATGTGGATCGCCAGCACGTGTTGCCACATCCACACCCAACGCCTGCACTCCAAGATCATCGCCTTCTCTCTGCTCCTTTCGCTGTCCATTTCCATTTTCATTTCATTACGTTCACCATCACTGTCACTGAAATCACTGGAGCCACTCAAGTTTGTTATAAAACATTTCGCTACTTCTTTTTAGATTGTCTTATTCTTTCCACGCATTCTCTTGAAAACGCGTTGCTACTGTGTAATTTCCGTTAACTGTTAACTGTTGCAAAGCCGATGATGTCATGCCTCTGATGATAATGTGTTTTGTTACCTTAATGGTCAGCGTTAAGACGAGCCTCTCACCAGCATAAACATGTCCAATTGTCAATCACAAAGTAATTTCTTATCTACTGTAGTTTCTGACATAGTATTGCTACACATAAGTTGCACATTAGACATATTCTGATAATAATAAAAAAGCAAGTGTAAAATCGTTCATTTTACAACTTATATATAGATACTGCTTCTCTACTCAAACTAAAGTTTGTAAGCTGGGGAGGGGTTAAGAACAGCTTTAAAGCGACTCCAATATCGAAATGGGAAGTCGCGAAATTGTGGTAGGTTCACAGAAAGCAGGGCCGATTGGCGCCTGTAATAATCACGTAAAGGTGACAAAGAGCTAAGATGTAATTTAAGGAAAATGCTGTCGGTGGTACTTATATCTTTGGTACATTACTGGAGTAAAATATATCGTTCTTTTCTTGCTTCTTCTTGTTCTCCTCCTCCTCCCCCTCTCCTCCCCCTCCTACCGCCACGGGTGGCCGAGGTCGTTAAGGCGCGACTAGTGAGCGGGAGGTATGGGGTTGGAATTCCGCTACGACCATCCTCCCTGAATGAGTTTTTTTTTTTTTTTCCAGATTTTCCTCAGTCCTCATAAATGGCAAATGCCGGAGAGGTACCCTAAACTTAGGCCTGGAACGTTTCCTTCCTTAAAAATAAATCCTTTCCCAATTTACCATTTCATCTCATGTATCATCAGTGTCCATCGCCTGTGGTGCCTTCACGCTGATGACCTGAGATATTAAAGAGCGTCCATAAATAAATAAAAGCCTGTGGTGCCTCTGTAGCAAAAACGGGCGTTAAACACCATTCATTTATTCCTTCTCCTCCTCCTTCTTCAATTTTTTTGTGCTTTTGTTTCTGCTATTCTCATTCATAAACATAACCCTCAGAATATAATAATAATAATAATAATTATAATAATAATAATAATTATAATAATAATAATAATAATAATAATAATAATAATAATAATAATAATAATAATAATAATAATAATAATAATAATAATAATCTTCGGGCTAAGCATTTGGTTTCCATTGCTTCCTTGGAGTAATTAGCGAGAAAATAAAACAATTTGAGCTCTTTAACCATATATGGAAAGCTTGCTGTATGTGAAATGCCAGTAACTCACCACAGCCACGTTCTCTGCTTTACGTGAGAGGCAGGAGATCAGATAGCCCCTGTCTAATCAATGTACCCAAACATTGATCGCAGATGTATTCACAAAGCCACATTTTGCAAATAGCACGTGTGTGTATATAGCACATTAAAGTGATGATTATAACACTCTAACTGATCGCTGCTTACTAATGAGGTCCCCCGGGTGTGCGAATGTGTTGTATTAATGAAGGTATAGCTCTAGCCCTCAGATCGTTTCCCTCTTTAGCATACTTGCCTCCGTTTAAAATGAGGCTCCATTATCCACATCAGCAATGCTAAGTTATGGAACCTTACAATGAACAGGAATTTTAGAGATGTATCCGATGTTCCGAAATTCAATACTAAATTTTCTAGGAATAATAAAAGTTTTTTGTTAAATAACCAAAGTCTGAAATTAAGTGAGTAGTCAATCTGTAAAGAATAAAAGGTGGGAAACGTTTTTAGATATGATTAAGTATAAAAATTGCCTTAAAGATTTGTTAACTCAAAAAAAACCTGATTTCTTCATGCGTGTAGTCGAAAAACTACCCCAGATTGACTGGCATAAATAATGCAAAAGAATATATTATGTTTAATTTGTATGTTCTATAAGAATCCAAAATGAAACGCTATGTACTTATGCTTAAATATTTCATAGAACATTTGTGACAAACAAATAAATACAAAAATAAGTTAACTTATTCATTTGGTTAGTTCTTCGTCTCCCCATAAACTTAACAGCCCCACTTCTGAACTAGTTTCATTGCTGGTTAAATTTATTGTTTATGGCATCTTTGGACGGTATGGATTGATTTTAGTATTTTAAGAATTTCGACAAGCTGTTTGTGAACATTTCAGTGAGTAAATCAAATGCTTTCTTTGTTGATTTATGAGAACATTTGACAAATTCCTGATTGGATTGGATTGTTAGGGACGGAGGAGGTTATTGCCCCTTATGGGGACACCTCTGGGAAGAAGAGCTGATGTGAGGGAGACATCCATGTCCCACCTAACCTTGTTTCCAGATTGAATACCCCGATGCCGGCTGAGCCTTCTTCAAGAAATTCAAGGGAAGTGCCGATTCCATACCAGTTGCAGAGGGCAGAACATTTTCCAAAGCGCAAGTCACAGTTACACCGCGCCAGCCCACCTCACTTGGCACTCTCGACTCTATAACACAACCAATAAGCTCTGAATTATAGTTTTGTTACAGATGGAAAGTGCCAGGCGAGATGGACTGGCTATGTGTGGGGTGATAGCGTTTAGGAATGGTTTTTACCCCGGCTTCTGGTATAGGAGCGATCCATTTGAGAGAATGGAACTCCTTAGAGGGGTAGCTATTTGGAAATAAGACTAGGGACACATCTAAAGACATACCTCAGCTTCCCTGGATCCAATCTGCCCTCTGTCTCCCTCACCGCATTCCTTCCTCTTGGAAGTATTGAGGGCGTAGACACAAGCGGTTTTGGGCAAACTTGAGTTATGAATTGTCCTCCTCCGTCTTTCAATTCATCCAGTGCAGAGCAACTCTTAAGATTGGGTGGTAAGGGAAGGATTTCAATGGGACTTTGTGTTTGCAGCTTGAGGAAGCTACAAAACGTGTAAATGCAATTATTCAGATTTTCCGACTATTTTTCAAGGTTTCTTGCCCCCAAATATTATTATTATTATTATTATTATTATTATTATTATTATTATTTAACATCACAGTTTGCTTTCCCGCATATATATTTTTCCCTTGCTTTAGTTCAAAATCTTGCAACCCGCTGCATTTCAGAGCTTGGAAAAATATAGCTAACACCCTGATATTTTAACGAAGTGCACGCTACTATGATGAATATAAGTAAAGTATTAATCGGTATTAGTTTATGTATTACAACATAAGCAGGCAGCAGTGTTTTGGTTTTTGTTTTTTGCACATTATAGCAAAGGTATATTATTAATCTTTATTGAATACTTTTTGTTAAACTCATCTTATTTTCTCACTTTGAAATAGTGTCTGCGGAATGTGGATTCAAAGGTGAGTATACACGATTAAAGCAGTAAATTATATTAAATTCCTACTTATAATCTACGCAAAAAGGCAGGTCGGTCTATAAACTGTGAACGGGAGTCAGAAAGTCTGCATATATGGTTATCGCATAAGTTATTATTACTAACACTTAAGATACTGCCATTATCAAGCAAGAAGAAGCTGAAACCGCCTTCCTTTATTTTCCATATTTATGGCATCGGCTTATGAAATTAGTCATTACTGTCTGCATTTCCCTTTGAGTAATGAATGAAATTTCTTCACGAATGCTTTTTTTTTTTTCCAGTTCATCTAATGTGTCTGTACACTTTTTATTTTTAATGTCCTCCAGAGGGTATTAAATCGGGGCCGAGGGGGTCGTATGTTGTTAGTGATGAGCTGATGACTCTATCGTGTATATTTCATGAATTGCACGCAAGCAGACATAGGCATTGCAGAATCCTGTTGGAAAGTCGCGAACCTACGTTCCTTCACAGTTAATTCACGGAAAAAGGGTTGCAAAATTTTCTGCGTATACTTGTCCCTATTGTCCCAATTTAAAAAATAAAAACTGGGGACTAATTTTCTCTCGCCGCCGCTAATGACGCACCACGATGTCTTTTGATCATGCAGGAGTTCCATGTGAAGTAGGTTAGGTATTTCTGAATTCCAATACCAGTTGTTTTGTGAATTAACATACCCATTTACGTCAAATCAAGAAAAATTGGATAATTTCTCCGTCATGCACACTATTCAAAATCCATTCACAAAATCTACTCCTTGATGGATGGTCACCCGGGATCTCTTGCACTACAGAAATGTTATATGGCTTTACCTTCAGTAGCTTTTGAACAGTGAAAGGAAATTGCCGTTTATTGAGAAAGACTCGAAGTAGTCGAATATTTCTTCTGTGAGTAGTGTACGTGGCCTGGTATACTTTCTATGTAGAATACTTCCCGTTTCGCGAAATTTATTTACCAGTCTGTGAATTGAACTCGAATATCAGGGAGTCTCTCCTGAAACAATCTCCATCCAACATGAGTCAATTTTACAAATAAATACTCTTTGGGGAATAGAATACCTGAATTGAGCCATATTAACATAATTAGTTATGTTAATAATTAATTGTTTTAATATTACTACACCGCCTAACGAATACTAAATATACTGTCACGCAATATACAAGCACGCATCCGTACATTTCTAAAGTTAAACTCGTACTGACCTCCCATCCGGCTCCCGGCCGGCGTTCAAGTATGGGAATAAGTGCTCGGTCAACTGCACGCATGTTGATATTTCACTGTAATCTAAACTAACTTCTGAATCGACCCTGAATTCTGATTCTGAATCGAATGGTATCGAATTTGTAGCAAAGTCCTCCCAATCTGACGATTCGAGAAATAATCGTAGAGTTTGTTCCAAAAAGCTGGGATTAAGGTTCTTTTAGTTGCCGTTGTGCTAGCGATGTGGTTCTTTGCGGTAAGACAGGCTTTGACTCTTCCGCAGATAAATACACTTATGGGTTTGAGAAGAGTAATGCAATCACTTACGAATTAAGCAAATCAGAAATCGAAATTTATTTTGAGCTCCTAAAATGCTGATGAAGTCCCTATTTTATTTAATACCATAACACGTTTCCGCATACTTTAAACTCATGCTTAAGTCTTGATTTATAAAATTAAAAAAATAATAATAAAATTATATCTAAGATTATAAACCCTTAAAGTTTCAATCCATCATAGTTGACAAAGTGTCCTCCTATGACTAAAAGTCAGTGGTGAAAGAAATAAAAGATTTTCTGTGTGTTTTATTGTTTTAAGTCTTTGCATGAGCAGGCTGAAATTCTCAGTCTTCGGATCGGGTGAGTTTCGCGCGGAGAGTTTGTAGGAAACATATCCTTAGATTGCAAAGGCATGAAACAGGATGCAAGTGCTTGGCACATTTTTTTAACAGTGTTTAAAGATCGTAGTTTACTACCAATACACCACAGGCGGTGGACATTGATGGCACACGCACGAGATAAATTGGGAATTTATTTTAAGGAAGGAAGTATTTCAGGTCTAAGTTTAGGGTACCTCCCCAGCATTTTCCATTTATGAGGACTGGGAATAATCCAGAAAAACCTCAGTCAGAGAGAAAAGTCCCGATAGAGATCGAACCCAAACATCCCACTCACAAATCCTTGCCTTAATAATCTCGGTCACCCATGTCAGTGCTTAAGTTCTTATTTTCAGGTGTTGGAATAACTAATTATAATAAATAACGCAGAGAGAGAGAGAGAGAGAGAGAGAACACTAATTTTGAACGCAGTGAAATGTCAAAGGGCTCTAACTTGCTTCAAATTAACGTTATTCAGAAGATGTTAAATTTGCCGAGAGTCAAGCGACATTAAAGCCAGTTAAACGCAAGGACATTTCTGGCGCGAATTTCGGCTCTGCTAGCCAGTTCACTTAATTAGTGTTGGTTCTCACATCCAAATGCTCTTTCATTAGTTACACTGATGCATGTGGAAAACGCTTAGCCTTGCAAAGGAGCAGCATACATGTTGGCAGTAACACCAATAAAATAGTTCAAAGTGTTATATCGCAAAAATATGAAGAGCACACATCTTATGTAATATGGCGTACTGTATTACTGAGAGCTCGGTCACAGTAAAAGTCTCTGTTTTTCTCTAATTCTAAGACTAAATTGAAACTTTTTACTTTAATTGGAAGAAGCTATTAAAACATTGCACTTGATTAACGTTCTAAAAGAGTGGCTGTTCCTTTGCTTTGTAAAACATGGTATTTGCACGCAATGTTCTAAGTGTCTTCAGTGTGTTCTACAGTGGCACTATCTGAGGTGCTATCAAACTGATGTTCAGCCGAAGTAAGCGATACTTACATCGGCTGAAAAGCAATGGTAATTAAAAAAAAAAAAAACTTTTGGTTGCAAAGCTTAGTTATTTGTTTTATATTTTAACCTACAAATATCCCAAGTACAAAACCGTAGAGAGTATGATCTGCATCTTTATATTGTCGCAACCACCTTAGAGTCTACTTGCGATTTCCTAAACTTCCTATAATTATAAAGACCACGAGGGCGATACCCTATTTAATCGTTCGTTATTTCCTATATCTTAACATAGAGTTGTTGATATGGTTTATTTATGGAAGTTCTTCAACATCTCAGGTCATCAGCTTCCCATTCAATTCAGGGCGTGAAACGGCCGACAAATTTTGCTTAGAGGCCTATCCTTTCAGGCTTGAGGTTCTCTTTCGTACCGTAAATCTATGAATCGCAACCCCGGCTTTACTTCCCCTCCGAAGGTTCCCATACTTAAGATTTTTAGGCCTGAAAAAATCCATCGATCCTGGCCAGAATCGAACCCACGACCTTGTACCTAAGAGGTATGACCACTAGACCACCAGGACCGACATCTTCACATGAGAGGATTTAAGGAAGCATACATAAGTTAAATGTTAATGAATCGAGTTTCACTCTCAGTGTATTGAACCTACCTACCTACCTACCTACCTACCTACCTACCTACCTACCTACCTACCTACCTACCTACCTACCTACCTACCTACCTACCTACCTACCTACCTACCTACCTACCCACCCACCTACCTACCTACCTACCAACTTACTGAGAGACCAGACCTACATGAACATCATACCCGCCTACACAATTATCTATCTATATCTGTGGAAGGTACGCTCGTCTCTTTTTCTTACATATAAATTGATAGGGGATTGTGCACTACAAGTAGGCAATTAAATCATTATACGGATGACAAATACTCTTCGAATTTAGCAGAAAATAAAACATTCGTAAATATAATGTTAGTCAGTAGATCATTGTAATGGTGGCAAACCTCTTTTAACTCCAGCAGAAGAAATGGGGGGGGGGAGGCATTCGGTCGCGAGTGTATGAACCAACTAACTACCTTTGTGTTACAGCACGACACTCTAATCATCTGAGCTAACACGCCATTGTACAGGAATACATCTACCTATATCTACCGGCGGACGAGATCGTCACGAAAAGAGGGTCGTATTGTAACCTTAAGTAGATCCCGCTTCCTGGTCATCCCTGCTATCTTACTCCGTCTCTTTTTCCCTCACTCACACTTGTCAGTAAAGCTTTAATCCCCAAATCGGTGGCTAAACAGTATGCTACATTAATGTAATAATTATGTATACGCAATATAGTGCACATAATCATCACCAAGCATATGGAACTTGTTTTTATATAACATGGTTTTTGTACTGTTACATGTGCTAGGTTTGCCTTGAAGTGACAATTATTATTTTGTTCAATTATCTATCTTTAATGATTTTCAGCTTGTCTCATATGTCATTTGTTGCTTCATACCTAATGCTGGCGCTACTAAGTGTAAACGGGCGTTGAGCTTTAACCAGCCGACTATCTCTGCTCAAATATAGGGGAATATTGTAATATTAAATTTTAATAAAATTATCGGTTTGTACCTAATTAACAATTCTGTTGAGAAAGAACCTTTTGATGTCACAGGTGCGCTGCCATGTCAGGACACACTGGACTGTGCAAAGATGAACCTCGCTGGTTACACATGTATCCAGGGACGCTGCGTTTGCGACCCATCCACCGACACCGGACTCTTCCCTTGCAGAGGTAAGTCATGATAACTATCTTTAGTAGCTTTGCTTTGGTCGACAGTAAAAAGAGGCTTACAACCTCCAAATCTTTCATCGAAAACTTCTTCTGCCTCAATCAGCAGGGTTTCATCACAAAGACATAGATGAGTAATTTGATGTAAAACATTGAACTTCGTTACTGACGTAATACATAGTTTTTAACTCCTACTTACATTTCCAGAAAAATAAATTTACTTTCACACTTAAAAAAAACCTGTGTACTTCACATTCTCTTTTTTATTTTTTATAATAGCTAAGAAAATAAAAGTATATATGCTTAATATTTAAAATTTGCTCATTAGTTATAAGAGAAAAAATAAAAGGTGTTATCCTATGTTTTGACATTTTAATTTTGTTATTCTAAAATATACATCGTTAGAATTGCAACAAAAAGGATTTACAAAAGTATTCCCAATATTGTGAACTTTTTGAAAAAAAGTATTTTTATATTATAAAGGAAACTGAATTTTAGTAATTTAGTGGAAATCTTTTCTGAAATTTTAATTTAAACACGCTCTTTTTTACAATAATAATTTTGTAATTAATATTTCAATTGAACATAAAATTATTGACCTCAATAATAAGCTTATCTATGCAAAATTTCATACAATTGCTTTGAAGTTAATGATGTAAACAATTTTGAAAAATACACTAAAATTAGCTACAAACAAACTAACAGATTATGATAACTGGGTCTTCCGGGCTGTAAGGCCGTGGTCCAATAAGATATCAATGGCTCGTGGAACATTACGGCAACCACACCACTGAAGATGCCCACTGCAATTATGGACGAAACTTCTGGGAAGATGAAGGAGAGGAAACCCAATGGACCAGATCTCACAGCCCGAAAGACTCGTTATCCTAAATGACACAGGCCATGAAAGCCTACGTTCTACATACCTACAGGTTGCTACAACGATAGTTTCAGGTCTAATGTTCAGTTTTGTTTTCAGCAATGCATTTACTGTATTGATTATCTTTAAATTAAAGTTTTGGTTGCAATGTTGCACTATTTAACCTATGTTTGTATATACTGTACAATAAGACAAAAGTAAAAGAAAGGAAGAAATGCTTTTGTAACCATATGCTGAAACTATGCAATGACTTCAGCGATAGGAGGACATTTAAACTAAACTAAAAGTTCTCAAGTAAAGAAGAAACAAGAGTCGATTTAAAGATTCAACTACGATTGCACACTAAAATGTTTTAACACATAATTTGGCCAATTTTGTAGATATTGGAAAATTCCTTCGCACACATTAGATAAGTGTTTGTTTCAAATTAGCATGCAAAATTAAAATAAAAAAAAAGTTGTTTTATTAGTATCCCTGACCTTTTTAATTGACTTTCAGCGTGTGATCTTTTATACTACATCCTCAGCAAGGCTTTTTAATTTAAAAGTTAGGACCGTTAATAGGACCGAAGAGAGAGAAAATATACATTAGCCTGATCAGCAGAAAAGAGGGGGGGATATGTGCATTTGGACGGTTTTAGGAGAGGTGTGGCAGAGCAAGAGTACAGATCTTTCCTACTTACATTCTCTTGCCAAGTTGAACATTTATGCTGAATAGATTTTTTTTTTTTTTTGCATTACTAACAGTATTTTAAACCGCTAACGACTTAAGAAGATCCTTTCAATACAATTTAGCTTTTGAGGGCCGTTGTTGTTGTTGTTGTTATTATTATTATTATTATTATTATTATTATTATTATTATTATTATTATTATTATTATTATTATTATTAATTCAACTAAAAACTTCCGGCTGAGCGTTCTTATCTGCAGTGGTAATGCCGGCTGCAAAAGTTTCGACTTTGAATTTATCTATAGACTACATTAAACAACTCGGAAGTTTATAACTGCATCAGTAATAATGTCGATGGTAGCTATCATAGAATAACTTGCTTCTGCTTTAAAAGTTTAATGACTAAATTATAAGTTGATGGGGGGGGGGGGGTCCAACTCTTTAACACTTGGGACTCGCATTCGCAAGAGCGAGTTGTATACCCTTTTGGTGCTGGCAATCCTGGTCGCTTAGACGAATGGTAGGTTGGGACTTTCCTTTTCACAAATTTTCTGCTGCTCATTTCATATATTTTCATTCCGTTAGTTCCGCTACAGGGTCGAAAGTGCGCTTGCGCTGGTGCGGGGTACGGTGGCTTGCATTTTTAATGTTGGGCGTGATTTATCTGGCAATATTGTGGCGTCTATATTGTCATAGTGTCGTCAATTATTAGTGACATGAAAGTGGTGAATGAATGTCGTTACATAAGCTTGGTTCTCACACCAAGTCGAAAGATAAACATCCGAGAGGACAGACGTACGAGACCCAATCTTTGATTCACCCCATTCTCTTACCTCTAGCGAGTACGTGCGTAATTTTAGTTAGTTAAAGTACGTAGAGATCGTCTCTTAGCAAGATGTAAAATGTATTACTTGTGAGCTAAGAAGTAGATTATTTTTTTAATGGTGTGTAACGCCCGTTTTATTACTGAGGCGGACACTGATCACAGGAGGTGGACACTGATGATACATGAGATGAAATGATAAATTGAGAGAGGATATTTTTTTAAGGAAGGAAACGTTCCAGGCCTAAGTTTAGGGTACCTCCCCGACATTTACCAGTTATGAGGACTGAGGAAAACCTGGAAAAAACCTCAGTCAGGGAGGACGGTCCTGGCGGGATTCGAACCCCATATCTCCCACTCACGAGTCCGCGCCTTAACGACCTAGGCCACCCGTGGCAGTAAGTAGTAGATTGGTGACAATATTGGGACCCAATCTACTTCCATATAGATCTTGACCGCCCTCATCTCATCCCTTCCTCCCGGAGGTGCCTGCAATCCTAACAATCCATTGCAAACATCAAACATTGAATGCTTAGATCTAAGTGCAGGAGTAGAAGAAAAAGAAACCTTTTCTCTGTGAGCTGCAGTTAATACACGACATTTTTGATTGCTGCATTTTGTGGTGCTATTTAGCTGAATTCTTTAGATGAACTGCTGCGTCCCTGTTAGAACGGGTACTAAGAAATTTCACAGCTTTGAAATATTACTATATCCTCCTTCTTGATCATGTTTCCACCAATGAGACACCGTTCCTGAGTTCGCTCCATTGCGTAGCAGCGCTCACGACTCCTCTTTAATCATCACAATGACATAGTACCCATTGTTACAGAATGATGTAGTAGCAAGGAAAAGGTTAAGCAGTTCTTCTATAATGTTCCAGCATATTCAAGAAAGGTTAAGCAGTTCTTCTATAATGTTCCAGCATATTCAAGAAAGGATATACATTGGGGCAAAAACGGCCCAGTTTCTATCGGTTACCTATGCCGTTGCTACACCAAAGAGCTCAGTTATGGTACTGATGTATATTTTGGGTTCAAAGCTCAACCAGGCGAAAATATTTATGCTTGGGTACACCTTGGATCGATATCATCCCTTTCTGCCTTTCCACCCACCTACTACAGGTATGTGAGGTGCGGTGTATGTTGCCAACTTGGTGTATTAAAAGGGTTTAGTTGAGCGCTATCGCACGAGACAGAAGTGCTGTGATAGGTTGTATAGTTTCAGAAAAAAATAATGATCCGATTCATGGAGCTCGTGTAATAAGCTGGATTCACATTATAACGTTTGTTGTTTGGAGAACGGCAAACCGCGCACGAGACCTTCCACTCAACTCAGTCGCTCAGATAGCCGTGTATCTATGTCGGTCTTGGTAGTGTAGTGGTAACCATACTTGCCTTCTAAAGCCAAGGTCGCGGGTTCAAGCCCGGCCAGGATCGATGGATTTACTCGGGTGTAAAAATCCTAAGTATGGCTTCCTTCGGAAGGGAAGTAAAGCCGTGGGTCCCGTGTCGTACATTTACGGCACGTAAAAGAACCACAAGCCTGAAAGAAGAGGCCCCTGAACAAAATTTGTCGGCCGTTTCACGCCCTGATTCGAATGGGACGCTGATGACTTGAGATGTTAAAGAGCGTAAATAAACAAATAAAAAAATGTGGTGTATCTACGTGATATATGTAAGGGAGCGGGTTCTACTTTATTAGTGAATTCCGAAGGAATGTAGTAATTTTTGCGGTTGTATCCATGAAAATCTCAAATCTACTTTCTAGGCACCAAAAATGACGATGAAAAAAATGTACACACACACGCGTTAACGCTTTAGCAGTCGCCATTTTTTGTTTTGTTCTTGTTTTTGTTTTTTTCTCAACGAAACTTGGCATATTAATTGAAATAAAATAAGAAAACTGAAAATTAGCGAAGTCAGACTATTGAGTGAAGATTTACCTGAACCCAAAATTTAAAAATATATATATATTTCATGAAACTCATACATTCCATATAAATAACATAAAAATATAGTTTCTGAGAAGTAGGGGAAATCGTACCATAATGGGTAAGGGTTTCACCTGAAAAACGAATTTTTGTAATCGCAGAGGACGTCGATTAAGGTGGCCGAAGGGAAATGTGTCATACGCGGGGAGTGTCCCTGTTTGCATTAACAAATGGGTACGCCAAGCGTTAAACTCGGTATCGTGTGAAAGAATAAGGGGAGAATAGTCTGCGCGTGCGCATGGACGAATAATCGGATTTACTCTCACAGACAGCAGTCGTCCTGCGACTTCAGTACCGAACGGCAGCGGCAAAAGTCTAATTCCTGGGATGCTGTAGCAATACGGAGCAATGTACAAATCTTAAGCGGTAGTGTATGTACTCTATCAACATTGGTAGTGTAAAGTAAACAACAAATACAGGCGGAGAGAAAAATAAGTAACTGTAAGTTAAATTAACAACTGTTGCTTACTTGTAAATCACATTCCATTTTAGTTGTTATACAGCTAAGTGAAATTTGAAATGTTAAGTTAATAATGTAATTTAAATAAAAATAATACGTAAATTATTGATGATTATATTGATAACCTGCACACTGGACAGTTAACGCCCGTTAAGCTAATGTAAACTATCAAACTTTCTCAAAGTCTGGGCACTAGGCAGGGACATTGGATCCTAACTTGATTAAAACTTAAAAAAAAAAAGATGGAAAATATGGTTTTTGCAAGATGGAGCGCCTCCGCACAAAAACTACAGGGTCCCATTCCACTTGAATTACGCCTTCTGTTGCCGATGAACTGGACGAGAGGCATCTTGTGAAATTGTCAGAGGGATCTACAGACCTTAATTCCCTAATTTATTTCCGTCAGATGATTTGAAAAGACAATCCATCAGAACAGAATTACAAAATATGCAACACCTGTAGGCACATGTCTTTCAAGCCGTTCTGCAAATGATGCGGATATGGCATAATTGAATCCGCAGGTGCCGCTATAAATACATGCCAAAAATAGAAATATAACATTCGATTTAGAGTTTATGTACTTATGTTTTCCTTGTTTCCGTTCACAGTAGTATTATTTGTTAGTTTGGTGAGCATTCTTTTGTAGTGTGATTTCATTTAATCGCTGTTTACCAAGTAAAGTAAGATGAGATAAAGGATACACTGGACGGCCAATTCTGGAGGGCGGCAACACCTGGATTTAGAAAAGGTTCCCTAACTTAGCTTATAATATAACAAGCCCCAGACACCGGAAAACTTGCGGGAACCAGGCGGCCCTCAAGCAGAATCCGCCAGATGCCAGTACAGGAACTTCTCAAGCGCAAATTCACTGCCATGCGGCACAGCACCAACCAACTTCGTTTGGAACTTTCTATCCTGTAATTTAGAACCGTGGAACTTTGGAAAGAAATGGGAGAGCGAAAAATACATGGAAAGATCATATTCATCTCAGCACTCGCCTAAATAATCAAACGAAACCACGAAAAAACACAAGACCAGGTTGAAGATGATGTTACAGGAAGATGCGGAATTTTTTTCGAAAGTAAACATTGCCGTTGAAACATGTACACATCGTTCCAATCCTGAGCAAGCAGCAAAGCTCTAAGTGGAAAGCATCATCACCAACACAGACAAACAAACAAAATAAACACAAAAATAAAAAGCAAGAGTGGTTGCTTCTGCTGGGAAAATTATAGCCATCCTATTTTTCGGGGCTAACTTTTCACTGTAAGAAAAGCGAGGGAAATCTTCACATTGATTTTTGTTATATATTCAGCAACAACATTCATACTTGCCTCCTACAACCAAAACGCGGGTTCGAACCCGGCCAGGATCGATGGATTTTTTCGGGCGTAAAAATCCTAAGTATGACTTCCTTCGGAAGGGAAGTAAAGCCGTGGGTCCCGCGTCATACATTTACGGCACGAAAAAGAACCTCAAGCCTGAAAGAAAGGGAGGCCTCTGAGCAAAATTTGTCGGCCGTTTCACGCCCTGAGTTGAATGGGACGCTGATGACCTGGGATGTTAAAGAGCGTCCATAAATAAATCAATCAAAAAAAAAAAAAAAAAAAAAATAACAACATTTGCATTGTGCGGCCGTGCACTGTCGTGGTGCAGCATCCAGCTGGCTGCATAAAAACATGCCTTTTTGCATGTGATATAGTCTTGCAGAGTTTATTTTGCTGTTTATTGTGTGTGCAGGCTTGACATGCTGGTAAACCATTTCTTGAATATCGAATGCTGTTGCTGAATATCTCACAAAAATCAATGTGGAATATGTCCCTCGTCCTCTCTAAAGTCCTGATTTAGTCCCGTGTGACTTTTCTTTTGCCACAAACTGAAAAAATATCTTCGTGGGAGACATTTTCCATGATCAAAAGCAAATGTGAAGGCTGCGGAGGCGATTCTGAGATACCTGATTTCGAGTATGTCTATGAAGACTGGCAGAAACGCTGGAACAGTGCATTGCATCCAAAGGGGCTACTTTGAGAAAAACCATTAAAATGTCTATAACTGTATATTCAACAGCTTCGTAAATATCTGTAGTCCTAGTTACCGACCATGGTAAAAAATGTGATCACGAAGTCAAAGGTTGGAGAAGAGATAGCCCTCGTTGACACACATTAAGCGGAGTCACCATATGTCCCCTAAACCGTAAGAAATACCAAAAAGCATGTATTGTGTTCTGTTGGCAGTTTTTTATTTAAGCAATAAGTTTCTTTCGTAAAACGATGGTTCTTCAGTGCAAAATACAACTCTATCTAAATATTCGAATAACCAGAATAAAACAATTGAATAAGTTAATAAATTTAAATTTCTGGGATCAACAGTGACGTAGTTAATCACATTGACCAGAAATAAATAAAAAAAAAAATTAAATTATATGAATGGTAAAATTAGAGGATCCTTTAGTAATAAATTACGAAAAAAAATATTAATATGCATATCTGTACCATGTCTTTTGTACGGAAGTGAAACATAGACCAGGAGACAAAAAGATAAATTAAGATTAAAAACAAATGAAATTAACATTTTCAAGTTATTGCAAGTAACGCAAAATTAAACCACAAAAGAAATTAAAATATCCGCTCATAATTAAATGTTTTTTTTCTTCATAAATACAGAACAGAAATATCTAGAAATTGTGTACACGGAAAAGGAGCTCATAGCATTTGTTTTAAATGGCAATTCTAAAACTTTCTGTTGCTTTGGTACTTTAAGGTGGTTTCATCATATTATGAAAGAAGGGGCTCATTTCAAAGAAAATGACAAAATAAAATAAACAATATAAGATGTTCCTCAATTTCGAATATGTTCATATACAAAGGATCAACTATAATAACTTTTAGCAACATAATCTGCTATTTAAATTTCCCACGAGTTTTCCAGTTGCGCTCATTTGAATTCCTTTCGGAAAGTAAAGTGCAAACATGCTGTCGCATCCCTTTTGACCTATTTTTGACAACTACTAAGAACTGTACTCATCATTAGATACACTTTTAAGATAATTTTATTATTTAAATAAGTGCCTTATTTTCTGCAGTAATGCATCAGTGATATGCGTCTTGTATCACGAAATTCAAAATTAAGACTCTTTGTAAATGGTGAAACGTTTGAACTTTGAGCGCATAAGCGCAAAATTTTCTTGGGTAGACTGTCTTTTTTCTACTAAGAGAGTTAAACTAACTCGAGGCATCTCGGCATTTCTTAAGAGCCCATACAACTGCAATACGAAAACTTTGTGTTCTTTTCCTCTTTTATTTTCCAAGCACAACTAAAGTCTCTCGTTCTTTCAATTGCTTCACTTCTTGAAGCGCGCTCTACCGAAGTTACATTTCTAGTCTCTTAGCTCGCAGTTTTATGCTTCATATCCAAAAACTGCCCAATTCTTCAAGATGTATATATCCATAAGGCGGCCCTTATCTTTGCTTCTTGCTTAAGCGTTATTTCTCGGTTTTGTGAACGGTACACTTTCTTTGTTATAGAAGAGATTTTTAAAATAAACATTCCTTCGAAATACTTGATGTTTATTATTTGGGATGCAATTTGATCTTCCTTTAATTTTACGTATATTAGTTTTTTTTTGTTATCATCAACGTCATCTTTAAGTTTTACAATGACTTATAAAGATGGAAGATGTAAACGAATAGGCCTTGTTTAGGTGTCTTATGCTGGTGCAGTAAACGCACGAAGTATTGTTTATTCATGTAGAAAGAAAATCATTGTTTCAGAAATTGAATTTCATATTTAAAGTCACGAAATATATTTTATTAGTAATGTACAAACACACACACACACACATATATATATTATAATTTTAAAATTTTTAAGCAAACTATACTTCATAAATGCGACAAAAAAAGAATTACAAATTAATTCCCTGTAATATCCTGTAAATTGAGTAAAAATAAAATATTATTTAAATTCAACTGTTCAAAGAAAAAAGATTATCCTTTTTTATTCCTTTACTCAAGCAATACAATTAATCTAAAGCATAACTAGAAATTGTTTTTAAAAATGTGAAATTAGCTCTAAAATTGTTAATATTGTTAAATAATTACTTTATAATAATGTCCCTCAATTAATTCCCTCAATTATATTATTTTTGTGATTTCCATTCTTAGTTATTCTACCTCCTAAATAATGGTGACATACTTCCTTCTCCATTTTCTAAAATTAAATATAAAATCTGATTATATTGCCGTATATTTTGTTTTATAAAACAGTTGGATTAGATTGGGTTATTAGTACTTCAACTTTGCTCAAGGGCCAGCTGTTCGTGCCTACACCCTCAATGAAGGAAACTTAGGGAGAAATGGATGACCTTGCGGCCAGGATCCATGGACAGCATTGCCGTAGATGGGAGCCTGACACCAGCGGAGCTTCCCATTCAATGAGTATGAGTCCCTCAGAAGTGTCGCTTTCCATACCAGAAACCTTTACAAAGTGCAAGCCACCGTCACATCGCACCATCCCAATTCGCCCTGTAACAGAACCAACAAAATGAAATTATATTAACTGGTAGATCGGAAAATTTGTGGGAAGGAAAGATTAGTCCCGGCATTAGCCTAAGGGGCCAGGTAAACCATGAAAACACCCAAGATCAGGAAGGCCGGCCCCAATAGATTTGAACCCATAAAATCCCGAGTGCGAGTCCAAATGTTATCATCTGAGCTACCTAACTCTATGGAGATTTATCTATACATGACCGTATCTCCAACAAAGTTTAGAAATTCAAAAAGTCTGGTTATAAAGTTCTATGTGCATATTTAATTAATTCAATATTGATTTATTTTTATCGTGGAGGAGTGTACAAATTCTGTTTAAAATTTCTACGTCAACCACGTGTCTTCGACCTGTGAACCCTTTATTTGACAGTGAGTTGTCGGTAGTTCTTAAAACATGTTCATTGTATCTTCTTTTAACACTGTGATGTTAGGCTGTATCCAGCAACAGATCTTTAAATGATATTTGCCTTCAAGCTATGTTACTACAGTATTTACTTAATGAAAGTTTATATAGTGTAGATTACCGGTGTTAATCACAATTAAAAGCTACACATAAAATATATTGCTGTTATTTTCTGAAACGTTCCTTAGGAAATTTAATTTACAAGCCAAACGCTCTTATTTAAGGGGATGGTTAGTTGTGAAGAGAACTTGTAAACTCGTGTTTTATTTATTTTTCTGTACTTTCTTTGAAACATAAAAGAGAATCCTAGGCTTTTATAACTGCAACACAATTAGCTATGCGGTCCGGCACACCAAGCTTAATGAAAACTCTTAAATTCTCTCATAACGTGTGCAAGGGGTGAGTGAGTGAGTGAAAGATAGGAATAGAGAGGCTAATGAACAGACTGAGAAAAGAACATAAAATAATTACGCCCGCGTTTCAACAAGAAGTTTCAGAAGGTGCACAAAAAGTCTATAAACTTAAAAGTGTTACTCTGAATAGAAAACAATAATTATTACTGACTATATTATTATACCACTTATAGCAATGGCTTTTCACGGCTACATTAAAAGTTAGGTTCATTACTATGAGAAGCGAATGTTTACTAGAAGGGTTTCACCGCTTTCCCATAATCTGTTTGTATTCCTGAAGGTTGATAATGATAGACAAGCGATATGAACAACAATTCATACTCAGGTCACTTAGAATAATTTTAAATGCCAACAGAGAGTGCCAACAGAAAAATCTCTGTGAAGAATTTATTTTAGAATGCCTGAACTCAATAGAATATGTTCCACACGGTGTGATACAGGTTTACATTTTATAAAGACTAATTTACTCGTATGACGCCACCCTAAATCAACCAATGAAACGAAACAAACCGCCACGGGTGGCCGAGTCGTTAAGGCGCGAATTCGTGAGCGGGGGTCTGAAGTTCGAATCCAGCCAGGACCTTTCTCCATGACTGAGGTTTTTTTCCCGGTTTTACTCAGTCCTCATAAATGGAAAATATCGGAGAGGTACCTAAACTTAGGCCTGGAACGTTTCCTTCCTTAAAAAAAAAATCCTTTCCTAGTTTATAATCTCATGTAAATATCATTGTCCACCGCCTGTAGAGCCTCAGTAGTAAAAACGGTCGTTAAACATCATTAACACACAGACACACGCAAAAATGACTAATCACAGCCGGATTACGGAGTGAAATTATCGAGAAAAAATATCAAATTCGTTTTATCACGCGACGTGCATTTGTCTTGTGGTCAGTGTAGCCAGCTCTATACCTCCACTAGATAATTCCTGAACCCGCATCCTGACCACTTTTGCTAGAGGCGGTGAGGAGCTATTGATAGCAGCAAAATCATAGACAATCGACAATCATAACGCAAAATGGAGGGTTCTTCAAAGCGTTTTGGTGATGCGTCAAATGTGCAAATTTATTTTATTATTAGAAATTATAAACCACAGAATGCAAAGAAAAACAGAGGAGACACAGTATGTTGTTGTTGTTGTTGTTATTATTATTATTATTATTATTATTATTATTATTATTATTTTGTTTTTTCTCGGTGTTAATATTCTGTGCGCGAATTTCAAACATATATCACTTTTATTTTAATTCTATTCAGAAATAGTTCAAAATTCTTACTTTATTCATGAAATATTCATAATAAATATCACTGGAGAAGTCTGAACTTTCCAGATAAATTCGCTCACTATGTTCGTGAATTTATCGGTAATCTCAGACCCTCCCGTGTTATTACTTGTGTAAAAAGCAAATGCTAATGCTTACAAGAAGGTTAATGCCAACAACCGTGGTGTATTTTGTAACAGCGAATCAAAGCATTTATGAGGATGAATATTTACGTACCATGGCAAAGGGAAAGGAAAGTAAGTGCCTTTCTTAACAACTGCTTTTATCTATTTTTTAATTTTAAAAAATTCTAAAATTATTGCAATGTTATGCCATATATTTTACGTTTTCGAGAAGATCAAGAATTTTCATATAGCCAGGAAACAGCCTATTTTTAAATCCTATTGAAAATGATTGCCACATCTATAACTTGGCTTCATTTGATACCCGTCGTTTTTGCAAAGGGCAGAGTGATAATATGGTAAACCCATCGCCTAAATCCACATCTGGCAGGTAACTAAGATATTACGCAAGGATCGACAATTGTGTCCAGAACTTCTTTACTTTCAGGTATGGAATACTTTAACGTGCCGTAAATCTACGACAGGGACGCAAGGTCTAAGATCTGTCTCGAAGGACTTGCGCTCGAGCTTTTCACAACCTGAAAAATCCATCGACCTGGATCGGGTTTGAAACCGCTAGCCTTGGGTGCAGAGGAGAGAGCGCTACCCCTAAATTGAGTGGATCAAGTCAACATTTAAACCCTTCAATGCTTGGATGCAGTAATAAAAGCACAGGAAGACAACAGAACGTATTATTATATTTATAAAAAGGGTTTTTTTTTTTATTTTCTGAAATGTTCTCCGATTATAATTTATTTGGGGAAAAAATTGCAGCCATGTACGACTTTTATCATACTATATAGTATAAAATGTGACTGTATGCCCTGTTTTTACTGTGAACATTTGCTTTTAACTTTGTAAATACACGTAATAAGAATCACATATTTAAAATATAATGCTTAGATTGTATTAAAGAACAGATACAGTGCTAATTTTGCTATACTGACATTATTACAGTGAGGTTATTTGCGTTACGGAGAAGTCAGTAGCCAAGGCCGGATAATGCATGTGCAGGTTACAGTTAATTTGAGAGAGGTTTTGTTAGCGAGTGGTTGTGGGCTCGTGTGTTACTCGATGTTTTCATTGTGTGAAAATTGTGTGTTAATTGTTCTTCATTAGTTATGTCACTACACAAACATAGTCTTGAAGAGCACATTTGAATGTATAATACATATGTGAAAACGAATTTACAAGAAAATATCGTGGGGATCGTATGAAACTATTCACTGTTGGTTAAAAAGTTGCGAGATACAGGGTCTCTCAATGACCAGAAACTGTTCCGAACTGCCGTGTTCTTAAAAGTTAAATGAAATACGGGAATTTCCTAAGCAAATGCCAGCAATGTATTTCCGCTAAGGAACATCGTTTTCAAAATTTCTTGTAATACAAGTTAGTGCTTACTATTATCACTTTTAAACACAGTATCTTTTTATGCTTTCAGTAAAAATATAAATATTAGCATTACGTTTGGCAACTCTATCTTCCATTTTCCGGATTCTGCGGCTGCACTTCCCCATCAAGCAATCCCGTTCAGAGAGCTTGTAATTCAAATAACATCACTGTAGATGTGGAAAAGGAGATAAGCGTAACATTTTGGTGGGTGATGTAATAAACACTTTCTGCACTGCGTGTTGCACAGATGTATTTAAATTTGTACAATTACTATCTCACAAATGAACTTTTCTAGAAGTTTTATTCAGAATTTGTACTGACATGGAAAGCAAAGTAACTCATTATTGTATTGTTCAGCAATCTAATGATCCCATGGGATATAATTCCGGTGTTTTCTGGACGCCCATTTCATCTGCCGGTATTTTCTTCTTCCACGAAGAAAGTAGGCGAGGGTAAAGAGTTTGTTTCCATCTAATTTCTGGATTTTCTCCCCTTGGTTTGAGCGAGTGAAGTGTAGGAAATTGCTTTCGTGTAACTGGTGTCGCTATTCTAGCTATTGGAAATGAAACTTAGCACGCCCACCTAAATGTACACTTCATTCTCAATGTGACTTCGTTTAGCGCACTACCAGGAATTTTACCATTGCTTTGAGGCACCGGGGGTTGCGGTGTACTTGTGCTCATTTTTCATCAAGTGACAACGATCTTAATAAATCTGTCCTTATATCGACAATGGACAAATCGACTATCGATATCGTAGATATTCGGTCAGTGCTGAATTCTGGTGCCAGTTGATGTGATAAAATCCACAACTTTTGATGCATTAAGTTCTGACAGACTACCAATGCTTTTTGAAGCTTTTTCTCCCAGAAAATGCTTACGTTTTTATCCTTTTGAGGTGTTATAGATAATTAATGATTGTTGTTGATATGACGAAACACTGAATAATCCTTTGCCTTTCACTTCACTGATTTGTGGAATAACTGTCATAGCCTCACAGTACAAACGAGGGGTGCTCTATAATTTATCTACCTGAACATTAAAGAAAAGACTTCACTAAATTATTTTTGTTTTATTGCCCTTAGAGTAAAGTAATGTGGTCGGTCTAGAAATCAGGAATTTACAGCCACTTCGACATCTTCATCATTTGAAACCAACCATCCAAAATTTCTTCCTAACTGGGAATAGGAAATAATCCGAGGGCCCAAGTTAGGACTGTAGGGGTGTATTGTTCAGTTGCGTTGCTCAAATCCACATTCTTGAATTACAGCGTGCGCTTTGTCTGGGAGGAACTGTAACCTGGAACTCATCTTGCACTAATCTCAGGCATGCTCAAATTTTCGTGAATTATTTTTCAAACTGTACTTGCTGAATGTACTGTCTGTATGTCAAAATTTGATTCTCAACTTTATAACACATATTTTTGGAAGTTTCTTCCTCAGGTTGTACATTGAGAGATTCATATTCAATAAATTCTCTACTCCACTTAAACTGCACGCCCCAAAATTTGAGTTTATAGTATGACGATGCAGACATAAACTGTAGCCATGATTTTGTGGATCTTCTTCGGCACTAACCATTCTTTTATGATAACTTTTATCACCGAACGGTGTTCCAAATCACGTTTCTTACTCGACTCGCATACAGACATCCTACCTCTTTTAATGTTAGACTTGTACTGTGCATGCGTAACCTTGAAAAATGCCACAACTTGCTCGCAGCTCTCATCCATACTTAGAACACCCTCCTAACAGTATAGTCTTGGAAGTCTTAACCTATTAACAGAAAACAACAAACAAACTTGGGAAACAAAGCATTAAACATTAATTATATTTTAAATAACTAGGCAATTCAAAGAAACACTAACAACCTCAGGTGTCTAAAAACCATAAAACGTATTTGTAGTTCTTCTAAATGCGAATATCGTACCAGTTCTGGCTACTATAAACTTATTTCGTTACATAAATCAGACCACATTAGCAATAACATTTCTCTTTAATGGGTGTCTATTTTAATCATAATATCATTTTTGTTAACATGTAGATATGTTACTATAAAACACAACTATGGCGTGAAGTTTATAATTCTGAGGTAGGAGCCGAAGCTTTGCATTAGATGCGTCGTGGGTGCGCAAGAGCTCTAAAGCTGAAAATGAACAAGGACTAATTCCTGTAGTGAAATGAATCTTCATAGGAGATGACGGAGTTTAATTAAACCAAGGATATAAACGAGTTTAGTTAAACACTGTGGGGAAGCTGCTGTTTGTGGAAATGTTATTTAACTCGCTGTAAAGCAACTAGTTCATCTATCAAGAGAATCGAGCACCAGAGCTGTCAACTGCCGTAATTCGCCGCGAGCTAAAGGAATGCTTGTTGGGATGATAACTTAATTGGATGGCACACAGACAAGATAATCGTTCAGCATTTTGACGTGAACTAAAGATAAATCTCTACAATCCGTTTTGAGCTTACAAGGAACATTGAGTATGTACACTGAGGCAATTAAATTTCTGAATTTGTATTCACGTAAACGCTAAAGAAAATACAAACATCCCAAATTTCTCTGTGAGAAGTTCGTCACTTGACTCTTATTGTACATGAAGCAATAAAATAGAATATGTTAACCAAGTAGGGCGATCAGTCAGAAAGTAATGCCTCCTGTTGTTCCCCCCCTTTAAACAAGTTGGTAATGTTAGAAATTTGAATTTGTCGCAATTCCATAAATCTTCTTTTACAGTCCTTGGCAATAACAGCTTTTTAAGCCAAAAAGGGCAGAGGTTAATTTTAGAAAAGTATTAATATTGATGTGCTTTCAACACAACGAGCTGTGGAATGCCGATTTGCATTCATGAAAGTGTAAAGAATGTTTATGGGGATGTCATCAGTTACATGCTGTGGGCAAAAGCAACATGCAAAGAATATCTATGAGGTCATTCTGCCGATTGCTGGTTAACAACTGGCTAATTGCGTCTCTCATTGCGGAAATACATTTCTTCGTTAAAAGGTGCACAAAAACTATTGAAAAGGACAGATATGATATTAAAAATTAAAAATGAATACCGTATTTATCTGAATATAAGATGACTCCTGGTTTTCCAGTGGTTTTATATTTTTAACGTATTTATGTTTATCAAATCACAGACAAAATATTTATGTATACATTTTGCAAAATTTACCTAAAATTACAATATATTTTTAAAATCTCTCTTAACAATGTGTTTTCAATGTTAATGTGGGCAGGCCTATCAACTCAGATGTAACATAGAACATTTCCTCAAATCTGCCATCCTCATTGTGAACAAGCGAGTATCCCTTTGAATCAGAAACATCTGTGATTAGAGTTGTGAGTTTGTGCGTCTTTGCAGTGAGTTTCAATTGTTTTACGTCGAGTGAACTGTAGTGAACGCTATGGAAGCGTAACATTATTGTCCCTAGTTTAAGGTCCGATTTACATAAAAGTGAAACAGTTAAGCATCGCAAAACCACGATTAATTACAATATTCTAAAGTGCACGCAGAAAATTGATTTCAATCAGTAATCACTGAAAAGTTTACTTAGTGGCAATTCCCGAATCTTCTCATTTTTCTGCTACTATGACATCACAAAGGCAAGAGTCATGATTGACGAACAATTGTACAACTTGAAAGCATTGATCCGCTTGCCTGTTAGTTTTTTAAAGTGCGAATTTAAGACGAACCCCAGTTTTCAAAATTTAAAAGCAGGGGGGAAAATTCTCTTAAATTCATATATGGTATGGTAATTAAAGTTGTGGCTACATGCTGCGTATACTTCAAATACGTTTTCTTTTTAAAATAAAAGAATAAAAAGAGATATTACACTCTGATTGAGTACGTATTTCTCTTTCTCTTTTGAAACGTCCTCATGCAGACAGATAATGGAAGGGTATTGCTAGTTGTGAGATGTATAGATTGAGTGAATTAACCTGCTGCACACATAACTTCTTGAGAAAGATATGAAGTCATTTTCAATTAACAAGCTACACTAACACTGTCTAATACCATTTTCTACTTAAAAATACAAAGTTCTGACTTTTCTTGATGTCCACAGGTCGGATGTATGGCGACAAATGCAGATCTGATTACGACTGTGCGGCAGACCTTAACCTGGTTTGCCTGAGGAACGACAGGACCTGCCGCTGCCACAGAGGCTATGACTGGAGCATCGTGTCCAGGATATGCTATATCATCGATGAAGACGCTTATGGTAGTATCCCCGTTGTGAATTCGTCCCACTGACTCTCTTAACCGTAGTAGTAGTAGTTGTAGTAATAGTAGTAGTAGTAGTAGTAGTAGTAATAGTAGTAGTAGTAGTAGTAGTAGTAGTAGTAGTAGTAGTAGTAGTAGTAGTAGTAGTAGTAGTAGTAGTGGTGGTGGTGGTACTAGTAGTAGTAGTGATAGTAGTAGTTGTAGCAGCAGTGGTAGTAGTAGTTGTAGTTGTAGTTGTAGTAGTAGTAGTAGTAGTAGTAGTGATGGTAGTACTAGTAGTATTGTTAGCCGTAGTGGTAGTGATGGGAGTAGTGCTAATAGTAGTAACAGTAGCAGTGGTAGTAGTAGTTGTAGTTGTAGTTGTAGTTGTAGTTGTAGTTGTAGTTGTAGTTGTAGTAGTAGTAGTAGTAGTAGTAGTAGTAGTAGTAGTAGTAGTAGTAGTAGTAGTAGTAGTAGTAGTAGTAGTGGTGGTGGTACTAGTAGTAGTAGTGGTAGTAGTAGTTGTAGCAGCAGTGGTAGTAGTAGTTGTAGTTGTAGTAGTAGTAGTAGTGATGGTAGTACTAGTAGTATTGTTAGCCGTAGTGGTAGTGATGGGAGTAGTGCTAATAGTAGTAACAGTAGCAGTGGTAGTAGTAGTTGTAGTTGTAGTAGTAGTAGTAGTAGTAGTAGTAGTAGTGGTAGTACTAGTAGTATTGTTAGCAGTAGTGGTAGTGACGGGAATAGTGCTAGTAGTAGTAACAGTAGCAGTGGTAGTAGTACCAGTAATAGTAGTAGTATTAGTGCTACTAATAGTAGTGGTTTAGAGCTAGTAGTGCTATTAGTAGTAGTAGTGATAATACTAGTAATAGCAAAAGTAAATTTTACTTCTGTCCAGTGACTAAGGTCAACAAAGTGTTGCGTAATAGATATCCTTGTCTCATATTACTTTAATTCGTCCTGTTCTATCCCTTCCAACTATTTGCTATCATATTTCATATCATCCTACTTGATCACAACCCATTACATCTAAACCTATCCCCTTAAGAGATGGTGTAATTCCCTTTAAGTCGCCATCTCTTTAGCAACCGATACACTCCTATCCTTTTACTTCACGTTACATCTACAACACCCCACTCTTTTCCTCCTATAATCCACATCATTTGATATTATGCCACTATTTATCATTCCATTTCATCTGAGCCTTTACCATCTCATTCTGTCCCATCACGTTTAGTGCCGTTGTAACAATTTTGTACAAGCCTATCCCACTGCACTACAACTATGTTATTGCATTTGGTTAATTCCATCCACTCCGTTAGATCTACCCCATCCCATATCACATCATCTCACTCCACATGAAAGGTACAAGGGAAAAACAATTAAAGTTCGCTTTTGGTGAAATTTGAGATTTTGATACAATGAATTGTAGGTATGTAGCGTTACATTCCATTAAATTATTACAGAGAATAAACCACATATAGTCCATAAAAATCAACATAGAAAAAAATGTGTCCAGGGGAAAAGCAATCAGAATCTTCTTTAAAATGCTTACTTTGATCCCATAACAAGAAAGAAGGCTAATGAAGTTATATAAACGTTTGACTTTTTTTCCGCCACCTGGACCCATCAGTTCGAAATTTGTAAAATTGTTGTGACTCGTGCCCTGGCTAAAATAAAAATTATATCATTATTCGCCTCAATCATGTTATGGTTAATAAGTACAACAGATCTGAATCAGTAACAGTGACGTTTTCCTTCATAGACCACAGTAATATGGAATATGACAAAGATATGGGTTTAATAAATTATAAAACCCATGCTGAAACACCGTGCTATTAGAATGAGTACATCAGAAGATACCGCACGAAATTAAATCGTGATCTTCATTTCCTACTAAACAATACAGAAAAGCATGTCAATGAAGATAAAAGAAATACTAGAAATTGTTGCTGACGGAATCTCTTCTAGAACTATAATGGTCGAACAACCTGCAATGGCTCCTGGAAGTCCCATGTTATTGTTGACAAAATGTGCCGTACACAAACTGATGATAAGCCTGTCCCTTCCTATTTAATAATTCCACTTTCCAAGGCAAAATATGATGACCTACAATGCCTGAAGAGATTCTGTTTCGAAAATTCCCTGCTTTATTTTTCAAGGTTACCGGTAACAGACAATAAATAATTTTGATTGAATGATTATTTTAATTGTATTTCATCAATGTTTATATTTTCCTCAGCAATATGTAGTATAATTTGGACATTCTACAATATAGTTAGTGGACTTTGATTCCTTTTACATACAAGTATGTACTTTGACTTTTTGTTGTTAATTAACATGAACAAATAACACATAATACTACTTTCAAAAGAAGGGTCTGTTACAAAACTACCCTAAGAATTAATCTAGAAAAAAGAATTTCTGTATACCTAATGTGCTTAATTTTGAGGCGGTTTTAAACTTCAAGTTATATTCCTGTAAAAAGTTGGTCAATGATTTTCATCAATTCAAGAGAGGATTGCAGCTGTAAGGGAATATTTGCAATGTCCTCTGGATACCTCTTTAGAAACAGGATATGGTACTAGATGCACCATTGTAATAAAGAATACTATGTTTAAAAATAAAAACAATGTTCAAATTTAAAATTTGACTTTTCAGATCGTTCTGGTATTTTAGATTCAAACAAAACATATCAACTTGGAGGGGTTATAAAGTATACTCTACTCTATTTTTTCTTAAGATTTTTTATATTTATTTATTTATTTATGGACGCTCTTTAATATCTCAGCTCATCAGCGTCCCATTCAATTCAGGGCCTGAAATTTTGCTCAGAGGTCTCCTCTTACAGGCTTGAGGTTCTTTTTCGTGCAGTAAATCTACGACACGGGACCCACGGCTTTACTTCCCTTCCTTCCAAAGGAAGCCATACATAGGATTTTTTGGTCCGAAAAAATCCATCGACCTGGCCATATATTTTAGTATATTTCAAATAGGACTTCTCAATTAGCTAAGATTACAGTTATTTCTTGTACTTATTACATAAAACACAAGATACCTTTGGAAATTATCCAGTCATTATCATCACGAGACCTTTATCATCTTCCAGCTAGTCGAAGATGAACGATTACCTTCTTTTCTATTCAATTCCATTCACTCTTCCTAGTGCGGCTAAGAGTTCTAGTTATTATAGAAAAGAGACCGTGCACTACAATGAAACGTTCAGAGGTAGTGCAGACTGATTTCAGAAATGAAAGAAACTCTCAAATGCATGTATAAAATATTCAGGTAGGAATTTTAAAGGCGACTAAGATGTCATTGTGCTAAAATAAGGAAACAAATTTACTTTATTTAATGTTCAATCACTAAATACTTTCCGACAGCCTCCGGGCATCCGTTATGCTCCTTTCTGGAATATTTTCATGTCACTGAATATAATTATGAAAATTAATTATAATCAAGAAAAATATTTTTATATAATGTGTATTATCGTAATGCTTTTCTAATGCACGTTACCAAAATTATAGTGCTGATAGTTCAGCAATTATAGATCTTTATAAATAATTTTTGAAAAAATAATCTTGTCATGTTGTTTTGCAGGAGCGAAGTTCGATCCAGTTCGTGATCTCATCATTCCCGGCATCATTGTCATGACAGTCGGCGCTTTGGTTTATCTCGGGATCAAGCTCTTCTGCAATTGGTGAGACTCTTGTTAAGCCTTTACAGCATCAAATTTGCATGGTTTGTTATTGTTTACTCTATCGTTGTTTACTAATGTACTCATATCTAGTCATCGCTTTGTCATGCTGATTGATAAAAATCGGCAGCAAGTTTTAGGCCCTTCACCAGGACTATGGTTATCTGCACATTGTAAAAAGAATACATTCTGCAGTTGACAACAATATCAGTATAGTTCAGCCTCACTGAATAGGAAAGTGTGTGCTAATTATTTGATACCAAAGCAAAGGAGTAGCAAATAGCCAATTCGAACTATAGTTTTAAATTGTTTCAATTGGATTGAATTGTTGGGAACGGAAGTGTATATTTTGGTATTTCAATCTTGTTCAAGGGCTTAAGTTTATGCTTAAGCCCCAAGAGATGGTACCTCCGTCCGGGAGGAAGGGATGAGGTCGGAAACCCTGACGGTGAGGCGCGGACATAGACGGGGTCCCTAACCAAGACGGATTCCAATCCTCAGACTATAATACAGGTATTAATAGAATTGGAAATAGCGGGGATCAAGATTCGAGCATGTTACTACTACTAAGAACATGATGGGTTTGTTTATTTAGTTCGTAGCAGTTACGTGCTTTATAGTTGGAAGTAAATCAACAGTATAGTTCTTTCATTTTTTATTAAGCTAATTGCTATGCCCGGTTGTGCCTCTAATTATGACAGTGCACCGCATACCACCATATTTAAGTTTCCTAAAAAGCAATTTTTGTAGTTAGGGAGGACATTTTCTGTGCGCAATTTTCCCTAATCTACCATCATGTATGATAGTGAGCTTTGAAAGATCCGGAAAAACATATGAAGTGGATTTAGGGTGAGAAAGAGAGTTTTAATGAATGCCGTGAGCAGGGTGTTATAACATGCTTCAACTCCTTTGCAAGTAATGTTAAGAAAAGACAGATACAACCGAATAACTGTCCCCAAGAAAGACTATGCCCTTTTCATTAAACTAGATGATGATAAATATGATACTGTCTCATCTATGTCGATTAGATTTAAGGGGACCAGTAATTTGGAAGTTATTGTATCTTTTAAAGATTTGTACATTTCTAAGGAGAAATGCAGTTTGATCTTGGAGTGCAGTGGCAGTAAGGATTAAATATAACATCTGAAGCAAATGGTATAATTTGGTGAGTTGCCTTGCTAATAATAATAATAATAATAATAATAATAATAATAATAATAATAATAATATCTCGCTCATTGAAAAAAATCATTTCATTAAACGTTATCATGGAAAGTTTACCATAGATCATGATTTGAGAGAAAGCTGGTAAAAGAAATTTTGCATTAGAACAATTGAATTTTTCTTATGAAAATCAAATTGCATATTCAGCTGAGCTCTTGATATGGGCTTCAGTTGTTTCTTACACATATATTTTATATTACATTTTATTTCCAGTAGATTGGTTAAAATTGTTTGTTGTACTTGTAAAGAGCATTTTAATTAGATAAACATTGCTATCAATTTATATTTTATGGTTTACAAAAGCTAAAAGTCAAATTTGTGTAAAAATGCTTGTGTGTTTAAATGATCCATTTAATTTACGCCGCAGTAAATTTGTTTAAAAGATTTTTTTATGCATGTTACACTAATGAAAAATACTTGATTAAGTTATTCTTATTTATGCACGTTGCTGGTGTTATATAATTATTTTTATTTTTCTTATTATTGTTATTATCATTATTGCACTGCAGTAAACAGCAATGAGCTTTAAATATTTTTTATGCGTGTTACACTAATCAAAAATATTTAAGTTATTCTTATTTATGCATGTTGATGGGGTTATAATTATTTTTTCTTCTTTGTTATTATTATTATTATTATCATTATTATTTCACTGCAGTAAACAGCAATGGGGAGTAGGTGATTAACATTTTCTGTATATTGATGTAAGCCGAATTTATATAATTTTATATTTTGTTTACATATGAGAAATGTTGTTTGTAAACAATTTCAGATTCTTAAAAAATATTAAAATATTTTAAAATGATAAATAATGTAATCTTATAAACATAATACTGCGTAAATTTTTCATTATTGCTACTGTCAGCAGTTTTTTTTTTTTTTTTTTCTATTTGGGGTCTGGGTAGTGCAGTCGGTCTTGCCCTGATATTGTTTCCAGATAGAACACTCCGATGTCGGTGGAGCATCCCCTTGAAGGAGTTTGCGTCACTCAGAAGCATTCCAAATGCTGAGGCAGAAACCTTTCCAAAGCGCAAGTCGCCGTCACACCGCACCACTCTGCCACTTTCTACTTCGTAACAGAATCAATGGAATGAAATGAGAAAGCGGAAACTTAGTGGAAAGGAAATACCCATTCCAAAACTCGGCTAGGAAACCAATAGGCGCATTGAAGAAAGAAGATTCCAAGGAAATCTGCAATCTTTATAAACCTATCTATTTAATCTATTCAAATCGAGTACAATATGACAACTATTGCTGTGCGTACAAATGAAAGTTAAAAGTATATTTGATGGTGCATGTAACTTGAACAGTTTTGAGTAGCAAGTACTCAATATTTGGAAACTTAATTGCGAAGTATTCTATAATTAGAATAATAAAAATGAGGATTATGCATAAACCGCTGCATATGTATTGTTTTCTCTAAATTTGTTTTCACAGTTTAATGTTTACACGTTTATCTGTGCAGTGGAAAACTGTGGAGACGGAGACGCAGACAACTAACAAGGGAGTTAGATGAGGCATCGCATCAGCAACAGGCCACATGGGTTGCTTCCTATAGAGGTAAGTTGATACCTTGCGTGTGAGTTGACTACCTCACTTAAGGCGTAGTAAATTTAGTTTCCCCTTATTGTGTGGGTGAAAAAACACTAATCAATACACATAAAAGTTCGAATAAACCTTTAGCTTGAAGTTTATGTGCGATTTGACTGACATGAACGCTCAACAATCTAACGCTTGTACTCGGCACCAAAGACTGATCAAAAACACGACTAACAAATAATTTTATACAATCTTTATACACCTTTCCTTTTTCCTGTTGTAAAAATACATGACCACACTCCCTGTCAGTTAATTCTCTGGGAGGGGGGGAAAGAAGGTTAGCATGGTGTTCACCTAAGTAAGAGAATTAACTGTATACTGAAAAAAGAAATGATCCTGTGATTCTTTCACCCCCAAGTTTTCTCGCACGAGTAGTACATAAAGACGCGCTATGCCGTTGTAAACGTACACTTTATGTTTACTGCCGAATTAGGAAACGAACACTACAACTCATATACGGGAACAGCAGCTACGACTGCGACAGTCAGCAATGTCAACAAGTAAGCAAGCAAGTTTGCTACCCCTCCACGGCTTGGCATACGAGTGGGGGCTCGCTCATAGGAAAAACCCCGTGTAGCGGGAGAATGTATCACTGATCGCACTGTACAAACATGGATAGCTGATAAAACGTTGATCTGCAAACATTTCTTTGTATATTTGCAAAGTGTAAAGGAAACTACAACGTAGTACATTTAACGAGATTGTGGAAAGAAAAGCCTATTTGTAGACTAAAACTCAAATTTTATCTTCAGATACTCTTGGTTCGCGTCCACGAATATAAAAGATTATCTACAGGAAGTTCGACGATTCTCTTTAGCGCAGTCGCAGAGAATGAGATCTTTCCCCAAAGCATACCGTTCGGAAGCGCTAATTCAATGATTTTTCATGTATATTAAGCGCGTTGGCTGTAGATGAGTCAAACTTCGGCAGCAATAGCTCAAGAAAACATTAGTATTAGTATGAATAAATAAAAGTAACCGCCTTCCGTCGAAACCCTAAGAAATAATTTAGCGATTAACGCGCAGTACTAGTGGTGGATAAGGCATCACAGAATTCCCGTGATTGTTGCCGCATTCCTTGAAATATAACTTTCTTCCGAATTCAGAAAAAAGTCGGTCCTGGTGGTTTAGTGGTAACCATACTTGCCTTCTAAACCCAAGATCGCGGGTTCAAGCCTTTCTAGGATCGATGGATTTTTTCGGGCGTCCTTTGGAAGGGAAGTAACACCGTGGGTCCCATGTCGTACATTTATGGCACGAAAAAGAACCTCAAGCCTGAAAGAGAGACCTCAGAGCAAAATTTGTCGGCCGTTTCACGCCCTGAATTGAATGTGGCGCTGATGACCTGAGCTGTTAAAGAGCGTCCATGTCAAGAAATTATTAACAGTGGCAGTTATTGTATTTCTTAAACAGACGGAGTAAATGCAAATTTCTTCTCTACCGCCGTGGCTCAAATGGTAGCATATTTACTTGCCAATTGGCAGGCTCACTTATTTTAATAGTGTTGAACGCCCGTTTTTTACTACTGATGAACGATGGACACTGATGAACATGAAACGAAATGATATATTGCGAAATGATTTTTTAAGGATGGAAACGTTCCAGGCATAAGATTAGAGTACCTCCCCGGCATTTGCCATTTATGAGGACTGAGGAAAACCTGGAAAAACCTCAGTCAGGGAGGACGGTCCTGGCGGGATTCGAACCCCAGACCTCCCGCTCACGAGTCCACGCATTAAGGACCTCGGGCACAAGTGGCGGTGATGGACTCACGTTCCCAAGTTTTTCCCTACACTTTGAAAGTGAATACGAAGTAAAACTATACGCCAAGGACTTCGGACTGATTTCGTCATAGTTTTTCATTTCATTCAGCGCCTAGGAAAACCCTGACACTTGGTAGGACGTTAAACGCTTAAAAAAAGTTAAACTTGTTCATTCCGTTATATTTTATTACTTGTAGGTGAGTTACATGCGACGTTTTTGTATTAAGCTGCTAAGTTCGCAATTTATCGCCACCACGTGTACCAAGGAGAGTTTAGTTACTCTTATTTACCCATAGAGGGCATAGTGACAGCCTATCGCCATCTATAAGAAAACTATTAATTATTTGGACATGAAAATGCCAAATTTTTTCCATGGGCCACTTTTTTTTTTTTTTTTCCCCTTCCGGTTATTAGTTTCTTAAAACTTGGTATCCATGACATAAAGTCACTCCCGGACTTGGATTTTGACGTTCACTGACCTGTGAGGATACCTTGGTTCTCGAATCGAGCAGGTTATCCTGAGATTACTTAAGTTGATGAAAGTACCTTCTAGTGTTACAAGTTTCAAAGAAATACTACCTGAAATAGCCTCCAACAATAACAAGCCCATGGTCCAAATATAAAAGACAAAAGAGTCGACTGCTAATGTCGACAAGCAAAGCTTTTAAAGAAAGAAGTCGCATGAGCTACCTAGCGGTAAGAGAAGGAAGGTTTATTAGCAGAGCTAAAGCGCACACAAATTTAGCCGAGCGGTGAATACTGAATAATTTGTTTGAGTAGGTACAGTAAGCGTACTCTTAGTGCTCGAAGTGCAGGAGAGCCGATAATGATTCCAAGTTTTAGTCCTGACTAATGACTAATGTATTAGTGATAGTAAGAGTTCTGAAAATAAAGTTTTCCAATTTTTAACTGTGCATTTCTTTCTCGTATATCCCAGTATTTAAATGATTTTTTGCTGTCTTAAATGAGTAAACAACCCATCTCTCCCAATGACTGCATCACCGTTCTTATTAATCTCTTTACATGTGTCCGTTTTGCAGTGTTCAGCTCTCTCAACGGAATGGAGACCAGGTCATCCCCAGTGCTATCTCCGAGCTCGTCTTTCCCTTTGCATCCGACTCCGTGCATGGGGCTGTTTCTTCCCAGCGGTTCACTGACCGCCGCCGCGGCTGCGCAAGCTGCTGCCGCCTCCAGCGCCACCTCGCCGCCCCCTTACGAGGAAGCCCTGAAGCACAAAGTGATTCTAAGCAGTTATGCCCCGGGCACCGCCGTCATTCTTCCAGCCACATCTATGCAGCAGTCCCAACCTCCTCAAGGGCCGCTTGGCCCGCTTGGGCCTTTGGGCCCTCTCGGTCCTCTTGGGCCCAACACATCTTCAGGTGTCCCTCCTAGCTCGGGGCCTAACTGAACCTGGCATCAGTAAGATTTGCCACCAGTTATTAAAACGCTCACCAATGAAATTCTGTTCAAATCAAGCAAGGCTCATTATAATTAAAACACAATAACTTTGATGTTTCTTCATTTTCACATCTGGGATACATAATGTTTCTTGATACTAAGTTTCCCTATGTTAAATGTATTATGCAATCCAGGTGTTATCACAATTAGTTGTAGTAGAAAATTTTGAAATATTCATTTAAAAAAATCAGACATTAAGGGCAAAAACAGGTTTTACGCACGACTTTTACAGATCAAGCAGTTAATCTGCAATATTTTTAGAAAGGTATACTACAGTGATATTACATGTTTAATTTATTTCCTTTAACTATAAAACAACTCCATTTTAATTAAGTAAATTTCAAGTTAGATTAAAAAAAAATCTATGGACTAGACAAATTAATTTACCTAAAAAAACAATTGTTGTAACATTTCTTAAAATTATTTTTCATGCATGTAAATATGCACAAAAATATAAATATCTGCTTCTTAATGAACAACATGTGTAATATGCAATTCCTGAATGTAAACTACTCATAGAGTTCACCTAACTTAATAAAAGTTAGATTAACTCAAATATACAGTCTATGAGTTGAATGATATATGATATGACATAATATGATAGAACCTGTCAGTGCCTAAGTAACCTGAAAATTTATTTTTATGGTTAAAAATTTGGGGGGAAAAAGTCAAATCTTGGCACTTTGTCCAATTGGCAGCAGACATATAAAGATCACACCTCAAAAAGAAATAAAAATATATGAATTAGAACTCGGTTATATGGAAGGAAATGTCAGTCAGATATCCAAATGTTAAAAGCAGTTATTATAATCAAAGTTAGCTCAAAAAAAAGGAACAAATATATATGTGTACATTACATCAGATCCTCCTCAAGGGATAGACTCAAGGCTTCAAAAATTGCCTTGCACATTATTGGAGTAAGGAAATAAATTGATAACAAAAATGGGAGAATAATTTACTGCTTATCCCAAGGCTCAAAATGTCTGTATATTGCTCTGAATATATATTAATTGGTTAAAACACACTGCTAATAAGTAAGTGTGAAAGTAGAAAGCTTGAGAAACATCAAAATAAATTGCTTTTAGAAAAGTGGCTAAAATCATTTCTAAAAAGTGTATATTTTTCTGTGTAAAATTATTATGGGCTTTGCTTTAAAAATACTCAAGAGCACCTACTAAGTGAGAATCCAAAGCAGATGATGCAGTGTAATTTCTGAGTTAAAGTTCAAGTGAAAGTAAGATGTGATAATTTGTTACAAGATAATGAAAATCTTGTTCATGAAGACCAATATCAAGTTGAACAGGAAAGAAGAAAAGAAATAAAGAACGCCTTGCTTTCTGTGATCGAAGTGCGAGCTTTCCACGGGTGTTCTGTTGTCAGTATGAATGCATCAGAAAGTTGTGTGATTGTGTACTCTTATTTTATTGTTAATATGTAAGCCCGTGGACCTTTAAAAATGTCTTATTCATTCATTGCTAATACTAAATACTACATAATTGTAACACATTCATGGCATTAAAGTTATAAAGTGATAGACTTACTTCTTTACAACACTGGCACAGATGAATAGATGCAGTATGATCTAGCATTAAGTAATGAAAAAGATTGAAAGATAGTAAATTTAAGGCTAAATTTGTATTCTACTTTTGTATTAGTAATTTTCATGTTATTCCTTAAATTATAAGGGGGAATAAAATGCTGAATACAACTTATACTTAAAATATAATGCAAAGATATAACTCTTCATAAACTTCATAACCAGAAAACAAATGCACAGTATATAAAAAATGATTATTTTACTAATTATCACATATAAGCTATTAGAAATGTCAAGAAAATCCCTTTGACTGAGCTTTACTTCAACAACAGCAATGACTATCTATTTTGAATCATAATACACAAGTCATTGAAAAAGAATGCTGAGATTTCTACAAATGCATAAATTTGTAGATTAAAATCATTCAAGTGTCAAAAATTTTAGCAGGATGAAGATGTTTTACATATGCTTACGGAATGTCGGAATCCACACAGTGAAACTTTTGTTAATCTTATTTTGATTTAAAGTAAAACACTAAAAATCATGTCGTTACATTAAAACTCTCTTTAAGTTTCACAAACACATTTATAAAAGTAATTTTGGTACATGTTTCGTGAGGTACATTCCTCACATTGTCAACCAAAACTTAATTTATTAAGTTTTACATAACTTAATAAATTATGATATAGGACTCTTTAGTAGCTTGGTAAATTGCACAACAATATTCAGTCTTTGCCAAGTTCAATAACCATGTCTTGTGTTACTATCTTGATGGTATGAGGATCATTATCACAAATCATAACTCTTTTCATGTTCACAATGCTCTTAAAATGCTAACAGCAAAATAAAACCACAAACTAGAGTGAGAGCTGGGCCTGAAGCAGCCACCAATTCAACCATTTATATTTACATTTACCATTAATTTTTAATAGCCTTATTATCAGGTGCACTTTTCCAAGATGTGTTAAAAGAAATGAATGAAAAAAGTATATTTTAATGCACAGTATTGTATAAGCAGCAGAGCACTTTGTTGCCATATGGTTGGTAAATGTCATATTTTTTCAGGTTAATAAATAGGATACACCACTTCAGTACTAGCCAATATTTTTAGCTTACCTAGATATTAAGATGACGCTGATGGTAATGGTAATAATAATGATAGTAATAATGCACCTAGAAGCCATTGCCAACCACACATTCATGTGTAATGTTGAGAAAGAAAATCTACTTTAAACACACAAAATGAAATAGATCAGAAATAAGAAAATAAAGTGATGTTTAGGCATAGTCACTGACACTAGGGCTACAGACCACATACAGCTCTAATGTTCGCTTAGAATTAACAAATGGCATTTAAATCTATTACCAAAGAGAGAGAGAGAGAGAGAGAGAGAGAGAGAGAGAGAGAGATCACCTCTGGGGTCTAGTGGTAGTATTTTTGACAACCTGGGGGGTCTTGGGTTCAATTCCTGGTCATATCAAACTGTCTGGGTTAGGTATTTTTTGAGTTTTTCCTTTCTTTGAGTAGGTGATTGTCACATAGCTTTAAGATGCCAAGGACTCAAAGCTCATTTGCACCACCATTAAAGCATTTAATTTTTTCCATTCATAGCTACAGACATGCCTAAAAAAAAAAAAGATTCCAGTTCACAAGATACTGAATATTACCAAGTGCTAAGAGTCTGTTATGAATTTCAATGTTGTTATTCCCAAAACTGATCCTTCCGTACATCTTTAAATAAAAAACATGTTGATTATGTTAAGGCAGAGAGCTAGGATGACAAATGAAGTTTCTTGGAAACGTTTTCATCTCATTGCACACCTATTTGGAAAATAACTCTAATCTTGATATATTATAAAAATACATATCTTTCTTACAGTCTTCGAATTTTCCAATACCTTGTGCATAGAGAGTCAATTTTTTGGTCTTCAAGAAATCTATTTTTATAAGCTCATCAGCAAATGACCTCTTCAAAATGTTATAAATATAAATTATTCGTATGCTCTGAGAAATGACTATGTTTTCCTATTGTAAAATTGCCCACATTACTTGTCCCAGCTCTAGTTATATTCAATAAAATAAAGAAAAAGAGAAAAATCTTTTTTTCTTTTTTCGTTAATGTTAATTAAAGCATTGACAACAATGCATCACTTCTAATAAAATTACTATAATTGGAAGAAATAAAACTTTGCTCTATACAATTTTTAGTAGTCTTACTGTTTTTTGCTGCACAAATCCTCTGGCACACACACAAATACAGTTTTTCAGCAACTGATTTTGTTCTTATCTTCCTTCCTGTGTTTATTGTTTGTACTCACTGTGTTGAGTTCAAGCTGTCAATATTCTGTATATAAATTGTGTGAAGAATATTCACAACTATTAGGGCTAATAATATGGGATTAGCACTGGCATAAACAGAAAAGCAATCATTGCTTTCCATACAAAATATTTTTGTGTGCAATTTATATAGGGAACAATTTATAATGGGAACTTCCAGACAAAATTGTAAGTCAATTGGATAACACTTCATACAGTACATTTCTGCAGTAATGTTGATACTCTTTCAACTGTGGTGCCTACTGTAATGCTTTCTGATGCATGGTCCATTCTACTGATGTGATCATCATCTAGGATGATGATCTTTATATGCAGCTGCAATATACATCTTTTACTTTTCTTGTGGTTATAAAACTTTAGTATATATTTCTTTACATCTAGTGCTGGAAGCAATACAATATTTTCAATATTTATGGATTAATGAATCCTATGAATTGCAGCATTCTTTCCAAATGACTACTAAGAAAGTCCTTGAAAAACTACTTAAAATCATGTCAACACATTAAAATGCTCTTGACATTCCACTCTTTTTAAAAAAAACTGCGACATTTTTTTTACTGTTTCATGAGACCTTGCTCACATTGTCAACCATGAACGACTCTGTGACAATGTGAGCAAGGTCTCATGAAACATTTCCAGTTTTTTTAAAAATAGTTTTAAGATTGGAATTTTAAGAGTATTTTAATGTGTTGACATGATTTTAAATAGTTTTACCTTTAATCTACCTAAGATTTTAAGATCGTCTCACTGTGTTATTCTTACATTCATCATTAAGTAAGTCTTTCTTGCAATGAAATTTTCTATGGGAGACTGTCATAAATTTGACATAATCACTTTGTTTTTGCCTGTTATTTTTATGAAAGGAATTTTATTTAATTTCATTTTCTCACATTATGTAACAAAGTGAATTTTTCTTTCAACAAAAACACTCATAAGTTCTGTAAAGTCACCTCAAGTAACAAGTAATAATTCTCTTCATTTCCTCCAAATGCCTGCTTCTTTCTTCTTTTGTGCTACTTCATCATTCTTTAGGGTTTATTATTGCCAAGAACATATCAAACATTAACTAATGCAAAATTCTCTTAACATATCAATGCACATTTTCTTTAATTCCCTTTTGAAAAAATAATAACAATGTAATGCCAAATTTGGTCAAATTGTGAGATATTCAAGTTTTTTTTAAATAGTGATTAATGCCCATTTTAACTACTGATGCATCACAGGTGGTGGACACTGATGATACACGAGATTAAATGATAAATTAGGAAAGGATTTTTTTTATTAAAGGCAGGAATTGTTCCACGTCAGGATACTGCACCAGCATTTGTAATTTTATGAGGAGGTCCTGGAAAAAACCTGAATTAGGGAGCATGGTCCTGTGGGAATCAAACCCCAGAACTCCCACTTAAGAACCTATGTCTTGTGACCTCAGTCACCCGGCAATAGATATTCAAGATGCTCTTATCTACATTTATATAAAATGCTAAGTCGAACATATCATAAACATTCCTCTAAATGCAATATTTATTTCTAGTTTTTTCGCTGTACCATATGCATCTGGGCAGTATCCTTTTCAAAGATGTTTCATATTGCTCTTGAATTATGTGAATACTTGATACATATGTAACTTATTATTATTGTTGTTGTTGTACTCTCTCATATTAAACCCTATGGTCTGTTCCAACTTCAGGAAAAAAAAAATATTTATTTATTAATCATTTTCTGATAACTGTGCTTGCCCTACATAACAGCTTTGATGAAGGGATCAAATTTTAATTTAAGTTCTTTACTTATTATATTTTCAGCAATTTTTCTCAGCATAAATTAAACATCATTGCTTTAAAAAATTAAAATGTAAAATGGAACTTGCACAGTGAAGCCAATCATATAATTGATATTATTGTATGTATTGTATGATTTCACTTCAAGTAAGTGAAACATTAAGAGTGTGTAGTTCAACTAAATCATACAATAATATCAATCATTGCTTTAGTCCACAGTGAGTATTAAACTGCTGTTTGTCACTTTCTTTGGAGAAATTTCTCTTGGAGCTTTAATATCATCTTGCTGTTGCTAAGAAAGTAAGTTTTTACTCTCTGCTAATTTTTTTTATTTATCTTAATATTCTTTCCAAAACATATGTCCCTTCTCTTAGAAATAATATTCATAGCACTCACTTTTACCAGGCTGGATAAGTATTTGAATGAAGCAGCAGCATTAAAGGCTGGGTTTGCACTGAAAAGCTATTTAGATAACCTATTATCTCTATGCATTACAGCTCTCTATAGTGTGATTCCATACTTGGAGCAGAACATGGTAGTTCACTTGATAGATGCATCAACCCAGAAGGCTGAAGATTTGTGATTCAAATCCCAGCAGTGACCTGAATTTTTAAAGTCTGATTCTTCATTTCCAACTTAAATGTCCTACTCATGGCTGATGTGATAGAACAATTTCCATTTCCATCTGTACTATTAGAAGTTATCATAATATATTTATAGTTACATTTGCAAAGACAACATTGGAAAGATGTGAATGCCTTGAAAAAATACTTGTCTAGTCTGTGATATCCAGTAACTGATATTTGTATCATTGCATATTCACACCTTGTCTATAAAGCATATAAATATAATACCAAGACTTTAAACAACAATTGTGTAGACTCAAATAAAATCTTAGTGTGTGAGTATTTGGAAAAAAAAGTTAAAAAGGGCACGACATCGACAGTATGAATGCATTGATAAATGCATAGTAAGATTGTGAAATATGCTCCCAAATCTCAAAAGCTAGTAAAAAAGCAAGACAGTTTGATAAATAATATCATTCTATACAACTCTATCAGATTTAAAATTTACCAACATGAGGCCATGGTCACTAAGACAAGGAACCATGAGCGGGAACTTTGGGGTATGATTCTTTCCAGGACCATTTTCCAGGTTTCCTTCCTTAAAATAAATCCTTTCTCAATTTATCATTTTAATTCATGTATCATCAATGTTCACCATTTATGATGCCTCAGCAGTAAAAATGGGCTTTAAACACTATTAAAAAAACTGTGCATCTTTTTAAGGAAAATATACATTATTGGCAATGCAAACAGTATGTACAGATATTTACTTGCTTACCCTTCAAACCACCATTGTTAAAAAGACTTTCCAGCACCACAGTGTCATTTTGAAAATTCCAACACACCATAAAGATAAGAAAATTCAGCCAGCAGTATACTGGCTCTGGCAAATTTAAGTAATAATTGTAATATTGTATTATCTTTTCCTCTTCCGGTTAATTGTAGTCACAGTGTAAGAGTGAAATTAATTAGCGTAAGAATATTGCTGCCAAGCAATGGCATTTCCATAAACTAAGAGAAATATAATTACTTCTGTAAAAATGCCCAAAAGCATTAAATCATAATTTTATTTAAAATATAAATAATAAATATTTCAATTTTATTTTGAACTGGTGGTGGTGTCAATGCATAAGATAGCAGTAGTCCATTTGAATGTGCACATCAAGAAATTAGCAGACTACTTTATTTAATGAAATTAATTTAATTAAAGTGAAGCAATACGAGTGTTCAGTATGACATATATCAGATGATTTTATTCATAGACTACATTATGTTAAACGATGATGAAAATGGAAATGGGGATGAGGTAAAGGTAAAACAATTGGCAAGGGAAACCAGAGACCCCAGAGAAAAAATTTGTCTAGGCCTTCTGCATTTGCCACAAATTACTTACAACTGCTGGGATGAGCTTGGGTAATTTTGGTGGGAGTTCAGTAGTATAATCACTCAAGCTGGTGCCACCTCATTTTGAACTTATATGACATATCTATAATCTATATTCATAGCCAAGTTTAATGACCATTCTCTCCTCTCTTTATTTATTTATTTTGCACATAATGTTAGCATATGTAATTATATTAATGCAAAAAGTAAAGAGAATTATTTTTGGCTGGCATCCACCCTGAATTGAAGGTGGGCAGACCCATGTTTATGCCAGTCACCAGTTCAACCGCTACACCTGTTTCCTTCATATTTATACTTTCCAATTTTCATCAACTATAATATATATAACATATTAATTTTATTCCACAATGACACTAACTGCATTATAGAAAATATTTTAACTGGTGTCCATTTGCAGTAAATATTTTTGAAATCCTTACATTCACTTGCAACAGATATGCTTCTGTATTTCTTTCACTCTGTCCTGATATTTTTCTTTTAAGTTCTTCTACTGTTGTGTTTCTCAAAGTGCAGTTCCCTTGCAAGGGATTTGCCAAAATGTTCCTATAATGACAGATTTTGAGTTTTTTAATATAGTGATATTATTATTATTATTATTATTATTATTATTATTATTATTTCCACCTAGACCCTGGGTTAGCTTATTTGGAATGAGGAATGTTTTAAACATTCAGTGACAAGGAGTAAATTCCTTGGTCTATTATAAAAGAAAGCTTTGATTATGGATATGGAGATGCATGCCAGGCAACAGAACAGGGAAAAACATGCAGGTACAAAGACTGCATGGAATTCCATCAATACTTAATATTTCAATAATATCATAAAGTAATTTTTGGTGTATGGCTTAGATTAAAATGTGTGAAATATGAAAAATGTGATTTTAAAGATAGAGAAACATGCTATTACATTAACTTATACATTTAATTTTGAGTTTTTGCTTAAAAAAAAAGAAAAGTAAAATTATTTGAACTTATGCAATTTCAATATTTTAAGCATTGTTGCATCATTTTGGAGGGGAATATTAAAATAGGCCTATTTACCATAGCTTAAGAATCATTTCAAGTTTTATATTAATATAGGGTTTGCTCAGTTCAAATCTTTATAAAGGGGATTCATGAGTTGAAAATGTTTAAAAACCACTACCCTACTGAATGAGGGTTCAGTAGATTTTTTTTCCCCAAATACTAATGGCAAAACTTCAATGCAGTAAATTAATTTTAATTAATACTTTATAATAACACATTGATCTGAATTATACTGATCTCTTAACATCAAACTGGTTATAATAACACAGACACAAACAATCCTTGCTCTTGTTCTAGTAAACAGAGATTGATTGTCCACTTGCAGCCATCAGTGGATTTGGATATGCTGTGCTCAGTTGCAGACAAAGGCCAAAACTTGCATTATTATTGCCTTAGGTTTATTGTTTAATTTGTTATAAATGGATTGCAGATATCAATTATTTATTGTTTTCAAAATTGCAGAACATTGCAAATTATTTTTTTCTCTGTTTTAGCAATTTTTATAGCAATACTAACACTCAAAATTCCTCACTATTAATATGTTGTGGTGAGTCAAATTAAAGACTCTCGCAGGTTCACTTACTATTTCTAACATGTTTTATGGACATTTGTTCACGTCATCAGATATTTGTCAATTCCTGGAAGGATTGGTGTAATTGGAGGACATACTATTATACCCTGGAGGTGATCTTATGAACTGGAAAATGGTATTTTTTTCTCCTGGGATCTTGAAGTTCATTAACCAATTTTTATATTTTTGATGTAAACTTTTCCCCACATGTTTAGTTCTGTATATCCTTCTGTCTTTAGCAAATGCACTTTCTCTTCAATTTTACTGTTTGTTATTCATAAACAAGCTGCCACAATGGAAAACTAATAAAATAATCCACTTTGGCAGCTCACTTTGAACAACAAATCATGAAATAAAAGAGAAAATGCATTTGCTAAAGGCAATGGAAGGATACGCAGAACTGTGTGGGAAGAAATTTACATTCAAAAATATAAAAACCAATTAATGAAGATTCCAGGAGGATAAAAAACCATTTTCCAGTTCATAAGACCTCCAGAGTATAATATGTCTTCCAAGTACACCAATCTTCCAGCAGTCAATAAAATAGCTAATGAAGGAAACAAGGGTGTTTAGTTAGACTCACTACAGCATATTAATAATTATGCATTTTGCTTCATTGTGACAGTAAATACATTATATATTAAGGACTCATACTTCTACTTGCATCTTCCAGGCAATATGTATATACTTCTTATAATAGCATACTTATACAATATAATTTCAAAATGTCATTCATGTTTGAAACCAGTCAAGTACAAAAGATCATTGGTAGTTTTGCCATGAACTTGTAGCAAACATTTTCATTACATCTTCCTTAAATTCCAGTACTCACCAGTTCATTACTGTAAGCTGCTGAAGGCTTCTTTAATTTTAATGACTTTTTAAAATAGTTTTTACATTCTATAAACTGGGGCTAGTTAATATAAAAATATAAATGTTATCTATTTATTTAATTAAAAATTTTATTGCAGGTTCTAGTGTTCATGCTAGTTAAGCCAATTAATAATAATAATAATAATAATAATAATAATAATAATAATAATAATAATAATAATAATAACAACAATAATAACCCAATTAATTTCAGACAGTGATTTTAAAGTTTTCTTTTTATTAAGAGAAGAGATGCCAATTTCTCTCATCCTATATTTTCATTTTCTAATACTAATTTCTGTCTAATTAATATAATATTTCAAGCATCTTTAATAAACCACATGATTAATTTCTCTTAATATTCTATCTCTGAAAAATTGCAGAAAAGTATTTACTAATAATGACAAGAGTATAAGGAGGGGGAAAAAAGAATAAATCCAAATTTAACTTTAACAGCTAACCTTGTGACTCTAAGTAATTATTGATAGTAGCCATCTGCCAGTTAATTAGGCAACAGATGATTAAAAAGATAATGCATATATCTTTTATTTAAGTTTTTTAAATTATAAGATCTCCCTTCTTTTGAGAAAAATATGATCCCACTGAGATACAAATCTGGTATGCCCATACTTCACCTGGAGTTCATGAGCATTTTCCCATCATACATTTCAATAATATTAATAGAGAGTCTGTTTAATTACTCAGGGGCCAGGATAAATTTGTATCTTTGATGTATAAAATTACAATTTCCATTTTATTTTAAAATTCTGTTTGGAATGTTATGATAATCAATCAAATGTAAAGAGGAATAAGTTGAAACCAAAGAGAAACAAAAGAGGTGTGTTAGCATTTTTGCCTACTTAGAGTGCAAATGTCCCTTGTGGATGTGTGGATATGTTTGTGTATGTGTATGCATCCAGTTAAATCTTTGTGTGTTTCATGTTGATTTTAACAAAAATAAGACCTATGTTACATAAATTATTATTCTAATAATTATTTTTCATTATCCTTCTTCTGCCTGAGAAAACTCTGGGTACAAATCCTGGCATAGACATTGAATGGGATCAAATTTTTAAGATGGGTTATGCTACTCAATTGAAGTTTTTTTTTTTGTACCTCTTGTTTAGGTGGTCGGTCCTGGTGGTGTAGTGGTAACCACACTTGCCTCCTAAACCCAAAATTGCAGGTTCAAACCCGGCCAGGATCGATGGATTATTTTGGGTGTTAAAATCCTTCCTTCAGAAGGGAAGTAAAGCCATGGGTCCTGTGTCGTACATTTATGACACGATAAAGAACCTCAAGCCTGAAAGAAAAGGCCTCTGTGCAAAATTTGTTGGTCATGTCATGCCCAGAATTGAATGGGACACTGATGACCTGAGATGTTAAAGAGCGTCCTTAAATAAAAAAATGAATGAAATTGTTCAGGTGCTATTTACTGTGCACTTAGTGCCAGATTCATGAAGGAGGCCAATAGTTTATAAATGTTAAAGTTTCTTAAAATTGAAAATTGAACATCCTTTTATCAGTGCTGTAGTTAGAAAAAAAATTAGAAGATACTGTTAAAATTGCTTACCATTGTGCCAAAGGACCATTCAGATGGACTACACTATTTTTGTGATGTTTCTTCTTCAGCATTGAGTCTTCTGGACAGATTTTCTTCCAGATTGCTGCCAATTTCTTGTAACGCAAAGGGTTAAATGCTGACCCTGGTGGTTCAACATTTTTAAGAACAAAAATCTAGCAATTCTTTCTATCATAAGATTTTTTCTTTCCTTAGTGCAGAAATAGAAACTGGAACAGAATCCATAGTTTGCATCAAACTACAAAGTGCTTTCATGTTAATGTCATCATATTCCCTGAAGGCTAGAATGAACTCTTGTCATAAAGATAGAAATGTTCACATAAGTTGAAGGTGCTTGCATCAGCACAATTATCTCTATTTCAGAAGGCCAGACTTTGTATTTCTGACAGCCAGATCATTCAATGGCCTATCTTCCATTTCTACCACTGCCAATTAGACAACAAGTAGAAAAATTTTGAAATTACAGTAGTATAATTCTTGAGATGCCATATTGTAAGCGCAGTGTGAACTTGCCAATTTGAGGGCAAGAATAAAATTACAATAACTCGAGGTGCCTGCAAATAATTTTCAAGAAAAACTAATTATAACAAGCACTTCAACAAAGAGAATAAAATGCAATTTTAAATCCAAACAGCTATAGAAACTTCAGTTTTATAAAAACAAAAGGAATATTTTCAATTCTATTAATATTTTGCCATTATGCTAATAACAGGTTTTTATTTATGTATATGTGGTATACCAACCCGTACCAGTCCATTTCAGCACTGTGTTTCATTAATGCATCATCTATTTCTACCAGGTCAACATTATTATGCTCAAATCTTCCATAAGGAAATGTCAATCTAAAATAACTTATATCACAAAAAGCAAGAAGACTGCCTCTGTGGTGCATTGGTAGCATTTGTGACTAGTAATCCAGAAGTCATGGGTTTGAATCCCGGTCAAGTAAAGTTTTATCAGTAAGGGTGTTTTTTTCCCCTCCCCCTGAGGTGAAGATGCCAAGGACTTTGAGCTCATTTGTGCAATTAATTTCATTTATCCCTACAGACACCAATAGTATTCAGTTCACAATCTATAGACATTGTGAGAAGACAAATACAGTCAAGGCAACAACTAACAAAAAATATGAATAAAAAATAAATAAAAAAAATCATGTAAGTGAAAACCAGGACTAACAGAAAAAGTTTCAAATAGGATGTAGTCTCTGACCATTGTCACTTTTAACTGAATCGTGAAAACTTTGATTTTGTGCAAGTTTGTGAATTTGAGCATCTCTAAAAAACATAAAAAATGAAGTTAATTATAGATAGTTATAGTATCAACTTTTGAACTATGAGCTACTTCTTATGTTACCAAATGCCAGAAACCTTTGAATTCATTCATACTTTGAGGAGTCAATACGGATATAAATGATAAATAAACACTCATTATAAAATAGTATAATTTATTCTAGGATTATAAATGTGCTCTTTCTTTCATTATTCAAATGACATTCAGTGGAGTGAGACTCAAGGCCAACATAGTTCATAAGTTCTCTTTTACCCCTACTGGCCTTGGGTGATCAATCACTCATCAGATATTTGGATGATCCGCTATTAAAACTCAATGGACAGAGTGAAGGTAAGTTATTTTTGGTTGTTAATGGCAGAAATGCAGACTTTATCTCATGCAAATTCTATTTCCAGAGAATAAGAGAGATAACAAAAACTTTCCAAAAAGAAGTTTTGAAGCAATGATGGTCTCCAGTATACTGCAGGAAAAAGATTTAGATTATTAGCAAAAGATATTTTTCATATGTTCAATCCCATCAGTATAACAAAGAGTAATCAAGGGATTGAACCATCAATATTGCACCAGCTTCATAACTCTGGTCTCTGCTGTTTGTAATCCTTCCCCCTTCTCTCTCTCTCTAAATATGAAAATGCTTGATGAACTTCCTACTGTAAATATTTGGTTCCCTTTTTGGTTTTAGACCTTCAGTTGAATTTTGAAGTTCAAACAACAAATACAAGTGGCCCAAGTTGTTAAGACATGGACTGGTGAATAAAGTCTGGAGTTTGATTTCTACCAGAACCATTGTCCTTCTTGACAGAGGTTTTCTAGTTTTCATAAATGATAAGTGCTGGGGAGGTACCTAAACTTAGGTCTGTAATGCTCCTTCCTTTAAAAAAAAAACTCTCCCATTTACTCATTTCATCTCATGTATCAGTGTCCGCCGTCTACAACACCTCAGCAGTGAAAATGGGCATTAAACACTTAAAGAACTGTTTAAAGGGCATACGTGCTAAAAAGTATATTACTTATAGTTCCTTCTAATACTCCTGCAGGAATTATTAAGGCCAGAGGATTCTGTTTATAGCCATGTAGAACTTACATGATTACATTTTGGATAAATCAAATGGTAGTGATGAGATATCCATCTTTAAATTGGAGTTCCAGTTAGTTGTTTAACCAGAAAGAAGCAGAAGAGGCAAGTTACTGCTAAGTTATAGACATATTCAAATCATTAAACTTTTCTAAATTTTAATTGAATTATAATTACATTGACAAATCAAGTTTTCATGTGTTTCTACTTATCTTCACTAACATTTCTGTCTCATTTTTAATATGTATATATTTTCAAAAATTATTTGCAGATTTTTTTCATTAAATGCATATACAGAGGGTGCCAAAAATGTATACACTTCAAGCAAAGAAAAAACTGTGTTAACATAACAAAACTGAATTCACATAAACAGAAAATGATGAGCACTAATTATCTTAGACATTTACAGTTACAACAGTTGCTCAAAATGCCCACCATTGGCGTCGATACACTTCCCAGTACGTTGAACTACTGATTGAATAATGTTTGCGAAAGTGTCCTCAGGGTTTGCAGCATATGCCGTTTTAATTTCTTCCCAAAGTGCTGCCAATGTAACTGGTTTTCTACCGTATACGGTACCAGAGTCTCAAATTTGTCTCGAATGTGTGCAATTGTTGCTCTCATAGGTGTTTCTGTTCTGTACACATGTCTCCATTGCCTTTCAACTTCAACAGCATTCTCGGTTTTCCAATACTACTTCAAAATTGCTTTCTGCTGTTCAAATAATAATCTTGGCTCCATTTTGTTGTAGCAATGCTAGCATAACATAATGTTACATCTGTTTACATAACATCATACAATAATCTTGAATTCATTTGTTTATTGTTGATTTACCTGTCATTGTGCAAATGATATTGAGTATATATGTAGCAATGCTATCATAATGCATGTCACATCTGTTTACAGAACATCACCTACACATTACTGTTGTTTTTCGGTCCAACTTTGAAATATATTAAATAGATATCTACTGTGAAAGTGTGTATACATTTTTTGGCACCCATGGTATTACTTAGTTTTACATTACAGAGTACTAAAATTAAAATAACCAAAGTGCTTACTGTCTTGGAAAAGAGATATCTAGCACATAATCTTTCGTTCCTTATCAAATTCTTCAGTCTTTTTACAAGTTTGGGACATTTTTGCTTGCAGAAAACAATGGCTACTGCAAATGATTTATTTCTTTGATCAACTGTTGTTTGGAGTTACACTCTCATTCAACATGTCTTTCACGAAGCTCCAGAAGTTTTAAATTGAGTTTACAGTTCCCAGGACTAATATCCTTATCCTTTAGTAAATTTTTACCCATTGGCTCTATGTGAATATATTCCATTATTCTTTAAGATGACTATTCAAGAGGCAACCTAAAAAAAATTCTGATCTTGAACAGCTTATATACCCTGATTTTATTAAGTTAGGCCGGAAGACAGAGCATTATTCCCTAAATGATGATTGAAATTGGAATGCCCAGTTTTTAAAAATATTCTTTGGGTTTAAAATAATATACGCTTGGAGTTAAGTGGGATTGTCAATACGTAATTGTTGACCTGTCTACACTGGTTCTTGCAGTAACAATTGACCAAGGTTTTTTTTTTTTTTGAGTAGTGTTTAACGCCCGTTTTTACTACTGAGGCATCACAGGCGGTGGACACTGATGAAACATGAGATGAAATGATAAATTGGGAAAGGATTTTTTTTTTTTTAAGGAAGGAAGCGTTCCAGGCCTAAGTTTAGGTACCTCCCCGGCATTTGCCAGTTATGAAGACTGAGGAAAACCTGGAAAAAACCCCAGTCAGGGAGGACGGTCCTGGCGGGATTCGAACCGCAGACCTCCCGCTCATGAGTCCGTGCCTTAACGACCTCGGCCACCCGTGGCGGTATTGACCAAGGTGTGTTGCAAATTGAACTGAGATTATGATTAATTAAATATGGTGGTCATTTGTAACAGTTACATTACTATAGTTTAAATAAGGAAAACTAAGTTTCTGGAGCTAAGTGCTCCCATCCTCAGTTCCAAATCAACTGCTGGCTTTGTTCTTCATGGTGGTTTGGTTTGTTTCTGGTGACAGTTGGATGAACTTCTGTATTAAGATGTCACTTGGTGGGATTTCAAATTTGAAAACGTTACCTTTGTTCTTCCAGATATAAATGTTTTCCCAGACTACAAATTACAGGAAAAACAGAACTTGCAGTCTGGGAAAACATTTATATCTGGAAGAACAAAAGTAAGGTTTTCAACTATGAAATCCCACCAAGTGACATCTTAATACAGAAGTGCATCCAACCGCCACCAGAGACAAACCAAACCACTACAAAGAACAAGGCCAGAAGTCAATCTGGAACTGAGGATGGGAGCGATTAGCTCCAGAAACTTATTAAAATTTTTTAAAAATTGTAAAAACTTTAAAAAAAAAAAAAATTTCATATGGCTAACACAGTGAAGCTCACATGAATTAAATCTTAGTCTAACACTCTTCATGCTTCACTAATCTAAAAATATTCCATACTGGTTTCAAAGATGGAGATAACGCATCTTTGAAACTGGTACCAAATATTTTTAGGTTAGTGAAGCATGAAGAGTGTTAGATGACAGATTTAATTCCAGAAACTTACTTTTCCTTTTTTAAACTATTAGTGATGTACGTGTTACAAATTTGACTTAATTATTCAAAAATTGAGATTATGATGTTAATTTAGTACTGTTTGGAAATAATAAGTGAAATGAGTTCAGCTAAGAAATTGTTTAAGGACTGTTCGTGAGGAATGGCAAAAGGGAGGGAGGGATCTATATGCTAATATTCATGCCCAAATCATTTATTGTGGAATATTATAAAATAATAGCAGCAGAATTAGCATTAATGTCCAAGGAGGGAAGCAGTAAATGTTTGGAGCATGAATTTTAGGGCATATTTTTTCAGTAATCATTCTCCATGAAAAGCCATTAAACATCTCTTGGCTGAACTTATTTCAATAATTATTCCCACAGTACTAATTAATATCAGTTTCTCAGTTCCACTTGCAACATAAGAATAAATTCCAATTGACTTAAAAGTCAATTTTTAATTATATTTGTAGGAGTTAATTTAACCTTCTTTCCCCAACACTTCGGACAATCATGATCAATATTTTTCCTAAGGTTTATCACATGATAGTATTTCCACCACTACTACATATCTCCCCTTTATCTGATATTTCATTAAAAGAAATGCAATTTTTTGTTATTACCTACATAATTTTGATATATTTATATATTTTATTGGCATATATATATATATATAAATATATATTTTATTGGCAAATAGTAGTTTCACATTGTTGATTTACAAGAAACTTTTCTGCTCAAGTATTTTTTAATAAGTGTTTTAAAATTATGGTACATTTGTTCTTGCCTTCATTCAACATAAATTTGTTAAAAATTCATATTGGTTATGACCAATATGTACCTATAATTGTTTCAAGCCCTCATTGTGTTCTTTTTTTACTTTATCTATTGATTCTTAATTTTTTTTCATATATTTTGCAAAAAATGTTTTGTTAATACTAAAACATTCACTGCCAATTCCTTTATGAATACACATAATTCTGCACTACTGTAACACAGCATGTTTGGTTTAACTATTGTGTCAACAATGAATAAATTTTAAACTTTGACTATTCCATACACATCCTGCAAACAACATATTTACATAGGTGCAAATCCACTTTCCACCTATTTGAACCCATTGCAACTTTTAACATGAACTGTGTGTGTTGAAGGACAGAAGGCTGCATCCCTGCCCTTTCATACTCTAGTACATCAGTAACTTGACTGCATGCTTATATGGCAAACCACCAGAGTCTATTAATCATAATACCAAACCTTTAAATGTTAGAAGAACAGGAAAAAAAAACCAATGTGTAGGAAGGAGTTAGAAAAAAATGTACAGTTATTGCTTAACATTAGGTCTCTATTTCACTTATAACATTAAAGAAATATTACATGAAATCTAAAAAATAATCAGTCCTCAAAATGGAAAAATTTAGAAACTTAAATGTCCTAAAACATACACTTTGAATAACTGATACATGTGAGGAAAACTTCCTAACCCAATCCAATGCACAAGGACTGTCTAGGGACAAACAAGTTAATAATACCAAACAATTAACAAACACCTCAGAGCAGCTTTTACAAATACACCACACATATACTAAGACAATGAATTTCACCATCATTGAGAATACATCTAATCTTCCTTGTAGATACATGTTTCTTATAATCATAATAAACTGGGAAAAAAGGAGGGGCAAGTGATTTAAAGCAATTCAATTTCCATTTATTAAAGCACATTCTGTTTGGAGATCATCAGTGCATAATTTGGAGTTCTGGAATAATATGCTACTTGATTACTCTACTAGATTTTTCACTGTTTGTTGTTGAGGAAGGGGTGGGGAGCAGATGCATAAAACCATAAATTTAGTTGGTTTAACAAAATAATGACACTCCCATACAAAATATGAAGCTTGAGTTTCTGCACTTATTGGATACATGGAATGCTAGTACTCATATCATGCTCACTAAACACCTAAAAACATAACAGTCAATATTTTGTTAACTTGAAGTCTATGAAATGTCCCACATATATGTGAAAAAGCTATAACACTAGATTAGATTATATGTTTTCTGGATTGATAAATATGTGTTCTAACTGAAGCAAACATCCACAATAACTAACAGGCTGAGCAATATTACATATTGCTTAAATGTAAATTAGTAGAGCTTCCAAAGTGAAGAATATGTAAATTAAATGTTTTAGCTGCTGAGACAATAATACACCCTTATTTCTCTATTTAAAGTTTACTGGCAAAAACGTTTCATGGATGCTTGTACATATCCCTACTAGCAGCCAAAGATGTGGACATGGGTCCATTAAAACTTTGCAAAATAAACTTTGGTAAATGTAGAAATAAAGTGTCTAAAGACTCACCAGCTAAAACATATAATATTGAATATGAATATGTCAAATATAGCAGAGCATTAATATTAATGAATGTGTCTATTTCTGGATAGGGAAACCGAACATTCCTACATTTCCTGAACATGCCCTTCATTTTTGCTGATTCAGAGATATGGTAAGATGTCCTAAGAGTTATGTAACACATTTAAACAATCTATTTATTCAGCTTTTTATATTAAAATTTGCTTTCCAGACTTAATGCAAATGTAGAACAAATATTTTTTATGCCTAATCAGTTAAAAGGAATAACTTCAAACATTAAATATAATACGACTGTGCTATGGATTAACTACAATATCTAGCAATGTGGATGTAAAGACCTGTACATAATATGTATTGAACAGGACTTATTTATCTAAAAAAATTTCAAAATTGATCAAACATTTTTTGCTTGTATAACAATGAAAATCTCTAGCACTTGCTGTGAGCTACCAAGTTATTAATGTTATATGTATGCTTAATATGCTCTGCTCATGAATTTTAGCAAATATATCTGATACAAACAGGAAAATGTGGCTCATCTCAAACAAAACAGCCTTCAATGCTTAACAACTATGTATATTTCATTACCTATTTCTGTACTTCAAATCCTCTCTTTATATAAGAATAACTGCACATTTGTTTATTACAAGAACAGAACATTTCCCTATTATGCGTCCAATAAGCTTGCAAAGTAATTCCTTTTACATACAGACATATTAGTTACATTAAGCATGTACATAGTACATGACCATTTACAGATCAATTAAAGTCAATTACTATTTCAAGGTAGATATTAGATGTAACCTCAATAATAATAATCACCACATCTTTAGTCAAAGAACGGTGCATGCAAATAATACAGATTACATCTTATTACTTTCCACCATATACTGAATTTAAGTATCTTGAGCAGAAAATAGGAAATTGTATTTATTAAGCCAGTTTATTCACTTTAAAATGTAAATAAAGTATTAATAGTTTTAGAAGACCCATTGGTCAAAGTAAAATTAGATAAAGAAATGTGGCAAAAGCGCACACACCCACACAGAGTGTTAATGAACTAAACCTAAATAATTTCAGAGAGTGCAGAGGTGTCTTAGACAGGTAATTTGAGGTAGTTAACACATAGCCTACCTATTTAAATTTTTAAACTATGCTATAAGTTTTTAAAGTGCCAGTATGTCACTGGCTAATGAAGATGTCACTCAAAAGCATAACACATGGTAACAAAGGAAGGTTTCAGAACCTATTACTATGGTGCAATAGTTATAACATTATAACATCGAGTAAGAGGTAGTCATTTGTTTTCAGGTTCGAAATTTGTTCATCACAGTTTTTAGCCTACATTTTTAAGTTGACGTTTCAATTTACACACTTACATCTTAACTTATCAATTCATATAATTACAACCCTTATAGTTGTTACTGTACTTACTTGTACTTGTAATCAGAATTGTGTCCTGAGTATGTGTTTGGTAAATTTAAGTATTAGGCATCATGTGTTAGTAGTAAGCAAGCAAGCTCATTCATATGCTTGAGAAAGAGAATAAAACGTGAAAACATTAAGTTAATTTCATTCATAATTCTTTAGTATGCATATTGTAGCACTACATTGAAGAAGAAGAAGAAGAAGAAGAAGAAGAAGAAGAAGAAGAAGAAGAAGAAGAAGAAGAAGAAGAAGAAGAAGAAGAAGAAGAAGAAGAAGAAGAAGAAGAAGAGCAGGAGGAGGAGGAGGTATGGCAGGAATTCAACCTGCTGCCTGCTGAAATCTTGCTTTTGCACTGTGCATTATGCAGTTAAAGAGCTCCCTCTAGATTAGGTTATACTTACATTTATTTAGTCAGTATTGGTTACTAAATGCAAGATGGTAGTTAATAATGTTCAGTGTTGCACTATCAGATGATTAGTTTGAGGTTGGAGGAATTTTTATGGCACTAAATCTTTAAAAGAACGATAACAGCTGCAGAAAATTGATATTTCTATGCTTGCAAAGCAGTTTTAAAGACATTCTAAACCAATTTTTCACCCAGCTTGGCTTTATCACTGACTTATCAGCATCTGAGGCCAAAATGTTTCAACACCATAAAAATGTGAAATATTTAGTTGTGGACCATATATTGCTTATCCCAAATTGCTTGTATACGACATCTCTACACTATCTGAAATATATCAGTGTAGTTCATTAACACCCTGTATATGGAAGAAAAAGCAAGACCCTAAATCTTATTTAATAAAATAAGCTTATTACAGACTGTAAGCAGAGCAATATTCAATTCATTTAGTAGATTAAGTAAGTGCCATAAGCTGTTATATTGCCATAAAAGTGTCATGCTGAAAGTTAATCTTAAATCTTTTATCATTTATGTTAAATGTTCTGCTTTGAAATTTCATTTTATTTTTCTGCTCAAGATACTTAAAATAGTAGTGCTTTAACACTGTACAACAAATACATTCTTAGTGCTGCCAGGCACATTAATTTCCAGCACACTTAAATAAAATAATAAATATGAGAGACAAGAAAATAATGATCCCCTTAAACTCTGGGCCTCTCAACCAGTTGAGAGATTCAGAGGTGTGAGGTTATATGGAGTGATTGTGCTCTGAACATGGTGGAGGAGAATCATATGAGGTTGAAAATTACATGGAATAAATTATACATGTAATAACAACTAGAACTCATTCCAGCTTACTGGCAAGAGCACAGAATAAATAAGTGCATATGTTAACAAGCTTGTTAATTGCAATGATTAGATTGGAGAGAGATCCTTTTAATTTACTGTATTAATTTAAGAAGGAGCAGTCAGTAATTTTATTTATAAAATAAAGAAAGAATAAATATGTCAAAAATTTTGATACCAATGTAAATATTATGTAAAACCTTGCTTGAATTCTCAAAAAACTGCAAAATTAGCAGGATCCAACTATTATTTATCTAAGACAATTTATTGCATCAGTAAAAGTGACCTGAACCATTGATGAATATGGATGTTCAGCAATCACAGTATAATAAGTGTTTGTGTAACAAGAAATTTTATTGTATATGTTCACCTACTATTAATAGTTATACTAATTGGCATATAGTGTTGATAAATCTAAGGGTATTCAGCCTCCCAATCAAACATGTAAAAAATTATTTTAATCATTGCAACAATAATCTATTTGTTACATTAATGCTTTCAGTTGTTAACACTAACTCCACTTACTTATTTAAAACTTTGGACTAGTTTCGGGAGAGGTTCCTCCCATCATCGGCTGCTGTTGACTGAGTGCCGTTGTTCGAAACGGGGGATGGACGCCCGTTCGCCCCTGTGGTGGTATCTCGTGGCTCTAATAGAAACTTGCTGAGTTCATCCAGCGGCGGAAAATCAAAATTCATTAAGTTGTTCTTATTTTTTAAAATGAAAATTCTCTCCCATGTGGATAGTTCTATTGGTTTGCGAAGTTGTTTCAATAATTTAATTTCTGGTTTTATTTCATGATTTTTGTTCCAAAAATGAGCTGCTATTGCTGATTTGTCTATCTGTTTCAATCTAATGTTCCTAAAATGTTCTTTTCTTCGAATTTCTAAATTTCTTTTTGTTTTCCCAATGTAGCTCTGTTCACAATCTGCACATTTAATCTCATATATTCCTGATTTTTGTTCTGTGGGAATGGTATCTTTCATTGTGCAGTCTACTAAATTTTTTATATTGTATTTGTTCTTTGGGGCTAACATAATTCCATGCTCTTTGAATATCTTCTTAAATTTGTTGTGGTAAGTTGGGTGGTATGTGAAACTTTTGAATTTATATCTGTCTTGGGTGTTTTTAAGTGTGGAGACTTCCTTAATCGATTTTTGTCTTTTAGCTTTTTTGATGATTTTTGTTATTGAGTCTGTGTTGAAACCATTAGTTATAGCCGTCTTCATTATATGTTGGTGTTCCATTTTGTACTCGGTTTCAGTCAATGGGATGTTGATTAGTCTGTGTGCTAAACTGTGAAACACTGCATATTTATGTGGGGTGGGGTTATAGCTGTCATTTTTAATGTAATTTTCTGTGTGTGTTTGTTTCCTGTGAATTCCAAAGTTAAAACTGTTTGCATTTCTTATTATTTTTAAATCAAGGAATGGGAGACAACCATTTCTCTCTTCTTCTATGGTAAACTGTACAGATTTGTGTTGTAAGTTGAGGAGTTTCAATGCATCTGTAGAATAGCAGCAATAGCAGCTCATTTTTGGAACAAAAATCATGAAATAAAACCAGAAATTAAATTATTGAAACAACTTCGCAAACCAATAGAACTATCCACATGGGAGAGAATTTTCATTTTAAAAAATAAGAACAACTTAATGAATTTTGATTTTCCGCCGCTGGATGAACTCAGCAAGTTTCTATTAGAGCCACGAGATACCACCACAGGGGCGAACGGGCGTCCATCCCCCGTTTCGAACAACGGCACTCAGTCAACAGCAGCCGATGATGGGAGGAACCTCTCCCGAAACTAGTCCAAAGTTTTAAATAAGTAAGTGGAGTTAGTGTTAACAACTGAAAGCATTAATGTAACATATATTACCACTCCATTGTCTACAGCTTCGTAAGTACAATTTTTACTTAATAATCTATTTGTTTCAATTTAGGAAACTTGTATCAGTACAATTTTCTAATTTCTTTAAATCTATTTTAGATAACAATTCTTGCCAAAAATAGTTCATTTTATCTGTATTACAATTACTGTGTAAGCAATTTGAATTTGAAGTATTTTTGAGGCCATAATATTGAATAACTAAATAAAATTAATGCTTTTAAATGAAACCACAATAAAGATCAATGAAGAATAGAGTCCATCATATCTTCCACCCTATCTCAGCCTTTAATTTCTGATTATGTCTGCTGCTTTTACACAAGATGCAGATTCATTGCCAATGTACTTCATTACAAGATGACTTATATTTATATTTTACATTTACTTCTCATGCAGATCACATTCTTAGTTAATTTATGGTGAGTCTTTCTCTGTTATACTTGTGAAAAATTTCAAGCAAGGTTTCAGAAACAAATTGTTCACACTCCTCTTGTTACTTAAGTACTGATGGTGCTCAAATTGAAAGTTTCCATTATATTTGAAATCTCAAATTTCTTTTTGGAAACTTAATAGATATATCATTTATTTGGTCCACACAAAATTACTTAATGTTCATAACTGATACTTTACATATGAGTCAAATAATTACATAAATTAAGTATGGGTTAAATGTTTGTTTACATAACTACAAATGATTTGTAATAATAGTTACAGATTTTCCTGAATAAATGTTGTAATTTTAGAACCATTACAAAAATTAACAAATTCAATAATGATTACTTAGCCAAATGAACCACATATAATATATCATAGAATTTCTCCTGCTTTGAAAGAAAAAAAATATTAATGCAAAATTCCAATGAAAAAAATTGTCATAATTTCTTGTCCACTCTCAAACTGAAGATGCTCAGAAAATAAATTCTACTGTTAAAGAGGCTTAGAGGAGCAACAATAGTAAATGAAAATTTAAATAAGGTAATAACACTATTATAATGAAATTACCATTTGTGAGTGTGCTATTAAGTTTAGTGTATTTGAACTCAAGGTGGTTAAATAAGCAGGATGGTTCATAAGCTGCAAAATCAATGTTTATGTATATTAACTGTATGCTTCTCTTCTTCCTCTTTTTTTTTTTTTTTTTTTTGAGCAAATGAAAAATAATTGACATTTTTTATTGTCAACGTAGTAATTTATCACTGCGATTAGCAAAGTTTATTTTTAAATAATATTTTCATAAAATAATTAATTTTTGCTGCACAAAATAAAAAATCAAAAATAACTGTTTGTAGGGAGAAATCTTAAATGAAACATTTATTTCAGTTCTAATTTTATTTCTTTCTCTACTTGAAAAATATAGGACTAGCTATACAGAATTTTATCCACTTATTTTTCAATTTGTTTTGTTGTTTCAATTGGTTATATTTGTACATAATTAAAATCAATATTTTATTCTTTGGGAGAGAAAAGTTGAAGCAGTTTATAGCCAGATGAGAGTAGACATAGCAAATTATTAGATTTGAAAAATATTTACAATGCAAAATAGTTACTTTATTTTGGGTGCATTATCAATGGTATGTTAGAAATTAAAACAATTGGTGTTGCCTTGATTGGATGATAATAGGTGCATAAAGAACAAGTACTTCTGGTAAAGTCCATAAAAGGGATAGGTTATCAGTTTGCAACCAGCTGCAAAAGCAGAGGATATACACTCAAATATTGCTTGATGAAGTTGCCTAAATTGAATTTTTCTGAGTATTCTCCCATCATAAAAGACCAATGCCAGTGATGCTGGTGGACTGGTTATTACTTAATATTTAGAAGACTAAGGCATCATTTAAATTAAAATTATCTACTTCATTAATACTTATTTTCTAATTTAAAATGTTAATTGGAACTTGTATTTGAAGCTAATCATATAATTAAGAGCATTAAATGATTGAATTGACATGATATGGGCGATTGTCTGCAAAACATGTACTAATTTAAAGAAGTGGAGTCAACAAGAGTGTGTAGTTCGACTCAAATAATACAATGATCTTAATCACTTGTTTTCAATTTATATTCTTAACTGTAAGCACATTAGCATTATTTTAGAAATAATACAGTAAAGAATTTGATGTCGAATTGAGAAAGTTACTATTGTACCAAAATTGGTGTTTAATTTAAGAAGTTATTTATGATGAAATCACTCAATTTCACTAGTCTTGTTCCATTTACTTGGACATGTTTTGAAGGCTCTTGCCTTCATCATCAGTTTTTGTTTTTATTTCTAACATAGGCTGCCTGGAAAGAATGCACCATAATTATTGCTGTTTTTGAAACAAAAAAATGGTATTTCTAATATTTCTCAAAAAAACAAGTACTGCTACAAGTTATTAATTATGTTATTTTAGCATTAACCCCAATAGATTTTCTATAGAACTTTTAATAAACTATTGTTGCCAACCTTTTTAATGCATAATGTAACTATTGGCTATAGTTGGGTGGAAGTACATAAACATATGTATATGGCTGGAAGAAAGGAAGAAAATTCAAAATAAAAATCATTGCCATGTGCATGCAACAATTTCTGTATGTTTTTTGGTTTTGATACCCATCTTCAAGAAATGACAAGGTAAAAAGATCCTCCACTGACTGTGAATCATTATCCATAATGACACAGAGGATGTCATTAGGACATGAACAGTCTTAATTATTTGAAATAAATCCTATATAATAATTACTAATACAGACACTACAAATATGTCCATCCATTTATTCTAGTAAGTATATTACAGCTACCTTTCAACTTGATAATGGCTTATTCTATTTCTTTTGCCATTAGTGACAAAATATTTTTTAAGTCAACAACTACATCAAACAGTGCAACAATAACATGTAACATCACATTTTAATGCCTTCGTCTTTAGTCAAAACATTATATTTATCATCTGGTGTGTTAAATTTGTAGAAAAAAATAGCACTTATTTATGCATGCATTTAAACAATTGCTCAAATTACATTTACCAATACATATCTGAAACCAGTATGCTCTAATTTAATTAAAGCGAATGCTTAGAAGGAAAAAAAAAAAAAAAAGATAAAAACTTAATGTGCTGCCAGCTTTCAAAAGAGCACTGCAGTATATTATGACAAATTCTGGTCTTTAAGAAATTATTTAAAGACTGTATATTATAAAATTACTATTATATTCATAGTTAATCAAATGTGAGGAGAGGCATATGATATGCTTTTCCTTGCAGTTCAGTTTCCCAGAACATTATTTTTTTTCTTTCTATATTGATATTGTCCATCAATATGTAAAAGCATAAAGTTCAACACTTTTCCTAGACAGCCAAATTATGATAGAAGATCGTGCTAAAATGCAGTGTTCTTGGGATATGTAAAGCTAATATATACTAATAAAAAAAGATGCACCCATTCCTATAGTACTAATGCAGCTAGTGATGATGACATCACTTTTGATTAAAAACTGGCATGATATTTGCTTGTTTAATTTTTGCCAGTTACACAATAAACATTATAAACAAATAAGTACAAGCATGTAAAAGAAAAACAATGAAATGGGTGCTATGCTCATCAAAGTTTCATTAATGATTGCTAAATACATGAATGTATATGTATATATGGAGTTTTAACCTTGATCTAAGGACACTTGCCTAGCTGGACCTTTGAGCAACTTCAGTCCGACATAAAAAGCAAATATTAACATCATCATTTCACTTACTACATATGCTTTATAAGTGTAAAGATGCTTTATTTTAGCATAGTTTCATGTTTAAAAAAGAACATTTCCAAAACTGATTACAAAAAAATAAATTATAGTTATTAACTTCTGATTTTCAATTGCAATGGATAACCATCCTGCAATGCCAAAATAAACCTGAGTTAAGGTGAAATTAAGCTTCTAGGAATACTTTTTAGTATTACTAAGATGACTAGTAATACTACTTGCTTTCAGCACTTTTGATTTTATTTTCACAGATTGAAAAGGATGAGACACACACATAAAAGCAAACTTTTATATATTATGATATGATGCACTGTAATTTTAAATATGCTTATAGGAGAAAAGCAAACCTTCATACATCAAACAAGATTGTGGTTAAATTTTCAGACACCAAGAAATATGCAAATTAAGTATTGTGACCTAAGTTATCTCTGTTTAGTAAAAGAAGCTGTACACCTTCTCTTCTTTAATGATATCATCAATGAGAAATATTAAGATTTATTAAATTTTTTGAGATGCTCTGAAACATAAAAGTCTTCTTCCATTGAATAAGTGCTAGCTTCCATCTATGACCAAGAAGTTATCGTTATATTTTATTTTATGTAGAGCATGAAAAGAACTAAAAGAGTGATTTCCTTCCTAGAGTTAGGTGTATTAAATATAAAAGCTTCCTAGCATTAATTCTGAAGTCACTAGAGAAAAAGGAGAGTAAAAAATGCAAATTGATTTCCAACATAATTTTCATGGCAAATTTACCATGAAATTTTTTGAGTAAGGCAAGGTGTGATCTGTAAGTTTCTGGCGTAATATAGGCCATGATTTATTGTTTATGCTATCTTATACAAGAGTATAAACACTGCATTTCCATTCCATTCAAACTATCTATTTGCTTGGAGGAGCTCATTTAGGTCAGAAATGTTGCATAATACAGCCTGAGATTCAAAACTGAATACAGAGACAAAGCAGTGATTAAATTTTTAACTAAAGGAGGATTTTCATCAATGATATTAAACAATACCTTGATAGTGTGTATAGGGAGGCTTTCCTTCATACGTCATTATGAACGATTGGCCAAAATTGTTTCATTTGGGCATTGAAGGTAGTCCATGTTCAGGATAGGCTAGTGTATGAAAACACCTTCCTTGTCAAGGAAAAAGTTCTGAGTGACAGGTATCTTGAAGACAAGAGAAACATGCAATGTGGGATTTTCTAAAACAATTGTACTTCACATCTTTCATCATATATATGTGTGTTTGAATTTTTTCAGTAGTTCAAATGCAAGTGAGCTGGAATGTTGTCTGAAGTTTTTGAACCTTTGTCATGGTTAGGGATGGTAATATTTTGCAAATGTGATATAGCACAATGAACTGAGAAATTGACAGTACTAAAATATGATATAAATGTAAAATAGACCATTTTTTTTTCAAATAAAACTTTTTTCTAGGAGATTTTCTTCTATAAAATTCAAGTGAGCAGTTTGTACATCCTTGGAATGTTTATGGTACACGTAACCTCCACCGTTCTGGAATGCAGAAAGTAACCCCTCCTGCAAAGTGTAAACCCTCCAAAATCTCATCGTATGACAGTCACACGTTTTACCAAGTTTTATAACTTTCATTCCCTTTAATAAATGTTAAGATGGTGAAAATATCAATAAAATAGTGGACAGAAGATTTAAAACAGGAAAGTTTTTATAGCAGTATGGTGAAATTTTAATGTGAAAATTGTGTAATTACTGCCTGGATTAGCGTAAGGACGTTTTAGACAAGCATGTTAAAAGTTGGGAATGTGTCAGTGCAAAAGATAGGTTCAACAATAAATCAGAAGAGGAACAATGTGGAATAAAGCTGCAAGCTACCATCCAAATGATGCACGATAAAGTGAAAAGTGCAAAATCTGAAAAAAGTGCTTTTGTTCAAGACACAATAAAGATATTTTTGGAGACTAACATCCTTCTTCACAAAATAGATCATCCAGCTTTTCAGGAGGAATCGTTAAATAATTATTTTAAGGTTTCTACTATTTATTTAATTTTATCTATTCTTAAAAATGAAGAGAGAACAATAAATTTAACGTCATTTTTGCATTTATGCTTTAGAAAACATTAAAAAATTAACATAAATAAAATTAGAACTAAAAATTGTAATTAAATTTAGGAGTGTAACTAACACAAAACTATATTAAGTGCTCAATATTAAAATTATTAATTATTGAAAATTTTTATTTCTCATTAATGACATTTCAAGACATACTTATCTATCAGAATTAACCCATGTTATGTTTTTTTTCCTCAAAATGCTATAAAATGCCTAATGTACAAATCAAAATGCTAAATTTCTGATTTTAAAATGCTAAAAATCACCACCCTTATCATGGTAAAGATGGCAGTATTGAAATCCATCATCACAGAAAATGAACCTTGGTCCTCTACTAAAAAAGAGATTGGAGTGGCAGAAGAAGAGTAAAGCAACCCCTAGAAATGTCAAATTCACATGATACACAAAAAAAGATCACGCTGACAATTTTTTGTAACTACAGAGGAATTATGATGATAGATTTCAAAGAAAAATTATAGTAACTAGGAACTACTATCCTGAGCTATCCATAAATTACACACTGCCATCAAGAAAAAGAGACATGGGTGAGGAGTTAGTTTGTTGCTGAGGCTGCTGTTTACACAAGTGGCTTTCAGAAGTTGGATCACCCCACTGTACATTCTTGAGCTTACCCCCAGTGACTATTACTTGTTTTCAAAACTGAAATCTGACCTTCAAGGGTAGAGATTCATGAATAAAAATTAATAGAAGGACACTATTTTTCAGCATTTTGCAGACAAAACTTCAGACTATTTTTTTTTAGATAGATTGAGATATTAATCAAGACATAAAAAATCCATAGAGTAAAGACAGATTACATTGAAAATTGATACCTGTAATTTTATTCTCTCACATGGTCAAGCCGGAAACTTATGGACTGCACCTCACATTTATCATGTAGTGTTAGTTATGAAACAAATTGTACTTTAACAAAGTGAGGTGGGGGGAGGACAGCTTTCAAGTATTAACCCTGATGTAAATTTGAATAGTTTGGGATTTTCACAGTGAAATATAGTATCATATAACAAATTATTTATGTGGAACCGTGCTGATGATGAAGGAAATTTGCCTTTGAAACATGTCCAAATAAGTGGAATAAAACTAGTGAAATTTGAGTAACTTCCTCATAAATAATTTGATATATTAACCCTGATATTCTAAGTCTTGGGGGGTTCTTGCAAAAGTGCTTATAATATAACATAAGCTCAAACTTTGAAATGCATTTTAGACAATGAGAAGATTATTTTTATTTATTTTAGACAATGAGAAGATATATATTTATTTATTTTGAGGTTTTTGAAAATTTAAATATTTTTACTGAAGGTGGTCACCATGAAGACACCGTTTGTCATGCAGAAGACAAATGAAAATTCAGAAAAAAAATTTGGTTTCTTACATCCAAAGAGAGAAAGCAAAATAAAGAGAACCAAATTTATGATTTTGTTATAAATCTTGCATCAGTTCTTTTAAGATGATTGATTCATTTGTTTATTACATATAATTTTTGTTAATCTGAATTTACTAAAGACTTTATCCAGTGATTAAAATCAATATCTTTCTCTTTGCCACATTTTGTGTGTTCTTAATTATTTCCTTTACTTAAAACAGCCTTTAATCAGCTTTTTATATTCAAAGTATATAAATTCAAATAAAATTAAAAGCCTCCTTTGTTCCATAAATTGTAACTGGCCTTAACAAGAGTATATCTAAAATAGTAAACTAATTTATAAAATGATTACTTTGACTTAACAGGCTTTATATTTAGAAACAATTTCTGATTATTGTCCATAAAAAATCTGTATTTGGCAGGCTTAGACTCAATGTGCACTGCCATAATAAAGTGTGAACTCTGGCATGACGAACATTTTCTGATTCATTTTTCTCCAGATTTATATATATATATATATATATATATATATATATAAAAAGTGCTGAAAAGCAAATGTTTGCTTTGGTTATGGAAATTATTTTCAATCATTTGTCCCCTTATATAAATAGTAATTTATGAATATATAGAGCAGATAACTATTTAAATTCTATGATGTAAATTAGGAATTCATGAGTCAAGTATATATGGAAATGTGTTATGTAGCATTTATAATAACTAGCAATTCTATTTGAAATAATGTTTAATACTCTTGTATGTTATAAAACACTATCATATACTGAACTACAGAGACTAAACCAGCAGGTGGGCTATGTGGGCCTTGACCATCCAGAAATTTATAATTCCATAAAATGACATTCCAATTGTGTGTTTTTATTTTATTATCAATTTTTATTACTTTTATTTCATTACCAATTTTTGCATATTGTTAAATTAAGACTTCTGCTGATATAATAGTGTTTTGAAGTGTGGATGGCAGCGTTATAGTTGATGGATGGTCAGCACTTTCCAAATAAGATTTTGAAAAAGCTTTCATTTTGTGAGCCACTAGTAAAACTTATAAACTTACCTGGAATAATAGAGAAGAGTGAATATAAACATTAGAAGGTGATGTGAAAATGTTGAAAGCTAGTAACCCACCAACTATTCCAAAAAAGTGCATTTGACTTTTATAACTGAAACCCAAGCAAGATGGAGAAAATGGCATAGCATGCTGATGTTATGGTTGTACCAACAGCAAGAAATACAATTAATAAACAAAACTATAGTTATTACATAGTCACATTTATACAAACAAGAATAATCAAATGAAATATTGATAGTACATAAGCTTCTAAAACCTATGTTAAACTAGCTAAAACTATTCTACAGAAACATTTATTTTACAAGGGTTCTTGCATAGAGCTGTCTTGGGGCGGATAAATGGAACATGTGGTGTGAAATTGTGCTATATTAATAACATAAAGTCGAAGGACCAGTGCATGGAACCACAGACTCCAAACTATGCCACCATGCTCTAATAATTTTTTTTGTTATTGCATCATGAGTAATAATCTCTATTCCTGTAATTTTTTAAAACTTAGCTTGCCATATGGAAATTTCAATAAGTTTTGATCATCTGGCCCACCCAATGAAACTTGATTTACTATGCCTCTGCTGAACTATCATAGGATAAAAAGTAATACATGATTTAAATAGCCAATTGCTTTGTATCAGGGTGAGATAAACCCTTGAAAAGATAAACAGATAGTTCTGAAATTGAAGAAAGCCTTTCCCAAACACAAACTGAAGCTTACAGAGTAATATGTGATTCATGATGTGCACTTTCTTAGAAGAACCAAATATACAAGCTGGTCCATTTCCCATTGCTGGAAAAGAAACAGAAATCCCAGACAAAAAAAAATGATGAAGCCAAATTCAAATCCATATATTTTCTGAAAATAACAAAGGGTTATCTTTTAATAAAAGACATAGCTTTTTTCACAACCTTTAGAAGATCTTGTTGAAAACAGAAAATATTCTGCAATCATTTATTCTCTTCTTTTGCTGTGAGTGGTGATTATTCTAAGATTGAAAAGTATGTGGAAAATAAGAATTAATTTGTTATATTTAGGGTAAAATGAATTAATATGCATGTAGTGAAATATAGTGTTCCAATATTTATGATTTAATGAGAATAATTAACTGAATTTTCATTGTATGAAGTGGTGCCTCAATTTAAAATGCACAAAAATAAAAACTAAATGTATTTTTAAAAAATCTAAATCCATAAAGATACTTTCCAAAATACTCATTTACAAGGCTCACTATAAAAGTTTTGAGGTTCATCAATCTGGCAACAGATATACTGTAAATCAAAACATAAATTATAAACTTTGTCTATACATGCCTCAGCTATAGTAGATTTGGTTATGTCAGCTCTGAGAAGTAGATTGCCAAAGTTTTTGGGGCATTTTAAAGCAATAAATTATAGAATGGAACTTGACAAAATATTATCATGCATTGATTTTGTAACACCTTAAATGCAAGTTAAATAAGTCACAAACATTTGGAAACTTTCTTCCTTTTGTATTACAGTTTTCCAAATTGTTTTGTCAAATTTAAAATGGGAAAAACATATCTTACAAATAAGGAAAGAAGTGGCAAGGTAATGATTGAAAAATACAATTCACTGGTAGAGATTGTAAAGATACATGGATAATCTTTAAGTTTAAGGGCATTGAAATGGCCTTAGGCATTGATTCACCAAACAATTTCAACACCCTGGATCAACATTTTTTTCCTTAATGGATAACTAACAAACTCGCTGAAAGGCAAAAGCACAAGAAGGTTTAGCAACCTCTTAGCAGCTTTTAGACATCATAACAGATGACAAGATCTAGAATCAACTTGACTCTGTAAACCAAGCCTACTCATTGATTTGAATCTTTGCAAATGAGAATACCTCTATCCAAGATGAAGAGACCAAGAAGTATGTGAAAGAAAATGGGGGCCACTTCCATCTCAACTAATAGTCCTGGCCAATGCCATGCTATAGAGGAGAGTTACTGCAAAGCATACCTAAGGCATTTTCAAAAATTTAGGAGCTAAACAGACCAAAGGCTGTGGGAATTTTGTTGCATTGATGAGAATTCCTCTGTTCACATAGCCAGTTCATGAGGAAACACCTGCAAAATAGTTTATTCATCCAGCCTATAGTCTCCAGTTGGTACCATTGACTTCTTGTTCCCAAGTGTGAAGTAATGTCTGCATAGAAACTCAGAAGAAGCTATTGCCACTTATAAAGAAGAGCTGGGTGGCATGCTGCAGAATGAATGGCATGACTGCTTTTAGAATTGGTTCCAGCAGATGCAACTATGATAGAATGTGCTGGACAGCACTTTGAAATCCAAAGGTGTGATGATTCTTATTTCCTTTCTCAAAACTTATCTAGTGAATAATAATGAACCAGTGCTTTGGCACTGGTGAGATGATATATAATTTAAAAATGTTCTTAAAGACCATCTGCATAGCATCTTAATTGCATGCTGGTGCTTATTAGGGTTATGGCATTTTAAAAACGGGCTTACTTACTTCTGAACAGTATAAACTAAGTGGCAATTAGGTAAGCAGATTTATTCCCTTCTGAAAAAACTCCCAATAGCTAAATCTTCCAGTTATATTTAACAATTTAAAACTTGTAATTTTTCAAGGAGAGTCAATTTAGAGCTTCTGCAAAACCCAACGGTCCATTTCAAGCTCTGTGCTAGATTTAAAAAACATATAAATCAAAGTGGCAGTAGTTGGATTAGTTCTTCCATCTTATGCAGTATGATAATCAATTCACATAGTTTTTTTAGTATGTCCACTCTAAAATTTACAATGTCTATGACAAATAATATTTCTCAACATCAAGGCTGAAGCCTTATCATGGAGACCTATTACGAGTGAAACCCTTTCTCTGTTTCAGAGCTATCTTTTCTTTCATCAGAGAGTATATTAATAGACAAAATTAAGTTAAACATTTACTTCCCACTTTTATGTCCACATTAATTTCCTTTTAATAATTTTATGAAAGTTAACTTAATGGTGAGGAAAATGAACTATAAATAATTGTTACCTTTTAGTATAGTAATTGTTTATGAATCATTTGACCTATGTTGACCTATGGTGATCATTTAGCTGTTATCTAATCAGAGTCAGAATAATTATGGAATATAAATTAAAAAACTGAAAAAGAAATAAAACTGGGGACAATACAAACCAGCCCAGTTATCATAACCTCTCTTTTTTATTTACTATTGCTAAGTTAGCAACAAAAAATATAAATACTGTTTAAGTTCCCTTTATCAGACTGGATGGATTAAAAAAAGCTAAATAAATAAATAACAAAGAAAGAGATAGGAAAAAAAAGAAGAAAATAATCATTCAATCAAACTGAACTGCAAGAATATAACACAATTTATTAATGATAAAAAGAAAACAAAATTCCTAATTTTTTAACTCACAGCCTTAAAATATGAAGTTTAGATTTCAGGTTAAGTGGAAAAGAGATATAATGGTAAAGGAGACTGCTTTTTGGAATGCATGGTATAGGGAAGGAAATGTGGCCGGAATGTATATTTTCTCAAATGCACAGAAAACTGTTAAACAATAAGAAACTCTGGGGAACCTCATTTATCTTTATGATGTTTAATAAATTCAAAAATTGTATTACACTAGAGAATCAAGAAACTGAGAAATTATAATGAATGCCTTTTAAATACTATGAATAAATTATTCTAATACTGGTTGCCAAACTTATCTAAATGCAACAAATTAAAACTTTCTTTTGCATTTAAATTTATTCTTGCATTGAATTACTACTACTGCCAAATAAAACTTTCTTATACTTTTGGTTGATAATCTAATATATTACTATGCAAAGTTAATAATTGAAATTGCTTTAGTTACACAACTGAGCATATTGAGAACTGACAAGAGTTCCCTAAACATATTTGGTTAAAAAAAAAAAAAAGAAGTAAAATGAAATATAAGTGTCACTAAACCAACTCCAATTATTAACTTCATTTTCTACTTCACTGTCAAAAACTTCAGGATAAACAATTAATTCGAATGTTACTATGTGTTTTACAATGTTAGTCATCAAGTTACACTGGCATGCTTGCAGCGAGCTTTAACTATACATACAAAAATGTTGTGTGTACAATATTCTGTTCTTAATTAAAGTTGCTTTGCCCTGTTTTCTCTCAGTTTGTAATAAGTAAATAAATGCTCTCTAATTTAGCATTCAAAAAACTATTCACAGAGGCTGTATATATCTGCATACAGAAAACTAGACGCAAGTTCACACTTTGACATACTCTCGCTTTTAATTGTCAACTGGAAAAATAAAAAATGAAGATATTCTTAATAAAAATAAGTTTCATTTAAACAGAAACAAACATTAAAATTCCTAAGGCAAAGTAGTACACATGTATTGCTGTAATAAGTAATATCAAGAAATGAAATAAAAATGGAAAAAATCAGCAGTGATATAATGTTAAACAAATATGATTTTTACATTTCCAGCTTACAACTTCCTAGTCATTCCTTTATGTACATTGCAGTGTAGAAATTCACTTTGCTTAACAAGTTCTTTTTGATTTTAGCAGTGTTCAAATTGAAAAGATATTCAAGAATTTCTTGTCTTAAATCAACTGTGTGTTCTGTATTTATTACCTTTTATATAACGAATGTAACTCTCTGTAAATGGCAACTAGAAAGGTGAATGATTTCTGGACATGAGATACAGGGCTTTTACATAAAAACTATCCCACTTGAAGGGGAAAGAGTGGAGGGCACCACTCGGAGGTGACAGGATTCAAATCACTGCACCATGCATGAGGGATAGTTTTCATGTGAAAGCTCTCTATGTTTGAAGAGGACATTTTTTACATCTTTCATAAGTTGAAGTAATTTCAGAAGTAATTATCTGCAATTATTTTTTCCAGCATATGCCATGCAACCTGCCCATAGCTTACCCGTCAAGGTGCTGCTATTTATACAAGTAATTTTCCTTTAACAATTTAATTTTTCCATTATATACTTCCCTCATTTTGAACACGATTTAGACTATTAAACAACAATTTTTGGATGATATTTTTAAGATGTATGAAATTCTATGTGTACATATGCTAGCAAAAGATTAACTTTTGTCAAAAAGTGTACCAGAAGCACACCTTCCCCTGTACATGATGCTGGGGACATATGCTTAGTACTTTTGGGTACCAATACCCAAACAACCTTGATCAACTTTTCTTTTCTCAGCTGCTGCACATGCTGAGCACCCAGTTCTGAAAAGTCAATAGGAGATTATTAAATTCTTATTTCTGACTTGAAGTTTAGACAAAGTCCCTTTGATTGTCAAAACAGAATCTTAAGCATTTTTCTCTAAAGAAAGATAATGTAAATTATCCCAGAAGTAATGTATTCAACTGCAAAATGCAATAAATTAAGAACACATGTATTAGTATTTACCACTTGCATGGTCTTTTTATAAGTAATAAATGCTTCACTAGTTGCAGGTTAATGGAAGTGCATGGTATCAATCATGCAACCAAAAATAAACCATTACCTAAACAATTTATGAAATAAAATCACTTAAATACAAGAGTAACCATTTTAGAACTGAAACTGCCTTCTTGCAACACTTTCTACATTTTTGGCAACACTGTAGTCAGTGAGAGGAGGGGGAAGTGGGTGCAGGGAGATGAAACCCCCTAAAATATTTGGGATTTACAGTCTCTCTCTTTTTTTTCTGGATCACATTTCCAACAAATTTATTAAAACTATCTTGCCAATTTGTTGTAAGCAAGAGGCTTTCCATTAATTTGCTTTTCCCAACTAAAGCACTCTCTGTAATACAACAACCCCCTCTATAATTTATATGAAACATTAAAAAATGGTCTTTGTGCATACTGAGCAAAATACACTTTTCCATTGAGCAGCACTTTTTCAAAACTCAAAAGAAACCTAATTTTGAAAAAAAAGGAGGGGGGGAATTGGTCTTTTTTAATGCTATTCTTCATTTTATAAACTCGGATTTTGTAAAGTGAAACACCCTAGATTTTTTTAAAATATGATACAGTACACGCTTCCAATTTAATAGAGAACATGATAAGACATGGAGGCTTTTTCCCTCTGCACTCTGAAACAAACCACACTTGCATCATTTCACAAGGGCTTATTGTTCATTATTGATGGCATATACACGCTGTCTCTGAATTGCAATATACTGCCATACAATTCTTAAGTTACATTTTCATGCACTTTTATGGCACACATGTCATATTGATTGCATCTTGCAGGAGTTTAAGGGAAGGACAAAATTAGATGAGATGTACATTTATTTAATTTAATTTTCTCTAATATTTCCATTACCAAATAAACTACAAAACTAATACTCAATTTATGCACAGTTATTAATATATGTTTATTTTCTCTTCTACTATGTACCTATATTAAGTATAACTTTTTTTTTATCTGTCAGTGATTCTAAAGTTATGAATTTAATGACATTTTTACATGAGTAAAAGATTTACACAATTTTGTTAATGAAAAAAAATATTTGTTTCATTAACAAAGGGAACAATTTTCAAAGAAAATATACATACAAAGTCTCTGTAGCACATTTTTGGTAGTCAGGTATTGGTTATTTATTCAGTTGCTGTTTTTACCCAGATAATTATAGGACGATTCTGGAACATTGTGTACATGTTTTGTAAGAACATGTAATAAAAATATTTTTTCTCTCACTTATACATTGAGTTTGCATCAAACTTGCTCCTCATCATTTTATTTCACAAACCTGTTACAGTAGTTGCTCAAAGTTGTGTTCTTTGGCATTCATAACAGTTCCAACATCTTTTGATGAAATTTGATTCACATCCAAAAAAAAATTCTCCTTTTGTAATCTTTCTAATTTATGCTCTTATATTTACTTTGTTCATCTACAGCGCGTGGTTATTTCTATACAGACTATTTTTTAGGGTATGCAGGTGGTAAGATCGGGGAAAAATGTAGGCTGTAACCCTTTAGAAATAATTCTGTCTTCAAAAATCTCCCTTATTGCCTAAAAGAATTACATGCAGCATGGGCTGTGACAGAATCTTTTTGAAAATATGCTTACTGTCTCTCATAATCAGTAAATTGTTCAAAAAATTTGCGAGTATTTGCTTACAATACCTTTCTGAATTTATGGTATCTTCAAAAAATTGGTCTTATTATTAAATTTGCTGTTATGGCACACCAGAGAGCAATTTTTTTCATCATGCATAGGAACTTCATGAATTTTCTATCCTCCAGAATCTATCGTTCTGTAAACATATGTGATCATGTAAATAAAACTAGATTTCATCAGAAAAATGATTAAATGTGGATTAACAATACTGTTATGAATGGTCTGTAAAACTCAGTTACATATTTTTGTTGTCATGCAGTCATAATTCTTGAACTATAGTTAACTCTATAAAGTTTCAATTTCAAAATTTAGTACCCATTTGGACTGAAATTTTTGAAATACCCACTTCTGTGCTACATAATGTAAAGATTTATTAGGAGAACGTTCAAGTGATGCCTCTATATAATGTAAATTTTCTTCTGTTAGAACCTTATGTTTAGGCCTACAAATTTTAGAGTTCAGTGATTCCCTTTCTGTAATCTATTGATAAGGTTTCCAACTGTGCCTCTATTTGGAAGTCCAATGCCAGCGAAGCCACAAATAGCCCACACACTTGTTGCATGAATCTGTTTTTATATAAGTATCGTACATAAATATTCATTGTTGTAGATTAAATTTTTCAGTTGGTGATTCAATTATCTAAATAACTAATTTTATGCACACATAGCACATGCATTTTAAACTTAATTCAAAAGAAATACACAAGCAAACTGTACAAAGCAATGACCAGTAACATAGAGCCCATGCAACACATGTTCTGTGTTGCCAACACCTCAATGTGTACTAAACATTTACCAGAAATGTATAGGCTTGGGTAGCACTGAAGAAAAATTATGCATCTACAATAGAATGTCGCTCTTTACCTCGAGCCCCACCAGTTTTCTTGGGTCAGTCCTGGTGGTGTAGTGGCAACCATACTTTTCTTCTAAACGCAAGATCGAGGGTTCAAACCCGGCTAGGATTGATGGATTTTAATGGCATAAAAATCGTAAGTATGTCATCCTTCGGAAGGGAAGCCATGGGTCCTGTGTCATACATTTACAGCATGAAAAAGAACCTCAAGTCTGAATGAAGAGGCCTCTGAGCAAAATCTGTTAGCCATTTCACACCCAGAATAGAATGGGATGCTGATGACCTGAGATGTTAATGAGCATCCGTAAATAAACCAAATAAACAAGCTTTCTCGGATCAAACTCTTTGTATCTGTGCATCTATGTAGAAAGCATATTGAATATGTTTACTTTCACAAGAATATCAAGTAATGGATGAAGTTACAGAGTTCAATTCTATTGTGATGGAAGCTAAAGGTAATCAGAAAAGATTAAATATATAAAAAATGGATAAAGAAAAAATAAAACAGCCATTGACTTTGAGATTGTTCATTCATCTCAAAAAGGAAAATAGATAAAGTATGCATAATGACACTTTTTTAATAGCGTTTACGGTGGTGGACACTGATGGTACATAATATAAATGATAAATCAGAAATGGGTCATTTCTGGGTTCCAGCCCTAACTTTAGAGAGCATTTCAGGCTTTTGTCATTGATAAGAACTGGAAGGATAGTTCTTGGAGAATCAAACTGCAGATCTCCCATTCAAGAGTCTTTGCCTTAGCAACCTCGGCCACCTGTGTCTTGCAGAGTGGCTGAGTTCACTTAAAAAATATTATTGATTTCCATCCAAAATATTCAAACTTAAAATAAAAAAGAACAAGACTTAAATTTACAAGCATTTCATCACCTGATTAATGAAAGGTGAAGGAGAAAAATTCTAAAAGAAAACATTCTGTGGGTGTAAAATGTAGCATCAAGCAGTTATTACTTCAAGCTTCCAATTTGTTTCAGATGTGTCAAAAGACATATTCCACACGTTCAACAAAAGGGTCATCTATAAAAATGGAGGACAGAATCAAACTGGTGTAAAACACAAGTATCTTGCCTTTGTTGTAATAAATATTTAAACTTAACTATGCATCTAAAAGGGGGTATAGTGGGACAAGCCTCGAACTTTTTGTGGAACTAAGATTACAGTTATCCAGCTGTTTATTCACATTACTCTGATGTGAAATGCTGAAGAAGGAAGTATACAAGATTTTATGTGAATAAATTGTATTTATGAAGCTTAGAAAATGGAATGATAATATATCCTTCATTAATGTATTCAACCTGTTCACACTAACTCCATTTACTTACACTAATGTGAACAGTTTGAATACATTAATGAAGGATATATCAGATTTTGCTCAGGAAAACAATGTCACATCTCTGCAACTTAATAGTGCTAACAGAGTTTTGGCATGGAAGTAAGATTAAATAATTTATTCACTTATTCTTTATTTATTAATTACAGCACTCTCAGATTTTATTAATAATATGAGAAAGCACAAATATTACAGTTTCTGTTCAATCTTTGATGTATGTAAGTAACAGTGACAACATTGAAGAATTATCAGATTTTTGTGGCACTGTGGAAGCACTGTTTAAGCAAAAGCAATAACAACAGACATTTGGAACTCGGTGGAATGGGGCTAGTTATTAGGTTTGTCCAAATCATTACCTTCATCCTGAACCAAACGTAAAATTTCAAAAGAAAAATGAATTCAGGAGAAACAATTGACTGCATAACCTCCATACAAATATTCTTGATATAATAAAGATATGTTTTGATATGCAGGAGAATCAAATATATATATTTCTACACTGTGTTGGAATTAAAATCATCCATAGGATGAAATTAAGTTGTATCTCTTTACTGCACTTTCCATTTGACTTTGGAATGAGAATGGAGAAATGTCTTTCCATCATTAACCTTCTCAGATTCATGCCAAAATAAAATAGGAATAGCACAATTATGATCATTATAATCATTGCTTTTCTGGAAAGAAATGCACAGCTTACTCGAATCTGTCACTTCTTCCCAATTGAGACACAATTTCACATCTCTTGATTGTGTCTTCGTCAGAACTGAGAAGTAATACAGAAGGAAAAAAATATTTGTCATCCAGTGAATACCACTATCTCCTGAAATCCCATGGTGTTGTTTAAGTTCTCATTTGGGACTGGACCAATACAGATAGTCAAGGCTTTTAAGGCATGGGTTTGTAAGCAGGAGGTCTGGAGTTTGGTTCCTGCCAGAACAGCCTTCCATGAGTTTTTTTAAAGGTTTTTCTCAGTCCTTATAAATGGCAAACAGTGGGGAGATACTCTGAAATGCTATCCAAATTCATCATTTTCCATTGTATGTATCACCAGTGGCAACCGCAGTTTCAGTAGTAAAAATGGGTATTAAAACATAAAAATAATTGGGGACTGGCTAATTAGAACATTTAAGGAAAATGTTGTGCTGTACTTGCTCATATTTCTTTGGTTTCTAATGACTCTCCCTCCCTCTTTCCCCTTCTTGTTCACCTGGCCAAAGCAACATGGTTCATAGTGTAGGCCTTGTGTGACATTAGTTTGAGGGAATCCAAATTTGGATCAAATCAGTGTCACAGTCATTCTGGTGTGTTCTCAGTATCTTCCTTGATAGACCAAAAGAAGACTCCAGAAGGGCAAGTTTTATACATGTTTTTGGCTGTTGCTTCTAAATTGTTAGGTTCACAGTCTTCTCTACCACATAAACCCAGTGACAAAAATAAAATATTACTTTAGACCTTTTCATTATAAAGTTGTTAATTGCATTGTACTATATTGGCTTATATTTTAGGGGGAAATATGTATTTTTAGGCCAATGTATTGAATTGATTGTAACAAATGGACAGCATTTAAACTCTTTGATTCATTATTTAAACAGAGGAAATTATTATATGCTTGTACCCCAATAATTATTTGGCAAGTATATCATTAATTGTTGTATAGAAAATACTGAAAAGATTAAAGTTTCTTATAATAGTTTAAATGAGGTATTGCTGAGTTCCACTTACACAATTAGGAGGTTTAAAGCTGAATTATGTTTATGTTTGTAAACTAGGTATTCTTTATGTATGTTTAATTTCATTGCCTTAAAATACTCATAAACATTAGAAAATGTGAACAACAAAAAATAATAAAGAAATAGTGCCACAATATAACTACAATAGCTAAATTGAAGAACTGAGAGAGAACTACATGGTCTTCATCAACTTTTCAAAATATGATTTTTTTTACTACAATATAATGAAAAATTAAACTTTTTTTCAAATTGCTCTATACAAGTTTAGATTGTGTCAGGCTGAAGTCTTGTGCTGCAAAAATATAGTTTGAAAAATAAAAGGCTATACAGTATCATTAAAAAAGTTATTTCTTGTAAAGTGAGTTTTGTGTCTGTAAAAAAAATGCTTCTCATTTAATGAGCCCCTTCATTAGTATGCCTCTGTTGACCATAGGAACAAATATATCATGCAAGTGGTCAATACTTGTGTGGTTCAGCCATTACTTTTCAAATATACACTTTTTACTTTACATAAAAAATATAAATGATGGCAGAATGAAGAGCAAAGGAAAATAAAATGACTGGCAGTACGATAATTAAATAAATCCAGGTTATTCACTGCATTAATTACCTTGTACCTAAATATTTGTTGGTGTAACTTCATCCGCTGCAGAATACATTCTACCATTTTCCTCAAAAACATATAACACAAAACAAAGTTATTAACAAAAAGAAAATAATCAAAAATACTTCATACAAAAGAGTAAAATCATAATATTCATATAATGTTTACTTTCCTTTTTTGCTAAAAATAATTCTTTAAGACATAAGAGTTGGAGTCTACAGGTATAAAATAATAACAGTATAACAGTATTTACATATTAATTCACAAAAAATATAAATCAACTCAAAATGCAGAACCTTCACATAAAATGTAGGAAAAAATTACCCTATTTTCCCTAGGCACTCCTGGACAATTAAGTAAATGGGCCTGGAGCAAAATGTTTACTATAGGTCTCAGACCTTATCTAAAGTAAACAACTTATTTAATTTCTTCTAGAGTGCTCTATTGCATGACAACCAATGCTAATTATGACCTCTTTACCTTTTCGAAACTCTATTGATAAGCTTCCTGAAGGATGCAGTCCACTTGCTCCTATGTAGACCAGGACTGGGCTTGCTACCATCTTCACTGGTTCCACCTCCAGAACTACTACCCCCACCTGCACCGCCACTACCACCACCAGCTTTGCTACCACCCCGACCACGATGTATGTCATATAATTCTGAGGAAAATCCTGAATCTGATGAGAAAGCACGAGTATTAGGTGTAGCAGAAGAAGTTAGTGATGTGTCAGTTACAGGTGGAGGTTGTGGTGTAGTTGATCCTCCTGCTAGGCCAAAGTTGCAATGGCAAGGTGGACCTCCTCCAATTGCTTCATCAAGCATGTTGAAGGATGATGACTCTTCACCATGACCAGAATCTTCACTGCTTGATTCAGATGAGGAGCCTGTACTCACCTAAAATAATAAATACAGTAAACCTGAATTGATATAATTGAATGATTTCAATTGTACACAATTAAGTAAAAATAAGACTTGAATATAAGGTAAAATCAGCTTAACAGAACATACAAAACGGTGAACACTTAAGGATTTTAACTTACCCAAATGTGCTTTAACTAGAATCTTAATCTCTAATATGAATAAATGTAATACATATATTTAAGAAGAAATTATTCTTCATTCATAACTAAGCCTTTAAGATATTTTAATTACATAATTTTTATATTACACATGCACATTCATTACTTTTTTGAAATTAAACAGTTTTTTATTGACACCATTAAACAGAATATTAGATTTGAAACACACTTATTTTGGTTAAAAAATTATTTGTTTTACTTTATTTCACTTCTTTTGTCATAAGCTAAGATGCCATCCAATTAGTCATTTAAATGTTATTTACATATACTATGAGCTGTTCACATTTTAGAGTTACAATAATATGAGTATATGGGTATTGGAGACAACCTCTTTGGTCTTGTGGTTAGTGTTGCTCTCTGCTGGCCCAGGCTCGATTCCTGGTACCAGGTTAGGAATTTTTCTAAGTTAGAGAGTTGTGAACTGGGTCCAGCCAGCCTTATGAGGTCAATTGGGAAGCTGCCTGAGGAAAGGTGGCATTCTTCGATCACAAAAGTCATATGATAGGCAACCAGTGGGATGCAGGCATGCTGATGACATGCCCCCCTGCAATACTACCCTCTATCAGTGAAGTCGTAAGATGATGGCAATAAAGGAAGTAGAGGTCACTGCGGCAGGTCAAAGTTCACCTGGGCTGTAGTGCCAAATGAGAAGAAAATAGTTGTATTGGGTCAAACATAATAGAACAAAGATTGTTTCCACTAATAAAAATCAGCTTTGATCAGAATAATATCTTGTATATAAAAAAATTTGCTTTTCCAAAATGCTCAAGAAAGTAAAAATTTAATGCAGAAATCAGAAATATTACTTTGACAGTATACACAAAAAATTTAGAACTGCTCGATTATGTATTATCATTATCACCCTCACTGTCTTCACCAGAGTCTTCTATTTTATTATGACAGTTTTTGCTACTTCCTGAATAAATATTAAATTTTGGAATTAAGAAAGAGTTAACATTCCTTTCGAGTCTTACATTTTTTCTTTAACTCCGCACAAACAATAATTTGAGTTTTGAAATGAACATATTCATTAAAGCTAACACTCTCTGAAAGTACAACTTCTTCATCTGCAAATATTATTCTATCTTTATCAACACTATCACATTCATTTGAAGGTGAAAAAAAGTTACTTTCAGAAATTGGCATGTAAACAGGAGCATGCCATCTTGGCTCTAAGAGTTTGCTGCATTATTTGTACAAGTCCCCCATAACTTTGGGATCACTGATGTAAAAAAAAAAAAAAAAGTGATCTTCTTCACTGTACATGCCATCATATGGGCTACATCATTAAATCTGTTGGCAATAGAAAGCATTTCCCTTGTTGAGGAGTTAAGCTCCGAGTGACACATATCTGAAGACAAAAGAATAATCTGTAAGGTTGGGGCTTTCTAAAACAACTGTGCTTCTTATCCGCCATCATACACATGCATAAGGTCAGTAAGAGGGTGTCCCAAAATCTTTCAGTCAGTCAAATGAAAGTGCACATGGAATGTTAAAAGTTTTTTAACCATTGCCATGGTAACTAGAGGGCAGCAATGGAATCCATGATCACAGGAGATTTTACTACGGTTCCTTTACTATAACCCTTCTTCGAAAAGAGAATCAATGCAATGGTGGAAGAAGGTGAAGCACATTCTAGAAAGGGCAAGATGATACAATCTATGAAGAATGATGAGATTTTTTTAGAACTGCAGAGGAATTATGCTAATATACAAAGAAAGGAATGAAAAGTGACTGGATAAGTACTATGATGAACTAATACATCAATTGTACACTGCTATCAAGGAAAATAAATTGAAATGATGAGTCAAGGAGTGCTGCAAAACAATGCACCACTCCAAACAGTTCCTGTGGGCCATTGTGGTTTCCAGGAAATGAATTATCCACCATGCAGTCACGACTTTGTTACCTGTTTTGAAAATTTAAACTTGATGATGCCTATATTTTTATTTTATCACCCACCTAACATGATCAGGCTGGAAACTTATGAACTGCACCTTGTAAAAATAGATATGAACATAAATAAATTTAAAGATTGCAGTGGATTCCTATGTAAAACGTACACTCACCTCATCGATGTAGGAAATGTATGGCAATATTGGCAAGCCATGAGGTGTCAAATCAAGAGGCAAAGAAGGAGATGGCGAGGGTGATTCCGAGGTGCTGGTTTGCGTTTCGGTCTCAGAGTACGCCCGGCGGAAGGAATACTCGGAGCGAGTAGAAGGCAGCGGCGAGGAGTGTCCCAGGAACGAATATCCCGAAAGCCGCCGTGTTCTACCCAGACCCCCGCTGCAGCCGGTATCCTCCAGGTCTGCTGCTTCTGTGAGCGAGGACGAGGTTCCTTGAGGCGGGACGGGCCGGATCCAGTTGCGAAGATCCTGAAGCGGCGCCTGGAAGCAAGATAGCAGCTGCTGTCGCTTCCTGTAAAAAGTAGTGTAGTGTATTTATTTACAAAATATCTTTGTTGCAAACGTAACTCACCCATATCGCACGGTCCTGGGACCGTACGTGCTTTCCCAATACACTAGGAAGTACATGAAATTACAAAAAACCATATTTAACTTTTTAAATACATAAATAAAATAAATAGAAAAGAAAATGGTACAAAAGTAATAGTACAATAGTTAGACTCCCTCACAATTGTGTACAATTAATTAAAAAAAAAATAAAGATCGTGGTTCATGTTCCCCTACCCTCCCCCCTTTCCATTTGTCTGCCTTTTCCGATCTGGGGTGTCTCACTTTGTTTAAAAAATTACCTACTCCCTCCTCCGCCGTCCTATCTGTCAGCCAAGTCCAGCAACGTCACTGCACCACCACGGGTGGCCGACGTCGTTAAGGTGCGGACTCGTGAGTGGGAGGTCTGGAGTTCGATTCTCACCAGGACAGTTTTCCTGAGATTTTCTCCCCAGATTTTCCTCAGTCCTCATAAATGGCAAATGCCTGGGAGGTACCATAAACTTAGACCTGGAACACCTCCTTCCTTAAAAAAAAAAATCCTTCCCCAATTTACCACTTCATTTCACGTATCATCAGTGTCACCGCCTGTGATACCTCAGTAGTTAAAACGGGCTTTAAAAAAAACTGCCACTGCTCTCTCCCTCCGCTAATAAACGGGGCCGGTAGATGTCTCTTTCTCCATTCTTCTTGTAGTACGCCAGGATATGTTACCCGGATTCTTTCTCCGCAGTTATAGGGCAGATTCTCGTACTCTCTCGTATGTTACTTTAGTCATCCGCCACGCGCCTAACTTAAACCACGTGAGCCAATTAAAACGAAATATACACATCCTGCAGGACCAGGACTTACTTTCGGGCAAGAGACTCCTTCTTACAAGGCGATTTATTCAGGTAATGGATGAATTGGAAATAAGGAAGATCTTTAGGGACACTAACATTTTATATTACATAACTGCTCCTTAAATAATAACTCCTAATAGAAGGCAATATTAAAGCTTATTTTGACTGACCCATTTATTATTTAAATTATTGTTGACTGTAATTAATCTTTGGCAACAATGTGCAACAATTGTTCGGAAAGTCCCAACTATATTGAACTTATTTCATAACTTTTTATTCTGAATAACTATATAACATAAAATCACATCTTTTTAGATATTGAGGGGAAAAAGCAAAGTTGATTAAATTTTAGGCTCATACTCCTAATTTCCAGCCCCTCTCCATGTTCAAATTTCAAATGGCACCCTTACCTTTTGAAATTTATATTTAAAGAACAATGCAATTGTTATTATATCTTTTGTTTTCTATCGATGCCTGATTATTTTGCTTGTTGTTTGAATTTGGAATAACACTACTGAGCATTTAATATGTTTTGGAAATATATTATTTCAAAATTATGTATACCCTAAAAGAGAGACAGTAATGTAAATATAATTGTAATTTTACCATTTTTTTATCTACAACGAACTTACTTATTTTTCTCTCTGCCCAAATTCAAACAACAATAACAGCAGTCCAAGTTTCAGACAACGACAGAAAGGCCAATTCCTGTATTCTCTTTAAATTTAAGCTATAACACGGTAGGGGTGTCATTTAAAATCTAAACTTTGGTCAACATTGGTTTTAAAATTTAGGCTGTTATTTTTTGATGTGCGAATGTCTTATGTATCAGTGCAAGACAACGCAATACTCCAGGAATATATTAACGCATGAAGACGAACTGAAGCTTGCAAATGTGCAGACAGTGAATATTTTGAACATTTCGTATGACATGCCAGTGCGGATGTTCAGTTCTTCAATACACGCTTTCCTACATTACTTAATATTTAGTTTTGTAGGTTTTAGCAAACAGGTTCATCAATAGAGCTGGACTGCGACAAAGTCATTATGATTAATACACGAGCATAACTTTCGCGATCATACTTACGTTACAGTAAGAGCTATCGTGCACATTTCCTTTCAAGCTATTTTTGGTCTATGTGCGCTGATAAACATGAGCCGCGTTAGGCCAACATCGCATCATCACTGGGTACATCGATCGACAGGTTCCCCTTGCCTTTCTACTCCCAAAACTTTGATCAATAATAGTATGCACATATTTTTTACCTCTTTTAATAAAATAAGCAACAACTCTATTTCCGTAATTCTTAAATTTAAATTATTTGGGGGATTCCTGAAAGATAAAAGCCGCACATTTAAGATCTGAGAAACTTGTGGGACAATATTCTGACAGGAAAAACTTCTCTAATAATTCTAAATAACCACGAACAGTGTATGCTGATGCAGAATCTTCTTAAAAATATGCACATTATCTTTCATCATGGAACAACTGTAAAACGATGCGATATCTGGGTACAATATCTCCCTAAATTTTGGAGTCTCTTAAAAAAAATGGGCCTTACATTATTCTTCATGCACACCATGCGCCAATTTTTTCATTATGCAATGAATCTTGGAGTATTGATCGGTAATTTTCTGTGCTCCAGTATCTCCATTGTGAATCAATATAAAATGGAACCATATTTCATCGACAATACCATTAGCAACGTTCTGCAGAATACACATGGTACTTGTATTGACACAAAGCTCTACATTTTGAATTATTGACACCCTGAAGGTTTCAGTTTTAAAAGCTTACTTGATTTGTAAGCCGAGTAATTTGATAAATTTGTTTCTCCTGAAAAACGACGCAAGAATTCCTTGGAGAACACTTAAATATTCTTTCAATACCTCTTAGAATACGGTGCTTTCGATTTGGGCTCAATTTTGTCTATATCTAAAAACAAGTAAGTATATGTGAAACTGGTTCGCCAGGGAATTTTCCTACATATCAGCTACACGACTCCTTAGATAAGCCTGTTGTCGCGTAAATTTCATATAACAGGGCCATTTAATAAATAATGTTCACATACGTATTTTTTATTTACACGCTTTTTTTTGTACAGTATCTCTTCACAGTCCGAGTCGCAGCGTTTTGGAAGCTGCACTATTCCATTCAAAGCACCAGTTCTATTCATTTGCCCAATGGCTAAAGTAACAGCGTAGAAAGCATTTCCAGAGAAGGAAAATGATATCCACGCATGGGTTATTTTAACTTTGGGAATAAGTCAAACTCTGATAGACTCACGTCCCAAATGCAGGGAATAAGAGATAACATTTTCTTTTACATTTACGCAGCTTATTGGTCACAACATACCAGATGTGCAGAGGAGCTTTGCTATCGTGAATGGGTGGTCGAGCCTTGAACAAGTGAAGTCGATTTTTTGCATGAAGTCACGATAATACACTAGTTCCACAAGAGACTCTGTTACAATGCTTCTTTGATGATCAAAAACAAATATCATTTGATTGTGCTTGTCAATATGTTTTCGGTCATTGGGAAGACGAACCTCTACACTGGACTGTGATTTGAACTCCGGCTAAAAGTCTCTAATCTATGTTTCATCAACAGGGACAATTAGACACAAGAATGCTTCACCTTCAACGTCATATAATTTGCAATGTGCTTGTGTTTCAGCTTCTGTTTAGCAGTCAAAAGAGCGCACACATGTTTCTCTCCTATATGTTAAAATATGGAATACTGACGGTGGAATTTCCTCACACGTCACACAACGATCTTCTTGAAGAGCACCTGCCACAAGTTTCATACTTCATTTGTCTGTTGAAGTCTTCACCCTTTCTGCTTCTCATCGGCTATACTGACCGATAACGGCCTGTTCTATGAGAAACTGTACTACGGTCCATTCGAATTCACCATAAACTTCAATCGAATCACTGTGGCTTTCTATGAGGCTTTTCCTGCGTAAAGTTTCGATCTTAATGTACGACTTTTAATTTTAACCAACAGATTTCACTTTTAGCTCTTGTTATTTATATGCAGATTATGCTATGATCAAAACGAACACAACTGCTTCTTTTTCAAGCCTTCAATTGCAACTGGCGTAATTATCACTACTGTTGCGTTACCCAGTCCTCAGTATTGCGAACTGTGCATTTTTTTAAATGAAATTTTCTGTTCTAGTGTAAGTTTTCAATATACCGAGCACATTGTAATTAATACAACATTTAATAACATAACTTGAATTATACTGCTGTCTTAGCCTCAAATTCAGATATAATTACTCTGGTTCTCATAACAGGAAATTGAGACTGCCTACAACCATCAGAGCGGAACTGTGTTGACATCACCGTAATCCAGTGTGCACTGGGGTCAGCTGCGCACGCAAGTCAAAATTAACTGTAGACAGTACAGAAATTGTATATTAAATGGGTGTTTTATCTATTTTAGTATGCTCCCTTACCTTATATACTTCGCCTGTGTTTCTAAGTATAGGTTTGATTACACTTTAAGGCGGCTCCACAGTTCTTCTGGAATCGCTGAATGGTAGAAAACCTGCATTACAAAATACTACTCCAGCTGTCATCATTAGCAAGTGCGAACATCAACATAACCTGCTGATAAAAATGACCTTGCAAGTGGTTGGACAGTGTGTCCGAAACAGCTCTGCTAGGAATTATTTCCAAATTAGTGTTTTAATCTTTACATGTGTGTGTGTTGTTTCCTCCCCCCCCCCCCCAAAGTTTGGCCATATCTTTTAAATTTGTCATTTGACTTTCAAGAAGCCTTCTGAACATCTCTTTTGTTGCCAAAAGCACAAGTCTGATATAATTTAGGTTGTATTTATAATTTTCAAAGGAATAAAAGTAAGAAGATATTGCCTAACAGTAATGTTCACAATTTGTCAGCATTTTATTCAATGTTTCGCAAAATGTTCACCTGGACGTTTAGCAATGACCACACTCACGATCACTTTAACGGCACGAGACATTTCCAAGTTTTAAGTTTTTAGTTACCCATCATGTCTATTGAATGAAACAGTTCAATTGGCACCTGCAATTTCAGTGAATTTTCCCATTCTTCTCCTAATATTTGCAGCAGTGACATATGAGAAGAGATCATTTCTGCAATCTATTGACCCGTGTTCAGTTTATTTTTTACGGACTAAGCATGATTTTATTTACCTGACCATGTAGCGACACGAAACAATAGATACTGGAGAGCTGAAAAACCGATCTTGTACATGAAATTCCATTGTATGACCAAAAAAACTGGTGTTTGTGTGCTGTAGAAATCTATGTGCTTCAATATAAGGGGGCCATGAATATCGGACTCCGCAGGCAAATAGCTTGTTTCACAGTGCCAAGCTAATCCCCGAAGCCGGCCACGCGTCCAAACGAGGGCTGTGTACTTTGGCATAATATATAATTCATGAGACTGATTTTAAAACTTATGCGGAGTCATAAATTTTATTATATAAATAATATATATTGCTTAATGGGATAGCTGCCAGAGTATAACTAAAATATAATGTTATATATATATATATATATATATATATATATATAAGTTATAACTTGCAATAGAATGCCCACATGTCTGGCCAAAAGAGTAGAATTGTGCCATTAGATGCATAAATGCATTTTTGTTTACACTTCCATTATATTTATGTGTCTTTTATAAATGGAGATTTATTAGTTATTAAAGTGCTTCATATTTAGAAACAAGAACATATTTATAATAAGATTCTGATTTTACTGAGGAGTTTGAGCAGTATACTTATATTATCTATTTAAAATGTAGTTTAAAGATTTTTTGTTAAAAATAACAAAAGGGAATCAATTTATCAAAGATCACTCAAAAGCTATGACTTTTTAGCACAGTCTAGGGGTGAGAAATGACGTAGAAAGCAGCATACCAGAAATTATTAATAAGGGGCTCGCTGAGCTCAGATCTTTATGTATGGGGTGGGTACCACTGCTCTAGGGGACTCTGCAAATCAATATCTTTGAACCAAAAGCACAAAAATGAGACAGCAACTGCAATATCTCAGTAAAGTTCAGTGGTGCACTGTGTACTTACTCTACGGAGCTAACAGGTGCAGCTGAAGATGACGAAGTCGACGCCGCAGCGGCAGCTGCTCTCTGATCTGCGGCGTACTCGCCGAAAGCTGCTTTTGTATAAGCGCAAACAGAACACTTCTTGCGTTTACAGGCGGCAAGATGCTTCATACCCTTTTTGAACTGATTGTTCAGGGAGGCACTCTGACGGGCTATGAACTTCAGCTCAGTTACCTGTGTAATGTACAACTTCAATAAGAGAAAACAACACAGTACAATGTTTTAAATTCATGCATTTGATCAAAGCATAAGCTGCGTGGTACAATATCATTAAAGTTTGCATCCGAGACATTGCTCATAAATGGGTTTTATATACATAGGAAAACACGCAAACACACACACACCATTCATCTAAACCCTTTGGCAAAAAAAAAAAAAAGTCATCCCCAGAAGATTGTCAATCGGAGAACTTCGGGGGCGCTCGTAAACGCTATATTCACAAGCGCATGCAGTGAATACACACTGTAGTGGGTGCTTTGCCTGTAAATGTAATGGTCACAATTCTAAGCATCTGGAAAGAGAACGTAAGGGCAGAGTAGCGATGGCCGAGCTGTTTAAAAGGGGTAAGCTCTTCAAATCCCACACATATTTTTTATTATTGGTTTTATAAGTGAACATGTTGCCTTAATATCATATTATGTTTTAACGTATCATTTGAATTTTATGACATTACCTGTGCACACACAAAAACGTAATCACAAACTAAAGTATTCTTTACAAATATCTAAATAAATACATGAACAGAAAAAATTATCTTCTAAAGTGGAAACACAGAAATAAATACAAATTAATATCGCGTGTATGAACCCTCAGCGTGCATAACTGCCCTCGATCTTCCGGGCATAGATGATGTCAGATTTCTAAAATACTGTAAACGAGAAACATCATCACACCCGGCTTCTTGAATTTGTGCCCATTAGTCCTTCTTGTGTGTGCAGGGAATACATTTACAGCATATTGCAATTAGAACAAATACTAAAGGAAATATTATATTATAATAAATAATATATATGTTAACGTTAAAGCTTGCTGTGTATAATACGAAACTAATTTGTCAAAATATGTTACAAAGGTTTATTAATAAAATAAAACGCTTCATGTCAGGAGGCGAACCTGAGCTCTTAACCCATCCCTGCACACTCTGTCACAGAGCTGTGAACACACATGCTAGATAGCGTCTTTAGTGCATGCCATATAACTCAATTGCTGCAGTGTTCACACAGTCTTGATGGTTACCTGTGAACTGCGCCCTGTAACGAGAAGAATTTTACGTTCAAGATATAACTATTTTTTTTTTGTCAAAGGGTGCAACTGTGCCACAAAATTAGAAACAAGTACAGATAATTGTTATTGAGTCTTCATTCACATTGCGATTGTATTAAATTAAGCAATCATTCATCTTTAGTGACAAGCAGTGCAAAGGAAGTACATTACAACACTATAGCAGACAACACCGTAACGTTTCGGTAGGTTATACCATCTTAATGCAATCCTCCATCAGCCCTGGTGATGTAGTGGTAACCGCACTTGCCTTGTAAACCTAAGATCGCCGGTTCAAACTCGGCCAGGATCGATGGATTTTTCTCGGGCGTAAAAATCCTAAGTATGGCTTCCTTCGGAAGGGAAGTAAAGCCGTGGGTCCCGTGTCATACATTTACGTACGGCACGATTTCAAGCCTGAAAGAAGAGGCCTCTGAGCAAAATTTGTCGGCCGTTTCACGCCCTGAATAGAATGGGACGCTGATGACCCGAGATGTTAAAGAGGGTTCATAAACAAATCAACAATTAATGCAACCCTAAATTTAGCTGCAATTATTGTTTCATCACCAAATAACACATTAAAGTGTAATTTGTTGCGGTCGATTTCAATGCCATCGGCGGCGCGGCTTGGCCACTAGAACTTCGCACACCAGGTGGTACACACCTCCGCCCTACCCATGAGAATATGACAGAACACAAGATGAGTAACACTGAACAGCAATACTGTACTGAAAAATATTGTATTTATAACACATTTGTATGTAGGCATGCTCATTAAAAACAACATAGACATTTTAGAATGTTCATTTTTCAAGAATGCATACATATCATACCAGTCTTTTCATCCATGAAATTCCATATTTGTAAGTTTTTACATCAAAGGTTCTGTAGTATATACAGTGGGCGATAGTTTTGTTATTTGGTGGATTATTCAGGGCGAAACGCCAAAGAAAACATGTATACGTACTAAAATTACACAGATACACTACTTTAACTTCAACCTTTGTGATCAGGCAAGAAGTGGTCTACACAACAATGGGATGGAAGTATAATATAAATTTTAGAATAAAATTCTAACTGAGATTGGAGGAAATGTAGTTTCAATATCTGACACTTAGTTTCTTTATAACAAAGAATTAAAATCTCTTTTTCTATTGTAAAATAAACTGGTCAAGTGTGTTTTTTCTGCAGCTTCCTATCGTATGCATCACTGTGACCTGAAAAAAAAGTGACACTTTACAACGTGGCTGAAATGCTGTTTCGCAACAAATTTATGTTGGTTTCTTCGTCAAATATGAATAAGTAATTTGTTACATACTCTTCTATAAGCAATATATACGTCATACCATCTTCTTGTTTGTTTCAATTTTCAGTAGCATTTTACGGATAACCTCATCTAAGGTAACAATAACTGGGAAATCTAGCAAATGTTCTTGTTCAGAATGCATGATATAATGTTCTTACATTTAAAACACACAGTTAATTCAGAACTATCTATCGGATAGAATGCTTGCGCGCTAAAAAGTATTTAGCTAAACTGCTCGATCAGATGCATGACCATCAATCTTCTGAGATTAAATCAAATTCAAATGCAGAGATCACGTCTACGCAACTCGCTATTTGCCATGTCCCTCCAGGTTATAATGTTTGATACAAGTAATTAAAGTGGGAATGAATACATCATATTCTTTGAAAATATCCTTGGAAGCTCAATCCTAACGAAATAGCGGATTTTTTAAAGTTCGTAACTACAGATACTAAAAGTTTGACGGTCAAGTGAACACTTTAATACACTTCCCAGAGCTTCAGCGTCATGTGAGAGCGGAAAGCATAGTCTCGGTTAACTGTTCAATGAGCTGTAAAGAATCGCTTCACTGCTTCGTTCAGGCTCTGTAGAATCAGCGGACAAGACAGAAGGGAGGATCAGCAAGGGTGGTTCGTCATAAACAAGCCAATTATTACGCGAATTTGTGTCGATAAAGCTCAAACAATGGAATGATTGGGCCATGACTTAAAGAGATGCATATGGGAACAACCATGTGCTAAGTGCATTAAAAATGCACTTAGGATCCAATCGTCCAAGTTTCACGAACTGCATGACATCTGAAATTTATCTTACATTTGCTATACATTTTTATAACGTCTGCATGTCCTACAAACGCGAAATTTTGGATAATTATCGCAGAAAGAACAGGAATTAAATATGTGGGATTAATTTTTCTTCTTGAACATTTTATGAGACAAACTTTGGTTCAAGATATGGCTAGTGTGGAGATGACGCTTTTAGCAACGACAAATAAGTGTGCCGTTCTTGTGCACATCCTGCTTTCCGCGATCGATATATTCTCAGCTTGCCTGCTTATTGGTTGCAATGCATCATATAGTAACAGAATTAAGGGTTGTGGGCTGTGCAACATAATCAATTCATCAGATACTCCTATTTTCTTCCGTTAACACAGGGAGTTGGGTGCTTTTCGATCTTATAAATAGAACTAATTGTTCAGGGCTTCTTAACTGTGTCTATCCAGTGATCCGAGTATTATGTATGAGCAAATATTTCAATTGTAAATGTTTTATTTAAGGATTAGTTTGGCTCGAGGTGTATTTTATAATGTTTGGTTAAGAAATGTGCACTGCTAGGGCAAACTGTTTAGCCATGGTGCTTTTGTCAAGGTTTTATACTGTTATTTATTTTAAAATGCAAAGTATTTGTAATTTGCTTGCCCAAATCTTTCAATGCTCGCTATATGAGTTTTTTTTTTTTTTTGTGATTTGAATATTTGCATGTACATGGTGTAAATATTCAGTAAATTATTGTTGATGTATGTTTTTCTTATTATTAGCTAAACGCATGAGATGTTTTTCACATCTTTTTAAAATTTAATATTGTTCCGCGCATGTGATGCACTGATTTTGTTGTTTATCAAATTACAGTTAAATAGTTATTGTTAAACACGATTAATTTTTATTCTGTTTCTTTCGTACTTTTAAGTCCTTGGCAACCTCATGGGGTTTTTCCTCCAACATCTTCCTAAAACAAGAGTTTGCCGACATCAACAAAAGGATGTCTCTCTCAGATTAAGGCCCAGTGTACAATAAAAACCAAACATTTGTCATGCTTTCTAGAAGCGAGTTCCAATAGTTAAGTAAGGTGCTGTCCATAAGCATTCGTCGTGTAAATAACAGGGAAAACATAAAAAGCAAAATATGTACAATAGTGTTACTGGCAGGATTGACATGCAAATTCGTCACATATCACAATGGATGCAGTACCATACGATTATCCATTACAATGAAGCCAATCTACTATCAAAGGTGCACTACACTACGAGGCTTTTAATCAGTGCCAACAACTGTATAAAGCTGTACACCACAAAATACCCCAGACACTATATCTACCATGCTTGTTACTGAGTATTCATCACCTCCTTTTCAAGACCAACGACATTCTGATTGATGCGTTTCTTCTGATGACTCAAGTCCACAATGTAATGTCCTACCCCACGGCGTTCTTCATTAAGTGTCTCCTTCAGCTGCTCGTTCTGCAACCAAATTAAACCAAAACGCTACAGCCTCTTGTCGCCAGATGTGCACTGACCGATTTCAACGACGTGGGCGAAACTGCTAATTTCGTTAAACATAGTTTCCTGTACTTCTAGAGCAAATATTTCTGGTATCCTCGTTCTGGGATAATAAAGGCTTTAAGAACGGGTTTTTTACGTTACTGCTAATGAACGTAAGCGTAATATTAACGTAAAACACTCACTGGATTTAAGCAAAGGGTCTAAATAGAATGGTATAAAATAATTAAATGAAAAGATTGAGCCTCATATTCATTTAAAACTAAATATACACACACATCATTAAACAAAACAAATAATCTGAAGAGATTGAAGTCTTAAAGATTGGTTTTAAATTAATTATAAAAACATTCCAAAGACAAAACTATTTGTGTACAGATTGTTCAAGAATTTCGGACAATACTCTATTTCTTCTTTCGCTATATTTATTCTCCTTCGTTTGTAGCATCTATGCACCGATGTAAGGGAGCTATGTATAGTTTACACCTACACACCGAGAGGTTGGTCAATGGATGGAGACTCGGGCACAAACAGATACACGGAAGGATGATGAATGATGGAACGGAAGGTGAGTCCGTGTCAGACATTAACCCTTGTTTAAGACAGAATGAAGAAAACCTCAAGTCAACTTAGTCGGCCGCAGGATTTGAACCTGGAACCTCCCGAATAAAATTCGAAGGATTCTGCCTGTACCATCCCCTATTTCACAAACTGAACTGTATCTTAATGAGATTATGAACATATTTTCATAATAATTATCATCAACAACATCAACATAGATTAGGCCTTCAGGCCTATTCCATCTCCTTACAAATTTGTGATAGTTGAAATCGGTTTGCAGTAATTAAGACTGATTTAAAATTGATATTTTTCCCCCATTTTTCTTAATCTGTAATGATCAGCAATTTTTTCTCGGTATTCTAGCAGAAATAGTATTATAATATCTACTTTTACGAATATAATTTTCTATTATATTCAAAATAATTGAAATTTATACTCATGTTGAATTTAGGCTTTTTACAGTGGAGCAGATTATATCCAGCATTTGTTTTAGAGATCTTACCTCACACACTTCAGTTCTTCTTTGGTCATATATTTTTCAAAGCCCAAACTTTAGATCCACAAGTTAAAGATAGAAAGGGTCAAACTTTATAACATTTTAAAAGTATACTTCCTTACGTTATTACACATTTTCTTCTGTACTGTTCAAAGTTCGGAATATTTATAGCTATATCAGCAATTGAATCATAGCTCAGATAATTTAATTATTAACCTGTGCTATAGGTTTACCATTCATTACAATTTTTGCTCTTAGTGAAGTCTTGCCTAAAGCTCTTCTTTGGTCTAGTGATTTGTGTTGCTGACTACTAGATGGAAGCCACCGTTTCGATTCCCGATTCCTACTTAGGAATCTTTCTAGGTTAGGGAGGTCTGGAACGAGGTTTTCCCGGCCTCATGAAGACAATTGGGATGCTGCCTGATGGAGAGATGGCGCTCTTCCCTCAAGAAATCCGCGTGATACTAGGGGTGCAGCCCTCTATTAATGGAGTCGTAAGATGGAAGGTAGCGGAAGCAGAGGTCGTAGCCGCAGCCCAAGGTTCACTCCAGACTGTAGCGCCAAATGAGAAGAGAAGAGGAGTCTTGTCTATAAATCCCAATACTGTAGCCTTTTCTGTTGAGGAATTTATTTACTATTATGTTAAGTTCAATGCAACAACGATGTGCTCAGAGGGGTATTACTTATAATGAAAGGAAAATCAGTATTCATTTCTTAGATTTATGAGGTCATCCATGAAAATGGACTAAATACATCATATGTAGAATATACATCATAGAATATTTATTCTAAATTTATCAATTAAGGCGCCTTTATTACTTTTTAATAATATGAGAAACTTACTTCTGTTTTGAAGCAGCCGCATGGTATTTCGTTGATGTAGTTCGATATTCTGCTAAATCTTTGTAAGCTTGGCAACATAGAAGAATAATCAGGTAGCGTGTAACTGTTTAGACAAAAGTGATAAAACTACACAAAAGGAACTCGGTGGGATGGGGCGAGGTTATCAAGGTTTGTACCGCACTTTAGCGAACCATTTCTTCTAGAACCTGGAGACTTTTACACTCCTTCAATGCCATTATTACCCAGCTGTCACACGTCTGGAAGAGGCTGTTAAGCCAGTTGCGTTTATGTCTGAGAAGGAACGTCCTATTTCTTGCAGGATGGCGTCTCTAATAAGAACTGTCCTCTCAGCGATTCCTTCAATTTGGGGATGATCGAGTATCTTTCACCTCCACCATTAGAATAACCTTCTCATTAGACATTGTCAAGAAAGATGATGAGGGCATATGTGCAGAAATGCACCCTTTTTCTCCGCTGAATAGAACAAGTTGTTATTTGTGTCCTTGTCGAAAGGTTGACACCCAACGGGTCACCGTCCAATAGTGCAAGATGTCGTTGCCACAGATTTTTCGTGGGGGCACATAACATTCTTTTGCATTCCTACCTAATGTATGTTGTTCACTTTTAGACCAACTTTACACAACTATTTGATAGCTAAGATGTACTGAGAACAATGTACTCTTGTTCACTTAAGCATAGCGACTACTTTTTTTTTTTCCAACTATCATATTTTGTCTACTTTTGTGTTATACATCTTTAACTTATTAGTGTGATGGCCTTTTTTAAATGATGCTCAGAAAGGTTCAAATAGCCTAGAAAATGTATGCTAAATATATAGTGAATTTACATGAATTTACATTGAAGTTCCAGAGAGGAATTTTATTACCATAGAGTGGGCAATCTTGATAAAGAGTTGGGTTCCTCATATAACTTCCGAACCCTGTTTAAGTCTTCTAACTGAATGGCGAAATATTTCACGCTATCACTTCTTTGATTCGGAGCGAACTTAAAAATAATTAGCTGTTGCTTATTTCTGATGCACATTGCATCCAACCCAATTCCTCGTGCTTTCTAATCTAATACAGAGAAGTGCTTTCTCAAGCGATGATAACCCAAACAGGAATTTAACTCTTGTGAATACGAACGGATTAACAATTGAACATTTCGGCAAATTTTTCATCAGAATCTAATTGTTTAACATAAGATCTTAATCGCCTAATTTAAAGTTCTCCAAACCACAACCGAACTTAAAAATAATTAAATATCTTTGCAAAATTACTTATTATAATGGTTTCGAAGAATATTTTTGTGAAGAAAACGGTTTCGTGCTTTATAAGCATTTTTTTTGTTTGTTTAATTTTGTTATGAAAGTTCTTATGCTCTACAACACAATGGAGAGTAAAATGTCTTTAAAGATTAAAATCTTGGATTCCCAATTAATTTTCCAATGAACATTTTGGCGTTTTTAGTATGACCATAGCGAGTATTTTCGCCAGCAAACTTCTATAATAATAAAAAGAAATGAAGTCCCAACATGTTGGCCAACTATCATGAGCTGAAATAAAACCACAGAAAAACGTCACAAAAATCGCCATCTACAACTTTTTATAGAAGTTAGCATTTCGTAAACGTTTTTTTTTTTAATTATGAACCGTGTAAAATTACAAAATTCGGTCTAGAGGGAAAATAACAAATTTGGAAGCAAATTCACATTTAGTACTTTTCTATGTTACAAAAAAATATTTTGAAGATCAGTGTAGTTCTTCAGATGCATTCACTGTCAAAGTCCTGAATGCCACAGACAACCACACACAATTAACATGGTTAAAACAGACAATGTAATTAAGTGTTATTGTTTGTTTAGCATCCGTATTTACGTGGGTAGTTTAGACTTCATTGCAGCCTCCTTCTTTCTCTTATTTTATTTTATTTATTTTTTGTATTTTAAGTTCCGATAATTGATATTATTGGTGCATTCTATTGTTTCTTCAAAAAAGTTAGCGCAAGGAAACATGGAAATGACTTGAAATCCACACAAATCTTCAATTCTAATAACATGAAACTTGGTATTGTGTAGCTCGAAAGCACTTTTGATTGGTATTGGGCGTCAAAGAAGAAGAAAAAAGAGATCCACGATGAATAGCATAAGCCGAAACTTGCGATACACATGAAACAGTCCATTTCAGCGATATTTTAACATATAAACAAGCGAAAACGAACTTATCACACGTTTCTACACTGCTGGCCATTAAAATTGCAAAGCCCAAATTAGATACACTAAGCAGACCTCACAATTTCTCAAAAGGAACGAATATGACGACAGCAATACCAGCTGGCCTCTGAATTTGATTGTCGGTCCAGGTGGTGTAGTGGTAACCATACTTGCCTCCTTAACCCAAGATTGCGTATTCAATCCGAACCAAGGTAGATGAACTTTTCGGGTGCAAAAAGCCTAAGTATGGCTTTCTTTGGAAGGAAAGTAAAGCCGTGGGTCCCGTTTCATACATTTACGGCACGAAAAACGAACCTCAAGCCTGAAAGAAGAGGCCTCTGATCGAAATTTATCGGCCACTGAATTGAATGGGACGTTGGTGATCCGCTGAATTTGATTAAGGGAGAATTGTGGTACCTAAGAGTACGAATATTAGACTAGGGATTGAGATAGGACGAAAAAACACAGAGACGTGAAAAATCCTAACGGCCTGTCAAACAACCGAACGAGAAGACATAATTCCCGTGTGGCTATTTCGAACATTCACAGTGTGTTGCAATTTTAATTAATAGCAGTGTATTTTATTGTCAATGATTAAGTGATTTCTTGTTTTTGAAGTGAAGACCACAATTGAATAAAAACACAAAATCGATAGCTAAATTTCTTCACAGCCAAATGTTTTGGGGTTGCTAAAGAAAGTATTACCTTTTAAAAAGAGCAGGGTTTAATACATATTTAATAATGAAGTGGGGCACATACCTCTTTCTCCAGAGACTCCTTTTCGGCAGCTATAGCCGTCACTTGACGCACTACTTCCTGGCGTGCACGCTCCAGACCACGACGTGTCGCTTCAGATTCTGCTGCCTGCCGTTTCAACTGCAGATACAACAAGGTTTAGAAAAACAGTTAAGGGGACTGTCTACTCAAAACCATTGTCATTGCTTTATTTTGTAATATATATATATATATATATATATATATATATATAAATAAATTGACACTAATAATAAAAGTAGATAAAGATAAAATACAGAGAAAGAGTCACACTTGAAATTGCTATATTGCTATATTTCGAACTACTGGCCATTGAAGAACTCGCAGTAGTTCGAAATATAGCAATTTCAAGTGTGACTCTTTCTCTGTATTTTATCTTTATCTACTTTTATTATTAGTGTTAATTTGTTACATTGTTAATAGTGTTTCTTTATTTTTATGTTTCATTTATATATACATACACTGTTATTTTACCATATCTAGCTTTACAAAAGTATCCTAACTTCCCTTGTTCCAGATGTTGTGACTATAACCTTTAATATATTGTTACTGGGCGCATTTGTTTCAGTCGTACGAGGCTGGTAGTCTGAAAGGTTCTCGCCCTGACGATGAAAGGACAGTTTTTAGCTTAAATATTTTATTTTTCAACACAATCTCCCTTAAGGTCAATGCATTTGTTCCAGTGACGATACTCTAATGCCATTATCTTGTCTCTGGAGTTGTTTTCCTGAAGATGTGCAAGATGCTTCTCTACAGTTGATTTGACGAAAAACGCTGTCTAGCGAGGAAGAGTTTGACCTCTGAAAATAGATGGAAGTCATATGTGGAGAATTTTGTGAGAAGGTTCGCTTTTCTTCTCAAACATTTCTTCTGGTTGGTTTGAAAGATTGGAATAATACTCCTCAGTAGGGTAAAACCCTACTGAGGATAATCAATTAGTGCCTCTAAAGACTGAGGCTATAACCTTCCTGCAGATGGAATGCATTCCAGGTATCATTCATTTACAACTCAACACACAAAATAATTTCTGTTGCTGTTAAACATTGTTTGGCGGTATTTTCATGAGAATGCTGTAGGCAAGCGTGACAAAGACATCACATTTGCAATACTTCATGTAAAATATGTGCTACTTTGAAAATCCTACATCCTCAACAATTTCAAGTACTAAAACTTGTCCGTCATCTTATACCATATCGTGTAGTTGCTCAATGAATTCTGCTTTGTTGCATTTAAAGCAGGTCATCTTTAAGTTTGCAGAATATTTTTAATTGTTGAAAATTAAACAGTTTTCATATTTTTTTAATTAATTTGCTAAGAAAATATTTTTGGCGTTAACATCTTTTATATAACTCTTAACCACTTAGATACTCTGTTTTATGGAACAGTCACATCACATCTGTTTAGAAGTCATATTAAATTAATTATTTGAAACGACTTTAGACTTCAAATGAACACTTGATACATTATATAGTACAACGTAAAAAACAATTATTTTGCCAATAACATGTCCAACTATGGCAGAGGCCAAGAATTTTTTGAACTGCCCTCGTATGAACTCTTACTCTAAGACTTTCCACCAGTCTAAATAGGCAAAATCTTGGAACAGGCTAATCAGGATGTAAAGCTACTTTCCTCTAACACTGGTTTCATCTGTTTTGTACAGAAAAGAATCTTATACTAAGCAATAAGGGTATTGCTGCCTTGATTTCAAATGGGTATAATTCCGCATATATCAAGCATACAACCAGAGGACAGAGAAACACTCTAAATTTAGAGTTTAGACAATCTAGAAAAAAAATGTCAGAGATTCAACGATTCACTCTGCCATCACAGAACACCACGCAGGGAACAAAATTATCACTCTCCAGAACTTCCGTATGATCTAACAAAAGTTTAACAGATGCACTTTTGCATTTGTGTTTAAAGTCAACAAGAGTTTCAACTTGTATACTTCATAATTAAGTGCCGTTTCAAAATACACCGAACAACCACCTAAGGAATTCGCAGTTCTCAACATTCTCAGACAGAACTAACTAATCAAAGGATGGGGATCCCAAGATCCCCTAAACTTCATTGTTGGAATGGATTAGGTGAGAGGGAGGAGGATTTCAGGCACGGAAGCCCAATAAGAGCCTTTTATATCTATTGAACCTCCAGTAGGGAGAGATGAAGTGAAAGATACGAAGAGTAGCTAGGTTTATGAGGCGACAGGTGCAGATATAATTGAGGCTTTCTAACGTTCCCAAATTCCCTTTCTTTTGACGATTTATAAAGCCGGCGGGTCTCCCCTCCAAGGAGTACGAGTTCCTAAGAAGGGCTGCCGGGTCAGTTTTTCCAGTGAACAAATGCACCACTGCTCACCGCCTGGCCTTGGAACACTGAAATATTGAACAAAAAATGAGAGTGAATGAGGAACAGGAAACATCCATCCCAGCTTTTGCCTTAATGACCAGAAAAACCCAATCAGGATAGCCGGTCCCAGGGAATTTCCAACTAAATTGGCATTCAGCATTCACGTGAATGCTATTCTCCTCATTGCTACATCCAAAATCTTCTATTAGACTACCAGGTAAATAATGCTTTTACTGTTGAAGGTGTCCAATGATGACCTTTTGTGAATTTTGGTTTAAAACAAAGCGCCGAGGCCTCTTAAAACTCTTCAGTTAGTTTTATTCCGAGAATATATGCTTTTCGGTCGAACATACTTGTTTTTCGCTCACAATTGTTTAGATCCACTGTGAAAATTTAATTCACCGAATTCTTACAGAAATGACACTAATGTCAGGCAGTATGAAGAGCCACTCTGCATCTCCAGTTTTATCACTGGTTTATATCCAATCCATCCCTCAACTAAACGATAAAAGTCAACATAACGGAGTTCGAACACTTCAGGCACATTATAAATACCAAAGTTTGACTAAACGCCCTGTGTTCACCACCGTTGGACTTTTTGATTGCTCGTGCTACTTTTGTAACTTCAAGGGCTATTACCGGATATTCTGAAACACTTACCTGCCGATATGCCTCATTTTTCTCACGCTCCAGTTTGTCCTTCCACTGCCCGAATTTTTCTTTCTCTGCCCGCAACTGTAACAGAAGAAAAACTTGCATTAATCTTGTTAGTTCAAGGGAACCATTATTATTTCAAAAAAAGTTACCTACACTCTAGATGGTCGAGGTTGTCGTAACATGAAATTACTTAGTTTTTCATCATCGATGCCAAGCTCTTATATTTAGTAGAGACTAAAAGGTAAATGCACATGGATTATGTCGTGCCCTTATTGGAGTCGTATACACTAGTGGAAACCGGTTGACTTTCAGTAATTCCCGGTAAGACTGGAGTTAAGTTCTATTGACGCAGGCAACTGAGCTTGCTCAGTTATGTTTATCATACCAACTGTTTCAATTTCATTTCTGTTAGAGTGGGTGTTAGATTTACTACTGTGTGTTTGTGTATCGTGGAGTATGTCAAAAGTGAAATATACCCGCATGATGATTTATTTATGATTTTTAAGTGTAAATTTAATTTAATTAAGAATGGTAAAAGAAGTAAAGTTTTGTAAATAAAGAGATCACTCCAGATACAAACATGTCATCGTCGCATGACAGAAGATGCAACTATATCTGCATTATTTTTGTAAAATGCAAGGACCAGCTACTACTGAGGTGTAGACAAAATATGGGAGCTGAAGCATTAGCTACTATACCAATACTGTGTCGTTTACTCTTTGAAAGGTAGGCTTACAACAGTTAATCTGTTAGCCACTTATAGGTTTTCGATACTCCATTATAGGTGAATGTCGGTTGCAAAGACGATTACAACATGACATAGATATTCTGGAAGCATTCCACAAATATTTGTTTTTATTTTTCAAAGAGAGAATTTATTTTAAATAATAACATAATCTCTTCAGACAAAATTGAGAAAACACATTTTGTAATATACCTGGCTTTGGCAACTTTTACGGGAATTTCATTTGTTTAAGGTGTGTCAAGTTTAATTTCATCAAATTTATCTTCTGTAACTAATCCACTTGATATTTTTCTCGCTGTTATAATACTTGATCTGTATTAAATTATTTTGTAAGATGTTACCTCACATTTTTCTTGCTTTTAACATCAGGAAGGGTTCCTTAACTTTAGAAAACATTGCCTTATATTCCTAATCATTCTCTTAAACCTCAGCCAGGAAAGTGATTCAATTGAGAATCGAACCCAGGCCCGCCGCATAGAAAGAATGAATATTACTACTAAACAATTTTTAAACAGTTTAGCATCCCCCATAACAACGAAGGTCTAAAGAGAATATGAATGTTTGGTAAAATGAATGAGTAAATTAGCGCTCGTAGTCTACAGCATTTATCTTTTCAGGGGAAGGAAAAACTGATTAAAAAAAAAAAGGCAAATGACCTTAAATATTCGGGCTCGGGAGCTGGTCTAACGAGCATGGAGGTGGTCACCACGATGGTGGTTGCTTAGGAAACTATATATCATTAAAATGTGGAAAATGCGACAAACATTTATTGTATTATTATTATTATTATTATTATTATTATTATTATTATTATTATTATTATGTTAATTTAAGAACGCTCTTTAACATCTCTGTCATTAACATTCCTGTCAATTTGGGACGTAAAACGCCCGATAAATTTTGCTCAGAGGCTTCTTCTTCCAGGCTTGAGTTTCTCTAAATGTCTGTAGAAACATTCCGAACACAGAATCAATTAAACAAACAGTGAGAAAAATTAATCAAATTGGAAACGTACTTAATCTAAACGAAATAAATTATGAAAGGCGAAAAACTGCTAGCAAAATACGGATTTCATGCTCTTAAACGACACATATAACACGACACAAGTAACGCAGGATTTGACCAATGCTACATGAAATTTTGCATAAGGACACTAGGGAGACGCCGTTCCAATGTAACAAATGCACTGGACGTTTGCTCGTTCATTCTCCTGGTCAAAGCCGAAAGATATTTACCTCAAGACAATTCACGACCAACTACTCGTATTCCAGTACTACGATGTTAAAGAAGCGGGCCGAGAAAAGAAATAAAATCTGGAAGATATAACGCCACCTATTGCGACCAAAGGACAATGAACACTGCTACGTACTCTAACCAATTTTAGCGGTAGACAATGTTTATCGGCAAGATGGACACAATAACCAAGAAATGAAACAGAAAAGACGGGTTATGTGACGTGACAAATCACGATACAATTTCGAAGACGGCATTATTTCAAGAGATACCGACATCTTTTGGACTCATCTCTTATCATTTCTTTTTTCCTACTTTTTTCCCTGGGGCTTGCAAAAGACAAAATCATGAATCATCTGCTACTCCAGAGAAATGTGGATAATTTTAAGTCTATATCTGACATGCCGAAAAGTTACTTGCATTTAAGGTAACACTATTTCGTATTTATGGTGGTCATTTTGAAAACATTATTTATCTTACATAAACACATCATGTTTGATGTTAAAATTTGAGCAATAAGAATAAAAACATTTAATACAAATTTAAAATTATTTATTTTCAAATTATCCTTATTTTATTAACTCTCTATACATACGGCTGATTTATGTCCTATTTATGAACAGGTGTAGATAATTTGGGGAAAAACAAGCAAATTTCAATAAACATAATTGAAAGTTTAAAAACAGCGCGTGCAGTTACTAGTATTTCACAAAACGTGCTTCACGATTTTTGCATCAAGTGCGATTTAATTTTATGATGGCGCAGATAAATAGAGGCTCCTTAGCATCTAAATTACCTGCATATTCACGTTCTCGCAGTTCCTTACTATGCAGGCTATGCCAACGCCCTAGAACAATCCGTGCCTAACTACTGCTTGGAACCTGGTGGTATTCAGTGTATGTAAGTTTGCTAGTCCCATTATTTCTTTATTAACATACATCTACCCGTAGCTTGCTAGTCTGTCCAATTTTGTTTGCGTGCCAGCATACTCATAAACCAACAGGGCCAAGCATGGTATGATAAGCTTGTTATTTAAGTCAGATTTAAATTAGTTTTTTACAAGCTACAATATTTCCTCCCGTACAAGAACTGTTGCACGAAAAAGCAATAGCCCATTTCCATGTATGGAAAGAAAAGAGTAAACATGCCTTGTTTTAAGATAAAGGAAAAGAAACAACAATGGATGGCGAGAGCAAGAGCAGTGTAAAAAGGAACGGGGGAACAGAGAGAGAGAAAGAGCGCGAGAGGTTTGTTTGCGCTTCTGCTTCATAAAATATGCCTCTGAAAACGTTTTCTTCTGTAAGATATCCTATTTATATAGTTTGTCGTTGTTTGGGATGTCACGCTGAAGTATACGAACCTCAAGCCTGAAAGAAGGGGCCTCTGAGCAAAATTAACGACCGTTTCACGCCCTGAATTGAATGGGACACTGTGACTTGATATGTTAAAGAGCGTCCGTATACACTTATAACACACAATGTACCACCATTTCAAATAATTTACATGAAATAAACAGAATAAACTATCTATTGCCTCGAGCTATAAACCAGTCACCAGTATTTTTTTGCTTTCTTGTCATTGATCCAGAATTCAGTGACGTCGGACATTAAGCGAGTTATATGAACATGGTCCCTCTCCTTCCTCAGCATGGTATTTGTAGCTTTCAAGTATAAACATTTTAAAAAAGTTACAAGAAAGATGTAAGCAAAAAAATATCTTTGCCACCCAATTATCTGATTACCACAGCGGCGGCATCTGCGTTGGTCAATAAACACCGTTCAACGGGCAGCCAGTCCGTGATAGAAACACTAGAGTGATCGTCTGGCACTTATTGATATCATGCAACGATATGCTGTAATTGCTTGCCCAAGTTTTCTACATATTTCTGACATGAAATTAGCCATTACCCTTCTTAATTCTTTTCGAGAAATTAAATGCATCCCTTGACGGATGTTATCCTTAAGTTCATTTTAAAATGTATGTGTCTAGTCATTTATGCATTGCAGTACGACTTGGAATCGATCGCCCGAAAATTTCTCTTCAAATAAACTGACAACATGAGCGAACAAGGTACGTACATGCGAATCATAAATAAATAGTCATTGTGAAACAGAATAACTAGGGCTATTATTTGCCTCTTAGTGTTTTACTTAAAATAAAAGTGTTTCTTTCGTTCCTCAAACGACAGAGTGGCATGAGACTCAAGGCCAACGTAGTGGTTCGGTAAAGCCTCCTCGTTCTTCCTTGGGATGACCCAGTAGATGTAATATTCGTAGTCAAAATTAAATTTTAATTGCTTTAGTTAGCTATTCAAATATCAAGTAGCACACCCTGTATTGACATCCTTCCGAAATAAAGGCAATTTCGTCTAAAAACCACACACAGGATACAGGTGGTGTTTCTACATGCCTGAAGTAAATGACATGTCCGGTTAGTTAACGTGAATCACCACTTGCATTGTTAAAAACAGAGGTTTCTTTGTCCTGCTAGTTCTTCCGGAACGTTCGTAAAACCAAATTCGAGTTTAGTGTTTCCAAGAACAAGCGTTGTAGGTAGAAAATCCTTCAGATTTGCAACTAAACTAATTTTCCAAAATATTTATACTCCTACCTCTTACAGATCAACCGTCAAAACCCATAAACATTGTTGCAGTCCATACTAAAACATCCTTAGCATTCATTTGACGACCTCAAGAAGACATTAATAAGGCACTGTAATGCATGAGTCACATCATTAATTTCCACGTACGATCACCCGAGGTCATTGGGACATTAGTGAATCACGTATGAGATGACAATGTAGGCCCGCATTATGTATTGATTTCGGTTATTGGCTGTCCGTAAGCATACAGCCAGACCGTGGGTCATTGTACAAGAATGTGTTAGTCACCCTGCACTTATATTACTATGAGATCTTCGCTTTAGGGGGGAACTGCAGAATCTGGAATACGAATATTAATTTATTTGCCTCTGAGTTATCACAAATGTTTCCTCTTTTGTAGTTAAGTATCACTCCATAAGTTGTGCTTATCAACTTTTTGGACAACAAAGATGAGATATTCTCTTCATGCTTTAATAATTCCATTTTTAAAGGTCGCTGGGGCAAATTTAAAATTCTGGTAGAAGATTTGAATATATACCGTAATATCGGTGTTAGCTTTAGTATAACAATTTGGTTTTGTTTTTACATTGCAAAAGTTCAATTGCTTGGTGTTAAGATATCAGCTCTCGTTACAAATAACATTTGGTGGACGGTTACGATTGTTCCACACTCGACTCATTTTACTTTTGGAATTTTGGCAACAGCCTGAAGTCACTGGGAGTTAGATCTGGAAAGTAAACAGGAGGTTCTAGTATCTCATGCCTTGCTTTATCAATTGCAGTCAGCAACGATTTGTGGCTTGAAACACAAACACGAAACTGTCAGAAATTTTTCATGCTCAACAAATGTGAGAAGTCATATCTTGCAGTTTTTTTCATCGCCAATTTTTAAGTTAAAAATGTGAAAACATTTTGGTATGAGAGATCTGATTCCTGTTTCATATTTTTGATAGCCACTCGTACATCTTGCTAGACTAAGTCTAGTCTAGTCAATGTGGTCGTTTTTCCTCTATTTTGATCAATTTTCACCACTATATTTATCAAGGTTTTCTACCACATTTCAATTCAAGATATTATCTTTCCTAAGATTATTCTGATGAATTTCAGAAGAGATGTAGGAGCCTGAAAATGTGCCGTGGCGTTTATACATCGAGGTTATTTCAATTACGGGCCGTCTGAGCGCGGCTGCTTACTGAGGAAGTGCCGCCGCTACCGCCGCAATTTGAAAAGGAAGATAACAGTCACTGCACGTTTAGTATTTTTATTTAAGTATTTATATTTTTACTGAAAGCATAAAATGATAGTTTACTTAAAACTGATAACAATGAGCACCAGCCCTGCTATAAGAGATGTAGAAAAGGACACCCCTCAGCGGCAATACGCGCCGGCATCTCGGTAGGAAATATCTGCATTTTATCTAACTTTTCTAACGGTTCCGAACACGTTTCTTGTCTTGGATAGATCCTGTCTCTGGTAACGTTTTAACAATTAGTAAATATTTTCTCTACCTGAAACATGATTGCCAGGATAAATGCTCGTTCTTCAAGACTATATTCATGTAGTGGCATAACTAACGAAGAACAATTAACACACAGCTAACACACAATGAAATCACCGAGTAACACAAGAGTGCGCAACCACTCGCTGACAAAGCCTCCCTTTGCCTACATGATTCTACCTGTATATGCATTATACGGTCATGAAATAAAAATTTTGACTAACTAGAAATGGGTCAGGTGGTAGATAACAAGTATAAACTCTGTAAATGTGAAATTATTTCAATTTTTAATGAGAAATTCATTTGCGCATTGCCTTGTCTATACTGAAACCGCAACTTGAGCAAACCGCGACTACATCTACGTTTTACAAACACTTCCTTGAACAATTTCAAACCCAACTTTCATTTCCAAGTGAGAGAACGCGTTGCTATAAATTTATAGCGACTATCCTGGCAATAACAATAATCAAAGTTATTCTGACTTATCGCTTATGTGCGTTTTGGGCCCTTTGCATATTTTGAAACCAATCTATTTGTTTTGCCTTTAGTTGATCCTGTAGAAATGCATAATATTTGTAATGGATTTAGAATGTACTGAGCGCTAGGCTGATCTAGCTTTACATGACTAAAAGTTCACCTAACAAATTTTTTGAAGTGCGTTAATGGAAAAGTTCACGGATGGTACTATAGATCAGAGAGAATTGGCAACAACACAGCACTCTTTATTGCTATTTTATTTGCCGAACATACCTTATATAATCATCTTTTTGGAACACCAATAAATAAAATGATAGGTTGTTATAAATATTATGATTCTCCTGACAAAAAGCCTATTTCCTTTGATGAGAGGCATTATATCTAGGGCGAAGTTGCCATTGCCCATTCAAGTCACGAAATCTTACGACATGAGTTCTCGCGGACCGGTTACTAAAGCTACCGCTCCTGCCAGACGTTGAGAAAACATCATCAGCATTTAATAATACCAAAACCAGACCTGATTTATTCACGCGCAGCCATTGTAAGCTGGCAGAACGCCTGGAGGTTAGCAAGGGAAGAGAAAGTAGGTTCATGCTGTTTCCTGGCAATTCGCGACCGTTAGGCATGTTTACTAGGAGAGATATTGTAAAAGGTGGTCTTATACATGGAATAGACTTACGTGTTCATCTAATCTGCCTTCACTATGCCAAAAGACAATAATCATATCTGCCATTTGCCTTCTTTTGTTCTTTGTCATTAGTTTATTTGTTTTATTAATTGTTGCATTGGTCTTCTCGCGACGTCTGCAGATTGTGAACTTAAGGTGTTTTTTTTTTTTTTGAATAATGTTTAACGCCCGTTTTTACTACAGAGGCACCACACGCGGTGGACACTGATGATACATGAGATGAAATGATATATTGGGAAAGGATTTTTTTTTTTTAAGGAAGGAAGCGTTCCAGGCCGAAGTTTAGGTACCTCCCCGGCATTTGCCAGTTATGAAGACTGAGGAAAACCTGGAAAAAACCCCAGTCAGGGAGAACGGTCCTGGCGGGATTCGAACCGCAGACCTCCCGCTCACGAGTCCATGCCTTAACGACCTCGGCCACCCGTGGCGGTGAACTTAAGGTATAAATCGTATGGATGAATGAAATGAATTAATGATGGCGCAAATGAGCTCGGAGTCCTTGAAGCTGAGCTTTTAAAGCTTACTCGCATTCACCTTCTCAAGATAAAGAAAAACTCCGGGGAAAAAAAAAAAATACACGGTTAGCTAGGACCGGGATTCGAACCCAGGACTTACGGTTTTGTAGTCGCCAACTAGATCACGGAGGCGGTCCCCCTACAAAATTGAAGTTTTTCGTAGAAAACTCACGAAAATAACTTACCACAATCAAGAATCGAACCCAAAGTCGTACGGGGGCACTATTCCCTGAGCCATATCAGTGGATTTATCTGATTTTTTTTTTTTTCACTCAGCGCTTTAGTTCATTCAGAAAGAGGCTTGTTGAAGGCATGTTTTAGTGTAGCTTAGAGAGAATTTGATATTGCATGTCATGTCTTCCTTTATATATATAAATTAACAGTAATTATAATAGTAGAAAAGGATAAAACACTAAGAAAAAGTCTCACTTGAGATCGCTATATTTCGAACTCGTGGAGTCCTTCTATGGCAAGAAGACAGTTTTTAATGGAATGATATACAAAGTAGACTTTTATAATAGTGTTCCTATGATTATTTCTGTTTTACTTTATTTTAATTAGTCATTAAAATCATCGAGTTTAAAGTTTATAATTTTTTCACAAATGCATGAAATATTATAAAAATTGTCTGCTTTTTAGGTATTTCGGTTTTCTGAAGTAGTAAAAACAATTTTAGCATTCTAGCTCAAATACATTTTGAGTTGTGAGCACCTGAATGTGAAAATAATGAGCTTTCGAGAAACTGAAATTACAGTTAAAACGTAGTACTCGTAGACACGCGGGGACAAAGACCAGGATTTATGTTTAAATTAAAAAAAAAAAGTGTAGTTATTTGAAATTATGTAGTTTCAGTATTTTATACGTTTCTGGATCATTTTTGGAATGGAACTCTTAAGGAGGCTTGTATACCACAATTACAGCGACTTTAGACTAATTTAAGATATTAAACATTTTATATATTAATAATGGATTGGCTCAGTTCAGATGTTTATGAATGGAGTTCGAAGAAGTTTGGGAACCATTGCTCTAGGTGACATTATCGCTTATCCACCATTTCTTTCACATTTGCATGCTATTTATGAAATGGAATAATTGGCATCAAGCATTGTGATAATTGCATGCGAACGCCTTTCAGCCAATGTATGTCTCATTGATACCTTAATAAAAAATCAGAATGGAACTTAATTGATGCTTTTAAAGCATGGTGCTCACAAACTAATAATAACTGATAGATTTTTTCTCCAAAGCTAATTTTTTATTCCTATAATCTTTGCTTCGATTTGTCTAGGGATCTAGGAAGCCTATTCTCATGCATTAAATAAAACGATTTAAAAGAAATAAATAAAAAAGAGTAAAATAGTAAATTAACTTTAAATCATACTGTTAAAGCAATTAAATTTACTATGGACTGTTATTATAACCTAAAATGTTCATTTGTTTTAAGAAGTTCTCATTACAACACGAAATATAACATAATTAATGCAAAAATAGTAGTAAATTTCATTTAATTTAGACCTACACGCAGTTCTGCTTGGAATAGAAGGTAATGAAATTGTTTTTAGAAAGATTAAACAGGTAAGCCAAATAACTTAAAAATGATTTTACTAGAAGTGCAAGGGGGGGGGGGGCTTCGTTCTCACATTGCAGTTATCTTAATGAATCCCCATCTTGCTTATAATTTTTATTAGATAATTTTGAGCTTTGAAACTCAAGTTTGTCATTAGATAATTATTTCGAGACCAAAGAACATTCGTTAACCTCAGTAAAATTACCGAAAAATCACAAAATCTCAAGGTATTACTGAAGAGAGTAGAGTTAGAAACGATGGCCAGGAAAGAAGAAAATCTGGGAGCCTACTTACGAAGTAGAGAACGAGATAGGGAACAGAAGAAAGAGAAGATCCCGAGAAATTATGACGAAGTTTGCACAATGCTTGTGAGTGACGTCCTAATAAAACTTTTTGTTGCTTTTGGACCACCCGCTGCGTGCAGGTTTTGGGTTGGAAGCGGCTGGGCCAAGGTCGCTCTCTTGAGGCCGCGCGCTTGATGCAGTTCCTCCCCCTAACCCCCAAACCGCCCACGGTCTATTTGCTCTCTGTATTCTCTACGGTACAGCCCACAGATTAAACACAAACCTCGTCATAACGGGCTGCACAAATTCTTCTTCATTCATTTATTTTTATATACCCAACTCGTTTTAGTTTTAAAAGTTGTTCTCTTCAACAAGACTTGCAGCCAGAGAGTTTGATTCAATTTCAAATAAATGAAAAAAAGTTTAGAGATAACTTTATTTAGGTAATAATTCGATCCCTTTCTTCGCCATCTACATAAAATGTTACATCTAGCTGTCATGCCTTCCCAATATTCCCCATAATCCCGTAGCATCAAGAAGGAATGTTATTTTTATTTGTTGGCGCATTATACGCTTATATTTCATACTTTGCACATCTCATTTGGTTAATCTTGATATGGAACCATGCTAATTAATGGTTTTATTTTTGTGAATGAAAAATTTTATTGGAAGATTTATTAGATCCTTAATAATGATGATAGCATTATAATTTTAGTATGTGAGGACGTGCAGCTTCGGTTAAGCAACACTTTATGAACTATATTGCATTCAGAAATATATTTACTGTTAAAAATAATTAAGAATATGCTATGGAAAAAGTGTCAAGATACATTTGATTCCCTGCTGTTATCGAGCACGTTTTGGATGCATTTATAGGCAATTCATCTCTTAACAAGGAAGTAATAACTTCCAACTATTTAAACCTAATTGGATATTCATTACTTTAAATTCTATCGGGGAAACTTTCTTTCCTACTGTTTATTTCTAGACCGCAGCTTGCGTCCTGTTAACATAATTCACTTCTTCGGCTCATTACCTGTTTTCGAATACCCTTGCGTCTGCTGCATTTGGGGAATTGGTTTCCAAAAACTTTTTACCGCCATTGACGTCGAAAGGACGCATTCAATTTTTTTTCAAAAATTTTCGGGGCTAACTCATTATTATTATTAATTGTATATTTCGTAAAAAAGTTTCTTTTCATAGTGATACAGATATCCAATGTTGGCAATGTCGGTTATTAACATTCTCTTTGTTTATGTTTGTAAACGTTTAACGCGAGGCCAATTTACCCACAATAGTGGTGGTTAAGTGCGCCACACTTTAAGAACTGATGTAATGTCCACCTATTCTACTTACGTTAATTTTAATAATTAGCTTTTTAAATTTTTTATTAATTGTGTATAGTATCTTGAATGTTTATGCTTGAATTACATATCCTTATACCTTGCCGGCTTGCTTAATGTCCTTGATCTTTGTTATATTAAATTCTACGAAGCCGAGTACATTTTTATGATTATACTATTTGTTGATTTGTTTAAGGTTTACAGTGAGATCAGTTTAAAAAGTGCAAATGCATAGTTACACACACACACACACACACACATATACACACAGACTCGCGCAAACGCTTCACCATTAAAACTTAAGAACAACACTTTAAATAACAGAATTTGGGACTCACCTCCCTTATGATCTTTTTTCCCTGACACACAATTCACGTTTTTTTATGAAATTATCACTGACACGCATCAATTCGCCAGTAACGAACCTAACTTAATATCGACTTCTTGTTTGCAGTGTGCATTAGTTGAATATACTCTAATTTTAATATCCCTCAAAGATTAAGAGATAAAATAAAAAAAAGATCTGGGGAACAAGGAGGGCTTTAATGGAAACTCTTATTTCATCTATGAGCATGACTTCTTCTTCTTCTTCTTCTTCTTCTTCTTCTCCTTCTTCTTCTTCTTCTTCATCATCATCTACCCTTTTCTTCTGTCATTAACAGAACCTGATTCATTAAATTTTTGTACAAACTTTAATGCATTTCTTGCTAGAACTGGGCTGCCAGGAAATTTACGCCTATATGACTACCTTGTTCTGCTCACCACCTTCTGTACTTAGTGTGTTATTTGAAGATGAAAACATGACGATGCGGTGAACATCTCATCATTGCACAACACTATTTAATTAAATCTCACTCTCGGCTGCACAACCAATTGCCCTACTCTGTCGAAATCCCGCTCGCAACTGCCTGGAAGAGTGAATAGCGCTGCGCGTGCAGCATGCGATTGGAGGAGAGTAGGTCCGCTCTTTGACCGTTCTAAGCTGTGGGTCTTTTAGACTACTCTTACTGTATATGTATTATAGAATAACTAAAAAAAGGTTTTGTTTATTCTTCTAATCTTCCCTAGCAATTTCCTGTCACATGGTGAAGAACCTTTCCTAGCTCTACATTTGGGTCCCTCTCATAGTGTGCTTCTCTACTTAGAACTTGGATACCGACCATTAGCGACTGGGTGATCCATGCGATGTCCATCCTATGAAATATAAAAATCAATTATAATATAAATATAAATGTGTACAAAAATTATGAATGACGAACTACCAAGACAAAAGCAAAACAGAATGTCGGAAACAACATGAAGGTAACGTACAAAAGCCCATAACAGAAACGAAATTGGAATATATATCATAAATATTAAACAGTTATACTTTTTTTACTTTATTTGTGTCACATGATTTTATGTGGTGTTACGGAGATGTGCAAAAAGCCATATTTCTTTAGTGCATGTGTTGAAAGCTTTGTTTACCGATATTTCGTACTTCTTTAGAGGACGGCAAACCTGTATATGTGACTCAACTTCAAATAAGTGAGAATTCCTTTGAGAGCCTTAGTGGCAAGGTGTTTGCTGGAATGAAGATGCATTAGGGAAGCTTGCAGGGCACATCGATATTTCGGACGTTTGCTAGGAAGCATCTTTCTCGAAGCACTAGCTTATTTACTACAGTGTGACAAGATATAGAGAGCCTTGCATTAGTAAAGCCAAGAATAGCAAAGTTTTATCTTTATGGAGATATTTTAAAAATGTGTGCTTATCAAATGGGGTCTATCTTATCTCTAAAGCCAAAAACGGCGTTTGCTTTTTAGAACTAGTAACAACAGACGTCACACATATTACTTTTGTTTAGTTTTCCTCTTCTTTTTCTTATAAATTATTCTAACATTTACGTAGTTTCCTAGAAAATTTCTTCCCGAGTATGCATAGGGGACTTTCAGTGCAACAGCCCTGCCTCCCTTATCTATCCTGTCTTGTTCCTTCTCTTACTCAGAGTTTTATTATTCAGCAGAGGATTAGTATGCAAGCACTTATGCTCTCATAATCGCGTTGATTGAAAGGTGGTGTTCACTAATATTAAAATGTTTTACAGAAATTATAGCAAAAACGGCGTATCTAAAACACTGAAAAAAGTTAAATTATATATCATGATTTTAGTTCATAATGAGTGACATCGTAGTTGGGAATAACCTTTTATATTATTAATTAAACCGCGCTTTGCTTCCACTTGAGGCGCTGAGGGAAAGGCGTTTTTCTTTTTATATCCTGAATAACCGCAATCTGCTGCCAACTGGAACGTACTGGGATAGCTTTTTTAAATACTTTATTTATCTAATCGCGTTCTGCTACTACTTGCTGCCACTTAGCGCACTAAAAAAACTTAATTATCATTAAAAGTCTAGAGCAAACGTGTGTTTGTAGTATGCTAAGAGGAGATAAGAACTTTAGCAACATATAAGAAAAAGTATTAATTAGTTTCACCCATTCTATTATAACCATTAGTGATCAGGGTTTTCCCTGAATTCAACAACACGTATTGAGGAAAACTTGATACAAAATTAAATTTTGCACTGCACATAAAAGGTACTAAACTTCTATATATAATCATTTTAAAAACATAAAACAATAAATAAGAAAGGTTTGTAATTAAATTTTTAAAGCTTTTCTTGAAAGGAGTCCCATTTGCTACGCAATTGCTTCTAAATGGGAGACAAAAAAAAAAAAAAAAAAAACCCTGCCTAACTAGATTAACATTTAAATCCATTTGTAGCAGGCAAAATTACATAATACAATTAAGCAGATAACAAATAACTCTCATAACATACCAATAGCTATCTGACCAAATTCTTTATATCATTAACACCAGTAATTGCAAGAGCAAAATGACAACATTTCTCCAGATAAAGCTAGTATTAACCTCTTTCGTAATTTACATTATAAGTACGTAAAATAATCCTAAGTCACCAAAGTTGACAAAAAGCTTCATTAAGCTTGTAAAAAAAATCCGAAGCAAAGCCCCATTTCAGGGAACTTTTCACCTACGCCTCATTACTCTGGCAGTTCAGAGGAGAAGACATTTTAACTGTCTCTGGAACGTGCATTGAAGAAAAGATGTGTTGACTAATGAAATTAAACTTAAATTCACCCCACCATTCTCCACTTGACAATACCTAGGAAAGAGATGACCATGATATCGATGGCGTTCTTTTGTGCAAGAAACGGCACAAATGTTATACTTTAATGCAGTTCTAAGAAAACGTTTTAAAAAAGGGCGAAGCGCGTTTCGTGTGAAAATTTGTATAACATTATAAACAATTTTCATTTGCTTTATTTTAGCACACATGTCTATTAATATTTTCCTGAACATATTAATACTGTACACATATTTATAAAACAAAGTGGGAAATATTTTGCGGTCGGAATATCGGCAGACTTATAACTTTTGCTTATTCTAATCAGTAAAACAACTGGTGAAAAACGAAGCAAAACAGAATATTTGAAGTCTCTGATTTTCCCTGGTTTTTCCCTAGAATGGCATTTTAACGATCATGCTAATTAAGCATATTTATTACAGTTGGTAAGTTCTTACAGATAATACTGAACAGACAATTTTCAAATTCATGCTGAAACAGTCCTCTTGTTGGAAAATCTTTCCAGGTAATACTATAAGTAAATGAAACATTTTATGTTGCAAAATCAAGGAGCATATGATCGTGATATACTGAGTAAAATATTAATTATGCAATTATTTTATTATACTGCATACGTTAGGAAACGTTATTTAATATATTTTACTAATTAATTTAGGAAATGTTTAATTCAATCTATAATAGTTGGTAATATTTTAATTTTAAATATTTTAAAAACGCTTATACATATAATTTAGTAAACTGAATTATGTTAAATACCTATAATTATTTAATTTGAATGACAATATCCATTGAACAGTTATATTTATTTCTTTTTAATAATTACATAATAAACTTTATTGCTTTGTTTTCTTTAGAGACTTGAAAATTTAAGGAAGTTAATGCTGCTCATTTAGTTTTACTTTTTCATTAAGAGGGCTCGTTGATGCTTTCTCCTTTGTTCGCTTCTTGCAAGAGCTTTTTCAGTTCGAAGAAAAGTGCTGCAGACACTTTACAAAGACTGAAAGGTAAAAATAAGAGGAATGGAGTTGAGAAAAAACAAAAGCAGGAAACGAGCTATGCGGCTACCGCGGCTTCGACACCTGCAGCAGCTTAGAACCTGAAAAGAATTTATGTACAGACAGGATCACGGAGGTGAAAGAAGCATTTAAATGTCAGGAAGGGAAAAGAAACGGCTGTGGAAGAGCTCTGGCAGAAAACAGTGAACAATCAACATTTTTAACAAAACAACATTTTCATTACATTTAGAGTGTAATTGCGTTTAAAACCTACAGCAAAACATGTTACGACATACGAGGCATATCAACTCCTGTCTTTACCAGAATAGTCGGCTTGTGTTTTACACAGCTCTCTACTGAGAATAAACTGGGAAGGGATGTGAGTAGACAGCTCTTAATTCTGTATGCTCTCAGCGGGATTTACATCTTGTTTCTATTATTTTAGCGCTGTACTCAATGTAATCGCCTAGCATGTTAATACTGAGATTACCCTGAAGAACCCATCATTCCCCCCCCCCCCCTCCCAATGTAATGTGACTAAGAGCAGCAACTTTATTTAACATTTTGCTCTAAATTGAGAGCAGTTTAAAAGTCCCGATATACAAGTTGCGGAAAAACAACATGCAGAAAATTGTAGAGTAGATAGGCATTATCAAACTAAGCATTTTGAGGTTAGGAGCACGGGGTCACAGATACAGTATAATTACAGGTGCGCTGCATGATCATAACTGAAATGTGACGTTATGAAACATCTTCATTTGTTAGTCAAAATGAAATGTAACTCACTGTGTAAGTATTGTCTCAACTAACAAGTACTGGCATACAAAGAGAAAAAAAATATTACATGCGTGCACTTAATTGATGTACCGTGTAGGCTATAGCGCCCGATCCATATGTCACACAAGTCTGTTTAGTTCACTTCGAGCTGCAAGTAAAAATGTTTAAGGGCACCGTCAGGTTGGAACCATAAGTTTCGCTTAATTACAAGACTAGTGTTCGATATTACCGTATCATACAGATGGCTTCAAAACACAAACGCTACATTGAACATCAGACACACCTAGCGACAGTGACTACTACTGTACAAGAGTGTGTTTTGTTTACATCTGGCAAGCTACAAACAAGTTCACAATCTGAGACTCTTAACATGGCGGATTTAATGCTGACGCATCTGCGACCCCTTGTTCCCATCCTCAAAATGCTTAGTATGGTACTGCCTTTCAACGCTACACTTTTCTGCACATTGTTTTTCCGCACCCAGCATAGTTCAGCCGCTTTGGAGCAGTTTAAAAGTCTTGATACATAGTTCGGTTAGACCTTGCGTTGTTTTCTTGCGTAGACTGGCGGTACTTAAATGCTTTACCATTTTAAAACTTAGGCACAACTATTAAATAGCACAATTTGATACTCAGCCTCCTTACAGTGGATGCTGGAAGGAAATTATCACTGACACATATTAGCTCCCCATCACTAATGCCTACTTCATTTCCAATGTTTGTTTAGTGTGTGAGGGTAGTAGTATATATCCCTCCTCGCGTGATTTTTATATCAAATTGATATCAAAAGGGGTGGGGGGTGATATCAAAAGTGGTGGGAGGTGGGGGTGGGAGGTGGGGGTGGTGGTGGTGGGAGGTGGTGGTGGTGGGAGGTGGTGGTGGTGGTGGTGGGGGTGGTGGTGGTGGGGGTGGTGGTGGTGGTGTGGGTGTTGTGGGGGTGGGGTGTTGATATCAAAATCTCAATTTGAATTGATATCAAAATTTCTGTTTGATTAAGCGATAGGAAAATCTCTGTTTGATCGAGTGTTGGATTTAAATCTCCCGAAAAAAGTGTGTGTGATCAATTAATTACGTTGTAAAAAAATGGAGAGCCCTTCCGCCACTGCGTTGGCAGTTCGCCACTGCTCGCTCCCCCCACCGCTCGCTTTCGCCGCCCGCCTCGCTTTGTTCGCCGCCCGCCTCGCTTTGTTCGCCGCCCGCACAATGCTTTTGCGTGAATTCGGTCTTCAATGGGTGGTTTCTTATTCGTTTGTATATATTCTTTTTAACAAAAACTCTGTATTTTCTCACACAGGGTTAGAAAAGTCAAAAACAATATGTGTGGGTTTTTCTTTACAGAGCCAAACTAAAAAGTTCTTTAACACGTTGGCTCGCTCTGTACACCACACAATGCTTTTTGTTCCCTCACATGGGAGTTGTCACGGTGTTTTCAAAAGTCGAAAACAATATGTGGGTATTTTAAAAGTTTCTTTTTCACGTTGCTTTTTCTCTGTATTTCTAAAAAGCTATTATTTTCACAAGGAAACAAAAAACATTCTTCTAAAATCCTATCTTCAGAGACATTTAAAAGTTCTTTCTTTCGGGGGAAAAGACATTGTTAATAAAAGTTCTTTCACATCGACATGGGTGGTTTCTTATTCGTTTGTATATATTCTTTTTAACAAAAACTCTGTGTTTTCTCACACAGGGTTAGAAAAGTCAAAAACAATATGTGAGGGTTTTTCTTTACAGAGCCAACTAAAAGTTTCTTTTTCTGTATTTCCATGCTTTGTTCACGCGTGTTTATAAAAGAATTCGGAGGCCATCTTTTCTTCTTCTAAAAAACCGAGTCAATGGATTGTTTCTTATTCGTTTGTATATATTCTTTTTAACTTGTATATATTCTTTTTAACTAAAACTCTGTATTTTCTCACACAGGGTTAGAAAAGTCAAAAACAATATGTGTGGGTTTTTCTTTACAGAGCCAACTAAAAGTTTTCTTACTAACACACAGTGACAGAAAAAAGTCAAAAACAAGGGGATTCTTTTTTCTTCTTCTAGCAAACTCACACCGCGTACCCGATGGAAGATTAAAAAAACCTTCCCCCACCATTTGTACGACGATTGGCTGTAGGGTTATGCATGCGCAGTAGAAACCTCACCTTCTCATTGGTTGTGGGCGTGGTCTTTGTTGTCTATTGGGTGTGGGCGTTATCTTTTGTTGTCTATAAAAGTTCAATCGCGACGAAAGATGCTTATATCACGTGGTAATCATGTCTGCCAAGGTTGTCAACTACGGAGACGAATCTTCTGCCGATCAATCTTCTACAAACACTTCCATCAGTGACCAGGGGCCCGAGTCTTCGAGGAATAACGGAAACTCCGGTACTGGGAGTCTAGTTGAAGGGTTCACGTCGGTTTTAGAACAGTTCGTCAACAAAAAGAAAAGTTGTGATCATCGCAAGAGAACACGTTATGGGGGCAAGCTCACTCTTAAGAGAACACGTGGCTTCTCGGGCGGTGTGGCCAGCAAAAGTGATCAGACCGGAAACGGTGAACCATACCGTCCTGCTGCTTCGTCTTCTACCGGAGCTGCCTCGCCTTCTACCGGAGCTGCTTCGCCTTCTACCGGAGCTGCTTCGTCTTCTACCGGAGCTGGCTCGCCTTCTACCGGAGCTGCTTCGTCTTCTACCGGAACTGCTTCGTCTTCTACCGGAGCTGGCTCGCCTTCTACCGGAAATGGTGTACCACCTTCTCTTGTTGACAGCATTGTGCCACAGGTAAGTGCAACCTTGCAACCATCTTTCGAAATTATTAACCATAGCCAGAGGGCAACTAAAAAATTTTATTCTGGGTACTCTGAAACTGAAATTATGGTGAGTTCGATGCCTAAAGATGCAGATCCTGACCAATGGGTTTCCAAAGTGTTTCATGATTATTTATCATTTGTTGATGACAATCTGCTAAAAAACCAACCAGGGTTCGTAGGAATAACCGTTCATGATACCAAAAATCCTGCTAGACCTTTTAACATGAGTGTACGTAGGTTTGATCAGGTAAACCCCGAGGCCGTATTGAAATCAATGGAGAAAATAATGCAAAGTAACAAAGAATTTTTGTTGGGAGGGGCAATCAAAATTTCGTGTATTTGGACAAATGAAATATCAGGTTCATGTTACAAACGCTGCGACGACTGTAGTAAAAACAAAGGTATTATAGAAATTAAAAACAAAGACAATCTTTGTCTACCTAGAGCCATCGCAGTGTGCAAATCCAAAATTGACGGGGATGTTCATTATGGTTCTATTACGCGATATGACCGTCTGCAAAAACAAAAAGCTGTAGAGTTGTGTGAGAAAATAGGCAAAACCGATGGCCCGTTTACACTTGACGACGTGAAACTCTTTGAAATAGCGCTAAAGGAGTATCCTATCACTGTTTTTGGTGGTCATAATGGTAAAAATGTCCTCTACAAGTCGGAAATTAACACCGATAAACACATCGACGTAATATTCCACGACAGCCATTTTAATGCAATTGTAAACCTACACGGGGCATTCAAATGTAAGTGGTATTGCCGACATTGTAATTTTCCCTCACTTAATAAAAAAGAAACTCACAGGTGTGATCTAAACTGTGTCAAGTGTCGACAGAGGTGTCCAACATCATTTGATAGGTATGTGAAATGCGATTCATGTCATCGCGATTTCAACGGGGAGACCTGTTTTAATAATCATTTGATTAAGGGGAAATATTACCCTAAATCCATGTCAGTATGCGACGTGGAAAAAGTATGCCCGTTGTGTAACAAACTTGTGAATATGAGGCTTAGGAAAACTCCTCACCAGTGCGGAGAAATTTATTGTGTTACTTGTAAGGTCCATGTGAATGCCAACCACGAGTGCTACATTCGGCCGTACAATTCACCAAATTTGCGAAAGAATTTCGTGTTCATGTTCATAGATTTCGAGTGTACTCAGAACACGCTTTATTCCACAGACGTGTTTGAACACATTCCTAATCTATGTATAATGCATAAAAGTTGTGGTCTGTGTGTGGACAAGTCTCATAAGATGCCCTATTGTACACAGTGTGGTGTTAAAGAATGGGTATTCGACAAGGAGCCTGTAAAAGAATTGTTTGACCACATCACACAACCAGGGTTCGAATCCCGTGACATTATTGTCATAGCACACAACTTGAGGTCGTATGATGGCCAGTTTTTGTTAAAACACATGGTGGGCACCCTAAATTGGGACCCCGAACTGATTATGAATGGAAGCAAAATTTACAGAATGAAGTATAAGAGTGTAACTTTTCTAGACTCTTTGAATTTCATTCCTATGCCACTGTCTCACTTTTCAAAAACCTTTCAACTGCCTGAATGTAAAGGTTATTTTCCTTACCTGTTCAACACCAAGGAAAACGAAAAGTATGTTGGTCCTGTACCAGAGCAAAAATATTACTGCCCAGATGGCATGAGTGTTGATGACCGCAAGACTTTCGAGCAGTGGCATAATGAAAAGTTGTCCTCAAATTATGTCTTTGACATGAAAAAAGAAATGGTTACTTACTGTAAAACTGACGTTTATCTCTTGAGTCAAGGTGTTTCCAAATTTAGGAAACAATTTATTGACGAGAACGGTATTGACCCGTTTAGAGAATGCGTCACCATAGCTCAGGCATGCATGAATGTATATAGGAAACGGTTCATGCCAAGAAATAAAATACCACTTATTCCCGCAGGAGGATACCGTTTAGCTGATAAGCAATCGCGGGTAGCGTGTATCTGGCTGTCTTGGTTGGAACAGCAGCAATCAACCATCATACAGCATGCTTATCGGTGTCGGGAAATTAAAGTTTTAGGGCATAAAGTGGACGGGTACAAAGAAGAAGGGAAATGTGTCTATTTCTTTCATGGATGCTTCTACCACGGTTGCACACGTTGTTACCAGAATAGGAATTCAAGGTTATACAACACTGGCAACCAGACCATGAGTTCCAGATACGAGGACACCGTGAAGGTCACGAAGATGATGAGGCATGCTGGGTATAACGTGACCGAGATGTGGGAGTGTGAGTTCAATGGTTTGATTAAGACCAATAGGGTTTTGGCTGAATTTGTCAAAAGTTTTCCCTACCCCGAACCTCTCAATCCACGAGATGCCTTCTTTGGTGGACGTACAAATTGTACGAAAACCTACTGCGAAGCCTCTGGAGATATGAAAATGTTTTACTATGATGTGTGCAGTTTGTACCCGTTCGTAAATAAGACCAAGGCTTACCCTGTTGGACACCCAAAAATTCATGTGAATAATTTACCAAATTTGCAAGATGTTGAGGGCGGTATTGTAAAGTGTAAAATTCTTCCCCCAGAAAGACTGTACCACCCCGTCCTGCCGTCGCGCATTAACGGTAAACTTATGTTTCCGCTATGCCGAACATGTGCAGAGATGGAGAATCAGACAGAGTGCACGCATACAGAGGACGAAAGATGTATGACAGGAACCTGGGTAGTGGACGAGATTAAAGTCGCATTAGAGGAAGGTTATAGCGTGATTCACGTGTATGAAATATGGGAATATGACATGGTACGCTATAACCCCATCACTGGAGAAAAGGGGCTTTTTCAGGACTATGTGAATCAGTTTCTGAAAATTAAAACCGAAGCCTCCGGTTGGCCCAAAGACTGCGACACTCCTGCCATGAGAAACGAGTATATCGCACGATTTTTGGAAAAAGAAGGCGTGGCACTGGATAAAGACGCTATTGAAATCAATCCTGGCAGACGTGAGTTGGCCAAACTGATGTTAAACTCCTTTTGGGGAAAATACGGCCAAAGAGATAACTTGTCCACATGCGAGCTTGTGAAAGATTATTCGAGGCTCATAGACCTACTTAATGACCCAGGTGTAGAGGTACAGTCTTACCTGCCCGCTACAGAGGAGGTAATGTATGTGGTGTGGAAACATTGCGAACAGAATCCTAAATTGAATTTTACTAGTAACACAGTCATAGCTGCATATACAACTGCCCATGCAAGAATCGAACTCTATTCCTACCTTAGGAGATTGGGCGAACGCGTGTGTTATTTCGACACAGATTCTGTTATAGCCACGTACAGACCGGGGGAATGGATGCCAACCACGGGACCATTTTTAGGCTGTATGACAGATGAAATAGAAAAGTACGGCGATGGAGCGTATATTTGCAGATTTGCATCTACAGGTCCAAAAAGTTACACCATAGAGGTTAAGTGTGGAGATAAGACGCACTCTGTCTGTAAAATTAAAGGCATCACCCTCAACTCGGGGAATTTGGAAAATGTAAACTCCGACGTTATCAGGAACACCGTGCTGAGGGATAATTCAATGTCGGTAGTACTTGAAGGCACACAGATTTCTAGGAAATTTCTAGGAACTGTGGTAACTGAGTCTTCAGTGAAAACCTATAGGATGGTGGTCAACAAACGTGTGCAGTGTGAAAACTTTGATTCCTACCCGTATGGGTATAAAAGAAGGCGTGTCTAAATGAGATCACATCAGTCGCCCACAATGTCTACTAACCAACACTTTAAATTTAATTTCCCGTGCACTATGCTAATTGCAGGTCCGTCGCGGTGTGGTAAGTCTACATTTGTGAAAAATTTAATTAGTAATGCAGACAGAATGTTTGACAGACCCGCGAGAAAAGTGTTGTGGTGTCATCCATTAGAATATTCTCCTAAACCAAGCCCGCTCTTCGCAACCCATGCAGGTATACCAGATTTGGACACTGTTAACGAGGGGGATTTAGTTATTTTGGATGATTTAATGTATCAAGCCTCCGGGGAAAACGTGTCAAATTTTTTCACTAGAGATTCACATCACAAACGCTTCGGGATTATTTACATATTACAAAACGTGTTTCCACAAGGAAAGAAATTTCGAACTATATCTCTAAATGCAAACTACATTGTCGTGTTTAAAAACAATAGAGATAAAATGCAAATTCATAGGCTTTGTCAACAGATCGAACCAAAGAACTCTAGGTTTCTTTTAGAGGCATTTGAAAAAGCTACTGAAAACCCACACGGGTATCTAGTGTTGGATTGCACTCAGTACACGCCAAATCAATACAGGTATCGAACCGGCGTCCTACCAGGGGAAACGCCTTCTTATTTTATACCCAATTGTTGACCACTTTTCTGAAGGTTTTATTTGTGTGCTTCCCAGAGAGTTTAAATAAACGAGCAACGATCACACTTCAGTCATTTAATCACAGACATAGACAGGATGAGCATTGCCAGACTGAGTAGCCCACTGATTGCAAGGCAACATGCAAATTTGTCAGTGCTAGCCAAGGCTAAACCTATTTTGCGACAAAAACTGTTGAAAAGTGCTAACCCTCAGCTAATTAAAGCCATTTCCGAGTGTGTACTCAACGTGTGCAGAGGTCATGTTAGTTTACCTATAAATTGTTTAAAACGCTTAAAGAAGCATAAAGCTAGCTGGAGAAAATTAATTAACAAACGACTTTCCTTAAAGGAAAAGAAAAAGATTCTTGTACAGAGAGGAGGTTTTTTACCTGCTTTTCTACTCCCGATATTGGCTTCACTCGGTAGTGCACTCGTGTCAAATTTGAGTTAAATGAAGCACGGTAAGCAAATTATACTAGCTTCACAGCCAAAAGCTGTCGAAAAGCTTCACCTCGTGGACAAATCACTTAACCAACTCATCAGAGAAATGAATAAATTACAGCGTACACATTTACCACACCCTGAAAAATGGCAGTTGATAAAATATAAGTTGGCCAACTATCTCGATCTTATGTCACAAGTGAGGGAACCATACCTTGAAACCAATGGTATCGAGTCACAAGTGAGGGAACCATACCTTGAAACCAATGGTGTCGAGGTAAAGGAGGAAGAGAAATCGACAAAGACGAAAGTAAATAAAAGCCGATTACCAGTAAAAAAGTCTTATAACCTTCGCAGACAAGTGTGGGAACAACTATGAACGCACTGAAGAAAATCTATTTCAATCCTGAACACTATGCTGGTTTTGGCACTGCAGACAAACTTCGCAAGGCCACAGGTATACCGAAATCTAAGATCGAGTCGTTTCTTCAAACACAGGATAGTTATACATTTCATAGACCGATAAGAAAACGGTTCCCCACCAGAAATTATCACGTGACTAACATGGACGACCTTTGGGAGGCCGATTTAAATATTATGAGTGGCGTAAAGGAGCACAATAAACCATACGTTTACATCTTGACGGTTATTGATGTTTTCTCGAAATATGCTTGGGCTATACCATTAAAATCAAAAGTAGGGGGTGAAATTACAGAAGCGTTTAAAACTATATTCGCTCATCGTACCCCCAAGATATTGCAAACAGATAAAGGAACGGAGTTCACCAACAAAACCTTTCAAACATTTTTAACCAAACATGGTGTAAAGTATTACACTACAAAAAATAATGTCAAAGCCAGTGTTGTAGAACGTTTCAATAGAACCTTAAAGACGAAAATGTGGAAATATTTCACACATAAAAATACATATAGATACGTGGACGTGCTTCCTGCACTTTTAAAGTCTTACAATAGTTCCTTTCATAGGTCCATAAAGATGGCTCCAAAGGATGTCAATGAAGACAACATTTTGCATGTTTACGAAAATCTTTATGGTCGGAATGCAGACAAACCACGTAAAGTTAAATTTAACGTGGGAGACCATGTGCGTATATCTAAGGAGAAAATGAAGTTTGCCAAGGGGTACGAGCAAAATTGGACGGACGAAATTTTACAGATTGACGAGGTGGTATACGGCTCCCCCGTTGTGTATAAATTAAAGGACTTGGGTGGGGAGGCCATAGACGGTATCTTTTACTCCGAGGAGATACAAAAGGTAGCTCCCCCGGCATCATTCAAAATAGACAAAATACTCGACACTAAAGGCCGCGGTCGAAATAAACAGTTTTTGGTTAAGTGGAGAGGTTATCCGACCAAGTTTAACTCGTGGGTACCGGGTTCGAGTATCAGCTCGATATGATTAGAACAAAACCATTTTCCCTCACGCTCGTGAGTAACGCCTCTATGGACCATTTCACTGACAATACAACTTCCAGATTTTCAAACATCTTACCCGAGAGAATAGTATTGCAAGGAGAATGGGAAGTCGCACTGCAAAAGGTTAGGTACCCTGTGAAATTCTATAACGTAACAAATCACGAAAATCAAATCATTGGTACAATGTATAATATGGTAGCACCAGTGACACATTCAAAATTTAACTTACAATTACCACATGGCATCGTGCACAATTCTAAGGATTTGGTACATGCTGTCAACTCAGTTATACGTGAAAATTTGCAAGTCGAAGACTTTTTCATTTATAACGAGAACAAAAATACTGCCAGCATCAACATCAAAGTCGCACAGAACAGTCATATCCCCAGCAGCAAATATGTAGGATATATAGAAAATGCTGAGTCCTCTAGGAGATCGAAAACAGAAACTAAACCCCCTGAAGGCGCGAACCAAACGTTAAAAAACAAAGCTAGAAATATTGCTCCTACTAGAACTCCAAAACCTATCAATCCTAAACCACCAATCCCTCGTAAACCGGGCACTTCTCCTACGGTAGAAACGCAGGAAAAACCTGACATTCCTCCTAAAACCACGTCAAAGAACCTAATACATGTGCTGGTTTTGTCGCCATCTTTGGCCAAGATGATGGGGTTCGAACCTTACACAAACGTGGTTGAACAGGAAATTGGCAAACACCCTGTAGATCCGTACATGGGTTTCCCTTACGAAATGTTCATTTACTGTAATCTGATAGTACCACAAGTGGTGGGCAACACGTTTGTGCAAGTCATTGAAAGCGTCTCTGTAGAGTATGAAAAACGTGACAACACCTGCATGACTATTGAAAAGTCGTTCATTCCACTTAACTGGGTACCTTTGATGCAACAGGACTTTAAAATCGTGAATATAGATTTAAGGAACGGTTATGGAGATTTCTTGCCATTTGTAGACGGACTTTCCTCTACTATAGTTCTAACGTTTCGTCCGAAACAGACATAATGGAGCTGGATACTGTCACCAGATATTACTTAAACCAGGCAGGAGGAGGATTATACAATCAAGATTTTCACCTGTATAGAGGCAAGCGTTATCAAAAGGGTAGCGGCTTGTTCTCTGCTCTCGGCGGTCTTTTCAGAACTGTGCTACCGTTTTTCAAGAGCGGAGTGAAAGCTATAGGTAAAGAAGCATTGAAAATGGGTGCCAACGTGCTTGCAGATGTTGCAAGTTCGGGGGTACCGCCAAAAGAATCTTTAAAGACTAGATTGAAGGAGGCGGGAACTAACTTGAAAAGGAAAGCTGATGTAAAGATAGACTCTATGATAGGCACGGGTCTATTAAAGCGCAGGAAGGGTGAAATATATAATCAGTTTAAGACTAAACGCCGAAGACGTAAGGTGCTAGACGTATTTTCATAATGGCTGACGAATCGTTGGTGCACATGAGTTCGGAACTAGACATCTTTAAAGACTTGCCCGTTCAAATGAACGTGGAGGAGTACCGTTACATTTCTCTAAATCCACAAAATACACTTATGAAAAATGCCCCCATCACATTTCATTACTCTGGCAATGCTGACGATTACCTCGATATGACTTATGTAGTACTTGAGCTGTTCGTGCGAATAGTGGATGACGGTGGAAACGACTTGAAAGAGGACAAACAGGTTACCTTTGTAAACAATTCCCTAAATTCCTTGTTTCAACAATTGGAAGTATCACTCAACAATGTCACAGTTTCCATGCCTCAACCAGGCTACCCCTATAGAACTTACATTGAAACGTTACTCAATTATTCGGAAGATGTCATGAACAGCAGACTAGAGTCCACACTCTGGAAAAAGGACAAGGGAGGAATGATGGACACGTATGTAACAAATGATGGAATTAAGTGGCGTAACGACTATACCAAAGGAAGCAAAGTTGTACAGCTAATGGGCAATCTTTCCAATGCACTCTTTAATCAGGAAAATCTGCTCTTGAACAATGTTAGCGTCACCATCAAACTCTCCCCCTCTTCACCCAACTTTCATCTCTTTTCGGATATAAAGGACTTTAAAGCCTACACAGAGATTCAGTCTGCTAGACTGATTTTGAAAGCTGTGAGGCCGTCCCCGACCATCAAACTTGCCCATCAGGCTGTGTTAACAAAGAACAATGCAAAGTACCATCTCAAAGATGTAGGATTTCACGCTCTCAACATTCCAAAGGGGGTTAGTAATATGACTTTCAACGATGTTTTCATCGGGCAAATACCTCGAAGAGTGGTAGTGGCGATGGTTGCAGACCAGGCATACAACGGCAACATTAACAAAAACCCATACAATTTACAACACTTTAAAATGAATTCGTTTCAACTGTATGTGAACGGCCAGCCTTTTCCCTCACAACCCCTACAGCCCGATTTTGATGCAGGTCACTTTCTCCAATGTTTTCAAACTCTTCAAGATGGTCTCGGAATACACTTTAAGGACGAGGGGCATTCAATTTCCAGACATCAATATTCACACGGTTACACCATTATGGTGTTTGATCTTACAGCCGATATGAGCGCTAACGAGTCTTACATTTCAGGGCAACGACACGGTACTGTGTCTATAAGTGTAGGATTTAAAGATCAAACTCCAGAACCTATCAACCTGTTGGTGATGGCAGAAGTACATCGCACTATAGAAATTGATGCTAACAGGACCATTTTGGTATCATGAATACGCTGCAAATACACCGACTTCTGTCTAAATGTACACCACACTTTTTAGGCGTGTACGCTTGCGACCAATTGTCGTCGATAAATTTGTATAATAGACAGCTTCCCATAGCAGTTGTCATTAACACTGACCCAAGCACGAAACCAGGGAAACATTGGATCTGCATCTTTGTTGCAAAGAACGACCGGGGGGAATATTTCGATAGCTATGGTATAGAACCTCTTTCGGGGGAAATTCTAAATTTTTTAAATCGATGTTGTGGTACAAGATGGTCTCACAACACTAGAAGGTTGCAAGGCGATTTCAGCACTACCTGTGGCCATTACGTCGTTGCTTACCTATCCCACCGCTTCCAAGGTCTGCGCAAGGAGAAATTCTTTTCAAAATTCAGCATAAGTGATTTTAATCACAACGATGACATCATTAAAAGAACCTACAGTCTTGGCGGGTGCTCACAAACTACACATCAGAGATGTATATCGTTAAAGGTTAGTATTAATACAAATTGTGGATGATCATGCATGAATAACTCTGACACATTTTATGTTGCTAATTCTTGTATTTTTTTTTTAGAAGGCGCATTGACATGATCCGCTCTACCAGTTGTTCCGAGAGAGCTGAACAGGTAAGTCGCATTCAGTATGTGTGGTTAATTGACGAATGAAAAAAAGAGTGTGCTACATAAGGGGTGTTCTTGTTTTTACAGTGACATGGGGCCGCTAACGGATGTTTACTTCCTGAACAGCAAGCAGTCCAAGTTTGCAGCCGTTGGGTTTTCACCTAAATCTCCTCACAAGATCGTGGTGACCATTGGCGGGCGACGCAACACTGTGGTCCTGGGTTCGACCGAGTGGCAGAAGCTTTCAGAGACGATGCCGACTATACAGAGCTTGACCTTTCATCTAAGAGAGTGGCAGATAACCAACCGACTATCCATAATTTTTAAACGTTTATTTGGCACACAAAATATTATCATCAAAATGGACGGTCGTTGTACATCGTTGAGTATGCAGGAATGGAGGACGCTAGAAAGCCTACAGCGTATGGTGACCGACATCATCTATCACAAGAAGAAAGAAGAGTTCGAAGTACAAAATCAAATAGCAGCCTATCGCATGTATTTACTTCACGCCCACGATTCCGGGGAGAAAATGAACTACACCGAATACACAAGATACATCCGTTGCGCAACCTTTAGAGTGTTCCTAGAGATGGAGCATTTTCTAAAACCGATATTCATCAGAGAGCTGGAGTCCAAACAAGGCGAAGTTCAACCATGATGACGTCACGAAGACAAGTTCAATCACGATGGACAAGTTCAGGAGGCCGTGATGACGTCACGGAGGGTGATGACGTCACGAAGACAAGTTCGATCACGATGGACAAGTTCAGGGGCCGTGATGACGTCACGGAGGGTGATGACGTCACGAAGACAAGTTCAATCACGATGGACAAGTTCAGGGGCCGTGATGACGTCACGGAGGGTGATGACGTCACGAAGACAAGTTCAATCACGATGGACAAGTTCAGGGGCCGTGATGACGTCACGAACACAAGTTATGGAGGGTGCGATCACGATGGACAAGTTCAATCACGCCTGCGACGACGGACATGGACCTAGTGATAAAGTTTCTGAAAAATGGTCGACGCCTCACAATGATGGACCCAAATGAATGTCATCTACTTGCCGTGGAGGGAAACGCCATCTTTATACATCATTCACCAGAAGAAGTGGACGCTGTATGGGCGGTGCTTACACCTGAAGCTAAAATAATTTACGCCCCTTACCGCCGCTGCAACCAGCACTACAACCTCCCCTCCACTACCACACACATCGATGGTCCACCCCCTCTCTCCAAAAACTGCCCAATGTGTGTCAGTAGCAAACGTTCTACAGAGAAGTCAACATGATCAACGACGCGTTACGCCAGCTATCTACAGTAGCGAGCAGCTCGGAGTACGTGTCAGTGTCAACGTTACAACCGAACGTACCATACGTTGTGGTAGGGGTCCGGAACATATCAACAAAGCACGGACCCAGGGCGCTTGTTCGCCTCGAAAACGGGAAAGAAGTGTTTCTACCTACTAGATTTAACAATCTTTCCGCAGAACTCATCAACCAGCTCAACTCGTTCGATTTTTACATCGTGTACCAGGGTGAAGAGGTCCTCAGAAACGGCTACCGGAGACACGTATTGAAGTTTACACCGAAATAAATCAACATGGCCTGTCAAACAGATCCGGTGGGGGTCGGCAACAATGTGTTTGTCAAACTAGTTTTTGACAACCAAAATCACGTCACAAGAAGCGGCAAGCACCCTGCAAACATCAAACTCATCTCAACTGAAATCTCCTTCTTTGGCGATGACAAAACTGTCACCGTCAAATTAGCAACCAACAACTCCGACGTCGTGGAAGTCAAGTGCACCCCGTCTAAAATACTTCACTACGGCATAGACGCACGCTGCACCATCTACCTCGGCACCATCGACAAGACACCAGCCCTAGAGTACAAGGTCACATCGGCAGGATGCTTCACAACACCATCGATCAACGATTTCGTCGTCCCCATCGCCACCCCGTCGACCCAGGAACCTCTCAACATCAACTTTTCCCACATGTCGCTCACCTGCGTCACCACACCATACGAGGAGGAGGAGGAGGAAAGCAGCAACGACGAAGACTGTGAAGTGTTGTTTGTCAAAAAAACATATACCACACATTTTAAAATAATTTTTGTGAAGGGATAAAAACATTTTTTGAAAACCCTCACCAGTGAGACAGACTTTTTAAAAATATTGCATTTTTAATTGTATTTAAAACAAATTCTTGTTTTTTGTAGACCACCATTCCAAGTTAATTTTTGTGATCAGTGAGCACCGTCATTTTGTATAATTTTGTGTACAATAAAAAATCTAATTGTGTTTAAAATTTTGTAGACAGCCATTCCAAGTTAATTTTGTGTACAATAAAAAATATCTAACTGTATATGTTAATTTTTTTCTGTATATATCCCTCCTTGCGTGATTTTAAAAAAATTGATATCAAAAATTACACCTCACCATCCCCACCACCTTTCCCCCGAACATACTAAGAAAGAACTTTTAAATGTCTCTGAAGATAGGATTTTAGAAGAATGTTTTTTTGTTTCCTTGTGAAAATGATAGATTTTTTAGAAATATAGAGAGAGCCAATGTGAAAGAACTTTTATTAACAATGTCTTTTTCCCCCCGAAAGAAAGAACTTTTTAAATGTCTCTGAAGATAGGATTTTTAGAAGAATGTTTTTTTGTTTCCTTGTGAAAATAATAGCTTTTTAGAAATACAGAGAGAGCCAACGTGTTATTTTTAGTTTGGCTCTGTAAAGAAAAACCCACACATATTGTTTTTGACTTTTCTAACCCTGTGTGAGAAAATACAGAGTTTTTGTTAAAAAGAATATATACAAACGAATAAGAAACCACCCATTGAAGACCGAATTCACGCAAAAGCATTGTGCGGGCGGCGAACAAAGCGAGGCGGGCGGCGAACAAAGCGAGGCGGGCGGCGAAAGCGAGCGGTGGGGGGAGCGAGCAGTGGCGAACTGCCAACGCAGTGGCGGAAGGGCTCTCCATTTTTTTACAACGTAATTAATTGATCACACACACTTTTTTCGGGAGATTTAAATCCAACACTCGATCAAACAGAGATTTTCCTATCGCTTAATCAAACAGAAATTTTGATATCAATTCAAATTGAGATTTTGATATCAACACCCCACCCCCACAACACCCACACCACCACCACCACCCCCACCACCACCACCCCCACCACCACCACCACCACCTCCCACCACCACCACCTCCCACCACCACCACCCCCACCTCCCACCCCCACCTCCCACCACTTTTGATATCACCCCCCACCCCTTTTGATATCAATTTGATATAAAAATCACGCGAGGAGGGATATATACTACTGAGGGTTAACATGAACATACCTGGGCTGCCAGGAAATTTATGCCTAAATTCCTGCGTTGTTCTGCTACGTGACTTTCTACATCTGCTGTACGAGTATGTATGCCATATACAACAATGAATATCACCAGTACACAACACTACTACATATTTAATGAAATCTCATTCTCAACCCTATTGAAATCCCGCTCGCAACTAACTGGAAGAACGAATGGCGCCACGAGTAAGCCGATCTAAGTTGCGAGACTTGTAAACTTTTCTCACTGCAATATTGACTGTATGGTACCCTAATTTTTTGTATTTCTTGCTTCCGCAATTGTAATTATGGGTCGCAGTTTGATTTTATATTAAGCCATGGTTACGGCAGAACAATCCGAGCTATGTTTTCAAAACAGCAATAAAATATTTTATCATTTACAGTTTCAACCAAAACAGACAGACTGGAATGTTAAATGAAGTATTTGAAATAAATTTTGTTTTGAGTTGTACAATACACCAGGACAGGTGTGCTGACATTTAACATTTATAAGCATTGTGTTTTAAATTTATTTTGTAATTATTTTCAGAACTGAAGTGATACATTTTTCACCCAACAATAATTACAGAAATATGTGATGTGATAATGTCGGTTGAGACAACATACGCAGCTGGCTCATGGAAAATTGCAGACAATAATTGAAGTGTGACACGCTGTTGCCACGATCATGTCGTAATAACTTATAACATTAGAACATTATTCATGTATAACTACTGTATTCAGCTATACTGAAACACGTTTATATTAATTAGTACGTCTTTTTAAATTCATTATTTGTTTAAAAACTTTCTGTGTTCCTGTTTAATAAAGTCATGCTATAAAAAGCTTAGTATTTAGGGAGTTTAATTATATTATTATATATGTAATTTTGCTTTAAGTTGTTGGTTGATTTATAACGATAAAATTTGCACAGGAGGTAAATTTGACCAATAAGATAACCGCAGGTATAGAAAGGGTATACTCCTCATCGTCATAGTCGTCGTTTTAGGCCTCCGGACCTATTCCTCTCCAGATATTTTGTCAACTTAAAAACTGACCACTCCTTATCTTCCTAGGACGACCTACATCTCACCTTCCATTTGGTAAAGTACAGTATTTCAAATATTCTGTTTAATTTCATTCTGTTATACGTTCATAACAGTCCTCAGTTTTGGGTTATATTAATAATGATCATCTCTTTGATCTAGGGCTTACTGCTGGCCGAGAGGCCCGGGTTCGGTTCCCGGGAACCGATACCTGCTTAGGAACCTTTCTAATTTAGGGAGGTTTGGAACGTAGTCCACCTAGTCTTGTGAGGGTAACTGGGAAACTGTCCGATGAAAAGGTGGCGTTCTTCAATCTAGGGAGCCTCGTAATAGTGATCACACGCCCCTCTGTAATAATGCTCTATATGAGACGGAGATAGAGGATGCAGAGGTCACTACAGCAGGCAAAGCTCACTATAGGCTGTAGCGCCAATGAGAAAAAGAAGTATATTATTAATATGTGCTTCTTGTCTTACCTCTTCACTTCTTCTATGACCCCGTGAGAACTATTTCTGCTCCTTCAGTTCTCTTTCTGCCATTTGTCGTTAAGTGTCCATATTTCTGTTCATAGGCTGAAGAAAGAACTGCTGTTGCCTTATTTTAAAACTGTGTCTCTTCGAAACTATCCAATGTGCTTTTATTTGTACTTGTTTATTGTTGAAATTTGGGAAGTTTTACATCAAGGTTTTTTAAGTATCTACATGTTACAATGCAGCCAAGATAGTTAACGCTTTTTACTTGCTCTATTATCACTTCTTATTACAGTATTTGCTTTTAGCGGTTATTTACCTTTGAACCCCTATTATCTTTGTTTTTCTGTTGATATTTTTAAATCATATCCTTCTGCGATATGATTTAACCCGGTCATCCACAAACTGTGTGTTTAGAGGTGTTTTACTTATCATAATGTGTTAAATTTTCCGAGAATAGTGTAAAGGTTCGCGCCATATGACATTATTTACATATGGATAGACTAATCATAAATAACAATTATCTGAAATGTTATATCGCCTATTTGAATAAGCCTTATGATAGCGTGGTGTTGTAATGTGCTGGATGCTCTTGCTTTTGTTTGTTTTTCACTTGCGGTTTGGTTAGCTACAAGATTGGCATCGTCCATATATTAGATATGGCTGCTATACAGCGCGTCAATTAAATATGCACAATGGCCCAAAAATTCTGTATAGCTGATGGTATGCTGACTCTCTTCGTTTTTTGTAATTATGCACTTAAGTATTGATTAAACCTAAGAGAATAAATGATTACGTGACCGCTTGTTTTATTTATTAACTCGCCGCCCGTTCCAATCCCTGAGAGTTTATTAGCTAACCGCCACTTTGGAGCGACAACCCGTATACAATAGGTGGTTATAATAAATATTCAAACTTATTTTTCATTCAGAACAAGAATCTGCTGTCAGGTTGCAGTGGGTTGGATCATCTCATCGCGCACAACGCTTGATGGTTGCATGCTTGTGAGTGAAGGTTCACATCAACCAAACGGGTAAATCTGCACCACGCTTGGTTATCGCGCTCTAGTTTTATTATTGTAAACATGTAGTATTTCACTGTTGTGTTGTAATACTAGCTGTGGAAATATGCGATAGAATTAGGCAGGGATGGACCATGCTGCGAGGATATCCTCTGACAAAATACGATAATGTTACAAACATTAAGTTTACATCTGCGGTCAAAAAGCAGAGATATTTATGAATGAGGGAAGAACGCGTAGCGCAACTGCACGATTAATTTTACAGGATTAGTTGCCAGATACCAATTTCTTTACACATACATATTCCTCTGTTTACTCGCTCTCTCCATTACTCAGTTTCCTGGTACAGCATGCACAGTAATGTCTTACTAAAAACCACCATTTCAGCTGCCTATGCTCTCTGTGGTAATGACTGACCACAGAAATTGGATAAGGCGACGAAGATTCACATCCTAAATTCATTTTAACAGAAAATAATGCCTTCCTCTTGGCGCCTGAATATTTATGTATAAAAAGTCATATTGCTTTCAAACACATTCAAACACTGAACAAATTATCTTCAGAGTGGTGGCGGACACGCATGATTGAGGTATATTTCTTGCTTCACTTCTTTTGCTGGAAAGCCGGAGTATTAAATAAAGAAACAGAATAGGCGTGTTCTAAACAAGCGTGCTACAATAGGCTGAAATGACATACAAATTCGCAAATTATATTTTATGATTTTTATCAATTGGTAGAAATTAATTGTGTGTTCGTCTTACTGCATTTTTTATCAAATGTTTTCTGTGTGTTGAAAGGGTAAATTTATCTAAAGTACTTTCTATTGTCCAGTCACGATTTCAAGAGCTAAATCGAGTGTTTTCTTTCAGAGAGTCTACACAGTGAGGCTATTGGGAGTCGCTGACCACTAGAGAGCGACTGCTTACTGAAGTGCAGCCGCCGCAACTGGGAAAAGGAAAGAGACGCCGCGCATAAAGTTAGTATTTCATTTTAGTATTTATATTTTACTGAAAGCATAAATGTATTTAAAATGATCATAATAAGCACTAATCTACGTTTCAACAAATCTTATAACACGTTTCTTGTCATTGAAAGAATCCGTCTCTAGTAACTTTTTTAGAAAGTTGGCGAACAGCTTCTCTAACCGGAACATGACTGCCAGGACATTCTCCTACGAATCGCCTTACAACTTTTCTGTAAGAATCCACATATGTACAGTAGATTAAACTCCTTGAAGACTATATTTATGTAGTGATATATCTAAAAAAGAACAATTAACACACAATTTACACACAATGAAAACACCACGTAACAACGCTGATAAAGCCTTCTTCAATCTGCTCTTCCTCATACATCATAGGGTCTAAACGACTAGCTTCCCAGCAGCCCGCAACTCAAATAACTTCACTGTAGATCGAAAACATCACAGTGTGAGGAATAAAGTGGCTGCTTCCCTTGTGGCTCCTAAAAGTGTGAGATGGTGCATAAAAAGGAACATATTTTCATAACATATTTTGTTATTTCCGCTATAACACAACCCTTGTGCAATATTCAAAAGAAAGGTTGTCTAGTTAACAGGCATTATATTCTGCAAGAATTCTTACATTCCGCAACAAATACTACATCACAGGAACAGAAGGAACGACGTAAGAAAGAAGCTTTAAACTGCATTATATTGTGAAACATATGGTGGGTATCTCAAAAAGCACTCTGCAAAGGTACGGCTGCCATACCATTTTAAAGTAACACAAAGATCAAAATGCCCAAGAGGAAGAAAAACGGAATGAGAAGCACGAAAAACTCCTCTATTTACAGGCAATTAAATGCTGGAACGTTTGAGAGTACGTCATGTCTTCCTTTATTCTATAAGCACATTAAAATCTTCTCTACAACCCCCTTTAGCTGAGTTAATCTAATTAGTTGCAAGAAATACATGTTAAAAAATATTACAGTGGATTAGCGTATTCTTGTATACTAAACAAAGAAGGATTAAGAGCCGTTATTAAAAAACCTAAAGTTGGGAATAAATTAAAAATTTCTTGACATCTTCGGATTAGGCTTTGAATGAGAATGCGCGCAGACGAAATACTGAGTGGCTAAATCTTGCGACTCTAGCGAAATACCTATGAGTGGTGTTCAATACCGGAAGAGATCTAATAGTATCTTCGTCAGCGAGGATATATTTAAGACTTCCAAAACGTTCATTATGCAATAATCTTTCTTTAAATAAACAGTGTTATATATATATAGCCATCAATGGGCGTTCATCTGTGATGCAAGCACGCTCACTGCCCGCAGAGTCGAATATATGCAACCCCTTAATTCAAGCGCACAGATCTCTACAATTACATTAACCACCTTAGCTTTATAAAGTATATTGGAAATTATATCCTTGTGCATCTCTCACACATTTTAAAAAAAATTGTATTAGTTCTTGTGAAACTATTGCAATTTCTATTCTTTTACTGTCTTTCAGTTCTTTCAAGATATATTGGTTATTTCGACACATTTTATATTTCAAGTTCCCCATAAATAGGAATCGCTTATGGCAAGATTTGAAGGTCGCACTGATCATAATTCCTTACTAATCCCTATCCTGAAAAATTTCCTCAATTAAAGCTAATGAGAGATTAGCTGTATGTGCTGTAGCGGAGTCTTGTTTATTACATTCAATGTCTAACAATTCTTCGAAGTATAACGTGAATATGCTACTGCTGTATATGTGAACATATATTTTCATAAATTATATATCCTTTAATTATCTAAAAGCATTTACTGCTACCATATACCATGCAATGACATTTCGTGCATAAGATCGGGATTTTCTGTACACCAATACCGGTTGTTCTGTGTCGCTATACGGCCATTTAAATGGTAGCCCATCGTTCCGTCCACGATGCCGCGACTGTAGAAAAAGAATATCTAACCTCCATCTCCCTTTGAAAAACTTGGACTAAAACTGAATACGCTTCAATCACAGGCTGTAGTTGCGGTAAATAAACTCAAACACGTGCCGCTCATCCTGATAAACAACAATATCAGTAATTATGATACCGCGACAAAGAACCTAGTTGTTTATACACACTACGATCTAGAATGGCACAGCCAGCGAACTGCGTGTATCTTTTGCCTTATAACTGCTTGCCTCAGGAGGGCAAACGCTTCCATATATAACAAATTCAGACCAAGTAATCGTTCGTTACCTTAACGACGCCACGAGGTCACACAGGCAAAAGCAAGTTTCGCACTTATCTTTAAAAGTTCAAACACACAGTTTCCATTGGCTGGTTTAAGTTCAGCTGCCACATGTGCGATTAGCTATTTTTTGAAAGTTTAAAACATTTTGTTGGCATTGGCTACAACGCCTGTCGGGAGTCAAATATCCAAACGAATTTAAAAGTCCTTCGGTTTATTACCCCTGCAACGGCAATCCTTTTAAAATAAGGGACTTCACACTCGACCCTAAAGTTTCTTCCTATTATATACAGTTTTATGACTTTGTTGGCTTTGCAAGCTACCGTAACCAAAAATACCAGATACTTTTTCTTTTGTGAACGTACATTTCAGTTGTTAGCATTATACCGTATTACACATATATGATATGCTTAGTAATGTAGATTACTAATTATAATACATAAAATATTGCGAAAATTGGGATTGCAACATACATGTAATATTTATATTTCAGTGGGGGTGGGCCGTGATAACCGTGTCATTCTTCTTTGATCAAAATAAACAGGTGTGAAAAAAGTAGACATATGGTTGAAAAAAACATCAAACTCATAAAATAACAAAATGTATAATACGTCTTTGACACACGTAAAAAAACTTTGTCAAATATTATGAAAAACTATCAAAATAACAAACAGGAAAGAGCTGATTTGAATTCAAATGTTTAAGAACTTTGTGAAGCACAGAAATATAGAGGTTAACTGTATCATAATCAATAGCTCACTTCATTTGATGGTGAAAATAAACATATATACGCAATACTATTTATATATATAGCATTTTGTTTCCTTTTACTCATAAACAAAGAACCACGTTCGAGAGGATGGCATTCAAAACAGGTTTAAGAGGTCCCAGCTTATTTTATGACATGACCTACTCTATGAAGTCAGACAGAGCAGTAAGTCACCTGGCCGGTAGCTGCAGTGTCTGCCTCGTGACCGAGAGAAAGCGTTTCAACTGCCTACATTTCCGAACACACGATGTGAATCATCGTCCTCTGTAGAAAAACATTACGGTATTTTTACATTAAGCCGCCAAAAATAATGTGAGCATTATCGGAGAAATCTGCTAAATGGCTTTAAAACTGGGAAAGCTTAAAAAGAAAGTTGGGTGGAAGAATTTAGGGTTATTGCACGAACTATAAGCTTCTTATAAGTGTATGCAATATGAATGGAAGAAATAAAATATGAGAAATGGAGGAATGCTGTAAAATGCGTATTGTAATAAGAAGAATACCATTATCTTTATCATCATCATCATCATCATCATCATCATCAAAACTTAAGAAAATGAATACTCGTGCTTATTAGTACAAAAAGTAGACATGATTTTTCCATGCATCAATAAATATATAAAGTACATGTTCCCTACAACATAGCTATTGTCTTCCAATAAATTATAAAAAAATCTATTAACTTCCTAACTCAATGTTCTTAATAAATTAGAAGAATACGAAAATGCCAGTAAGTGCTGTATAATTAAATTACGGGAATTATTGTTAGTGCATTAGTGCGGGAAAATTCCACAAGAATGAAAAGTTATAAATCAGTAATTTATAAGGAGAAAGACATAAACGAAGATTACGAATATTAATGCATCTATCAAAATATGTGGGTATATTATAAAAAAACTTTCAGAATAACTACATCAAGATATGGTTTAAAACTACAGAGCTACAATAGATCATTTTTTAAAACATTGAAAGCGGATGGCATTCAGTTTACTAATACGTTTAGAAAAAATACATAATTCAAATATGGGAAGCAAGCAGAGAAAATTAAAATTAATAACCAATATAATAGCGATCATTAAAAATTCATAAAACGCAATCATAATATATACAGGTCAAAAAAAAAAGAAAAAGACGTGATTTCAAATGCCAAAATGTCTTAATAGTTTTTTTTATGACATTCACCTAAAAGTAAGATTTTATTTTGTGAATAGAAACTACTCACAAAATTAAAAAAAAATGCAATATATGTATCATTATACAGCTATAATATTTATTAATACATTAGCAATTTAAAATTAAATTTATTTTAGTCATTCCAAAACGTTCCTTATATTAAGAAATAATTCGCACTAGGAACAGCATGGAAGAAACGTTACCTAAATTTCTGGATAATGTTACCAATTTCGCAGCGGTGGTAATTAGTGCTTTTAGACATATTTTGACCGAAGTAAAATTACAAATAGATTTTTGTTTGTCATTGTGGTACTTTTGTTATATGTTATATTAATTTGCTGCACCTGGGCATGGGCAATGATGGGATTAGCAACTATTTTCTTACAGCATGATATGTTGCCAACCTGGCTACTTACATAAATAGATTTTAGAAACAAATTTATGCAATGTCATTAATTTCACTATGGTCTGATTTCAAAACCACCTTATGGAATGTAAAATTAAAAAAAAAAATGTGTAACACATAATAAAATAAGTAATTTGTATCAGTTAACCTAAGTTGGTACCACTGGAGTGTTAGAAACATTTTATAGCACAGAGTGTTACAAAATGCAGTTTTTAGCTTGAGTGCCTTGTGTTAAAAGAACCTCTTTTAGTATGAACTGTCAATCTATATGTGCACATTTCAAAACGAAGAACTGTGTAAAAGAGATTTGTTATCTAGTACAGCTTACGAGTAAAATTAGCAGAACATAATGATAAGAACAGTAATGAGAATAAAAGTTTGATATTTTGAGAACGGAAAAGGAGTGAACAAAACTTGCGGTAATTAGAAAAATTTGGGATTCAACTTTTGTAAAATCACAGAAAGAATAGATCTGCAAAAGAATATGAAATTTGAGTTTTTGAAAAATAAACTCTTTTTAAAAGAAAACATTAATAGCAGGATATTGTAATACCTTACTGTACAGAAAGGCAAAAGATAAATTGGAGACAAATTACATTCAGCAGAAATGCGTTTCCTAAGATCAGACAGAATTTTAAATTCGACAGAATTGGATTTAAAAGCGTAAGGGAAAAATGCACTTCATTACTCATGTTGTGATTCGTAAAAACCAAACACTTAAAATGGTTTGGAAATAATAGTAGAATGTATGAAAGGTTGCTAATTAGTATTTTAGACAAGGTCTCGTCTGGTGATAAAAGAAGAGAAATAAACAAAAGAAAACAATCTTATCAATTAAGGTCTACTCCGGATCCTGACGAACCATGTGAATTTAGTCACACTTAACACCTACAAATGCCAGAAGGATAGTAGTCATTCCATCGCTTTGTGTCATTCAGCTATTGCTTAGACGTGAAATAGGAGATAAATTTGTCTAGAGATCTCTTTTTTCGTGCATGGAGTTGTTAAACGTGCCGTAAATATACCACAAGGAACCTAGGGTTTCAAGTCCCTCTCCCTAAAGATGTTTACCTCTCGAAAACCCTATTTGACCTTGGGTCTATAGGAAACCACGGAGGCTGATTGACAAAGGAAACAGGGATGGGAAGGAATAATACAATGAAGACGTGAGGTTGCAGGAGATAAATGAAGAAAAGTTAAAAGTTAAAGGGTTGTTTATTTTAATAATAATAATAATAATAATAATAATAATAATCTTTCAGTGTCAAGAATAGCCAAACGTGCACACCTTATACAGTTTATACTACTTTAGATTCACCTCATAGTTCACAACGCCTCATATAGTTTCCAAAGTATAAATGCACAAGTCGTGGGATTATGAAGGAGTGGAAATGTTTCTACACAGTATCATACCAGCATACTACATAATCCGTTTATACATTAAGCCAATCTTTTAACAAATCTATTCTTCTCTAATGTGAAACGCCTCGAACGAACATGCGGTTAACGTTCGTTACACAATAGTATTAATTTGAACAATAATCCACATCCAAATAGCCAGTGATCTTCTTTAATGAACTGATATTCACAAAGCAGAGCCCATGGGAATCTTTGTTACTATTTATAAAGATAATTCAACAAAGCATTCAGATCCTGTAGGTTTTATTTAGAATGAGGCAAGCAAAGCAGAAAGCTGTCTGGATATGAAATAAAAACAACTATGTTGACAAATAAGGAAGTCACGAGAGAAAAGACTCGCCGACTTTTATGGCCATTGCACGGAAAAACTTTACAATGACATGGACGTTTCAGATGGGTAGAAAAAGAGAATTCCGCTAGCCTCCTCTCAGAAAAGAGAAGCGTGAGAAATCTTGAGGGAGTAAGAGAAACAAAGCAGCCCATCCATGCAAGCAAGAAATGTCAATGACGAACTGTGGGTGGGATGGAAATGTATGCTAGGAACGGGACAGTAAAAGACAAGAAGAAAAAGTATTTTTGCTGCATCATTATCATCAACACTGTTTGCATGCGATCTTACTTTTGAATCCAAGAACGGCGTATAACAGATGAAGCGAGAATAATAATATGAGAGTAGCTCTGGCTCCTTGGAATGAAATTTCAAATATTAAGAATAAGATAATAAGATTCTTAAGAATTTCAGTAAATGTGGCAAAATCATTTTCCTGTTACCCTCATATAATCTTAGAACGAAAGTTCCAAATGAGACAGAAAATATGCAAGCTATTTTTGTCAAAGATAACGCTATAAGTAATTATTACACACAGAGGTACACGGCGAGAACAGAACGATACAAGGTTTAACTTTGAAACAAGTAAGCATAAACGCGGTTATAAAAGACGCATCGGAGAACATGGGTTGTTTCCTCTTTTCCGAATTTGTAGCAGAAGTTCTGACTCACTTGCATATACAAAGCATTCCTTATTTTGCCGGGCCCGGATCGCGTGTATGCATGCTCCGCGCACTGTCTATTACCCTGGGGGGCGGGTCGGTCTAAAACCCCCGCGTTGCTTACTCACGAGTGATAGTAACATGCAATACAACGGCACTTGCCTTGTTATAAATGATGTCCATCTGAATTCAGACATTCCTGGCATCTTCGGAAGAGATTTCAGAACCCAGTTGCTGTGAAACACGTCTTAGAGACTTGGAGAGCGTTCTAATGATGTATCAATTTCGTCAAAATTTTCCTCCTTTATAATGTTTCTTTTTCGCTTCTTAGGTTTAGCGTTTAGCGAGCCCGTTGTCCTAAACTTATTAACTAGACATCTGTTTCTGTACCTGGATCTGGAATATCATGAACTTCCTCCTGAAATTGTCTACACACCTGTGTACATGATTCGGATTTTTACATTGGTATAGTATATAAAAATATTTTGTTCAAGAGTGAATTTTTGGTAGGGATTTCAGTGGACTAATAAGAATAATATAATGTAATTTACACACATCCCAGATATCTGGAATAAAATTTCACTTTTGAGATGCACAATGAACAAACTCTAGTTTTTACAGCTTCAAGAGAAGGCAGCAACTGACACAGTAATAACACAGCTGATAAACGTAGTCTTGAGCGGGTCATTCACCGCTAGTGCGCTACTGGAATAATACTCAGGTCACTGCAGTGCAAGAGATTACGCATATACGAGAACTATGACCCGGCTATAAATGGAACGCACGGTCTTTTATAAGATCTTTTGCGTTGTTACCGCCTCTAAAAGAAAAACCTGAACAGTATATGAAGCTGAACATTCACAATAGCAATTTGGATAAATAGTATGTTGGCTTGACAACTTTATCAGTTTATGATGAATATCAGCTCTTGCTATTGCTACACAATTTTAGCTGGTTATTATTATTATTATTATTATTATTATTATTATTATTATTGGTAATAGGAAGCTCATGGGAATTGTAAAATCCTCAGAATTTGGTTGTGGAAAATATTTGTAACATTTATCAAGAGAGAAGAAAACGAAATTCTAAAACAGTGCTTGCTCTCCGATTTGTTGAAACAAATTTAACAAACGCACTCCTCAAATTAATGAATCATCAGATAAGCTATAACACGCAGACACTGCGTAGTAAAGTAATAATTACAACAGCATTTAAATTTAGCAATATAGCAAAGCAAAATTAAAACGAATACTAACTGCTTTTTCACGTTTTTATTTCATTTGTTTTTTATGCTCAACATGAATTCGACACACTTCGTTGACACCTACACAAGATTTAACCTTGGATGTATGCTGGAAGGAAAACTTCTCAGAATGTTGCCAGCGAAAGGTAACTTTCCAACATGGGAGAAGAAAATGTACAGTTGTAATTATTTTGTTCAAGAATATAAGTATATATAATTTTACATGTTAAATGGAATTCAGTTTACAAATTAAACTTGTGTAACAACGTATAAAATCTTGAAAACCAAATTCTACATGCTGCGATTTATTAACATAAAGTATGTTTATGTTCACTTGTGTTAAAATAAAACAAATCGTAGAAACACCAATGTTCAGAGAGAGAGAGAGGGGGGGGGGTTGAAAGGAATTGAAGAGAAAGCATTCCACATTTACCCATTAGAAAGATACAAATGTTTTCGAAACCACACGTTTTAAGATGCTGGTACTTCTAGCGTCTCAAAGACTTCAAAGGTCGACACTGTTGTTTCAGAGGAATTAAGTACTTATGTATAGCATTTGTATTACATAAATTCTGCTTAATCAGGCTACAAGATCTATTTTTACTCTGAAATTTCCCTGATGTGTGTTTGTTCAGAAAATCTTATTCACAGTCTCATTTCCCACGCCTTCACAAGAGAGGAGATGTGATCTCATTTGACTACAACGATGTTATAATGCTAGCATTACGTGCAATGTATTCACACCATTGTGTAAAATACCGGAAACATCTTCAACAATTCTTAAACCCAACCTCAATGGTAATGCCTGCGGAATTCACACAGCTTCCTGCAGCCGCATAAGTTGTGTCATACTTTAATGTTGTAGGTGCCACCGGAGTACTCAGATTTAAAAGCTACTTTCCGGGTGAAAGAATCGTCTGACCTAAATATTTCTTCGTACGTAAACAGATTCTTTGCGTTACATGACAGTTGGCACTGTCAAGTTTAAAATCACGCGGTAACACGGCTTGGGTTCGTATTTTCTTAGCGCATAACAGCAAAATAAGAAAATTATATTAGTATTGTGGGAGAGATGAAAATTTATTTTTAGCAAAGGAAAATAGATTGGAAAGAAAGAAAAAGGAAAAACGAAATATATTTTCCAATTCGTTTTTTCTTTTTCTTTTCTTTTTTCCTATTTATTCGCATTTGTTCTTGTATCTCCACTTTTCCCTGTGTTTCTTCTAAGATGTTTTCTTATTTTCTTACCCTTTCTACTTTGTGTGTGTGTGCCCTTTTTTTTTTACCTTGAAAGAAAAAAATAATGTTCAATCATATACTTATTAAACAGGTATGCGAGTGGACATAGTGTCGTTAGGTGCACTTTTTTCTTAACCTTTATCTTTGGCCAATTAGCATATTGAGACATCCAGCTGGATTTCAAATTATGCTTAAGAATGGAAACTCAATAGCACAAATAGCACATCATCAGCTAACGAGATGATTCCAAATATAGAGACAAATGCAAAATATTTACACATTGAAAAAGCATTTTAACACAATAAAACTGTGCACTTTTTATTGCCTTTTAATTCAAACAAGGCAGTTGAAAGACATGATAGAACAGGGCTGATCAATATTTTCCCTTCTCTTTACTTTCTTCCTTAAGTGTTTCGTAAATTCTCATTTAAAATTTAAACAAAAGAAAAAAATTATATCATACTTTTAAATCTGAGTTCGATGTTGCAACAAGTGCTACCTGACATGGTATCCAACCGGTTGGTCGATCGTTCAATAACAGCTTGCACTTTTTCATAATAGCATATAATTATGACAATGTTTACTGAATATTAAAATAAATGAAAAATTATATTTTATTCTAATCTCTAAACTACTAAATAAAATAGTTTATTTTTATTTTGTTTCATTTTTTTAGCTCTTTCATTTAAAAAAAAAGCGTTTCGTTTCAAGGTTATTTCATTAAACGTTTGAACTTTCGCTGCAAATATACGGAAGAAATTTCTTATCAGTAGCAAAATTTACATTCTCGTAATGCCAGTGACCCAAGTATTTTGTGTTAAAATTCTTCAGGTATTCTTTGTTGAGTAATCAGTGGAATTTCTTTGTGACATTTTCTTTAAACTAATTTGTTACAGCTATTTTGGTACCTGTTCACGTCACGAAGGTTCGCCAACTAACATGCAAATTTTCTTGAAACCGGTGATGCAATCATTGTCTCTGTCTATTGGTATGAACGATTTGCCTTTGGAGTCTCTTGCAAAAGTTTCTAAATTGTTACATGTAAATGAACTATGCATAACAAGCGTTAATGACAGTGACTTCAGAACTAATATGATATAGTAAATGAAGGCCGATGATTTTAATTTTGGCATATGTTCTTTCCAATTTAAGTATCTATCAACTTGAAGACCGAGAAAATTTGCATCAGCGGCTTATATAGTAAATGAGTATTAGTAGTTACATGTAATACTGGATTAGGTGAGTTATGTTTTGTGACTTTCTTTTTTTCATCTAAATTTAATGATACTTTGTTAGCTTTGAGCCAGTTCCAAATTATGATAAGCATATAATTAATTTTCCCCATCATTATTAAAGTCATTGCTGGGAACTATTCATTATACTAGTACTATCACCAGAGAGAACAGGGTATTTAATGATAATGGGAGGTCATTTTACATAAAGTAATGTTGAAAATCAATGGGTCAATCTCTGTGGAACTCCAAGTTGAACCATTCTGTAATAGGAATACCACACTGATTATTGTCTGAACAATTGAATTGTACTGTTTGTTTTCTATGGCCAAGGTAAAAAATGTACCAGATTAGGCGTTTATTTTTTTCTATTAGAATTTCATTATTAACCTAATCGAAGCTTTAGTTAAGTCATAAAAAATTCCGCCAGCATGCATTTTTAATGTAAGTTTAAAAACTGAATTTTCTGTGGATATTCCTTTTTCCGAATCCAAATTGTTGCTTTCAAGAAAATTATACAATTTTTATATCACTTTTTCAAATATTTTTGGAAAGTTGTTAAAAGTGATATAGGTCTGTAATTATAGCAAATTTCATGTTCGTTTCCTTTATAATTTACTTGTGAGTTTGAGTGATTTAAATGACCTGATTATGATATCAATTACCTGGATTTAACCGAATGCACGAAATTGTTATGCTTACTAGCAGCCTGTAACAGAATGATTAAACAACAGCGCTCTGCATTAAATACTAGTAATCCATAGACCAACTTAGTTTGTCACATTTCTCTATCTAGATAATTTATAAAAACAAAAGCAGGGGTTTAGATTCATTAATTTTCTAACTGACTTTAATATGTCATCACTAGCAATAAGTTTTCGAATTCGTGATCAATGCTACACACAAACCAAAGCGTATTTCATTAACAGCACAGCACATTAACCACAAATTACTATGATTGTCATATTTTTTTTCCTCCCCTCGTATCTAGGATGAAACATTAATTTTGGAAGACTATAGGTTGCGTTTGCAAAACACTGTCTTATGAACTTCTTACTCCGTTAGTTTTACTTTGGAAAATGTCATTCTATTTACCACAGAGAAGGAAAGCGTTCAGCAGTGTAGATTAAAATCTCCCTCTCGAATTTTGTGTCTAAGTAAATCTAATATCTGAAAGCGTTTTAATCGTTCTCGGTCCTTGGTTTTTCCTTTTTAACTTTCAAACTATTGTAGTAATTCAGTGAAATTTGTCATGGTATGTGAAATGCATGGTTACGGAAGCACATGCTCTCTACTATCTAGCCCATGTGTCGCACCACCTGTGAAGCCCCATTGCTTTCACTGGGCTGGAGAGTGAAGCAGTTGATTATGCTGCTGTTACGGGATCGTTACAGGGAGATTGTGAAGTATTTTCATTTCCAATTTCGTCATTTTTACTTTCTAAATTATATGTATCTTTTTGTGGAAGTTAGGAGAATTAAACTTTGCATACATTTAGATATAAAATGTTATTTGTAATTAATGGCCTTTTGACCGAGGTTTTGAAATTGATTTAACCTACCAATTTCTATAAAAGAAATGTTATTCTTTCTCGAAATTACTAATAGAAGAAACTTGAATAATTTAACTTCTAACTTAATAATCCTTAGTTTTTTCTTAAACCTATTCTTAAAAATAACAAATTTAGAATACATGTTAACAGTCAAAAAGTGCAAAATTAGAAGCTGGTTGGAAAAATGTTTTTAAAAGTGTTTCTATAAATACCCAGGTCAAAACCCACCAATTAAAATTAACATCTACTGGATGAGCAGCTTATGAGTTTCCCGGGAAACTCATCGGCCGTGGAGCTTGTACGACAACACAAGTCCGTGCACTATACCTTCAATAATGGAAGCGTTGGCTAATAATATTATAAAATACAAATGACTCAAAAAGACATGCGTGCTCACCGTGTCACCCAAGGGGATGCTGGGACTACTTTACTTTATTTCCTAAACATTTCTGGCATTGACTAAAGAAATAATCCATCACTAGTCTTAATTTCTTTGGGAAATTTGAATTTATTTATTGACGGATGCTCGTTTTAAGATGTATGGATTCGTCCTATACATTTTATATTTTATTTAACCCCAGAGATAATAATTACAGGGGGTTAGATCATGGAAGCGTGAAGGCCAAATATTCTTACAGATAATCTTCATTTTTGCTTGCATTGAAACGTTGGCTGTATGGCCCATCGCAGAGTCTAATTTATGAATTCAGCACAACTTGAAACTCTAACATAAATTTTTCTTCAATACATCATCTGACAGTACGAGTCGATTTTGCACGCATATACAAATGGTAAAGAAACAATCATATAACAGAATAACTTGGCCTATTGTTACCCATAGCTTCCTTAGCACACTACTGCACTCGTGAGGTTTCAACAGCAGTTTAATTGAGACTAACGACATGTTCCTACGAAGCTCGCGATTCCAAAATGGTCCTGACCGACATCGCAAATGAATCTGATTGATGGAACCGTGCGCGCGCTGAAAACCCCATAATCTGTTCATCTAGTATATATAAATGCATACAGAATTTCATTCTCCGATTATGTGCTTCCAGAGAAATTTCAGAAAATTAGCATGATGGAGATGGCTTTTTGTCACAAGCAATACAGTATAAACCAGTACGTATTATTGGCCCCACATTCATATAACGGCATACAGCTGTCTACATAGCCAACTTTTATTAATCAACTTGACGACCAGGACTTTGTATTGATTATTTTCAAATAGGTGGTGCCATTTGCCACATCTCCCATTCCAGTATGGCTTAGATAGTTTCCTATTTTCCAATTCGAGTCTGGCTACAGGACTTCTGACCTTAATCCATAAGATTTCTTCCTATAGGATATGTTAACCCTGAAAGCGTATCGCAACAAAATACACAAGAACTGTGTGGAACTGAAAGAAAATATTCATTGGGTTAAATTACCATCCATAACTTTGAGCATATTCTGCAGGCATGCCTTAAACCATGCAAACCATTTTCAAAACGTGCTGAGAGACCATCATAGTTCTAATACACCGAAGTATATTCGTGTCCAATGTTACTGAATTACGTGTGTTATTTTAAAGTTTATAAGGGAAATCGGAGGTCGGGAACAGGTGGTTAACGCCAGATGTATCAACTCGCTCTGTAAAAAGGTTAAAAAGTAAACGAAATGCTGCACGTAAGCAAATGTTTTTGTCTGCTCATGTGCATAGGGATATCTTTTAAATAGTTTATAAACACCAGTCAGCATAGACACACACATCCCGAGGTTGTTTCACTCCATGAACAAATACTTCAAGTGACTGCACTGATTTCATTGTTAAACTAATATATTGTTTATACTATCACAACAAATTCGCACATTCATCTTGTTCATGGAATAATACAGTACTGCTTAATTATAAAATACACTTACTGCTATTCTGTTGCATAATATGGAACAAGCCTTGATGGCCTTTTGTTCTGATTCCAAGATTACACCGATATGACAGCGTGAAGAATACGGTGCATCAGAGTTCGCTGAGGAAAACAACGTTGTCACGTCTCTTCAATCTCTTTCAGTGCATGTTTAGTGCTAACAGAAATCGGATGAGGAAGTGAAAATAAATAATTTAGTAATTTATTCTTTATTTATTAATATACAAGATATTCTAATGTGACAAACAGGAAACATTCACAGTTTCTGCTTAAATGAATTAAAAGTGACAACGCTGGAGAACAGTCAGGTATCTCGTCGCAGTGTGTTACTGTTTACACAAAAGCGATAACACCAGACACTCTGAACTCGGTAGGTTGTGGCGATGTCATTAGGGCTTGTCCCGCACTTTATCGATGAAAAAAGCATTAACAACAAAGCACTTGATTGCCTCAGAAAATCTAAACATGATGGCTTACCTATGTACAAATTTCAACAATTTTTTGGAGATGTCGACTTCTGCGACGTCATTAGTCACCTATGGCCGAGTTCTGAACAATTAGTAGGGCATGTAGATACTAATCTTCCCTCCTTTTGCTTTTGCGGGCCTAGTGTCTAAATGACCGGAAGTAATAGGGCTGGAAATACACAATGGATGCGAGTTTTCCATGCCAGAGGTTTGGAGGAATTGGAAGCCATCTTAAGATTGTTGTATTGTGGAAGCCACGAAGCAAATCCAATTAGATATCTGTATTAAAATCAGAAGCAGTGAAGAAAGAAGCATTCAGAAAGCTTTATCATAGCCGTTTATTGTCATTGCGCTAAAGTCATTCGAAGAATTTGTGCTAAAATATAAAAACGGTGAAATATGTCGATAAAACGAATAACATATTATTTTAAAATATTACACGAAAAACATTGCCAAAACGAATCAAAAAATTACAAAAGGAAATTATTCGCTATCATATGAATTGAATTAAGGATAATTTTAATACTGCGAGTATAATTAAATTAAAAGGGAGGAAAAATAAAAATAAATGTTAACATAACCAGCTACAGAATACAAATAAACCTTTTCTACAACTTTTAAACCGCCGGCTATCTTCAGTCGCCAGTCACGAGTTTAAGTGAAATTTGCCAGGGTTAAACGTAATATTATATTTAATATATAGTGCTAAACATCACTGCAATCGAGTGAAATAAAATTTAGTGGAGCATAATGTCCTGAGGATATACCTGTAACAATCGGCGAACAAGGATCCTTACTGTCAATACTCTAATGACTCTGCGGCACTCGCCCTCCCTGATTTTAATATACTTTTGAAATAAGATTATTTTCTTTTCCCATTCAATACTGCCGACAATTAACATTGCAACAGTGTGTGGTTCATAAGATGTCCATCTTCTGTTCGGGGTAGTTAAGATCCTTCACGCCTGTGTGTTCGTCCTTCCAACCTTCCTCGGCCTAGTAATCCCATGTTATCGCATTTCGTACTAATATGAGAATCAATTTCAGAAGATATCCCGCACTCTCAGTATGCCACAATTCTAATTAGCCTGCTGGTATTCTTCCTCAACTAAGGATAGAGTATTGCCTGTCCCCAAAGATTGTATTAATCAATGTCTCTGTACTGTTTTATCTAGTAAAGTGGGAATTAGAGAAAAAAGGAGAAAGAAAGGAAAAAAGTACATTACAAGCTCTGTTTCATATATAAAAACATACGCTTTCGAACATAATTTTGAAATTAATTGCTGGAAAATGTATCCCTAGTCCTTACTTTGATTTTAAAGAACGATGAAACAGTTCTTAGTAATTGAAACTGAAGGCAAAATGCAGATACACGAGCGAACGTTTGCTGAGAAAATTTAGTAAAAACAGTTCGGTTTGAAGTCACTGTAAGCAGTTGTTAATTAATTATCCACTTCAATTGACGGCACTGCTACGTACTTCAGGTTAAATTTTGTCTGAAACGACTGGTGTTTATGTAGACTGCGTTCTGCTTCTCGATGTAAAGTTATGGAAATGAGAAATGTTTCACGATGGCCCTCAGCGTCCAATTTCCTAGCAGTTCGTGGTCAATTTACGGCATTCTGACTGAAGCTTAACATGGTTCCCATATGCATAGACTTAGAAAAGCGTGACGGCCCTATTAGGTACTACATTCGTTCCACAAAACCACCCAGCTTTCTGTGACCACTTCACCATTAACTTCCTACGCCAACCGCTTAGAGAATCATGACAATGGACTGTTGACTACGAAGAGGGAACGGAGTTTGCACATGTAAGTCCATAACTCAGAAGTACCGGAGCCTATCTAGCGTTCACTTTTGAGGAAAACTTCCGCATAAGTTCGAAAAGATAACCATCGTCATGTCCTTCCAATCTCTTTATCAACACACAATTATTAAATTGGGTTCTACGTGTATAAGCATTAAATATTAGCTGATTTTTTAATAAGCATAAATGCTATAAACATATTTTCTTATTTTATCTTTTTCAAAGTTTTGCCCTTAAGGCTGATCCCATTCTAATTCAAAAATTTAAACCTATAATCAATAAATTTGTCTGGATTTTGCTCTTAGTTATTGAGTTTTGCGCTTTTATATTTCCTACCTAATTTTCTTCTTTAAACTATGGTTTAAGTACAGAGCGATCAGTTGGGCAGGTGGTCACCACAAGGTACAGTTTGACGATGAGAAGAAGGTAAGCGACAGGAATGTGATACGTCAACCTTTTCTACTCTCCTCCCTATTTTCATGTACATTAGTACTGATAAAAATAAAGTGCTGTCAGATACTCGCCCATGACTAGAAATTCAGCGGGCAAGCCGGCTGAGTCCGAGAGTCCTCATTCATGCGACAGCATGGGTATCCCACACACACCCGTAAACAGTCCGTGTCCCCCTCGCGCTTCAGCCCCAACTTGTTTTCTTCTCATCGCCAGACTATACTCCTGATCTTCGCAGGCGCACTAGCTGCTGGTGACTAAAGTCTCTCATTAGCGGAAGGTCAACCGTGAATAATTTAGCACAACAATTATTCCAAATAAGCAAGTAATTGGTAAAATAATCCATCCTCATATTTAAAGTATTTTAGGCACCATCACCCTCTGCAGTCGGTCCTGGTGGTGTAGTGATTACCATACTTGCCTCCTATACCCAAGATCGCGGGTTCGAACCCGGCCAGGACCAATGGATTTTTTCGGGCGTAAAAATCCTTAGTATGGCTTCCTTCGGAAGGGAAGTAAAGCCGTGGGTCCCGTGTCGTGCATTTACGGAAAAAGATCCTCAAGCCTGAAAGAGAGGCCTCTGAGCAAAATTTGTCGGCCGTTTCATGCCCTCAGTTGAAAGGGACGCTGATGACCAGAGCTGTTAAAGAGCGTCCTTAAATAAATAAATAAAAAAAAAATTACCCTCTGCAGATTCCTTCAAGAAAGGGAATTCTCTGTCGCTAAGGATTAAAATTTCTAGTTCATTATTGGTGGCAAGATTTGTTATATTTGATTTTAATTTCTTTCAATCACTTACACTTGTAAAAAAAAAAATATATATATATTTGGAAAGTGTCAAATACATATTCATCTGATTTGAGCCCATTTTTATCAGCACGTTAATGAATTTGTTAATTTATGTGACACAATCTATGCACTATTTCTAATGAGTCATTCCAGACCAAATCTGACCTTATGTGTTCAAAATTCGTTGAAACATTCTGTAAACCTTCTAACTTTATTTGGACCAAACTTCATTATTTTGTCATTTGTACGTCAAATTTCTTCAGAAACCGTTGCTCGTTTCTCTCATAATGTTTGTTAGTATAATTTATAAGGTTAAAAATCGTGTTTTAGTCAGTACGTTCACCTTTTATTCATCATACTTAAACTATAATAGTGAGAATTAATTTTAAAATACCAGAATGTTCTGTTTTCATTCAATTCTCTTGAAGTACGCAAAATTTCAGAGTGGGGCATTAATAAATAACAAAGAAAGAAATTAATAAAATTATGCGCGCGTAAAAATATTGTACCATTTTAATGTTTCTTAAACACGATCAAATTCTTTCCTCACTTTCTAACGATAAAGCAAATTTAATGAAAAATGAATTAGGCAGTGTAAAAGGAGTTAATTATATTTTGATGGGACACATGTTTAATACATGAAGAACTTTTCGATTGAATTGCAAAATGAACCAAGAGGGGTGGCTTAGACGGTAACGTTTGAGACTCGCTTACGGGAGTCCAGACTTCATCCTGCTCTTATGTTTTTTTTTTTTTTTTTTTTTCTTCCGCAGTTTTCCCTGGTAACTTGGACGAATGCTGGGTTGTATAGGTATGTACATTCACATTGCATGCAGGCATTTCCGCTCTTTCGTTTCATTACATTTCATTCATTCATTTCAATCCGTTGGTTCTGTTACAGGGTCGAAAGAGCCAGGGCGAGATGGGCTGGTGCGATGTGGTGGTGGCTTGCGGTTTGTGAAGGCTTCTGCCTCGGAGTCTTTTTTTTTTAATAGTGTTTAGCGCCCGTTTCAACTACTTAGGCGTTATTTAGGCATGAAGTTACACGAGATGATATAACTTGAGAAAGCATTTTTTAAGGAAGAAAGCGTTCTAGGCTAAGTTAAGGGTACCTCCCCAACGTTTGCCATTTATGAGGACTGAGAAAAACCTCTGTCAGAGAGGACGGTCCTGATAGGAATCGAATTCCAGACCTCTCGCTGACGAGTCCGCGCCTTACGACCTCGGCCATCCGAGGCGATTTCGGAATTTGGATTGGAAGCGAGCTTTAAGGACTCCACCGGCGTCGGGAAATATTTGTTGTACGCATCTGCGTCCGCGCAGTCACCGCCAATAGATCCTGGCCGCCAGTCTACCCTACCTTCCCTTCTGAGGTGCCCCATTGGGGACGTAGGAACGAAGGGCTAGCCATGGAAAAGGCAAAACTACTGAAAGTATTCTCCTTCGCCCCAGACCATCCGTCCAAGTACCAAATTGAATTTCCCTGTGATGCAATTAGCTGAACTAACAAACGATTGGCAACAAAAGCAAATCCTTTAGACTTAGCAGAATCCCATTACAACACCAAGAAAATTGTTTGAGGGGGATGAAAGAATATCATGGAATTATTATTTTGTTTTATTTATTATCATTTTTGTGATAAACGATGACAATTTAAGTGACACAAGAACGCCACATGCTGTGTCAAAATATGAAGCACTAGTTAAATACTATTCTTTATTCCAGAAAATAGACGCGTATTTATTCCAGTTGTTTAAAAAGCTACCACTTCAGTTACCCCAGTTCACTTACTTTTTAAAATTTACTTTCCAAAAATATGTGTTGATAATTGTGATGTAAATAAGTGCTTACACGTGGTGTTTTTTTTTTTTTTTTTTTTTTTTCAGTTAGTATTCTGAGTTCTTCATTAGTCGTTAGAGTCGTCGATATTAACAAAGTTTAAAAAAGTGAGCAACGCTATTTAACCATGGAAAAGTTCACTAGTTGCGAATATTTAGGTATGCTGCACTTTTATGGAGAAGTACGTCGAAACTCGTGCGTTACGTAGTAAAAGAAGACGGTAAAACCCCTAAACCAGAGTAAAGAGCAATATTAGGAGTCGAAAATGGACATCGCCCCAGATAGATCCCGTTTCACAAGGCAACGGGTGCCAAAATGCTTGGAAAATGAAAACCTATTCACTTATTCAGCTGGTAAATGATTTATTAGGGAACCCACTGACGTTCAGCAAAAGAGAGGTCTTCGTGATCGACATCGCTGATGCGCGCCCGGCGAGAGAGCAAGTGCAGATGAACAAATTCTATTTCATAGGAATATATTTATTTTTTTCTGCCCTGTATCCGCTTTATTAATCCGGCCCTTCCAACTTTTCTTTTATTTTCAGTATTACATTTCACATAGATAAGGGATTACGGAGCTCTCTTGGAAAATATTTTAAATTTGAATTTGAGCACGTTTTTCATCCCAACTTTTTGACATGCTGTAATGTAAGGTTATGTGTTGATGAACATGTAAATAAAACATTTTTGCTATTTTTCAGTTTTTATCATGTATTGTTATTTAGGAAAATCCGTTCTTAATTATACAGTTTCACATTTTCGTTACAATGTCCTACCTGCACTATCATGACAATATCATTTTCAATCCCAGAGTAAATCAATATTAAAGAACACTGTTCCACTACAGTTATTATTTCTCCAAAAGTTGCATAAATGGTTAGCATTTCTGTTGGCAATTTTATGTAAGGGAACGCAATGACCTTTAATGAGAGATGAACTCTCTGAAATAAATTTCTTGTTTTTTCCATAACGCCTTTTTATATGGAAGCAAAGGTCTCTAGATTGTTTTTCCAATAGTCACAATCCTTGCAGGAACTAGAACTAGGGACAGTTCAAGAAAAGTGCTTCCAAAAAACGTCAAATAAATCATATCTACGGTTTTACGACTTTTCCGATTGCAGTTAGAAACAAAACATTACAACATTTTGGTACAAATGTGCTTCTTAGGCATTAGTCCTGCAAGGAAGCGATCGGAAAAGCGAAGACTAAGCAACGATTTTTTTTCTTCTTCTTATAGCTTCCAATTCTCTTTCCACGGAGTTCAGTTTTAGCTGAAAGGTTTGAACATTTCCTTACGCTTTCACAGGACACCGGAATCTCACCTTAAAAAATATGAACAAGTAACACGATTTAGATGTAAATTTGATTTTATCGCCTTAATACAGGTGGAGGGAACTCAGCGCCATTAACTTAATAATGGGAACAAAAGATCTAAATGCCTTTCTCACTATCTTTTAAAGAGTTTTCCAAGAAATAAATATTTTACCTAGAAACATGCCTAAGTTCTGCAATGATTCTCTCTTCTTTTTCCTTTGTCAAACTATCACTATGGGAACACATTTAGAGTTAAAGAGTGTAAACTTTACCTGTCTTTGTGGAGATGGAAGTAGGCACCACAGTATTAAGTGCGTGAGTGCGAGTTTCATGTCAGCGTTCAATACAACGTAACGAAAACACAGTAAGCTAATAATATTACGAATGGAAACAGCTGTAACAAAAGTTAACACAAAGTAAAATTAAATGTTCAAAATTCTTTCCACTGAAATGTACCTAAGCTTGTCATCTGAGATATTCTGCATTATTTGTTCGTTGTCTGACTCCTTATCAACATACGGCCGCAGTGACAAAAGTTGAACGATTTGATGGTCTTTTTTTGTAGTAATCTCTCTTGGTACACGATAGTTGCTACAATTGAGTTCTGACGTAAAAGTGCAACAAAATATTCGCAACTAGTGATCTTTTCCATAGTTAAAAAATTACCTTCGCTTGCTTTTTTAATCTTTGTTAATATCAACGCTGCGACAATTAAGAACTCAAGTGTTGCTAAATATAATGATTCACATAACAATTTTCATAAGCATTTACGCTTAAACGCGTCAAGTTTTCGAATATTTCTGTTTGCCTATTTTTTTTATTAAAATCGGAAGTATTAATATATAACCGCATATGAAATATGCCGCTGATTATTTTTTCTTTCGGAAACAACAGTTCAAATACCAAAATTTGTTCCATTTATGATGTAGCATCGCGCCATATAGCACCGCCACGGGTGGCCGAGGTCGTTAAGGCACGGACTCGTGAGCGGGAGGTCTGCGGTTCGAATCCCGCCAGGACCGTCCTCCCTGACTGGGGTTTTTTCCAGGTTTTCCTCAGTCTTCATAACTGGCAAATGCCGGGGAGGTACCTAAACTTAGGCCTGGAACGCTTCCTTCCTAAAAAAAAAAAAAAAAAAAAAAAAAATATATCCTTTCCCAATATATCATTTCATCTCATGTATCATCAGTGTCCACCGCCTGTGGTGCCTCAGTAGTAAAAACGGGCGTTAAACACTACTCAATCAAATCAATCGCGCCATAAAAGTATAACATTAAATTCCCTTCTACCTGTACATCTCAGATATTTCATTTCTTTACTTACGTATGACAATAAAAGCAATAAACAAAGTTTCTTATAAACTAATAAATAGGATCTAATAGAAACTTAGATATAATAACAGATAATACAATTAAAGTATGTTAATTTATATACTCGCAAAAAGTAAAATAATCATAATTATATGATAAAAGGTAATAAATCACACATAACACAAATTTGTGAAATAAGATATTCAAACTATAGTGACTGGGTGTTGTGAACAAGAATAGTAAACAAAAACAAAATATTAATTATCTTTGACGTACGCATTCTTCAAAATGTTATCAAAATGAGACAGGGAACGCATAATTTTCCTGGAATTTTCTATATAGCAGTTGCACCTGGTTGTCTAAAGTTGCACGATTATTGCCTCGAGTGCTAAGCAAGTTGACACTGCAGATATGAAAGAATTTTCAGAGTTCTCTACTGGGGTACTGCGGTGGATGCAAAGGGCAGGAGGGATAAGCTTTATCCGCTCCAATTAGTTTATGGCACCGCCTTAGAGTGAAGATTAATAAATAAGTAAATCAGATTAGCATCACAGAATTATTTATCAAAAGCCCTGGAAGTAGCTGAACAATAACGAAACACGGTAAAGGCTAAGCGTGCATAAGTACGATTTATATAAAGTATTTCAATTTCTAGACTTCCTTTAAACGGCCTCATAGTTCCGTAAGCTTAAAATATGTCTTTACAAGTTTATGACCGCAATAAATAATCCAGTTTGTAATATTTATTGCTGAGGAAAAGTCAGAGACAGCTATGTGTTTTTCCAAAACGATATATTGTACACGGGAGGCAAGTAAAACGATTATAATTAAATTTTCTTATGGCCATGATGCTTATGCAGTATCATAGGCGTTCTGACGTCAGCTAGCTACTCATAGCGCATTGTTAGAAACGCTTTACAGTCTCATGTTATGGCACTACCCAAATAGTTTTGCTTCAACTGTCCCTGGTAGCGAATACAGAAAATGTATTCACTGTTTACAAGTGTAAGCATATTATTCTGTTTGAAACTCAAGCCTTTCATATAAACAAAGTGTTATTTTTTTGCCTGCGTCCGTAGCTAAACGCAAGTCTCGGCTCAGTCAATGCACAACTTCCAATAATAGCACACACAAAATATAGTTGTTATCCCACACTGAGTGTTAACTTGTATTATAGAACGTGTTCGAAATGTAGCCGTATGTATTAAACATGGTTAACATATTTGACGAATTTTGCATTCACTTGCAATAACTCTCTTTGAAATTCTCTTTTGCTTTTCTTTAAGTTCTTTTATAGCTGGGGTCTATTTCTGCAGCGTATATTTCTTCTTTGTTCTAGTGCTAACATTTCAATACAACACCCTATAGTTACGGTTATTTCACAAAACATAAAACTGACGCACCAATAGTTTGTAATAACACGTTATACCATTCGTGTTTCTTAATTGCTATGTTATAATAATAATAATAATAATAATAATAATAATAATAATACAGAAACAATACTTGCTGGCGAAACAGCAAACTGCGACTGACTGCCCTAGTGCAGCCATCGACGTGGGAACTGTTACGAGAGGGAATTGGCGTGACTTAGGCCTAGATTGGGCTGCGCTTGGATGCGGATGCAGAACTAAAAGAACTCTCAGTAAATCACAGGAGGATAACTTTAATTTATTAAATTCATTACAAGGCCTTGAGCATTAATATGGGACAGAGGACACCATACAGAAATGTCTATTGAAGCATATTTGTTCAAATGCAATTATATTACACGGAAGAAGCACCGCGATCTTTAAAACTTTTGCACATATTGCAGAAGTAGCATTGAATATTATGGAACAGTGGCTAATGACTAAAGAAATAAAATATTCTCTAATATTTCTGATTATAAATCTAAGATTCGCTAATAGATTTGTCTTGATGTACAATTTGTTAGATAAACTTTCTGGAATTTTCAATCGTGCTAATATTATTAATCTATCTTTCCATTATTCTGCGCTAGAGATCGCAGCAAATAACATAACGCTATTGAGAAAAAACCTTCACCAAAGACTAACCTAGCCTTCTATAACGAACGACGGCCAAGCAAAGTAACGATTTTATCTTCATGCTTTCACGCCTTTCTTAAATAAATAATAATAAATTTAAAATAAAGACTAACTGAAACAATTTCTAAAATAACAGTCTTCCATTTAACATAACGGTTTATCGAAAAAACAATTTAGAATAGATTAAAATTAGAATTTCCACAGAAAATAATCTTGCTCCAAGAAGTTTGAAACGACACGAAATAATAAGGTATTTTAATTGCTTACCTAAATAGCAGCTAATGTGATAGAACAAATTCTCAGTTTACTTCTAGAAAGTAATGCAGGAAAAATCGTCAACTAATTTCCAAAGTAGTTAACGCAAGGATGTAGAAGCGGAGAATTAAAAAGTATAAATATGAATATAAAGTCACCTATTATTATTTTAATTGCAGCCAATTTATAATTAGATGTGTTTCAAATACTAATTACATTGGGAGGAACCTGCAGTCTACAGCATTTCCCGTCCTCACCAAAATCTACTTCCGTAGTTTACATCCAAAAAGATGAAAATAGCAAAAACAAGGAGTATATGAAAAGTATGAACTTTCAAACAGAAATTGGCCTCTTATGTCCATAATGTAAAATTGGAATCCCAGAAAATCGTGTTTGGTTGTGTAAGCAAGAGCGAGGTGGTATTTGCAATTTTAACATTTTATTTTAATAAAAACTGTATAGGGAATGTGCAGACAAAACAATTTCACAGTTTTAGATCGGGTTGCTTAATGATTTTCTGAAATTATGTCGTGACTTTATGGACGCACTGTGTACCTATATTTACGCACAGTGTTTCCACATGGAATGTCTGTGAATGGAGCATATACTACAGTCGATATCCACAATGCTTAATTATGCCGATAAATCTGTTTGGAGTTGATTTTCCGTCATGTGCAAACATTCTGAGATGGAAAATCAATATGCTGAACACATACTAGAGCTCTAGAATTGATAGAATTGTGGATGTCCAATAAGCGTGTTACATTGGCAGATACATAGTCATGTCAAATTTAGTTTGGACACGAAACCCTGTGTATACGACAAGAACTTCTGTTCATCTTTGTGAGGTATCTTTGAAAAGTATCCAGATTTTAATAAGCAAAGCATGACTAGCATAATGGCACCTTAGCCTCCACCAAAACCAAGAAACTACCCTTGAATCTCTCATCTTATCCATTTTGGTTCACTTTTCAAAATAGTCTGTTAAATGCTAGTTGGGATCACCATCAGCTACCTCGTCGTATTCTCCTAAATCTCACTAACGGCCTATGGGTAAAATCACCTTCCCTTTTAACGACAGAAAACCTGAAGCCATGGGGGAAGTAAATCTGAGCTCCAGGAGAATATTGTTAACGTTATTTTTTTATTTAAAAAAGTGCAAGAGATAAGTGTGAATGCGATCTTTGCACATTCAACGCATCTTAATGAGCACCTATAGCAAAGCGGCACTAAACATGGTAGTATGGATTCCTCTGATTGGCTGTCAAGTTACACAATGCCGCGCAGATTTAAAAATTGCTTATTGAAATTACTTCTGGACATATGCGACGTCTGATATAAAACGGCATAGAAACTATATAAGCAGTTAAGAAACGGATTGCCTGATAACGCTTGTGTGCGCGATAAGTTTCTCGACCTTATAACGCCGCCACGGGTAGCCGAGGTCAATAAATCGCGGACTCCTGAACGGGAGGTCTGGGGTTCGAATCCCGCCAGGACCGTCCTCCCTGACTGAGGTTTTTTCCAGGTTTTCCTCAGTCCTCATAAATGGCAAATGCCCCGGAGGTACCTTAAACTTGGGCCTGGAACGTTTCCTTCTTTAAAAATAAATCCTTTCCCAGTTTATCATTTCATTTCATGTATCACAATGTCCATCGCCTGTGGTGCCTCTGTAGCAAAAACGGGCGTTAAACACAATTCATTCATTCGACCCTATAAGCACTTTAGTCACCGAGAAATCTCATAAATTTACGTATTAATGACAGATTAGTGAAATGAATTTAGGCTAGTTTTGTTTAAGTTTAACAAAAAATAATAGAACATAAAAAAAAAATATTACTTCATAATAACACCGTTTTCTACACTGTTCTTAATCGAACAAATGCAACTTTTTATATGTTAGGTTAGTTTATTTTAAGTTTAACAATAAATAAATAAAAATAAAACAATATTACTCCATAATAACACTTAGTTGTTATTTTTTTTATTCTAATACTTTTTCTATACTATTTTTAAACAAATAAATGTTACTTTTTCATACGTTAGGTTGTGTTAGTTTAGTTTAAGCTTAAAAATAAAGAAATAAAAATAAAAAACAATAAGATCATAAAAACACTATTTTTAATCGAATAAATGTTACTTTTTATACATCAGATTCGTTTAGTTTAAGTTTAACAAAATAACAATAATATATATATATATATATATATATATATATATACATATTACTTTTTCATAGGTTAGGTTGTTTAAATTTAATATAGTAATAATAGTAATAGAACATAAGAAAAGTAATATTAATCCATAATAATTTTATCGTATTGTAACCAGTAGGTTTTCTTCGCTATGTTTCGGGACTGCCGGCTGCAGATGCATTCAGCATTTACGGAAATGTCGTTAACTACGCCGTGACTGGATGGAAGGGAATGCCAGACTTGAGATTGGAAAGTTTCAAATGTGCCTTACTGTAGCATAAGCAATAGAACTATTCAAACAGGAATCTTTGGATTTAATGTCTGCATATGAAGAACTAACTATGTCTTAACACTGCATGGAACACAGATCCTAAATAAGTAAGGTAAGAGCTTGCAATGACTTCATATTTTATTGCGAGATTTATAATAATGGTTCGGCATTGCCCTTAGCAACAAGGCTTACCGAATCAGACACACCTGGTGACGCACATCGGTGCAAATGCACCTGACTTGAGCATCTATTAAGCGCTTCTACGTGACGTTATATCTCGCCCCAGGAGTGTCAATGTAATTCATGTACACCCATCAAAGGCATCCATTTGCCGCCCATTTACAAAGCAATGAGCAGGTGTGAGTGCAATACGCCATAAATAATGATGACGTTCACATATTTGAGTCTCTATAAAACACTTGAACAACATTTCTTTATATATGGCTTGAGGAAGGGCGAGGTCCCGTGAATATATTCGTTCCTATTTCGTAACCTTAACAATTAAACACATGATTTAAACTTAAATATTTGAATATGAGCAAAAATAACACAAGACGCAAAGGCAAACTTTATTTTAAAATTTTACAAATCATTATATTAGTTTGCTTCTACTCAGTGTTGTTCTCATATGATTTAGAGCTTTGTTGGGGATCTGTGAAATTATTTTATTCTGAAAGATTAGCAAAAAGTTTTCTGGTAAACAAATAAACATACAATAAGAAGCAAATTCCGTTTTTTTTTCTCAGAAAATTCAGAACAGTTCTCATACAATGTTTGTATATAATTTATAAGCATTATTTGATATGCTCATTTCTGTATCATTTTCCGGAAAACTTCTTTTTCCTTTTAGTGAATTCCGAAGGAAGTAAACTATTACGGTTGGTCTCGTAATACATGTATTTAATTTATTTATTTATTTATTAGCGAATTCCGAAGGAATGTAAGCTATTGCGGTTGCAGCCATTAAAAGAGCTTTAATGATCTCTCCAAATCTGCATCGATCGTACCTAATACCATCTGCATTAAAAGAAAGAATGAAATTTATTTAATATATATATATACACACACACACACATATAATTATGTGGGTGTGTACGTTCTATCTCTAGCGGCCGCAATTTTTGTTTTTTTTTTTTTTCTCAACGAAACTTGTCATATAACCATCAATTAACAAACGATTGTTGAGTTCATTAGCCAGCAAAATTGAACCATTGGGGGCGGCGTTAGCCTAAAGCGAAAATTATTAAAAAAATTGGAAAATTGATCCAGCGGCCAAAGTTTTTGTTTTTTCTGAATGAAACTCGTTTCTTTAAAATAAAATTATAAAAGTAGTTTTCGAAAATCATGGCAATTGGGCCACTAGGAGGAGCAAGGATATACTTGAAAAAACAAGTGCAGTTTAGAGCGAAATTTGAAAAATTGCTCAAGTGGGCGCAATTTTAATTTTTTTAAAGGAAAATTCAGTATATGCCGTTGAAACTTATAAGCATTATTTATGCTTATTTCTCTATCATTAATTTCCGAAAATCAGTGAAATCGGACTATTAGGAGAGAGGTTAGCCTGCAGCCCAAAGTTTAAATCGCTCTAGGGATATAAAATGTTGTTTTTTCATTTAAATAAAATAAGAAAAATAGTTTCTGAAAATCAGGGAAGTCAAGCCATTAGGAGTGGGGTATACTCATTGGACCATTAGTAGTAGGGGTATACTTGAAAACAAAAATATAAAAAGAGTTCTATCCTTTAATTTTTTTCTACCTTGTTTTAAAATAAAAGAGCAAATTAATTTAACATATTAACTGTATTTAATGATGTTTATGTTTCAAAGGCACCGTCGTGAAGATAGCAAATGTGAAACATTAATCTAATATGTGTGTGAAAATTATCTTGTTATGTAAGAGCTCTCTGTAATAACATTCAGAAAACGTTTGCATTATAGATTTTTACTACATTAACATTTAAATTAAATTTCAAAGTCAATGAAAACGAAATGACCTTCGATTGTCATTTGCTCTGTACATTGTAATTGTCTGAATAGTAACATTATTTTGTTTTATTGAAACATATGAACATCATCTTCTTAAATACGAAATGTACTCGAAATATTCACTTGTTTCTCTATTTTAATGAATGTAAAGATTATTCCAAGGGCTCATAAGAGTTCATAAACATGATTACATTTAAAAATGTTTCAAAATACTCACACAGTATAGCTTAGTTTATCAGTGATTATACATTTTATTTAATTAATGGTATAAATACATTTTTGTGGTTTAATCTCAATAATAATAATAATAATAATAATAATAATAATAATTCTAAAATGTCTTTTCTCTTTCGTAATATTATAGATTGCAAGAATTCTAATTTTGTTCCTCTAATACAACTCAGTGACAACTTATTTCATTTCATTAATAATGAAATCAAATTTGGATTTATATAAATTTTTATTAATATTAAGTTATTCAACTCGATGAGGAATTGGCTTAGTTTACGCAGCTTTCTATCTGCTTTCTATCTCTTCCCTTTCGTGCTCAATGAGTTCTACGTTAATTTAATCCAAACCTTGCGGTTTTCCCTTTTTTATTGTTAATCGCATCTTCTAGTTCTTTCATGTCAAGTAAGACTATATTTTGATTTTCATAGTCAGGAATTTCTTCTCTCACTGGCTGGAGATAAGATAGCACTTCTTTATAACATGTTAGCCATTCTATTTCGGTCATTACATTGAGATGTGCAGTATCTCTTTCATCAGAATTAAGATGTCCCATGCCTTTTTAGGACATTTCTAGTATTCCACGTGCATTATGTTTAATGGAGTAATATATTTATAGTATGAAATCTACTGTCCTTCTATAACCAATTTATTTATGATTCTCTCGTATTTCATCAGTACAGTTTTGTATCATTCTCTGATATGCTAATTTATTTTATTTTACGGCATGAATATTTCTTTGTTTCATATATTTTATTTTTCCTCCTTGTAAATTAAGTTTTCTTCCTAAAGCTTCGTTTGCTGCAGTTTTAATTATTCGTTGCATGTTGCTTTACTCGATATTAAAATCATCATCTTTAAGTATTTGAGATTGCTTTGTTGAAGGTGATCATACCAACACCAAGAAGCTGTTCCAGTATAATAAATGTTACTTTTAGCATTAAAACTTTCAGTGTTAAAAAACGCATATGTTGCACATTTAGATTAGGTTAGTTTAAGTCTCTCTCTCTCTCTCTCTCTCTCTCTCTCTCTGTCACACACACACACACACACACACACCGGCAATGAAGAAAATGAAATAGCAGACCGACTCGCTAAAGAAGCAGCGAAAAGCAAGGACCTGCCAGTGGATTATCAACTCATCCCAAAATGTGAAGTGAGGAATGAATTAAGAGAAGAAAGTCAGCAACTATGGGAAACAGAGTGGCAAATGACAACGAACGGAGCGATTACAAAATCCTATTTTCCAACTGTAGCTAAAAGGCTAAAAACCAACATCCTTCTAAGCCCCCAATCTTACAGCGATCCTCTCAGGACACGAGAAATTTGGAGCCTATTTTCATCGCTTCAAAATAGCAGAGAACGCATCATGTTTATGTCAGGAGGGTATTCAAACGGTGGAACACATCTTGTGGGACTGCAAAATTTTGAAGAAAGAGCGAGAAATATTTCGGAAAGATGTAGCAAAAGTAACTAGGCGATGACCAATAGACAATAGTGAACTTGTTCTAAAATATAATAAACAGTTTAAAACTTTTGTAAACAGTATAAATTTTGACAGTTTTCAAATTAACACAAATTGACTAATAGAATAGGAAATGTGGTGACTGAGAATGATAATGTAAAAGCATTCAAATATAACCAATTTAGGCAACCTTCAAATAAGATAAGGTTAGAATAAGAATGAAACGGTGTTCAAAAATAGTATTAAGGATAACATGTAATAATGAAATGATAGCAATGCATGCAGTATTACTAATTATTATAGTAATGGAGCATGCAGTAAATAAAGAAGATTAAAAAAAAACACGCACGCGCACACCTCACACACACATGCAAAACTTATAGTGTTAAAAGCGGATGACTTTATTTACTTAATGTGTTACATTACAGTTTTCCATTTGATTTCGTCGTATACTGAATGTGATTTCTATACATCCCCACAAAGTTTAATTTTTGGCGTACGATTGCTGTTTCCGTGCGTTACGACTGTTCTATTTGCCTGCACTACAACTTGGGCTTCGCACTCTCCGTTGCCGTTCGTGGAAGGAGGAGTGATACCCAGCACAAGATCATCGGTCTATACGGGTAATACGATGTAACGTAACTTTTGTATATAATGCAAATGTGAGTATAAAACTACAGACATTTCAAAATATCTTAGATCTTTTATAAGGATGGTAAGAAGAATGCACTTTTAAAATTCTATAAAGGTGTTGCAGTCCCAGTTCCAGTATGGTTGCATCTTTTGAAAATGAGGAAGAGGAAGAAGAAGAAGAAGAAGAAGAAGAAGAAGGCCTCAAGAGATTAAATTTCTTAAATTAAAGGGTGTTCTCTTTTGGATCATAATAAAAAGAAGATACATGTGGAGAACTAGCAAATTTCTCCTTAAATAAAAAGTTAAGTCTATAGAAGACTTGGGAGGAACATCTGAAAAGAATGTCATAAAGTAGATTACCTTTCCAGGCTCTGCTGTATATGCCACGCGGTAAAAGAGACATTGTTCGCTACCGTTAAAGATAGAAAACTGAGGACGGAATAATTCCTAATCCATGAGGTGGTGTAATGGCTTAAGCTGTTACTGTCAAGATGGTGAATTATATCACAGTTTCTGAATCGGATAGTGTATTTCCTGCATTGCTGTATTAAGTAACATAACAAACAACTGCTCTCGCATCCTATACATTGCTTCAGGAACGGTAAATGTGTAGGTCGTCATAATTCAGCACAAAGTAATTGTAAGAACTCTGCAGTATCGACAGAACAATAGCTTGATGTTCTACAATTTCAAAATTGGTTCTCTTTTGTTGAGCATACATTCTTATACCGACGGACCCGGCAATATGGAATAAAGAAAAAGCTATTACGATGAACCCATTCTTGGGATACAAAGCCATTATTGAATAGGGCGGTGATGTGCGAGAAAGTGTAATCCCATCGGAGGGATGTGCCCAAAAGTTGAGGGGATTGTTGTAGGAGGGAGAGTATCGACCCAGTAGCAGGGATGTTGCGCTTGACCCAGACTCTCTTCTCGTGCCTTTCCTGGAACATCTGTAACCATATTTATGGTCTATATTAGGACTACTTAACATCGCAGTGTTGCGACCCGTGCAGCTGTTAACGTTGCTATCTTCTTTGGGGTCTAAACCAGTAACTACCTAGACACATTGATTCATTTCTAGTCCCATTAGTTGAGTTCAAAACCAGGTCCATAATTTTACGAAAATGAGCTAATGCTGATTTCGGTATAATTTTTCTGGACTCTATAGAAATGTGCATTGATTTTTCAGTCAAACTTGAACAAATTCCACACAAATTGCCATTGCAATAAAGAGTTTTCAGCCGAAACCTATCATGTTCACTGGAAACTCAAAAATAAAATGTTTACACTGCTTCAGTCGATACTGAACATTCCATTTTTTTAAAATCAAAATTAAACAGGACCATTTTACATATAGTCTTGGAAAAACTTTTGCTATTTTCATCCCAAAATGAACATAAAAGCAAATAAATATATATTCTTTGATCCATTCATTAAACATGTAACAAAAGATCTATCTCTCAATTTCAAAAAGAATCTCATAAAGTGCTTGTTATGCCCCATCTTGATTATTGTAATGTCTTGTACTCTAATCTGAATACTATGCAGATCGACAGATTACAACGCGTTCATAATGAATGTGTTCGTTTCGTCTTTAACACTCGTAAATGTCATCATGTGACACCCCTGCCCAATCAACTATCATGAATGGCTATCTTTAAAAGAGTGTAGCGCTTTCTATTTCTTTTCAAAGTCCTCCGTACCTCCAACCCTCAGTATGTCGCCTCTCACTTCGCATACCTGTCCCTACCTCGAACCCGGAATGTGACTTTATTCTCTCTATTTCTCGTCACCGGACACATTTCTACTCAGTCTCATTTAGCGTGTCAGTTTTCAGAATCTGGAACTTCCTTCCTCCTGAAGCCAGAGAGTGTCATACAATAAGGCAATTTAAACGTTTATTAAACTGTCATCTCAATTTTAGGAATCACAACAGTGAGTCCCTGCTTCTTCTTATTCTTTCTCGTTTTTCTCCTCCTTCCCTCCTTCCTCCCCCCTTGTACTCGAGAAAAATTATTGAAAAAAAAATGCAATTCCAACGCTATCTTTATCAACTTTCTAAATGTATTAATCTACTACTTGCAGTATATAATCTTTAATTAGGTTTTTTTTCTGTATTTTAATTAACTATGTATTGTATTCTGTATTTTTGCTGTTTTGTTTTGCCTTGTAGAATGGAAGAGAAGGCCCCAAGACCAAGTTACTCTTGCCAGGTTAACTAAACAAATAAACTTGCGCAGAAAGGATTGGGCTTGAAAAAAAGTGTGTCACGGCGGGGATTAGAACCACAGATATTCTTTATGTGTTTTAACCAACTGAGCTACCGTGTTACCTCCAAGCACGGAACAATAAACTTCTCTCGTCTGATTGTATATATTCCAGAATTCTCCTCAAGGTATTCTCTACTCAATATGGTTTCTAAACTGAACACGTGCAAACAGTTTCCAACCAATGCTGAACAAATCCCAACCTTCCAATAAAAATGAACAAGCCCCACCATTTTTTGCAATAGCTCAAGGGCATTTTGAGTAAAATGAATGCGACATGCAATGTTAATTGATAGGTGACCTCTCAATATGATCATAGAATATTAAATTCTTATTATAGATGTGAGGGCCATTTTTTAGGTTTTTTTCACTTCTTGTAAATATATTATCTATTTATTTGTCTGGTTTTGGACGTAGCCAACGGATGAGATGTTCTCACCTCATCTAGTGTTGCTGGTTCATTAGTATTGCAGATGGAAGCTGTTATGGATTTGAAATATTATCGCTTTAATAGGACATCGCTTAGGCAATAAGATACACAGGGATATACAGAACGCATTTTATAATAACCTCTAATATTGATCTGTTATCATTAAAATCATTAATTTTGTTTGTGCATGCTTTGGATAAATTATATAGTTTAGAAAACAACATATCTTGTACGTCAGAAGTGACGCATGGAATTATCGTAGGAATGTGATAACAAATGCCTTCCAGAGAGAAGTGAAGACTGTAAACCAACGTTTCCAAGATCAAGGGGAAAAGTCCTTAAAACAAGACCGAATACAGAACTTAGGAGGAGGAAATATCAATCTGAAGTTCAAACAGAGATGAGAGAACTAGATATAATTGCACCGTAAGAACATGTCTACATAATAGTGACGTTCATTATCACATGAAGGCAGTTGTGATGCAAAACTTAAACGAGATAATCGGAACATTCTTGTTTCGTGTCCTGTTGGTGGTTCCATTTTTGATATCTCAGTTGGTTAGAGCGTAAGCACACAATGAACATCGTTTCTATGAGATTCAATTTACGGTTCTGTGTATAAATGTATAGATGATATGGTCTTCACTTATTCTACCGACAAGGAAGGAGTTCTAAGCTCTTGGTGTTTACATTAAGTCAATATTAAGATTATTCTAATATTATTAATAATAACTATAATATTATTTTAATAATTATCATCATTATTTGTTAAATGATAACAACTTATTTGCTAATTTATTTAATGTACTTTTTGTATATTATGAAAGACACATGGAAAGGTTGCAAGTTAATATAATGTACGTTAATTTGAATAAATACACTTTATAATAAATGATTAAGTTTTATGTTATTACAATATGAAAGGTCCTATAGAGATATAATAATTACATCTAAAAAAAAAAAAAAATAAAGAGAGGTGTGGTATGTTACACAAACTGCAGTTTTACTATTTTAGTGTGGATTCTTATTAATGTTATAAAATAAGTGTATGAATAATTTGTCCAAAATGAAATACAAATAATATCTACACAGTTTTTTTAAAATTTTAATATCCGACAAAAAAGTCTACACCTCGTCATATTTCCTAAAACCTGGGAAAATGATATGATGTCCTATCGGTAATACTAATGAAATGGCAGTGGGAGAAATCACTTTCGCTAACAAAACACAATTGTTAATCCGGAAATGCAAGTACGACAAACCAATCATATGACTTTTACCTTATAAGTTCAATGCTAATGACAATTTTACTAACGAGCAAAGATGCGTTGCAGAGGTATAATAATCATAATGATAAACATACGCTGCCCTAAGGGATGATCACATTTTGTCATAACAGAAATAAATATCAATTCACAAAATATACTACAAGAAGCCATCAGGAAAGGCACAGAGCTGATTTGCTTTACGAAATGCAATATAGATCCTGAAACCGAGTAAATAAAAATAAAAAAAAAACTATATAATGCTAAACATCAGTATACTTTAGCACACAATACCTTAACGCCACGGGTGGACGAGTTCGTTAAGGCGCGAACTCGTGAGCGGGAGATCTGGGCAAATTCAGATATGAATCCGTTTTCACACTTATATTTAACATGACGATATATAGACAAAGAAATGTACCTGGAAGGTATTGTGTGTGTGTTCTTTTTTAATAGCGCTTTTCGCCCGTTTTTACTACTGAGGCACACAGGCGGTGAACACTGATGATACACGAGATGAAATGATGTATTGGGAAAGGATATTTTTTAAGTAAGGAAACATTACAGGCTTAAGTTTAGGGTATCTCCCCGGCATTTGCCATTTATGCCGGCTGAGGAAAACCTGGAAAAATCCTCAATCAGGGACGACGGTCCTTACTACATGCATAGATACAAATCCTCCCTGTTAAGGCTGATGGGTTAATCAGTTTTGTCTTGCGAATTTTAAAGAGTAAAAACACTATGATAATGAAAAAAGTATGTCTACTGCGGCGTTAAAATGTGCTCTTCAACATCTGCATCGCATTCATGTGCTACAAACCAAAACAAACAAAGGGAGAATGGAGAGTATAATAGCTGGGGTAGATGCAGGAATGAACCCCTATCCCATTAAAATTTCCCCAAGAGCTTGAGACTTTCTCCATCAAAATCGTGTCACCTTCCTTCCCCAAGCAAAGGTTTTTGTACCGAAGATGGGGGAAGGGTGCTAATGGCGAGTTTTTTATTCAGAAAACCGAAAAGCTTAGGAGGGGCGGAGCTCTAAGCCACAAGCTGGGAAAATTTAACTCGTCTTACACGCTTCGATGAACTATTTACTTGAATGTGTAGGATTTTAGAAGATACGTTCGAAAATGAAGCCTTTCTACAGTCGAACACTTTATTCCAACATCACATCTATCATTGGTGATGTTTCTCTAGCAGAACTACATGAAATATCTAGTAAAAAGATTTCCATTACACAGGTATTACTATGAAGTTTAGATTAGAACAGGCGTAACCAAATTCTTTTTGGCTCTTTGCTATACATTTGCGCTCGTATATGTGGTGTGTGCACAGTGGGAGGGGGGTCTACTGCTTGCTCTGGACCTCGGTACCTGAACAACTCTCATGAACAATAACATGCAGTGCTTATTTTATGAACTGTAACCTGCAAAACATGGGTAAGTGCGCGTTAATTTTTTATTTTAAACCTTAACCTAAGATACCTATTATGTCGAACAACATGGTTAATAAAAATGGATTAAAAACTACAAATGTAACACAAGATTTTTGGTCCATTCCTTTCTTTATAAAGGCGTTTTCAAAGCTTAAAAGTGAATCATATCAACACTCGTCTAACATTAGACATTTGTTCAACATTCTTTTGGAAGTTTGTGTTCTAGTATGTACCAGTGTGATTTTTAACGGTTTTTTTTTCTGCAGAAAACATTAATTTGTTGGTTTCCAGAGCATAGTCAAGAAGAGTGTAAACTTCTATTGATACTAGAAAAGTCATTTCTGCAGCTTTAAATATATTCCTTAGTCATTTTCTACTATCACACGTAAACAATCACTGCTGTTTGTTTCTAGATGTCACTTTATCAAAGTTTATCTAATTACATTTCCTTGTTTTTGATTATCCAACAACACATGTATATGTTTAGTTCATTTAGTGCCGGACAGATGACCGAAGGATGCGTAGCCCAGTTTCATGTAACAACAGCTTTCAGAACTCGCCGACAGATATCCTTTGTAGCGTTAACGCATTTTTGTACCCTCTACCTCGCTATTATTGCTAATTAATTGTACAGAAGATCTCCGAACTGTCAATATTTGCTTTTACATCTAAGGAAAATCTCGATAAATTTTCCATATAGACGTGCACATTTTATATATGTAAGTTTTATTCTGAAAGTTTGGCGATATCGTGGTGAGCGATTAGCATTCTCGCCTTGCTATGAAACGGCACTGGCAGGTTTTCTCCGGATACTTTACTCATTCCGTTGTTGCTCCAGCATCACCTCAATTCCATCTTCACCTTCATCATTCAGCGCAGTGTCCGCAGACTCTCGGTGCGCCCTGGCCGACAAGTGAGTTGGCATTAGAATTACTTTCCTTATTCTGAAAGTAACATATTACAATCTAAGAGAGATAAAATTATATACCTAATTTGTAATTTTGAAATAAATTATACATCTTTTAGTATATGTGTAAAGCAAAATTTATTTATGTTACTGTAGTTTTCTGAAAGCGACTACATTGATAATCATTATATCAAGTGGTTCAAAAATGCATGGTGATCTTGAATTTTATTAATATTACACAGCAGAATATGAAAATGATTCCATTTGGGATCGATTGTGACCTATGATGAAGAGTCGATCCTTTACAACAACCGCAAACGGTCGATACAACGGCTGAATCTCCACTTAGCACCAAACACTTAAAAAAACCAAAATTACACCTGATAAAGATTATGAATGTACGACTAATACACTACAACGTTCTGCATTGTGAGGAAATAACTTCGGAGAAGTATTGACAAAATGTAAAACTGTCAGTAGGAAAGGAATTCTTCTTCTTCATGATAAGTCCGGTCGCAAATCTCGCAAATAACACTCCAAAAGATGAATGAATTGGTTGACTTTCCATCAACTGACTTTCACTTATTTAAACAACCTGACATTTTCTTGAAATGAAGTTTTGATAACCAAGAAGAAGCTGAGACGGCATTTAGAAATTTCATCGTCTACAGAAGCCACCACTTTGTCGAAGAAGCCAAAAATTTTTTACTACTAATTGACAAAAACGTGTAATATAAATTGTATTTACTTTCATTAATATTCTTATTTTTTTAATGTATGGGTACTTTATTGCAGTTTAATTCACAATGCAGCCATTAATAAGTGAGGTTTTGAACTGCAGCACAATGGCTTTTATGAATTTCGCACTGAACGGAGGGATAAAATCGTAAATAACTTTAAAAACATTCAAAAGCTTCATTAAAGCTATATGAATTTTCTTGGGTTAGTAAAGAAGCCGAGGTTAAATGTATTGAAACACATAAAGTAAACAAAAGTAGCAGTAGCATATTTGATGGCAACAAATACTTTTTTTCGCACAATGTGCACTTTTAAACGCTTTAATCTCTGTAAAGCTCGTACTACTGAGCATTTTCAACGGGAGCGGTTTGTGTAAACAGAGCAAGCTGGAATTTCGTGCTACTTTTGTGTGTTCGGTAGGAGTTTCTCAGTTCTAGGTCGTCATATTGATTCCTAGAGCAGCTCCAGGCTAAACGTCACAAGCGAACTGCTCCATTGCCTTATTCGCGACAATGGATAACGCTATAAAGAAATATCATTCAGGGCGGTACAGACCCCAACGGGTGCCCGAGGTCGTTAAGACACGAACTAGTGAGCAGGAGGTCTGCTGTTCGATTCCCGCTAGGACCGTCCTCCGTGACGGGTTTTCCTCGGTCCTCATTAATGGCAAATGCCAGGGGTGGTATCCTGAACGGAAACATTAAAAATGGTACAGAGCAAACGTGCAGGTTCCCAACGATTTTGGAGATGGTAAGGTCGGCCGCATGTTTCGAGTACACATCCCGCACGCCATATCCGAGACTCAGTAAATCCCGTGCCTGAGTGGCACAAGAAACTACACTATCTAGGTTATGTTTGAGCTTTTGCTGAAGCAACATATTTTCCCACAATCTTCGATTACTATTATTGCCATGGTATTGCTTTAGTACACAGATGTTCACGATGAGCTTTGTAATAGGTATATGCAAAATTTGTTGTACCACATCTTTTACTGTCAAATAATACAATATGGATAATTAGTGCACCGAAGAGTTATGAACATTCTTTGGAGATATATGTTTTCAACTTACTATCAAAATGAATAATCACAATACAGAGATGGGCTTAAAAGTCTCATATAATCAAGCCATCCAATTATCTGATGATCACGCGCAGCGGGGATCTGCATTGGCGGGCAAACCATCGCCCAGGGCCAGTCAGGCCGCATAAATCGGAGCGAGCGGGAGAACGTTACGTTGGTCTTCAGTCTAACGCCACTCGGTGTCGTTTGAAAAGTGAAAGAAATAGCATATGTCTAATGCTGGAGTAAAGTGTAATGATAATACTAACAATAATTCTAATTCACAATGAGTGTTTAGTTATCACTTATATATCAATACCGAATCTACTCGTACTTTCAGAAAAATGTTAGGTGATTCAAGTCAAATTAATAGTATTCGCATACTTTAGGCGAACTAGAGGACAATACCAGTCAAGAAATAAACTCAGTTTTTAAGCAGAATTAAGAAGAGTGCTTCTTAAGCAGATGCCAGCAGAGCGTGGAAAGTGAAGACGACGGTTCTTGCATCTTTGTTGAATGGTTGGGTACGTTAACTTTTAAGTGCATTAGAATTTCTTAGTTTGTAGCGTGATCCGGCTGGACTTCAGTGATGGCTTCGTTCGTTGCAGACGCCGCCGCTCGGTCATAAACTAATTGTATAGCCTGAGGGGAAAATAGATTCTTCCTAATATAAATCAACAAAGAGTAAAATCTCTCTGGCATCTAAGTAGGAAATATATAAACAATGTCTCAGAAGGTTCTCTTCGTTCTTTAAAAACCAGAGCTTTTAATGTATGATAATTCATAAATAGCTAATTTCATAACAAACTAAAATAATGTACCGTTAAAAAATATACCCAAAAACATTAAATTAAACTAAAAGAAAAGGGAAATTATAAATTAACGGCATCTGCATATTTTTAAATATCTAGTAAATGAATTTTATTTTAGAATGGTGTTTAACGCCCGATTTTATACTACTGTGGCACCACAGGCGGGTAAATGAATATCCGGCACTTTAATGACAACCTACAAAAACAAAGAAATTACACCCCCCCCCCCAGAAAATTAGATTTGTAGTTTTGGGTTCGACATATCCAACATCGATTTGCTGATACAAATCTTTAAATACAATAACCTCCCGCTACTGGTTCAGAAAATGTCCAAACCATGATTTTTTTGAAACAATAGTTTAGTAAATAAATCTTTATTCATGTACTTGTAGTTGTCATAGCGTTCTCCTAATAATGATAGAAAATTTATTGCAATTTTCGATTTACTACTTTCCCCATATACATACTCGCCTTTGTTATCTTGTTTCACATATACCGGGTGTTAATGAAATACATCGTAATAATTTCAGAAATTATAAAGAGGTTTTAGAAAGCAATTTGAGATAGGAAATATATGGACTACGAAGAAAAATAACGGAGTTACACTATGATAAAGAAAATATTAAATTAAACGTTGATATGTCAGTGTTAAAATGAAATCGGGCAAATATTTGCCTTAGAATGCCTTCAAACTTGTTTCGCGGGTGAGGTAATATGCTTGTTAATAACTAATGCTATAAAAATTTCTAAAATCTCAGTCTAGTCATACGACTGTAGGTCACTGAACAAAGTCAACTTAGTCTAGAAAGAGTTACTATCTGACGTGGTCAAATAGATAAGGCGAGGGACTGTGGTTTCGAAGATCGTAGGTTCGGATCCTGCGGAATGAATTATTTGTTTATTTTTATTTTATATTGAAGCATGCTGTAAGATGTAAAAGTAGTCGACGAGACTCGAATTTGGTAACAATGATCGGTTTTTACTTGAGGCCAGTATCACACCGACTACGTCTAGAGGACAAGCTCGGCAACTTCCGTCCGTTGTTGTGCGATATCATTTCGAATGGAAGCTTCATTAGTCGGTGACGGGCTGGGCATTAGAAACTTGATGCTATTAACTTTAAAATATGAACAGAGCATAGATTCACTAACTCAAATTGCTTGTCTAAGGCCTGTCTATAATCTCTACAGAGCTTATTAACACCCTGTATTACTCTATTCTATTCCAAGTGTTTCTTTGCTGGTTGGTAGTAAGGAAGAGAGCAATAGTATTTCTTTCGTAACTGTGGAACTCTATTCCCCCCAAAAAATCACAACCCGTGCACTTTACTGTCTATGATGAGCGCTTTACGTAGGTTTACCATAGTCAAGCACGCCAAAGTTATGAAAAATCGACATTTCTAATGGAAGATTAAGAAAAGTTGTAAAACTTACTAGGCTTGCGCTAACAAGAAACAGTTGCTATCGAACGGTATACGATTCGCAAAGCTCGAGGTACAGTAAAACTGTAACAACAAATCTCTGCTGACAGCAATGATGGATTGAAATTCAAAAAATATTTTAAAAGCTCTGATCACCATAGCATTAAGCAACAAACACATTGCATAGGTAAACTTAACTTCATTTGTGCGAGTTCTATGCTGTTCAACTTAGCAAACACCAACTTACCAGACTGGGCACAGCTTTTATGTCTCAGTTTCGACAAATGGGCAATATGGCACACTGGCATTATCGTGCAACAAAACCCATCAACAATACACTAGCAATAGTACAAGTACTAAAAGCTGCTTATTTCACAGGCCATTATATAGAAATATTTATATGTAATGTGACTAAGAGAGAAAACATCATGTTTTAGATCAAAGTGTTCAGCAGCTGCACCGTTGGTTGTTGCTGCGTGAAAGAGTTGCATCATATAATCGGTATTTCGCATATTTCCCGATATGCCGTGTGGTAAACAGAGCAACGTGGGTGGGAAATTTAACATCTCGCCATTATGTACTTTAAAAGGAAATGGTGAAAGTGATACCGACAGAAAGCGTGAGAACATTATATAAGATCTGTGAGATGGGTGAACTTCGTAATAATCTGTTTCTTTCTCATACTTTCAAATCGCTACTGCTTCCTCTTGAGTTGCGGGTGTTTAAAACATTGGATTCAAAACCAGAACAAAAATACAAATATATAAATGATTTTATGTTGTGTAAACGTGTTCAATTTTATAAAATACGAGTAAAACTTTGCCACATTCAGCACATAATACTTAAGTAAATAATTATTAGCAAAGCAAATCACAGGTACAAGCATATAATATAGTCGTCTGCTTTAAAAGAAACAAATGACTTAATAGCTTACCAATGTACATTCCTAGACTAGAAAATTACAAAAATACATCATGAGTCAAGTCGTACACCATTTACAACAAAACAATTTTACAAATACGTCCTATCTGATTCACTAGTTGTACACAGTGAGAAGGCCCCAGAACTAAACATTTAGAATTAATAAGTCGAAAAATAAAACTCCAGCCCTTAAGCTTCGTGTTGAAAGGAGAGAAGCCATGAAGTGTTTGGTGAGTTCGCCATGTTGTTGGGCATGATTCTCTTATTTTGTTAATATAAGATTTGTTTCAACCAATGACCACACAACCTACGGATTACCACCTGCATACGTAGCGACATAAATTAAGGGGAAGAAGGGCATAAGAAATTCGTGCAAGAACGGCATAAGGCGCCAAGCAGTATTTAACAAAATATAAATTTGCGGCTTTAGTTTTTTATAACAAATAACTGCCTGCGTTTGATGGCGCTACTTTGTAAAACAATATGCAATCACCTGGTACGTTCCATGATGTCGTGTGTGTTTGGTTGAGGACACGACGAGGAAGATATGCAGTGAAAGGTTTCCCAAATTGGAAGCAATTTACCGCCGTAGACAGGAATTTATGAGAGAGTGGGCCGTTCAACCACAGAGATTTGGCCAGGCTTGTAGACAAAAAAACTCTTTGCACACCGGAGTTTGAGGAGACATTACTGGATCGTGGGGCAGAAGCATCATCAATAACTATGTCTTACTGAAGGATCAGTAATTACAACTTCATTGCCGATTACTGGGGTAAGCAATGGCTGCACTGTGTTGACTTATCTTGTCTTCAGCATACTGCAAATTGGTAAGATTTATTGGGATGGAAGAGGAAACTTAGTATCTCAGTCACATCCCTTTGAGAAGTACCTCCGAGGAAGGGATGAGCAAAGGGAGACTCCAGGAGACAGGGGCCTAACATCATTCCCAGATGAAACCTGCCCAGCCTCTGACAAGAGCTGGTTCCACATAAGCCAAGGCAAATCTGCACGCTTTATCCACCGCCACGTCAGACACAGCACCAGATCCGTCCCAGCACCTACCTGAGCGATTAGGGGAAACTACGAAACTACCGGAAGGGAGTCACCCACCCATGTAACACTGCAAGAGAATGTGAATTCATAATTTGCCTTCAGTGTGACTATACTAGGCATTGGTTTGAGTAAGCAAGTTTTACTTATGTGGGCTACCACTAACTCCTAAACCTCGAGGATTCTGGAGCATTCTTTTCCTTTGCGTGAAGGTATAGACTCTCGGTTTGAGATGGTACAGGGCTGATGAAGCTGATGGCTTCAAGAATATGCCTGCATAAGCTCAGCAAGGAACTGCAGGAAACGAGCAAACAGGAAGCATGCAGGTGTCTCTACTTGTACCCAAAATGACGGAATGTGTAGTGATGTGTATTAACTTAGCCCCTGCATTTCGCTTTAGCTGAGGAACAAGTGTTGGGGACACCCAGTTGGAAACTTTGATTCCCTACGGATCTAAAACATCGTCACCCTTCCTCTGTACATGGAAGAACAGCCACTCAGAAATTAGTTACGTTCCTGTAAACTCAAAGCGAAAGTAGGGGCTCTACCGCACACATTCCTACATCGCCACATACTTACACATTTTAATTACATCGCTCCAGGGGGGTTCACTCTTTTCAATCCATCATGTAGCGCCCACCAGCAAAGTTATGCAGAGGGAAAGCTTAAAAGTACTCTCCCCTGCCACTTATCCTGTGCTTAACATTTAATGCTGCTAAAAACCAAGCTGGATTTCGTACTGCAAGGTATGCGAAAGTAACACCTCGACTTCATGGCAATGTGAAGCGTTCTAAAGAGTTTGACGAAGGCACTTTTCTTTGGATACACATATATAAAATAAAAATGAACAATAGAGCAAATCTTGAAACAATGTTGCTATAATAATAACAACAACAAGTACAGAGACAGAGACAGAAAAAAAAACACTTAAATAGTAACACAAACATGCTATATTTCGAACCGCTTGTGTTCTTCTTCAAAGGCAGAAGACAAATATTGAATCTCGAAGGTAACGTAATGCAGCGAAAAGATAAAGCAAGCAACAAAAGGAAAGGGGAGGAAAAATAACAAAGGAAGTATATGAGTTAAAAAGTTTAAAAACAATTACAACAATAAAGTAAATAAAGTAGAAAGGACAATATTAGTCCTTAAGATTTAAACCCGGTAGCATACGAGCTTTATGCATATAGCTGCCATCTCTCTATTTCTGAGGTAACTTCTGCAACATCAAACTTTTTACAGTAGGACAGGCCATGTTGACCGACAAGGGAGACTTTGATTTTGACAGAATGCCTATGATTGTTCTTATGGAACGGAACAACAAGAAGTGATAACAACATGAAATGTTTTGAAAAAGCTTACAAGCTATCTGATTAATACACTTTAGACCTTCTTAGCAAATGAAGTCGCCTGAAATTCTCTGGATAAATTGGGGCTGTGGAACAAATGACATGACATAATTAGAACACAGTTTTTGCTTTTAGGATGCTGGTAAGGACATGAATTGTGACCTGGCGGAGTAATTGGAGATAGGTTGGGGCAAAATACACTTTAAAGGTTAGGGGATGTAAGCGGGGTACACTTAAACCACTTAAAGAGTAATAAACTAGCATGACATTCTTTCAAAGAAGTTTTTATGCTCTCAGTTCCAGGCAAGTAAGTAGTAACAAGGTTAATGGTTTGCATTGAGCTTTTTGTGCGCTAGTATAATACGGGATAAGGATATTTTTGGTCTTGGAACTTTTAAGGTAAGTTTTTAATACAGATATTAATAGAGCTATTACAAAGACAGTGACTGCTGATTGAAAGAGAGCGAGAGAAAGATCTTTTGGTGTGTGTGTGTGTGTGTGTGTGTGTGTGTGTGTGTGTTTAGTAGTGTTTAACGCCCGTTTTTACTACTTAGGCACCACAGGCGGTGGACACTGGTGATACACGAAATGAAATAATAAATTGGAAAAGGAATTATTTTTAAGGAAGGAAACGTTCCAGGCCTAAGTCTTAGGGTACCGCCCCGGCATTTGCCAGTTATGAGGACTGAGGAAAACCTTATACTGTTATATAGTAGTAGGTAACCTTATGCAAAGAATGTAGTAAAATAATCAGCAGAAATGTCGTCAAAAGATTCACCAAACATGAACAGAATAAAATACATAAAACTTAAAATTGACATTTTATATATCAACAAAAGCTTAAGACAACTGAATAAAATGTCCCAAATAAGCTTCCAAATAAATATTAACCGATACTTCAAATTCCCTCTTTTATGACTTCAGAAGAAATGGAAATATGACAGGAAAGTTGGCATAAATTAAGAAAGAAGAAAAGAAACTACATGAATAATAAACGATGTCAAACCGCATTCATAAGACACATGAATCCAACAATTTACTGCTGTTCACGGCACTAAACTCCCCCACGCAAAAAACTCCGGAATGAATACTTTTTTTCAAAGTTTTAAGATTTAACCCAAATGTTTAAAATCCTAAATTTTCGTCCTAAATATTTTAATCACTTGTTTACAACATTTAAAAACATATACACACAAATAAATATTTTTATAAAATAGCAAGAGTAACAATATTACATTCTATACGTATATAAAATGGGTAAAATATTAATATTAATAACAACTAACAATATATTATGGCATAATATTTCTCTTTAATTTTAATTCCCAAATGAAAAGAATATGTGGAATTTCACATACAAGCCCTGTCATAACGGGTTTAATAAGAAATGTATATTCTGAGTTCTGATTTTACTTTAGTCGAACAGTTTCCATATTTGTTAGGTAAATGAGTGGAAAGAATTAATTTGGCACCCAAGTGAGTTGTTACGAAAAGCATTAATATTTCCATGGCCCTTTTTGATAGTCCGGGGAAGAGGCAGGCTAGCCCCCGCCTATACAGTTGGCTGCCGAAAGATGCGTGATGTTGTCAGAAAAATTATGACGGAACATATGAATGTTCTTGGTCGACGATTTCGGCTTACCTATTTGAAAGCTCCCTATGGAACAAATAATCGCCTTTAGTTTGATTCTAATTGATTTTATTCCAATAAATACATGTCGTATATATATAGTCTTTCATTTTTTCGTAATTAGTTGTCTGTATATATTCAAGAATAAATGTTTTTAACAGTGCTATAATGCTTTGTGAATCTCCTTGGATCAGCAAACCATAGTTTGAGAACTTATACATATAGATAAAACTTACTATTTGTTTGGGAACAGAGCGGCTACCAGCAGCTATTATATTCGGAACGACAAGTGTGCTCTTTATAGTCTTAAGATGGCGGTTTGCTCATTGTTTTGAGAGAAAAAAATACATTGATGAAAATTGTGTAAAACAATCGCTGATTATTCTAGAACTTATACGGGGAAAGAATTTTGGAGCGAGCAATTGGCAGCTCAGAACTATAATAATTCAGAATCAAGGCAAATCACCTATAGATGCGATAACTTGTCCAGCACTTAAGCTTAGCGGGAAGTCTGCACATTAGAATGACAGGCGTCCAATGCTACAGCATCCCTTCAGGTAATAGTCACTGTAATGTTACCCAATTTACACTTCATTTTGGGGGGCATCTCCAAACTTTCGACAGTAGTTTAAATTTGTGTGCAGCCTTATAGCATCACATTGAGCAAACACTGTTTTTTTTTAAGCATAAAAATATTCTGTCGACTGAGTTTGTTTCGCAGCAAAGCAAACTGCATTAGATATTATTCCCAATATAAAAGTTTCCCAAATTAGCGTCTTCTCTTCTGTACAGTATAAAGATATGAATATAAAAATTAAAATCCTTGAAATCACGTTTACGCAAGTCACCAGAAACGTCAATAATCCTTTCTGGCATTACTGGATATCCTCTCTTTTACTCAGCTTCCCTCTGGGACCCTCACTGTCACTGCAGTAGGGTAAATGCGATTATAAGAGCCCCGCTCTTTGCTCTATTCTTTCATTTCCAGCTTTGATTTCTAAAATGACTTCTCTCCCCATCCTTTCCCAATAATGTAACTATAGCTAAAGCCTACAAAGTCAGCTATGCTAACATTACCCGTTTTTTATGTTACTAGCACGAGTTTTAGATGAATTTAGACAAGTAAATTGAGTCATTTTATTTTATTAAAATGCATTTTTTCACTGTAGAAACATACTAACTTGCAAATTCATATTGATTTGTGCACACGAACCACTAATGTGCGCCTTTTGTATACAACTTATATAACGTTTTTTATCACTCCAATCACAACTATTTCGTAACTTCAATAGCCATCGAGGTGGAACTAAGCCTTGTTTCAGAAAAATATTACCTACGGGTATTATTCACATTTCTCAGGACTCAAGAACCTTGCACCAAAGTACACGATCACCCTATTGAAATTTAGTCAGAATTCAATGCCAATAGTTCGTAGTCTTAGCACATTAAACGTTAAAAGAGTCAAAGAAATTTTGTAGAATTTTTTTCCGAAAGATGATCAATGTTATCTGTGAAAAACTTTTGCAATATTCTTAGTTCCTTGTCCCGAAAATTACACATCAACTAGGTTATGGGTTGTACTTTAAAACTTTTTGCATCTGTCAGTCCTGAGAGAAAAATGTTGCGCGAGTGGGCTGCGCTGTTTATAGTTTCAAAACGCAGATCAAGAATCAAAGGCGTTTCTGTATTTTATCATTGCTAACAGAAAGAAACTTCTGTGCTATTGAAATTTATTTCTCCTTAAGGTGGGCTTTGTTTTATTTACTTTTGACAGTGCCGATTTGATTTCAAAAACTGTGAAGCACATACATTGTTAAATACAATATAATACAAAAACATTGTCAAAATATTCATTATAACATAGCAATTACTATGGATGAGTTTACTGATCGTAGTGCTGCCCACAAACATTTAACAATTACATTTTTTCTTCTTACGCGTCTTTGCTTTCTGCCTTTAAATGATTATAGTATGCGAACAGTGGAATGCAAATTACTAAAGTGTGTAGTTTATATAGTACGGTTGAGTCCGTCCTGGTGGTGTAGTGGTTACCATACTTGCCTCCTATACCCAAGATCGCGGGTTCAAACCCGGCCAGGACCGATAGATTTTTTCGGGCGTAAAAATCCTAAGTATGGCTTCCTTCGGAAGGGAAGTAAAGCCGTGGGTCCCGTGTCGTACATTTACGGCACGAAAAAGAACCTCAAGCCTGAAAGAGAGGCCTCTGAGCAAAATTTGTCGGCCGTTTCACGCCCTGAGTTGAATGGGACGCTGATGACCTGAGATGTTAAAGAGCGTCCATAAATAAATCAATCAAAAAAAAAAAAAAATATATAGTACGGTTGAACCTTGGTCTGGAACTGGGATGACAGCCATCCATTTGCTTACTTTTTTGGGTGAGGAATGAATGTATCAGATTTCGCTCAGGAAAGCAACGTTGCCACATCTCTGCAATTTCTTGTAGTGCAGGTTTAGTGCTAATGGAGATCAGGGTGGAAATACAAGCAAATAATTCATTCATTTATTCTTTATTTACTAATTAAGGCACTCTCTGATAATCTTAATAACACGAGAAACAAGAAATACTCATAGTTTGTAGTAAATCTAGGATGTACGAAAGTAACAGTTGCAACAATGGAGAACTAGCAGGTATCTTATGCCAGTGTGTTGTTGTTTAGACAAAAGCGATAACAATGAACACTCGGAACTCGGTAGCATGGGGTAAGGAATTAATCACTTTATTAGGAGTGTTGCAGTACTTCGTAATTGATAAGAATTTTACAACAAACTTTCCCCCAAGGTTGTAGATTGACCTGAAACAGTCGCAACATACTACATGTAATGCTAGAATAGTCTGCAGAGGAAAACTAGCTTTGCATATATGAAATAATAACATTGAAAACAAGATTTTATATACATTAAGGACATAATCTAAAATTAGCTGTTAGCTAATACAGCTTCCTCATAAGCTGTTACATCATTATCATCTCTTCATATATCAGTAGACTTCTCCTTTTCCGATCTCCTTTCTTTTCCATTTTCCTTCGGTCTTGCAATATCTGTTTTCCTACATGGTTGATAATCATATCTTTTTAGGATAGAGGGTTTTATCCACCCTCTGCTATCTCCATATCTCATATAATCTAAAATCTCCATCTTTCTCCATATTGATTAATTTTTTTCCTTAATTGGAGAAATGCCTAATTCCTCTCTTATTTCTTCATTTTTTATTTTATTCATTATTGTATATCACTTAATAGCTCTAAGGTATCTCATTTCTGCCCGTCTCTTTTACTCCATTCATTTATTTTATTTTACATCTTCACATTCATATGTTAACATTGGAATCGCCACTGTTTTGTAAAAGTTTAAGCTTGATTTTTTGTTTTTGTTTTTAATGTTATTGCTAATATTCCACAATTGTTCTGGGAGTTATTTACATTATTATTTATTTCTTGATTGTGATGAAGTGTTGTATTACGTTGTAAATAGTTACATTTTTGCATTTGTTCCAGCACTATTTTGTTTATTACTATTTTGGATCTATGAGGGTACTTTCCTTGAAAGGCCGTTGCTTTCGTTTCAATGGCTGAGATTTTGAGTCCATATTTTTCTAACATAATTCCCGGCTTGCAAAAAAAAAACAAAAAAAAAAAAAAAAAAAAACTCATTTTCTGTTTCTTGAATTATTATATTATCAGCAAGAGTACATTGTATTATTTAATAATCCTAAGTATGGCTTCCCTCGGAAGGGAAGTAAAGCTATGAGTCCCATACCGTAGATTTACGGCATGTAAAAGAACATCAAGCCTGAAATAAAAGGCTTCTGAGCAAAATTTATCAGCCGTTACACACACTGAATTGAATGGGACGTTGATGGCCTGAAAGTTTAAAGAGCGTTCGTAATTAAAACAAATCATATTATTCCTATTTGATGGAATTCCTGAAGGTATTTTGCCACTCGTCCATTTCCTAAACTAATCCTTGTTTCAGTTTCTTTGTGTATATTTTGTAGTAATTTTATTAAATGTCTGGGGTATCTTTTTTTTTTCAAATATTTTTCAAATTAGCTTTCTCTTTACTCTACCATATGCCTTTTCTAAAATCAATAAAGAACATATGTGTATGCAGATTAAATTCCCTTCTCTTTTCTATAATTTGATTTAGTGAAAATATATTGTGTACATAATTACGCCCTTCCCTGAAATCACTTTAGTTTTCTAACAATGATGATTTTGTCTAAACAGGTATTGATTATTTTAGTATATAATTTATAAGCAGTATTCAGAAGACTAATGCCTCGGTAATTCCAACATTTAGTTCGTTCACCTTTCTTAAAAATTGGGATTATATTCACTTGCTACCATGATTTTGGAATTTACATTAATTGAGAATTCTTTACTTTTATATTGCTTATATAATGCAAAATACTAAAAAATACTTTATCAATTCTTTACTCTTATGTAATTTTAATTAAAAGCGTTCTATCTATTCCTTTTCGTGAGAATCAATGCTAACTGAAATTTTAAAATGGACGAAAAATTCTTTATAATGGTGGAGAGTGCAGATATTAGTGAAAATTGAAGTATTTGGTTCACATCGCGTGAAATGATTGTCATAAAGCATGATGAAATAGAAACATTGTAAGGTAATCCTTCAGAATTATTTTACTTGATGGACGTCGATTTTAGCTGCGTTAAAGCACATGATGGCAAAAACAGTAACGACAGTAGGATAATTTTTTGGTACAACCGTATCCCGGGAGGTGCAAGAGCTAGAGGACTGGCAACTTGGTAAGATGAAGTTTTCATTCTCGAGATGAAAATATTCCTTCGGAAACAACATATCAACATAAGACTATCGCGTCATCGGGAACTGGTTACAGTTTCAGGCTGCAATGCAGAAGCCTGCTATTGTTTACACCGAAACGCTAAGCAGTATTGAGGATTGACACAGCATGGTTGATTATAAGTCAACATCGCGTTCATGATAGAAAATGTTGTATCACTAATGATAGCACATCATGGCTTCCAATTCGTAAATGATTCTACTTATGCACGGGATATGCATGTTGAATTAAAAGCAGACAACATAAAGGTTTATTATAAGAAATATTTTAATACTGGATCAATAAATTATGTAAATATTAATGTAATTGTGATTTCAGCAATTTTAATTACATTCGAAAATCTAAAACCCATTTATGTTATTAGCGTTCAGACAGAAAAGGTAATGTAAATAAAAACAAAAAAAAAAAAAACCCTCTCCTGAAGCAACCTTCAGTTTCCTGTTCAATTTCTTTTCGCTTGCATCATTTCCGATTACTTGCTAAACATGTAAAGAAATATCCAATTTTAGCCAAACTAAAAATTCAGATAGCCAATAAATTTAAGAACATTTGCTTTAAATTGCTCATTAGGCAAATGTTCTTAGATTTTACTCACTTTCTTGAATAAAACTATGACTTATAATTTTCTTATGTTGTCATTTGTAGAAAAAGAGAGAGAGAGGCTGGTCTGAATTAGAAGTAATTAATTAAAAGCAAAAGGCATACTTTTACGCATTTAACAACTGTACCTTTCAACTTGTAGCTTGCAAAAAATGTTTCAAATTCATCCTCAAAAAATACTTCTTTGTGACTTGCATTACAATGTTAGTCATCAATAACTTGCCAGAAGAACGACAAGAAAAACTGCTTTTTATTACAAAGACGTTTCAAAAAGCGGTGCCAGCAGGAAAACTAGCAACTCATAATTTCCATTCTTCTCCGAATAATCTTTTTCTACTTCTCTATGCTAGCAAGAAACTTCCCCGTACTATTTGCTCTTTCTTCGTTATTTAGCTTCCTTTAGGGGTCATATCTCCGTTTCTTCCTGATCCCCTGGTGCTACCATTCCTCTTATTGTTTGCCCAGTCCGCTTCTGCAGATGCTTATTAAGTGCTAAATCGAAAGCTGGGAACGCTGACAATCTGGCTGTAGTATTTAATCCCCCCAGGGGCTAGACCCGCTTCAACGCAGTCAGCGATGTCGGTCAGAAAATAACCTTGCAAGTGCTTAAGCCATACAGCAGAGCTCGTTTCAATGTTTCCGTTTAATAATTTCCTTGCACTGCTACAATGCCCAGCAAGATGGCTATTTTAGATCTTGTAGTTTGTGAACAAGGGAAGAGTGACAGACAAGGTTTTTTCTGCCTCCAATCAACAGTGACACGGCTTATTCCATTTCATCCTTTTAAATATTCATTTGCATTTTCAGCTATTTCATGTACAATGAGGTTATTTGAATTACGGGACGGCTGATCGCGGCTACTCACTAGGTAAATGCAGCAGCCGCAACCGGAAAAAGGGAACTAGAGTCACAGTGCAATATTTATATTTTTGCTGAAAGCATAAAATGACACCGTATATAAAACTGACAATAAACACTATTCTGTGTTATAAGAAATGTTGAAAATGATGCCCCTCAAAGGCAATACATTGCCGACATCTGAGCAAGAAATTTCTGCATTTCATATAACTATGCTTCTCTAATAGCATGGCGGTTTCTTGTCATTGACAGATTCAGTCTCTCGTAGCTTTTTAACAAGTTGGTGAACATTTCTCTACCTGAAACACGATTATCAGCATATTTTCTTGTGAATCGCTTACTATTTCTCTGCAAGAATCCGTTTTCACATATGTAACCTAGGCGAGAGGTTTGTATCGGTGAAATAATATAAGAAATATCTTGAGGCACTTTCCGCGTATTATCTTTTTGCCATCCCTGTAATATCAGCAGATGTTGAGCGCTGGTCATGTAAAACGGCTCCATTTCTGGGTTTCTTTCATGCACTTCATTTAACATTATAGCCAAGTGCTGACAAGGAAGAGTTTAACTAAGACTTTATGTTTGTGCTCTATGAGCCTGGGAACTACAAAAAATAACCGATTTGTTTCCCTGTGCTACGAAGAAACTGCAGACAAAAGCCGAGTTAGGCAGTTTGATCCAAGTAGAATTCGAACTTGTCCTTTCTTAGATAGTCTGTGCTCGTACGAACCTTGAACAAATGCAAACTTGGATTGCTCTTGATGTTTTACAATGCATCACAGTACTTACCTTTTCGCAGTCTTCCTCAAGTCGCACCACCTTTTCCAGCTGAAGAAACAGTTCCTCTTCCTTCTCATGCAGTTCCAGCTCACGTGTCTCCAACTTTCGCTCGAGCTCCTGTCGTGCCTGGCTCAGTCCATCTCGTTCAGCCTGAAACAACACATCACATGTTACTGACACCTGCGAAAGACAACAAAAAACTCGAGTTTTGTACAAGAGTATAAGAGTACATTAATGGTTAAACTTCTATGCAGTACAAGAAAAGTAATCTGAACGCAAATACTAATAGAAAGTATTAGGTACCAGAAATGTAACGCGCCGTCTAATTTCTTAAACAATATTCCTACGGTATTTCTAAACGCCTTACATTGTATTTCATTTCCGAATATAGTTCATTCCAAACAAGGAAGACTTGCAGATATAAAATGTTTGAAGCAAATGAAATTTCCTTCACATTTTCCCTTTTCACGTGATGAATTAGCCAAGTTGTAGCTTAGCGTTCGAGCATGATTTGAGTTCCGAGCTGCCAATTTTTGTTTTGTTCACACTCCTTTTCCCTGTCTGAAAAAATAGCCCAGTCTCGCATCGGCCTGAGAGAAAACTGCCAATTTTTACCCTCTAGTTGCAACAATCTTGAGGAGGAAAGCAACCGCTACAAGTTCTTCCTCCGTTCTCTTGACGGTCATTAAAGAATTAGTTATTATAGAGATCGGTTGCTCAATCTCCCCAAAGTTTAATAAATATGTATGCACTTATGCTCTAAAAATGGCCAAATATACAAAAGATGCCGGATAATTTGCTCTTATTTCCGTAAAAGTAGTGCTTTAACTGATAAGAAAATTAATTTTAAATGCCTGAAGTTTACTTTCAGTAATTAAACTTCGTTTTTGGTTTAATTAAACATGATTTAATAGTGAATAACTGTAACACCACTTCTCAGTACATTACATACACATTTAACTAAAGCACATGCAGCATGCAGGCCATCTTCTTATTCTCGTCCTCAATAAGGGGAATATCACAAAAAGATTTAGCGCTAAGGGACCAGTATTTTCTTACAGTTTATTAGCTTATTTATTTATTTATTTAATAAAGTTAATAAATTCTAATAGAATATACAACCACTTCATGTTCATAGCATCCTAAGTGCAATATAAATATTTGAGGGATGAACTCTTCACTTGCTCTCTCCAAACCTTTTGGCATTCACCAATCCAATGTGAAACAAATAATGTCACATAATTACACTTAGTTGCGTAAATTGCTTGCTGCAAAAGTTCTGTAGGTTTGTAGAGCTCCTTGCAGCATGGAAAATATAAAGTATATTGTCCTCTCCATCTTATAAAAAAGGAAGCATATAGCCGTCATTTTGTTGTGATCTTTTAATTCAAACTATTTTTATTCTTTTGAATCTTGCACATCTCCTTGGCGTTGGTTTCGTTGCAATTCCTACTTCTGAAATGATACTACTTAAGGACTTCTGCTAATAGAACGAAGTCCTGGTTAGGTTAAGGCTGAGAAAGAGCAAAATAATATTCTTAATTGCAAAACAAAGAATGGGCTCAAACACGGAACAGGTTGTGATAGACGATGTGTGTTTACTCCTACAACACGAGTGATGCTAAATAATTAATTATGCGCTAGATTGCGCACTATTTTTGCGGATTCTCGCAACAGTTTATGAAACCCTGCCAGCAGAGAAGACACATCTGCAGTAATTCTTTTAGAGAATAATAATTAGCACCCCTAAGTGAAATTTAAATTAAAATAATTTACTCATATTTTAGAACTATATCACAGGTACAAACTTTTATGAAACATAAAACATAAAGGCGCAAACAGGTTGTCCACATTCCACCTTGTATCTCCAAATTAACAAATCCAATGCAAATTCAGGAACTGTTAAAAATATTTATAGTATAAATAGTGGAAAGCTCAGCGCACTCATTCTTCAAATTTAGCGATTTGACTCACTTTTCGGTGACTGTTAAACTTTCCACATCTGAATTATCCCCGTTACAAGCGTGCTTTTAGTTTTCCTTTGGAGAATCCATATTTCTGCACTCTATAATGAAGTAAAAGCTAAAAACTCAAGAAACATTTCAACAAATATAAGCCTAGACTGGATCCATATTTAAACTGGAATTGGATGGATAAATTCGGCGAGACTACTTCTGTGTCTACGATATTTTAAAATGAACTTTGCAGGCAACTGCCACTGTTTAAAAAGTGTGGGTCATGTTTCATAATAATGTCTGCAAATCAATAAAAAGGTTACAGATTCACAACAAATTAACCACATTCAGCGTTAATTTCTTGGTAAAATGTTTATGAACACCATTAATATGAATGAGTATTCAAAATATTGCAACAAAAAACATAAATTTCCTTTTTAAACAAAATAAACTTCCCAGCAAACTTATGAAGGCAACAGTAGGTAGATACTGGGGAACTTTAGGGCTAGATTGTGAATTATACGACATCAGTGTACAAAACACTGTTTTAAGCACTTTAATACACTGGATAGAAATGCGTGTTGGCTGTTTCTTGGATTGTTGCGGCTACTGCAATTGAAGATGGATATCTGAACTGGTCACAAGATTCGTAAACTTCTGTGAGTCCACTTAATATTCTTCGCCTGTTGGCTTTGAGGTGAATGTTCCATCAACTCCTGCGCTGTCTTCTGCGTCGCTGGTGGTCACTTTGTGTAAACACAACAATTAAACCCGAGATCGTCAGGTTTTTCCGGACGTAAAAATCTGTAGCCAAAGTCCTATCACAAGGACTTACAGCTTGTTAATTTGTTTATTTATAAACGCTCTTTAACATCTCGGGTCATCAGCGTCCCATTCAATTCAAGGCGTGAAATGGCCGACAAATTTTGCTCTTTCAGGCTTGAGGTTCTTTATCGTGCCGTAAATGTACGACACGGGACCCACGGCTTTACTTCCCTTCCGAAGGAAGCCATACTTAGGATTTTTACACCCGAAAAAATCAATCGATCCTGGCCGGGTTTGAACCCGCGATCTTGGGTTTAGAAGGCAAGTATGGTTATAACTACACCACCAGGATCGACTAAGGACTTAGAGCTATGGGGTCCAATACGGTTGATTTACGGCAAGTTAAAGAACTCCATTCCTTAAAAAAATAGGTCCCTGGACAAAATTTCTAGCAGTTTCACGTCCATGCTTTCTTCAAAAAATGCAAAACTGTGCCAAACAATATTCGAATTTACAATAATATACAATTCCGTGATCTATTCTAATTGACAAAAGAACTCCTTAAGCAGGCAAATACGAGACCACTGGTTAAATGCAGCAATTGATTGTAGCCTCTTCCACCCCCAAATAAAATAAATTTAGAGATAGGAGACGTCATTTACATACACTGAGCGCAATGAAAGTCAACTCAAGGCAAGGGATGTCGGCTCATCCCGGTATCTAAGGTAAAAGCCGAAAAGTGTTCTCCGTCAGGCAGCTCGCAACTAATTTACTAATTCATCGAAAGTGATTGTGGAAGGCAATGGGAATACAGGGACGATACCATGCCGCTATATGCTTCAACCAATGAGCGCTAATCACTATTTTGTAAAAAATTAGAAGGAGTCAAACAAGGAAGGAAAAACGAGGCACATAAATGCTACAAGGTGTTTACACACATTTCAGGGATTACACGAGGACCTCTGACAATACTAATCTTGGATTTCAAGGCCTATTTCGATGTTTTTCAGTATATGTTGATTACCGGTGTCCTAACGGGGCTGAATCCACAATATTTCTCCAGGAATGCCCGAAATCGAGCTCAGAATAATTACACAGAGGCGCTTAGATATATTATTACAGATACATATGCATTGTTTGCACTATTAAGCACTTTTAAAAGTATGCTGAGATATCCACATTAGAGTAGAAAACGATTTCAGCATGTGATTTGTTGCCGGTTTGTATATTTTAATTTGTCTCCTTGCATGTGCATTAGGAAATGAATGTAGCGTGGACACTATAATTAGTAGTACCATAAATATTGCTGACCTAGTTTATTCGTATACTACTATCTTGCAAAAATGCAAGTCCATTTCACTCTCACTTTATCATCGTTGTAAATGTTTTCTCTTCGTACACTAGCTGTAAAAAAACGCGAGAGTTGGAGTTAATGTTCGCACGCTAGAAAAAAATTAATGAAATGAAAGGAACTATAGCCATAGAGGTGAAAAAACTAAATGTGCTGCTAAATGCATGGGCTCTTTTAAGAGATAATGGAAGTAAGCGGGTCTTGCTTTCTTTAATGAAATCTCGTTCTTATAAGCGCCGTTTCTTCCAAGTTCCGATGAAGCTAAAGCGTTTCTGGAGTTTGTCCGTGCTCTTAACAAATTCAGTGTCGTAACAGAGTACGTCCGCAAGATGAACGTGTTACGAGGTACAGGCTATCTACAGGAATGTGCGTCTTCTCCTTTTCCTTGTCTTCAAAACGGCCAGAGTCGCCATAAAAATTGCTGAAGTTTTTAACATTTTTTTTGAAAGAGTTCCAGCTGCAAGACACGATTTATTTTGCTAACTTTCGCAATTCTATTTATCCTATTGTTTATTATTACAGTAGATTTGTCACTTCCCGAACTAATTGGAACTAGCTATAGTTTGGTAACGAACCTAGAAATTACACAACAGTTAAAGAGTTCTATAAGTTATTTGTTTTTAAACCATCCTCGAAATCAAGTTTAAAATCAAATTCTTAAATGTTGATTGATTTCGTTTGATATTAGAAATTGTTGATTTTCCTATATTATGTACACTTACTACAGAAGATACATCCTCTCCTTTTGCTCCATGTTTTAATTTTATTATTTTGTATCTCTTGTTAACACATTACAAATTTGTTTAATCGAAGACCCCAGCGCCTCTTAGTATATACAGCACGCTTTACAAAGTGCCAGCACTGTAGCACAAAACAGAAGACAACACACATTGCTACTAAGCTCCTCATATTGAAAACATTTTTCGCGTTTATGATGATCACTCAGGTCACGCAGAAATACTTGCCCATAGCCCTAGTTACGTCCTAGGGAAAGTCATGCCTGCTTTTTACGATCGGCAGCGGAGAAAACCGAATGCCTCAAAACTTCGCCTCTTTAGCGCTGGGCACGTGCTGGGGGCGTGAATATCGCTTCGGGTCGCGGTCCTGTTTTTCCTTTATTATAGTGTGGAGTGGATTTAATGTGTTGTGTGAGTTAGTGTTATTATTAGTGTGCTCTCTTATATTTTTTGTTAATAAAGACTGCATCAAAAAGTTTGTACACCAGGAATATGGGACGGAATATGAGTATCTGAAAAAGCGTGTTTCTAAAGTACACCCGGAAAAGTTTGAATGTTTTCCCGCCTCTTACAAACATGTTGTCGTGCCTCTTCTATTTTTCGCCTATTGGAATTCGCAATTATTTCATACATACACTAACCTAAACCTAACCTCGTGTAAATCCTAGAAACCGGTGGACAGAGTGGTTTGCCGCGGCAATGGTAAATCCACAAAATGTCTAGAAAAAAACACAAATATTAATTTATTTCCAATTGTGTTAGTAATACTGTGTTAGCGGGTAAACCACGTAACAATGATAAATTGACTACTAATTTTATTAATTTAAAAAAGTGGGGATTCGATCCTACTATCTTTCCATCGTTTACTTTTCCTGTATTTCCATTACTTTCTATCCACCTAAGTTATTATACCGAGTTGACTACATGATTGATTATTGGCCTATATCTGTTGAGTCACTACCTTCGGCTTAGAACGCTCTCTTTCGCTGCCGTTCCGGAAAAGCAGGTTTGACTTTCCAAGATGTAACTAGGGCTATGGGCAAATCGCAGAAAATTTCACAAGCGACAAAACTGTACCTAATAGGAAAACTGCACATGACGTTACCCGGAGAGCTGAAAGCACTAACTGCTGCTGTGCTGCTGCTGGCGGTAAGCGCTCTTGTACCCGAGCGGCTAGCTAGACCCGAGCGACAGTGGAGAGAGCCGAAGATAATGACTGGAACAGCTATTAGCTAGATAATAAAGCGTCAAGGTCAATGGTGCAATAGCATAGGCGGTTAGAGCATCAAATTACATATATGAAATAGAATACTACTATCCCATGCTTCCCCCCCCCCTTGCCGGAGTTAAAGGAGATTTGCCACAATTACAATGATCTACTAGCTGAATTAGTTGCGAATTGGAATAAGAGCACATTTCCCACTGTTACATTATTTCACCCGCCTAATAATGTCCTCATTACAGTGATTTACCTGTCCCTATTCATTTATATTTACTAAGTGCGTGTGGATAAGCTCCGCAACCTTCGCTGTCATTCGGGTCTGGCTAATCGCTAGGGCGCAAGAGCCTTAACACCAGCAGCAGAATTTCAGGACTTTCAGCCCTCCGAATAACGTCAAATGAAAACTGCAACTAAACGAACACACACGCACTAGCCTCCAAATGCAGGATTACGTGCCCGCGAAACTGTGTAACTCAACTAGATTAAAAGTTACAAATAGTACCACCACTCTCTGAGGTCTAACATACCGCACCTCGGTGATTAAGGGTACCACCACCGTTACTTAATTGTGAGCCCTGCTCGAATATTATTCCAGCAATGACATGTTTTTTCCTCTTTACTGTTCCACGAGCTTTGTAGTTCTTAACGAACAGCATCTCTCCAAGCGTTAGGGTTTCTGATTTACATCCTTCTTGTTGAGTTGCTGGATGTATTACTGAGCAGCTTCAAATTCTTTGCTTAACAGAAATAAACATAGAAGTGCTATGACAGACACGTATTCTCGATATGTATGAGGATATTTTGATGTTATCTTCACAGAGATAGTATTTTCTTTGTAGTCTTCGGTTTGGGATTAATTATGAAAGACAGCAGTGTGTTTGTATAAGAAAGCAGCTTTTTAACTCCCTTCTTTTAAACAAAGCTCAAAGAGAAACTGGGAAGCGCCTCAGCCTCCCATTTTTATGATTAAAACGAGTACTTCCCTGCCGTCACGCCTGTCTACGCACTCACGCATGTAATGGCTTCACTTCCGGCCATCTCCAGGTACACACCCTCTTCTTTCCCTTCTCTAAACATCCACTTTGCCAAAGAGGACTTATGATTAACAGATTCCAAGGACTAGCCCTGGATTTACTTCTTAATTTTCTTTGCAGACAACACGTTTTGAAATAAATGAAAAGTGTACGGTGAATGCCCTGCTTCATTATGTGAGGATCGAGCAAGGTCCTAGTGACCCTGCTTCATCTTCCTTGATCTATATCTACAATCGTTTTGGGGACAACTAACTTTCTTTTAACGCTGATTAGATTGACAATAGTTTTCAGCAGCCAGTAAACTTATTCTGCAAAGTACAAATAGAGGTGAGTCATTTGACAGGAGAAGTGTGTTTATTACGATTGGCAACTATTTTATTAAGTTGATATTCATTAGAGTATACAAATACGTATTAAACTATGTTAATTGACATGTACTGATTTATCTATTTTGTTAATCAAGATAATTGACATTTATTAAATTAATTAAGTGATTCAGATATATTCTTAGGGTTCATATATTTTATTCAATTAGATACTTAAGAATCAAAATTAGATTAGATTTAAGTACCTGTTGAAAATATTGTATTTTTCAATTGTCACCGGATATAAACTCAATGGCAGAATGAATAAACACATAACACGTTTACAATCGCGTAATTTGTGTTGCCACATTATTTTATCTTTATTAGAACAACAAAAGAGTGTTCAGTATCTCTGGTTGCAAAGTTACGTTGAAACAAACACACATTTCTAAAAAAAATTCAAAATTGAGTGCTCTAGTGCTAAATGAAAATTCAGAGTTAATAGAGCCAATGAGCACAGGCGCAGAAGAAGAGAAACCAAGTACCAACTGTGTTTTTCAAGACATCGAAAATGCATAATGATGCCTATAACCTACCATAGGAAAGTCAGTATGCCAATAAACCCGACAGAGAAACTTTAGATACATACATCAACTATTTCTGTAGATGCGCAAACAAGCCCCCTCAATAGATGTTCAGACTTTACCAGCTGCTTATGCTATGGTATTATACCGTATCTTACAAATAAGAATCCTTCCACCTAGCCTATATCATCCAAAACTCAAGAAACCGGTATAAAAAGTGAATGAAAATAAGTATTGTGCGTGCGTATTTGCATACACCTACGTAATATGTATAATAACCGGGATTTGAAAGGATTTATGTTGGAACCGGAAGCAAATAAGGAAATTCGCATAATTCCCTCCATTTTGTGAAATAACGGGCTCTGAACTGCGTGACTGGTTGTTCCATAAAAAGAGGAAGAAACTCTTTCTAATTTAAATTTAAATTAGACGGTTCTACATTTCTAGTAGCAAAACCTGGCAATTATTATTACGCTCGCACGTTATCAATATATCCATTCATGTCCCTTCAGAACAGTAGCAAGTTGCTTCTATTTCAGTTGTTCCTTCTATTGATGATTCATATTGTGCTATCGCTCTATAGGTGCACTAATTACCTCGTTGACAATAACTTCATAATTCCAATTTAATTACAGAACAAAACACAACGCCGTTTGCTAACTATTCTACAAGAATGCTGTATACCTGTTATCTTTGCAAAGCTCTATATACGTTTAACATATACAGTACTTTCTTTCTTAATGAATAATAGCAATACCACTGTAGGTAATGTGATGAAACTATTCACTTAGCCCTGCTCGTAAGCGACGAACTACCATACATAAAGTTAATATTTCTCTCGGATTAAATTTCTAGAATAAGTGATCTTTGACAAACAATTTGAGGCAGAGAGCCTATTGTCCACGAAGAAAAATATCTGTGCTACATGATGATAAAGCAGTTTAAATTAGATACTAATAAATCAGCGTATAAAAACAGAAAAAATACAGTTGGATTCCAGCCACTAAGAATAAAATTCTTAATACGTAATTAGATAGTTGAAGAGGTTAATAGTTGTAACCAAGTTTGAATATTTATCAGAGCCCAATGTAGGTATCGATATAGACAAAATGATGGAAAATATGGTTAATTACGTGGTTTAGTTAATTTGGTTCGTTGAAGCTACCCGGATTATTACAGTGGTTTATAGTTGGAAGTAAATCAACAGTTGCGTGTACTTCTTTTGTTTTTTATTAAGTTAATATTGATTTAATGAAATCACACCAGGAACTTGTTTAATAGAAAGTGTTAGTACAGCATGGGTTGCTCTTGTAAGTCTTTAACTACAACAATGCACCCCATAATACTATATTTACATTTCCTAAATAGCAGTAATTAAAGGAGGAGCGGGTAATGAATAAACTTCGTGAAATATTTGCAGTTAATGATGCAACTGTAGTGTGTATTAAACGTTTCGTACCAAAATTTGTGATTAAGGAGGACATTTTTCCTGTGCAAATTTGTGTAATCCACCATCGTATGTGACGGTGTGGGTTGGCAAAGAAAGGAAAGATTCGAAAGAATGTAAGAAGCGAGATTCGGATCGAGATGATGATGAATAGTGTGATGAAGACAGCACTCGTAGTGAGTCGGTCGTGTTGCTGCTATTAACACATGCGTTTGTTTATTTGGTTTGTTGCAGTTGCAGTGGTTTATTACAGTGGTTTATTGTTGGAAGTAAATAAACACTAGCGTATTAGTTCTTTAGTTTTTATTATGGTGAAATAAGTCAGGAACTTATGTAATAGAAGGTAATTATTATAACATGGGCTGTCTTATATGTCTTAATTATGAGAGTGCACCACAAAATACCACATTTACATTTCCTAAATTGCAGTAATTAAAGGAGGAGTCAATAAACAGTATACACGGTGAAAATTTTGAAGTTAATTATGAAATTTTAGGGTGTAGAGTTTATTAAACATTTCGTACCAACATATGTGATTAGAAAAGTCATTTTCCTTGTGCAAATTTTCCTTATCTACCTGCATAGTGACAGCGAGGTTAGCAGAGAAAGTAAAGATTCGGACAAATGTATGAAGCGGGTTTTGGAGCGAATGAAAGAAATTTTTATGAATGATGTGAGCAGGATTTTATGTTTTGATTCCTTTGCAAGCGAGTTTAGACAGGTACCCCATTTATAACTATTGCCAATGAAGACTATGCTCTTTCATTTAAATAGACAATGATAAATAGGATGCTGTTCCATCTATGTTCATTAATTTTAAGGTGTCCAGAAATTTGATAGTTAATGTATTTTTTTAAGATTTACTCGTAACTTTTGAGAAGTTCATAATGCATATTATTTTATATCTCGTTTAAATATGAGAAGCATTTCATTTTTAAACAATTTCAAATTCTTAAAAACCATCGAAATGCTTTCTAATGATAAATAATGTAATCTTGTAAACGTAATACTACGTAATATTTGCAATAGGTAGCACCAGGGCGACTAAGTTCAACATTTTTTTTTTTTTTTTTCCGGGTTGGAGTCTGGTAAATGCAGTAGGTTTTCCTGTAACTATCTTGCCCGCACGATAACATGCGGATATCTAAAAGATTTTAATGTAAAACTTCCCACTTTTCAACAATTAACAGGTACAATAAAAAGATCAAGAGCGGAAAGGTTAGGAGAGATACGGGTTTTAAATGTTACAAGGCCCATGGTAATTTCATCTTTAATCTGCAGATTATAAATATGAACACAAAAACAAATGACAAGAAGAGGTTTGAAGAAACAGATGGGCTACACCCTACTAGTTTATAAAACAAATGACATTCGTTAAAAGCTGAATATTAATAGCATATTTCAAACAATAGAATCCCATTTCAATAATTGATATGAGCATATAAACAGGATGGAATGAAATGTAACATCTAAAATACTATAAATATAAACCTAAAGGAATATGGGATGTGGATGGCCCAATTTCTACTTGATAATAATACGTGGAGACGGAACAGGTATGTGGGCCTTAAATCGTAATGTTTATGATGGTGGTGATGAATCATCATTCAGGCGAAATGGAACACACATTTGCCTCAAAATGTCTTCAAATTCTGACTTTCAATAGATCATCAGTATTTTAAAAATGTCTAAAATCTAGATTACCATATGCGAATAGGACACTGAACAATGGTTAACTGATTTATCATGTTATGTGGTAAACTTGCTTTGACCGCGGATTGCTCAAAAGTTTGAAGCCCTATATTTGCATTCACTATATTTTTTAATTATAGGTTTACAAATTTAAATACACAAACAAACAAATAACTGCACATTTGATCAACGTTTGCCTTTATATTGAAGTGTAGTCCGAGACAATAGTGATAACTACAACATTAAAACAAAATTACATATAAAACACACAACACCGATATTATTAATAACTAACGTGGTACAAATTACTCGTTGTTTTTATTCCTTATACTTACAAATGGTGTATTAATGGGATTAATAGGAGAAATTTGTATTCTGAATCCTAATTACAGTTTTTCAAACGGTTTCTATAAATTTTTTTTTTATAAATAAACGCAGAAAACGGATTCTTACTGGGAAACTGTCGGGCTTTCAATAAAAACTATCCCGCACGCGGAATGTTTTGATTCTCGGCAATTGGGTGTGTCACGGCCGCCAGAGAACGCACTTTAACTTCGCTTCTAAAATTGTGTACAAAATCTTATCTTATAGAAAATACTAGCATTATCGTTTCCTTTAGGCTAAACACATTCTGATTGACATGTTTATCACGAATGTTTCTGATTTCATTTGTGATATTTTCCTTTAGTTCCCCCAAAGTGTGAGGGTTCTTAACTCTGTCCTTCAGGCAACCCAACAAGTAAAAATTACACACTGTTAAATCTGGTGAGCGAGAGGGCCATACTTCAGTACTAATCACTCTATCTTCAAACACTTCCTTTATGGATTCCGCTCTGTATGAATAGTTGCATAATCCTGATGAAACCACCCGTAGGTTTCTCTTCTTCTGTAAGCTAATGAAAAAATGAAGCCAAAATGTCCCCTCTGTGCCTTTCTGCATCTATTGTAGTCTTGTAAAAAATTGAACCGATAATACGCTTTGCGCTAACAGCGCACCAAACTCCAACTTTCCTACCATAAAGAGGGGGTTTCCTGTACACGATGTGGATTTTCGATACACCAGCAGCGCAGGTTTCGATTGTTCACATGGTCGTTCAGGTGAAACCAGGCGTCGTCTGAAAAGAACAGAAGCGTTGGGGCCATTAAACCTTCATTCACATATGAAAAAAACCACTCACAATAACGCACTCTTGCTACTGGGTCGCCTTGTTTCAAACAATGGACACGTGTACACTTGTACAGTTTGAGGTTTATAATTTTGTGCAGAACCCGCTGAAACCCCCACTTGTTCTAATATCGGGAGTGATTTTGTTGACGGACGTTCAAAGTTTACACCAACTTCGTCCAGTATATCCTCTGTTAAAATTTTACATTTCCGTGTGTGTTTTGTGTTGTCCAGTAGAATCAAATTTATTCGCAATGTCGTGAATTGGTTTTCTGGAAGGAGGCAACTGACCAGGGAATTGCAAACGAAATTCTGCACAACACGAGATGCCTCGTATTTGTGGTAGCATTTATACAAGAAAGTGCACTGCTCTAGAATCAACTGTCCCATTTTGGCGAAACTCAACTACTGCACTATTTCCAAGCGATGTTCAAGGACAGGAGGGAAGACTTGTAGGGGAAAGAGTAGGGGCGCCGCTCGCAGCTGACACGACGAATGCGAGATAGTTTTTATGTGAAAGCTCCATATAACAGTATTTATGAGCATCCTGCCTGGTGTACGTTTTGGGTTTATTTGTTTGAAAGCTCCTCTGAAACAAATAATCGCCTGCAATTTGATTCTAATTTATACATATCATATATATTTTGTTTTCTCGTAATTCATTGTTTGTTTCTAGACATTCAAGAATAAGTGTTGTTACCAGTGCTGTAATGCATCGCGAGTTCCCAATGATCCGCGGGCCCCACTTGAGAATTGTTGCTCTAGAAAATCGTTTGTTTGGATTCTGTGGAATTAATGAATACTTTCATTTTATTATTAATTATACTTATATCCAAGATGTAAAAGAATATAAAGTAATCAACGAAACTGGAACTAGATAACAGTGATTCGCTTTTACTTGCGTCAGTATCAGTTTCGATTGTGCCAGAGAGACATATTTCACAACTTTCGTCCGTTATTGTGTGGCAAGTTTCGAAAGATTCATTAGTCAGTGGCGTACCGGTCCTTTAGAAAGGAAGTGGCATAACTCTGAAATTTGAACAGGCAAAACAGATTCTCCACTTTACATTGTTTGTTTAACACCTTTCCTGAACATCGGTATAAAAACACTATTCGCAATGCACATTAATACAGATATCAGAACAAGAGTAAATATGCAAATACGGCATGTGTTTACATCGTAATTTTTGTAAGTATTTAAAAAATTGTAAAAAAAAATTGTAAAAAAAAATAGGCTGCATAAATGTGTGAATTAAGGTAGCGCAACTTCTCAGCATTAAAACTGCTAGGAATGGTGTTTCTAATGTCAAGCAATATTCGTGTTTATATGCATCACGCATTTACTAAATCGCCCCTTAATTTAAACTGGCTGCGACTGTAAGAAGAACATGGATATTGCCCAAATGGACATAATTAGCTGATTAGTCGTGTTTCATGTATGACTATTAAAATACTATCGATGATTGGAATTGTTTATATTCCATATGCGCTAATACTTTTACACTCTTCACAAAATAAAATATTGAGAGTTTTGCATTATTATTATTATTATTATTATTATTATTATTATTAAACATAGGTTCTCCAGGAGAAAAGAGCGCCTCCGTACCAGCTGCAAAATGATTGAAATATATATCACCGGTTTTAAATCTTAGGTATTGATATATTTATATTATTTTCTCTCTCTCTCTCTCTCACTGTTGTTGCTTGTTTCATTTAATAATTGCGTGCATTACGTTTCCTGCGAGATTCAATATTTATTTTTACCACCTTCACTCGTGTTCTTGTCTTTGAAGAACACTAGTTGTTGGAAATATAGTGAGCGATTATCTGTTAATATATAAGTGCTTTATTCTTTTTCTGCTTCTTTATATTCTTTTTCCGATTCTTTAGTTAAATATGTATATTAAATGCTGGGAAAGCCTGTTTTTTTTTTTTTCCAATATCAAACAAAATTACATTTGAAGTAACAATGCTAAATTATTAATCGTTTCGTTAGCAGTCAGCTGGTCTTGAAAGTGAACTTGCGAAATATTTGCTTATTTAATCTTGTGTTAAATGGATGTAAAGAAAATAAATTGTATACAAAGCTTACGTTCTAAGCGTTTTTCTTTGGGACCACTGGAAGAATAGATAATAGCATTATATACAGTAAGCACATAATAGTATCTAGAGACAGACAACTGTGTAACTTCCTGACATTATAATTAAAGAAGGAATATCCACACAAGTGATGCCATTAAAACCTGAAGAATGGATTTTTGTATTGTTTAAATAGGTAACGTTTCTACGATATCTGATATTTTTATTAAATACTCCCTCTTTCTGTTAGGTATGTCAGTACAAGCACATATGAGTGTTAATTCTAGATATTGGATTCTAGAAGCTTGTGATATATGAGTGTAGGTCCATAAGTTTCCGGCCCATTTTCTAGGTATGATAAAGATAAAGAACTACATTTCACCTTCCAATATGGTTACCCTTTATTGCAATAACTTCTCGCATCTTCGAATTAAAATTTCAATACACCCTCCCCCAAATAATCAGAAGTCTGGTCAGTAAAATGGGCACAAACAGCCTGGTCAATCTCCTTGAAGCCAAATTTCTTCACAGCTTTCTTTGCAACAAGAGCTGTGTGCACACGCATTGTCGTGAAGAAGGCGCACAACACCACTCAGCTTTCCTCGCCATTTCTCCTTGATGGAAGCACGTTGTCTTTGCAGGAGCATACTACTCCCCATTTACTGTGGTGTTACTATCCTTGAAATCCATGAAGAGTATTCCTTCACAGTGCCAAAAGATTGTGGCCATGATCTTCTTGGATGACTGAATAACCTTGGTCTTTAGAGGCGGTGCTTCGCCAGGTTTACGCCATTCCATTGATTCTCTTTTGGACAAGGGAACATAGTAGAGGAACATAGTTTCATCTCCTGTAACAATGGTTTGCAGAACTTCTCTCTCGTTGCCTCGGCAGAGCTCCAAAAATGCCTAATCACAGATGACTCGCTGCTACTTTTGAGCCGAGGAAAATGCCTAGGCATCCATCTTGCACTAACCTTATTTATGCTTAAATGTTCATGAATAATTCTAAGGACTTTTGTTTTAGAAATACCCACCTTGCTGCTATTTGTGTAACTTTGAGTCGCCGATCTTCTATAATTTCTTCTTCCACAAGAGCGATGTTTCAAGGGCGGACCTGCACTCTCTTCGTCATCAATGCTTTCTCGACCATTCGAAAAGTTTGGCCCATTCTTTTACAGAGAATATGAAGGGGATACTTCCACATATACACCGTCCAAACGCTGTTAACTTTCATTTGGAGTAAGTCATTCTTTTGTGAAGAACTTAATAAGAGCTCGATACTTCTTGTGAACATGTCACAATCTTCTACATATAGCCTTCATTATGGAACTATATCTGAACAACTGAACACAGCGGAAAGGAAGTTACGCTGCAATTATTTACTTAACACATAAGGTATGACATCAGACAAGGAAGGCGATAATCCTTATTGGCGAGGCCGGAAACTTATGAACCTACCCTCGTACATTCAGCAGTAGCAGTAGTAAATTTATGCTACCTAGAGCCGCTGCTGTAAAATACTCTTCGATCTAATTGTAGTACAATCCATAGTTCGTGTGGTCACTAAACATACAGTTTTCCAAGCTGGCAAGAGTTTGTAACTTTTCTGTAACCAGCAAGGCTCCTACTGTATGAAATTACTTAAGAGATAATCAAATGAATTTAACTGTTGTTGGCAGACCCTTTGAATCGCTTGTATGTTGCTAATATGCACAAGGGGGAAGAGAGAGGAAAGGGGGGAGGGAAAAAACAAAGAAACAAAACACTGCCACTACTCTACAAAGAAGTAGAAGACATGGACAACTAGAACGCATAGAAAGACACTTGAACATCGCGCTTTGCTTTAATAAGTGAACAACTCCATACTGCTGGCACACTTTCTGCAAACACAGTTTACGGCCCTCAATCAAAGTGAATCATCCTCTATGTTAGCTTAGGCGTCAATATGGTTCCGTTATTACCCAGTTTCCTCCTTTACTCAGCTGAAGGTCACTATAGGAGAGCACTATACAAACAATTAACATAACGGCAAAAAGGATCGCGTGGGCTATGAAGCTTTAAACCGTGTGAAAAAGCGGGGAACACGGTAGTGTAGCGTGAATACCCGTAACGCAAGTCATGAGTTCCCTAATTTTAGAGCTTCTTTAATTGCAAGAGTTCCTTATTTCATTTGCATTACAGTAATGATGCTATTTACTTAGAAGTTATTTGATCCTCCTGCAAGCAAGCAGCATTTGAATAACTGTAGAAACAATTTAATATCAATGAAACATAGTCTTATATCCGTTAGCTTCATGGTGAGTGCCTCTTCGTCGATTGCACAAATTAAAACAAAATATTTTTTCTAATATGTTCAATATTTCCAAAAGCTTCCTTTTACTTCGCTGTATTTACCTTTCTCGTTTGCAATACTTGCACATCAGTGTCCAGATCAGTCACCTAGGGGAGCATCTGGACATACATATGCACAATGTGGGCTTCCTGATTGGATTCGCAATTGTATGTCACGGCCGCCTCGATGCCGTCACAAAAACAGAGGACGCAGACACAAATAGAAAAATGGAATAAAGACAAATGATATTATGGAAAATGAATCCGTGGTATAAAAATATTAAGCAAGCATTTGCATGTCTTAAAATGAACTAAGAAACACCAAAGAATACATCAGCCAAGCCGCAGGATATGAACCCAGGACCTGCAGAATACGAGTACCAGGCGATACAGTCTGAGTCAAACATTTTAAATGGGCTAAATATCTTCCGAAAGTTTCACTGCTGAAATTCAAGCATATTCTCTTTAGTTTGATAGAAAAAGGCATCAAAAGAAAATAATTTCATGAAATTATAGAATTAAAAAGGTAAAATAACACGAATGCTCAAATATGCATCTCGCTTCATCACCATCCCCGATGCCACTGTCATCAATGTTTTAAAAACAGATGTCGTAAAAGAAATTAACAAAACTTCTGTCATATTTTGCAATTTTATTAATCCTTAAGACATAACTGTGAACTGCATTACTGTATTTACAAAAGAAGATGCAGATGGTAGGTACAAAAGGCCATTGAATTCATTCCGCCGAATACATTCATCTCAAGGTTGCAGTGTAATGACTAGATAGCATAAAAATAAACAGAAAAATTCAGAGGTATGCATTTTATGTAAATATTTTAAAATCGTTATTGTAAACCTCCAATCGATTTGCTAGGATGATAGAAAGAATGGTGCATTAGGAAAAATGTATGAAGATCCAGTAAAAGATCTTCGATCTACAACATGCATTTTTACAATAATACATCTCCTAAATTTTACAATGTAACTGCATGCGCACTAATGAAGCTGGAGTTAAAAAATAAACAACAACAGATGCACCACTTTTTATTTCAAAGAAGCTCAATATGGGGACTTTTAGAGTTATTTGGTAGCATTGTCACACACGCTCCACATCGATTGCAGATACAAGCAGATGCACGGTTGAATTCCTCCTGCACAGAAAACCAGACTCTTTAAATTGCCTATACCGTGCGTGAATAGCTTTAGATTAACTGTCGGTAAATCCTTCTCGTATTCAGTTTGAACACACAAAGTGCCTATTCCACCGCTGTGACCATTTTCACCAAACATCATCTGGTTATCAACGTATTAAAGCATGTTCATAAATACCAGTGTCATAATTTATCTGTGTGGCTGTCCAAGGTGCACCAAAAGAAGCAAATGTTCAGAAAACTCCAAAAATGTGTTAATTAACCCCTACATATAACAGTTAAAATGAATGTCGTGTGATTATATTAATAATCAATGAAAAATTGTAAACTGTGAATACAATTTGCACCCAATAGTTTGTACATCAATACATTTAAAAAGTAAAATAATTATTTCTTTTTAATTTGCAGAAGCCAATTAAATGTTTATTACTTCAGGTGTAAAACAGTTTTCTTACATTTCGTATTTTAGAAGTACAATACTGTAGGGTAATTTACTCTCCCAACCCTGGCCCCGGGCAAATGAAACAACTCAAGATGCCATAAAATTTAATGAAAATAATTCAACTTTATATCTGACATTTACAACAGAACAAACATATTTACATTTATTACAGTAAGATAAACAAACGACCTAGTATTGTATATTCTATTCCTGTCACTAATTAATAAACGGATGATCAATTCACTTTTTTCATTTGTTATTTTATTCTTTTATAACAATTTACAGTTTCTGTTAAATAAACAATATAATGCTTGTGCACCTTAATAGACCTAGGAAGGTAAGGAATGTAATCGTTAGCGGGATGTCTGGAATTCGATTCCCGGCATCACCGTCCTCCTTGACTGAAGTTTTTCTCCAGGTTTTCCTCAATCCTCATTAATGGCTAATGCCAGGGAGGTGTCCTACATGTAGGCTTGGAACGCTTCCTATTAAAAAAGAAAACTTTTCCCAATTTATCGTTTCATCTAATGCATCACAATTGATGCTTCATACTACTATTGATTTTGCCTCAAACACTCTGAACATTCATAAGCACTACATTAATTTTTATTTATAATTGATCATGAAATAGATAAAAAAATTGCTAAGAGTTGCAACCGCTGGGCATATTTTTTTTCAGCAAGTGGCAAGCCCCTTTCCCAGTAATTTGCCGACAGTAATCAATATCTGATTAACTATCAAAATGAACGCTAGAGTCTTTAATTATTTAACATACAACCGCTTATATTAGCGATAAAGTACTTCAAGCAATAATAATTAAATTAAATATGTTACCTATTTGTCCAGGTAGAAAGTTGTAGCTCGACGAATGACGCCAGCAGTCATATTTTACTGCTTGGTCTCCTGCTCACAAACGTACTTCGTTTTAATTCTTTCATGATGTTACCCCTTACACTATCTCACATGCTAGGCAATTTAACTTCCGTAATGAAACAGTTTAAAAGCGAACATATCCTATATCACTCCTTAGAGTGATGAACTGTTTTACGGGATCATGGCATTGCTTAATAAGCAAGCGTGCAGTTGAGGTACGTTTATCTGATATTAGTGTATTGTCTTCACTAAATATTCTGGACATTCATATTTCATTATACAGACCTTACGATCTTGGATGTATAGATCCCTTTAGTTACGAGGGGGATTAAATACTGTTGCTACACACTTCTTACAAAGCACAATAGTCAAATACCTTTAGAAGAACAGAAACTATTATGTGCAACTGATGTGATACCTCAGAAAATTAGGTAGCTAGAAGTCACAGTAGCATAGGCTCTTTGGATGAAATTTCAATGGAATAAGTTTCATTTTTTAATTAAAATAACGATAAAATAAAATAATGTTCTTACACTTTATAATAATATTTAGCGTAGTGTGTAAGAAGACATTTAATAGGATTAATTTCATTTTCGGATAATAACTCATCTTTTCGAAATAGTCTTCCCTGTTCTCGATATAAAGTTGTATCCTCCGGAACTATCGTAGAAGCAACCACGCTATGCTTCTTTAGAGCTGGCAACTGTCTCCTCTTCCTAATACGTGACAACTTTTTCCGCTCTTTAAAACAGGCGGCTCTTTACTTTTTCCTCGAGAGTTATAATAAGGGGAAAAATGCTGGAAGCCAGGTTAGGTGGCTCATCAGCATTGTTGTGATGGAATCCTTCGATATTCTTTATGTTAAGTGTTCTGAAGACCCTGGAAGGCAAGACTGTGGTGTACCAGTTGGCAGCGACTGCTTTTTGTTCCTGGAGTGGAATGTTTACAATAGAGTCACTTGCTGAGAAGCAATTGAAAACCATCTTCCAGTCTACACTTCGTATTGCTTAACCTTCACTGGGGGATCATCATTTGGGAAAACTCAGATCGCCGACTGCCTCTTTGATTGCAGGTCATATTGATAAACCCAGCTTTCCTCGCCTGTCCTTGTCGAAACGACGAACCATTTACTACTGCTATTTCATGCTGCCATTGTTTTTCTATGGGGTTGTGGGGTGCTGGAATCTTCCTTTCCATGCATCTGTCTTTTTCCTCCAGCGTTAAACATAGGGGAGCATTCAACTCTCCACTCTCTTCCCTAGACATTGGCATATCGACACTCATATGAATGGGATAGGGAAACTATGAGTGGATAATGGAACAGGGCAGACAGCCTTGAACCACCTCTTGAGTGAAAAGATTATAGTATTCATCAAGCAACCACGTTAAAATAAAATCGGTTAAAAATGAAAGAAAAATAACAAGAATATATACGAGAAAAAATACAAATAAAATAAAAAGATAATAATTAAACAAGAAACTCAAAATATAACGAAAGTATAACATAAAAACAACGAAAAGAAAATGAAAGAAAAAAATTAAAGAAAAATAAAATATGACAGAAAATCAAGATGCAGATGCAAGAAGTGGTGAAGCAAACAATTCTTATCACCTACCTGAAAAATAGGTAAATGGATGCACTCAACTACGCAAATGTGTAATCAAATCACAGCATCTTCCAAAATTTGACCCAGCTCTTCATCCTAGGCCACCTTAAACTGAGGTATACTCAAGAGAGTAACAAGCGAAGATTTCATTAAGAGAGACAGAGAGAACAAAACGAGACTGATAACAGATGTTTGACTTTAATAACACACTTTTTGTAATTTTATTACCTTTATAAAATTTATTTTGCATAATGCCCTACACTCCAAAATAAGTTCAACATTTACGGCCACGAGTGTGTTGCGTTTACATTTGTGTCTTTTATAAACATCGAACGTTGCAAAAACAGGTAGTTAGGGCCGTTCTCCCTAACCGCGGTTTTCCCAGGTTTCTTCAGTCCTCACAAATGGCTAATGCCGGGCAGGTACCCAGAACTTAGGCCTGGCATGTTTCCTTCCTTTAAAGAAACACTATTAAAAATCAGTAAAAGGGTCTAATTGTATCAAGAAAATTCTGCATCTGAAAATAAAACATTCATTATTAAAAATTGCTTCTGTATGCTAATTTATTTCAGTTTTGTCATTGAATTAATTTTTTTCTAGTTGCAATAATCCGTCAGTAAATTATTAAAAACAAGTGCAAAGCATTATACTTTTGGTTGCCAATGATTCAAATAAACTACAGTAAGCAGTTATATTTTAAATGCAATACAATGAAATATCTTAACAAAGAATGAAAAATAAGAGCGCACAGTTTTTGAAAACATTCTTCGAACAGATGACGTTCAGCATCAAGAGGGAAGTGACAACGTTCTATTTCTTTAATTTGTAATTTAATAATTAGAGCTATTTTAATATTTCATGTTAGTAACATGAACAATTACTACACAAGTCTCACAACACTGGGAAAACCATAGCATCACTGCCTGATTGGATTGTTAATATTTCAGCTGTTATTACTATATCATGTAATCATGTTATTAGTAAATTTTGCAAACTGAAAGAGGGAGCTAAGTTATGCTACTCTATTGATGGGTTATTAACAATCAGTTCCTTTGGATCATTACGAAGGCGTGAAGTCATTTTAATTCGATCTTGTTTAACATTAATTTCGTAATAACACATTACAATTACATTACTTTAATGCTTCATTTCCAACATTTTACTTCTGTAATCCTGAGTGGTTAACCTCAAATTAGCAGAGAAACATTGGTCAGTATTACGGCATAAATGCATATAAATAAATAAAAAAATAAACACATAAATAAATAAATAAGGAAGCAGGGAAGTAAGGACGCGGCTCATTCGTACTAAAGTTTAAACTTTTACACTTCACCACTTGAGCTACTCAAACGTTAAGTAAAGCTGCATGCAAGTAGACGTGGTTCGCTGAGAGGAATCATGCACATCTACAAATGACAGCAACAACAAACGCTGTTGTAATGACCCATTAATATTGTCATGTCATTAATAACTTTTGTATGAAGTTATACATGCTCTGTAGATGCAAATTTTATTACTATGAAATACCTAGGTAATTTTCATTTTTCATATTTCATGTCATAAGAAATAATGCCACCTAAAAACAACATGAAAATTGCACCACATTTAAAATCAGACTTACTTAATTACCGAGAGGAGGTTAAAAATAATAATAATAATAATAATATTATTATTATTATTAATATTATTAATAACAACAACAACAAAGGAAGCTGCATGAATCTGCATTGCTTATGCACCAATTCCAAGCTTCCACACGTTACCAGTTGAGCGAACTAACCCATGTCTGGTACAAGTTAGAGTAAATGACGTCAGAGAGAGAGAGAGAGGGGGGGGCTGAATTCTGTGGCTGCAGGTAGAAATTGCTGTTAAACAAAGACAGAACACTAGGCAGAGTTCAGGATCACATACACTGTATGGTTGATGTTAAGGCAACTCCGCGTCCATGGCAGCAAAGGTTTCATCGCTAATCATAACATCAAGTAATAATATTTACTATTTAGACTTTGTCACTAATATTTCATTCTATCCTTTTTTTCCAGGAATCACAGGATGTGGTCCACGAGCGGCTTTTCTCCCGTTTCTACGTCTAACAGTATGCGCGTGGTTCCAACCTTCTGTATCCGTGGGGCAGGATTTTTCATTAAACCCAAAAAATGTGGTCGTGATGTTGATTTTGGCACACACGGTTTATTATTGTGTTCCTTATTATTGTGTTCAACAAGATATTAATCACCGATATATGAAAAGTGAAAAACTGAAGGGTTTTTTCATTCATAAAAACTGTTTAAAATGCAGCTCTTATTTGAGTTCGTTTAAAGAAGAAAAGACAATATAAAAAAAATGCAAAGAAATGTGTACGTCTTTGTAAAAATGGGAAAGGATTATTTTTATTAATGCAAAATGTACTTTTTTTTGTTGATATTGTATTTTCATTATATTGTGTTTCGCTCTATTTTTTGTTCTGGTTCTTATTGTATATGTTGTTTTTTCGGATTAAAATTAAAAAAAAAAAAAGAAAAAAAAAACGAATTATGGAACTGGATGTACAAACACAAATGTGTACACACACACACACACACACACACACACACACACACACACACACACACACACACACACACACACACACATACATAGTACACACCTTAATAACGCCATCTCAATTTAATTTTTCACATGGTTTAGCAAATTAGATTTTAAAATGAGAAAATTTAGTTTGAAATGTCTGTTAAACTGGCACCGATGACAAATTAATATTTCCAAAAGATTTTCCAAAGTTTTTTTCCTCCTCTTTTTTGTGATAAATATGATAACCGCTTTGTGTTTCTCTTCTTCTGATGATGAAGTGAAATTATGACGCAAACGAGTCTAGAGCAAGCTGGCAAAAAGAGCTAAATTATGAAGAATAAGTGGCTCGTTTAATCTAGACACCGCATTGCAAATGCAATTATTTTAATTGCAAAGTCTGTCGAAATAAGCGACTTCATGAAATGCTTAAATCTCAGTTTCTGAATTGACATTTAATTCACTTTTCCTGACAAAAAGAAACTTAACGAAGTTTCCATCCCAGGTATTCATACTAAGCCATTATTCTTAAAACGTAATACTAATCATATTTTCATATATAGAATGGAACTGTTGAAGGGGAACTGGTATATATTAAAGACAAGACCCTTTATTAAAAACAAGACCCTTAACTACATTTCTTTAAAATGCATCTAGATCATATTGGTTATTTTTGAAGATATCGTGAATACTTAAGGAGCTGTCATTGTCAAAATGCGAACTATTTACTGCTGTCATTTCTCGTGTCTTTTGCTTTTTGTGAGGTTGTGGTGTATCCAAAGACAACAAAGCTACCTCACCCGAAGATATTTATGTACGAGTACATTTCTCATACTTGCGGCGAATGAATGCTAACTGTAAGTCACTAGAGGATCGTTCTTCACTATGGCTTCTACACAAGTGATGTTTCCCTCTGTGATTACCGTTCCTGCACCGAGTATTCCTAGTCAAACTCTGCAAACCAATTAGATACGCACTTTTGTGTGAAAAACAAAGTTTGGTAATGTTTCCAGGCATTCTTATCGGTTCAAGCAGCAATTATAAAGGTTAAAAAAAGTATCTCACTTAAATAAACCAAATAAAAAATAAGTAGCTGAAATTAAATATCTTAAATGTTGTAACAAATATTGGGATGGGACAACAAATAAAGGAGGAAAAAAAAAAAACATTTCGCAACAACCACTTCCATAGCAGCACGATAAATAATTAAAGAAAGTGAAACGTTTCTCTATGTAGTTTCACAAATTGTAATCCAAAGGCATATGGATTCCCTATATGACCCTCGCTTTAACTCCATTTTTATAACAAAATGCGATGCAAGAAATAGAACGATAACTAATAATAGTGCTTAGGAAATATATCCGTATCTTTCTTCTATTCATATAATTTGAGAAATAGCCCACTAGACTCTGGTTTTGACGCTAAAGTCTTTCACGTGCTCTTTACCAAGATGGTGTTTTCTTCCCGCTGATGTAATACTATACGACGTTTGCTGCTAGCGGGAAAATTTAATCAAGTTAAACTTCGTCAGTACCAAAAATGATATGAAGCATTGGGCTCCGTGTCAGGAAAGAAACCCATCTCTTATCTCTATAAAAGACAATTTACAAGCTCACACGCCATCTCATCAATCTACTTGGCTTATGCAGCGAATTTATGCACTTGTCACTTTTATATTCCTAAGCATTTCCCATCATTAGAAAAGTTAAAATTATAATCATTTTATTAATAATTCTGACCAGAAAATAGACCGAACACGTTAGCTCAGGCGAGAGGGGTTCAAATCCTGCTGCACATAAACCTGACCGTGGTTTTCCTCAGTTCATTTTAAGAAAAAGAAAATGTCATGTGTATGTATTTGTATGATTCTTCTATGCTTGTGATGTCACCGGCGGCCCTGATGTAGGATTGATAATAATCCTGACTTAGAAAATTTCAACCTTGACCATGCCTAGTGTATTTTGTAAGTAATAAAATTATTCTTAGTCTTCTATTAGTTATGGGTCAAACGGGAATCAGTTGAACTAAAGAGTCTTTATTTGGACGCGCGACCGGTTTAACGGGGATTTGCCTGCCCTGTTTCTAACCGTTGTTCCCCCTCCACTTTCCCACATTTCCGTATGCTGACCCGAAGTCTTTGTGCTATATAGGAGTTGAACGTTGAGAGACCACGTGTTTTACTATTATAGTGTATTAGTGCTGTTATAATGTCAAAAAGGCCCATATACCTTAACCAACAGAATCTTCATATATGATTCCTATGTGACAACAAACACTTGTAGAGAAGTGAGGTAGCGATTTATATACAGATTCCCTGCCTCACATAGAAACGGTTCGTAATCTTGTGAATAGATGTAGGGAAACTGGTCTATTCTTGATAAGAAACCAAAAATAAAAAACCATGTTCTTACCGAGGAAAAACTCGATGAAATTGGAGAAAAAATAGAATGAAGTCCAAAGAAATCTCCGAGAAAGCTTGCACAGGAATCAGGGATTTCGCAAACCGCTGCTTGGAATGGTACAAAAATTTAAAATTAAAATCCTATAAGATAAGCGTAGTTCAGGAATTGGAACCATGTGATGTCAGTAGAGTTAATTTATGCAATTGGGTGTTGGATAATGTTAATGTTACCTCAATTGATCCGAGTTTATTTATTTTAATTGTTTATTTAATTTTTTACGGACGATGGTTTTATTTACATGACCATCTAGCGACAGAAAATAATAGATACTGGAGTGCAGAAAAACCCAAACTTGTACACAAAATATCATTGTATCACTAAAAAGTGGTGTTTGGTGTGCAGAAGAAAGCTCGAATTGAAGGGGTTTACGTGTATCTGACTCCCCCGGCAAATAGCTACTTCCCGATGCCAAGAAAATCTCCGTTAAGCCGGCCACGTGTCCAAATGAGGGCCCTGTACATTGATTTGAGAGTGCTGGCTGGCTATGTGACAAATCTATCGGCGTACAAGACAGGTATAATGACTCTAATTCTAGGAATGAAATTCATTTCTATACTTGTTTACCTTGGAGCAAATATTTGAAAAATATTTCCCTTAATCATTCGCAAGTTTGCTGTATTTTTATTATTTTTATGGGAAAATGGTTGACTGTACATAAAACAGATTTTCTTAATGTTGTATATTAATGTTATGTTCTGCACATCATTGCGTTCAACATTATCTGAGATAAACAGTTAGCTATTTTAAAGATATCTGTGTTAAGCGGTTCGAGTTCTCTTTTGAAAAAAGAGAAATGTTTAATAAAATACGATAACTTTGGCAAGTTTTGTATGAAAACTATTACATCAAAGGATGTCATATTTCACCAAAAACATTCTTTATATGTTGTATTAGTATAAAAATATATTTAAACTTTTAAAATGAGAAGTTAACTGTTCTAATTTCCGTACTATTTCATATGGAATCGCTCATACATTATTGCCAACTGGAAGCTTGCCTGCCCAAGAGAGAACAAAAACGCACGTAAATGTTTTCACCTCCGGCAGCCATTTCCGCAAGACTCGTACTCCAGTTGCCTGTTGCTAGACAGGAAATTGCATGCTGTCGCGCGAGCTGAGCAAATCTGTCTACATCTGCTGGAAGTTGATTACTTGCCGAGATTACCGGACAGGTAAAATTGCTTATAGTTAATGCTTGCGCATGTTAATTGCCAAGCAGGCGGCGGTGCGCGTTTAATTAAAGATAATTAGATCTCACTGACAAGCGCAGGCTCGCCCGTGAACTGGGTCTGCTCATGACCCCGTCTCAAGTTGGTGCTACCAACCTGCCTCATTTTGCATTTGGTGCTACCGCAAAGGTCGACGTTGAAATCCTAATTACAGATTTTATCTTACACCAGGTAAATGCCATTTTTCTTTTCTCCTCATTCCCCTTGTTCTACTGTTATTATTAAGTGCTGTTAATAAAAGATAAAGTACAGAGCGATTCAATGAACTATGAACCAACTTGCGGGGTTTTGCCTAAGGGCGAGAGCGGCGCTAGTTGCCGTCTGCAGGTATCGTTAAGTGGCGCTGCTAACACAACCATATAACATTTTCCTTAACTATTTTAAAAGATTTTACTTCCCAACTTTATTAAAGGAGGTACTAAAACCGACCAACATCATTATCCACATTTTTTGGCACCTGTTTAAAAACTATCCATCACTCGCTGTATTATTTCAGAATTTATGACTTTAATAAGACCTTTTTAAATTTGCTCCAGAGATAAAAGTTGCAAAGTAGATGAACCGAGGGAGCCACAAATCCTTACCCTTAACTCTTTTCATTCTGGCATATTCTTTCAATATCCTTTTGAATTATTTGAGAACTTCTACGAGATATTGTCCAGTGCCTCACTCAAGTAATTATTAATTAATTAATAGTTTTGGTAGTATTTCGCACTTGGCCACTAGATGCTCACTGCACAGATGTATATTCTTTGAAAACAATATTATTAGAATTTGTATGTTCCCATTAGAAAACAGAGGTAAAGCGCCGAAAGAAGCAATACGTTTTCTTACTCTTTTCAGTAATAAAGGACAGTCATAATGAACAGGGCAGTGTTTGACTGAGCAATAATGGCTTGTATGTAAGTATAAAAATTATACATAGCCATTCTGAAGGGTTCTAAAGACAACTTAAACAGGGGGAAAGTCATATTGGAATAGGAAACATTTAGTCCTGAAATTAATGAAAAAAGTTTGATAGAAAATGCAGCAAACGTGAACTTTTGACTTGACAACTTCTAAACTTTCACCAAACAAACAGTACAGACTCTAACAAAAGTTTACGTACACATTAACTTCCAACTTTCTCTGCATTGAATTTATATTAAGTTTTAATTTTATTTTGTTATACTGTAAGAATACCAGTAGGTGCGCAATTTAGCGAAGCGATTGTCTTGTTTCAGCATTAGTCTTAAAACTGTCCAATTAGAGCATATCAATAACTTTAATTACAGCGGTGTATTTAAAACATTTTTAGCTGGAATTAAAAAGTTTTAAACAACCTGAAAAAGCTTATAACCGAAATTTAAAATTTAATCTAATACTTTTAAAGACATGTCCATTATATATACATATATATGTATATATAAAGTAACACTATTAACAATGTAACAAATTAACAGTAATAATAAAAGTAGATAAGGATATATATAAGCTAGCTTCTTGCCATTGAAGAACTCGCAGTGGTTCGAAACATAGCAATTTCAAGTGTGACTTTTTCCCAGTGTTTTATCTTTATCTACTTTTATTATTACTGTTAATTTGTTACATTGTTAATAGTGTTACTTTATTTTTATTTTATATATATATATATATTACATAATGCAAGTGGTATATAACTAAGCACACATCTCTCAATAAATTTGAGATCCAGATTTTCTCATTTGATATTTCTGACACAACACGATTTCAGTGCATAACATAAAAGTATGATACATTTCAGAGCGGAGAACATGTGACTGTTTATTTCACAGAAATTCTAAAGTCTAGCACAAAAGCACTACTGAACGTGCCGGCTTTTCAAAAAAAAATCCCATTTTAACGAATCCGATACGTGGTGCAAATGCGAACATCTCTTGCTAATGACGTGAGAAAATATCTCTCGATTCCAACGAAATATTAAAATTTGTTTCATCTTGATGCTATGGATTGATAATATCCATGGGCAAGGGTGAAATACATCACGGAAATTATTATTTATTTATAACTGCCTCTCTTCGTTGGTGTTTTATCAAGGGGAAGCCTTGGTGTAGGTGTAGCATTTTCTTAAGCCTACACAAAACGTTATAGGATTCTCTATAAAATGCATGAAACAGCGTGGAGCAGCAATAGAAACAACAAGAAAAAAGCAATAGCTGAGTCTTCTGAATCATATTCCATAGAAGAAAAGTCAAATATCATCTGATTTAACTTTTTGAAGTCTGGGACAGGATTCCACGTAACCGGCTGACTACCATGAATGCCGAAACTGACAACTACTCATGAAAAACAGAATTCATTTTCATTATAAAATCGCAATTTAACAATTTAAATTCGAACGTTTTTGCCATCGCCTAACAAAGGACACTATCTACACTTTAAATTGAAGTTTAAATGAAATATTTTACATACGGTCTATTCGGTACACTGTACCGTTGGTTTTTCTTTTCATCACCGTCGTCTGAAAGCAGTTTCTTTTTTTCCATAGAACGGAAGGTATCAGAGAAGAATACAATTTTGTTCACTCAGTATTAAATGAAATATCGAGTTAACAATAGGGCGATACTAATAAGAAACCTTAGCAGCAAGAAAACGTTGCGAATATACAATTCATACCAAAAACCACTAGTGTATAAATAAGACGTTTTAGGTTATTTCATTACAACGCAGATATTTATTCATAATTTTTTCCCCTTAAAGATAAAAAGAATTTCTGGAATTTGTGGTTCACTGCCGCACTCGTTGTTTCGGATAAAAGGGATTTCCATACTACAATTATTACTTTAGGCTTTTCTTTGCCTGTTTTTCCTCTAGCATGCAACCCGAACTATATCTTCGCTATTCTGATGCCTTCAATTCTTTTCACCTCCTCAATTATTTTTATACTTTTTCCTATTCCATCATCCCCATAACAGTAATATTTCTTCCTCTTTGTGCTTTAATCTTTCTAGACGTCCTCCAAATTATTGTCGATACTCGTATGTTTCCTACCTAACGTTATAAAATTGTTATAGAATATTTCATGTAATTATACTCAAATCGTTCCGCTTTGAATGTACTTTAGAGCTGCCTATTTACCTTTTATTTACAACTTCCACGCCTTTCTGTGCACTGGTAGACAAAACGTAAGTAAGGAACTATTAGCTTCTCGCTTCGATCAAGTCCCATCATGCACTGTTTCAAAATGTTGCTGAGGCTAGAGCTAACTCTGATAACTCTTTTCCATCGGAGAAAAATTGAGAAGCGAGGTCCCCTCCTTCTTACATTATTCCAAACACTTAAAGTTTTATCTTAATACTCTGATTCTTGACATTAACGAAAGCGGAGCAGCATATTGCATTTGTTTTGTTTAGTACATCACCAAACTCACAGTATTTACTGTCTCTCCTTTTTGCATTATTTAAATATGCATCATCATCATCATCATCATCATCATCATCATCACGTTTATTACTGTTTCTAAATAAATTTGAATGTACTTCTCATATATAATTGCAGTTATTATCTGGTTTTTATGCGCAGCTGTAACAAATACCGAATTGCTGTTTTATTGCTCATATACAGTTACAAGCAACGGATAATAAAAGTACATTTTGATTTATGAGTTGCCCGGAGTAAAGAATGCGAAATGCATTTCGGAAATTAAATTGGATATGAAATGCAGATATGGGATCAAATTCTAAATTATTGCAGAATTGCAGTACACAGGAATTTTACATTTTGCAGTGACTTTGCATGAATAATGCGCAGTCCCTTCATTTTGTGTGTGTTCTATAGTTCATTTTCAAAGCTATGAGATAGTGCATTGTGTTACAATTTATCATCATATTGTTGGCATTCAATATATTGGAGATTCCAATTTTACTTTCGTACCTGGTGACTGAACTGAAATTATGCCAGAGTCTTTACTCAAGCGGACAAGGCAGAAAGAGAATCCCTACTAAACTAAACGTGAAGAAAGATCACTTTAGTTAAACTTATTAAATCCTTAGCATTTATTTAGAAAGCGTTAATGCCCTAAGCACAGAAAAATAAAAACCATGAAATAATTAAAAAAGGATGACAACAAATGTTTATATTTTAATAATTTTGTTTATAAAATCTACATTTTTTTCAAGATAAAGGTGCAACTGACTCTAGACGCATAAGCGATAGGAAACTGAACATTTTATTAATTACTGTGGCTGATTGCTAAGCACATAGATTTACAATAAGACTACAGCATTTTCCATTTATATTTCATTACGACTCTTTTTAATTCAAATAAACGCATACTTCTTACAGAATTTATTTATTTATGCTAGGGTAAATTAAGATATTACCCCAAAAGATTATAGGAGACAAATATATACAAGTGTTAATTAAAATGCAAATTAAGTGTCAACTTTTAACACTAGCATCAAATATTACCTGTGTCCAGTTAGTGCCACATAGTTCTTTTTTAAGAAAGCTTACAGGTGTTTTATGAACGTCTTTATTTTACAGTGGAAAATGGAAAAACGAAGCACATTTTAAAAATAATTTTACACACAACTTGCTTTGAAACATTACCGATTTCAACAAATGCACTCTTCATATATATTTAGCAGTGAAACTATACCACGAAGGCAATGACCATTAACATCACAAGAATAGAGTACTGAAAATACTAGTCATAAAAATGTCTAATTTTAGCAAATAAAGCAAAAACGAAAATAAAACTTTAACAAATTTCTGCAAAACGTGGTACAGAATAATAAACGAATACCTCGATATAAGAACGTTTTAATACAACATTTTCATATTGTGCCCAAACTAAGAAGTCTTAAATTACAACAATACTTGGGTTACTGGCATAATATGACAAGGAAGTTGGCCGCTGCTAAACAAAAGAAGTTTGGTGGTAAAGGCACTAGAGAAGCACGCTGTCAATTTATCAGAAAGCGCAGAAAGGTGGCTTGGCCGATCCCAAGTCTGAAGCCGAGTAGAGTAGTCTTCTATTCATTCGGAGACGACAGGCAAGGCAATGGGGGGGGGGGGGAGATCCGCAACAAACCGCGCTTTCAAGAAAGATCCAGAAAATGAGGACGGTAAAAGAAAAAAGGATGAATTGTGTAACGTGACAGGGTACACTTTTGAAAGTTTAAAATTTTTAAAAATAATAGTTCACAGTTTTGAATAGAGTCAGTGCTATCATGATGCAATATCCCCTGACTTGAAGGGACATTAGGAGCAGCATTTCAGTTTTCACAAGAGCAACGACCTGGCCGAGTAAATTGGTTAGAACATTCTCATAGAGCTCATTATAATTAACAGCAGTTCTTTTAGCACAGAGCACTCAAACTAAAAGGTGCATTTCATAACACGCGATGCTATAACAATTTTATAGCACTGCTATGTTTTCAAGTATGGTTTAATAAGTAATGCGAAGATCATTCATCTATTTAAATTAATACAAATAACATCCTTATTTGCCTAAAGGTCCATGTTGGCAACATTGTATCCATCTTAGGCTGAAGAAACTCTTCCACTGATACCGAAGTACTGTTCTTTTAGCGCAAGTAAATTTGCAATTTTGTAATTGTACACTAATAACTTTTTATAATAAACAAACCTAAAGTTTTTACTTTTCCAAACCAAAATAAGTTTAAAAATCACTAATTACCACCGCTGTGATAAAATTTATGATGACGGTTCGTGACATAAAACATGGTGCAGCTCTACCTCCAAACAAGGAAATTACTGCACAGTTTGAGTATGAAATATATTGCTTTAACAATTATTGTCACACGGAATCACCAATGAATTTTTATTATTATCATCAAATGGATTTTTTTCTTTGTATTCCTTTTTGTAGTTCTTGATTTGTCTCTTATTTAGCTGAAACTAACTGAAGTCCTTTTGATTTTGCTGAATGTGAGTCTAAAATAAATTAATAGTATTTAACGCCCATTGTTGCTACAGAGGCACGACAGGCGATGGATACTAATGATACACGAGATGAAATGATATATTGGGAAAGGATTTATTTTTAAGGAAGGAAACGTTCCAGGCCTAAGTTTAGAGTACCTCCCCGGCATTTGCCATTTATGAGGATTGAGGAAAATCTGGAAAAAACCCAAGTCAGGGAGGACGGTCCTGGCGGGATTCAAACCTCAGACCTTCGCTCACGAGTTCGCGCCTTAACGACCTCGGCCACCCGTGGCGGTAAGGTGAGTCTGAGTTGGTATGAGGATTTAATGTGGAATATGGAATGGTGGATTTGTTTAATTTTTTTATAATCACAATACATGAGCTAACACAAAAATAACAAATAAATAATTTTATGTAAATGCAATAAAGCATTTAATACACCGGAATGGCGTCATAGTAAGCCGAAGGTACAAAAAACAGTGTTACATCCATATAGCCGGAGCTAAATACAATATCTTAACAATCAAAAAAGATTTATTTTACTAGCTACAAACTTTAAAACAAATAGCTAAACCAATATGCTAGTAAATGTAACATTTAAAAAGTGTAGTAACTAAATGAAATCTCAAAAAAATATATTTAACAAACAGGCAATGCTCGCTGGCTCGCGCATCTTCTGAGTAACTAGAGAAGCGAGTCAGTTAAGCAACGATGCACATTTCTCCCCATCCTATATACTGCCCACTTTTATATTCTCATGTCTCGAGAGAACAAAGCATGTGTCTACATTGCCATAGCAACCGCTATGAAACAGGTCGCAATTGTAGACAAATTCATTCTGACGGGATTGGGCTGCAATAGAGGACACAGGTGTAAGGATCATGCCAAAGTAGCGTGCTTTACATGACAAAACCCAGAAATAGTTTAAATTTGAGTGAAAACAGAAAACTAAGAAATTAATAATTAAGTGTTGTATACGGCATAAAAGGTTGATGTAGCTGTTAGGGTTGCACACGAAAAGTTGGCTCTTAAATTTAGGTAACGTTTCTCCCTCGCTCCCCCTAATGAAAATAGATGAGCTATTTCTTTGAAGAAAGAAACGTTTGATTTATAATTACTAAATATTAAAAATTGTCTAAAAATGCTACTTTAAGCACTCAATCTAAATAATAGCTTTCCTTTTTTTTAAATAGTGTTTGGAGCATTGTGCGCTACGGGTATTAGGGAAAAAATGAAATAAAAAAGCTGGAAAAAGACCGTAGTTTACCAAACAGTGTGCACAGTGGGGCATTTGCGCATCAAATTGCAAGGAGAGAAGTTTATTTCAATGGTTAAAATATCGACAATCCAAGTTTAAAAACCAGAAATGACGATGGATTTTACTGCAATGAGGAATAAAGTATACATTCACAACTTTTTTTCATTTCTCTAGACATTTAAATTAATGCTGTGTCAAGATTAGTACGAAGCATAGGAAAGCGTGCAGTTTTTGTTTTTTCGACCTTATACCATTCATTTACAAATTTATGGTCATTTTTTACACTTTTTCATTGATTTTTCATCATTACTAATGTTGTCGAGCAAATGACAATGATAAGAACAGCACTAATGACTATACTTCAAAAGTTCTAAGATAAAATTTCCATAAAAAAAACTCGCCCTTTTATTTCAGTGCATTGCATTGCATACGTGAGTCGACGTGTAATGACACTGTTTCCCATGCCTATTAAATATGAATTAGCTCATTACATACGGCGCTCCAGGGATATACGCCGCAGTAAGTATGTTATCTTGATGGGACTTTGGCACACTATGAATATGCACTAATGCACTGAGCCTGTTACAATGTCCGTTGGTTCGTGTAGGATAAAATCAATTACTTCGGTCATCAAAGAGACTGCGAGAGCTATTGGAATTTAAATAATAATCTGTAATGAAATAAGCCTCAGCACTAGACATATATAGCAGATTTTTTAGTACTAAGTATTCAACTTAACAATATATCCTGCACAAATATCAATCTAGTAAGCAAGCACTGACTTGCTATAGAGCGAACAGTTATCGAAAATCAACAGAAACTGTATTCAACTTTCCTGGATGTTTACAAACTAAGCGAAGGACCTTAGTAAAATAAACAAAAGAGCACACAGTCTGACAATGAGAAGAAAGCAAGTGCGGGTTGAAAGTGCGAGGGGACTTGAACTGTATATCTGTACACAAAAAATACTATGTGGGATACCCATGTTGCCATATGTTAAGCGAGCAGACTCAGATTTTGCACACCCGCTAATGGGCGAGTATCTGACCACTGTTAACGTTTATGTAGCACATTCCTCTCGCTTGCCTTCTTCTAATAGCCAGGCTATACACGATTTTTCACATTTTTTTCATTTGCTCTGTTTCTGTTGCCAAAAGATTACTATTACACCCACGAAAGCTGCATTAAAGCAAGCAATTTTACTGTATGGCGTCCCCTGTATCCCTTTCCTTTAGAAGAATCAGCATAGTTTTGAAAAGTACAACGCTGTCACTAAAATTCTGCAAGGAATATTATTAGTTTTTAAATATAGTCGAGGATGAGCATGCACTCTTTTAGAAAGGCTTTCGATACGGCGATCAAAGAGATGATTTCTCCATGCAAGTTCACTATTCCTCACTTTAGCGATTTTGAGTGCAAACTTCCTGTAATACCAACTGCTTAAACAAGCAAAGATACGATTGTTAGGATGTGGTACATTAAAATAAACAGAATACATTTAAATCACTGTCTATTACTTAATCTTGGGTGACAAACATTTCTATTATTAGAAAAAAAAACAATTTAAATATCCTCTCCATCGTATTCACATTACACATTTTTCTTTCATAATTATTCGTGCCTGTATCTGAATGTCATGACTAGTATTTTAATTCTTTTTAAACACAATGAGTACAGTTTCGACTTATGGATTGTGTCTAAAGCTTTATCTATGCCAGTAGCGGAAATGGATGCGCGTGGGAGCAACTCGCTCTTACGCGCTCTACTGATACCAAAAGTTCACCGGTTAGCTGACAATATATTTACAAGCAAGCAGAAGTGAACATGACAGAAGAAGAGCGTAAATTTTCTGTTTTAACCCCGAAAAGGTCATGCAAGTTGGGGAGATGCAATGTATAGTATGCAAGAAACACGTGAATTTGCAGAAAATAATATTTAAAACAGCATTATTTTATGTTCCATCATATCACTGAATGACATTATTTATAAACATGTACAAGAATATCAAGGAAAGTGTTCTTTATATAATTTGCTAACGTTGCAATAATATAATTAAAAAGTATATTATTAACAACAGTTTAAATTTAATAAGAGTATTAAATGCATTATAAAAGTATCATCACAAATCTTTGCAGGCATTCGACGTGTGTTCAAAATGATTCAATAAGCACTGGAAGAGTCCTTGTTATGTTCTGTTAATAAAAAATTAATCAATTATTGCAGTTTGTTAAGGTAACCAGAAAGTGTAAATCTAGCAAATAATGCAGCACTGAATCTTAGAAATGTATAAACCTATCAATATGAAATTTTATGAGACATTAAGAATATTTATCTAAATATGCTCTGTAAATTTTAATTTTCTAATGCACATAAAAAGATTTTTTAAAAAATAAATCTTATTTCCCAGTAACTTACTAAGTATAAATGTGGATTTTTTTCAGGGTTGGTTGGACCAATCTTGCTGAAAATTTGCACACACATAATGTATGCAAATGGAGAGTATGGTAACGGAGTATTTGATAAAAATCAATAAGAAATTAAAATATTTTATTTTTTCAAAATTTGAAAATTAATTTCTTTTCAAGCAACTAGCATACGTATATTATTCTGGTTCCCAGGATAGCATGTTATCTGCAGTTTAACTGAAAAAATCATTCAAATTCCACCAATAGTTTATAAGAAACGTGCACGATTATGTCACAGTGTTTTCAGTTTTTTTTAACAAGATTTTATTTTGATTTAAAAATTTTTAAAAAAAAAATTTATGTGCATTAGAGATTTAAAATTTACAGAACGTTTTTAGTTAGTATTTCTTAATATCTCTCAAAAGTTTCCTATTGATAGCTTTAAAACTTTCTGAGATTCAGTGCAAAATGTATACTGCTGCATTATTTGCTAGATTTACACTTCCTGGTTACATTCGCCTGAAAGATTCAATTAATGCTCCTTAAATAACAACTGTGTTGATACATTTGTAACGGCTGTATGTATAATAAAAATATATCGAAGAATAAATTAACTGTATACATGAGAACTAAATTTCCTTCCATCCTAGAGAACTGTTTTCTGTGTTTAACCACCAGTTGACAGATACACAGAATGTAACAAGTTAGTGCGTATGCAGCATAGCAGGAATAAGGGAAGTTCAGTATGATTTTTTCTTCGTGACCTGTTACTTGCGAGATGAAAAGTAGTGGGGATCATCACATACACACATGCATTTGGAGGGAGGAGGAAGAATATTCTGTGCTATTGTAACATTACTGTGGTAAACAGTGTCTTACCTATAGAGCTTATGAGTAGCAACTAACCCATGCATCTCTCAGTCTCGTTAGCTGAAGATAAGTCGTCGAGACGATTTCACAACGTGTTGACACCGGTAACGAAGACGTCTGATTTTGTAAATACGGTATAAAGTGTGAAGGGACAGAAAGAGATAAGGAAGCAGAAATAAAGGCATGAAAAGATCACAGAATATACGGGGAAAGTTCGTGAAGGATCGGCAGTTAAATAATCAGCAACAGTCACGATTACATATTGAAATGGGGAAGGCTTAAGTTTAGTTTTACAATCGCAGTATTGAAGAACAAGAAAGCGTAGCGATTCAAGATCAAAGCTACAACCTACCTGAAAATGTTTTCCACTTCGAGGAAGATGAGAAACAAAAACGTACTGCCTGCTGTTGTCTTGGCGAGAGCATAACTGTGATGTGACCAGGGGGCGACCCAAATACATGACTCTATTGTGTTCACGGCAGCGAAACTAGGTGCACCCACCCAGTCATTTTACTTAGCGCAAAGTCGATTTGTTTATTTTGATATAATGGCGTAATAATTCAAGCAAATGGCGCTTTTAGGGATATTTGAATGAGTGTAGCACAGTACATTAACAGCATCAGGTGTGCAAAGATGATTAAGATGCTGACTCACTTGTGTTCGTAGTAAAATAAATAAAAGTAATTCTGTATGTCATAGAGTATATATAGAAAATATTCCATTTTTTTAACATTTACTTTAGATGGTTAAATAGTGATGCAGATGTCCTTAAAAACGAACAAAAGAGTGGAAATGAATATCGTTTCGAGAATTAAGGCTTCAAAATGAAATACATGACATGTTAGTATATTTACGATACATAGCTAACCTGCAAATCTCCTATGCACGCTCAAGATAGATTAGTTAATTTTTAAAAACAATTGCACATGGCTCCAGTTTTTATGCTTCTAAAATCAAAACCATCTCTTCTAGACGCTTATTTTACAAGTATGCTAAAGATTACAGCCGGAAAATAAGAGACATATATTATAAAAAGTCACGCATTCATAAAACTTGGAATATAAAGCGAGAAACTTCATTCCGAAGATGACGTTCACCTTTCCAGTTCAGTTAACTCTGGAATGAAAAATTCTAAATAGAGCCCATCAATAAATTTACATTGCAATAGATGCAAGACCGGTTTATGTAAAATGCTTTAAGGATTAATCGAGCCACGCCAAGATCGCAGTTCTGGCTGGTTGACTTGGGAACCAACTGCAGCGTAAAACTCACCACCAACAAGAATACCGATCAGACGGTAACGCAAAAATGATACAATGAGTGATGGATGCACGTGTTACTCATAATACTCAAACGCGGTCAATATCCATGATAAAGGCAATAGTATTAGGTTCCAGCAACTCCCGTTAGTTTCATAGTATACGTGCGTCCGAAAATCTACGCAGATGTCAAATTATTTAGACTACATATTTTATGAAACACTGACCAATCCGATATAAGAATATCAGGAATTTCAACCAATTATAGTTGCCTAACGCTGCAATTTTATTGTTTTCTGTTTTATTGATTTCATTTTATCGCAGCTACTAGGTTTTTTTTTTTTTTTTTTTTTTTTTTTTTTTTTTTTTTGTAAATTCACCAGAACAGCGCACTGAAATATCTTTATGCAATCCTAGCATTAAGGTTTTTTACGACGCTATAAATCGTGCACAATTGGCCTAATTCTCGCACTAGTGCCATAAACCTAGCAACTAGTATTCCATGAAGTCATCACCGCCTTCACCCACGATTTCAAATAACATACCCGTAAGCAAAAGCTGAAATCGTAGCCCTAACAAACATATCAACATTCAAACAGGAGAATCGTTTTATTAAACAAAAGTTTTGAAACTACACAACAACAATGTAAGTTATTAATCATTATAAATTAGCTTCCATTGTCTTGGAAACATTGAAAATGCACTAATTAATCACATTACAATTTTTTCATTTTAAAATGTTAGTCTTGCCATTAATAATCTCTATTGCAGAAAACTTCTTTAACTTTATTACATTGATTTTATATTCATGACAATTACTTTGCTTGGTAAATATTTAAAGTGAAATAAGTTACATCACAAAATATTATTTCTGAGCCACAACTGACATCTACTGCATTAACATTTAGCCTTCCTACTGCAATTGCAATTTTTGCAATTTCTATTTTACTTTCAATTGATTCCTCTATCTAAGATTCAGCACCCTCTTAATGTCTCAACTTCAGTAATACCGGCCCCAGTGTTTACAAGAGTAGTTGCCGAACTCCACCTAAAGCAGTGCCTTGTGTAATTTGACGCATTTGCCAGCTCCAAAAACTTAACAACCTCCAGTGGAAATTTCGCAAAAAAAAAAACAAACAAACAAAACAAAACAAAAAAAAACTACTAAAACCAACAGGTTGACAAATACCTACACCTATCACATCTATAATACAAAAAGAGATATCGCATTTCACAGTTTTTGACTTATAGCAATATATTTCTGAAACAGATCCACACATTTCACAGGACCACAATCAGGTAGAATAGTAAATGTACGTGGCTTATACATTTCCGTGTTTCGAATATGAGCCCCAAAAAGTCCAAAAGACAAAACCATTTTCATTATTAAACATTTATAATTAGGTGCTTTTACCGCCACAGATGGCCGAGGTTGTTAAGACGCGAACTCGTGAGCCTTGGGAGGTTTGGGATCCGCCAGGACCGACGTTCCTAACTGAGATTTTTTCCAGGTTTTCCTCAGTTCTCACAAGTGTTATGCAATTCCTATTTGGGACAGCAGCTTTACAGAATCCTATAATCTATCTGTCCTGGTGGTGTAGTGGTAACCACACTTGCCTTCTAAACCCAAGATCGCGGGTTCAAACCCTGCCAGGTTCGATGGATTTTTTCGGGCGTAAAAATCCTAAGTATGGCTTCCGTCGGATGGGAAGTAAAGCCGTGGGTGCCGTGTCGTAGATTTACGGCATGTATAAGAACCTCACGCCTGAAAGAAGAGGCCTCTAAGCAAAAGTCATCGGCCGTTTCACGCCCTGAATTGAATGGGAACGCTGATGACCTGAGATATTAAAGAGCGTCCGTAAATAAACAAAATCAAAAAAGAATCCTATCAGCGGGGGAAGAACAGGATAGTTTTGTACTTTTATTCGCTCTCGTGCCGATGCCGTTCATAGAGCGGTTGCCACATTTAGTAGTTCGTACCCATTGTGCATTTAGAAATAACTTTTGTACGTAATACATAAACTTGGGATTATTACAAATAATCCACCAGTGTAACAGAAATACTAAACGTTACAAAAATAACTTCAATCATTAATGGAATGCAATAATTGTTACCTGTGAAATTATTGAAATCATTGGCATAGTTTGCAGTAGTAAAAGATTTACTCAAAAGTGTTACTTCTTTGCATATAAAATGATGGCGGCAAATATCTGTCTGTAAGGACAACCGGTAAGTTTGTTCCCTTATTCAGAGTAATATTTCGTTTCCTTGCAAGTGTTATCAGACCAGAAACGTAGCATATGATAAGAGGGAACTAAACATTTAAGAAGATGTGGAGTATTGGTATCTGTAAAGTGCAAAACAAAAATAATATTTAACAATAAATTCGAAATATAATAACATTATGAATACTATTGCTAAAATAGAAACACAGTAGAATCAAACATTGTTTTCTATGAACACTTGCAATACACTGGTTCAGTTAAAATACGAATGTAATTGTGCGCTTGCAAAAGAAAAGTTAAATCTATTACGAGAAAGAAAGATAGTGTCACTTATAGCTCCGTTACTCGTTCTATAAAACGCGCAAGCGCTAAATGAATGTCACTGAACGTTAGCGACCAGTAGCAGAGAGGAAGCGAAGAGGAGCAGAACAAAGCGCCAAACGATTAAAAGAAAAATCCTGTCTCAATTAATAGATGAGGCATTATATCAAGTTTAATGTTTATGTTACTAAACTCCGTCCACTATCCTTAGGATGGTGGGAAAGGCACCAATAGAAACGCAGCTGTCTCAGCAAAATCAGCAAACAAAATGAGCAGGTAGTAGTATCTCAGTAAGCATGTGCTTTCCTAGTAAGAAATAAAGAACTGCGAAAAATTTAAAACGGGCTTGTTTCCCTTTCGTTACGTTGTTAGCTTAGCTTGGAATAAGATTTAACTGCAACCTGTTCGTGGACATAAGGGTAGAGCAACGCAGCAGAACTGAAATACAATAAAGCACATTTTGAATAGCACCTACAGTTCATTTTGTCTCTATACCGACTGTATGACATTCATTGATATTAAAATGCTATTATAGAGAATATTTGTCTAATATTAATATACAAAATGCTTAAAAAATTCACTGAATTGCATAGATATATCAGCCGAATATTTAATAACATATATAAGCGCCAATTCTTCTCTTATTTTTTTAAATTGTAAAGTAGGATGAATATTTAATGTCTTCTTTAAGCATAAGCGCGTCGAGCATGCGCTATTTTAAGCAAACGAAAAAATTAATAAATAAAACAATTAGTAGATTAGTAGATTTTTATAATTCAAGTGAAACAATACTTCCCCAAAACACTAATGCATTTTTCTTTGATGTGCAACAGGACCCTAGACTTCCTTTAGCATTAAAAGAATGAAGAGTAAATGAAACAACAGACTTTAAAAGGAGATGGGAAATGTGAATAAAAAAACAAATTGCTCTGTCAACCATAGCTTTTGTTGTTACGCACTTTGAGTTCCGCTGACTAAAAATCAATGAAACAAAAGACATAAGACATTCCACTTGGATGATCTGAAATCTCACTGAATTTATCTGGGAGTGAATAACCTCGTTTTCCGCTTATTCTCTGCTAGCAGAGTGCAGGCATTTTGCAGAACCGAAATTCACACCGTAAAGCGAAAGGAGCGTCCGAATTTAAAGTGTTAATTCCAGAGATTGTTTAAAAACGAAAGTAAAAATACAGACTAATTTTAAAGCGCGAACGCTCTTAGATATTGTATGCTACTGACAATACGCAAAGAAAAATCCTTGAGTTGCCTTATTTGTTGCCAGAAGAGATTCATCCATAACCAGTTTCTTCCTGAGATTTCGCCAATTGTTTTGATTATATTTATTTAAAAACACAGCGATGCTCGCATTACCTTTTATAGTATATATCTCTTTATTTATTTTAATTTTTCTGTCATGGAAACTACAACAAAATTACAACCAATTGCTTTGAATAAAATAAAACATTGGGATGACTCAGGGGGTAACGCTTGGGATTCTGATTCGTGAGGCCTCAGGTTCAAATTCTCTGGGGGTCGATCCTGGTGGTAAGAATATTTGCATCGCAGATCTAAGATTGCAGGTTCAGTCCAGGCCAGGGTAGATACATTTTTGGGGCGTAAAAATCGGAAGTATGACTTCCTTCGGAAGTATGACTTCCTTCGGAAGTATGACTTCCTTCGGAAGGGAAGTAAAGCCGTGGGTACCGTGTGGTAGATTTGCGGCAGGTAAAAGAACGTCAAGTTTGGAAGAAGAGGCCTCTGAGCAAAATTTATCGGCTTGAATTGAATAGGACGCTGAATATCTGAGATGTTAAACAGCTTTCGTAAATAAACCAAATTAAAAAATCTTCTGGGACCAACCATCCTGACTTTTTCTTTTTTATTTGTTTAATGTGGGGGGAGGGCGAATGCTGGGATGCATATTTCCTTACTTCTGGCTGCAATGTTGAAGGTATACTATACGTACTGTACTGTACTGTACTGTACGTTGTGGCTATGAATTTCCGCCTTGGAGAGTTCCTGTCGTGGCGTCTGGTGGGTTTTGCCTGGGAGTCTCTCGCGGGAACCGTCGTGCCTCCCGTAGGGCTGCCAATGTCTGCGATATAAGATTTGAAAAACGTTAAAGATCTCCCCTAGGTCCGTGGCTGATTCATTTCATCCTCTCCTTCCGAAGGTGTTCCTCTTGGGAGCAGTAGGTAAAAAGATCCACCAGCGTGGTCGAGATGTCGAACTTCTCCTTCGGCACATAATATCCTATTCTATCTTGTTCTATGCTATGCTAAAACAAGGTCTCAGGGAATTGACAGATATTACATTACACAGCACTTGTGCAGCAATAGTTTTTATTTTCGCTTCAGATTTCAGTGGAACATGAAAATGGTGCGAACAATCTAGGAGAGTAACCAGGGTTTATAGATCAAAATACGAATTTTGCAAGAAAAATATTCGACTAGTGTTTATAACAGTGTGGCGGTGTATCAGCTATTGCGTGCGCTCTTGCTCTGTTAGGAACCTCGCTTTCTTCTCGGATCTTCGGGATATTCCTTCGTTCTCTCAATAGACTGGGAGCTAGATCTGGTCTGTAGGGTGGATGGCCAATTTTCTTGAAGTCACATTTCTTCATAACTTCCTTTGCAACAAGAGAAGTGTGCACAGGCGTGTTGTCGTGAAGAAGACCACCATCACTTAGCTTTCCTTGCCTTTCTCTTTGATAGAAGCACGTAGGCTCTGCAGTAGGCAGCATAGTACTCCCCATTTACTGTGATGTTTCTCTCCTTGAAGTCAGTGAAGAGTATTCCTTCACAGTCCCAAAAGATTGTGATCGTGCTCTTCTAGGTTGACTGAGTGACCTTGGCCTTTAGAGGCGGTGCTTCGCCAGGTTTAAGTCACTCCATTGATTATCTTTTGGACAAGGGATCATAGTTTCATTTTCTGTAACAATAGTTTGCAGAACTTCTCTCTCGTTGCCAAGGCAAAGCTCCAAAATGCCTGACAACAGATGCTTTTGGAATGAGGAAAGAAGTCTAGGCACCAATCTTGCACTAACCTTATTCATGTTTAAATATTCATGAATAATTCGTAAGGACTGTTGTTTTAGAAAGGCCCATCCTTGCTGCTCCGTAACTTTGAGTCGCCGGTCTTCTATAATTTCTCCTTCCACAAGAGGGATGCTTTCAGGTGTGAGCACCTCCAAGGGCCGACCTGCACGCTCTTCGTCTTCAATGCTTTCTCGATCCATTCGAAAAAGTTTGGCCCATTCTTTTACGGTAGAATGTGAGGGGGACGCTTTGCTATATACACCGTCCAATCGCTGCTTAATTTCATTTGGAGTAAGTGCTTCTTTTGTGAAGAAGTTAATAAGAGCTCGATACTCTATTTTGAACATGTCAAAATATTCTACACAGTGCCTTCTTTATGCAATTATATCTGTACAAATGAACACAACGAAGCGGAAGTTACAGCTACAATTATTCACTTAACAGATAAATTGGCATAAGGCTTTTGTGAAGGTGATGCCGGAAATTTATGCACCTACCTTAGTAAATTTGGAGACAAGCTCTTTTTTGCATTGAGAGCAGTTTAAAAGTGCTGCAACCTAAATAGGCATACTAGCGGACTTAGTTAAAAACACTGAAAAATATATAAAATTAAAAACACAAATATTTAAGTCCAAAAACAACGTGAAGAAAATTTATGGTAGGCACGGTATGCAAATAATGTACCGTTTATGCAATTCGCTATGCATTGTGCTACTGAGCTACTGTATATTCCAAAACACAGAAGCACATGTGCTACAAAACGTTGGGACCAGATGTACACCATAATTGCATGGTAATGCGCACAGTAACAACCAGAACCATGTTTGTATGCATCCTTACCAGTCAAGACACATTCTCCACACTTATTGCTTTCGCACCGACAGCCGCGGTCACAAGACCAAATGCAGAAGTCACCAGACCAAATCTGTTTCGCCGGATGCCTTGCGTTCTGACTGCTTAAACAGGAGAATAGCGACTGCTTGAGGATGCTGCGTAGATAATCGAGATTCAGCCAAGCAGAAACTGGTTATTTAACCAACTCTGGGTATATACACATATTATTAAATATATTGCAAGAATTGCATGATACTTTTGTCCTCATACAGTCAGGAAATTTCTATAAAACTAGCTTATTTTTCTTTCCCTCCTTTCTTTCTCCAGGCAAGAATCGAGCGATAAAACGATTTCAAATGAAGTCGCACATATGAACGAATTTCTGACGCTAGTACGTGCCGTTCTTCTCGAGGCAAGAAGCAAACGCACGAACTGCTGCTACTTCCGCACGATCTGGCAGTTGATTGACTTAGTATGTCTTCTGCAGCCCTTGCTTACGAAGTAGCGACACTTGATCCGTGCATCTTTCATGGAACCGCATTAGCACTGCTGGCACTTCACCCCCTCCCCAAGAAAGAGAGAGATAATATCTAAGAACAAAAGTTACAAGAATACTTCCAATTATAGTTAATGATATGTGTAAAAAATAACACATGCATCATACACATCCCTTATATAATTATAAATTAAATTTATTCCATTCATTTGGAAACATTACTTGTTTAAAGAAATAGTTTGTGTATTTCTCCCTAGTAACATGGAAGAAACGTTACTTAAATGTCTGGATGATGTTACCAAAACTGCAGCGGTGATAATTTAAGGTTTTTAAACGCATTTTGGAGCGAAAAAATTACACACACACACACACACACACACACACACACACATATATATATATATCTTGTTTCCCAACGCTTGAGGCAATGGATTTACCACATGTCCCTCTGACGAGAAATAAATATATTCGAAATTCTACAGGATAGTTGAAACCTACCTCACAGGATTGCATTTTCTTTATATGTTATATTAATCGTTTATTAAAAATATTTTTTCTTGTTCTTAAAGAACAATAGTGTTGTGAACGCACAATAATGAGAGAATTCTTATTGGTTTCCTTCAGCAGGACATGTTTCCAGAACTGACTGCACGGTAATTTATGCAAATCTTAGAAATCAGTTCAATAAATCATGTAACATCACTAATATGGCAAACTTTTGAAACTGCAGTAAAAATGTAACAGTTAAAATAGATGTAATATTTTAAAATGTGTCAATTTATGCGCTTATTTATTAACAGTCGCATTCCATGTTAGGCAGAACTGAAGTATAATGCAATTTTATAGACAATTTACATTAGAATAATGCAATTCTCTTGAGAGATACTAACCATAATTCAGATTACAGCCACTGACTGAACACTAAGACCTTCTTCTTTCGTAATCTATTTTTAATTAAACCTATTTAATAGATCAGCAACAAGTTTTAAAATTCGTGTACACTTTTTTGTTTTTTAACACTACTGTAAGTGTATGATTGAACCTTTTCTTACACGGCACTTTCATTTCAACACTTGCCAGTCTAAATAAATAATAATTTATAATAAAAATTTAATTTAATAAAAAACTAATCAGTTCAAATATTAAAGGTGAAGTTCTTTAATAACCCCGTTTTAACTGCTGGGGCATCACAGGAGGTGGTTATTGATAATACACAAAATGAAATGATAAACTGGGAACGGATTTTATTTTTAAAGGCCTATGTTTAGAACACCTCCAAGTCATTTGCCATTTATGAGCAGTGGGGAAAACCTGGAAAAAACATCGAACTCCAGACCTCCAGCTCACGACCTTTAACGACCTAGGTCACCCGTGGTAGTAAAGGGGGAAAGTTGAAAACAAAATTTAATAATAATTTTAGGTTTCAACTCCTCACCCCTGCCACCCTCATTTCGAAACTTCAAGAGGAGATGGCACCTTCCTTATGATATTTAATTTTAAGGAGCATTTCTTTGTTATCACATCTTTTGTTTGTTTGTTTATTGTTGTTGCCTGGCAACTTGGTTTGTTGTTATGGATTTTAGAACCTGGACATAATTTAGGTTGCCAGGCTGCGATAGAAAACAAAAGATGTGATAATGGATGAATCCTTTTTAAAGTTTAGATATCAGAAGGTGAGGGTGTCATTTGAAATGTCAAAGTGATAGTGACAGGGGCGAAAAGTGAAAATGTTAATGCATTTGTTTTTAATTTTCCCGAACTTGATATGTATATTGTTTTAAATAGTTAATTATTCAAACTAGCATGTTTTGAATGGAAACGTGTTATGTAAACAACGTGTTTAGAGTTTGAGAAAAAAATTAATTATAAATTTAAACAACTTACTACTTAAAATGCAACGTCTATTCAGCATTGACACGGGGTACACTGGCTTGCAAAACAACAATTAAGAAACTAGGGAATATATTCAGAAGAGAGACGATCACAGCTAACGAAACTTTATCAGATCAACAAATATTATTTTTCGATTTTTGAAAAATGTAGCAAACGAAATTGAGAGTGTTGCTAAAACCCTCTTCATATTTATTATCTGTCATTTCAATATTATGAGAGCAGGAAAGAAAATCTAAATTGATTATACTAGACGCAAAATTTAATGACATATGAAGGTTAGCAAATCGGCGTTGCCAAATTAAGTGTGTGTGGGCGCGGGAACTCTACACATCAAAGCAAGCCTTAATGACCCATGAGTTTTTGAGAAGTGGGCATTTGCTTTATCTAGGAATAAGATAATTTGCAAATATGCACTTATTATACATAATTTGCCTATGTTAATTACATAACAATACAGAGAAGACCTTTCTCGTGACATTTTAAACACAAACACAGCCACACAGTAACAGGCATTTATCTAAACTTTCCCGCAAGACTTCTGTTTGCACATGTGTCTTAAAAATGCATTTCATCACCCTCTTTGTTCATCTTGTACAGCCTTTTCTGATTATAAAATTGCTGGAATCGTATTTACATTTTTTTCGAGCATAAAATACAAATGCTACGCACTCAATTATTACAGGTAAGAATGTATAGCACGTAAAAGCGGGGCATTATTGAACCTAGCCTGAAACACGTCATTATGTGTCATTACGTTCTACGTGTTTTAATGCCGCACAAGTAACTATGGTACCCAAACGTATGCACATACACACTCTGAAACTACAGAATATCCCCAGATAAACTTGCATCTAAAGCGCTGTACCACGAATACAAATATTACCAATCTCAATTTCGCTTACCAACAGCAGTTCGCGCGAATTAATGAGCAAATAAATTCGCCTACAGCACGCATACTGCAACTGTATCCACAATGGGAGCAGAATTAACTACACTCAGTTTATCATTCCATTCAAATATCTAAACTTGCATTTCGTGAGGTGCCTGTCGAAACTTAAAACATATTGATTTCACTGCAGTATATTTCCATTCTCCAAGGATGCATCCCTTTGAGTGGGTTCTCATGTCTTTGTAATGGAATGTGGTTATTGAGACAACTCTCTGTTTATGCTGCAAAGCGACTTATCAGAATCACTTAAGGATTAGCTCGATCTATAAACAAAACTTCCCAGTCCTCGTCCACGGCACCGAGGCCAAAAATTCACCCCAAGTAGGAATGTTAGGTCTTTAACTTATCAACAGTTTTATTCGTAAAATCGAGTTGGACCTCTTTCGGCATAAACTCCTCCGATCTGTAGTCACTAAGTACAGGATTGTTAAACATTTGTGGGGGATTTATACAGTTTTTGTGTTCAACATAAATATATGATTATTATCGTTGCATACATGGAAAAAAAAAAAACAAAAGATTTGTTCTGTGCCGCTCGCCTTTGACCACCAAACGTCACTGTTTGCAGTTAACAGAAAGGACAGTTAAAAACATGACACGTTTACCATTGCCTACAGCCATTTCCACATGAAATTTGAGAAGGAATCGCCCTCCAACAATTCCAATTGCAGGTGAATTGCACAATTTATCAGATTTCTTGTGTAAAAGAAAAAACCTGTCTTGAACCGATTCCTTTGTTATGTGAAGTTACGTCGAGAATCAAGTCTTTGTCTTCCCTCTCCTGTGAATATTCCGGATTCGAGCGGCATTTGCGGGAAGAAATGGATTGCCGTGTGAAAAAAAAAAAAAAAAAAAAAAAAAAAACTGCAGTTTTTCTACATCATAGAGTAAGATTTTTATTTTTAACTTAATAGGGTTGTGTTGCGATTTATTGAAACCCCAACAATCCTTTTGAATAACCGTATATTTATTTTCTGTGAACTGTGCTAACTTTCTCTGACTTGATTTGCAGTTTCTGCCCGTTGTATTCCATTCTGGAACATGCAGGCCTCTCATGTGTAAGCTTTCGATTACCAAGGAAAGTTTGGTTAAGCGAAGCATTACCTGCATCAGCATCTGGTAGAAAACTTGGACGTGAAACAACCGAGTTTGTCTAGGAAACCCTTTTAGAATGCAATACAGAATGCGTTCAAGCATTCCTAATTAAACAATGAATGATGTAATATACATATGTAAGCTATGACTTTATATGAAATTACATATTTAACTCACTGGTGAGTATCAAACTGAAATTCCCTCCACTTATTCTGCTAAAAACCCTGAGTTATTACAGACAGTAATCTCTGTTGGGAAAACTATGTACTGAAACCTGCAAGAAAGTAAGTTCTCTAATCCGCACCTTTAAAAGATTAAATGTACCCCTGCCAGAACGTCGGTCCTAGTAGTCTAGTGCTAACCATACTTACCTTCTAAATCTTCTAATCGCGGGTTCAATCCCGGCCAGGATCGATGGATTTTTTTTCGGGTATAAAAATTCTAAATATGATTTCCTTTGGAAGGAAAGTAAAGCCGTGTCGTAGATTTACGTAAAAGAACCTCTAGGCTAGAAGAAGAGGCCTCTGAGCAAAATTTGACGACCGTTTCACGCCCTGAGGACCTGAGATGTTAAAAAGCGTCCGTGCCCTGAGTTGAATGGGACGCTGAAGACCTGGGATGTTAAAAAGCGCCCGTACATAAACCAAATCAACAACCTACCCAGAACATAAAAATAAATAAATAAATAAATTAAAAAAAAAGGGTACAATCCCTGGTGATGCCTCACTTCGACTTTCTGCTAACATTAACTCTAACCTAATACACAGTTCCTAATATGTGTGTGATATACGTTTATTCGATCATATAACACTCTCCCTTGATATGCTGTCTTCATTCCGCCTGAAAGACAGAAGAAATATTCACACTACTTTTCAAAAATATCTGGATATGTCTTATCTATCGGCTGGTTTCCAAAATCAATCTTCCTTTCATGACCTTAATACACGTTCTGAAATCCGGTACGTACTGTTGCACCGAACATTACTTACTCATCATTCACCGTAACCTCTGCACGTCTCTGGATATCAGAGACTGCCAAACTTTAATAGTATTTCATAAGAAATGGTCCAATGTCGTTAGTTAGAAATACTATATTAGCCTCGCTTAAAATTCATTATGCTGCAATACAGATATTTGTTCTATTCTAGTGTAAAAATGTTCATTCTTATTATTGCTATTATTGTTGTTATTACTATCATAAATCTGCTACCTACTTCATAGTATTGCATTTCTATTTTTATCTTTTACTGGTAAATTTACTTCCACTCTCAAGATTTACATAGGTTTATATGTGTATGCATTGTCATTGTTAGTGCTTGTTCTACTATTATTTTTCTTTTAATTCTTTTTACTATTAAGTTAATATTTTTCATAATTCATGTTTAGGTATTAGCACACATTTATTTATCATTTTAGTATTTACATAGGTTTATATGTACGAATATTGTCATTGTTATTGTTTCTTAAAATTGCGATATTGTTACTGATACTTAATGTAATTAGTATTCGATTGTTAGTGCGGAAGAGAAGGTCTAATGACTTTAGCTCTGCCAAAATAAACGAATAAAATAAATAACACTGTAAATATCGGTATTCAGTTACTAGAACGCATAGATATAGAACAAATTAATATAACAAACACAAGCATAAAAAGTATATCACTGGAATCAATAACAGATGGCAGAGGTACTTTCATTATATATTTTATCGACATTTAAATGAAAATCAGTCTATTAAGTAAAAATTATTAAATTTTAATGATTAAAACAATGACATTGTCCGACAACTCCTAACTTCCCTCGGAAGCATGTTCCAAGGCTTAGTAATAGAGATAGTATGTGATAAAGAATTCGAAGACAGGTATGGAGTTCTTTAACGTGTTGTAAACTACGACACGAGACCCAAGGCTCAAAGTTCTTCCCGGAGGACTTGCGCACGAGATTTTTACATCTAGAAAAATCTAACGGCCGAGTTTGAACTCGCGAACTTGAATCCAGAGGAGAGCGCGCTACCATCAACGTTCTTTACTTTTATTTCATGAAGAACGTGTTGAAATTTTTATTTGCATACGTTCACACTATTATTTCGCTCATTTAAAAAAAAATGTGCTAAATTAAAACTCGTCTACATCACTTTTTAAATGAAATTTACAGAATTCAATAAAATTATTTGCACTATTTGCATTAGTTCTAGACTATTACTTAATTTCCAGTGCGTATCATTTCCACATGCCTTGAATGTTACTCATATTTGGACACAACAATTTTTTCATGATCTGTAAATGCTTATTGAAAATAAATATTTTGCAGTGAATTTCAATAACGTTTGCAGTCAATTATATACACGCATCTTAGAACTGCCTGTTATATTCTGAACTGTCGTCAATCTCGCAGCAGTATTTGCACCAAAGTAGTTTGAATATTACTCTGCCTATGGTACGTACCAATAACACAACTTTAAAGCTAATAACATGCATTGAAGCTACAAGTCTTGTTCTGCCTAATTTTGAATAGTCAACTATCCTTCTCAATAACGATATAAGAGAATTTGTCCAAATTAAACTACAGAAGAATTGTCCAATGATGAAAATTTGGAAGGCTCAAAGCAAATGCCTAAAAGAAGCCCCCTCTGTGATTATGAAACAACAGTAAGAACTGGAAAATAACAAGCTATTTTGTATGTCAGAAACTAAAACAGTAACACAGAAAAAGCAAACAACGAGCTTGATATTCTGGCTTCTTTTGCTGCAACAATTTTCCTAGCACTGTGGGGAGTTTTATTATTTTTTTTTTTAATTCCATCTCATTACGGAAGTGATTTCGCTCGTCGCAATGGAAGGAAGAACGGACTTATCAACGTCAATTTCCGGACACACAAAGTGTCAGCGTCACGCGATTGTGGGTTACTGGTACCGAACCATTTTGGGGGAGGCTGCACGCAAACTTTAACATCTGGTAAGTTTCTCTCCATACTCAGCATTTGCCCTTCTGCGCATTGTACCTTTGAGCATCAGAATCGAAAACAGAAAATGAAAACGTAAGAGAATGTATTTTAACATATAAAACTTTAAGACTGCGTATTTTTAATATCCTATCTAAAGCAATAACAATCTTATAATCGCTCTTTGAGTCTTTAAGCTCTCTTAAGTGTAAAGTGGTACTGTTTGCAGCCTCCAATCCAACAATGTTCTAAACATATTGAACTTATGACACTTAAACTAAGGGGACAGTAGTAGTGTTTAACGCCCGTTTTTACTACTGAGGCAAAACAGGCGGTGGACACTGATGATGTATGAGATGATATATTGTGAGAGGATATTTTTTAAGGAAGGAAGCGTCCCAGGCCTAAGTTTAGGGTACCTCCACGGCATTTGCCAGTTATGAGGACTGAGGAAACCCTTTAAAAAAAAAAAAACAACAACAACTCAGTCAGGGAGGACGATCCTGGCGGGATTCGAACCCCAGACTTCCCGCTCACGAGTCCGCGCCTTAACGACCTCGCCCACCCGTGGCGGTAAACTAAGGGAGAAGGGGATTTGCACATGAAGGCACAAATCGTGCTTTACCCCTTCACCAAAGAATTTATTTAAGGTACACAGATCATTAAAAAAAAGTGGTATAGAATTCAATATGAGACGAGATGCAACAGTACTAGCGGTTGCCAGAATTGTAAACTGAAAAAGGACGACATATATCAAGTAAATAAAACATTTTTTTACTGTATCAGTATTCTGAATTATATAAGAAAAAAGAAAATCTTCAGATTTTAAATAGACATATAGTTTCGCTTTCATTGTATCCATATTTAAATCATTCCTAATACCCATTCGAAGGAATTTCTTTTTTAAAAATATTCTTTCACATTCTGCATTGCAGGCTGATGGCGAAAATATAAGGATCACCGCTATCACTTACAGAGTAACCCTATTTTATAAACTGAATTATTGTCTAATATGATTTCTTTAATAATTCACAGTATAAAAGTGGAGTAAATTTTATCAACAAATATGAGTGAAAATGTATTAATAAAAAAGATTATCTTGCAATTTGCCTATGTAAACGTTTATCTCTGATCTATGAATACTACATGCAAAACACTTTTTGATAGCCATAGTAATGTAGGCGTTCAAGCTTGTCATACTTGTGTCGACAAAGTAATACTTTTATTTCAGTCATTTTACCAAAAAAAAAAAAAAAAAAAAAAAAAAAGACGACATCCAAGCACAAACTTTCTCAAACATGTGAGCGACAAATGAGTAATAGTGCAATAGACTATGTACATTGTAATAATTTAATAGCGCCTATGTTGCTATTAACGAAAATATATTGTAAAATGTCCGTTTATGTACATGAATATTACAAGAATATAATTTCACAAATACCCACAGTGTAAAGCTGTAACACTCCATATCTCCTCAAGTAATAAAACATGTGAAAATGGTAATTACTTTTAGTTTATGAGGCGTGCATAGCTTTTTGGTTGGCTTGATATTGAACCTACAGCTTTAATAATAAAGCTCTGCTTTGTTCGGCTGTAAAAGTGGCGGCACTCTTTGAAACTTCCTTTTTATTCTTCTTTGAACAATATCTCTGCCTGCTAAGGTACCTCTCAATGTTCGGGAGAGGAAAAAAATAATAAAAAACCCCTACTGAAATGAACGGGCACAACTTTAATTGCTTTTACGCAATATTTATGACCACCAATATTTTAAATTTTAACGTTAAATTTATAAAGATTTAAAAGTCTCTTGACTTTTATGAATACTTCAAGTTTTGTTGCTGCTTGTCTTATTTTCATTTCACATTCATGTTCAATCCTATTTTCCTCTAATTTTTGGGCAAGTAAGAGTCACATAGGTTCCTACATGGCTATTCATTTATTTAACCTAATTACAGCTAAGAGCACGTAGCCTTAAAAGAAAGCAAAGTAGAATATAGCTATGTAAAAAAAATATAAATAATAATAATAATAAATAAAAAAATAAGAGAAAAAATGGGTATAGTGTAAATAGCATTGGAATTAGTTCAAAGGTGGAGAAAAAATCGTTGATTAGCCTTGAAGTTACACCCAGTGACTGACATAAGACAAGATTCTTTGAACTGCAGTCGAATTTCGAGAGGAAGACAACACCTATAAGGAAATACTGGGTGTTGGGGTTTGGAGCTTGAAAGCTATAACAGAAGTACAAATGTACAAAATCCTGCAGAACAGAACTTTATAACTGGGAGAAAACGTAAGAATTTCAAGAAAAGTGAGTTACATATGTCGATTGTTTGAAGGATCACAAGAAATCTTCTAATGGCATCCTGTAAGTTCTATTTACAACGGATTTAATATTTCAGGAAGTATATTTCAAAGGAAGTATTTTGAAAGTGGAATAAATTTAAATAAACCAGAAAATAAGTCATTTCTCAACAAAAGGCTAAGAGAAAATCTGTAAATTGGGGCAGAAATATAAATTATGAACCAATGAAGACAGGCCAAACTGATATGCAGAAATGAAACAGGAGTTTCTATTTCTAAAAGAGTGATGAACTCAAATACTTCGCCGCGAAAAGAAGTTGCATTGCATTTTGAGTGCCTGGACGCGAACATGAAACATCTGGAGGGAAGGTGCGCATGTCCAGGAGTGCAGCAGGGCGTCTTCAAAATAAGAAACCCTAAACGCGAAAAATATAAACGAGTTATCTACAAGACAAATTGTGATTGCTTTATATTCTAAACGGATGGTGCAAAATATCATACTGCCAAAAGTTTTATGCACTGGCCCTAAGAAAAAAGAGCAAGATGTTCAAGTGATCAAAGAATAATCTAGAAGCCCGATTGAAAACGTATGGTCAAAGTTACATATTTAGTGCCTTAAAATCCCAATTAAAAAGAAAATTTTGTCACTCCCCACAGTTGATTTCGAGGCGTCAGAGAGGAAGAATTGCAATGTATAGTGAATTCCATACCCTGTGCAAATTGTAATTAAAATAAAAATTTCTTCATAAAGTATAACAATGCTTTTTTAATATTTATAGCCATTATTAAAATTTTAAACTGTATTTATGAACAAACAAATAAGGGTGTTATAATAATTTGGTGCAAACAAAAAAAAAAAAAAAACAAAAAAAAAAAACATTTCGGCATCATTGTAGAAACCCTGAAAGTTCTTGGAAAAATGAAAAATGCAAAACGCGCCATGTGTACGAAATTCATTTTTCTGAGCACACTTTGCTTCGTTTTAGTAAATGAAATAATAATTCTGAGGTTTTAGTGTTTGCGAAGAAGTTACTAAGATCTTTAACTTTGGACATAAGGATCTAATTATTTTTGTGTATTTTAATAGTAAAAAATAATAAAATATTCTTTCAGGGCCAGAGCATCTTCAACCGACTTTATCTTTGAGAGCGATGAAGCAATGTCATGAAAATGTTTATTATCGAGTACTTGCTAGGAACCATACCGCATCTCGAACACCTGCCAGTCTTCAATGAAGGCATTCGACATCTGCTTGAGCACGATTACAAAGACCTTTTTCTACTCTGGTTAATTTGCACAATTGAGCCAAATAAGCGTGTAACTCTTCGGTCACAATCCAATGAGTAGCAGGTACGTCAAACACTTCCTTTCCACGAAGAAGTTCTCGGTAAAGGATAATTTGCCGCAAACTAGTTCTTATAGGAAACTAAAAAACACAACCTACCTAATTGGGGCAGGCTTTCAGCAGAAAAAAGTAGAAGCTTGTCAAGTAGTTACATGTGCCGATTCTTCTACAGCACTCTCAGAGGGCAGAAGATATCGCAGGCAAGTTTCTCCACATCTATTCGTTGTGCTAGATAGCTCATCCTGCAAAGTTATGCAATACAGTAAGCTTGTACCCATGTCCCACTACATCGTCTACTACAGCGATAGATGTCCTGCTATGTTGAACTTTTGTTACAATAGTTAACACCCATTCCTCCTATCGTCCCTCTCCTTAGCTGCAGTGTTAAGCTAGAAGTGAAAAAGGAGTACAAAGTACCTTAGAACATTTTTCAAGTTAGAAATACATTTTAACAATGTAATTTAAGAGAATATGTTTCGGCATCAAAGAAGGTTCTAAACGAAGTTGCTGTCAGCAGTATTGACTTTCATTTTCAAGTCGCTGTTGGCATTATACTTGCTTCGATTCCAGTCAGATCTTCAGAATTCGTCTCTCAACTGGCTTCTCAGTTCTATTTCATGTATTCCGGAAATCAAAATACGAAGTTTAATCTATGTAACAAATAGTTATCAATCTACGTTTTATTAAGATAACTCATCAGGGTAAGTAGACTGTCAAGTAGACATCGCACAATAATTACACGGAGCGCGTTTATTCTACCAAAGGCAGAGCACCTAGGTTCACCAAAAAGTCGATCAATAAATCATCATTCAAAGTTACATTGAGACGCCTATTTATTCTCAACGTCGGTTTTCCTCTTCCTAAGCCCATTGATTTAATATCAATACAATTAGCGGAAACTTTCTGAGCTTTGGTAGCAGTTTGGGACGGGAATAACAAGTCAACATCGATAGTTGAGGCAAACGTTCCCATATTTTGGATCTCCAACGCGAGGCCACCTACAACTGGGCCAACTGTCGTCGTCCTCGCCGCATACAGTCCCATATTTTTGGCGCCCAGCGTGGGACCATTTTAAAGCAAAGCCGACAGCAACGTTACCGTTCCACTTTATATTCAAAATATATTTTGAATTATTGTACTGTAGTGTATAATGGAGCGGCTGTAAAGCTGTAGATGTATACATATAGTTCGCGAATTAAAACGTATTTCTACTTTCAAGCTAAGTCACTATATCTACAACACAGCATGACAATACATACAGACCAATAAACGCGAAGCTATTGTATAAATAACAACGAAGCCGTATCGGCTTTATTTCTATGAATAAATAGTGTGTACTGCTTACCTCCGTTTTATTGTTACATTCCAAAAATATATTTCGAAAGTTTAGAAAGTATTTGTAAGCAAAATGGCCGCATAGTTCCCCCTGAAAGGGTGAATGCCAGTTGATGTCAGCTTGGGGCTTATTTATACACTCATTTCATCAAGGAATTTCATTCATTGTCTTTTTAGACCCTCGGTGTTATGAGAGTGTTAAACTGTCAAAAGAAGAAAGAAAGAAAAAAACAGATAGTTCTCCTTTCGAATTTTACGTCAGAAAAGGAGTGGAAAGCAAATAACGCGACAAAGAGTGCTTCACAAACAAAAGAGGCCTATAAAATGTGTGGGTCGTATGTTGGTTCAGTTTGGAGCAAGGGTTTAAAAGTTCAAAACCACGGATATAATTTAAATTGCATTGAAATAAACAGTTACAGAATAGGTCCCTAAATTACATGAACTCCTGATAAAGAAGCAATTTCTACTAGCTAGAGAATTCTAAAGAAAATCAATTCCATTGCCAAAACACGGCTCGCTTACATAACTTCGGAGCTGTTGGCCATGCAATGAGCCGATTCCCTCACCAAAGGTACACTGCTTATGGTTTTTCGGAGGTGTTCCAGGTGCAAATAATGGCTTAATAAAATCACAAAGAGTAAACAATTATAATTATGTCAAAATAGATTAAATTTATTTATTAATACTCTCATCTAAAGTTTTTATTACCAACACACTTACCATTCCTAAGTTATTAACATTTTAAGGTTCCTCGGCACTGAATATTACACATTTTCATTACGGCAGCTTTGTCAAATTACCCTTCTGTATAGAACGAGGCGTTTTACATTTTATTAAACTGGGTATTTATTTCAACAATGACTTACGGACACACAAATTAAATACATATCCAGCGCAAGAGTCTACTCGAACCGTTCATGCTATTTACATAAAAGAAATGTTGAGAAGAGAAGAGGGGAAAAAACATTACATATATGCAAACCCCAAGACATGTTACACTTACATGCTGGTGGAGGTGAAGGCGGGTTCCGAATTTGTTTTACCTTTCGGTAGAAAACACTGTCGATGCTAAGGCTCACAATCATGATGAAATGAATGGCAATATTTTCCAAAATTGCCTATTGTAAAACCAGCCCAATGATAGAAAATGTGTTACTGTGCTGGATAATGCCAATTATCATACGAGGCAAATTGTGAAAATACCTACTCAGTCATCGAGAAAAGACGAGACTTTGACCTCCAGGCAAGAATTCAATATTTCTACCCAACCCAGTTCCAATAGGAACAGTTTTGACACAGCAATATGCAGTAAACAAGTTAGCTGAAGCATCTGGATATTAAGTATTAAGGGTACCCCCACGTCACTGTGTTTTAAATGAACTAGAGAGGGTTAGACTAAAATGTCACGTAAGAAAACACAATGTAACCCCATGTTACTGCGAATGTTTGTGAACTATTGCGTGAAGGTGTAGGACGCATTGATGAGTAGTACTGGCGTAAATAAAGAACGTGAATATTATGTTCGACTAATGGAGGAAGATGACAGATTCGTCATTCATATGTCTGGAGACAGCTCTGAAGAATCCAGAGAAGAAAGTGACTAAGGTGGAGGGTTATTTCTTTTCTACTGCAATTTAGCCATTAAACGTTTTAGTATTTTGCATTTCATAGCAGTATGTCCTTGGCCCAGATTGATGCGTTCACCTCTGTAGTGAGAAGTGACAACACTATTTGTTTATCGAACCTATCTGAGTATAGGCGAGAACCGGATAGCGTGTCTAAACCCGTCTTCCCGTACGGCAGCGGAAGCCGAATGCCTCAGTGTGCCGAATGGCAGCGAAAGAAACGAGACTGGAGATCCAACTAAAATGAAAAAGGTATCTGCTTTTACTACCATAAATTTTGCATATATTATGTTTTTGTTAGATGTAACGTAACCTATGAGTTGCCCTCCATAACTTTCTAGCTGCAGTGTGTTGTTCCTTATTACAAAACTGATTTTTTCAGCTAAGTTTCAACTTCATGTTAACACTTTAAACCTGGCGTTGTCTTATTGGAATTGACAATTAATTCATATACACATATAGCAACCTTAACCTAACCTCGGGTAAATCCTAGAAACCGGTGGGCCCAGTGATTTGCTGCGACTTGCTACAGCCTGACGGCTAAGCTCGTCTCCTTTTCGTAGTATAAGTTGATACGAATTGTGTGGCACTACGTTAGCGGTTAAATAATTATAATTATGGCAAATCCCATTTAACTCCAACAGAATCGACATAGTAACATCTAACGGTAGAAATCATAAGCAACCAATCATGATAAACTAAATAAGTGAGTGCAACAAGAATATGCCGAATGAGATAATTGGAATAATTTCCAAGATTACAAAAGAGGAAAAGAAAGAGAAGAGAAAGATCGTCTCGTAAGGAATCGAACCCATGATCTTCCCATTAATAACATGACGCTCCAACTAAGTGAGCTAACATGTTATGCTATTCTAGCTAATTATCTGCCTACATCTGTTAAGTCCCCATTACCTTCAACTTTCTCCGCTGCCGCTTGGGACTGGAGCACCAAAACGTGGCTATCTGTATGGTTAAGTCGCGTCTAACGGTATCTTCCTTCAAAGTTTGTCGAATGGAAGGGCATTCACCATTCAGAAAACAAGCATTACAAGTTCTGAACATCTTCAGCCCCAACTCTTTCAAACTCTCTCGAGCTGGTCATGTAACCTTTAATCAACATCTGACATGACGAAATACCAAATACATCAGCTACCAACTTACAGCGCTTCTTGATAAGACAAATAACTGGCCGTTTTGGATTCGTTCATGGAGTTCCGGGTGTGAAAAAAATGCAGACTGACCGCGAAACAAAATAAAGTGTAAGATTCTAAACTTCGTCCTTGTAAAACGCATGTTTCGAGGTCGGGTTATGTTGGCTAGGTAGAAAATCAGCAAAATTGTTGTGGCGAGCTTACAACAAGCATCGTCTAATCGTTTCGGCAACGGTCTAGAGCTAGTGCTTTTTTCAACAGGTTTGAAGCGCGATGAAACCTTTCAATTTATCTTAAAGAGCTTCAGCTCCACGTATACAAATTTAACACGACACTGTTAAGCGATGATGCGAAATTCTAAAGTAATTTTGTCTTCTCCTACATTTCAATTCATGTTCAAAAATTTGCTACCAAATAGTTTTAGAAAAATCACGTAATTTATTCAGGTACTTATATTACCGTTACAATTTAACAAAGAATTTACCTTCAGGTTTCAGGACATGGAAATACTTTCTATTTCCTATTAAGTAAAACTATTATGTCTACAATGCGATGATTGATATGAGCATAAAGAGAATATTAATTTATTTTACAAAGTTTTCCGTAAAAACAGGTTACCCAGAGTGTATGCATTTGCCGCTCAAACGTTTTGTACGCTTGGGTCGATATATGTGATAGTAAAATTATTTTCGCTAATGAAACTTGTTAAGCTTAATACCAAGGAGTGTGAAACTTAAGTTCACACCAAGGAGTTCATTGTTATATCAAAATCAAAAGGTGCCTTATATTATATATTGTTCAGTCATTACATCCCAGTATTGATATGCTTGTAAGATAACATGGATATGAAGAGTTTTATTATTATTTTTTTTTTTTTTTGAAAAAGCTGATTGAGTTATACAAAGGTTAAACAAAAGATCCAAAACACTGTAACCATTATATATGTCCAAATGCCAGATTAATATGCATAAAATTATTTCCATTCTAATTAGTTAATTTGATTCTATGAAAGAATGTTGATTCTGTTAGGTATAATATGATATAGAACAATCAATGTGTCGTTCATAATTGTGGCAAACAAAAAGTGTACCAAACTCAAATACGAGTATATAAAATAAACGGCATCATTAACCTCAGCACATCCGTTAACTCGCTCCTAAATCACCGCAACACGCACGGCTAGTACCCTGGCAAATACGTGCACATTTCACACGCACCCCACCGAAATCCACAGTGAGCGCCAGAGCTAAGTGAAGTTATGTCTTAGTGCGAGGCCCTGTCTTACTCTGGACTAAAAGAGCAGGGGAAACTGCGAGATTCCCAGGTATTTGAACCTGGAACCTTCCGAATGCGATACTGCCTTAATCATCCCGCTCGGTGAGCTATCGGAGAAAAAATAATTCCGTTTGTTGCGTAGTAAATAAGCCATAAGAAGTAGAAACTCCATTAGCACTTTCAGGAATATGAACTGCTTAAATATTTTTAAAAACGACTGTTTTTTGTTTTGTTTTGCTCAAGGTCTCTCAAGTGAAAGAAGGAAAACTTGTGTGGAACGCAAAATACAACTATGTGTACTGATAATTAATTATTCTAGAAGAGCACCTCTATAGTCAACAATGCAAATATATATATTGATGATATAAGTTAGAATTATTAGCTGTAAATGCAACCAAGTAATCCGACGTGTTAATAACGAGTCGGTCCTGGTGGTCTAGTGCTACTCACACTTGTCTCCTAACCCCAAGATAGCGGGTTCATTCCCGGCCAGGGTCGATGGATTTTTTCGGGCGTAAAAATCCTAAGTAATGGCTCACTTCGGAAGGGAAGTAAAGCCGTGTGTCCCGTGTAGTAGTTCACGGCACGATAAAAAACCTCAAACCTGAAAGAAGAGGCATCTGAGCAAAATTTGTCGGCCATTTCATGCCATGATTTGAATGGGTCGCTGATGACTTGAGATGTTGAAGAGCGTCCATAAATAAAACAAATAAGTCTTAATAATGCAGTAATTCCCATAGAAATCTATAACATGTGCTGAATAACATATTTACATGTTGTCAATGTGCTATTTAAATGACGTTACTGATGCTTTTTTGGAAATATAAGGAAGTGGTAATTGGATATTTTGAGAAAACCATACTAAACGCATTAAGATAATTACAGTGACATGAAACTGAAATGAAGTCAGAAATTTTATAAAAACAAACGTACTGCATTCAACATGACTACAACCCCAACCTTGCAGCACACTAAAGACTGGTAATTGGATATTTTGAGAAAACCATACTAAACGCATTAAGATAATTACAGTGACATGAAACTGAAATGAAGTCAGAAATTTTATAAAAACAAACGCACTGCATATTGTGAGTACTGCATTCAACATGACTACAACCCCAACCTTGCAGCACACTAAAGACTACGACCCACCAGGCCTTGCACCAATTCTTTGACTTCTGAAGGGTTCGATATGTGGACAACACTTTGAGCAAATAACCAGGTTCTCAGATATTTGCGCCCTACTGGCACGCGGAATGAACTGAGGTTTGCACTCGTGTCTGAAGAAAATCATTTCAAATTACCACGATAATCCATAACTTTTGTAGCTGCGTGAAAGCCAAGAACTTCTAGAAACAAATAGCCAAATATCGTGAGATGCATAGGGCACATCCTATGCTTTATTTCCCCAGATCTCTTACTATCACAGGTTAGGAGCGTGAGCCTTATGCCAAATTTAAGCAGAGACTGCAAAGGCGGAAATTCCTTCACCCTGACCCATCTCCCATTAACTCACTCTCACACCATGACGGTCAACGCCATTTTGTGGTTGACGTTCTTCGTAAGACGCAAAGAGAAAGCACTAGCTATTTTCTACCTTCCTGCATTGCAAAGATAGTGAATATATCTTATTTTATGTATGAATACACGAATTCCTTTAGCTTCTTCTAATGTGCTTTTGCTGTAGATGCTTTCAGGATTTTAATGCCCTCCATTAAATTATTAAACCAATATTATTTAAATTGATTTAGTACAGTTGTTTGAGAAAATATTTCAACAATGTTGCAGCCAGTTTGTCTATATTTTTTACTTTTTATTTACCCTTTTAATTTTAATAGCAAACAAGTTTTAAATTATTTCATTAATTATCTTTGTATTTGCTATTTTTATATCAAACATGAGAAATAAAACTTATAGTAACAGGTAGTGAAGAAACAAATTCCTGCTTAGTTTGATGAATAATCTGTAAGCTTGGAACTCTTGTTTGTTTATTAACATTAGAGGGGAAGGAACAGATGAAAATTAACATTTTATTATTATAGAAAATTAAGGTAAGAGTTTAATTACACTTTTTCATTAATTTCTGTGTTTAATTATATTATTGTAATCCCGGTCCATATGCAGTAGATAAGCGTTGTCGTCCGTGTTTAAATACAAATATGGCTTTAGATTTTAGTATTTTTATAACATTAAAATATACACATATTATTTTTAACATGAAAATCTTATATTTTAAGTAAAATTAATTTCGAAAATCTCAAAATAAGATTTCATTTTCTGGAATTTTTCAAAAAAGCACGCGTAATTTTTCAAAAATCAGAACAAGGAATGGATGCTGCTAGAATGAATGTGCTGGATGGTAAGAAAAGTACAATATTTAATAAATTACCTCTTTCTTGTAACATCGCTTTGCACGTCAATTCTAATCTTAGGTTCATTTGTTGATTTAGTTTACTTACGGACGATCTTTTAACATCTCAGGTTTCGTGCCTTAAATGTACGACACGGGACCCATGGCTTTATATCCTTACCGAAGGAAACCACATTTAAGATTTTTACGCCCAAAGAAAAACCGTCGAACTTGGCGGGCATGGTTACCAGTAGACCACCAGGACCGACGTCCCTTCGCTATGAGCTTTCGCTCCTTCAGATTCACAGTACGAAATGGAGCAAAACTAAACAAATTTTCGGAATTATTCATCCCAAATCTAGAAGATAAAATCAGCTGATAAGAATATTGGGCAATGGTTAATAATTTAAAAGTAAATAAAGATATATATATATATATATATACATTCTATTTATATGCAAAGAAATTAAGGGGGTTTGTTTAGATATGTCGCTAATCATAATTTACTTTATGGAAGCTTTATAGAAAAATTGCATATCACATATAATTTGAAAATGTTTTGAAAAAGTACAGTCTTTAAAATTAAGGATAAAAAAACCTATTATTAATTTTCTCAAGTAACCACACCATATTGCTTAAGAAAATCATCCTGTCAAAAGCCCCTTACTATTTGCTTGCTTTTTGATTTTCAACACTACAGAAATCGATGTAACAATTCAGAACAGCATAGTTAATATTCGAATTGCCAATATACTTCGTAATTTCAAGCAGTCAATCAATTTATATCAAAGAAAAGACAAGTTACCTTGGTTGTGGACAAGGGTGAAGTAAAACAAATAATAAATTACAAAAAAAAAAAAAAAAAAAAAAAAAAATGCTATACCTATTAAAATATATAAGCAAAACTCATTAATATCGGTTGACAATAAGCCAGTTTTTTTAAACATTTAAGTTTACGAAATAGGCTTTTCGTGGGAATCTATTAAACATCCACAGAAATAGTTTTAAACCAATGTTTATTTTTGACAATCTTACGTATGGGGTTACTAAGAAATGATTATTCTTAATGGAATAACTATGGGCCTTACACTGGGTATTAACGAATTTAAATTAACCTTCGTGAAAACCAACAATTATTTTATATCCGACAGTATTTTCAATTGCATATAAAACTGTCGACAATGAGCAGTATACAAATAGGTAATTTATATTGAAAAATAAGAAATTTGCGTACATTAACACCATTGTCCCAAATAGCAATACAGTATGAAAAATTTTATGGAAAAATGCATAATGATTGTTTAAGAAATTCTTTAGATACAATGGATTTTAAATTACATTATAATTCAAAACATGAGATAAACGGCTGCATACACAAGATGACAATATTATGGCATATGGGGGGCTTAATAATGAAAAGTTGCATTAATAATTGGACAATAATGTGCTCTGATAAAACATTGTCGAAGGGATTATTATGACACTATATTATTGAAGTCTAAAATCGCGAGCTGATTCCACGCTCGTCTGCGTGCGTGAAAAATATACAAAAACCAAACCATTGATGAAAATGTGCATGGCTTGGCATAGGAAAGCGACGCAGTTCGCCGAGAGTATTGGGACAGGAGGGAATGCATGACTCAAATCGCCAGGACCTCTCCATCAGTGACCTCGGACAGTAACACAGTCTCACTGTAATACCATGAGATGATAACATTAAAAAGCTGCAGTAGTCGGTTAATTGTATCATTTGATTTGTCCTAAGTTCCCTGTGATCAGAATTCGTGATGTAAAAGGTTTATAGGATTGGAGTAGTCCCTAGTGCCCAGCCATTTGTAGTTAGCTGTAGGTAAAGTGAGGAAATAAACGAGCAGTCTTTCGCAGCTATGACAAAAGCATATATGACTTGCCCAATTCAGAAAGTATCTCATCAGGTACGTGCTTTTATGTAAATTCTGGCTTCACCAATGAGCCGCGTCAAGTAATGAAGACTCCGTAAACTGACTTATATCACACCAATAGCAAATATAATTGGGTCACAAGATTACCAGGCCCACCTTTGAGGTACTAGAACATTAATATTGACTATATAGGAAAGTACACTATTAAAACTTGTACTGAGAACGATTTGACAAATGTGATCCGATTAGTTCAGCTCTTATCTCCTTTATGGAACAAACCCTTTAAGACAGGACATCGTCAAGGTACTGTAGTAACTTTCAAAACCAGACACTACAAGTTCAATTAAGTGTTGGAATGCATCTAAATCTTACAGTTCAGATCTAAAACCGTAAATAAGACTGAGTTTCATAATACATAGTCAACTGTTTATTCTTTATGCCTTCAATAATTCAATTAAAAATACCATTAATAAATGCTTATAAACAGAGAACGAACACGGAATAAAAATGCGCTTAAATTTTGCGAATAAACACATCAAGTGACTTTATATGAAGCTTTCTCTATTTACTGAGTCAGCCTCATTGAAGTGAAAGTTGCTTGTTCCAGACGTGTGTTTACATTTCTTTGTTAATTGTGTGGTTCGAGGATATCTTAACTCTCTTGGTTTCTCCAGTTAACTTCTTCTGTACATATTTCTTGCACGTCAACTTTGCAGCCTCTTGTATGAAATCTAAGGAAAAGTTGTCTAAAGCTGTGTTGACGAAATGCAACCCTCATTCACCTTGAACGTGTATCTCGAGGAGTGTTGTCTACAACGCTGACACGTCCCAGTACGACACAATCGATTGCATCCGATGCGAGACGGAGCTCGTCACTCCCGACTTCCGGAATTTCATTGCGCTCTGTCAACGGCTGCTTTGATGGACTTTTCCACGTGCAGTCGCATATCGATCAGACCGCGTACGATTGTAAACAGATGACGATGTCAGCTCCGCATGCGCCCATCAACCCCGAAGGGTGGCTTATTTATAAATTCAGCATTGCTCTAAAAATGTCCAAAGGTTACACAAAGATTACACATCCCTGGTGTAAATGTTTCCAACTGGAGTTTACACGTTCTCTTTTGCAGAAAGGTTTGACGACGTTGTTGACATAAATATGTAATTTCGTATGATAGTTTGCAACACTATACTGAACGGCAAAGAAAGCGAAACACTTCATTTTTAATGTATTTTAAAATAAAAGGCTGTGTTTAATGAAAAGAACACATAAGGTCTTGAAAATTTATTTAACAACATTTTATCATTTAAGTAACGCATAAGGAGTATTTTAAGCGGAAATTCTACCCTATTATTGATTTGAAGAAAAATCTTAAAACATGGTCAAGCATCATAATAAAAAGAACTTTTGAAAAGTGTTTAAAATTGACACTTTCAACGGCTACCTGTTTGTGTAAGATATCCACAGTCTCAGTGACGAGTCTCTAGTCATAATTACAGTTGCAATTCGGTCAGATATACTTCAAATAAGATCTGCAGACCGAAGATGTGTGAGTGAGTCTGGGAATCCACCCTTAGTAGCCTCCAGAGCATGTCCCAGGCACATTCTGTCGCGCTCAGGTCTGGACTATGTGCTGATCATACCACTCATTCATCCAGGAACTCTGAAACACACCGGGCAATGTGTGGACGAGCGTTATTGTGTATAGGGATAATGTTGTCGCCTATAACGAGTGCGAAAGGCACTACATGATCAGCAAACTTTTCTTCGATGTACCGATGAGCTGCCAGTGACCAATTCTCGATGAACACCAGTTCCGTTCTTGCTTCAATGCTGATTCCTTGCTAAACTAATACTGGACCTCCAATATAAGGTATATTTGAAGTGAAAGTTCAGGGTGTATGACATTCTCCTGGTCTTCTCCAAACTCCCTCCCTCCCATCTGGTGCCTCAAACAGAACTTGCTCTCGCCGTGAACAGCAACAGCCGTGCTCCATTGCTCCATAGTAATTTTATAGGGTGAGAGCAAATTGCATCATGTTCCCTGGTCAGCAGTAGTCGTTTTGCAGGTCTTATGAACTGTAAATTCACTTCATGCAGCCGTTCTTTTAATGTTAACATGTAGTACTTACTGCAATTATTCCTGGACTCCACCGATGTTATGTACCGATCGCTAAGTACTTGCAGTAAAAGAAAACGTTTGTCGCAATCAGAGGTACTCCTCCTCGGCCAGAAAGGGGCTTCTCTAAACCTCTGGACAGTCCTGCGTACATTGGAATAAGAAGTGTCAATGATGTCAGCAACATAACGTAGACTCGTCCATCCTCCACTAATGCCACAGTCCTTGGTGCACCTTCAGCTCTAAGAGTAATTTCAAAATGTTAATACTTGACTTAAGACTGATAGCCAGGAAGCCTGAATGCTTTAAATTATCACGCAGCACAATAATGCACAGCAACAATTTTAAACACTAAAACATCGCTTTGCGCTGATTGTTGTAAAAAGCCGCCTGGTATGTTAGTCGAATTGGAAAAAAAGTTTCAAGGAGTGAACTAAAGCTTTTTAGGCATTTTGTTGCCTTTTTGTAATATCGCAATGTTGACCTTATACAAGGATTGAAAACCAAGCTTAAGCGTTATTAAAATATATATATATACTCGCAGTAGTTCGAAATATAGCAATTTCAAGTGTGACTCTTTCTCATTGCTTTATCTTTATCTACTTTTATTATTAGTGTTTATATATATATATATATATATATATATATATGAATTAACAGTAATAATAAAAAATAAGGATAAAACACTTAGATAAAGTCAGGCTTGAAATTGCTATATTTCAAAATACTGGAGTTCCTCTATGGCTAGAAGCTAGACCACACACACACACACACACACGCACGCACGCACACAAACGCATTTTTCGTGATTATAACATCATGAAGTAACTGGTAAACCAAAAATTTGTTGTAAAGAAAATTCATATGAAACATTTACTCACAGAAATGCACCTTAACCAAATACGATTAACAGGAGACTAAAGCCCGATTTGCCCAATACAAATCATTGTTGTTAGTCATCAACATTTGAACCAACTGCCACAACGACGGTGACTCAACTGAATTCTACAAATGCAACATTGTTCATGTTGAACAGTATCTGAACATAATTCACAAGAGGCTTTCGGTGGTAAGATTCTGCAGTGAGACCTCATGATCCACCAAAACATTAACATGTTCTCAGTAACACCATCACATTGTCTAAACTACCTTTCCGTTTCTTTCCTCCATTTACAGTAGAATTCTACAGTCTATAACACACGGAATTATCTGACAACAATTCGCTTCTAACAAGTTGCCGATACATTGTCATCCAATTATTTGATGACCGAAGCTGTGACATGAAACTGCATTGGCCGATACGTAATCGTTCAAGGCCAGCAGGAATACACGAACTGCTACGTTGGTCCTGAGTCTCTCGCCACTCAATCAATGTAGTTTGAACAGTGAAAGAAATAGCACATCGTAGGCCTGGAGTAAAGTATGCTAAGGATGCTAAACTAGACTTAATAATTATATTGCATAACATGCGTTTACTAATGACTCGTGCGTCCATACTGAGTCCGCTCGTGCTACCAGAAGATTTGAAGAGCAATTCCGAAGTGATCAAAATCAAAGTCGTAATGCGATTCATAAATTAGTAGTTATGCCAAATGTTAGGCTGAAGTTTGCAATCAGAGACAGAAAGGAAAAATTTGCAGCTACTCGAACTACCGATCTTCGGCTAGCCGTGCTGACGCTCTTACTATCTGAATTACCGTGTTCTTCTGCGAATCTCTGGTTAACTCTGAAGCTTGGGCCATAAATTTTGAAAGGTTTCGAGTCGCCTCTTATGAAAAAAATCTTTGCAACCAGATAGCCTTAAACGTCTACAGGGTATATAGGCTCGGATAGGAGGGATTCGCGGGTATGGTCGGGCAGAGCACGTTAGCTCACATGGTAAGAGCGCCGGCAGTACCGTTGAATTTGTCCTATCTAACTCTGATTCCCAAAAAATGGCACATAGCCATAATTTTATTGCAGAAAAGCACGAGTTTGAGAGTCTTGTATTTTTCCCCCTCTTTTAAAACGTCCGACAGAAGATGTAGGTTGGTTTAGTCGCGTTCAGTGTTACATGCAAAATTCTCTTTCAAAAGTTAATTTGAGTGCATAACCAGCTAGCTATAAGGCAATAATTTGTTTAAATAATGACACTGATTCAAAAGATTTAAAGAAGTTATATATATATATATATATATATATATATATATATATATATATATAAGTGAAACTGCTTGAAGCAGAGGTACTGAAAGGGAATTTAATTTAACCGTGGACTAAACATTACGTAGAAAAGGCTCGCTCGCATCTTGGTTACTGACGGTACCATTTAGCGTTGTGTTTTCAGAGATAACGAAACAAATCTTAGTACAAAGTACTTCAGCATTTGCCGTTTTATTTCTATCTATAGCAATCTTAAAACCGAGAACACAAAACAAAAACGAATAAAGTAGATTTAATTAAATGCATGTTGCAGGTTATATTTACACATTTTGTGTTCTATTTTCCCCTAGTTTGCATGTTTCCTCAACGAGCCTGACTGAAGAGAACGACAAGGGGACGGTGCTTCAGAAGTAGAGTTTCTCAACAAAGCTGTTTCATTGAATAAATTTGTACTTCATCAAATTCTACCCTCCCTCCCGCTTGGTTCTGCCAGCAGCGAAAAGTGGGCTTGAGAAGCGAAGCGAAGTTTGGTGGATATCGCTTGCTTTTGTTCTAATTCTAAAGGAAAACCGTTAGGGGAAAAATGTAATTAACGAAGCAAGCTTAATACCTCATATAAGTACTTTAATAAAGTTCAAGGTGACCCGGAAGCCCGGGTTTGATTAGGACAACTGGGGTTTTTTGTTTACTTCGAAACAGGCAGGCACATCCATCCTAGAAAAGGCAGCGGGGGAGTTACTTGAACTGAGAAGCTAAGCCAATCTGCAAAACCGAGATTAAGGTTGTATACGCTAACAATGTGATATACGGTGGCGCTATCTGTAACGGTAAACGACCGAGAGTACCTTGGTGTTTTGGAGTTGTTTTGCTCAGAATTATATTTATGTTATTAATACAACCGTGTTTAAAATACGTCGTTTCTGCAGCCCCTGTATGAATTTTAACATTAATAAATGGCAGACACAGATTTTAGCATAAAAAGGCGCGAAGCCTACATGACTTAAAATAGATTAAATTCCTTTGTCTAAAACCCCAACAGAAAACCACTTATTTCGTAATAGTGATGTTAATGCATTTATTAACCAAGAGAGGAACACAAATTCCTGCATACAAAAGCTGTAAAAAGGGCGCTTTTCCTTGGCTTGCCATTTAAAACATGCGGGTCCCACATTGTAGTTTGCTGGCCAGCCGTAAGCAAAAATGCTACAGGTCTACCTAAGTTAATAATGCAAAGAAAACAAAATGTCAAATAACAACACTAATCTAGCGTTTCTCATGAAATGAAATTCTTCATGCAGCCTCATTGACCAACAATAATTTCTTTTAATGTTTATTTTATTTTCCTAAACGTTTATTCAAGGGACAAGAACAAGAAATTAATAACTTTTGCAGGCCTTTCAACACCGATTTCCACACAGAAGACACCGCTAAAGACCTTTCTAGATTACAAGGAGGCATATAAGTAGATAAGATACAACCATCCAAACAGAAAAAGTTTTAATAAAACACTAAATTGGACGACTCGCTAGCCATGTTTGTTAAAACCAGTATTTTGATTTTAACACCGGAATTAGATAATATATATGGGTAACCTGTAAGGACCTAGAATTAAGAACCAGAGTTTATTATTATTATCATTGCATGTTCACATCACGTGACTGGAACCACTCACACTGGCTGAACCGTTCTCTTACAATGACATTTAAGAAAAACTTACATCCGTAAGTGGTGTTTATATATATATATATATATATATATATATATATAAACACCATAACTAGAAACACATAAACACCATAATACGATAACTTCTTCATAGGCGAGGTGAGTAACAGTTAACTATGTAACCCGTGTAATCAAAGTACACAAATAACGCTATCATCCGAAACTCCCCTTGTTTTATCATCAATTTTAAGATTTCCTCATACGAATTTTGTAGATTAAAACTTCTTGTTCTTATACACTAGCTGTATAAACCAACCTTTTCCAATAAGGCACTTGAAGATAAATGCTTATGTGAAGACTGTTTTAAAGTCTATTCGTTTTCTTATTTTAAAGTGATTCACTTATAGAACATTTGTGAAAATAAATAATCTAATCACTAATCATAAATTTAACTCAAAAAACCTGATACTAAAAATTAAAAAAAATATTATAGCTGATAGTAAATAATCTATAAATGTGTATGTGCTATATTTAATATAAACTTTCATCAGAAACATAAATTAATTCGTGTTTGATAAAATTCTCACGAAAAGAGTAAAAACAAAATTAACGACTGATTACTATCTCATTCTTTTTGTGACAGATATTTGCAAATATTATTTCGAAATTCTATAAAGGAGATTAATATATCGTTAAATTATATTTGTAACATGGAGATCTTGTTTGTTGCATACAAATAGTTTATAAAGATAATAACGGAAACTCCCACCAAAATGCATTGTGATCAAGTGGAACATTGCTCAGTACGCCAGATTATGCAGTCTACTAAGAATTCAAAGTATGTAATCCTGAGAAAATTTGCATTTCCTTCTCTTTTTATACAAGTTATTAATATAAAATGTAATATGAAACAGTTAATAGTTTTATGTAAATAAAAATTTACGACGTGAATTTTAATTTTTTATTGGGCGCACAAAATGACAATACAATTTTTTTCACGTATGAATTGATATTTTTTATTTTTAACCAATGAAAATTAACTTGTAACAGTAATTTTATCATATAATAATGTACTTATGAATAAAAATGGGATATGACAAAAGAGATCAACTTGGAAACCTTGTGATCTCCAACCTTTTAAACCTTTTGTTTCCAAAATAAGAAAGAAACGTTTAACTATTGTCACTAAAGATTGATAACACCACAGCCGTTCAACTTAAGTTGGAATAAATTTCCACACCAGTGTCTTCAAAGCTTTCGAATTAGAACAAAAGTAGTTTAAGAGCCATTTCACCCTTACTACTGAAGTTAACATTTTCTTATGATTTCAGTCTTACACTCTTGGTGTGTATAAAAGCAAGAATCCATGCTAGGTAAACTAGGCTTCCTCTATGCACCAGCTTCTGTTCCAACGCTCTGGTCCATTTATCAAAATATGTTCTTCTGCTACGAACAATTCATTGTGCATTTCTAAAAAGAAGTAATAACAATAGTCAGTCATATATATGACTATATATATACAGGGTTAGTATAAATGATCATTTTGTTATCAAAACGCTCTATTTTCCAAAGTATTACACTATGACTGATACATGAAAAGAACCGTAAACTAGTTTGTCGGTGGTCGTCACTGCAGCATTGATGCGTTTCCTGAGCTCTAATAGTGTTCTTGGCAGTGTTGATACAATGCCCTTAAGGTACCCCAAAGGAAGATGTCACAAGGCGTTACCTAGAGAACATAGCTATGTCATCCTCATCAACAGCCCAAACGATGCGGAGGTTCATCGTTTGGGTAGCGACGAACATTGATGCTCCAATGAGGTGGTACCCCAACTTGTTGAAAAACAACCACAACTGCAACATATCCAGGTTAAGATGTACCAGTACAGGAAGAGGCTACAAAATGCGTGGAACGAGCTCGACGTGTGTCGTGTTACCCAAGGGGCACACATAGAACACTTGAAGAGTATGAAGAAAACTTGGTGAGTTTACGGTTCATTTCATACATCAATCATATTTATACGTGTAATACTTTGGAAAATACAGCGTTTTGTATACCAATCATTTATAATAAGCCTGCATACATAATATTACAGCCGTATACAGAATATCCCATTTATCTTGCTCAATCGCAGAACAAATATTGCAGCATTTAATTTTTGTTTTGTTTAAATTTGTAGCAAAATTTTAGATTGTCTTGCTATCCATAATTGTTGCTATAGATAGTGCAAATACTCCCTCTCTCCGTCATTTTTGAATTATAAAATTATATGGCCATGCCGGTTTATTAGTGTACAAAGCAAATAGCTAGTGATCAAGCCGGGACCACTATCTCTAATTTTAAGAAAATATTTTCGCTATTATTTTTATAAAGCATTAGTTGCATCCATTTTTGTTTAAATTTGTAGCAAAATTTTAGATTGTCTTGCTATCCGTAATTGTTGCTATAGATAGTGCAAATACTCCCTCTCTCCGTCATTTTTGAATTATAAAATTATATGGCCATGCCGGTTTATTAGTGTACAAAGCAAATAGCTAGTGATCAAACCGGGACCACTATCTCTAATTTTAAAAAAATATTTTCGCTATTATTTTTATAAAGTATTAGTTGCATCCACGTGTGGTCGTGCGGGGCTGTAACAGAGTTCAACTGCACTTCCTGTTATAACTCTATTTACTTCTTATAAAATTACGTTTATATTTCACACTCCTTTACGTTGGAATACAAATCTGAAAGCGATGTTTGTGTTAATAATTTGCAATTTTGCTATATAAGAGGGTAGGTCCATAAGTTTCCGGCATCGCCGATAAGGATTATCTCCTTCAGAAAATCCTTATCTGGTGTTACTTTATCTGTTAAGTAAATACTTGCAGCTGTAACTTCAGCTACGGCTGTATTGTTCAGATATAGTTGCATAAAGAAGGCTATATATAGAAGATTGTGACATGTTCACAAAAAGTATCCAGCTGTTGGTAAGTTCTTCACAAAAGAACTCCAAATGAAATTAAACGGCGGTGATGATGGGGAAGCATCCCCCTCTAGCATAAAAGAATGGGCCAAACTTTTTCGAATGGATCGAGAAAACATTGAAGACGAAGAGCATGCAGGTCGGCCCTTGGAGATGATCAATCCTGAAAACGTCGCTCTTGTGGAAGGAGAAATTATGGAAGAGCGCAGCTCAAAGTTACAGAAATAGCAGCAAGATTAGGCCTTTCTTGAACAACAGTCCTTCGAATTATTCATGAACATTTAAACATGAATAAGGTTAGTGCCTAGACTTGCTTTCCTCAGTCCAAAGCAGCAACGAGTCACCTGTTGTCAGACATTTTTGGAGTTCTGTCTTGGTAACGAGAGAGAACCAAACCATTGTTACAGCAGATGAAAGTATGGTCCTCCACTATGATTTCTTGTCTAAAAGATAATCAATGGGGTGGCATAAACCTGGCGAAGCACCGTCTCTAAAGGCCAAGATCACTCAGTCCACCAAGATGATCATGACCACAATCTTTTGGGACTGTGAAGGGATGCTTTTCATTGACTTCAAGGAGAGGAACACCACAGTAAATGGGAAGTATTGTACTAGCCTACTGCACAGGCTACGTCTTCCATCAAAGAGAAAAGTACTGGTGTACGCCTTCTTCATGACAATGCACCTGTGCACACAGTTCTTGTTGCAAAGGAAGCTGTGAAGAAATGTGCCTTCAAGGAGATCGGCCATCCACTCTACAGCCCAGATCTAGCTCCCATGGACTATTTCCTCTCCTCAAAGTTCAAGAAGGTCCTTCGAGGAAGGAAAGTTAAGTAGTGATGGATGCTGTACATGCCCATTTTGCAAAGACTTCTAATTATTTGGAAGGGGGGGATTGAAATGGTAATTCAAAGATGTGAGAAGTGTATTGATAAAGGGCAACTATATTGAAAAGTGAAATATAGTTTTTGTCTTTATCTCACCTAGAAAATGTTAGGCCGGAAACTTATGGACCTACCCTCGAATACATAATAGAAATTTTATGTTCTAATCTTATAAACAAATGACCTTGTTTTTCAAAAGTCATAAGTTTAGCAAGATGTGTCCCTATAAAACATAAACAATTTTTGAATAACTTTGGACAATTTTTGCATGAAAACTATTAGACCCAGGGAGGTCATACTTCATAAAAACGCACGCTTTTATGTGTTAAGTAGTATGAAAAGTATATAACATTTTTTAAAAAAAAGTTCAGATGCCGGTACTCTTGTTTCCCCGACATGAATCTGGCTCATCTTCCTACGTAGGACGTACACCATGTCTTTTGTTACTAGTACCATGAAAACAAGAACAGAAAAGACGGACAATGTACTTACAATACTGAAATGTGTGCTAATTTCTGAACGAACACGGAGATTGGTGAGATCGAGATAGATTTCTGCTAGTACGGCTAATGCTGATGAATCATTACTTACACATCTCTTTTTTCCCCCTTTGGCCATACCGGCTAACCGCATTGGACCACTTTAAGTTTCTTGTCGAACAGCGCGGGATTCCGAACACACTTACTTTAATACCCCTGACACCTCTGCATCATATAAATCAAGCGCACTACAACTTCCTGAAGAAACTCGGCAAAGCAGCTTTTTGCGAATGTTTCAGAAGATACATAACCACAGAAATGATTGCAGCTAAAATTCTTTTGTTAAATGTTAGTGATTGTGTGTTTCGTAGCGTAATGATACCAAAGATTTTCAAACACATGTACGATTTTATAAATCTTCTTCTTTTGCTAAGGATTAGGTCTAATTCACCTATTCCTGGGCTAGTGCTTGCCCTCCATATGTTTTGGAGGTTTCGGAGGTTTTCGAGGTTTCGTTCTAAGAACGCGATCTCTTCGCTGTTTCTTGTATCTTTCAATTTCTTCATTATTATCTCTTGGCCTAATTGTTCTCAAATATCTGCATTTCTCATTCTGTCCCTTCATGCAGCATCTTGCAAGAATCTTACGTACCCCATATGTGCGACTTAACTATTTATTTATTTATTTATTTATTTATTGTCTGCTATTCTGAGAATCAATGTTTCGCTCGAATACATGAAAGCAGACTTGAATATAATACTACATGTGCTGCTGTAACAATTAGCACACTTTAATGAAATGTCGCTTAATGCACTCGTTTAATTTACTACCTCTTATTGTATTTCCTCCATACTTATAGTTATTCCTATACTTGATATTCCAAGTTCCCATCATTGCTATGCTTTGGTCTTCTTACAAGAAATGTTCTTTTAATATGTGCCGGCAAGTTAGGCAAAATGCCTTTTCACTCTGAGTGCACTTATTTAAGAGTCAGACAGAAATGAACTTGTTTTCGTACATTTGGGGTTGGTAGGGCCAGTTTTTATTCGGCCTTTGCCTATTATTCCTTCTGTTGCCTATTTTAAGTTTTAACACTTTTTTTTTACATGCTTTGGATCATTCTGCATTTTTCAACAATTATTTGCGCATTTTAAAAAGAATTACAATATATCGAAGTGAAAAAATGTATAAAATATAAATGTCATGTTCATCTCACAAAAATATCTATTGAAAACCTGTTACATTTATTTCTTATCAATCAGTCAAAAACTTTCTCTTCAATCCATTTACTTAAGCTCTTTAAGTATCAAACTTTCATTAGTGAAAGGAACGCACTTCAGGCGTACGTATACCAGGATATAGAGAGGATGAGGGAAGTACTGTAGTTTTGAATAGTCCCGGCGAATGATCTGTATCGATTTGCGTGAGGCAATTCTAGGAAATTGTGGTGGGGATAACTTCTCAGATGCATACATGTAACAAACAATTACTAGCGAGAAAGATGAGAGCGGTTCAACTGTGCTATAATCCGCCTCTAATATGTTAAGTATGGAAGTAACAGATATATTAACCTGATTACCTTATAAACGCATAAACAGAAAATGAACTCGACCAGAAACCAATGCGCAATTATTCATTCGCCTGGACTATTCAAAACTAACTTTATTTTGTCTTGATCAAAATTTCCATGATGTCCTGAAAGGTGAATGTTCTATAGTTAGCGACATAAGTCCTTTCGAAATAGCTTGTTTTAAATATGTTCCAATCACTTCAGTGGAAGTAGAATGTTTCTTTCCCATGATGAAAAATATTCTCTGTGTCAAACGGCTGAATTTAAAAAAAAATATCTTGCGGCTTGTAATCAAGAAAATTAAGCTTAAGTACTTTAATGGTGTAATAAAAGAAATTATGTTAAATGATCTATTTCATTAATAATAAGGTATCACACTCTGTTTTCACTTAATTTTAATTATATTTGCTTATTTTCAGTATTTTACGTGCCTCTGTGCCTACCTATTTTAACCAATATAAATTCCTGAAATTCCGGGCTATGATTATATTGTTGAGGGCAGTAGCAGACGTCTATAGATAATTTCAGACTCAGATTTGATAAATCTGGCGGCACTAACTCTGAGGATCTTGGTGCTCATCGTCTGTGGTAATTTCTCCTTTAATGTTGCGAGTAATTCACCAGGGAGTTTCTAGGCTCGACATGCTTGGCTCACTTTCACTGTTAATGCAACTGGTTCACGTCATATACTGCGAAGCAAATATTTTCTCATCATTAATTGGCCCCTTTGGTCTAGTGCAAAACAGAATTTTCAGTAGATCCTAATTTTTAAATCCTCTTCCAAATCCGTACCTGTTTATACTTGTTTCCCTGAAGTAACAGAATATGCTGTACTGTAGTATTTAATTTTTCCTGTCATAAAAAGTTTAGCATAAAATCCCCAAAACATTTGCACTTTACGTAAACTCTGTATTGTTTCCCCATTTTTATACGATCCCCTTTAACACTTTAAGCGAAACACACGTAAAGTTGTGGTGCCTTTTATTCAATTTACATACTTGATTAATGCCAAAGATCAGCTATCCAAGAAATTATATCAACATCAATTAATACCCTTTGGCTCATTATTTCCATGACGACGAATTGTTCCCTTTATCTTTTATCTTTTAATTACGACATTGCTGTTGTTTTAACCACTGAATATGATGAAATTTAAAGTGTAAAGCTTTCAAACTCATACAAGTCTTTGTATGATTTCGCCAGCTTTGGAAATCTGTAGTCTGAGTTGACATTTCTTTTTGATTAATTGATTTAAACTTTACTTTTATTTTTGTATTCGGTATAGGGGAATGATTGGTTTATTTTACTATGTGGGGTCTAAATGATAACAAAAATGTTGTTCGCAAAATTACGCAAACACAAAATCCTGCCTCTCAAAATTGTACCCAAGACCTTGCAATAATACAGCAAGTATTTGTACATGGTGTCCCAGAACCGTCCCTTAATTTTCCGGAATAGGCAACCCACCTTATGCTACAAGGGATGGAAAAAGTAGCAGTTAATATAATGTGTTACACATATTTCGTACATACTTTTCTTTAAAATTGGTTCTCTTTGTTTCACTAATTGGCATAGTTTTATAACTATGAACTTACAGGAAATTTAGCTGGACAGGATCATTAACAGTTGAAAGAAATTATATTAACGTAGATATAAAATCAGAGGAAGAAATTATCATGTATTAATAACTGTGCATCGATTGACTATTAATTACCTTATGTGAATGAAAATATTACATAGAAAATTAAAGGAAGAAGCATACATATTGCGTAATGTTGTCCATCCCTAAAACCCCTGTGAGATGTAAAGAATGCACACTTGAAAATATTTACAGTGATACTATCCTCTGTATAGTAGATTCCGCCGCGGGTGGTCGAAGTCGTTAAGGCGCAAACTCTAAACGGAAGATCTGTGGTTCGAATCTCACCATGTCCGTCATCCCTGATTGAAGTTTTTTTCCAGGTTTTCCTCAGTCCTCATAAATAGCAAATGCCGCGGAGTACTCTAAAACTTAGAACTGGAACGTTTACTTCCTTTAAAAAGAACCCTTTCCCAATTTATCATTTCATCTCATGTATCATCAGTGTCCACCGCCTGTGGTGCATCAGTAGTAAAAACGGTGTTAAACACTAATAATAGTATTTATGTATAGTAGATAAGTAACGGTTGCTCTAACGCACGTATATAGAGTGGAAAAATTTAAACCCATAAACTTTTGAGAGTTTAAACGGAACACCAAAAAAGTTTGTTCTGTGGGGCACTGTTTTTAGAGGGGCCACATCCATATTTTCACAGCCATACAAAACATTTCATTGTACAAAACAGGTTAAAAATTGCCCCCGTTGACCCCCAATCAAAATTAACTCCTTAGGAGCAACGGATGTCTAAAGAGTTACAAGATTTCACGATTATCTTCTGCCGCTGCAAGTGTATTAGCCATCAGACTCCCTTTTCAGTTTCAACAGGAGTCTCATAAACAAGAATCCACACAACAAAGTCCAGAGGTGACAAATGAAGAGATTGGGAGGGGACATATAACTACCTCTCTAATCTACTTTCTTCGAAATCGTTTATGTATGCACTTACTAGCTCAAACCAGGTGTATACACATCTCCACACTGGGCAAGAGGTAGTACAAAAGGCAAACTTTGAACAGTAATTACACCCGAAGAACGCATGCCCCAACTAGTGATTTGAAAAAGCCTCATAGAAAACTGTGATATCAGGAAAAAGTTTTTTGGTATCCCATGCAAGTTCTCAAAGTTCATCGGTTTAATTTTTTTCTCGCTGTTTCTGAGTTTGAATTCTGAGCGGAACTTACCTTCAAATGAGACTATTAAACTTCTCAACAAAAGTTCAACATTTCTGATACTATTCCTAGATCAATTTATAATGATAATGACAAAACTGACTCGAGGGCATACAAATTGAATTTTTCGCCCCTATAGCGGCCAAGACTTCACCAGGTAGTCATTAAAGAAAGGTATAGGACGACTATGTGGTGACGTATAAAACGACCACAAGCATACTTATAATTAACCTTCACTCAGAGATGTTCGACATTCGTCCTGTAAGCAGACCCGGTTAAAAGGTCTCACAATGTCACACAGCTTGAGAGAAGCACCTTCATCCTCAGCCTTTGCAGTTGATTTGGAAATAAATTCCTAACCAACTGAGCTGTAAAAATGTGAACTTTATTTATTCATTTATTTACCCTGGCAAGAGTGAAAGTCATGTGATCTTCTGGTTCACTATACATGGCGAAAAAAATCAGCAAAACAATATACAGTTATATAAATACAAAGAGAGGGGGGGAGAAAAGCAAAATTAAAGATATATATTGCAAGTAAATATGACATATATTTAATAAAGTTAGCAAGTGGATAAAGGCAGTGTTAAAATTACACTTGCTCTTCAATAATTTTTCTCTAGTAGAAGGGGGGAAGAAAGAGGAGTAAAAAGAAGAGGCGAGAGACTAACTGTTGTGTTTCCTAGAATTGAGATGACAATTTATCTAGTTTAAATTGCTTTATTGTAGGACAATCTCTGACTTCAGAAGGAAGGGAGTTCCAGAATCTGGGAACTGACACGCTGAATAAGGTTAAGCAGAAATGTGTTAGGTGACAAGAGATATAGATAGCAAGTCATATTCCGGGTTCGAGATACGGACAGGTATACGAAGCGAGAGGCGATATACTGAGGGGTGGAGTTACGGAGGATTTTGAACAGGAACATAAGGGAATGCAAAGTCCTCGTTCTTTTATAGGTAGCCATGACGTTGATTGCGTAATGATCATATTTACGAGTGTTGAAGACTGTTTTCTATATCGAAAATAAAGCATATTTTCGTTTTTCTTTGCCATGCAAATTCGCACTCGTATTTTCATATCAAACAAAGAAGAATTGAATCCTCATATTTCAACCTTATCTCTCCGACTGCAAGGCTTCTCAGTAACACAGGTGTCATTCCGAAAATGGCACCTTTAACCAGGCCAATACCCCAATGGCGATAAAGTTCCTATTGCGAAAAGAATAAGCGCTTGTTCTATACAATGTGGAAAGCTGAAAGATATTATTACAAATATTTTAGTTTCTAACGAGAAAATTGAGATATTACAGATTTCTTGTTACACAATAAAGATGAAAGTATCCTTGTGTAGGGTGTAATAGTCAGGAAATGCTCTTTAAGCGCTGTAGAGCGGTCAGTCAAAAAGGGCTCACTTCATTAATTTATTCGGTGGCCAGCATATTGATCCTGCTTGGCAAATAACTCCTCGCATATCAGCGGGGGAAAAATGCTCATGAAAAATGTTCAATACATAAGCGAAATTGAATTGGGGTTTAGCTATTAAACCACAAAGCGGGTTACGCCGAGTGGAAGTCTATTTTATAGCATCAGTCTCGTTCAAGGGCTCCCGTACTCCACATCCTCCCAAGTACTGACAATACGAACAGCAAAGAATGCTTGAGAATGAAGAACGCTAACAGCACAGCCTGATCGTATAAGAGAGCATCGACTCGTGTGATATCCCTAGAGAAAACAAGCCAATATTCTACATTATTGCATGGCAAACAAACACAAAACAAGTAAGACTATTTTGGTAATTTGCATTTTTCTTCTTTAATTTTTTTAACAAGCCGAATTAGCGAATTATTAATGAATCATCACTACGCTCATGGGCAAAGATAAACGACGGTACCTTATACATCTATTTAACTCTAGTGTGAATTCCGAATACTTGAGAGAATTATAGCATATTAATACGTTATTAAATCACATATACCTAAATCAACCTAAAACCTCGTTTTTGCTCCTTTGATGTTTAAATGCCACTGAAAACATAAAACTAATCTGAGTCGATCCTTTGCATCTTGTCCAAATCATTTCGTTTCAGAAAAAGTTGTCATTAAGAGTTTTATCTGCTATGCAATTTTAAATTCATCAAATGATTTTATAAACTTTCGGAAGAAAAACATCATATAATGTTGCAGCATGATTATTGCGAGAGTGAACTGCAGAATATATTTCTCAAATACTTTAAATCCGTTTCAAATAATTTGTAATAACCTCTTTTTTTGTGCATAAAGATAAAAATACATAACATATTTTAAAACTGCAAGCGTAAACACAAAAGCTTTTTCTTTACATAAAATACAAATTTTCAACAAATGTTATTTTAAGAAAGTTCTTAATTAAAAACGTGGTTTTCATTTTATTTACTATTCTGATTTATTCTACAACGAATTATTACGGGTAGCAGAGAAGCAAATCAAGGAGTATGATACATGTGCAGGTAGCAGCTTGTGGTGTTAAGGGATCCTTTGTCACAACGCGGTTGTGCGTTAATCCGCAGAGTGCGTAAACTGTATTGTATTCTTAATTGTTCTTAGTTACTTATGCCATTACATTCAGTCTTGAAGAACGGGTTTTTATGTACGATACATACGGAAAACGGAGTCTTACACAGAAGCAGATTAGCACGTAAATATTCTGATAATCTTGTTACAGGTAGAGAAATTGTTTTTACGAAAGATAGGATCTCTTAATGATAAGAAACGCTTTCCAAAAGAATATTGGAATTTCCTAAGTAATGTATTGGAACTTAATTTTCAGCATCCGTAATAACATAGGTTAGTGTTTATTATTATTATTATTATTATTATTATTATTATTATTATTATTATTATTATTAAAACGGCATTTAAATATGTTGCAAGGTATCAAACCGCCTTTCATGTTTCAATTATAATTGTTGAAGAATTTTACATTATCGTTTATTTTTTCTTGGTTTGAAATAAAAAAATAAAAAGTACCCAGTTCAGGCATGCAGCCCCTTTCGGTTTCACTGTTCGCCTCATTTCGACTTTTTTTAAATTCCATTTCCCTATTGTTATGCATACTCAACCCTTCTCCTCATCCTATTCTACCATTCCAATGCTACAATTAAGTTTTCATTCTGAATATTCCCATCTTTTAATATATGGAAAATAGCCAGGGTAGCCAGAAATGTGTAACAAAGTTATTCTCGCTCCTACATTAATCAGAACGAGGTTATTCTATTTCTTATGACTGTCGTATGCCTGAAGGCCTCATAAACATGGGAGTGTGAAAGCATTGCAACATAACAGCGGTTTTCTCGAGTTTCTATTTGTTGTGTAATGTCACTGACCTGCGGTTCAAGCGACTCTTAAGGCATATTCGGTCACTAGTTGTTACGTGCAAGATGGCGAACTAATTCTACAAGTTTGTTTTTAATTACAAAAGTACACGTTTCCACAGAATATATGGGCTTGTCCCACAATTCCATATGCGTGCTAGTGTACCGTTAGATAACCGGTATAGTTCAACTGTCTGGGGAAAAAAGTTCCATTCTAGTACCCTGCATGTTTCAGACATGAACTTATATGATTTACAGAACACCAATATTTAAAAATTCCTACAGTACTACATGGAAATTCTGCCACCTTTCTGGATGCGGGAAAAACGTACTGACAAATTGAAGAATTTTAAATACCTGGGCTAGTCCATAAAATTGTACAGCAAAATGCTTATGTGTTTATATGTAATCAAAACGTTATGAAATTTGTGGGCAATTTATCACTAATGGTTTCTACGCTAAAAATGTATCGAGTTAAGAGTATTTTCGAACATTCTGAATAAAAAAACTCTGAAATGCTTCGAAATATACAACCCAAATTGATATTAAGTGAAAGCTCCTGATAAACTGCTTGCTGTAAAAGTGCTGTATTAAACATTATTTCGTTGTAAGGGCTGTTTTTATAATTAATCTGTTTGATCCCCTGCAGTCACATAAAAATATTTTTACAACCCATGTTGATTCCTCACTTATATAGAATAAGACAATACTTTTCAGATTACTGGAATCTTTAACAGGAAATGAAAAAACAAATCCGGGAGTTATTTCAAATCACTTCCGCTTGCGCGCAATTTCCTCTATGGTCGTGCAGCGGGAGTGTGCTAAACAGTTCAACTACAGTGCGGGTCTACATCTCAGCAATAAAAGTCGTGCCTGTATTTCGCGCTAAAATAAAACTTTTTAAGAAGTTTTAAATTTTTAAGCTGTTTCTGATACCGAATCATATTTTTTAAAGCTGATAATCATTCCATTTTAAAGTAAAATATTTAAGCGTGTATTTCAATATTTTAAAGTGAAATTAGTCCTTTAAAATAACGTTATTATGAAATATAAATAAATGCTGGTTATACACCATTAAGAAAGCTTCAAAAATGAGTTTTTATGTGCGTTTCTGTAGTGTACAGTTGTAGATATTTATTTTCAAAGGCGCCATTTTTATAAGATGCTAAATTTGTAACATTTTTATAACAAAGTGGACTGGGAATAGGGGTGTCTTATTTTCAAAAAATTGTTATCCCTTGATGCTTCATTTATTTAAAAAATCCATTGACTTTTAAAGAGAGGTCATTTTGTTAAACGTCTTGTCCAATTTGAGATGGAATGTCTCATATGTTAAATAATACAGGAACTACAGAAAATATCTGCAATAATGCAGTACCACTACATAATGGCGTACAGCTACAATGAAAGTGGTGTTAACCGTATTATTGTTAAAGTTCTGGCATGCATTTTCCTATTAATCTAAAAAGGAAGAGAAATTGTTGAAAAGACCTGCAGTAGCGCTCTGCAGATTGCATATTGTTTTCCCGATATACAAGTTCTGCCATCATATTTTCTCAGAAGTCATTCACAGCTTTCCCCCTTTGACAATTGTGAAATTGTTTTAACCTTAACAGACTCATATTACTTCGCTTTAGGGATCTCATATTGCAATACTTACAATTATGTAACCCACTCCTACAGCTTACAAAGGTATAATGAACTGGATGAATTGGATTCCAATTCTGGGTTAGAGAGTAATTTTTGGTGGCCTACCTCGTGTACTTTTTTTTTTTTTGAATAGTGTTATCACCCGTTTTACTTATTCCTGCATGTCATGACAAAACAACAGATGACAAAAGTATAAATTGTCTGGCTGAGTAATGTTAACTTTAATAATTGCAACTAAGTTCATGTATCTTTTTGTGATGAACTGTATCTCTTTGGGATGAACAAGTTTACAAAATAAGTATGAGATATCTACAAATATTAGGTATAAGACCAAACTTTAAAGTTTAAAACAGAACCAAAATAACAAATTAAGAAATATGTTCCTACAAAAAGTGTCCATGCGGCCACAAATAATGCATACTATTGAAAATAATTAATATTTCTTAAAAAGAATAGACTCTTCACAAAGAGTTATTTTTGGCCTGCGTCCGCAGATGAACGCAAACCGCAAAGGGTAAAGGTTGCGACAGTGACCGACTCCATCGATGATCAAAGTTCCCACGCGTTTATACAGGCACAACTTGTATTAATAATAACGCGCAAAGTAATATTATTTTAATTCATAATTAACAACTGTTATAGAAGTTGTTCGAGCTGGTGTCTGTCTACAGCGACAAATTTGTACCTTTTTCTTCTTCTTCGTCTTCTTTTTTATACAAAATGCACATTCGTCGCAAAAAACTCTGCTTCACAATGACTCCAGTTTCTGCCCTGATATTCTTTTTAATTTCCTCTATAGTATGAGAGTTATTCCTGTTTTAGTGGTAACATTTCCAAACAATACATTACAGTAAAATTTACTTCATTAACATAGTGTAATTAATAACATTGCTAAACCAATAGCCTGCAATAACACAAAGGTTACCGCAAACAAAGACTGAAATGACGTTTGCTTTCGTAACAGCAAACTGAAACTGATTCTCCAAGTGCAGCTATCAGCACGGGAAGTGTCTGCTTTGCCCTGGCCCCGCGCAGCCAGGGCAAAGCAGACAGTTCCCCTGCTGATAGCTACGGATGCAGGCTAAAAATAACTCTCGGTATTTAAATATAAATTTATTTTTATATTGGGATTTAGCGTTCCTTATAATTAATAGAGTTCAACATAAACTTTTTTTTTCAAAACTGACGTAATTGTTTGTATTAATCAATAAGTGGTACTTAGGTATAACTATTGAAATATTAATATTTAAACTAAATAAAACGTTAAAGGAATACAGTATCTTTCCATGTATTAAATTTAATGTGGGTTTCCATATTATATATTACGGCAATGGTTCTGTACAAATGATATATTATGTTTAAACTATAGTTACAAATTGAGCACTAACTGGGTGTATGAAATTATAATTGTGTTACTATGACCTCTGTAGTCTTCCACTTCCCATTCTCATTCTGGTGCTGCCGGTAGTGCGTCAAGCCTTTGCAAGAACCCAAGGTTGCTAGAGATACATAAAAATAAATAAATAAATAAATAAATAAATGTACTAGCCAAACCATTCCTTTCGTAGTAAAGGGAACAAAATTACGATCTTCTTTAATAAATTCCAAAACAATTTTCGCAATTTTACCAGCTAATATGGTTGAATGCCTCCCTCGGAAACTTTGCTTCGAACTTTATGATTTATATGGAGAAACTCATTCCGTGTATTACGACCGCCACGGGTAGCCGAGGTCGTTAAGGCGCGGGCGCGAACTCGTGAGCGGGAGGTCGAGAGTTCGAATCCCACCAGGGCCGTTCTCCCTGACTTAGGTTTTTGCCTCAATCCTCATAAATGGCACATGCCTGGCAGGTACCCTAAACTTAGGCCTGGAACGTTTTCCTCCTTAAAAATCGTTTCCCAACATATCATTTCATTTCATGTATCATCAGTGTCTCCCGCCTTGGTGTCTCAGTAGTAAAAACGAGCGTTTAACTCTAGTAAACAAAGAAAAAAGTGTATTACGAGCTTGAGAATTATTAAACACATGGCCATGTTAAATTTCCAAAGGTTCCACATTACAAGTGCCTACAGCTCTGGGACATTGCGATTCTAATAGTAAGGAGCGGATTCCTGTGCAGCAGGTCTGCCTTTCGAGTTCCATTAGGATTATTCTCCCTGACTTACGGTTTTTCAAAGTTTTCTTCAATTCTTAACAATGGCAAATGCCGGGGAAATACGCTGAAATTAGATTTAGAATACTATCGTCCTCCAAAAAAAGAAAAAACTTTACCAATTTATCATGTTACCTTATGTTTATCAGTGTCTATCGCCTGTGATTCTTCAGTAACGAAAACGAGCATTAAACACTAAAGGTAACAAGAGCAGCGGTTTTCTACAGGTGGAAAATTCGTTAAGTTCAATTTTAGTATTCAGTTCTTTCCCACATTTACAAAAATTTAGTTTCTGTTTATCTATAATATTAACTGGAATAATATCTCAACTTCCTGACATTTTAAGCTTTGTAATACATATCCAGATTCTGAGAGAATAATAAACAAATTCAAATCCGCTTATATGACATGATTTTCACAAAATATGCGTACCGCTAGAGGTATTAACATTGGATCCATGAATTGACAAGATTTTGGCCTATAAACAGATGCAAATATCTTGCTCAGTATATTAAGAATTACTTCCCAGAGAAAAGTTGTAAAATGAATTTGTTACCGGATTATTTCACATGTAAACGTAAAATGCATATGTATTATAAAATTTGCATTTTTAATATCAAAGCTACAAATAAATATCTAAAAGGTGTATTGTATTTGGAATTTGCTGGTCCCCAAAAGTTCTTACCTTTTGTCCATTATCGAAAGGTTAAAAACTGCATTTTGCTCTAATACAACATCATGGAGAAAAGTACAAAAGAGGTATAATTATGTGATGTTTACTTATTGCCGCCTACATTGTCCAGGTTTCTGCTTTTTTTGAAAAGTACCTTACACTGATACTACTAATTTTTTGAACTCCACAGGAAATTACATTCCACTATTCACTGTGGAAATCCATTTATTCTTCATTTTGTTTAAATATTGTTTTATATTCCTACTATCTCTGTAAAACATTTCAATTATAACTATATTTCTATCTTAAACTATTTCTTTTTCAAAATATCTAAAGCATTCATTTTACAAAATTCTATAAAATTTTCACATTCTCTACCAACAAACTTGTCTGTACTATATACCTATATGTCTATATCTCCTTCTTTTGGACATTATTTCATCACTCATTTAATCACTTCCAAAATTCGCAGCACTTTCTCCAACTGTGATATTAAAATCTCACTTTAATATTACCTGTGCGTGTACATATTTCTCTTTTCCCACTTGTGTAAGGAGGTCAGGATTATGAAACCGCAGGAGACAGGAGGATTATATATTATTCCTATACATATTACAGTTTAATCTTATATGCTTATCTTCCATGATAACCCATAAAATGGCTTTACTCTTAGATCATGTTTCCCTCATTCCTCTACTTAAGGTCCTCCTTACGAAAAAGCCTATACCTCCGGTAGCCCCACCTTTTCCCACTGCCATTTCTTCCTTAATTTCCATATACTCAAATTCCCATATAACAAAATTACCATAAACTTAATTTAATATAACCGATACTTGGCCAGATTGTATTATTATCTTTCCGTTCGAATTCGGCTAACAAGGTAAAGTTATAGCACCATTACATTATTTAAGTTGAATTTATTTTAACACACCCGTACTCACCAACGAAAGCCTCGTTGATGTTCGAAGAAGTGACACACCCATTAACCCCAGTATATCGTATACATTAATTATATTTTTCAATTGTTTTCTATTAGGACGACATCGATAACAAATGTAGCACATGTTACAATATTTCGAACGCATTCGTGTCTGCATTTACGCTGTTTAAATTGCGTGTTTGAACGACAATGAAGGCATTGGTTTTAACAAGCAAGAGTTAAATGTTATTGTTGTGCTAATGCTATACAGAGGTAGATGTCCGGAGTCCAGGGAATGTCGTAACCCACATGTTCTCAGGACTCTGCTAGAGCAGGGGCGCATTGCTTAACGCTAGCAAGAAGACACATGATACCTGATTCGCCAGCCGTACCCCGTATCGAATATACATCGGATAATTACCCAATCTCTGCCTGCCATCGATCTATCATTACATCACACACAGCTAACTGGAGTTCGATGCCTGGGTTGGACAGGGAAAGACAACTGAGGAAGCACATGCAAGTGAGCAATTTCACAACAATAACAAATGCTATCTGCACAACCCCCGTATAACTGCACACAGTTGAAATATTATGACTTTCCGTACTCAAAAAAGTTTATTACCGTTGGTTTACAAAATTTAAAGATATAAACAAACATAGATGTAAATGTAATGTAAACACAACATTACTCGCTAACTTTAATTCATAAATAATAAGGATGATGCTGCATTTCACTTACAGGTTATGATCTATTGTTTTTAACAGATAAAGATTAGTATTCTGCGTTTTACAAACGGTTCTATACTTGAGAAAAATATTTTTACACAAAAAGTTGTTACGAAAGGCAATCAAAGTTTTCATGGTTTCATTTATAGTCCTGGAAAATACTGCAGGCGAGCCCCAGTCTACGCAGTTCGCTGCCGAAAGACGCGTGCTGTTGCCAGGGAGACTATGACAGTACACATGAGTCTTCTGCCAGGTCACGTTTCCTGCTTATCTGTTTAAAAGTTCTTTCACAGTAACAAGTAACCGATTCAAAATCTGCAACTCTACTGTACCTGAACTTATACGTTCTATAGTTGATTTTAAAGTCACCTGCACATTTATATGTTCTTGTCAGTTTACCTGAACACAAGTAAATATTTAAAACCATGTAACATTACGGACATAATGTATTAAAAAAGAAGATATTTCAGACACTTTTTTGCTGTTAACAAAGGTTTATATTTTTGTTCTCTTCGTACAGAAAGTTTACAAGTAATTATTCGGTGCGGTGTAGACACTCTTAAGACTTCTGTTCTGTGGGAAAAATGGAGAAAAAACTTGCCATTTTAAAGTGTCGCAAATGGTCCTCTATTTGATATATTAATAAATTCGATAAACAAAACAAAAAATTAGAAATCGGAACCAATAAACAAATTGGTATGTAATAAACTCATAAGCGTTATATCGAATGCAGTAAGATAAAACAGCTGGATTGCTGTTACATGAGTAAAGAACAAGTTTTATGTGTTAAGCACTTTCTGAAATGTATAATCATAATAATAATAATAATAATAATAATAATTAGTAACCAAGATATAATATTAGTATATAAAAGAAACTAGTTAACCCTTTATATTTAACACCGTAGTTGTATATGTAATAAAGGTGCATAACACCTCAAGTCTCAATAATGCATATAATTTTTGTAAAATTTTACAAAATCTGTCCACTTTTCTTAGCAATTTTCGTTTCACTTTTTATAAATAGCTTCCTTCTTGATATCTGATCTTAAATTTGAAATTCTCCTACACCTTACTTCCATCTTTAACTTATCTCACTTTGGTAAAAGAAACTCTTCTATCTATAATTTTGTCTGTTCATATTCTAAAATATAATACCAAATAATATACTATTCAACATATATTGACATTTTTTCTTTTATGGACCACTTTCTTATTCCCCTCAAGCATTCACTTTGGTTCTCCATGCTGCTTCTTCTCTCCTGTCATTTTTTTAATATTTTGCATAGTTTAAAGGCTTTTAAATAATTAAATTGGTCCATACATAATTCCTGTGTTTTATATATTCTTGAATCTAGTTTTAATATCGTTTAAAAATCCTTTTCTCATTCCTTACCTCTTAGTCCACAAGGTTCCTATACTAATTTCTTTAAGGATTTTGTGAAGTTTATTTGTTCACGTTACTTTCCCCTTTGATTTTCTGTTGAGTTAACAAACATGTTTGATAATCAAAGCAAATTTTATACAGTATATTAAGAGTTATATTCTTTTTCTTTTTTATGCTGTACATTAACATATGAAACAAACTGAAAGAAAGACGACAAAAGAGGCTGTGGGAAGCAGTCGGAAAAAAAACAAACTAGTAAGATTGAAAGCAGATGGAACACAGGAATGTATAAAAATAAAAGTGGGGGGGGGGGATCGTGTTCTTCTCTCTCATGTTGGTTTCTGGGACGTGAATAGATTCAAATTATAAGCGGTATATTAAAAACAGAATTTAAAGTATAAAAATCCGATCAGAAATCAAGCCACTGAGCTCTGGATCATATAAGAGAGGACTATTTTACCCGATTGCTAACGGTGGCCGTTATCATGAATCTGCAAGAAAGACTAAAGTGAATGTCCCGTTTTCATTCATTTGGAGCTAAGCTACCTTTCATTTGTAAGTTTTTGAAAAATTCTGATTAAAAAAAAAAAAAAAAAAAGATTTTAAAATCATTATGATTCAAGAGCTTTTTTATATTCTAGATGTTGTCATGGAGATAAAGTTAGGGTGAAAGGTTGTGTTTTAAAAATTTAGTTTCTAAATTAAAAATTACGTATTTGAATCGTAAAAATAAGCACCGGTTCTCCCTTTTGTGCCTTAAAAAGGGGGGGGGGATATACTTTCATGAACCAGTATTTAAATCCCAGACCTTCACCGCTAAAGCCAGCGCGCGCACAGTGCAACACGAGTCAGAATCTGGCGAGAGGCACATAGCAGTTAATTAGACTAAAATCGATACGACACTGAGAACAGTGTTTAGGGTATAGTCTGTAAAACTTCGTAATTAACAGGATGAGAAAACTCTAAAGAAGAGATAGCTAGAAAGTAATACATATTCACTTTTATATTAACTGAAGGGTATCAAGGCTATATTATAATAATAATGATAATAATAATGATAATATCTGTAAACCATTTATGTTAGAATAGATTTGGCATCATCTCTATATTATTAACTAAGAAAACTGAATAAAAGTAGTTGGTACTTATATAATAAGAAATATGTGTTTGCCAGCGCTTGTACAGTTATTCAAACTTTGTTTCCAAACTTTACAAATGTATTCATGGAAGAAAATTTTTGCAGCAGAAATCCCGTATTTTGCAGTTCTAACAAAAAAAAAAAAAAAAAAAAAAGTGATCCAGAATTTGATTGTTCCCCAGTCTTTCTCGGACTAATATTCGATTTTACTACCTACATGTTTAATCTAGATTCTGGATGACTATAAGGGCAGACCAAGAGGAGTTCTTCTTGCAGAGAAGCACAGTTTCAGGAACTCTGCTTTAGGAGTTTGCAATACGGCAATAACGCAAATTCTTTGATATTCTATATTATCTAAAGTATAAGCAAGTATTTGAAAGAGCGTATTAAAGTATTTGATATAAACATTGTGAAAACATATTTCTATTTTTCTCCACAGTAATTTCGGGAAAGTTCCTAAAAGAAATAACCCAAAGGATTTAAACTGTGAAATGTATTGATGGATAAAGTTTGGGTGATATAAAGTTACAGCAGTTTGCTTAAAGGAAGGTGTATGTAAAATTGTGTCCATTCTATTGAAAGTTGTGTAAAAGAAAAAATTGTCATGCTAGAGAAATTAAAACAGTGCTTACTACAGATCTGCTTTTTCACAGCGGTTGCTTTCCCAACGTTTTATTTAACGATAAATTACTAGGAACAATTATTGACTGCATTTTACAAGAAGATAATTCTTCTCGATAGTATAACAGCTTTAATACTTGCTAATAATTTTGATAATATTAGGATATCAAAGAATTTAGCGTTATTGCCCTATTAATATACATAGCATAAGAGAATTAATACATAATTATGTAAAATGAAAAAAAAAAAAAAAACCCCTCTATAGTGCTATATATTACACTAACAACGTCATAACAAAGTCCAGGTTTTCGAACATGATAAGTATACCTGAAAAGGGATATTTCGATTAATTAAAGCCTTCAGTTACTTTCGAATAAGGATGCTCAGTTATTCACAATATAGTTTGTTTTGTGATAGCAATTTCAGTGCTAACATAAGTCGTCCTGGTGGTGTAGTGGTAACCATACTTGCCTTCTAAACCCAAGATCGCGGGTTCAAACCCGGCCAGAATCGATGGTTGTTTTCGGGCGTAAAAATCCTAAGTATGACTTTCTTCGGAAGGAAAGTAAAGCCGTGAGTACCAAGTCGTAGATTTACGGCATGCAAAAGAACCTGAAACCTGAAAGAGGAGACATCTGGGGCAACTTTATCGGCTGTTTCACGCCATGAATTGAATGGAACGTTGATGACCTGAGCTGTTAAAGTGCGTCCGTAAATAAACCAAATTAACAAAAAAAGTGCTAACATAAACATTTCACTGCAGACATTTTGAACAAAATGAGAGACAGAAGGAATAATCGGGAGTATTAAGAACTCTAAAATATAATAATATTGTTAATTCCAGTACGTCTACCTCCTTCAAACATAACCACAGCTATACTCCTAAGTGAAAACACTAAACCTACTTAGTGTACGAGCTTAGCAGGAAGGGAAGGGGCTCTGTCTACGGAAAACTGATATACACTGTCAACAACATTTACCATGTTCACATGTCGAACTCAAATCAAATTGAATACACTTTCGAGGTTGAATATCGATCCAGTACGATCATGTTTACATGTTTTTCAGCCTGTATTGAAAACTGTTATAGATTTCTACTTAAGTATTATGTTGGTTACCCTGTCTTACTTCTGTTTTAAGCTGAATAATTAACCGGATAACCTGTTTAAGCAACGAATTAATTATCCAATCAAGGTGTAAAATATGAAAAGTAAAGCAGAAAAGCAGATACAGAATGTTAAATAGATTAAAACAATATGCAAGCGTATTTCGTGGGTTAATATGAAATGACGATCGACTTTGTGTGATAAAAATGACTAACGTTAGCGCGCACGAACAGATTCAATTCGATCTCAGTATGATCCCCGTTTACGTGCATCTGAATCCGAATTGCATCCACTACATCCCCAGCTTTTAGTAGGATAAACCTGGATCCATTATTTTAATGCTTTATTGTCGCTTTCACTACACCGGTCTTCTCGCAGCGTGTGTAGATTGCGGACTGAATACTAAAGGTGTAAGTCTGTAGGGGTGAATGATAATGAAATGAATCAATGATGCTGCAAATGTGCTCGGAGTCTTTTGAGCAAGCATTTACCTTCTCAGGGTAAGGAAATAATCCGAAAAAAAAAAACCTTACCCAAATCTGACCGGGATTCAAACCCAGGTCCTCCGAATTAGTAATAGCAATCGCTACCACTAGAACATGCAGGGTGTGTCTTAACACGGCTCTTAAATTCCGGTTTTCATGCACCTTTTCAATCCGGAAAGCGCATTCATTTTGAGTCAGACATACAAACGTAGTAATTATCTCCTTCCAAGCTTATTTTGGGGTGGATCGGCGGAGATAAGATACTGTGACACTGAAGCAAACGCCTTTCATTAGTGTCTATATTGCGACTATTGACATTACATCTCAGCTTTCGTTAAAGAGAGAATAAATATCTGTATCCTCCCACGATCTTTAATGAGTCTGATCAGAGCCAGCACAGTTACAGCTGATTATCAGTAGTCTTGTTTAATTAATACAAGCTTCCGTAAAACACGTAGCCTCTATCCACCTACTTTCCCATTACATACTTTAATGTTATTAAACTTCTAATTGCTTCAACTGTCTCACCAAAGTTGTATTCCTAGTGTAATTACTCCTTGTAGCTTCCTCAATTAGAAAATATTAATGTCACTAGAGAGATTTTTACATTTTGGGTTTAGGTAAACCCCCACATCCAACGCCCGATTTCCCTAATTTTCAGAAACTATTTTTCATATTTTATTGAAATGCTATATACGGAGTTTCGTTACGAAAATACAAATATTAATGACGCAAGAGCGATTTTTAAATATTGGGTTTCAGGTAACCCCCCTCCTAATAGTCCGATTTCAATGATTTTCAGAAACTTTTTTTTTTTGTTTTATTTCAATGACCATACACCTAATTTCGTTAAAAAAAAATAATAAAGTTGTGCCCGCAAGAGTGATTTTTAAATTTCGCTTTAACCCCCACTCGTATTTCAGGCATACGCTCACTCCTAACAGTCCGATTGCCCAGGTTTTCAGAAACTACTTTTATCAAATGACTTTAAAGAAATTTACTGAGTTTCGTTGAGAATAAACATCAATTTTAATTTTAACTTTTTTTTAAAAAAAGTTCGCTTTAGGTTAACCTCCACCCCCAATTTTTCTGGTTAACAAACTCGACAAATCGTTTGTTAATTAATGATTATATGCCGAGGCAGCTAGGGCGTTAAACGGTTTTAGGGGTACAACCGCAATAGCTTACATTCCTTCGGAATTCGCTAAAAGAATGTCTCATTACACCTACTGGTTTTTTATTTACACAGCGTCAATTGACCAAAGTTTAAAGATTAATAACAATGAATTCTGTTATTGATGGGTATTATATAAATATTATATGAATTAGCTACTTTAGATTGGGATAAAAATAATCAAAATCAAAATCATTATATTCTGGAGCGAAATGAACAGAAACTTGGCAGATTTTCATTTTGCATGAATATAAAGAGCAAATAACATCTCCTATGACAATTAGGAGCTACTACTAGAAATAAACATCACTGCTACAATAGCATCAATAATATGCCTATGAATTCTGAAGTTAAGTTTATTATATATGTGGGATGGCGTTTTACAAACGTTTGTGTTATTTTCTTTTTTAATTTTTTTTAATGAGCTGAGAGCTTCAGTTAAAACGGACTGCGTCTCTCTTTACTGTACCAGACTAATTTTCTTTATTTAACACGTGACTATCATTGCAAATAAAAATTAGGTATACTTTGCTTATATTAAAAGTGTTACATATATGTCTGAAGTGCATTATAATGACAAATTAATTGATATGCAAAATGTCCATACTTAATAGGGACTACATTTTCTTCCGCTGCACAACACAAACAGCGTGGGCGTTTTTATAACGCGCTGGCAACCAATCACATCGTTACACATATGTCGTGTGCTTGTTTACATCAGGTATTATTACGGCTGGATGAAATGCTGTCGTTCAGCGGTAATACCAACATTAAAAAAAAAACGTACAACAAACGTTAAAACCTTGTATGCATTCGCGCGGAAACGGGATTGTGGTTTCCGTGAAGCTCGCAACAAACAACAACAAAAAAGTTAAAACCGATCTGTCGAAACCTGCTCTTAGAGTGATGTTTCAACTACGGTATTGTGATACAAACGTTCTAATTATTGTAACTGTATAGTCCTCCAATTCTGAATATGGCAGTCGTAAATCTGCAATTGGTACAGAATGCGATGCAAATCACTTTTACATGCAGTAGGTAAACATATGTATCATGTGAACAGCTAGATCCACAAGTTTCGGTTTGCATATTATTAGTGAACTTTTAAGCGAACAGGATACTCCGGAACGATCAAAATTAGCATTTTAGCACCAAAAATTATTTGTAGTTTCTAGTTTAAGAAAATATACTCATTTATAGGATTATGATTAGTTTCAGTCGTTCAAACAAACTTTTAAATATGAATGGTATGCCTTTATATCAGTGCTATTAAAGCTGCATTTCTTCAAAATTAAATTTTTGCATAAACGTGTTTCTTTTCTCAGGAACTATTAGATATAAACTGCTGAACATTTTCACACTTCATGTTAATTAGCATTTTGGGCTAGTTTTGTAGATCTGTAACGAAAATATGAGGATCTATGTCTAAAAATATAAAATGGAATATTTAAAACAACTTTCCCCCCCCAAAAAAAATTAATTTGACTATTTCACTTATGTGACATCATAATATCTACCAACGAATTTAAAAAAAAAATGAATTTTGACCAATCAGCCCGATATCGCTGTGAAATTATCGCAAAAGTTTCTCCAATTTCTTTACCACGCGAAGAGCATTTGTCTGCTGGTCAGTGCAGCCAACTCTATACCCCTACTATAATAATTGAGCATCATACAGATTAATCAAGAACATCATTAGGCCATACTAAATAAAGTGCGGCATTCTGCTTCAACATCTTCATGTATAATTCCCAAATGTTCTTTGTGTCCAATTAAATTCATTTGATTAATTGTACATTTAACTACTTAATGTGTATTTACTGAAGCAATTGTTTTTGCCTATTCAGTCAAACAGTTTGAATCATTTTGTAAATTAGATACCAATACCTGCCTAAGCAATCATAAATTTTAATAAACATGTTCATATTGGTAAAATGTGGCAAAATGTGCTCTCTGTTTTGTTTTTCTCAGTTGGCATTAGTAAAACGGTAGAGATTTTAAGAGTCTACTTTCGTCTATTTCAGTCTCTCTTAATAGATCAGTATTCATAAGTAAGTACAACATTTTATATTCTTTACGCGAATTTCAAATATATATATGTTACTGTTCATAAAATAGTCCTAAATCCGTATTTGGCTCTTCTCTATTGACATTCCTTTGTTGCAAGATGGTTTGAAAAGTTAAGTATTCATAATACAAATAAACAATTATTACAATATTGTAAGCCAAGTTTACGGGAATCATATTTAAATTGTTTTATTTATGAAATAGTCCTAATAAATATCACTCGAGAGTCTGAACTTTCCACTATGTTCATGAATTTATCGGCAAGCTCAGACTCTCTTGTGATAAAAGTGCTTAACCCATTTTTAATAGCCAAAAATTATACACTAAATTGACTATACATGAAAAAGCGTGATTCTTAAATACTATGATATGCTGAGAAAAAGGAATATAAAATCGTCTATATTTTAAACAAAATTTGAAAGCATTTTTTCAAGTTTACCAATTTTTATGAGTTCCACTATGTTACATACAAATACAAAATATTAACCGAAATATTCCCTAAAATCTACTGTAAACATGTAAAAATGTTAGGCAATTTTATTCAGAACTTTGTGAATTATAAATAACTAATTTCACTGATGCACAACAGCATGTATGTTCATTCCGTTAAAACCAGCTGCATTTAGTATTCTTGCAGTGTAACGTGATATTTTGGTGTATTAAATGTGATTCATTTGCGATCACGAAATTTATTCCTCTCTGTAGATTGACTCACAGAACTCATTTTCCGTAATATGCAGCCGTGCATATTCCTCTTTCTTAATAACAAGCTGAGTTTTATTTATATTTACCACTTGAATTTAAAGACAAACAAGTGTTTCAGGTTTGATTTGTGTCATTTGTATATCCTTTTGTTATGAAAGTGATATGTATAATGCTTTGATATAAACTCTTTAATTGCAAACAAACCCTTTTGTTAGCATTACAAACAACTTGATAGCCTTATAACATTATAATTTGTAATTCGAGAAAAATAAACATTGCTACAAATATAAATGTAATCTAGTAATATACCTTAATGTGATTGTCCTTTTATGTATGACAGTATAGAATAAAATTACATTACAATACTTCTGGATCAATATAAGTATAAATTTCAGAGTTGTCAGGTGTCAAAAATTTAAGTCAGATAATTATATAGTTTTGGGATACTAACTTCATTAACAATTAAGTTATTTTATCGTATAACATAATATTGCTACTTAATCCTTCCTATCCAAATGGATTTTCGGAATACTTTTTAGAGAAATTTAGGAAGAATATGTTTGACCTGTAATGGGAGTTCTTCGATTCTCAATATCTCAAACACTGTCTCCTTGAAATAACTTCTTTCTTGATAATTTTAATAAAAAGTCATAGCTCAATCCCCTTACACATAACAGGCAGAGGCTTTACTGTAAATGTCTGTAATAAACAAGTGAAATTGTTATATATGCGATATCGGGCTTTTTGCTACCTCAAAGTAAAAGCGCCGAAATTGTTGGTATGTTCAATTTTGGAATATGCACCTTACTGACCAAATAGATTTAATCTTTATTAAGTTTACAAAAAAAGTTGAATTAGGATGAACGTAAATGCATTTCTTGCGTCAGTATGGCCATGATATTCAATATGGAATAACGATGTTAATGTTGGGAGAGAAAATTCAAATATCGAAGTACCAGTAACACTGCAAAAACTTCTGATATCGTGCTAGAAAGATGATTTCCATTTAACGTGCCTATTCATCTCAAGTGAGAGATGCACTGACTGAGCAAACGCGCGCTTGTGGATACGAAAACAGCCTCCATTATAATTTAAATTGTAAAGGATCCATTGCCTAGAGACAAACAAGAACATTTATATCCATGCGAAAGAAAATTACTCACCTTTTAAATTAACTAACTGCTCTCTAGTGCACACTTAATAAATTATAACTAATTTTATAACTTGAAAAATATGATTAATTTAACAGGACATTCAGAGTCCATAAAAATTGATTCTCCAAAATATATTTTCTGCTGCTAATTTTAGAACAGATTTTGAAAACAATATAAAATCTGTATGCTGATTTGTATCACAAAATTAGAGCTTGTTACTTCTCCAGTCGTTTACTAGAATGTAATTTTAATTTCTTCAAAATATTCAGATTATACTACTTATAAGCATTTGCCCAAAATCTCAAACGAAAGGAAAGGTTCGTGTTCTTCATTCGTTCAGTGTACCTTTATGCACTTAAAACCGAAATGAAAGTTAATTATTTTCCAATGCAGCATTTGCCAAGAGATCCGTTTCATTAAAAAAAAAAAAAAAAAAGTAATTATCATAGTGGTTTTTAAACTGATTACCAGAAACCGGAAGTTAGCAAAACGCCTTTTCTATCTGGGTCAAGTTAGGTAAGAGAGAGAAATAAACATATTTCCGTACATATGGGGTCAGTTTTATTTTGCCCCTTTATTTGGCGACCGATGGATTTTTTCGGGCCGTAAAAATCCTAAGTATGGCTTCCTTCGGAAGGGAAGTAAAGCCGTGGATCCCGTGTCGTACATTTACGGCACGAAAAAGAACCTCAAGCCTGAAAGAGAGGCCTCTGAGCAAAATTTGTCGGCCGTTTCACGCCCTGAGTTGAATGGGACGCTGATGACCTGAGCTGTTAAAGAGCGTCCATAAATAAATCATTCATTTCTTTATTTTGGCTTTCTTTGCCTATTTTAAAGTTTAAAACAAACCCCTTTTTTGCCTGTTTTGAATCGTTATGATTTTTTTTGGCAATTATTTACACTTTTTAAAAAGCACATAAAGAATTCCAATATACCGATATGAAAAAAGATATAACAATTAAATAACATAATCACCTCACAAAAATATCTATTGAGAATCTTTTTATGCACTTGTTTCTTTTCATGCAGTCATAAAATTTCTCCTCATCCTATTCACCTAAGCTCTTTAAATAGCAGAATCTTCATCAGTGAAAGAAAAGCACAGTTACTTCGCGCATACGAATACCAGGAAATAGAGAGGATGAGGAAAGTACTGTAGTTTTGAATAGTCCTGGGGAACGATCTTGTATTGATCTGCGCGAGACAGTTCTAAGAAATTTGTGGGAGTAATTTCTCAGCCACATAAATGTAACAAATAATTGCCAGTGAGAAAGATGAGAGCAATACAACTGTGCAATAAAACGTCCCTACAATGTGCTCAGTACGAAGTAAGAGAGGTACTAATCTGATTCCTTAAAAACGCATAAAAATGAATTCAAGTATAAGCCACTACGCATCCTTTGCTCTTTCACCAGGACCATTCAAAACTACTTTACTTTGTTTTGATCAACATTTCCATGATGTACTGAAAGGTGAATATTACGATGTAATTGGTATGGGTTCTTCCAAAATAACTTGTTTAAATATGCTCCTATCACTTCAGTGGAAACCACCACGGGTGGCCAAGGTCGTTAAGTCTCGGACTCGTGAGCGGGAGGTCCGGGTTCGAATACCCCCAGGACCGTCCTTCCTGACTGAGGTTTTCCTAAGTCCTCACAAATGGCAAATGCCGGGGAGGTAGCCTAAACTTAGGCCTGGAACGATTCCTTCCTTAAAATAATAAATCCTTTCCCAATATATCATTTCATCTCATGTATCATCAGTGTCCATCGCCTGTGGTGCCTCTGTAGCAAAAACGGGCGTTAAACACTATCCATTCATTCATTCATTTACTTCAGTGGAAACAGAACGTTCTTTTACTTTGATGAAAAATGTTCTCTGTGACAAACGGCGGCCTATAATAGCTGATACCTTGAAAAAATCTTGTTGTTGCTTGTAAGTTAAGAAAAAGAAAGCTTAAGAGTTTTAATTGTGTGGTTATATGAAATTATTAAGTATTATATAGGCCTATTTTCATTGGTGATTGATATTACACTCTGTTTTCATTTTTAATAAATGCCTATTTTAATTATATTACTACCATTTTGAGTATTTTAAGTGCCTTTTTTGCCTACCTATTTTAACCAAAATAAATGTCTGAACTTCCGAGCTCTGCTGATTGCATTCTGAGTTTTTATATTTTATTATTTTATTGCTACTTATTTACTTTATTTCAGTTCTTATCCGCAACATAACAATGACATACCCCAATGCTTTCCAGTTTTCAGGAACACAATACAAGCCTGCATATTTTTACCGTAACCGAGAAAAAAGGGCAAAAATGATCCTAGCTGAAAAGCCAGTTTCAGGGGTTGAAATACGCACAAAATTGGAGGGGTGACACAAAAGAGCTCTCTAAAAAGACGTTCTTTTCAACACTTCACAAGAAGGCATCTCCGAGCTGAATATGTGTTGAACTAACAAATTCCTGGGCGTCCTTTGTTTCCTTCCGTTTCCATAGCAACGCAACATGACATAGCACTTACCCGCCAAGTTTCCATGGTAACAGACCCTCTCTGTTCCGCTTACCTGCAACAATGAGACAAGAAACAATAAATCAAACAGAATCAACAGATTTATGGGCTTAGAACAGCAATGCATAGAAAAGAGAAAACTGATATAGACATAAAACTGTTTGAGATCCTATGATAGCATTGTTAGTGGTGCTTTAAACGCAGTAACCTATATGTGCACTTAGCATAAGAAATACGTTGTTTTCCATAAAGAAAAACGTGGTTAGTTCCTTAATTAACATTTTAATAGCAACAATGAAACAATTAACACTGAAAAATAACAGGATAAAAATAAAACTAATGTTGCAGTAAAGAGATATAGCGTTACTAGACTTCAATGAATCTTTATTTATTCATAAATACATTGATCTGTTTGGTCTAACAGTTGCTCAGGATGTTTTGAGAGTGGCATTTTGGAGTTCCAGGGTTCATTATCCGGTACTGTAGTTTTGGCATTATTCCTAAAAGAGCATTTAGCATTAAAAAATCAAAGACTTCCAATAAAATTATTATACAAACTTAGTAAAAAATTTCGATGCGCAGCTGTAAAAATTTCATTTGAATTCACCTGCTTTATGAGAGTATGCATTTTTTTTAAAAAAAATTGCATTTTGTTGTACTGCCATTGTTAACGAAGCATGGAAATTTTATTATAGGTATATTTATTTCCATTGTTTGAGCATTTGGTTCACGATTACATTTTTTGGACAACACTCGCCCCGGGCTGTAGCACCAATGAGAAGAATATAAATTGTTATAAGTTATAATTACTATAGAAAATATAGGTTTTTGTTTCAACTTATGATAAAAGAAACTCGCTCTAATACGAAATTAAAACTATAGTGCACAAACATAGCTGTACTACTACAGCGGTATCAAGGAATTATAATAAAAAAATAATATTTATTAGTTACTACCAATTAATTTAGTATTAATACACTAAATAGTCGGATTTGGGAAATCACTGCTCTTTCCACTCTTTTTACCACCTTTTGCAGTGGTATTAATAAGAAAGGTGGTAATGGAAGGAAGACTTGGAAAGGATTTAATATAATTGTTTTGATGGAATTAACGAGTTGGGGAGCACGATTTATTATCAAAGTTTGTTCCTCTGAAATGTGCCACCGTTACTCCTTGGAGAATTTCTTGGACAATACGTGATCACTTTAGCATTAACTATGGCGGCCACTCTGACATCCTAACGTACCTAATAACTCTACAACTTCTTATTGTTTACTCATTAAAATAGATCAAGCTGTTCATTGACTTATTACAGCTATAATGATCAATTTGATAAGGACTGATCCTGAATTCAACTACTCCTGAGACGCAACCGAACTTCTTCTTCAGTCAACGCCCGTTCTTGGCTGGTCAATCATTTGACGCCGTGCCACCCAGTACACCCGTGCTCGTCCTTCTAATGAGTCTTCTCTTCGGTTGCTCTGAAGTGCTGTACAGTGTAGAAGATGATCAGCCGTTCCTTCCTCCTTTTGAGCAGAGGGGGCAGATCGGAGAGTCGATTCTGTGCAAATGTTTTTGTAGGTAATCGAGGCCTGTGGCCATCCTGAAGGTGACCACGGCCATTTCGCGAAGCAGATTGTTGGGGATAGGTTTTGATATAATCGGTTCCCATCTTTTACCGACTGCTACTGCCCTCCAGGAGTCCGCGACGACTTTCTTTATACTGTATGAAATTACATTGCATATAATAGCGTAGGTAGAAGGGGGTGATGGTTGATTCAGTGTGCATGCTTCCTTCGCCAATCTGTCAGCTTCTTCGTTTCCGCTGATGTCGCAGTGACCAGGGACCCATTGTAAGTGGATCTGAGTTAATGTTTGCAGTGTCAGTGTCTCCCTTTACATTGAATTACTAAATCGTCTTCTTGTTGCAGCTGTGGGGAGCCCAATACTTGGAGTGCAGAGGTGGAATCAGACAGGAAGACTATCTTTCGTTTGACATTCTGAGAAATCAGTGTATTGGCCGCTTCACTTATGGCTGCTACTTCGCCATCAAAATAATTCTCATTCTCCCCACAGGGAAGGCTCCCTTCCAATAGATGAGAAAAACCCTGCTCCCGTGCATTCATCAATTGCTGAGTCATTCTAGTGCAGGATATAATGCACCTATCTATCATTTCGAGCGCTGCCGCTTTCAGGAGTTGTGGAGCTATTCTGTCTTGGGTTATCCATTCCGGGGATATTCATTGAAAACGGTGGCAGTTGTTTCTCTGAGTACAGTTTGGGTTTTCGGAGGCATTGGCGCTCCCCTGGATCCATGTTATGCTTGATCAAGAGTGCTTTGGCGTGTGATATTGGTGTAACCTGGGTTTTTAGTCTTAAAGTAGCCGGTCAATATTGCTTCCAGAAATTATCAGCTGTTTTATAACATCTTTCATAGAATTTAAGGAGAGCTTTGTCTCTTCGATACTTGAGAGGTTCAACCTGACGCTGACTTTCAAGAGCAAGTATTGGTGTAGATTTTGCGGCGCCACAACATATTCTCAGAGCATTATTTTGGGCAGTATTCAGCTCTCTCGTTGTGGTTTCGCTGGTTGTACTGAAAGTCTCGCTTCCAGAACAAATGTTGGAACGTATTTGTCAAGACATCCTGGGTTGCTCCCCATCCAGACCTTGCTAAGCTTTATAGGTTGCATAGTCTCTTAATTGCCTTAGTGCAAATCGAATCTATGTGATTCGATTCTAACGTGGTGAGATATTCCACGCTAGTTGTTCGTATGCTGTTCAAGACGCTCTGACTGATTTGTCCTTTGGTTACTCCATTTCTCACTCCACTAGCTGCTTCTCCAGAGATTTCCATTTTTCTCGTCCTCTTAATCAGTAGTAAATTAAAAACTTCCAAACACTAATTAATTGTTCTATCATTTTCTCAAGTAACAATGAACGTAAACTGTCCTTGAGTTAACTTTGAGGCTTCCATCGCTGCAGACAACTAACAAAGACTAATTGCACATGGGGAAAGCATGTGTGAACAGGGGGTAGTAAGAAGCACTACAAAACCTCCTGCCGTGGTGAAAACTTTCCTTTCAGTTTAAAGGGTTAGAGATAATTAGCTAACAAAACAGTGGTTCCCTTAGTTTGTAACCACACCCACCGAACCCTACTGACAACGCCCAGTGAGAGCAGGAGCTTCCTTTCAAATCAGGTTGCAGCTTCATCACATTACATTGCCTTAATGGTTTGCATACCCTCGCCTATAATGAAGCCTTGAATATATTAGACTCGGAAGCTATTCATTTATCTTTGCCGAAACCATGGTGAAAGAAAATTATGAAAGAGAGCTGGTTTCTTCAATATAACCAAACTCTATTACAATTCTTTAATCCTTAGGTCTTCAAACGTTCATTAGAACGACTGAAAATCGTTCCTTTTGGCAGTTAACGGAACAGCACAGTATCTCAGTTTGTAGAGATTAATATGAATATTAAAGAAGTATATAAGGTAACATGTAATATTTACATTCCACTATTAATTTAGCTTTTGTGTATTTTAAATAACTGTGTATGATATTTAAATCTTGCCAGGTTAAACAAATATTTAACCGTTCAGTAATTTATAATTATTTATAATAGGAATTTGAATCTGTCATCATCTACTGCATAGGCGCCGACTCATAGGGGCCGGAGAAGCCTGGAATCCCCTTCCCAAGGCTGATGACTACATTCAGATATATTTCGTTTTTAATTTAAATGGCCTAAATTTGAAAATAAAAATATTTGTGAGGAAGTCGCCTAAAAGACGTTCACTATTCAAGCAGCTATAAAGCGATAATGTGGCTAACATAAGGTCATTCTATTCGGTTCGCTTGTCATCATATAATTCCAATTACCTACACAAGAGCAATCGATTCCGTTTTTGAAGAATTGTCAGAAACAAACTCATCAGATGTAGGATCTAAAGCGAAAGGTTGTTTTCTTCAAATTCTCTCGTTTAATTTCTACTTACTTGTGTATTACGAAAGATGTTTTGTCACACTGAGTCAGGCAGTTTCTGTCTAAACCTTCAGATGGTTAAAAGTGTTTTAGCAGCAGCCTATATGAACATTTCCGCTTATAATTTAGTAACCTGCTGGGAAACTTTCTTCAACAAACAAGATAACTATGTGTAGCTGATGTGTTACCTATATATCACTCCCACTTCCAGTACGTCCACGTATTGTGGCACGTCTACTTGAGTAGTGTATATGTTGGTATAATTGTAAACATATGTACGTACTTCAATACTCTCTATACCGCCACGGGTGGCCGAGGTCCTTTAGGCGCGGACTCGGTTTGAGGTTCGAATCCCGCCAGGACCGTCCTCCCTGGGTGAGCTGTTTTCCAGGTTTTCCTCAGTCTTCATAAATGACAAATGCCGGGGAGGCACCCTAAACTTAAACCTGGAACGTTTCCTTCCTTAGAAAAAAAATGTTCCCAATTTATCATTTCATCTCAGGTATTATCAATGTTCACCGTCTGTAGTGCCTCTGTAGCAAAAACGGGCGTTAAACACCAATCAAAAAAAAAAAAAATCCCCTGGGAAAGGTCAGACACAACGCTATAGTTTTACAAGATTAAGCAGCTTTCACCTTCTACTCCGAGAGGTGCAAATGAACAGATGTGTCCCGTTCCCGTAAGGTCATATATGGCCAGGAAACCGACATTATCTCAGATATGTAAATCAGTTATTAAAATAAGCTAACTTTACCATGAAAAGACTTGTATATCTGGTTTTATAAGGATAGTTAGCTTTAATTATTTTATTTTGATATTTAGTAGTTGAGAAAGGTATGTGCAGGATTAGAGAAGTTTTAAGATCTGAGTACAATGTCGCGTTATTAAAACAATTGAATTTAGGAAGTAAGCGATTGATCTCTAAATTTAAATTAATTAGCGACATAATTGGCGAAGTCGCTGGAAGGTTATTTAATAGCGTGACAATATTCCAACCAATACACTGTTACAGAAAAAAAAAATAAAAATCTCACTTTCATTTGGAAAACCCTTAAAACTACGTGTAAGAAGGTACTTAGAACTTAACATTTCTATATTTCATTACGTCTCATTTCCAATGCGATTAAAACATGCACCTGGAGCATGGAATGATATTCTTCACATTTCAATATAACGCTTTTTTGCAGTTCTCCAAATACTTCAAGGCAGACAAGAAATTCGAAGGCCGTACTAGAAATGCATTATTGTCGCAACGAATAGGAAAGAGATGGAAATGCAGAGAGCAAGCACTTTTAAAGGAAGAACCTGCTGGAATTCTCTGGCTAGCCGCCAACTAACACCGATATTTTCGTGATAATGGAACATCGCTGTCTCACGAAAAGTTTCATTTTGCATTTTACAGTACACTTGCGATGCAGCCCCGAGCGATGGAGATTCCTCTACCAGATGAACTGAAACTCGTCTTTTGATGTTCCGCCATGAAAGAAAATAAAATAATTAAACAGAAGACTCTTGGGAGGGACAGAGAGAGAGAGAGAGAGAGAGTTGATGGTGATTCCAACGATAGCATGACAAACGGGCTTCATCTTTCAAGCTGCACTGGTTCATAAGGAATAAAAGAAACAAGACTAAAAAAGTTAATAATATTCGGCGCGCTTTGATGAAAGGCGAGGAAGACATGCAAGCAGTTTCGCACGTTCTGAACAGCTTACGAACAAAATTATGACTTCGAAGTAACAACATTCATGAAAAGCCAGAATGGTTCACAGTATCTGGTTTGTGACTGGATACTGTGTATATGATTCTGAATAAATCAAGATTTGACAAAAAAAAATCATTTAGCTGAGATGTGTGAACATTTGGAGAAAGTTTTTAAAAATAACTGCTGAATTCCGAAAAACTATTGCACATAAATGCTGACATTAATGAAGAAAATCGTTTTCTTAGAGTATCCTGCATGTATGCCGCAACAGTTCAAGTGTTAAATAAAATAGTAAATTCACAGGAAAGGCTTAGTCGATGTCAGGAACAGTGTAGCTCAAGGAATTCGCATTCGGGAGGTTCTGGGTTACAAATTCCCTTCCGAATGGGTTATTTCGTGGTTTCTCCTGGTTGTTTAGGAGAATCCAGGTATGAATATTTCCGTTCCATAAGTTTTCTGCTCTCCTACTTCATATAATATCATTCCTTTGGTTCTGAAACGGGTCGAATGTGCCAGGGCGAGGTGGGCTGGTGCAGTGTGACGGTGGCTTGTGGCTTGCGCCTTGGAAAACTTTATGACCCGCCATATGGTATGAAAACGGCCCTTTTAAGGGGCTGCAACTCCTTGGAAAGGGACTTTTCTGACGTAGGAGTGTTCTATATGGAAACAATGTTAGAGGCATCCTCCAAAACCTCAACGTTCGTAGGGTCTGGCCACCTGGTATCTCACTCACTTTATCCCTTCTTCTCGGATGTGCCTCCGTTGGGGGATTAGACACAAAAGGTCCGTCCTTGAGCAATATCCTTCTCCGACCCTAACAATCCAACAATATATAAAATATCCATAATGATATTCTCATGCGCATGCGTTCATACTGTACTCTTAACTAGTGAACATCAGGCGTATTAATGTATTAATAACAGTTTGCTGGTTTGTAAAGATAGGTGTTTGGAAATCTGATCTACTCAGCAGTTAAACTTCATTGTTTATTGTCATTCATTTGTTACATTGTTGATTTCTTCCACTTCCTCTGGTATTTGAATTAGAATAGGGATGCGCTAAAAGAGTGCACCATGCTTACTGATTAGAGAGAATGGGAAAGAAAGGGCGAGATTGTTAGAAGAAATATCCACTGCTATGGCGAAGAGGTTGCTAATTAAGCTCTCCTGATTCCAGGTAAAGAAAGCGATAGAGTGGCAAAATACTGCAAAGCTTCTAAAAACAACGAAAAAATCTGCAACAGACACGCGTTAAATATAAGCCTACAAATTAATTTCATTTCACATAAGTTTATTTTCATATAAGCACAACTAAGAACTTACTTCACTGCAACAAGATAGGTGACTACATTGGTCTGTACAGGTAGTATAATCAAGTCAATCCCGCTGACTTGGGTCTATTCTCTTTTCTCGTATACTTCTTGCAAATTATAATACAATTATAATTTGGTTTATATTTGGTAATTTAAGGAATGCCTCGCTTAATCCATTTTTAAAGAAAGTCCTGAAAATTAGCAGAGTGCATTTATCACTTTACCTAGAGTTACACGGAATCTACTTTATTTCCAACAGAACAAGTTCCGTCTTTCTACCACCTAAGGATAAACTTTGTAGCTATTTTCACTGCTGATTTATGTCGTTCCAAGGTGTGGTTTTCATGGTGAGATTACCAATTTGGGTATACATTTTTTTATGTTCCTTAATTAATGAACCTTGAATGACATGTATTCAGTTTCCTTCTAGATTTATGATACATGATGACCTTTCTCTGATATCCATTTTTTCGTTAACTTTTTACTGATATTTTCATTTTCGCCACCTCTTTAGCAATTTCTGATTGTTGGTGTACCGACTGTTATTCACATCAGAACAAATGTGGGCTGTAAATAAGGTAGTGCAATCATAGTTATCATAAATATATTATTGAACTTACAATGGCAATTACATTACAGAACCTTATTCTGCATTGTTTCCCAAGTCCGTGGTTTAATTTGTTTATTTACCGACGCTCTTTAACATCTCAGGTCATCAGCGCCCCATTCTATTCAGGGCGTGAAACGGCCGTAAATTTTGCTCAGAGGCCTCTCTTTCAGGCTTGAGGTTCTTTTTCGTGCCGTAAATGTACGACATGGGACCCACTGCTTTACTTCCCTTCCGAAGGAAGCCATACTTAGGATTTTTATGCCCGAAAAAAGCAATCGATCCTGGCCGAGTTTGAACCCGCGATCTGGGGTTTAGGAAGTAAGTATGGTTACACTACACCACCAAGACCGACCCAAATCCGTGTAACTATCGTATGCCATTAGGCGAGGTTGTTATTGATGATGTCGGCGATAGGCCGCCTTACGTCGCTTAGCAAGAGAGGAATATCTGGAAAAAAGAGGTCGAAATCACCCTAATGAGTATTGCGGACGTTCCGAGGTCTGCCAATGCCATCTGGCCAATAATTGGGTCGTCGTGACGCCATTGACTGCCACCTAACAGCGAGCGTTGTCATGCAAGGCGGTGTGTCCCTCAGGAAGTTTGGACGTTTGTAAAGCATAACAGGTCGCATTTGATGCTGAAGGAAAGGTTGATAGGAACAATTCGCTGACTTTTCTTTCTGGCTTGCAAGATCATGCAACCTCACGGACTGTAACAGATTATCTTAATTTTCTATTGTGGTTAACAGCAAGGACGAAAAACCAATATAACACATAGAGAAACCTGACACACTTCTTAAACCGCAAACTGTGAGCACAAAATACTCTACGCTAAAGAAAGAAAATCGCATTTAGCTTCGTGTTTACTAAGTTAATAAAACAAAACAAACAAAAAAACAAACAAAATAAAGAAAGCAAAACAAAAATTGGATAACATGAACATCTCTCTTTTTGAGCCTCTATACTTTTTTCTCTAAACTATCATCGTTTAATGTTTGTCATTCTTGTTGTTCGTCGACTTCCTAGTCTTTGCCCCGCCTTTCATGCCATCTCATTGGTACTTCATCTTTTCTTCTTTTTATTCTTCAAATTATGCTCCCTCTTCCAAAAACCTCTACAAATTATTTTCTCTCTATTAGTTTTTGCTTTTTAGTAATTATTATTTACAAACCATTTATTCGTTTCTTATATTTCACCTTGGCGCAACTGATGCACTCAACGATAGTTGTTTTCCCATAAAATTCTAGTTTTAAAAGTATGAGCACCTTCCTTTGCTTATTTTCCTTTAAGTGCATTACCATGAGTTTGTTCAACAACCGCAAACAGTAATAACAGCAAAATCGAACAAGAAATCATTTTAATTGCTTGGGAAACACTGCTGCAAATTTCAAGGCGAATTTTGTACATAGAGTTGAAAATTATATGAATAATAATAATAATAATAATAATAATAATAATTTTACTACAGTGTTAAGTTGTTGCATATAATAGACTACCCATGCTGCTGCTCCGTGCTGCTACAATTAATAATATTTTCGGAACTCCATTTCTTGAGTTTGAATCTCCTTTTCTTTTTTACTCTCGACATCTGAAAATATTCCGAGAAGAAATTATTTCCTTATTTTCTAACATTCAGACATTATAACAATAATAGACGCAAGTAAAATATTTCGTTAAAAATGAATTAATTTAAGCTAATGTTTATGTTTTCTGAAAGGCAGCAGTTATTTTCATAGTCTAGTATCTGAGATTCGTAGACTTCTCACGAATAAAATATAATGTCGATAACATTTCTCCAATTAACGAAATAACAAGCGCTAATTGTGTTCTAGGAAACAGTATACCTTATGTTGTATAAATATATTAATAACTTGCAACAATAAATAATATTACTTAACTCTCAAAAATCTCTATTTCTGCGGACATTTTGGAAGCAAAATGACTACACTTGCAGCTGTTATATATGTTTACACGGAGTGCGGAAATCAAGTGAAACTAAAGACACTTGCTGCTTGCTACTGCATAATAGCTCAGACGGTTAGAGCGTCGTTTTTTTAGTAGTGTTTAACGCCCGTTTTTACTACTGAGGCACCACAGGCGGTGGACACTGATAATACATGAAATATTGCGATTTTTTTTAAAGGATGGTAGAGCGTCGTGCTATATTTGTGAAGATAGTGGTTTCGAATCCTCAAGTCTGGATGCTTTTATTCATTTTTTCCCCTTCCTTCATCCCTTCTTCCCCTGTCGGAGTTAAAGAAGACTTGCCGCATTACAATGATTTACCGGATAACATACCACGCACAGAATATATAAATTGAAGTTTACAATTTTTTTTCTGCTGCAATCAAAAAGATTTCCCACCCTTACAGTGATTTGCCCGCCCCTATCAATTTATATTTACGGAAAGGATACGAGCTCAGGCCGCACCGAGCCGCAGAAACCACTGGGTCCACCGGTTTCTAGGATTTACCCGAGGTTAGCTTTAGGTTAGTGTGTGTTTAATTGCAAATTCTAATAAGAGCAGATTTGCCACCGTTACAATATTTCACTCGATTAACAATCTCATCACCAAAAACAGTAGTTCGGCTCTCTCCGCTGTAGCTCGGGACTAGCAGCAGCTAGCAGCCTGTTGCACTTGATTTCCGTGCTCCGTGTAAGGGCAAATGCAGCTGTTCAGCTATAAGTAAAGACGTATTTAGTGTCTTAAGTACCAGATTGTAGTACCTGTACAAGAATAACGGCATCCGATATCACTAGACCTATCCGACATTCCCCTTAATCTATAACAAAACTCTTCCATTAAATTAACAACATTTTTATATATTGTAGAATCCTACACACTAAAATCTCATAATAAAATATTTCTTACTATATCACAGTGCAATTAAAACTGAAAGAGAGTTGAGTACTTAACTTCACATTCAAACGACAGTTTTCTTGGAAACCTAACTTAACGAAGAATTTTCCCAGTTCAGAAAAACGTAACAAGAACAGAAAAATGTTTATTTTTGATGCCTGGGTTACTACATGAAAAATGTGGAGTTGTCCCCGAGGTTAACTAATTTAGAGGTAACCCCAGCCAGGAGATATTACTGACGATGCATGTTGGCCTCTTTCTGACGTAACCAAATCCCAAGACATCTATTCCCCCGAAGCCCGGGAACCAACTCAACTCAGGAATGAAAATATAAGGCTCGGAAAGGGCGACCTCACTAAGATAAACGTTCAACACTTGTTACAGCGCCATGTTGCACAAATAAACAGGCTTTACAACGAATGCACAAAAGAAAGAGGAGAGATTGAGAGAAAAACAAAGAATAAGAATGCATGACATACGAGTAGAACGGCATAGTGTCTAATTTTGGCATACTTTACAACGAATTTACAGTACTGATTAAATTAGCATCTATGTTATACTGGTATAACACATCCCATAAGTTTTCCCCATTCATAGGCCTTCTCATAACGCAGGAATTGAATCATCTAAGGGAAATAGCCCTGACAGAAAACTGTTCCTTCGGATTGCGGATTGGATGGGCGGAAGGTTACTCACATAAAAAGAAATTACTCAAACAGCCAAACAAATTGCTTTTGTTAGCAACGACTGAGACATGATAAACAGTTGTAAAATATCGTCTATATTACGACGTGACAGTTGGCTACAGAGTGCAGTAAGGCTGTAAGAAAATTAGATGCGAAAATGGAAATGAAGCAACTTTTATGTTGTGTTGTTGGCATCAAGGGATAACAGATGAGGTTTCTGCATGCGAAGAATAGATTGCGTTGCAGCCAAGAAGTGCATTTTGTATTATGCATTAGCTTGGAAGAGAAATCGCCGCCAGTTGAACTGAAGACGACGAAGCAAGTTTTTAATAAAAATGTTTCTAATGAATTGGAATATTTTTATCAGAACTACAACAGTACTATTTAGGCTATGAGGAGAGATAAACTCTTCACGAAATTGCTGCAAATGTTTATAAAAAGCACTTCCGCGTCGGTCCTGATGATGTAGTGGTAACCATATTTGCCTTCTAAACCCAAGATCGTGGGTTCAGTCCCGGTCAGGAGCGATGGATTTTTTCGGGCGTAATAAGTTGGCTTCCTTGGGAAGGGAAGTAAAGCCGTGGGTCCCGTGTCGTACATTTACGGCATGATAAAAAACCTCAAGCCTGAAAGAAGAGGTCTCTGAGCAAAATTTGTCGGCCGTTTCACGCCCTGAATTGAATGGGACGCTGATGACCTGAGATGTTAAAGAGCGTCCGTAAATAAAATATAAACAATTAAATAAAATAAAAAATCTTTCGTTCTTTTTTAATATTATAATTTCTAATACAAACCTCATTAGTCAGTGGCGTACTGCTACTTTAGAAACTTAAAAACTGTGAAATTTGAACCAGCGCACCAAAGATTACCAGTATCAAGTTGCTTATTAAGACACTTCTATAATCTAAGAAAAAGTTGCTGTGCAGTTCATTAACATCCTGTATATTCTAATAGGTATGTTGCAACATTTATAAAAACCGCCACGGGTAGCCGAGGTCGTTAAGGCGCGGACTCGTGAGCGGGAGGTCTGGTGTTCGAATCCTACCAGGACGGTCCTCCCTGAGTGGGGGGTTTTCCTTGTTTTCCTCAGTCCTCATAACTGGCAAATCCGGGGAGGGATCCTAAACTTAGACCTGGAATGTATCATCAGTGTCCACAAAAAAAAAAAAAAAAAAAAAAAAAAAAAAAAAAAAAAAAGTATAAAGAACTTTAGGCGCTTATCTCAAACAATACAAATGTTTTCACATTAGTTCCACTACCTAAATAGACAGGATGGAAGAGCCGGTTAATAAATTAATTATAGCTAATTTTATGCAATAAATAAAAAAATAAACATTGCAATACCATATATAATGTCTAATGTTAATGATTCGATGCCGAAAATAATTTTTTTCTTTGCACTTTACTCACAGATCGAGGCATTCTGAGGTAAATTCTACTTAAGAATTATATGAAGTCATTGTGCTCGTAAATTTTAGCCATGGCTTCAATAATTTTAGAAAGAAGTTGGTAATGGCATTGACATTAATACAATACCCTTGTTAAATCAATAAATATTCGGAGGGTATGAGTTGGAGGATTTGCATTTACCTCCTGTTATAATTAAGCGGCGTTGCCACATTTTATGTCATTAAAATTATTTCTGTACAGCCGTAAGGAATACAGAAACAGTGTCAATACCATTTTCTCTATTTCCCCCCCCCCCTTTCATCGAGTTCCTTCCATACTATGTGGTAAACTTTCCCTTGGCATTTAATTTCCACGGGCTACGGACTTTGTCTGCTTATGCAGCATTTTTCTAAAAAAAAAAAAAGTATAAATAATGTTTTATACTACATGTTTTCTTTTCACTGGTATAGTTAACGCCATTGTGTCAATTCCTAATAAAAACAATGAAATTAAATATAACTAATAGAAACATCATACAACTCATAACCCAAGGCATAGCTATTTCAATTCATATTAAAGTTCGCCTATAAAACATGATATTTATTGTACGCCAATTTTTTAGTTATTCCGTTCTTCAAAATGTGATTTAAGTGATGCCACCTAGTGCTACGAAAAGCTCAGTGCTATTTTTTAGGTTCCTGTTAAAGCACAGAGAAAATGTCGATAATAAATTAATAGCACCTAAAAAGGTCCTTGCAATGGCAATGTTAATAGAAACAGTTTTATGTTGCAACAGAAACCAAATGATAATAAATGAAAATATTCTATCATGTAAATTCTTTTAAAAAAATGAAAGTTCCTTAATGGTTGCTAATAGTATCAGAAAATTAATTTTATAAATTTATAATGAAAAATTTTGCCCCAAATCCCTAAAACTATTCTTTTTCTTAGTTTTATTAACTTTTAATATATCTTTATCTCATATTTTATTGTAATAAGATCGTTTTAGTGTCTGAAAACAGGATTTTTTTAAACAGTCTAACTATAAGAAAAAGCTAAGTTTAACATATATGCTTTTTAAATATTTGAGCAGTTTTATTGAAAATTTGCTTCAAACAGAAATCTTTTTAGTGTTGAAAGATGTGGAAAAGAAGCTTCAAGGAAAATGAAGCTTAAAGACAACGCTCATCTGTGCAGATATGTGCTACAACCTAAAGATGAAGCAATCAACTATCGTCACTACAAAATGATATAATATTTAAACTTCAAACATATACAACCATTTACTATATTGCCTTAAAGAATAGAAGCTTCAAATGTAAAAATGCGCTAAGTTTTAGAAAAATTATTTATGTAATTTTTCAACAAAAAAAAAAAATAAGTTCGTTAGGCGAAAAGGTTTACGAGATAGTGTTTATAATTCTTCTGTGTTTAATTTTTCTGAGATATTTACTTATAATATTATTTACTTAAGAGTGTTTACTAGTGAAAATCTCAAGCAATAATAATAATAATAATAATAATAATAATAATAATAATAATGATGATGATGATGATGATGATGATGTTACCGAAAGATTAGTCTATCTGTAATTCATGCAGCACAGGTAGTCACCACCTGAAAGTCTCGCAACACCCAGATCTACATTATGTACCGAATGGTTGCTCTATGGAGAAAACTGTTTGGGGATGTCGGCAGTAAAAGAACGGGTCCTATGAGATGTATGTAAATATTATATGATATCCACACATTTCCGCCGTATCCTGGAGGAGTCAACTGCATCCATCTTGCATGAAACTTCACGGTCCGACGAGAAAAAAATAAGTGAACAAATGTTGCATACAAAGTACACCATGGATCGTATAGTTGGGTTCTGCCTCACCTCAGTTTAGTGTGTTCAGCATATTGATACACCTTGGATTGTGAGACGATATGATGAAAATGTTTGTGTTCTAATTTTGTTTGCTTTTAACCATCAGTACTTAGTGAATGTTCCCTTCAGGGTGGTTGTTTTCTGATCTTGAACTTAAGGGAAGGTTTCAAATGACAATGAAATAAAAGTGTGTCAACATACCAGCCTCTGCAATTTTCGAACTGTCAAATAAGCTGAATATCAAGACAATTATTGCATTGATCATTATCGTCGTGGCCACCATAGCTATTGTTATTGTTGGCGAGGAAGTATGCAATTTTACTATTTAAATAAATATGAATATAAATACATGTTTATATTCATATGTATTTATGAATACAAATAAATAGCTCCTCATATTTTATGCATTGTTATTATTATTATTATTATTATTATTATTATATTTTTATTTTTATTTTTCATCTTTGATGGCGATTTGTTATTCTACAAAAGATTATTGAAGAGGAAGTAGCAGGTATGACGAGTTACCTTTCGATGTCACTACCGACTCAACAATCCCTTCTAATGGAATTATCCGTTATTACTCAAAACTTCTGTCAGAACTGTGTGAACGGCATACGTACTGAGTTGAAAACCACCATTTTTTTTTTCGCACAGCTTGGTTCTTTCCATTATTTCTATAAACAATTTTATAGTGTATAATTCTATAAGATATTTTTCACTTCCGTTTTGCCTCATGAAGGAATTCTACAGGTTGTGTAGCATGTGAAATTGGCTTGTGCTTACCGAGCATAACAAAATAACTAGGGTATTATAAACAATTGCAAAAGGATTAGTAAAACTCGTACTGCAGTTTAATCGTGGTTAACAAATTTAAGGAAAAGTATCAAAACTGTGCCTTTATTGCTGTTGATATGCTGTACCGTGCCTATAGTTTAAGAGTGATATATTTTACTTTCCTTTTTTTACCATATATGTTCAGCAATTTTTTCCCTGTGCACTTTCTGAAATAAAATGTTTTAGCATGATTAAACAGAAATAAAAAAAGATAAATTTCATAACCCAAACAGCATACAATTAAGAGAGTAGTGCAAAATTGTACTGTATTATTGTTGCTGGTATCCATAGTAAGAGCCAAAAATTAATTTCTAATTTTAAAGCATTTAGCTATTGCCCAGTGATTTGATATTTATACAATCCAAAAGGAACGACACAGATGGCAGAGGTCGTTAAGGCACGAACTTATGGACTAGGGTTTGATTCCCACTAGTACTATCCTCCTCGAGGTTTTAGGGTAATTCTCTTGCATTTGCCCTGAAATGATTCCTTCCTTTACCAGTTTTCATTTCATTTCATGTATCACCAGTGTCCACAGCCTGTGATATTTCAGCAATGAAAACGGGAGTTAAAACAATATTTAAACAATTAAAATGGTAGTATTTAACTACATCCGGTTAATAAACCTCAAAACTGTTAGCCACTTTAATGCATTTTTAATACCATTAACTGACGATTCCTTGAAACAAACAAGCAAAAAATGAAAAAAATAAAGAATTGAATAATAATATTCTCCTTTGACGGTTTACCCTCCTCTACTATTAGGGCTTACATCCCCTGGAACTTAGCAAGCTAATGTCCAATCTATCTTCTGCCGGACACACTAAGTACACGTACACACTGGGGGCTGAATGGTGGTCAGTCCAAAGTCAGGGTCGCCTTGAAGATATCACAAACACAGAAAGATACATATTCCTAGAGATAAAACGAAGATGAAATGGAATGTAGATCTGTGCCCAGAAATGCTAACCTGAACTTTTCCCTTTATAAAAATGAACTGTGGAAATTTAATTTTTTAAAAATACTCAATTTCAGTTTCAATTATGTAATGTTGAGTTTGATAGTAGCAAATAATTGTGAAAAAAGTATTTTATATGATAACTTCATACATTGTAAATGCCCATAGTAAGCTAAATTGAGGTATTTTAAATGTAAAAGAGTTACAGAGTCACAGAAGTTATTTAAAAAAAAAATGAGATTATAGAGGGAGGGAGTGTTTCTCTCTTCCATTTTGTGCCAAGAACTTAATCTGTTTTCCATATATTATACTTAAGTGTAAACTAATACTTCGAATGTGAAATACAATCCGAAAATAACTTAAGCAGCACAAATTCATTCGTATTTAATCACAATTCATAAATGACAAACAATTTAAGTTAATGTATGCTTGTCCTTGTTTAGTTAAGTTTAAGACAATTTTAACTAAATTAAATGTATTCTGAAGTCAATAATGCACTGTTTGATATTTACTTCTAAGCGTAAAGCTTCAATAAACACTTTCAAAGAAGCTGTTGTATATTTTGTTGATGGAGGCTTCATACCTTGAGAGTTTGAAAAGGCAAATAAGGCTATTTCATTATAATTTATATTGAATCTCCCATGCGCAAAGAAAGTTCGAAGCATCACTTTCTCTATCACGAAGAAAAAAGCGAACAGGCAACGTTCTGCATAAACATTAGGAACACATGAAAGTCTAACGTAATTACCCATGAAAGTGAATGGATCAGTAAATATGGCCCGAGAGACAATATGCTAATGCATATACTGCAAGTTTCACATCTCTTAATATAAAAACAATGTGAAGCATGTTGCACTCTAAAGGAACAGGTGTGTGCAGTATATTCTTAACTGTCTTAGCATCGCTACAGATCTAAACAAAAAACAAAAAAAAAAAAAAACAAAAAAACAAAAAAACAAAAAAACAAACAAACAAACAAACAAACAAACAAACGTGGAATGTTAGAATTACAATATTTATGATGTTGAATGGTTCTGAGTGCAAATCAGTCATGAGTTTACTTCGTTTAAAATATAGCGTGAAATTTCACGAATAGATTAAAAACACTGCAGTTTCTGTGACAAAAGCACGCATGTAATTATAACATCCAGTGAAGGCCGTTCGTTTCATTATCGTTGCCATTTGGGTTTAGAAAATATATGGATTGGTAGTACTGTATGCTTAATTAATGTAAATGGAATCCCTCATTGATTATTATCAATTTATTAGGGATGCAAGTATTTCCTTTTCCGTTGTGTCACAGAATTTTTGTTTGTTTTGTATATGCTTTTTCAAAAGCAATGTATAATTTATTTACACGTAGATGGAAGAATTTAGAAAAAATATAAAGACACGTCAAATCTTGAAAAATGCAAAATCAGACTTGACCCTTAGATCTTTAGTCTTCCGGGATGAGGCTATACCAACTCAACTACCATGTTTCCATCCAAACACGGAACCATAAGCCCCTCTCTCTCTCTCTCTCTCTCTTTTTTTGAGTGATTTATTTATGAACGCTCTTTAACAGCTCAGGTCATCAGCGTCCCATTCAACTCAGGGCGTGAAACGGCCGACAAATTTTACTCAGAGGCCTCTCTTTCAGGCTCGAGGTTCTTTTTCGTGCCGTAAATGTACGACACGGGACCCACGGCTTCACTTCCCTTCCCGAAGGAAGCCATACTTAGGATTTTTACGCCCCGAAAAAATCCATCGGTCCTGGCCGGGTTCGAACCCGCGATCTTGGGTTTAGGAGGCAAGTATGGTTACCACTACACCACCAGAACCGACGTAAGCCTCTCTCTGATTCTACATACTCAGGAGGCCTCACTAAGGTGTCTCTACTATGAGAGAAGCGACTTATAATGCTAGGAGTATTTAAAACCCAAGCTTCTGGTTTAATCAATTATATAGGGGTTAATTTCCATATACACGCCAAATCTCATTTCTTAACACATTTTACTTTATAAATGCACAGCATTTTTGCAGTTATTGTTGCATGAACTATTGAAGTCTCCCCCTCTCCACATAGCCTGATTGCATTTTTTCTAAAATCTTCCATCTACCTGTAAAATAAATTATGCATTACTTTTGAAAAAGCTCTGTATATATGCACACGTATAATATATAGGTAAAATAACAAGAACTAGAGGAGCAGAAACACATAAAACGCTTGTTTTTTTTTCAAAGGCAGAAGACAAACCAAGGTAGTGAAAGTAAATATTGAATCTCAAAGGTAAAGTAATGCCTGGGAACAAAGGGAGGAAAAATAATAAACAGAAATATATTTATAATTGAAAAAAACTTAAAAAACCATAACAAAGTAGAAAAGGGAAAGTTAACATTCAAGATTTAAAGCCGGCGGTGTACGCGCTTTATGCAAAAATATAGCTGCTGTTATCTCTGAGGTAAATTTCGGGGAGGTGAGTCGGTAAGGCATCAATAAGTGATAAATTAAATGCATCATCACAATCCTTATAGTAGGAAAGAGCATTTTGTGCAACTAGAAAGGGAGATTTGGTTTTAACAGAAGGTCTATGATTGTTCAATGAATCAACAATATAAAATAAAATAAGAAACCTGTTAATTAATTTCTTACCTTGTTACCAGTTACATCCCTGGAATTGAGAGCATCAAACCTATTTGAAAGAATGCCACGATACTTTATTAATGCATTCATCTCAAGTGATTTTTCTAAATTGTGCTCTCACCTGAAAAGTATATTTCGTCGCAACCTATCTTCATCCAAATTACCCCTTCTTGTCCCAGGCTCATATTCTTGCAAACGCCTTAAAAGTAAAACTTGTGCGCTAATTGTCAAGTTATTCGTTCCACTGCCCAATTTATCCAGAGAATTTATAATTATTTCATTTGCTAACTGTGCTTATAAGGATGTCCTATATATGTTATTTTGAAAGTTTTGCAGAGCATTTTTACCGGTTTAACTTCTACTGTTGGTTTGCTCTGTATGAACAATCGTAGATGTTCTGTTAAAACCAGGCCTTCCTTCCCTGTTGCTCAACATGCCATGTATCACTTTAAGGATTTTTATGATGTAACTTAACACTTGATGTTTCCGACTCACAGCTCTGAAAGTTTGCTCAGAGATAACAGCAGTTACGCTTTTACATTAAGCGCGTATACCACCGGATTTAGACCGTAAGTGTTAATATTACTCTTTCCACTTTATTGTCGTTTTTTTTTTTCAATTATTAATATATTTCTCTTTATTATTTTTTCTCCCCGTCCTTTTTTCCATGATTCTTGTCTTATCTGTTTCCACACATTACGTTACCTTAGAGATTCATTACTTTCTTTAACCACCTTCTCATGTCTGCTGCCTTTGAAGATGAACACAAGCATTTCGAAATAGAGCGATTTTTGTGTTACATTTTACTTATTTCTGCTTCTCTTGTTATTTCAGCCACGTTGTTCCAAGAGTTACTTAATTTTTAATATAGGTATGTAAATGAAATACAACTAAATGTTCATATGCAGGTTGTCCCATTTATTTTGCTCATCAAAAATAAGGTATGCTAAAAAGCGTTTGAAACAATTTGACGCATCAGAGAAAAAAAAAAAAAAAGCTATTTTAGGTGAGCAAGATAAATGGTACACTATATAAAAATAAAATATAAAATCTTGTTCGTATTAGTTACTTATTCCATACAAGTGCTTTCAATTTTTCGTAATAAATTCCTTACATACGATTTTTATTACTTAAGAAACAGTGTATGTTAAATCACAGGTTAAATATAAAAGTCTGGAGTTTAATTTTAAATAAAGGTTATACCGTTATTAAAACATTTCAATTTTTTAAGTTGCACATTTATGATATATGAGGAAACGGTAAACTTTTAAGAAAAGCATTAGTAGTTTCACGTTTCAATGATATGACGACAAAACGACAAAGAGAATATTATTACATCGGTGTTCAGTATGTTGCCTATGAATCCGAAGCACTTAAAGTACAGATAAAGAATAAGAAATTAATTAATTTGGTTTACACCAGTCATTTCACGGTTTTTTTATAGCCCACAATTATTTAACTTCTTTACATTTAATGTGTAACACTTTAGAAATGCTGAAGATTTCATACTGGCTTCAAATGACTTTTAAGTGAAAACAGGAAATATATGCGCCTCACCGATGATTAGCCTCTCCCTCCCTCGACAGGGGTAAACCCCGATAATCAATTACAGCGGTTGAGAACACTCTGGAGTAGAGATGGACGACCGAGATAAAATTACGAGCAGCACGCAGGAGTCGATCCCGCAACCTACCGGGCAATAGAAAAACCAGTAATGATTACTTCGCTTCGATTAACAGCGGAAAATGCCAACTTTTATACCTATCATTAGGGATTAACCGCTAATTAGAAATTGAGAAATCTTAAAGGAAAAAGTAGATAAACATCAGGAAGCACATTATGCCTCGGCTTCGGCGTTTGTCCCCAATCTTGAAGCTGTCACGTTTGTCGGAGTCTGTACAGGCAGTACATGTGAACAGTTATCACTCACTGTTCTTTAGTCTTTATTCCTGTAGCATTGCGAGACGAAAATACATAGCCTAAGTATACTACAAACAAATCATAAAATACTCCTGAAAACAATATCTAGCACATTCTGACATATCTAGCAGTCATTAGATCAAACATAACGGTATCAGAGCAAACATTACGTGAATTAACAGGCACAGTACGTATAGTAAAGCACAGTGTAAGAAATAGGGACAAATTCACTATAAAATATATACACACAAACAGTCTGCATTAACCATTTAAAAAGAACGCGAATCAAATGCTTAAAGTGCAAGTGAACATTTGCAAGCACTAACATGTCCCACTAACAAGCGAACTAACCATAATGCATGCACATGATGAAAAGGAACTCAGAATCATATTTTATAGTTCATGCTATAAATGGAACAAAATATGGCAATATCATTTTGGCCGTTGACATTTTTGCCTAATTTTTCTTGATAAACAATTTGTGCGTTTTATCTTTATTTCTTTCCTTTTTTTTTTTTTTTTTTTATGTGCTGCAATATGTAAATATGTCGGAATTCACATATTCCCATTAATATTGCACAGGCAAACGGAAATTGAACAAATAATGTACTTTTGTTACTTTTTATAATTCAGTTGAAAAGTTTTATGAGAATCATTTACATTTGCAAAAACAGATTTTGCATCACTGAGTTCAATTTCGTTGTCATAGTTGTCGGTTTCTGGTGGTGTAGTGGTAACCATACTTGTGTTCTAAACCCAAGATAGCGGGTTCGAACTCGGCCAGGATCGATGGATTTTTTTCGGGCGTAAAAATCCTATGTATGGCTTCCTTCGGAAGGGAAGTAAAGCCGTGGGCCCCGTGTCGCACATTTACGGCACGAAAAAGAACCTTAAGCCTGAAAGAAGAGGTTTCTGAGCAAAATTTGTAAGCCGTTTCACGCTCTGAATAGAATGGGACGCTGATGACCTGTGATGTTAAACAGCGTCCGTAAATAAATCAACAATCAACGTTCCTCCCCCCCCCCTTTTAGATATAAATTTTTACAAAACACTAAGAGATGAAGAAGCAGATATTTAGACTTTTTGCATTTGATTATACAGCCCGGGTGTTCAGGCATTTATTTTGGTTAAAATAGACAAGCAAAAGGCACTTAAAATACTGAAAATAGGCAGTAATATCATTAAAATAGGCATTTATTTAGAAAAGTGTACTTCCTCGTTACAAAAAACAATATGATCTTTCAAGGTACCAAAAGGCATGCTGTGGTTTTTGGCAGAGTTCATTTTCTGTTTATACTTTTATAGGGCAATCAGGTTAGTATCATCCCTCTTACTTCCGTACTGAATACATTTTAAGGAGGTTTATTGCACAGCTGTGCCGCTCTTAGCTTTCTCATTTGCAATTGTTTGTTGCATCTATGAAGCTGAGAAGTTACCCCCACTGCAAATTTCCTAGAATTGTCTTGTGCAGATCGATACAAAATCATTCGTCAGGACTATTCAGAACTACAGTACTTCCCTCATACACTCTTTTCCCTGGTATTCGTATGCCCGAGGTAACCATGGGTTCCTTTCACCAATGACGGTTCTGCTATTTAAAGAACTTATACGTGGGTTGAGGAAAAAGCTTTTGAATGCTTGAAAAGAACTAAAGATATGACAAGATTCTCAATAGATATTTTTCTGAGGTGAACATGCCATTTAATTTACATAACTTTTTTTCACTTCGACATATTGAAAAAAATTAAAATGCATAAATATTCGTAGAAAAGATCCATATTATCCAAAATAGGACAATAAAAATTTTAAACCTTAAAATAGACAACAAAAGCCCAAATAGGTAAAACAAAGCTGGCCCTACCGATTCCAAAAGATGCAGAAACATGTTCATTTCTATCCGACTCTTAAGTATATCCACCCAGATAGCAAACGCACTTTACCAAACTTCCGAGCTTTGTCTCTTATGTTCTATCATCAGCTTTTATTTATGACACTGAGTTTCGTTCTTCTTTATACAATGTCAATATAGCGAGTTAATCGTAATGCTGATCTCATTAACAAAATGCTAATGTGATAAAGGAAATGTTGCTTGCACATTTTCTAATAAATTTGAAAAGGCTCAAGTAAAAATAAATTAATAATCGAAGCAGGCCATAAGGTCTAAAAGCTGATAAATTAAAAAATAATAATAACTGTAAGTCTGACTTTTTCCATCTCAAACTTATTTGTTCATTGGTTAGCCAACCCAAGCGTTCCATGCAGGGACTCATTCCCAAGGATTCCAAATGTTTCATACTGCTGTAGCGTCATTATGCTTTCATTTTACTGGCTAATAAGTTGGGAATTTTGCTACCACGACGCTTCCCAACCTTTAGCATACTCTGCTTTAAAGTTTATTAAGTGACGCTCTTCATATATCGCACTAAGTACAAGGAATATGCAATGCTTCAAAATATCATGACGACGTTGTTTACCAGCTGCATTACAAAAAGGTACAACATTTACAAAGCAGGTGTTCCATTTTGCTGTCTTTTATGTTTCATTTTATATATGTTTTACCATGCTAATGGTTTAACTAGTGCACGCTCTTTATACTAGCAAACACTTATTCTTTTTATATATTTTTACAAAATCTACTAAACACAATATATACATGTATATGAGTGTATTTGGCGAGCTACCTTTTGACAGTGCCTGCCTAATGGCTTATAAATTTACTTTTGATTTCACACACGCTGCCATCTCATTAATATCTGTCATAATCAATTAAATAATTTATGTAGCATATATACATATATCTGGTAATGGACTGGCTATACATATAATAACCCGTTTCAACTTTTTTTTTTCCAAAAAAATAATAGAAAACGAAATCCATATAGAGAGAAGAGCACTGCAAGCACCATTTACAAACATACTATATGGCTTTGGAACTACATTAACAGTGCTGAATCTATTTTAAATCTACTAACCATTCTTTCGATGACAACAGTTCATGTTGCGCGTCTTATCCAACAGAACACTGAACAGTCTTGCATCTTACCTTAAAGCATTAAGGCAAAGATATATCTGTGCAGCAATGTAAATATGGCAACATCGATATACGTCGATCTTTTTGTGAATTTTCAAATGCTTTCCCGTTGAAATTTGCTCTAAACTATTCCTGTACAATGATTATACTGAGAAGCACATTTGTTATTTATTTTTGTGTTTTGCAATTGAATTTTTTCCTCTAACCAATAAACGCGTGTTGTATCCCCTATTAAAATGAGCGAAGTTTTGAACAGTTGTGCGGTTTGGCTCTTACCACATCCCTTTAAGTGCTCAATGTAATTTTACATTCATCCCATTTACTGGCGGATCCGTTCCAGATTGCGGTTGCCAACCCGCTATCATCATAAAACACGACACCACAGATCAAATCAAACTCTACATCTACTCATTTCATTAGCGGTGCCTTACAAGGGCAAACGTGCTGTATCATATATGGCTCACAGTCTGACAACGGCTTCAAAGCAAGCAGCAAAAGGCAATACAGTGTATAAGCGATCCCAGTTTATAAACATTTCAAAGGATATCTTAAGTTGAAATTCAGAGATGTCGAAATAAACAAGTCTGGAATATGATCTTTTTAATGCAGATCGTCTGGAAAAGAAAGAAAGAAAGAAAAAAAAAAGTGCCAAATGTTGAGAGTGTGCTGCCTTCAACTGTTTGTTCTAAGTCTTGGCCCACAAAGAACGTTTAAAATCTAGTGGTCAAAGAAAATTTTAACAGCTTTACATACTTACGTTAGAAGAATTAAGCAACTTCAGTAGAAAATAACGATTTATAAACATTATTCAATGACAATAGTATGTTTTAGGTACAAGAATGGCTTTTCAGTCTCCTGGAGACAATCATAAGATGTTGCTACTGCAATGATCCTCAAGTAATATCAGATCCGGAACCAGAAAGCTATTTTTATTAGAAGGCAAGAATCATTCATTCAAAGTTGGTTTCCGCAGCTTGCACAACAGTTATCGAAATATTCCTTCTAATTAGTGTAAAATCTTTATAAAAACTGCAAACTGATTTATAAGAAGGACATAAACTATATATTTTGTTTGAATGTTTACGCTAATTGCAATGTGGTGAATTTATTTAAGCAGTAATCAAAGCAATTCGTATGCGCGTTCATTTTTATTAAATGGCGATGGCGGGTACTTTAAGATCATGGTCTGTCGGTGAGGTAGTTAAATGCAACCCAATGCCTTACGGTGTCCAAAATTTAAATTTATATAAATTACTTGCCAACAATACCTGTCATAAACAATTTTAATTAAAGGATCAGTTTCTTTCAATGAAACATTAGATAAAGCTAATGGGTTCCCATTCAATGCTTAAGAATTGTATCTTAGTAGTTGCAGAATTAGTTTTGAAACAACACAAACAGTAAAATGAAACTAAAGGGTCTATCTCTGACAAAAATGATTAAAATTAAACTTTGAACTTCTCTTTTGTTTTACAACGAAACATTGCATATTAGCCATTGTCTGGTAAAACAAATGGAGTGTGAAATAAAACCAAGCATTGAATTTAATGGCAAGAAAAGAAAACGGAATTGCGATAAAACTTTATGGGCGTATTCAGAAATTTTGTTGAGGTCGCAATGTGTGAATTAAACACTGCAATTTGCCAACGACTAATAATGAAACGTCGTTAACGCCGAAAGCTTCTACGAGTATGTGAGGAAGATGTGAAGATCTGGCCAGTAATATGAATTGTCGGTGTAGAGTGTCCTTCAATGAGTTCATTTATCATTTCACTAAGGAGTGTTGAACATGCCAACTTAGTGTTCCGTCCGCATTTCTCATAAGATATAACTACCAAACATTCCATTCAAATATTTGCCAGCGGATCGATAACGGCGGGATTTTGTAGGTCGGCGACTGGCCGGGTGCGTGCATGACTAGCAGACAGTTGTCTGGAACGCATATTATATACGAGGGTGATCTTTAAAGTTTTAACAAACGGCCACTAAGTGGTATTATTGAGAACTGCCATTACTATTTTCCCAACAATTGGCATTTGTTATTGTGAAAACAGTTGGAGCTTGCAAATTGACCGAATAGTTTGTTTACAATGCGAGTTTAAATAAAGCAATTTTGCGGGGGAAAAAAATGGAATATTTCACGTGAAGGTTTTCGTTGGATGATTTTTTATGATTTTAGTAAAGGCCTAAAACTCCACAGCAATGCATAGAATAGCTTCGTTCAACTTTTGGTAATGAAACACCATTAGAAAAGGCGGTTTGCAAAATTTCGTGGCGATCATGCGTCCATCAGTGCTGAATTTCGTGAATGTCGCCCAAAGTCGGCTGTCAATCAAAATAACATCCATGCTATGCGCAACATTATTGAAGAAGATCGACATGTGCCTTACAGTGAGATAGAGGCATCCTTATCGTATGGAAGACTGTAGTACATTTGATTTTGCATGAACATTTAGCCGTGAAAAAAATCTGTTCCCGACGGATTGCACATAATTTGACCGAAGCTCCGCTTGTGTTAATTGGTGTAATGAAATGCCCAAAAAATTTCACCGAGGAACTGCAAAATCCGTATTTAACATCATAACAGGTGACAAAACTTAGATGTATTCGTATGAACCGGAAACTAAGCAACAATTCACTGTATGGGTGTTCCAAGATTAACGGAATCCCACAGAAGTTGTTCGTTCACGAAGCACTTCCAAGAAAATGACCGTTTGTTTCTTCGATTCACTGGACATGTCGCAACCATTCCTTTAAAGGATCGAAGAACAGTTAATGCTTAATGGCAAACAACAATTTGTTTGCCAGAAGTCATCGACGAAATAAGGAAAAACAACCGAAAACGTTGCATCATTCTTCATCATAACAATGCCAGTTTTGAACACAGCACATCCAACAATTATTTGAAGAAGAAGAAGAAGAAGAAGAACACGTCTAATTAATGTCTTATTGCCCGATTCACCTGATTTATAGCCCAAATACTTCTTTGTGTTCCCGAATGTCAAACTAAAAAAATGCATGGACAGCGATTTTCATCACTTCAAGATGTTCTTGCTTTAAAAACCATGTTTTTGAGATACCAACTGGAAAATACGTTTCGAGAATTGGCTTGAATTCATGCAAAAATATCTTAAACGCGAATATTTTGAAAAGCAATAAAACAGTTTGTTCAAAAAATATTTTTTCTTTCCTAATTTTTGTAAAAATTTAAAAGGTCTCGTAACGCGAATGAGGTCTGTCCAAAAATAAACCGGACTTTGGGAATAGTTCATTATTCCGTGTACTAGCACCGAGTAAATACTTTTTTCAGAAGTGATAATGCGCCGTTTTTTACAACACTCTAAATTGCCAGTATGCAGGCAATTAAGAACATTTCCGTGCTTGGGTCGATTTTCTGGTATAGAAAAAAAAAAGAAAAAAAAAAAGGTTTTTGGAAGAGCAATGCGTTTGCATTAAATTCTGTCAATTTGGGCAAGAATACAAAAATCCTAAAAATTGTGGGGGAAAAAAATCTTATCAGAAAAAATGACGATGTTATGAGTGGTATGAGCTATACAAAGCAGGCAGAATACTTAAAAACGATGCAAAATGTCATGTGAAGACGATCATATTGATTAAGTGCATCCCATGGTGCAGGAAAATCGTCGTTAGACATACGTGATGGAAATGGAAGCAGGAACTAGCTATACATTGTGTCATGGGTTATTAGTGGGAAAACACATGCAATACTTGTTTCAGTGTTGCTGACAGATGAACAAAAGGAAGCTGTGTTATATTCTGCGGTTATGTAGAAACAAAATTTTATGCACCCGCGTTATTCTTCCAGAATTTTAATTCCTTCTTCGCCAGAAAATCGTCAAAAAACACGAAACACTACTTAATTGCAGGCTGGATGTAAAACAGTGCTGTGATACAATAAATGGCAAATTACTTCTGAAGACTCCCTCTATACAGGGCTAATAAGCGGAAAACTGAGCATCGAATATTTGATGGGTTATTTCCAAAGTTATTCATATTTGACGGACATCATATGGGCTTTCGAATAAACATATATTTCATTTATACGCTTTCTTACCTTCTGTAGTCCTCATCACTGAAGGACTTGGCTGCATCAAAGGACCTAGAAAAGGCATGTACAATTTACAAAATATTTTGACATAAAACAGGTTTACTATTTTTTTATTTAGTGCCGTCTTGTGGAATAACATAGCAGAAGAATCAGCATTTAAAACGTATGAAACCTTTTTGATCAATTCAAATTTCCTGCTTCAGAACTGCTCATAGCTTTAATAACATTCTATTTAACATATTCCGGGGCGAACTAAGGACTATAAAAATCATATGAATTCACAATTAAATATCTGAGTATGCAAAAAAAAAAAAAAAAAATTAAAGAAAGTATCAGAGGGTCGATAGAACGAAACGGTCTAAATTTACTACATGAAAAGAAAGAAAGTTCCTCGTTTCTAGCATACTGACACAAAAAGTTAAATTTGTTAACCATATATATATACGATTAAATTATACGTTTCGTTATTTGTGACTGAAGAAACAGCAACATTACTTTGTAAGTTTTTATACGTGTTAGTACAGTGAGAGTGATCAGGGATATTGCCACATCTGATTGCAACTAATTGTTTCCCGCTAGCACCAAAACATGCGTTTCTTGCTGTCAACTTTCTCCCACACTCTATTGCCGTGTATCCTGAAAGCGTGAATCTGCTTGCAAACACTTTCACCACATCCTGCCAACATTAGTCATCCTGTGCCAAAGCTTTTTGCCTGTATCCTTCATCGGGAAACTAATATCCCGTTCAACACTTGCATCATTTAGTCAAAGCAGAGTTTCCCAGCCTTATTTCATAAACCAACATTTCCATATTTATATATTCTTGTTGTCTAAAGTCACATAACAAATAGCAATTTATTCATGTTAAAATAAAGCCAATATACCATATTTTTAAAAAATAAAAACTGACAGTTGCCAAAAATGTTAATAATGAGCAGAGCCCGAAAGTTAAGACAAATACCTTTTCTATTTGGGTGGATATTAAAGTCATATAGAAATGAACGTGTTGAGGTAGGTAGGGCCAATTTTTATTTTGCTCCCCCCTAGCGATTATTTTTGTGCGTTTTAAAAAGTACTTAAGAATTTCAATATATTGAAGTGAAAAAAAATTATAAAATAAATGGCATGTTCACTTCACAAAAATATATTTATAAATATTGTTGTGCATTTATTTCTTTTCAAGGAGCCAGAAAATTTCTCAACTCATTCACTTAAGCTCTTTAAATAGCAGAACCTAATGAAAGGAACGCGTGATTACCTCGGGCATACGAATAGCAGGAAATAGAGAGGATGATGGAAGAGTTGAAGTTTTTAATAGTCCTGGCGAATGGTCTGCGTGAAACAATTATAGGAAATCTGCGGCAGGGGTAACTTCTCACAAATGTAACACGCAATTGCAAGCGATACAGATGTGCAATAAACCGTCCCCGTCCAGTAAGGAAGTAGGAGAGATACTAAACTGATTGAAAATGAACTCGACCAGATACCACCGCGCATCTTTTGCTCATTCGAAACATTCAAAACTACTTTACTCCGTCTTGTTCAGCATTTCCATGATATCCTGAATCTGAATTTGTTGTAACTGGTATGAAACAGCTTGTTTTAAATATGCTCCAATCACTTCAGTGGAAGTAGAAGGTTCTTTTTCCACGATAAAAACGCTTTCTCTGACAAGCGATCGATCATGACAGTTGATACCGTGGGAAAAAAAATTGTTGTTGGTTGTAACTAAGAAAAGTAAGGTTGAGTACTTAAATTATTCATATATTTAAATTTTATAGTTAGTGTTTTATCCAGTCTATTTTCTGGTTCACCACTATCACTAAGTGATCCCACTTGGTTAAATCAGAAGTTAGCTTTACAGATCTTCTGTAACATCGGAGAGCCGAGGACTGGGTTTTACTATACCTAATACTCCATAGTTTTCCCCCAAATTTCATTTGACCAGGGTTGCTATGCTCCTCCCAATCAACAAGTAATCGCCTGTTTTGTCAGTAACAAATGTCTGAACAGAACGTTTTCCTCGTTATTCAATAAATATATGGAAGAGGGAGCATCAAGATAAGCGTTTGAGTAAATTCATTTCCACTAGTTTCACTTTTAGACCCAGAAACTCTTAATATATAATCTAAGAATACAAGTAATTATAAACAAAGTTCTATAGAAATACAGGGGACATTGGCAACGACAAAAGAATTCAGTTTAATGGGACTATACCTACTTCCTGTCTCAACGGGCAGATGTTCGCGTGTTTATCGAAGGAACGTTGCTGGAGCAGGTGAACGATGTTTTCCTTTGCTCGCAGAAGAGTGTGGTTAGAAAATCACGGTGCCCATGCACACTTCAGTCATATTTTGAGGAATTATCTGAATGTCACCTTTGAGAGACGATAGGTTAGATCGATGTGAACTTGTGGCTTGGCCTTTGAGATCAACAATTTTAATATGCGTGGAGATCTCTCTATGGGGACAAAGTGAACGACTTAGCAGACTTTTTCAGTTAACCGTTCATTATAGGACGGGAATCTTTGAACGTGTATAAATTTTAAAGTTGCGATGCTTGTTACAGGTAAGAGCATCATTTGTAAATGAACACATTTATAATCACCTGCATTTGTTTTTGTACCAACGGCCACTAACATTACTGTAGTTATCTCTGTCGCCCGAAAGTGACATCTGCATACATACATTCACGAGAGAGAGAGAGAGAGAGAGAGAGAGAGAGAGAGAGAAGAAAATTTAGAAGAATTTTATCCCATCAAAATCTATATGAATAGTTTATAAGCAGCTTTTATATAATGAAACTACCTGTACTGCTAAACGTTTTACATGATAGAGGCTTTAATAACAGAGTATACAACCTTAAATTTTTTTACAATTCATTGAAAATGGTTCAAGGATACATTTTATATATACTGATGTTCATTTTTAGAAATGGACAATGAACCAAGATAAGTTATTTAACTTACGTGCCTGAATAGATTCTGGACTATTACAGGGAAGTGGTTAAATAATATAATTGATGTCCGTAAGTGTTTCTGAAAAAAGTGCGCGCGCGCGTGTGCGTGAATTTAAAACAAAATGAGAGAAAAAAATTAAGAAGGTTGCAGGTAGAGTTTTTAATGAATGATTCGGCATTATAAAAATGAGGTTGATTAACTTTACCATTTCCGAGTTATGGTTGGCTATATGTAAACTATTACATTAAACCAGCACAGAGAATATGCAGCTTAAGGCAATTCAGTTACAGAACGTCATCGATTTATTTACTCCTCTAAAGATCGCCCTGTCAAAGGATCTCGAAGAAGTTTAACAGGTCTAAGGGGACTGACAGTGTAATGAGATTTCAGATATGGATTCATCAAAGACAGCAAAATAATTAGTTTATGTAGCACTCAGAGTAGGGTTAATACTGCAAAACACCGGAAAGAAACTTCTTCACAAGCTCTCACCCCGGCAGCTTGTCCAGAACAAGGCGCTGGCATGTTGCGGCACTGCACAAAAAAGTGGGAAATTTGGAACATCTGTGTAGGACCCTTGGTGTTGTGTGGGAGTTACGGGTCACCGCATTCTCGACCCTGATACAAGGAGAAAGGTGACGAGCACCACTTTTTTCTTCCACATTACCCATGTTCTGGGCGTGTCCAACCATCTGGAACCAGATGTCCAGAATTCAAACTACTTCTGGTTAACGAGAAACACGCTTCGAACTACGCATCTTATAAACGTTGATGACCTAGTATTGTGTGTACGGCGCTCTTTTATTGCTTTAAGATTTACAGTTCCATTTTTTTTTGTAATATATACTACCCCTCTTCGCTAGACATTACATTCTTTAGAGACTCACAAGTAAAACCCTGCCACGCCCAAATTATAAGTCCTTCTGTCGTAACTACTGAGTCAGATGGAAGAATATCATCACACAATGAGTTAAGATAAGTTCAAGGAAATAGATTTATTTCAGGCTTTCGTTCATAGCTTTTCAGAAACCTTTTTTTTTTTTTTTTTTTTTTTTTTTTTTTTTTTTTTTTTTTTTTTTTTTTTTTTCCCATTTACTCACGAGCTTTACTCTCATGATAAAAAATGCATGTAGTCAGGTTTAATCAGCAGTGAATTCCGCTCTTCATGTAGCATCAAGCAAACGTTCTTTTGTTCGGTAATCAGCAATCTTGGAACTCACCGTGCACAAACACGTCTCACATGCAACTTTTCAGTTACCAACGTGTGCGTGAAATGTTCAGAATATGTTATCCGACGATCTTCTCTCACAACAACAGCAGCGGTGTTAATCTTTTCTTCCAGTGGAACACAAAATGTAGTTCCGGGTCCACTTTCCTTTGAAATAAATTGCGTCTCCTGTTTAAACAACTTAAATAATAATCTTCGAGCTATGCTATAAGGAAAATCAAACTCTTTAAAGGCATTCGGTTACATTGCATGCCCTCAATTGAAGATTCGTGGAGACAAAAACAGAATTTCAGAGCAGCATATGAGTGACAAATTACTATCAGTGTACATGGTTAAATTAACGTAATACTGTAAAGTTAAATTTGAGAGCGAAAAATTATGCATGTAAAAAGTATCACTCTTTATTGAACAGCCCTTGTAAAAAACAATACGCTAGATGATACAGGAAAGTCAGCTGTACAGCAATAAGTAATCGCCTCAGGACGCAAGCAACCGAAAACTAACAATATGTCGCGACATAATAACAGCTAATTAATTTCTATTACAATATTGACACGAAAAAATTTATATTAGCCGTACAAAAAAAAAAAAAAAAAAAAAAAAAAAAAAAAAAAAAAACTAACTTATTGCATCCATACACTGAATTACCGTAAAAGACTTCAGTGACATTTATATCTAAAATACTCTAATAGTTGTTTATGACACAAGTGTTAAAAGTGGTTTCGGCCTCCAGCCTCATAACAGAAACATCCTATTCACAAATAAAACCAGTTTAACACGTGTATCAGACACTATTTTTAGACTTCTCTTAATGTTTATCAATAAATTAGTAATGAAACATTAAATTACTGCAGTCATCTCGGAACATTTCTTGATTTAAAGAAATAGTTTGGGTGTTTCTCACTTGGAAGGCATGCACAAATACCTAAATTTCTGGATAATGCTACTAGTATCTCAATGGCAGTAATTAACGATTCCTAAATGTATTTGCGGATAAAATTACAAATTCTGTTATTATTACTATTATGCCAAACTGGTGTTTAAAATGTAATTTTCTACCGCTGAAAGAAGCTATAGCATTCAACTGAGAATGCGCAATGATGGGGATAAGTTGATATTTAATTTCTTCCAGTCCGACATTGTTCTAGGGTTTCCCACAAGGTTATCAATACAAATAAAATTTTAAAAAATAAATTTAACATCACTAATTGCACAATAGCCCGATTTTTTAATTGTGCAAGTTTTACACGTAAAAATAAAATTAAAAAAATGTAATTTGTAACCGCTTAATCAGATCATTAATAATCATATTCCATATTAAACCGAACTGGTAATACTGGAGTGTTAATTAACGTTTATCTTAATTTTGAGTGTTTAGGAAGAATACTTGCTGAACAAGGATTACCAAATAAACGAGATTTCCGTAAAGAGCGAAAAAAAAAACAAGTAAGGTCCAAATAAGTGACTAAGGCAAGGAAGGGAAGGGGGGGAAAACTCTTTGATGCTGTGATTCAAGGATTAATAATGCATGATTAATATTGTCTTTCCATTATCTACAAATGATCCCGTGTAAACGTTACTTGAAATCGTCAGAAGCGATGGAACTGACACCGGACTGGCAATTTGCAAGAATTAGCCAAAAACAACCATAAACTCTTCTAAGGCAAGGACTGACATTACCAATATTTTGGATAGAGCACCGTGTGTCATGTTATTGCAAATGTATGAAGAAATGTTAAATGAAATGATAAGCATGTGTTATCTTGCTACGGAACTTAACTTGTCTCAAAACTTGCGTTGTAACAGTGAAAGTACATGGGAGAAGAGGGGAGAGGGGCAATATAAGCACAACATTGGTCACTAAGAGTATCATACAATTGTGCCTTTGTCTCTTAATTGCTAGGATTCGCGTTATCGCTGTTGCATCACGCATTATCGTCCTATTCCCACAGATGGCCCAAAGTTAGATAAAGGGACAATATTTGAGTTTAGAACGGGGTGCGAGATGATTGTAACTGTAATGAAATCCTACACCTTGTCACCTTCTCTTTCTTTCTCTCTCTAGATTAGATTACATAATACCGACTCCACTACCCAGAGTGCAAAGCAAAAAAGCGGCCATCGTCGTCCTACTACTCACAATAGCAAACAGGAACATTTACGCAGTGTAATGCTTGCAAGATGATGTTATTTATAATCATAAAATAATTCGAAGATTTTTTTTTAAGAATCTTCAGTTGTTTACAAACAATATTTCTCATTTCATAAAATAGTATGAATTCGGCTTAGATGAAGTCATTCATGTACAAAAAATTGATCGTATTGCCCATTACCGTTTCAAGTGTAATAAGGAATGAAATAATATGAATAAAAATAATACCCCCAGTAACATGCATAAATAAGAATAACGTAATAAAGTTGTTTTCTTTTTCCATTTAGGTAACATACCTATAATTGCAGAGCAAAATAATTGAATCATTTACACACACATGCATCTATATACAGACTTGACTTTTGCCTTTGTAAATTCATACAAATATAAAATGTTCAGTCATTTATGACTAATTAACATGTCCTCTACAAGTAAAACAATTTTAACCAAACTACTGGGGAAAATGTAATGCAAAATACAATTCACCTTATAACATGCAAGAAAAAATTGCAGCCCACATGGAGAACTCTGCTGAATATGTAATTTCATTTGTATAAGAAATATTCAATTTTTCAAATGCAAACTCTATTTTACCAGCTCTCTCCATATTCAAATCATGAACTAGTGGTTAACTTCCCTGACAACTTTTCTTAATGAAGTCACCCTTTCCATGAGTTATTATTATTATATTATTATTATTATTATTATTATTATTATTATTATTATTACTATTATTATTAGCAAGGCAACTGACCAAATTATCCAATTTTAACTCCTTACTTCCAATGCACCCCAAGATCGAACTGAACTTCTCCAAAGACAAGCACAAATTTTTTCAAAAATACGCTAACTCACAAATTAACGCACACCTTAAACTAATCGACGTAGATGGCACAGAATGATATTTATCATTATCTATTTTGATGAAAAAGGCATAGTCTTCCTTGCCAATAATTATAAACAGGTGCACCTGTCTTCACGTAACCTCATTTGCAAAGGAGTCGAAACATGTTACAAAGGAAGCTAAACATTGAAGAAAAGTGTTGTAAACAAGGAAGAAGAAGCAAAATCCAACAGACGAACTTGGGTAATTTTAACCAATTTCAAGGTATGAAACTTAAGCAAAAAAGATTGTAATTTTAACAATCATTAAAAGTCTTTTCATCTCGCTCCAAAACCCGCGTCTTACGTTCTTTCCTTAAATTGCCAAGTCTCACTGCCACATATGATGGTAGATGGGATATTCGCACAGGGAAAATGTGCTCCCTAACCATAAATTTTGGTTTGAATGTTTAATACACACTAGTTTTATCATTAGCTCCAAAAAGTTTACGCTGTATGTTCTTTGTCCACTTCTTTAATGATTGCTGTTTAGGAAATTGAAATACAGTAGTGTGCACACTGCCATAATTAGAGGTTTAACCGCGCACACAACGAGAGCGACTCATGATGTAATAAACACTTTCTATTACACAAGTTTCTGGTGTAATTTCACTAAATAAATATTAAGTTAATTAAAATAAAAAAAGAACTAACACACCGTGGGTTTACTGGCAACTATAAACCACATAACTGCAACGAACAAAATTATATGCTTAATATGACTGAAGCTCAATTGTCGCGATTTGGTGTACTATCGATTAAGTCTGAGGATTGCAGTTGGTCTTGACAGACAGCTTAGAGAGACTTTGATACCAAAAGGGGATTTCAGAGCCTAAATTAAGATGGTCCACAAACAACCGAAATCACCACTGTACCAAAAGAAGATTATGCTCTGTGTTTGGTATATTGTGCAATAGAACTGCTGTCAGCCGGCCAAACAATTAACGCCTTTGCCAGCAGAACCTGTCCATGAAAAGCGAAAACCGCACTCTTTAATCGTAAAGCTGTTTTATTTATTTATTTTTGCATGATAATGCTAAACTACATACAGCTAACATGACTCGTAAAACCATTATCCTTCTTGGTTGGGAAACTCTAGTGCGCTCATCATATTATCCAGACATTGCACCATCAGAGTATCATCTCTTCTTTTCATTGGATTAGCACCTTGCATTCCTAAAAATTTGCTACGATTTGGAAGCTACACGAATGGATATTTTGCTTCCCGGCATAAAAAGTTTTTATTTCATAAAATTCACAGTATTCCATTACGATGGCAAAAGTCCTCGATAGCGATGGTGAATATATTTATTACTAGAGATATTATTTTGTACTGAATATGATACTTTGAAATGTCTGAAATCGATATAACTTTTTGGTCGTCTTATAAACAACTGAATTCAGAAAGAAAGAAAAAAAAAAGAGTATTTAGCGGCAATTCAGAAGTGTTAAGGTCCAGGGTCTACAACAAAATCTTTGAACACGTTGAATACACGAGCACTTAGTTCAATGATCACGAAATCTCACTTTCCAAACTGTCCACAATACATCTGTTTACCAATAAAATTGCTCTTTACAAATAGGGATTTGTTAGTCAATGATCTACTCTAACCAGGCTGCTCTGAATCGAACTCGGGCTTGAATATGCTATTTCCTTAACAAATTCAACCATCTATGTTCAAAACCGAAACCTACAGTTGAGCTTGTTACCATTTGTTGTCACAAGAAGAAAAGGATCATAAGAAATTCCCCCTTCAAAAAAGTATACAACCAACCATTGAAAATATAACTGGCGCCACATTTCAGCAACTTATGTATTCTTGCCTTTTCCTTATTTCTTCTTCTTATTATTTTTTCGGATATCCTGTTTTAGGAACCATAAGCTGTAACAAAGGTCTGTAACAGACCATGACGCTATCCGGAGAAGGCTAGCGAAATTGGGTCAGTTTATCCTCTAACATCAAGATGATCTTGTACACTTTCCTTAAGTGCCAAGTCGTATTTCAAGTTGAATTTCCGACTTTCTTCACCAGAGCAAGTGCAGGAAACCCAACAGATGCTATCTGCTCTTGGCGTTTTTATTTGTCGCATCAAAAGAGTTCAAATGGCTTCTCTGTAACTATATATGTCTTTTCACACTAAACAATCCTAAAATCAGCACAATATTTCTAGATTTATTTAGCTGCATTTATAAAATAGATACACCTTTTTAGTAAATGCAAAGAGTTATTTTAAACGATTAGATATTTAGGCCTTCTTATTCTTACATGACAAGCATTCTCTTCTCTTTATATGGTCAATGGAGATCTCTGTCTTGCGATACAAAAGACTATATATCTTCAATTCGCTCACGCAGTCCGTTCAGATTAGATTGTAGATATAAAAGTAATGGTAAATTGTTATAATACTGCTGTACGTTATGCCCGGCTAAAGTATAACGGGCGTTCAATAAGTATGAACATGAAACCTGATGGTAAAATTCACCTCATTACTACTTCCACGTAGTCCACTTCGCCTCCAGTAATTTAATACTTTTGGAATTTAAATTTATGTTTTAGTCCTACAACCAATCCATTACTCCCTCCTTTGGAACCTCCCTGTACATGAAGAAATTTCTTCAGGTTTTGAAAGAGAAAAGGGACCATGCCTGAACAACAGGGTGGATAGTTACGCTCCAAGTACCCAGAATCCTAGATAACAATCCATACTTTTCGGGATTTTCTGACAAAGGTACATTATCGTAAATTGCTCTCAATTTTCCACTCCATTAGTCCTCATATAATTGCTTCACTGTAGAAGCGTATGTTTCTCCGGTTATGCACTCATTGGTATGAATTCCAAAAACAGAACACCCTATGTATCGCCAAAAGAAAAAAAAAATTATGATCTCTCTGACTGACTGGCGCACACGGAATTATTTAACTATTGAACTACACACAAAAAGTAAACGTGTATATGTTTAATTTTCAATTTTATTTTAAAAATAATTGCAGTGGAACATGCTTAATTTTTCCAATGAAGTCCTGCTTCTTTTTATACCGTGCATGCAAAAACAAAGCGGCAGACAAATTAAAAACAGAAAGAAGGAGAAATAAATGCAGGGGAATAAATATAAGAGGAATATGGCTGCCAACTCTGGTCTGAAGAGCAAACAATTGTCCTTTTCTCTTAATGGTGAATTTTGGAGCACCAAAAATGTTAAAACAATTATTTGATATTTATTCTAGAAACACTTTTTTTTTTTTTTTTTTTTTTTTTTTTTCCCCGGAACAGGGCAGCCCGATTCTACTCGCAATCCAAAATATTTAAAATTCCCTTCAAAATTCAAATAAACTCTGCACATTTTGGGTCAAGCTAGCTCACGCTATAAAATATTAGCACACAGCTGTGTGTAAGCCGTTAGTTGGAAAGAAAGAATCATATTTGAAAAATTCCAGTCACAGCCGGGATTCGAACAAGATCTTCAGCTTTCTGTGCTGACACATGAAAACTATTAGATCTAGCAGTGCCATATTTTACAATAGCACCATCATTACTTCTTGTAATAGTATAAAAATAAGTTGATTTGATTATTCGTTTTACTCCACATTGAATCGCCTAAACGAATAAACTCTGCAAGAACTGCACGTTGACTCATTTGCTAAAAGAATAATACCACACATTAACAAATACACCAATTACCGAAAACTTTAAAAAATGACCAGCCACTAGTAACAGCATTGTGCCAAACGTGCGTTCATGCTTCAGTGCAGCAAGAGAGATAAAAGGTGTTATAAATTATAAACTCGGCACTAAATCGCCGTGCAAAAACCGGAGGAACCTGTAGCACGAAGCCCGTCGCAATAACTCAAGAACTTGTTCTGTAATTAACTCCACACTTGATACGTTTTGTTCGTTTGGTGCACATTATCGCCGAGAGAAATTAATACTATAAAAACACACTTCACTGATTCTCAAACGGTTATATACTTTGCTGGCACACGCAAAACGATTTCAGTGTTTGTAGGTTGCAGGTTCATTAAGTTTTCCACGTTGTATTTCAAACATTCACTCACGTTTACAATTAAAATGTTTACATCTACACAGATAAATTGCTTTTTTTTTTCTCCACATTAATTTGAAACAAAATTTCGTTTTCATGTCTATGAAAGACACTTTTAAACATTTTAGCGAGTAATTATAGATGGATCCATAAATCAACCTCCCAGCTACGCCCCTTTTCCTACTTGAAGACCTTTATTAGTTTAATTTCGTGCTATTCCTGAATTTGTTCCATTCTAATAGTGTTGAACTTGTTAACACTGCGGTGGACCTGCTACAAATAAAAGTACTGTTCAGCTCTCTATTGATTCTGAAAGCAAGTGGTGCCAAGTTGTTTTTTGTTTGCCGTTTTTTCCGGTGAAATACATATAACCAAACATGGGTAATAGATAGGTGAAATATTGCAAGTAAAAGTGAATTTAAAGATATAGAATAAAGTTGGTGAAAATAAAACTGAAAACTACACATTAGGACTTCAACAGTCATTAAATCAATCAAGCTAATTTTCCCAAACGTGTATTTTTCAAACCTGTCTACATCATAACTTCTGCAATTTTCAAAAGAACTACATGAAACTTTATATACATATTCCTCTAATAGAGTCAAAGGTCGTTAAGGCGGAACTCGTGAGCGGGAGGTCTGGGCTTCGAATCCCACCAGGACCGCCCTCTCTGGCTGATGTTTTCCCAGGCTTTCCTCAGTCCACATAAATGGCAAATGCCGGGGAGGTACCCTAAACATGGGCCTGGAACGTTTCCTTCCTTAAAATATCCTTTCCTAATATATCGTTTCATCTCATGTATCATCAGTGCCCACCGCCTGTGGTGCCTCAGCAGTAAAAACGGGAGTTAAACACCATTAAAAGAAAAAACAGGCTTTAGCTTGGGTTAAATAGAAATTATATTTATTTCATAATGGGAGTATGTGTTTAAAATTCAAATTTACCTACATTTGCATTGTACACGGTTTAACTCTGAGGTATAATTTATAGGTATTGGTGTTATTTTTACAGTAAAGAAACAATTATTCGCAAAATGTCGGGTCAGAACCGGGATATGAGTCACGGATCTTGAGCCTTCCGGGCTGAAGCTGTAACCAGGCCTGGGTTATAAGTACTCGTATCTCAGAAACCTAGGGAGGTCTACGGGGTATGTAGGATCAGAGATTCCATGCTTACAGTTGCTCTCCAGTATTTCATGTTTCATTTTCCATTTTCAAACCTATGTCCTATACACGACTAATTTGAAAGAACAATTTCTATAAAATATACAAGAAAATGATCACATCATTGCGCAAGCCCAAGTGCATCCTACTGATTCCTAAAAAACAAAAAAGTACATTTTTAAATATTAATTTAGTAAAATTCATTAAAAAAACGCAATAATATAAAAGGTAACAATTAATTATAAGTTTACCCCTTCCCAAATGGTTTAAAACCCACCGTTGCGACAAGCGCCGGTCTTGCGCTTATATGTTTACCTACAACGCTCTTTCACCCCCATTTTCCTAATTAATTTCTTGTATCTTCTCAAATCGTGACGCAGATTGGAAGCATTCGTCTATTGGTTGATACGCCTTCCCTGTCAATGATCATGTACGGTAGCAGGTCTTTGTACGCAACGAGCGAGAGGAGACTTCCTAGCTTTCTCGTGAAGCAGACAATTGTCAAGACGCTTCGGCTTGGGAAGGGGAGTAGGCAAATCCTGGCCCTCGCAATTAGAAATTTAATGTTCCCCTTGGCTTGGTATCCAGTGTCAAAGATGTCAACGTGTTTTACTGTAAAAGCGCGTGTTATGTTTGAATTTGGTCCGTTTCTTGATGCCAGATTTTCTCTTTTCTCTAATTTTAGTCATATTTTGCCCGATGATTTTATCCTGTACTTGCTTTAGCATTGAATTGTATGTCATACCTTCATAAACATCTTTTATTTTGTTCTTTGGGGTATGAAGGCCAGTTTTATGTGTCTTATTTAATTATAACTTTGTCCAAAGTCTAACGTAACTTGATAGTTAAATGAGTCAACTTTGTTGTTAATTAGTTGGGAAGATCCTTGTTTCAAATCTATTAACGTTAATAATTTCTTAATTTATTGCGATAGTTGCTGTTGTATGTTTACTACATTCTAATTTAATCTTATAAGCACTTTTTTGGGTATTTGAAATAATATGTCTAATAAATTGCATTTAAAGGGTATTAAGTTATCCTTTCCTTACGTACTTTTCGGGGTTTAATTTCAGTACGCTCCACATAGTCAGCTAAGTAAAGAAAGTTGTGGAAGAAAAGTAATAAATGATAGCAGAGTCGAGGTCACGTGGGTTGCACATATAATCCAAAAACACGTTTTCCATGTTCCTCCTAGTAAGAAACATTTAGAAGTGATTACAATACATTTAATTTATTCATAAACATTAAAAGTTGTCTAAAACTCTCTGTGTGATACAAGTGTTAAAAGTGTTTTTATTTTGTGAGCAGTGTTGCGAAACGATGTCTTGCAAAATAACATAAATTTTACCACTTGTATCATAAATGCACTATTTCTCATAATCGGCATGTTCTTCTTACTCTTATTCCAGATTAATACTGCCAAACCTTAGCCTTTCCAGAATATCACCGAGCCGAGCCGAGCCACATGAAGATAAGTCAGTCACAAATTTCATATCTCCGGATTCTCAATATTTTTAATGTTCATTTTGTTCCAAATGCAAGAGCCAATAACGGCATATTCATAACTATTTAGAACTTCTGAAAGAGGTTATTAGAAAACTTAACACCTAATGAATATTGAATTACATTTAATTCATTTTGGAACGTTACTGAGACAAATGCAAATTGATTAATTTGTTGGATGTTTCATTATTTGCACCCATGTTCGATCTTATGGGCTTTTATTTACTAATGTCGTATTTCCTGGTTTTCTCCAGTAATTGCACAATTATCGTGAAGCTTGCTCCTCAGTCATAAGTAATTGCCTGGTTGTCTGTTAAAGCATTCCTTGCTCTGATGAAATAATTTGTAGCTTATTCTTGAAACCTTCAAGTACTAAATATGGGCGAAGGTCCTAAAATTATCACCTTGAATATTTCATAACGAATACTACTATTGACATGATATTTCCGAGATTGAAGCACGGTCAAAGTCACATAAATTCAGGAACACACGTTTTCAAAATGAATATATTTTTAAATGTTATGATTGCTCTAAGGGTGTCCGTAATGAACGCGATTTTTAAATTGAGCACCTCTGTAGGTTTGTTAGGTTGCAGAACCTGAAATTTAACAAACTGTCATCTGTCTGTACTGCGATTAACAACTGTCATCTGTGTGTATTGTTATCAGGTAAAATAAACGGATATACGAAGTATCTACGCTTCCAGATTCTGAAGTGCATTTTAATGCTATATACGACAGTTGGAAGATTTAGTGTAATTTTTATAGCCAAAATGCGCCTGACGTGTGAACAATGCAGTGCAGAGACTGGGAAGAAATTTGAAGATACAGGGTAGACAGAGAACATCAAATCGCATGGACGTCATCGTTCTCATTGATCTGCAGTGAATGTTGCCCTCGTCAGACAGAGCGTTGCTACGAGTCCAATTAAATCGATTCACCGCCGTTCTCAACAGTTAACCAATCCGATTACAGCTAATTTTAATCTTACGTTTATGTAGACAATCCACGAACTATCCCTTAAATCAAGATAGAAAACAGACGTGTAATGGTGTAACTCACCGGAACTTTGCTCTAAAGCCGTTGAAAAGTTTGCCAGCAGAGTGCCAACGAAGTCGTGAAGGACATTTGTCTAATGTTTCGCTTCATGTTTAATGGCAGCATTTGTGCTTTATATGGTCTTAATAATATTAGCGCTTTTCAAAAAAATATGATTATTACTAAAACAAAAATTGCGTTCATTGTGGGATGTCGTATATTTTAAAACAAAATAATGTCAAGACAATTACGTAACATTGTGTGTTTCTAGTGAAAATAGCTTTTAACTTGCTACTCAAATGTGCACATACACATCTTGCAATGAAACATTATTTTCAATATCAAACATTGCGGAATTAGTATCCATTTCATTTGTTCTTCAAAACAAAATGAAAATAACATCGTCATAGAAACGAGTACTAAGAAACCATGCAATACAATCGTCATATTTCTAGGTCATAACATACTCCTATATTCTTTTCATCTAAAAGCAATAAATAAAATCACAATTTATATTCCAAAATATGTTCCAAAAATTAAAAAAAAAGAGTTTAAATGCAACATAACTGTTGATAAAACAAAAAGATTTATATGCCTTTCCCCTCTTATACTACTATTACTTATTTTAATAATTTGTTAAGAATTGATTATATAATTGAATTATTTCAAATGATTTATTTATTTTCATTTCACATTTCGAAACTTTTTAATATTTTTTAAAAATATTTCAATGTTAAATTTGTATAAAACGTTGTATGCGACCCGCGTATAATCTCAATCTGGACACTGGTGAAAATTAGCGCATGAGCAGAAGTGTTTGCGCTAAACATTCACTCGTGACATAATTACCAACATTATACACACTAATTACATAAATAAGCAGCGTTAACACGCTTAATATAACAGTGCATGACTGGTGTAGGATTTGAGGATAAATTAATTTATTAATGAAAACATCTTTAGGTACTTTGTTTAACAAAACAGTAAAAGATTTACGGCAAATATATAATTAATAAATTGCATCTCTTTCTTGAAAAACTGCAAATCCTCTTAAGAGCATCTGATTCTATTCTACGATACAAAAGGACATATGTATTCAGGTCGTTCGTGCAGCTTGTCCAAATTATCAATTGATTCTTAAAGGTGGCAAATATATAATGTAATGTGTCATTTGTTTCGCTTCAGATCTACATAAAGGCATTTGAAGCACTCCATAGTCATTCCCAATATTTTGATTCATGAAGTAGGGATGAGATAGCGGGGGCGTAAGTTTGATACCAATCCACCATGCTGGACGCTAATTTTTTAGGTGTGATGTACGGCGGATGCGGCTAGTAGCTGAGTAGCTGTTTCACCGCTGTTGCCCACTGCTGCTCCGTTTGATGGGTTTTCAGTTGGGGATGTTAGGGATCTCAGGATTCGCTGTACTAGAGGTTTTGTGACTCGGAGTCAACGGGACGAGAAGGTTTTGAACCTTACCCAGAGCGTAAACAGCACAACAGCCTCTCTAAGTCATAGTTTATTAACAACACTATATAACCATTTGACAAGACTGTCCGTGGAGACCTGAGTATCAAACACTTGAGCCTTCTTTACCTCTTACTGACTTGACTGGCTCACTGACTCTTACTGACTTATTGACTGACTGCCAGATTACTCTTCGACTGCCAGACTGACTTTACTGAATTGAACGTATGTATTTTTATTTAACTATAATTCCCTGGGCTGTTACATAGGGCAGCCTTACAGGTACACAATATACATTGATTAAGCATTTAAATCAGACAATTGTGAGTGAAAATGGTTGACTTTACTGATCTCTGGTTCTGGCTATACTATCAATAAGCCACGCCTTTCGCGAAAAATACTTCTCTATTATCATGAATTAAACTTTACTTAATTTGCGATTAATCAGTACAGATTTCTATGCCTATAGGCTCTGATGCGTACACTTGTGAACGATGCCTATTGGTTACCCATTTCTCTCCCAGCCTACACTTCTTTAATTTTATTGTCTCTTTCTGGCCTTTTCCAAGAAGCTTCCCTATCATAAATTCTGGCTATCACCATTTATCCTACTCCTTTCGTCCCTTTAGATCTGTGTGGTATTAATTAGACAAAACATGTTTCCACCATCTGTTCGCTATCTTTACATCCTGGGAATTTTTCGGCGAACTGTATTATTGTGCCCTGAACTATTTCGTATTTTCCATTTCTGAAGCATTCTCATAAATCTGCATTTCTCTTTTATCCTTAGCTCCGTTAGGTACACAATGTAGCATGAAAATGCCCTTTTTAAAAATACGCCGTCAATGTCCGCCCTAAAGTATTTACAGATGTTAAGGAACAATTCTCAACCTATCTCTCTCTTTTCTCTACCTGCCTCAACTAATCGGTCTTCTCCGGGACAGTCCGTCAGTCTGATTCAACACAACCCTTGCACAAAACCAATAAATCCTTCTCCTGGCATAAGGCTTGCAGACAGTTAACATAAAAAGAATGTCTCAACCAAGAATTCTGTTTTCCACAAAATATCAGTTGCAATATTCATCCGATGAAACAATTTTAATGCTAATATTAACACATATGACATTATTCAGGAGCTATAATTTTCGGCTCCATTCATCATTAACAGCACATTGTTTCAAGTATTCAGTCATTGTACGTCCTCCGAAATGGTTGGGAAGCACTATGTCAATTGAACCGCAGCTTTGGGCATAGTTAATGAAGAGGACAATGAACTAAGATAAAATGTGTTGCTTGTAATCATTCAAATGAAGAGTTGACACCATCCGTGTTCTCATGATGCGCTCGCTATACCTGACTCTGAGCTCAGAGCAGGTGGTGCTTCCGACATTCCAAACCTGCCGAGCTGGGGCACGAGATGTCAAGGTTGTCCGTGACGCAACTCACTTGTTTATTCGGTAGGAATGCTTAAGCTTGGGTTCTTAATTGTAGCCTTGCTGGGTTCCGAGATGAAGTCTAGCAAACTTGATCATTCACTTTTCCTGGGGCTGGAATGCACACAAATCTTGCTTGGGATCTTAGCTTTTTGAAGATCTGTATTCATTTCGTGTATCACTGGTCTACAAAAAAGATTTCCCTTGCTTTTTTTCTATTTTTCCACCTTGATGGATATATGCAACATGAATGCCCCGAATTCAAAAATATTTTTCGTTTTACTCTATCGGGCTAGTTTTTAAACAAAATCACATCAAATGTAATAATGTTCTTATATTTTTGATGAAACATTACTAAGCTTTATGACATATAGCTAAGACAAAATTGTTTTTAAAGGTTTCATTTTAAGTTAAATATTAATGAATATATTGAAAAAGAGAGAGAGAGAGTTGTGTATCAATAATTAGGAAATTCCAAACCTTTTCTACTATTAGAAAGAATTCTTTTTTTAAAGTTCTGATATATGCTTCACTAGTGTCACTTTTCAAACACCAACAGTAATCAGCTACCATTTACACATCCCAAAGGCCTTGATAGTGATGTTGATAAAATGCACTTTAACACTCATTCCACACCCCAGATTTATAAAATGTAGCATTTCCTATACAATTTCTTTATAGTTCTCAGATTTCTTGTTGCCAAGGAAGTTTTTGTCACTTTTTTGTACGCCAACTATGCTGACTTCTTTAACTCCGACATCAACTAAGGAAAGATCTCATCCTTCATAAGTCACGAATCTGGGGTCCATCGAAAATGCCTGATGCTATCTTAGCTTTAGTTTTCTGTGGGAGCTTTGTAACAAGAAAGTTGAAACAATCTGTTCCTTATTCAGATCAGTAACCAATTGCTTCATCAGGTCTAACTCAATATGAACTGGTGGAAGGACATAAGAAACAGACACCAACTGTTCATACCTCACTATTTTTTTTTCCAGGAACTAAATTGCTCCTCCGTGGTCATATTTTTCTGGTTCATGTCTGATTTAGTTCTATTGTTTCATTCATAAAATGAACTCAATAGTATCTTGTTTAAATCTCTTAGAATATTTATGTTATGTATCTGTTCAATGAACAAATTATAAAAACTTACTTTCTACAATATCGATTACTGAAAACATTTAGCCCGATGAAACAAAACTAAGATTGGTTTGAGAGGTTCCATGTGGTAAGGAATTAGTGGAACAGTTTTCATTCAGCAAATACTGTGTAGACCAGTGTTAGGTGATAATTTTTGTATGAAAATAACTACATTACTATGCACCACTCTTCTCTGAATCAACATTGCAATAATTAATGTAAAAGACATTTATTAACTTGTACAGCGTGATATTTGGATGCTAAATATTTAAGACAATGTTAAAAACATTGCATTTTGGACATGATTTGCATAAGTTTCGCCAATTCATTAAAAAAGACCTAACTACAGTTTACGCAGATGTTAGTACTGCCAGTGGAATGCTTAACTTAGTTCTACCGTAAAATTTCTACAATTTAAAACTAATTAGCAACAAATTTCATGAAGTTGTTAGAAAAACTGTTTTCTACCAGTGACAAAATCTGCACAGTTTAACCAACATGACCATCGGCTTTCAAGGTTATTTTTAACTTCTTCCTGGACATTAGCAATCAAGATAAAAGTTCTAGACACTTTCGTAACCAGTACACGATACAAAGAACACACACATCTAAATGGAGAAGACATGTCGACAGATACGCTTACTACTAAAGTGTCACTATAGTACACTCCATCTGGAATACGAAATGTAAGAGACCTGGAAAGAGATAAACTGATCAAAACATAACTTACTGTAGCTTTGTAAATAAGTACCTAGCGTTCATCATATCTGTGTATTCTCATTGTTATTAACATTTGCTATGTGTTTCCCAAGGCACTGAAAGGTAAACAACATAATACTATCTGACAATACTATTTGACTGTGAAAAACTGCCTAATATATCCAATATTAGTAGTAATTGTCAACCCGATTAAAATAAACAGTAAATTAAAATGTTTTAATACTTACATTGACAATAAATAGTTAATCACGCCCCTAATATAAACATTGTATTCTATTGGATATTAAGAAAAAATATACAATTTTCTGGAAAGAAGCTCATTTATAAACTATGTCTTAGTTTACATGTTATCAATTTATCACCGTACACCTCATGACAAAGCCTGAATAAGTTCACTTCGGTATAGCGCCTTAATCACACATGGAAAAAATGTCCAATAAGGATATTATTATATGCTTTCATCAGAAATTTGCATGAAATTATTTCAGCGTTACAGTACGGGCGAACGGTGCAAGAGGTTGTAGATTAGGTCTACCCCATTTTCTCTCTTTACTTGTTTTTAATTTACGCTTGGTAGGGTTTATTTTTCCATCTATCTATAATGCATTACTTTATCCAACTAGTCGTAGATGGAGAAGGTGGAAATATATTTTTGCGGTATTTTCCCTAATATGACTACAATAGCATGACATTACCATAATGTACTCCAGCGTTAAGGAGTGTCACAGATTTTACCTGGACTTAGCAAAGCTCTGAAAGTTGATTTTTTCCCTTCCCTTCTTTTATTCGCAGGGACACATATAGCATTTGAAAGTTTGACCTGAGATGTTAACTCACAAACAGCACATATTTAGTATAATATTCTTATCTTCACCGAGTCTTAATTTAGTTTTTAGTTTGTAGCTTACCGCTTAAGGTTCTCCAATATACTCATTCATTCTGACGCCAACTTACCTGAAAACAAGAACAAAAGAAATTAAGGAGGTAATCTGCACCAACCAATTATTAAACAATAATTTACCAATTATCTAACTAACAAAATAAAAACGCTCCTAGTGCGTAAAAACAGCTGCAACAGGATAGCTGGTTCTCCTCATTTGTTAACTGAAAAGCATTTGAAGTACAGCTTGTTTACTATTTAGAATGGGAATATGGATCAAGGTCATATACCGAAATGCCAGGGTATTAATGTAAAAGGAAATTTACTCACTTCAAGATGAACTTATGATGCTGCGGGCATCAACTCTAACAAATGTGTCTATGATTGATCAACAGGACCTTAAAACATAATAGCAGATTTGAAACAGCTGTTAATTTATTCTGCCAAACGCATGCTATAAGTTTAATTAATAAAGTTCATGTACAGTAACTGTTCATAATTCATAAAACTTACTGAAGTTCCCAAAGCGCCATAAGGCAATACTCATTTGCTGTACGGCGCCATTTTATTTAATAATAATAATAATAATAATAATAATAATAATTTTTATAATAGCTCCTTGCAACAAATGTTTTAAACAGTTATCATAATTAATGGTGCAAACGTGGCTCAAATAAAATGTACAATCTTTAACATAAAACGATGCAGGCGAAAGGAAATATTATAACAGCTTGGATAAAAACTATTATATTACAACAAGAAACGCATTTCCTTACGAATTTTAAATTGTTACCTTTTTACAATTTCATTAAATAATACACAATTTACGTGTATCTTCACGAGCGGTTTTAATTTAGAGCCCAAAAGTTAAACGGTGAAACTCACCAATTAATTTACACGGCCAAAAACTACTGTCGCAAGGGCTGGGGGGAAAGTCTTTCCCGAAGAGTAATGAAGCCCAGGGAGACACCATCGCCGCGCTGACCGCGTACTATCTCTGACAACGTGGATGAGTGACAGTGGGCAACCTGTAGATAAATTGAGGTTATGACAGAGCCCCCGGTAATGACAGGTTTATACTTGACTGGCTATGAACACACGCCACATCGTATTGCTAATCCATATCAATGTCTAGCTTCATACTGAAGCTTTTCCCGTTATCAATACACTTACCCCCCATTTCTAGTCGTAAATTCTTTCTAGACATTTTTTCCGCACCTGTTTATACAATCTTATACATTGAAAGTACATTTTCATGCAACAAGTTGATTTAACAAATAAACAGTCAATATTCTAAGATGTAACATTTTCTTTCTTTGTTCCCTTGAAAACTTTGTATAAGAGAAAAGGTAAATAAGTTAACACGCGGCAAGTGTTTGATAAATGAATGGGACCAAGCTCTTATCTTCTCACCTAAACACGCCTCACGTTGGTGTGCTCTGTTGCCACGTTTCGTTCCTCTCGAAGCAAGAATGAAATAAAGATTGCATTTACCTCAATCTTGTGTGGCTGTTTTCCCCTAATCTCCACATTTTGCACGCTTGATATTGCAAAGCTTCAAAACAAACTGAGATATGATGATATATAGAGAGAACTGTTGCAACCAGGTCTAAGACTCCGCGTGAAGTTGATGTGTAATGGCAAATAATTATACAACGAACGCTTGCCGATTCACTGTTTCTACAATACTGCGGATGTCTGCCTTCCCTATGACTCCTGTATAAGCAACAAATTAAATATATCAATATACTGTTCCGTGCTTTTAAAGGTTAGGTTTTTCTCTATGGGAATTTAGATATTCAGAACATATAAAGATGATAAAAACCGCATATTCTTATAAGTTCTCTTTTATATTTTTAACTGTATTTGAAATGACAAAATGATCAGTTAAAAAAATCAATTTAGAATGCAATACAACTTCAAAATGTTAAGCTCACTGCAATTTTTATAGTTATGAGGCGATTCTTTGCAGTTTAAAACAGTAATAAGAATGAGTTTATAAAAGTCAATGACCATAATGTAGATTAGTTTTTCTTCTGGCCTTTTATAGCATAGTTACGTCGGGTGCTGCTTTTTGGCATAACACTTCGACCAGTACACACACATACACATTCCTCACTTCACCCGATGTAGGTCTTGCGCCCACAACCTTTAGGTTCACTCGCATTAAACAATATATTATTTCAATTTTATTTATAATGATATTGTTATCTAGGTACATGATGAAAAACTGCTCTTTTATTATTTTTTAATATTTTAACATAGAACTGATAGAAAATAATATTAATTGCATAGCTTTGCATACTACAAATGTTACTTTGCTGTTTGAAGTGGAGAGTCAAGGGAGGTTTAGTGCAGCCACACCCTTTTCTTTAGTTGGTCCCCTGTTCGGATGTACCGATACACTTTCTTACTTAATTTACTTGACTTAATTCAATGTATTTTTGGCTACATATAGATGTAAAGCATTGTACTAAGTTTGTTTCATGATGCAGTAGAGCAATGATCATCTTGATTGGACAACATTAACTATGGACTAACTCGTTTATGGACATATAAATCCTCTGAAGTTAAGTTGCAAATTAAGACTGAGCGCTACAGAACAGTCTTATTGATTACATAGAAAAGCAAACTGCGCCTGGGAATTGAAATCCTCCATCGCTTTATTGTTTTTCTATCCTCTTCTTGCACATTCCTATCCTTTGTCTAGTTTACTTTGATGTGATCGTGAAAAAGCAGTCATCACTCTTTCATATCCCTCTTAGGAAACCAGTAGCTAAAACAATGCATAGTCTTAAGCATAATCAATCTAGCTGTCGCTTTTATCTTTACAAGTAAATTCATCAAATCATCACATAATAAAATGTTCAATTCCTGCAAGGGAATATAAATCGTTTACACGTCACAGAAAGCTAAACAACATAGGGTTTTAACTTGTAGCTTCCGCAAATGTAGCTGATAAGAACAAGGCGCCATTGAGGTGACCGCTGATATTTGAAAACTGAATTTAATTATTATATTGCGTGTGTATGCTCTTCCGGCTAGACAATATTCAATACACCGAGACAATAGAAAAGGCTTTATGTGCAAATGATTTGGATGTAATAATTGATTTGGTATTTGGATCTCTGCCAGTGCATATAAAATATCGTTCAGACTCTATCCTCTTTTTATTAAGAGCATTGATGCAGGATCTAAATGAATACTACATGTATTCAACAGTTTCTTTTTCTAGTCTTGTTATGGTGAGAATTATTACACCTAATAGAATCAAACTTAAAGTTTTTGGCATCTTACACCAAAATGCCAAACGCAAAAAAGTTAATGGGCTCATACCAACAATGAAGAATGTGTTCCCTTCTTCCTTCACTTTCCTTGATATTGATAACTCCTATTTACTTAGTTCTAGGTCACGATGAACAAATATGGCCGAAATGAGCCTAAAGTAAAATATCTCTTAATGCAATTCTTTGGAAATAAAGAGCAAGGGATCATGATGAATAGTGAATAATGATTTCCCCCTCCCCCTCTAAAAGTGCTTAATGCCCTTTTTAATTACTGAGGCATCACAGGTGGTAAAGATGATGTAATCGCCTCCAATGTCAAATCATTTGCTTGCATGGTTTTTAAAGGTACACACTGTAACAGCTGTCATGACTTACTTGATTGTGCAGTAACAAGTACAAATGATCTGACGACCTATGTAAAATATGAAAAACTTCCCAAACGAATATAAAATAAAGTTCCAATTATTCTGTAAAGAATATCATTCATTAACGTATACAGAATGTTTAAATAAAAGTGTGCTTCATAACAGGTAGAAATGGTCAGATCTAGCTATTAAAGGAACATAAATATTTGTAAACATTTTACTTGTGTGTTTCTACTCATTCCACTTTTATATGCCTGCAGTGCACTAACGATGATGCGTAATTTATAGGTTTACATGCTGTTGAGGTTGTAGGTATTAATGCAAGTCAACGCATGTGGTTCTGAACGATGGAGTACCATTCCATTTTCTACACATTATACACCTAACCCAGATGGATCGGTCGATGAGGTCCAGTACCATAGCCTTCCAGTTCACCTAAACTTCATCCTTGGATTGTTTGCTCTGCAGGTACTTAGTATATGTCACATGCATCTACAATTTACAAACATTGCGTGTTAGCACGAGTATTTCTGAAACACAGGGCTGAAGTGTGTGAGATTAATCGTGATAATTATATTTATGATGAAAATAACCTTAATGCAAAATGGTCCATATCTCAAAACTTTTATGCTAGATTTTACCGCATCTGCTTAATGGGAAAATATGCGACACTTTTATTTTAACGTGAATATCAAAACACTAGAGATTAGCAAAGCGTGATATCTCAGTGTATACCTCTTCCATAGAAAGTTAATATTATAATACAAAAAAATTGTTTAAAGCAGATCGCCATGGATGGCCGCGATCGTTTAAGTCACGGACTTGTGAGCAGGAGGTTGGGGTTCAAATCCCGCCAGGACAGTCCTCCCTGACTGAGGATTTTTTTCAGGTTTTCCTCAGTCCTCATAAATGGCAAATGCCGGGAAGGTACCCTAAACTTAGGCCTGGAACGCTTCCTTCCTTAAAAAAATCCTTTCTCAATATATCATTTCATCTCGTGTATCATCAGTGTCCACCGCCTGTGGTACCTCAGTAGTACAAACGGGCGTTAAACACCATTAAAAATAAAATAATAAATAAAAGGATAATAGTAGTAATAATAAAATCACTCAATGCTCATGATATAATTTCCATCATAACTATTGAACGAGTATTAAAGATACACATTTTATTACGACTTACCATCGCTTTAATTTGCTAAATTATTTATATATTTGTTCTTTTATTGCCTGGAGTTGACCAAATAATGCCAAAGCACATTCTGAAGTCAGCTAGTAGGGAGTTTAATAAAGATACCTTGATATTATTTGTAGACTTTGTTAAAGCGTTTGACAAGGTGCAAAAAAAGGTTTTATATAACATCATGATTAGGAGAGGAATATCGCTACACTTAGTAATAGGATGTTTACATATACAAAAATTAGAATTTTTGGAGACAAGCGAAATAGGACGGAGGAAGTTAATTTAGGTCGCGATAAGGTTGTAGTTTGTCGCCGATGACTCTTCTTCTTTTTACATATACTGAAGTTTTAAGGTTATGGAAATTAAAAATGAATATTTTTATATTTTAACAGCATACCTATATAAAATAAGCTTAGACCGCAAACTTGACATATCAACCAAAAACAGCAAAGTTATGGCTTTCATAGAAAATGCCGTATAAGATAATATTGTTGATAGGGACCGATAGCATAGACAAATGATTAAGTTCAAACTTCTAATTTTAGAGGCAACGGTTTCGGTTCTGGAGACGTAGATATGAAAAAACAAATTGAGAGATTTAGTTACATTAACGGGACTCTGAGAAGAAATCTACGGGATACTATGATGAAATGTTAAATATCAAATCCATTCCTTCTCTAATGCATGGAAGTGCGATTTGAGTTTTAAAACAAAAAGAGCACTCAATGAAATGAATTAGAATGAAATAAAATCAAAATATATATATATATTAGAGACGAGTTAAAAATTTTCGGGGTTAATGAAAAAATTATGGAACAAAGAAATTTATCATCTGTAGAGGTAGACTTCCGTACATATTTTGAAAATAACAAATTGGTGCAAGAGAAGTCGAAAGATTACATAAGCGTTGGGGACAATGAGGTGGTTGCGACAGGTAAATAGCCTGTTGCAAGAAGGAGCAAAGGAGGCGAAGACGAGGGACAAACTTATCGTAAATTACAACTCAGACATAAATACCTAAACATGAGAATGCTGGAGATTTTCTTTCGTTCTATTGCTTTTTTATTTTTTGGTATCTATGAATGAAACTATTAAACGCATCCGGGGTTCTTTGGATCTTTCTTACTTGCTTCGGAAGAAAATAAAAGGAAAGTAAATTCAAACGAAAAAATTTTATAATTGCAGATAGCATCTATCTCTAGTATCTCCCAGCAACATTATAAATTCCTTTATCTAGATTCACCTCCCATTATTTGTGTAATCCAAATAGTTTCAAATAACATTTAGAAAGCTTTGTCAATTCCAGAAATAGAGATAGCATGCAATATCTGCTAGGCCTTCAATGACAATAGATGATACGCGTGTTCATATACGAAAGCTTAGCATATTTGGATTTCAAGGATGAATTCGCTCAACATCTTCATTCCGGGAACTTCAGAGCATATTGATTTCCGTGTGCTGCATTGTATATGATGAAATTCAGGGGTTAATATCTATTTCCTTGCAACCATAGCTGTCGCTCAGTGTTTTGTGTTAACTGTTCAAACTGCCTGCAGTTCACAGGAGAATTGAGTATATATCTTACCTCACTGGCCTTGTCCCCAATCGCAACAGGAAGCAGCAAATGTCTTCGTTCTTGAGCCAGCAGATAAAATGGATGTTATCGACAAAAACGAAATAGTCCCTACCACAAAAGTCATTTAGTGTCGCCAATTCCACATTTGACTAGGCCTTATCTCGTACCCTACTTGAAAAAAAAAAACCTATTCCATCAATTATATTTAATTAAACTGAACTATTATTCCAGTTCCAACAGAACTCGAAACGTTTGCCAAACATTCGCTAGAGCACGTGCAGGGATGCTTCGTCAGTTTTAAGAATAAACCCCACCCCAACTAAGACAGACTCCGCTACCTGGACCCCCAATGCACCAAAGAGGCGGATATTGTCGGTCTGTTACTGCCAAATTCAAACACAAAACGTTTATTATGTTTATAAGATGATATTATTTATTATTAGAAAATTAAGAATCAGAAATTGTTTACAAACAACTTATCTCGTATATAAACGAAACAAAATAATATGAACTCTGCTTATGTAAATGATCCATTCACAAAAAATAGTTTATCAACTACTGCCCATTATTGTAGTGAAATAAGTAATGAAATAATAATAATAACAATGATTATAACGCCAAGAACATGATTAATAAGAAGTTAATAAGCATTTCATCATTAGCGTAACATGCACAAAAACTATTTTAAGCACACTTACCACAGTGCCAAATTAACGGTAATTTAAATACACATGCAGTATTAAACTTATTTTACTTTTGGCTTTTGTAAAGTCATACACATACAAAATACTTAGCCATTTATATGTAATTACAATGATTTCCACAAGTAGAACAAACAATTTTAACCAAACTACTGGAAAAAAAAAAAAAAATTGCAACGCAAATTACAAATTGCCTTATATATGTGGGTAAGAAAAGTTTGCAGGCCATATTACTAGCTCTATTGAATAGTAATTTGATTCGCATAAGAGAGCTTTAATTGTTTTAATACCAAATTTTATTTTACCAGCTTTCTCTATGACATCCTGCTCCCGGATCTTTCCTTTCATTGTTATTTATGGTATTATGTGGCTTAGACCTGAGGAAGCTCTTAACCTGACTGTGTGGCCTAATACGTAGAAAAGGCGACACACTGTCGTTTCGGAGATTGTACGTTTAGATCCTATGGAGTAGGTTATTTATTTTTTATTTTGAGATGAAGTATTCTCTCATACATTTGCTACAAAAATAACAAAAATTAATCGATGAGACTTGAACTTGACAATAATGTTTCATTCTTGTTTACCAACTGCGCCAAAGAGACGAGCTCCACAGTGACTTAATGGTAGCATATGGTCCTTTAGAAACTTAAAACCCTAACTTTAAATTTTGAGCAGATATATCATCGATTTTACAGCTCTAATTGCTTAATTTAAGACTCCTTTATAATCTCTTAAAGTATTATAATGTAGTTCACTAACGCTTAGCATATCATTCACGAAAGATTTGGATTTTAAAGATGGTGAAAATGGAATTGCTCCAATGAGAGATTTGAACTAGGGAAAGCACTCCAAAATGCATTATGCTGAAGCTATGGATGATGAATGCTAGCCTCTACTGCCCCTTAACATTGGATACAGAAGACAGACCTTATTTGATTCTGTTTTCAGGTTTTTGAAACGATTGCGAACAATAAATTCACATGAACACACTAAATGAATAACGTAAAACCTATAACAGTATCTATGGGTTACGGGTATGCCTAGGGACGAAACCTAGAATCATTTATGACAACGCTTCCTTTACAATGTGACCGCCAGAAATAAGCAAATGGTTTGTTGCTTCCTTTCCAAAAAAATCCTTGATGCAGCCACAGCAGCATATTTCATTTATAAATTCTCGCGATGTGTTCTTACACTTAAAAGAAAATGTCCTGGTTCCGCTGGTTTATAGCCTAGCTCTTGACCGATACTACTGTCATTTGTGTCAGAGATTTCTGAAGACATCTCAAAGAACTGTGAAGGCGTGCGTTGGATTTGGCATCCGACCAGGTTTTAAAACGCGTCATTCAACCAGAAAGTTTCACCGTTTGTACACGGATCATGAATTACAGCAATGAAAAAACCGGAACGGCAAGGACAATGCCTCTGGGAACAGAACGACAATTGTGATCAACTGGATGAGTGATCAGCAATGAGTAATTGGAAGAGTTTCGGGACTTTAGGTACAACTCCGTAAGGGTGAATGAAATAAAATGAATTAATGATGGCGCAAATGGCTCGGAGTGCGGCTTCTCCGTCCTGTCATAATATAGTCTCATGAACGCTTTTACTAACATGACTTTTATCTCCAAAACACTTTCTTCAAATAGCATTTCTGTTGTTTTATTTAACGGAAAAAAAAAAAAACACTCACTTATTCAGTAACAGAAACGAGATTTCAGTTAACTTCACCCTGAAGTATTTATTACAGCTCGCAACACACATCGTAGCAAGTGCTTGGCAGTAAAAGGAGACATTACAGCTCTTGAGGGTTCTCCAAACTCATTCCCAGCCGCCTCACGGGAAAGTCGGTCTTGGTGGCCTAGTGGTAGCCATCTTGCCTCGTAGACCCAAGGTCTCCATTCAAAACCTGGCCAGCGCCGATGGACTTTTTAGGACGTAAATATTCCTAAATATGGCTTCCTTCGAAAGGGAAGTAAAGCCGTTTGTCCCTTCCCTGAAAGAAGAAGCCTCTAAGAAGAATTTATCAGCAGTTTCATGCCATGAATTGAATGAAACACCAATGACCTGAGATGTTAAAGAGCGCACTTAAAAAAAAAACGAATAATAATATGCTTTTTGATATCTCCAGGATATATAGAATGAAAGGAAACCACTACCATAGTTTTATGGGTTGATTCCATGATATACATGTAAATGGAACATAGTTTTCTAATACCATTTTATCGGTCCTGATGTGTAGTGATAATCATACTTGGCTTCTAAACCCAAGATCGCGGGTTCAATTCCTGCCAGGATCGATGGATTTTTTTCGGACGTAAAAATCCTAAGTATGGCTCCCTTCAGAAGGGAAGTAAAGCCGTGGATCGTAGATTAATGACATGTAAAAGAACCTCAAGCCTGAAAGAAGAGGCCTCTGAGCAAAATTTGTCGGCCGTTTCACGCCCTGAATTGCATGGGAAGCTGATGGCCTGAGATGTTAAAGAGCGTCCATAAATATACAAAATCAACAACTAATAGTACTATTTTGTCCTTTGATTAATTGTTTGGCTGAAAAAAATAATTTCTGTGTTATCCTTTATGTATTAATATGACCTTGTGGTTATTTCACTTCTTACTCAAAAACAGAAAGCAATTCCATAATGTCCAGCCAGCAAACTTTTCGAATTTTGGGACAAGAAATAAGATTCATCAGATTTGATAGCCTGGAAATAAAAAATCCGATGAATAGAGAACGCTATCAACAACAACAACAACAATAATAATAATAATAAAAATAATAATAATAATAAAATGTTACCAAAATTGTTAAATAAGTGCATTACCAATTATGATGGTAGTGAAAAGTTTATATTGCAAACGTAAAGTAAAACGGAATTGAAAACGTTACGAATGAACTGTGCCTAATGTACAATTCTTAAAAAGAAGAAATAATGGCGAAAAGTGCCTTGTTTTTCTTGCTTTATCATGTAAAGTTATCTGATGTATAAAATTCCAAAAGAATCACTCAAGTGCATTAATTTTTTCCCTTTCTCTGATTCTGGCGATTGTATGAGAGGCTCTTTTGTACCTCAGTGATGCGTAGCTTCATATTTAATAACATTACCAAAAGCATTTGGTAGTCTGGAACAACCTTGTTAAGCTCGTTTAGACACCCGACTTTTAACCTTTGCCTACAATCCACCTGTTGCAGGCAGTCTATGCTACAGATACAGAAGAATAAATTACGACTTCAGCTGAAAACGAGAAATCCAGCAGGTAACTTGCTGCCATCGTTTAAAAATGTTACCAAACATGGATTAAAAAAACCTTTTTTCTGACTGGGAATGAAGAAATGGATAAAGCCAGTAAAAGAAAGAATTTCAGGAATTGCTTGGCTTCCTAAAAAAGGACACATAGTGAAGAACAGCTGAGACTCGTACAAGGATAGGCAATATATAATGACTTTTCTGAATCCTCTGGTGCTTCAAAACAACACTTCAGAAAAACACAGAATAGAGTAATTTCTTGCCATGTTAAAATGGACGCAGATTGTCTCGCACCGCGCGATTACACAAAGCAACTGCACGTGCGGTATTCATTGCGATATAAACTAAACTTTTGAGGCAGGAAGAAAAAGCAAAAGCACAAAACTTGCACATTGCGCGGAACATGAAAACCCAAATCTATATCCAAGTATGTAAGTAATTTAACTAAACCCTACAGAGACCAGAATGAGACTACCGGCAAATCGGATGTAACAACCGCGCATCTGATTCAAGCTCTCCAATTACATCACAATGAAAATAAGCACGTACCTTTAGACGGCTGTGCTGGAATTGTCCTGTTACTTCTACACATCTGACATCTTTTTGGAAAATTGCTATTCACATACAACAGATCTTGCTGGAAATACCCAGATTAGTTGTTATACAAACAATCTTTATTTGCCTTATCAGAGGATCAAGATTTTGATTCTCATATATCTTAATTCTAGTGCGAGTATGTTATTTCTGTTATCTTTCCGTACTTATGGTATTTTCAAAAAAGTGCGATCGTATTCGATAGTGTAATGTGATGTGAAGTGGGGGAGGAGTTTGTTGATTCAATTGATTGTTGTGACGGATTGATGTCGATTTCCTCTTCTCCTACTGCCTATCGAATATCGCCATGCCAAGCTAGAGCGTCGGTGGATCGCTGGAATTTATTACCCTCTTAGGGCAATGGGAGAGGAGTTGGAATAATGCAAAAGACGAATACGAATCGTGGAGCTTACTATAACACGATTTATTTATATTTAAGTAATTGTATCTTTCAAGGGCCGCCTTTAAGTTCTGAAAATATTGATGAGTGTTGGCAACTAGCCCGATGGATTCTACTCTATCACTGCCCGGCAATTGTACCAAATCTTTCACCGTTCCACTGTTCCTCTTTTTATACCACCTTTTTCGATACGGTTCCCTGTTGAGAATTTGCGTTTTTCTAACCCACAGGTTCTCGATTGACTGTCCTTTTTACCCTTTATTCCTTCTGTTTTCCTCCTGCGTTTCGTTACGTAATGTTGGTTACAAATTATTACACCCACAAAATTCCGTTGCATCAATAGGTTTTATTGCCCGGCCTGTCCGGGACATTAACAGAAAAAAAAAACCCTTCTGTCCGTTCATGCAGTACCTAGGAATCGGACACCTCTTTTTCAAATTCTTAGAGATGACCCTTCTTATACAAAGCTTCTTACAATATATATACAAAATATGTACCGAACCATCTGGCTCTTTTTGTTCCGTTCCCAAAACATGGTTTACGTCTAATAAAAGTTTTGTAAACAAATTGTTTTAAAACTCAGGAAATACGCTAAATTACTTAACTATTAATATGCAGACTTATAAAATGTACAAATTAATTATAACGAGATTTATAATACATGTAATTAATTATACTAATATCAGTAATATAAACATGGAGGTTGAAGTCATTTCATACTGTCTCAAAAGATAGATCTTATTGAATGAACGAATTAATTTATTTCTTCCAATTTCCAATTTACATGTAGATATAATACTTTTTACATTATAACATTCATGCAGTTTTCACAAACAAGTAAACATGTTAAAATAAAAATAACAATTTACATTTCCACATTCTCAATACATTAACCTTGCTACTATTAAAACATTTAAATTTCCTACTTAATAACCCTCAATGTATGCAGTTGCGTTCCTTCCGTACTCCATTACCACCAGGTTGAGTATGAAATAGGGATGTAAATAGTTTCATTGTCGCCATTTTTCTTCCCATTTGCCTTGCCCACCTTCCCGATGTAAATATTTTTCAGATTTTTCTATATTTTAGTCCGAATTTAGATTTAAAATTCTTGCCTCTTGTTTCATTTGGTAAGTTTTCCTACATTCGCAAAAAGAATTGTTCCTTACAAAATGGTTTGCTTACATTCTAAAATGCAATGCCAAATACTATCTGGTTCTTCACACATTGGACATTTATCCTTAATATATCCATTTCTTGTCCCACTTAAATATTATTACTCCTGTTCTAAACCATGCCAGTCCTTTCGTTCGTGCCTTATCACAGGTTTCAATCGAGACCTTATTACTGTATATGCTTGCGCACCATCAAAAGTTTTCTCGCCATGCAAGTATGCGTATAAAATCGGGATTTTCTGTACTTTCAAAACTTATTTTGAGCAACATTATCACGTAAATGGGACATGCTTCATCAGTAAAGAATATTAAACGTGGATCAATGGTTCCTATCATAAGTTTCGTAACATCCAATTACAAAAAATTAACCGAATATCACGACCATCTCTTGAAATTCATTCAAGTTTAAATCGACTCAATTTCGGAGGATGAACTGATGCATATGAATAACAATAAAACGATGCCAGAAATGTGTAGATGCAGTACGTTAGCATGTTCGCCATCTTCTGTCATTACGCACGTGCTTATTTTCATTCAAAATGAGTTGTAATTGAGAAAAATTTAATTCGGTGAGCGAATTGTGCATTCGCTCCCTCGGGAATCACCACTTAACCCGCCGACCCGCCAGCTGCCGTGGAACGGGCGATAAAACCATGAAAGATCCAGAATTACTGAAGCGTACATACGCCTCCGAAGTAACGCTTCCTAACTCGGCTAGTATATGTGTTGATATCATGTCCAAGAAACATTTGTCACATATTTACTAATTTCTATACTTACTGCAAATCTACAACTCCAGCCGCACGCTTCTACTTGGAGAAAATAGATTGATCTATTTAAATATTTAAAACAATCACATTTAATATATTTACAGACTAAATACTGACAATGAAAACCAAATGCAAAAACCATCTATCATTTTCAATTATATGTCTATCAAATCAAAGCTTGAATCTCACAAAGCAACGAAATATTACGGCGCAGCTGGACATCTCTGAAAATACTTGCACTCGCTTCTCAAGTAGCTCTAGGGCCATCAGGATCGTAGAATTCATATGACCTCTTAGAGGTCATTGAAATTTAAATATAGGCTTCAGCATGATCACGTTGGTACTTTCTCTGTGAGCTGGAAAACTGTTGAATTATTAACAAGTCATTTTATATCAGTTGGCAACCCCAGGAGCATACAGTCGCTTCCATCCCACCACCTGCCTTTTATCACTGATCGCCTCTTCTCCTGATCTCATGTTTGACAGGCTGTTTAAAAAGGTAAGTTAAATATTTTCAATTTCATCATGCATTACTGCGAAGCAGCAGCAGCAGCAGCAGCAGCAGCAGCAGTAGTAGTAGTAGTAGTAGTAGTAGTAGTAGTAGTAGTAGTAGTAGTAGTAGTAGTAGTAGTAGTAGTAGCAGTAGTAGTAGTAGCAGTAGTAGTAGTAGTAATGCATTACAATGGCACCAATACAATACAACTTCAACAGGCGTACCTTTTATGATACACTTGATAAGTTTGATTTAGCATAAGATATTATATTAGATATCACAATGAGATATAAACATATATATTCAGTAATAAAAACAAATAAATAAAAATAAACAAATGAAAATAAAATAAGAAATACCAGAAGAATAATTTTAAAACTAATAAAAATACATATAAACCATACATAAATCCTATTATGGATTACACATAGCTGGATTCAGTTAATTTATTCCCCCCCCCCCAACCTCCTTTCAGTTACTAGCCGTTTCAAATCTGAGTCCTCTCACTTTCATCACAAAGCATCACTAATCTTTCCTTTCCTTCCTTATCTGCCAGCATAACCATCTCCCCGTTCGACCCCGTAAAGGAGTGGGGTAGATACTTTCCCTCTATTCTTCCGTACCTTTACATTCAGCCAGAATGGAGCTGGGACAAATTCTACGCTTATATTCGTTAGTGATCTTAATCATCCGCCATGCCCCTAGTCTGAGCCAAGTGAGCCCCTGTCTAGTAGTTTAGTCCTTGTTTTGATGTACCGCTCCATTCCCCATTCCGATTTTAGTTCCGATTGTATTTCCAGCAAAATCACTCTGGATTGTGCATTTGTCTGCTGCCTATCCATATCCCTCAAGCGGTTCCTAAGCTTCCTCGATGCACTGCAGCTTCTCATTGGACGTTTTTGCATTCTAATACTTGTGTGGAGCCTGAGGAGACTATGATAGTATTCAAACTTCATTGTCAACGTATTATCAGGAATAACCAGTCTGCTGAGAGATAACAGAGGCAAATTTCGTTTGAGGCCCGCAATGGACATCAGACAATAATGTTTCTACTATGGTACAAGAAGATCCGAAGAACTGCTGTCCACCAAAGAGGCGAGATCACTTCCGGATTTGGAGAAATCATATGGAAAGTTGGTGCTGACGGATACTGGTCAGATTGTTTCATTATTAATATTTCATTCATTGCCCGAAAACATGACAGGCGGCTTATGCGTTAATAGTTTTTGCTTTTATTTTAGTTCTTTAACCTATTACTGCTTTGTTCCCTTTGGTTGTTTCAAAGTCGTGCTGGTTATGTTGCGTCCCTTGCAGTAGGACTTGCAAAGAATGGTTCCTAAACAGACCGTATTGCGTTGCTCCGCTATCTGGGAATGTTATCTATATCTAGGCACACAAAACTGGGAATATACAACAATTTTAGCATTAGGAGTATGTTAACAGTTGAACACACTAACCCAGTCGGTTTGGAGGTGTGGCCATACATTTTTTCACAATTATCTGTGTACATTGCGTGCTAATCTTATCTTAAGCATTCGCCATTGTTCATGTATTTTAGAATGCTACAAAAGAGTGATGAATGAGCATGATTTCACACAAGTTTCTTGCTACATTCCTTTGAAGAACTTTAAAACCAATGTCATTTGACTTGAATTGATATAGAGAGTATTCCGCGAAGAGATCAAAATGTATATCCCATTTGTAAAAATTCAAATAACTAACATGTTATCAAAAACTAATCCTGTGAAGGATTTGCCTTTAATTTAACAGTATGCAGAACTCCAGTTTATTCGATGACGTTGATTCTATTTCTTTAACGCATAACAGAACAGAAGGAAGAAGAAATAAATTATACCGTATGAATCTGCTCCCTTTCTTATTACCGCTTACTTATTTTCTTTATCCCCAGCATTTTTTTATTTCCCTTATGATAGTTGGAAATTCATAAGGACCTCAAGAATTATTTTTACTTCTTGTTTACAATTACAGCTTACAATTTATGTACAAATAACAGACATCTTAAAAGGTTAAATTTTTTGTGTTTATTTTGTATTTTTCTGTAGTTTTAAAATAAGTAATAGCTTCGTATTTTAACAGTATAATGTGCTAATGGTGGTAGTACTACTATATATTAAGCGTTCAATTTCGAATCTTTTGCTGCATTACAAACTACCCTACCCCCCCGCCCTAGATGCATGTGCCAACTTATCCTACAAGTTTAGAAGATGTTCTTTAATCACCTATTTTAAAGCGAAAGAAATCGCGATATCAGCTCCTGTCCTGTATAAAAGTATTCCATTGGGTTTCGCTCTTTCCAAATTCAAAAAATTCAGGAACTCTACTGCGTACAAAGCAATCACTATAAAAATCGTTGAAAATGAAAACAATCCAAGGGCTTATAAAGGCCTAGATACGTTCATGTAACTATGTCTACAGGTGACAAGGCATTTAGCCTACTATGAAGTTGGATGTTTAGTTCCGAGTTCAGAAGGTAGTGAAACTTAATCTTCCAAAACTATGATGTGTGCCAGATGCAGGAGTATTTCTCTACAAATTTGAAAATGTAATCTTAGTTGCATTGCATAATAAGTGCTATTTATTATATTAAAGAAAAATTACTGCTTCAGTTGAGTACCAGATGAAAACTTGCTGAGAGCAGAAACAGGGAGGTTGGACTCGGAGATTTGTAAGAGGTTCTGCATACAAGTGATTCCATATGAAATTGGGCAGAAAATTACAGTTCATCTAATATATTTCACATTTTAATTTTTATTTTATACCACGACATTTTTCTGAAATATAACGACCTTGAATTTGACGTTTTCTTGCCAAAGTTCACCAAAGTTACCACATTTTATTAAAATTATTTCTCTAACCGCTTAAAATAGAAATATGAGCGATAACTCATATCTTTCTGAATATAATTATTTGAAAAGCCTCTTAGTTTATTTATAAGAGCAAAAGTAAATCAAATTTACGTAATATTTGAACGATTCTCTACAAGGGCAATGAAAAGTAATGAATTAAAACTGATCTCCAGAGCACAGGAGATAAACGTTGAACAGGATGGACCGTACTGTATAGTGCATGGATCTTATTATTGTATTTTATTATTTGTTACAATTCAGAAGTAAAATGATCCTTTGTAGCACTGTGGTACTACCACTATCTACATATCAAACCGTTTATATTTCACGCTCAAAATGGTGACCAATGGCATTCATACATGAGACTACTTGTGATTGATTCCTAAGATCGTCCTCATACTTCTGGACAGCTGTATACAGTGTATAAGCACAAATAATGCGTATCGTCCTCCGATATTGTTGGAACGTTTTGATAGACAGCATCCTCGACAATAACAATATCCATGGACTATACAGTAGAGCTTATTCTGTTGTATTCCTCGATGTTTGTCGAAGTATTTATACAGCCCTTGAAGAGCTTAAATGAGTTAGTTAAACAAATGCACTGGAGTGCTATTAAAAGAAGACATATATTATTTGTTTTGTTTTCTTCGTTAAAATGGTACAGTATGATAAGTTTTTGGATATCTTTTGGAGAGGTTAAGGCATTCTTGAATAAAACATACATGGTGTCATTTAAAAAGGCGAAGCTTTATCCCGTACCTCCTTCATTAATTGAGATACAGAAAAAAGCATGAAGTCCCCCATGAAGTTAAAAAACTTTTGTTTGAAACAATTTTTCATTTGACGCATCAGAAAAAAAGTTTAATTTGAATGAGCAAGATAAATGGGTCAGCATGTAGATATTATAAAATATCTTTGTGCTATTACATTTTTCTCCTCAATTGGTGAAGCCGTAAATTTCTTAAGGCGCTGAAGTGGATTAAGGAATCAGTAACAAACACTTTGAAGGCTCAAAGCAAGTTTCTCTTTCACGTGGAAACTGAAAACCACCTCTGGCAGCGCAGCGGACATTCCTTCACGATGTAGCTGGGAGTGACAGCTGTCGTGCACAAGGTGTGGTGTGCAGAACTGCTCTTCTCCATGTCACCCTCAAATGCCCATACCTGCGGTCACGCGGAAGTGTACCTTCCAGTGAATAAACGGCCAAGTATGTAAGTTATTTACATCCTTATTCCTAGAAGTCTCGGCCTGCTGGAATTTGAATTTACAGGAAATGCTGAAATGCTAACTATCAAGTATAGGGGCTGTGAAACTTTAGAAAAAGAGATACTGAATATAAATTTGCTTTGTGGGAGTTTGGCAAACGTAAATAATGAAGGTTTCTTTGGAAAAATCTGGCGTTCCTTTTGTGGCATGTTAATGTGGGAGAGTGCAATATATATCCAGAATTCAAATTACCTGAATTTTCAGTTATTTAATCAATTCGCACAAATAAGTCTAATTGGTTGAAATTATTCCCTCATGGGAACTCTAAGAACTGAACCATTTCTGCAACCTGTTCACAGGTTCGCGTTTAGAGCGCTATCACAGCCGACCGTCCCGATAGCATACAGCGGTCTTTTTTGACTTCTGCCTATGACTCAGCACCTCCCGGCTAGCCTTCCGTGCAGAAAAAACGGAATGAATGACAGACGGCCATGGCCTCCTCCACTCGTCAGCAACACCCAGTGAGCACGCTACAATTTAGCTGTCTAAAAACACCTACATCCGCGATAGTGGCCAGTTACGCAGCGTTCTGTGAGCTCACGCTTACTTAACGGTTGTCCAGTTAATGTTCTGAAAAGTGGGGTTCCTTTAAGGTTGACAAGCATAGTTGTCATATAAATCTGAAGCCAAAACGAATTAAGAATTCTTTCCGATTCCGTATTCTGGTTACTGGGGATATTTCAATTGGTAGCACACTGAATTAATGTTGTATGCCGCAGATAAACGGTGGTGTGATAACAGAGCAGTGTCTTGTTTATGCAAGATGAGGCTGTGTGCTTTCTTATTTATTAATATATTTTCCTTGTAGAAAATTTCCCTTTGCTGTGACTAATATTTCTGTAGCATTCTAGACTAAGAATTTTCCAACCCTGTTAACTATTGGTTATCGGGGTTCATTCACTTTCAGATGAAATCTTCACTCAGTAAGTCCATCCTAGTCGTAACAAGATTTGCCTCGTAGACCCAAAGTCTCGAATTTCAGTCCATGCGTAGAAATCCTGAGTATGTCTTCCTTCGGTAGGGGAGCAAAGCCGTTGGTCCTGTGTTGTAGTTTTACTGTAGGTAAAAGAACCTCAAGGCTGAAATATAAGACATCTGAGCAATTTTTATCGGCATTTCACGCCCTGAATTGAATTCCTAACAATAGACGTCCTTAAATAAACCAAAATTTTTAAAAAAATCTCTCATATAGGTGTTTCTTCAGTTTCGAGAAAAGTCCTCAGTGGCTGGGAGGCATGCTTGTTAAACAAACGGAAGTTTACTAACTGTGGTTTGGAGCTATATCTTGAACTTCCTTCAACTTGTGATGTGGGAAATATTTCATTTTTTTAAAAAAAGATAAGTGCACTAATATTCTTAAGTATAGCCTTAAAGGCGATTCCTTCAATTATCATTTAGTAGCCATCGAAAAAAAAAAATCTGTAAATTTTAAAGAGAACTGAATCATGCAGTGCTACCATAAAGGGGACACGTTATTTAATAAATAAAATAAAAATATATTCCCAAGTGGCCGGTTAACGCCGAACCTAACGTCTTTTCTAAAAGGCAATAGAAGAAGAAATTTCAATAGGTTCAATATAGATCGGCGATGATCTCATAAGAAAATGTAATCAAAACAAACAAAACATTAACATTTTATTGTGAACTGCTGAACATAGAAATATATAATTTTAAGAGGATGAAGCTGGTCTTGACTTAAAACGACAAATTTCATAACTTCATATTGTTACTAAATAATTTCAATTTCAAAACTTAAAAGTCTTAAATAACCATTATTTCAATAGATCATTATGTGGTATTGTTAATCTGTCAAAAATGTTAATTAAAGCATACATATAAACACAATAGAACATGCTATTATAAAACACTCACGCTGATCTTGATTCTTAACGAGACGATGACGTCAATACAGTTTCAATAACAACGCCTTGCAAGCACGAGGCTAGAACCACATCAGTGTTTTTTATTTTTAATTGTTTTATATTCGGAGGCTTTTAACATCTCAGATCATCAGCTCCCATTCTATTCAGGGCGTGAAACGGCCGACAAATTTTGCTCAGAGGCCTCTCTTTCAGGCTTGAGGTTATTTTTCGTGTCGTAAATGCACGACAAGGGTCCCACGGCTTTACTTCCCTTCCCGCCCGAAAAAAAAAAACCCATCGGTCCTGGTCGGGATCGAACCCACGATCTTGGGTTTAGGAGGCAAGTATGGTTACCACTACACCACCAGGACTAACAGTATCTCATCAAATGCACATACAAGTGTTCTCCCCTTAATAGAATTGTATTGCAAAAGCGCAGTACAATAATTCTAACGTACGAATGACTAGAGTGGCGTCATATATTATTTTTTTCTTTCCTTAGAATACATTAACTTGAAATGTTTGAAATTTGGTGGAAATATAAAGAATGTTTCTTTTAAACACATACACATAATGAGGTTATTTGAGTTACGAGCCGCCGAAGCATGACTATTTACTGGGGAAGTGCAGCTGTCGCACGGGAAAAATATTGGGTAGCTGCACGTAAAGTTAATATTTTTATTTTAATATTTATAAGCATAAATTATATTGTATTTACAACTGGTAAAAAGAGATGTTGAAAATTACATCCCTCAGCAGTAATGCATTGTGTAACTGCAAGGGAATTCATATTTCATCCAACGTAAGTTCCCTAAGAACACGGTGGTTCGGAACATCTTACTTGTCATTGTGTGATACTCGAAACTTTTTAACAAGTTAGGGAACATTTTCTCTACCTGGAACAGGATTATCAGCATTTGATGAACCGCCTTACCAATTCTCTGTTATAACCCGTTTTCATATAAGCATATACATAAAAACTTAAGTTTTCAAGTCTTTATATAGTGACATAACTAACGAAGAACAATTATCATACATACAAATGCACAACCGCTCGCTGATGAAAGCCTCCCTCAAACTGAATACAAGCTACTACCTGCACTTGCACTATACGGCCCCGATGGCTTCTCCAATATGCAGCCGCCTTCTGCCGTAAACAACCTCAGGTTACTGTTTTTCAACACAAGCTCCATCTACTTGTTAGAGTGGAGCAAGTGCGTATGTTCTTGGCCTTCGCGTTTAGCCACTTCCTCATAGCATCAAGTACCTACAGTGAAAGGTGGAAATCTGACATTAAGTGCGCCAATCTGATAAATAATGGCATCCACGCGGGCCCAGCTAGAGGTAATTCATGGAGATGGGTTTTTATACTTCCTGACACGTCAGTCGTTCAACAGTGCTCCTATCAACTGCATACTCTTATACACAGCACATAAGCATTTATAGATTAACCAAGCTTTCAATTACATCTCGTTGCTTGCAGCGAAAGTCTGCAACAGATGACATTTAATAGGCCACTACAGCTCCGTCATTTATCGCAATGACTTGCAAGTCCGTACCCTGGAGGAACAAGATTCATGCATGTTTCTATCTTTGTAAAAAACTAGGAAAAATAAATGTAGAGCATTACTTTTTAATGCCCTCGTATAAATTCGCACCCAAGGTTCGAAAAGAACCCCGGTAAACCATAACTGGATTCATTGTCGATTTGATGGCGTAGACAGCTCCAAATAATAATAGTACATATATTTTGTGAGGACATGGCCTTAGTTGTGTAGTTCACCTCTATGCATGGCGTGCTTTTATTTTATTTATTTACTTTTTCCCTTTACAGAGTAAATATTCTTTGAGGATTCTTGGTAATGAAATTATCTAACCTGACTAGTCTTCATGACTAGAGATATACGCTAAAATAAATCTAGTTTGGGTAATCCAAATCTGACACCAGCTAGAAATTACTTCACATTTAACTAATAGGCACGAATATCGAGCATTATATTGTTGTAGAGTTTACATCATTCTGCGGCACAGTTTACATTAAATAATGTTTAATTAAAAACTGATTTTATCTGAATCAGTAGACCTTAGCTTTCACGGAGAGGTTTGCTGTCCCCCTTGCGGTAATTATCCTTACAACATAATACAAAATGACAATTTACACTAAAAACTAGCCTAAAATTATTTGATTTATGTTATTCTATACCACAACGAGGGGCTAAGGTCGTTAAGATTCGTGAGCAGGAGGTCTGGGGTTCGATTCCCGCCAGGATCGTACTCCCTGAGGTTTTTCCAGGTTTTTCTCAGTCTTCATAAATCAAATGCCGGGAAGGTACCCTAAAACTAAGGCCTGGAACGTTTCCTTTCTTAAAAATAAATATTCTTTCACAATTTATCATTTCATCTCATGTATCACCAGTGCCCATCGCCTGTGATGTAAAAAGGGTGATGTTAACGGGTGTTAACACTTCGTATAAGCTAGTCTACGATTTCCCAACTGGTGTATTGGATGAGCATAACATTTGTTTTATAACGCAACAATTTGTATCATGACAACGTTAATTTAGCCGCAAAATAACTACAAAAAATGTTTATATACTTTATATCTATTTGCACAAATAGCAATTTCTAAACGAAAGGATTGTTATTTAATAATATTTATGATAAAACAAATTCAAATTTCAGAAAGAAAAAACGCTACTACTGTATAAACGCGCATTCAAACTATGCAACAGATCACTAAAATATTTCCTAGTGCGCAAATACCCTAAACATGTTTCCTTTCATAGATTCCACTCATTTATACCGAAGTTCACATTAATAAGAACGCAAGAAGAGCAAAAATCGATGGCTGTGCCTCTGAGAAATTTTAATGAAGTGCCATGAATTGGACGCTTAGCGGTAAGAAAAATAACTCTTATTGATTCGAAGCGATATTCCAGCATGGCTAGTTTTGGTAGTGCATGACGCTGCGCTCTCTGCCAGAATATTGCGCTGAACTTAAACTAGTATTCTATTCATATCTACTTTTAAATTAATCACAATTACTGAACATTTATAATTGGCATAAAAGTAGGAACTATTAATTAAAAGTAAATCTTTCTGTTCGAACATTTTGTAGCAAACTTTGTGTATCAGCCTTGCAATATTTAAACTTTAAAGCGACACAAATGCACTGTGAGGTTCTAGCAAGTTAAACGGTAACCATTATGCTTAAAATCTGAAGCCACAATACCTAGATTATACTTGCTTCCATTTAAACAATATATATATATATATATATATAGTCAGCTTCCCATTCTATTCAGGGCGTGAAACGGCTGACAAATTTTGCTCAGAGACCTCTTCTTTCAGGCTTGATGTTCTTTTAAGTGCCGTAAATGTACGACACGGGACTCATGGCTGTACTTCCCTTCCGAAGGAAGCCATACTTAGGATTTTTATGCCCGAAAAAATCCCTCGACCCTGGCAGGGATTGAACCCGCGATCTTGGATCTATCGTTCAGAGTGTAGGTCAATGATGGCTGTTCTTTTGTTCTTGTTCTTTCTGCTTCTATTTCTTGATCAGAGTCGATTAGGAGCTAAAAGACCAAACTATTTACTACTATATCTTAGTTTACATATTCAAATTCAACACCGATATAAAATCTAAACGAGTTTTAATCATACATTAACTATTGAATTAAACTATCGAAAACTTCAGTGAACAAAGACAATAATGTCGAAGAAAAATAACCGGCACGGATTCACTCCCAATGCAAAATTGTCATTGAACAATTAATTCATTTAATTTTTGTTTTATTCGTTTATTTTTGAGCAATTTTCCTAGAATATTTAGCTATATTAAAGAAAAGAAACTATTATGTACATATTTAGGTGCAAAAATACTTTAATAAACTATATCTATCGGACGTAAGTCGCTGTTACAATATTATAGTGATTTGACACTTTTTATAGTTCGGATTCAAAGCTCAAACATTGGCTATGGTTATGTTATGCCATTACATATACAGAATTGTAAGCAATGCAACGGTGAACAAACAAACAAACAAACAAAAAAAAAAAACTAATTGGGTACTCTAGTGTTAGGAAAGGGCAGGGAAGTTAATGCAAATTAAAACAAGAGGTCAAGCAATTACTGCAATAAGTTTTATGTGGTAAAACCTCTTTTTTTTTATGACCTAAAACGCCATACTGGTCCCGCCCTAAACAGCTCATTTCTAAAAGAAGCACAAAATTTACATAACAGGCAGGAAATTGATTGTTCGTGTTTTTTTTAACCTCCTATGCAAGATAAAAGTATATGTTTCTAAGAGCGTCAACGCCTCGGGCATTTCCGTCCAGAGCAAGTTTTTCTGCGAGATAAATACCTTTGGTGAAAGAACGGATATATATCCTATCCCGAAGCGAATACAAAAAGCGGATGTTTTAAACTATGAAAAGGCAGAAGACACGTTTTACTTGAGAACTTAAGTATTCATTTTTATTAAGTCTGGTGATAAATTGTATAATCGACTTCTTGCGGCAGATACAGAATGGATTTTCGAAGATCTTTGTTATATTTAGGGAAACAACTTTTGAAAATACAGCGTTAAGATTAAATGCTTTCATAAAATGGATGCAATTCAAAAGATCTGGAATTTTGAGAAATTTACTTGCGAACGAATATGTACAAACTACGCAATGCTAAAGTCTTTCAAGCATGGAAATTTACGTGAATGTTCGAACTTTTAGATGAAGGAGGCAGATAATCATCCTGGAGACTCTGTAAGTGTAATGTTAATAAATAGCGAGATTTGTCCCATGAAAATGGCGAGCAAAATATGTTTTAATACATCATGTTAGCAATAAATATCACATGTGATATTTCGTCCATTATGTAGTGGTAACCAACCATACTTACCTTCTAAACCCAAGATCGCGGGTTCAAACGCGGCCAGGACCGATGAATTTTTTCGGGGCGTAAAAATCCTAAGTATGGGTCCCTTCGGAAGGGAAGTAAAGCCATGGATCCCGTGTCGTACATTTACGGCATGATAAAGAACCTCAAGCCCTGAAAGAAGATGCCTCTGAGTAAAATTTGTCGGCCGTTTCACGCCCTGAATTGAATGGGACACTGATGACCTGAGATGTTAAAGAGCGTCCGTAAATAAACAAATAAAAAAGAATATTCCGTCATTAAAATATCTAACAAAGAAGACAATGCAACACAATGTAATTATCTACACAAATATATTCCATGTTATACGTGAACAGTAACACATTTTGTGTATTTAATAATAAATAATGACACAACCTATGGAAGCAGTGTGTGTTCACAATGCAATTTTTTTCTTTCGTTGCACAGTGCAGAACTCAGTAGGCATCATAATCGTTTACAATACTCTTTGGAGGGAAGAAAATGTATTCTTCATTTTGGTAGGTGTTGGAAAATTGTGAACAACATATTTCAGTAGCTGCATAGAAGCTTATGATTGATACACAGGATAATGCAAATTCACAGAAACTTATAATGCTTCCACGTTATAAATGACACTGCTACAACCATGTTTAGGCTCAATTCACTTTGGACGAGAAAATATCTTGAAAATTTAAACCACATTTAAGTTTCATTATGAATACTGGCTCGCTATAACATACATTATTATAGAAAAAAAAATATACAAAGAATTTAAGAGCAGAAAAGGGGTTGAAAATTAGACAACTCACAAATAGGAAGAAATGGAGCTTGCTTTTAACAAATAATTTACTGCCAAATACATGCAGAAACATTAATTAACTGAAGTTCAAGTGCACTATTCATTCTTAAAGCTTACCTACTGTAATTCTGAAAACATCTTACCACTTTCACAGTAGTAACTTGTGATTAGGTTGAGGTGCTTTCTGTTTAAGCCTGACTGACAATGGTTTATATTTGACTGGCTATGAACACACGTCATATCCCAACGTTGATCCATATCTATGCCTATAGCTCCACATTGAAGTGTTTGAAACCATTTTTCGCTTTCAAAAAAGTACCAAATCCCCTTTCTAAACAATTCTTTTTAAATCTTTTTTTCTGCAACTTACACGTAATATACAACTTCTGGTCTGGTAGAAGTACATAACAAATGTAATGAAGCACTTTGGTGATAGTTAAACCTACACAGTAGAAAGAGATTATTTTCATTCCGGAATTTAAATGCTGTAATGTCGATGAATTTTGGCGATTTCTACAAGGAGGCCCAAATAATTCGCTAAATAGTCATGGATTAGAGATCAACGCATTCAGGTTAACTATGTGCAGAACCAATGTGTCTTACATTTACTTACCAATCTTATCGTTAGTCATACATTTTCCTGTAGTTTAAACTTCTTTTATCGGATACTAAACTAGGAGATATTTTCCACAATGATTACGTCCTGAATCCTGTAAGCAATGGCAACTTTCCATTTTCCTGGCAGCGTGTAAAGCGGACGCATTTATGTGCTATTATCATTTTTTAGAGATAGTAAAACCTATAGGACTTTGAAAAAAATTATACTTTGTTTTCTTTGCGGGAATGGTTTGCGAAGTCACAGATAAAACATTACTAGAAAGTTGAGTTACGTGTCTGAAAATCCAGAGATTGCATTTTACCTCCTAAAACTACTGTAAAGCTATTATATTGTATTTCGCTTATGTGTTAGACCTCTAATTGACAAAAGACTATACGTATATCTTAAAAGCAATCTATATGTGAAGAGAAAAAAATGGTAAACTGCAGTCTGGACAGCAGAAATGAAACCACATAACCCCCCTTACCAAGGAACACTGGTCGCTTTAATACACTATTGTCAGTCATACGCTCATAAAATGTTTAATTAATCAATGTAAGAGGCGCAGTGTGTTACAAACTCCATTAAAATACTCCGAGTTAGAAAATTCGAGAGCAGCCTCTCCACAGGAAGAGAAGTAAAAATTATTTCATGTGATGTAGTTTGCTGATAAGGCAAGACATTTCGTCATTAATTTTTCTTCTGTTTTCGGCATGCATGTCAATGCCAAATGCGTTCAAATTTCGCACCGTTAAATAGGCTGTGCAGTAAAGTATTGAATATGTGATTTATTGAACGAGGTCTCCTTGCATTAAAAACAAATGTAACGCATTTCATATATCATGCATCATATACCGCATACGATGCTGATTAAAGTGCGCAATACACAAACAAACACAAAACGAAGGCAACTGCATTAATGAAACGACGCGAATTCCCGTGTCTTCTTATGAAGCAAACAGGTGCGGCATACGTGCCGATATGAAAGCGATATATCAATCACTGAGTCAACAGCAACATGTGCCATATTCATTCATCCACCGCGTTTATTTCTTGTGAGCTTTTATTAGCTCTCCAAATTCTGATTCCGCAATATATTTGTAGGTACGCGATGTGGAGGGATAAATAAAGGAAAGCGGCGGTTCACTAAAGAATTATCACATTTTTTGACAACATTCCTCATTTTCATACTTTTGATGGTTGTTCTCATCCCTTTTGGATGCAGCCCGCCTGTCTCAGCGTCTCTGCCGTCTTAAAGATATACTGGAACCATTTTTGACAGAACCGCATCCGCAACCATCACCAGTGCTTCTGGTGATGGAAAATGTTTGCCACGAAGTGTTTCTTCAGTTTAAGGAAAAGGAAAAAGCCATACGGACAATTAGGAGGATGAGAGATAACGCTTCACGTTGATTTGTGTGAGATATTCAGCAACAACATTGGCAATGTGCGGCAGTGCAGTATCCAGTTTGTTGCATATAAATGTTGGCAGAGTTTCAGAACATCTCTGTAGTATTGCCCATTTACAGTTGTGCATGCAGGTACATGCTATAAACCATTCCTTGAATATCGAAATACGAGGCGACCATAACTTTCCCAGTAGAAACAACCACTTTCGTGTTTGTGATAATGGAGATTTTTACATAGAGCTTTGTTGTGTGCTCTCAGGATCGAAATGAAACAGCTAAGTTTCATCAGCAGTGATTATCTTTGAAAGAAGCCCCGCATCTTCCTGTAACATCATCTTCAACTGCATGTAAACCTGTAAGCAAACGTTCTTTTGTTCGGGACTCAGCAGTCTTGGAATCCACCGTGCACAAACACTTCTCATGTGCAACTTTTCAGTTACCAACGTGTGGATAGCACACAGTAGAATGTTCAGAATTTCTGAAAGTGTTTTTCGACAATCCTCTGTTACAATGAAAGCACCGTTAATGTTTTCTTTCGTTAGAGCACAAACTGGAACACAAGAGTCCAACTTTCTTTGAATTTGATTGTCTTCTCTCTTTAAAAATTTTAAACCACATTCGAGCTGTGCTACTAGGCAAGAACAAATTCTCTATTAGAGCCTCATGTAATATTGCATCGACCTCAGCTGCAGAGATAGCTATTGAAACGAAAGCAGAATTTGAGAGCAGCATTTTGTAAAAGTTAAATTATGCTTGTAAACAAAGAACAATTATTATTGAACAACCCTTTTATATTCTATAGGCATACGCGCTACTTCCAGCGAAGAACGTTATCTAAAACAAATTAATTTCTCTACTTTCTGTAACTGTTGATAACTTTAGTGCCTACCACAAAACGTAAAAGAACAATTGAATCGCCTGAACTTAGAAATAAGTCAAACCAAAACGACGTGCAATGTCAGCGTCAACAACTGTTTTGTATGCTGAACAGGCAAACGGGTCCAAACGTTGGCGCAGAGAAGAAATACGAAGAGCAAAATGTACATGCACACAAAACTGTAACAACTCGTACATAGTTATATTGCAGCATCCCATTATAGAATAAACCAACAAACACTTTCAAAATAGTTCCAAACACATGCATGAGAAGCAATTTGAAAGTCACTGCAGCAAATTTTCAATACATACAGGAAGGAAGGAAACTTAGCCCTATAATTTAATGGAATGCTATAAATGGAACAAAATTTATAATATCACTTTGGCCGTTGACGTGTTTCTTTATTTCCTCCCCCTTCCCCATAAAATTCTGCGTTATAATTCAAGTGCTGTTCTGTGTTAACGCGTCGGTATTTTAAATATTTTAACTATACGAGGGCTATTTTGTTTCAACCTCCGATGGGGGATAACAAAAAGACGTGAATCACAAATTGGTTTTATTACCAGAAGTCACAGTTAATTTTTCACATAGCCGCAGTGAAGATTAAAACATTTGTCATGTTGATAGATGAGCCTTTATCTTCATAGAAGTTCGAACCCGGCCAGGACAGATGGATTTTTTCGGGCGTAAAAATCCTAAGTATGGCTTCCTTAGGAAGGGAAGTAAAGTCGTGGGTCCCGTGTCGTACATTTACGGCACGATAAAGAACCTCAAGTCTGAAAGAAGAGATCTCTGAGCAAAATTTGTCGGCAGTTTCACGCCCTGAATTGAATGGGACGCTGATGACCTGAGAAGTTAAAGAGCGTCCGTAAATAAAACAATCAAAAAAAAAAAATCTTCATAGAAAGTTGCCGCAAGCGAACGGAGATAGGTCTTTTTGGGAACCCAGCGTGCACAAAGTTTTCGATAGCCTAGGTTTCTGTAACAATCGTGTACAGAGTTGATCTTGAAATGTTTAGACATTCCACAGACAAGTCACTGATGGTAAACCCCCGTCTCTCTCGAACTATTTGGTCAACCAGCTGAACAAGGTCTTCACAGCAACACTCTTGCGTCGTTGTCCACCTTCATCGTCACATCACTTCGGCCTTCTTTAAATTTCCTACACCATTCAAGCACAACACCCTCCTTATACAATTTGCACCATAAACATGGCTCATTTTGCAATGTAAACATGGCTCATTTTACGATGAATTTCTGCTGCACTACTCCCTTCTGCCTGTAGAAAACAATGACGCTTGGCAACTCGCTCTTGGCGGGAGAATCAATCATGCCAGCCATGTTGAAGTGCCTGTAGCTCAGCGCCAACTTGACGTTATTTGCCAGGCTGAAAACACAACTGCTGCAGCTGCTGGTGTTAAGTGCCCTTGTGCCCGAGCGGCTAGGCAGAAGTGGGTGACAGCGGAGAGAGCCGAAGGTACTGGCACAGCTATTAGCTTAGTGGGTTCGAATGCTCCCTCCCCCCTGCCGGAGTTAAAGAATATTTGCCACAATTATGACGATTTACTCGCTGAATTAGTTGCTAATTGGAATTAGAGCAGTTTGCCACAATTACAATGATTTACTCGCTAAACCACTGGGTCGACCGGTTTCCAGGATTTGCCCGAGGTTAGCCGACATATTAGGTTAGTGTGTGTGTGAATTAGTTGCGAATTGGAATAAGAGCACATTTCCCACCGTTACAATTTTCACCTGCCTCAGTACAGTATATTAGGTTAGTGTGTGTGTATATATGAATTATTTGTGAATAATATGAGCACATTTCCCATCAATACAATATTTCCTCTGCTTAATGATGCCCCCATTACAGTGATTTACTTCTTCCTATCCATTTATATTTACAAGTTTGAACTTGGCCTTGGCGGACATTATGGTAGAGTAGTAGCACAGTAGTATTGTGGGCAGATCCGCCTGCTTATGCTTATCTGGCCACGTAGCAGAGCGATCGGAGGTTGAAAAAAAAATAAGCCCTCGCAATAATGGGTAAACAAACAAAAACATGACAAATAAGGTATTTTTCTACTTTTTAATAACTGGAAGTGTTTGACCTAAATTCACTTAAATTTGACTCATCTGGGTTTACAACTTGTAAAGTTGCTGTTATCAAAGATTAAAAATGTAAGCAACGTAGCTTTGAACACGGTAAGATTACGTAAACAAACACATTTTGAGAATTTCAATAAATGAAAAGTTAACCTCAATAGCAGCAGCAGATCGCTTGTACCAAGATATGTATGCGAAAAGAATAGACCACAAATCGTCGAACTTTCTGGTCATTTGCTAGTACTATATTCCAACTTGCAATGTTTTGCCTATAGGAGAGGCGTTTGTTGCCGCTTTCAGATACCATAGAGTGACGCTGACACAACCACAAAAGAGTTTCTTAAACTATTTCAAAAAGTTTTACTTGCCAACTTTATGAAAGGAAGTGCTTAAATTGGCCACCGATGTTGTCCATAAAATTTTGGCGACTTTTTAAAAAACTATTCGTCAATCGTTGCAGTTTACGTTCAGTAGTGCTGGCTATTTCTTGGCCGATGTTTTGTTTTATCTTTTCTAGAGTATGTGGGGTTGTCTTGTATATATTATTTTTAATTTACCTCAGTTTTAAAACTCGGAAAGGCTTAGGTCGGGGAATCAAAGGAACCACAAATTCTTACTAATAACTCTGGTCATTTTGAAACATTTCTTCAATTTCTCTCGATGAAATAATCGTTGTATAAGCTTTGGCAGAGTGTTGTTAAAAAAGGCGAACTCAGGCTGTGAATTAATTCTGTGGGGGACTATAATAGCCGATGTCTCTTTGATGAGAATGCTATATTGTCTGTTAGCTTTCTTAGACACTTATCGTAGTCTGAAATGTAATACAAAGCTTTTCTTTTAATGAAAATATGAGTGAACAATAGTTTCAAATAAATAATTTAAAATCTGAGTCTCACTATCAAATCAATGCTGAAAGCCAGAAGCTAGCGTGACTATGCTCTAGTTAACGGCAGAAAACGCGTGTGCAAATGCCCATTGGAAAAACAATGCAAGTTGGTTCTAAGTTTATTGGATCGCTCCGTAGATATCTTTGAAGGAGAAGCTCAGGGGTGTGTTCTTAGTTTATTGGATCGCTCCTTAGATATCTAATTAGCTATAGGCTAAGTGAAAACAGGATCGCCTTCAAACTTGTGCTTGTTGAATCTTTGAATTGGATTCCAACTTAAAAGATAGAAAGGATGAGTTACAGAACTTATCATTTTGCCAGGACTAATAAAACGAATGATTAATACACTTATTAGACAAACACCAATTCCAATTTTTTACCCCTCATCAAAGAGTTTTAATCTATGTTGCTTCCATTACAACTTGTAAAGATATTTTAATAGACATTAACGTTTCTGTTTATGTGATTCTTCTAAATCTAATCTTTGTTATATACTCTAATACTACAGATATGTACATACTATATAGGTACCTAATCCTTAGGTTTCTCAATCATCACTGCAGATAGTTGTCCGAAAGAAGTAACGCTTCATGTGTTAAATAGCTTCTGCAATTTTACCATGAAACGGGATATCCTGATAAATGAGCGGGCAATTACTTGATCGCTGGTGTCTGTGTGTGTAGCTACCCGCAATGCACGCATCTTTTTACGAGATGCTCCAGCAGTTCTTGCCCAAAATAGCACACGGTGAAACAGTCCACACGATCGGACACGTCACTTAATGGAAAGCTCCCCGGAGATAGGACAAAATTACGGTTCGTCCGCAGGCAGAATGTAATAAATTTCTGGGACAACACTTAACAGCAGCTACACGTCGGAGAGAATCGCGTGTTGAGCAAACCTAGAGGACACTTGTGTTTATCGCTTGCCAACATCAACCCCTTGTTTGTCTCAACTGCATGACCTCGTTTCAAATGTAGTTTGGTCTAGCCTGCCTGTTCAAGAGCCCCCCTCCACCCCAAGCCAACTTCTTTTAATATGTCTACAAGGCATACACTGGCCTTTCTTCAAAGTCTACCAATATACTACATTCGAAAAATAAAATAAAATAAAAATATCAGAAGAATAACTTTTAAAATATTAAAAATACATACAGGTAAAATAAATCCTATTATGAATAGCATACAGTTTTATTCAATCAAATTGTTTTCCCCGTACCCCCCTCAGCCTATTCAGACCTGAAATGTTTCACTTTCATTAGATCTTTACTTAAATCTCACCTCTCCTTCCTTGCCTGCCAACATAGCCCAGCATGACCATCTCCCTCTGTTCGATCCTGTGAAAGAGTGTGGTAGATACTTTTCCTTCCATTCTTCCGTACCTTTACATTCAGCTAAAATGTGTGTCCATGATGCCTCCTCCTCACAGATGAGACAAATCTTCCGCTCATATTCGTCAGTGATCTTAATCATTTGCCATTCCCCATGTTTGAGCCACGCCAGCCCCTATCAACCTAGCTAGGTAATGTGTTTTGATGTAATGCTTCATCTCCCGTTCCGATTTTAACCCAGATTGTACTTCAAACGAAATAATTTGTTGCCTAGCCATATCCGTCAAGCGATTCCTAATCATCCACCATACGCTCTTTCTGTTTCCCTGACCCGCCATCCAAATGGAGCCCAGCACTATTGTTTCCAGCCCCTTTCTTAATTTGGATGTTCATGTCATGTTCCCTCCCATCTCCAGCTGTTCACGATAGCACAATGCCCCAATTAAAATTTGGATTAACAGAATACGAGTAATTCGCAGCCAGTATTTCACTACTCTGATTTTAAATTCTATGGTCTCGCTGTAGGCCCCGAATTTCCTCTTAATTCTTCCTAGCCCCAAAATTCCATTTAGAAAACATGTCCCCACCGAATCTCGGTTCGCAGTTTGTTCCTATTCCGTATTGACGTTGTTTGTATTGTATTGAATTGGTGCCACTATAATAAATACTAGTGCAGGTGCTGCTGGTGACGCGGCCACCGAGAAAGGCTCTAATAACAAAGTGAAATACCGTAACACATATTGCCGTTCGGTCAGTCTGCTAGATTTTAAATCGCTATATTCACATACTATCAAACCGCTTTTGTAGCTATGCTGATAGCTTATAGCGCCATTTAAGAAGCTGAAGAGACGTGAACAATATCTTACGGAATTGATTCAGTATCGTTAAATGTATTAGATTACCGCACAGTCCAAATCTCTTCACGTTACGGGAGCGCCAAGATGTGTTTGTGCAACGGTATTAATAGTGATGGAACATTTGCAACCATGGACGGGAAGTTACCTTAGCGTCAACCACACAGTTTAGCTGACACTGTACTTTGCCTAGCGCTGCGATGTTGAAAACAGCAGGTTGCCACAATAGCTCAATTTCGATGTACGCAGCATACTGTTCCCTTTAGATGCTATGTGTAGAGGTTAGAGAAGGTTAGAGAAATGTATTACGCTTAAAATAAAACTTTCAGAAACACGTACAGTGAGAGCTGTTTAGAAACCTCGTAACTTAACTCGAACGACCAGCGGAGAATTGCTGAGATTCCCTAAGCCATACGAGCGGCACAGTTAGGTTTGATGGGATTTCGACAAAGTTGGACAATTTTGTTGTGCAGTCGAGAGTGAGATGTCATTAAATATTGCAGTAAGGTTGTGAAACCTTAATATATTAACTTGTGCCAAGGCATAATCCAGGTACAGAAAATCATGTGGCAAAACGAGTCAGGCATTCAGACGTAAATTTGCTGGCAGCCCTTTCCAACACACACACACGCACACACACACAAAACTATTAAAATGCTAGTACAGGAGTTTAATGAAACAGGTTCTGTGAAGGGGAGGGGAAAAAAATCGAAGATTGCTCATCAATCCATCACTGAATGTGCCGTATATTTATTCCCAGAATTATTAGCTCTGGGTTATCGACTTCTCGTTCCCAAGATCCCCGGTCTGTGCTTTTTATTTTTGGGAGACAATGAAAAATAGAGCACATTCAACTAAACCTTGCACTTTAAAGGAACTGGAAACAAACATTAGAAAAGAAGTTAAGTCCATTAGTATGGGGCGTGTCAGTGATATTTTTCTAAGATGTGGATTGTGTGTCAGGGAAAATGGCAACATTTCCTGCACGTACTGCTAGGGAGAATGACTACCACATTCTATATACGTCGTATCTACATTTCAAAATGCTGAAACGCTTAAGTGCCGCCAACCACTGATTTATGTATCGGGACTTTTAAATTGCTTTCACTAAACTTTGCAGTACATTGTACACATCTAGCGATAATCAATTTGCATGACACAAAACATTAACAGTAAAACGACCAAAGACTTTCACTTCCAACAATGTCAGTTGAAAGAAAAAGTTAAGTGGACAATTAGAATATTTTTCTTACTTAAAATGAATATTTCTACGATGTTTCAATAAAAACTCTACCACTATATAAGGAAGTAAATTATGACATGAAAGAAATATATTAGCATCATTAAGCACATTCCCTGAAGATTTCATACCACCGTGTTCAGTTACGAGCCTAAATATCCAGTGAATTAAATCGAGATGCAATCAGCATCATCGAACGCAGATTAACTTAACATTAATTATGTCAGGAACTGCAGCTATATTAATAATAGATCTGTGATTAAGCATAGCTAAGCAGAAGGGAAATAACACTACATAATTTATTGAACACTATTAGTATTTTGCTATACCACTCCGCTAAATCGAATCCTCCCTTGTTTTTATTTTACTTTTATACAGTTTTGTTGGCCAAACAGGATAAACGTTCTTGCCATCATCTAAAATGACCTTTAGAGCACCACAAGTTCGCATCACCGCTCCATAAGTAGCGCCTTGAAAGCATTTGAAATGTTGCTTCTCAGCTAATTATTCTTCCGGCAGAGTATATAGTCCCACAATGGATCAGTTCCTTTACGCCCTTTGCTCCCGAGTCAATTCGTCTTCTACAGCCGTTTCTCATTTAGCTAACACGGAAAGAAAATAAACTTTCATTAATTTGTTTTGTGGGAAACATCGCCTTCTTCTAAAATACTAAACCTAAGAACATATGAGAGTGGTAACTGTTAAAATATCAACTACTATGCGTGTGCAGTATAAACCTGACATCTGATTTATTTCAGATCTCTTCTTCTCCGAGAATTCATCAGCTATCAGAGCATCTATCTTACAATCCAGTGCCACTAAGCACACTCTTACCCAAACTAACGAACAATCTTATCTTCTACTTGACAATACCACAGAGAAGGCTTAGTAGCGGTTATTTAATTCTCCAATTTTATCTCTGACAAGAGATGGTATGCAGAGAGGCATTCACATCCTAGAAAATTGCCTGAAATGGGATATGGTGGTAAATGTTAACAAACCAACACAATGACATTTACAAAGAGCTACGTGTATGGCAGAAATGAAAAATGTGGACAAGGAATACAAAACGGTAAAATTTGTTATTTGGGAGCATTCCAGATATACCAGTACATACACTACAGAGGATGTACAGTGCTATGATAAAGTTTATTCTCCTATACGGAAGTGAAATATGAGGATGGAAGAGAGCTTAACATGTAAATAAAATTCAAGTACATTTTTGGAAAGATTTCTCTAGCTCTCCAAAGGAACGTAAAACTGTGGGTTCATGAGGAAGACGGGTATGAGGATACGGTTAATAGTTAAAACAAGGACGGTGAAATACTGGCTTATTGTTAAGACTAATGCAGGGAAACCAGTCCACACTTGGCGCTAAATGCTATAGACACCAGATGCAAAATACAACACCAACGTTTTGGGGCTGCAGAGGTGGAAAGAGGACTCAAGAAGAATTCGCCTGGGTTCAATAGGCAAGGAGGTAATGAAAATAATGAAAATGCATAGAAAAAGATTAGAACAAGGCTAGACAGTATCAGCAAGCACGAAATCCTAAGTCTCCTTGAGCCTATAAAACGAAATTAAATTAACTTGGGGTAAAGAGATAGATATAATTATATGCTCGTTCTAGGGAGAAAGGCAAGATCAGGAATGGCCTGGTTTAAATTGGGAGGTTAGAATACTCAGAAAGTAACGGATAGTTGTGATAGGAGACTCTGCCCATTTTGTTGGTGAATGAGAAATAGATATATATTCTGGCCGAATGAACCCATTGGAAACACATGAGTAAAACGCTATTTTCAGGGGGGGGAGGAATGTAAAGGCAATTAGATGTCGATTGGCATGCTTGGACCTGATTGTGGATCACACTAATTGGTTCAATATGGGCATTTTCCTGGTCAAAGCACGCGGAGCTAGAAGCAGTATATTTTCTGGTTAGAATGCAACAACTGGTGTAATTATTATTAATATGTAAGATGTTTCCACTCATATCTGTAAACGGCGTTCTTTTCATTCTTAAAATGTTGTATTAATGTTGTTTTATTGTTTAATTTTTTTATTATATGTTCCTCTCTTTCTATTTGTGTATCATACTTAAGCATGTAAGGTCGATGCATGTGCATATGGAATTTTATAACAATAAAATATACGCCTTCTATCGATAAGTTGTAAAGACTACAAGAATTTTAATTCTTCTTCCTCTTTTTTTTTTTTTTTTTTTTTTTTTTTTTTTAATGCTAGGTTAGAACGATCGCAACATTGAAGAGTACAATACATCAAAACATCTGGTGTGGTGTCCTGGATTCTTCAATGTGAGGGGGAAACAACGAAAGCCACGCGCAGTACAAGAACTATAAGAGTGGTAGAGTACGTAAAATTATACATTAAAGACCAACGTTAAATTTTCCCTTCAAGTCGCATCTGACGCACCGCAAGAAATTGAAATGACTGTCAAAAGCTGTCTTCCGTTTGACATTTTCACGTTGAACTATCATTACATTTGATAAACAACTGCCTGAGTGCTGTGCATCCTTAACTAATCATATATGTATATGTATGTGTGTATGTTATGTATGTATGTATGTGTGTGTGTGTGTGTGTGTGTGTGTGTGTGTGTGTGTTGTGCGCGATAAATCTTGTGAATTATTTTTCTTTATCGGGAAAACGAGGAATAAAACGAAAAATCTAAGGTATAGGATTGAAAGTGTACGAAATATACTTTCAAATGAAGCCACCAGATGTAAGTATAGCTGCGTGTCTTAGCACGTCCCGAAGTTCAGTTGGTGAGAGACAGAGGTCAGATATGGAGGTCACGAAGAGTGAACAACGTATTTATGTGAAAAAAGCATTTCTCGGCGGTACACTATGTTTGCCGGAATTTTTGTTTGATCTTCTAATTCTACAGGATGCCCACTGCGCGGCAGATCGGCAGTCGACATTCTGTTTGAAGGTCTCTGTTTACCTTGTTACTGTTCGATTGGGCAAACCATGCGCGCCCAATGCTTCCTGTTGCTCTGTGTGGCATTCGCGTGCATTCCTGCCGCGGAGAAATGCCATTTTCACATACGCACATTACTCACTCTTAACCTTATTTCGTGACCATGTCGCTTATTAACCGAACTTTGGGGCGTACTGAGACAGGAAGCTCTGCTCACATACACTACCTGGTGGCTTCATTCAAAAGTATATTCTATAAATTTTCAATTGTATATTTAGATCTTGCACATTGTTCCCTGTTCGCGAGGGAATAAAAATATATATCTGCTATGGCTTATTCTTCCTATGTCTATATAAAAAATTAACTCAGCTGTGTGAATAGCAATTCATATTTTGAACAATATCTACTAGCGTTTACCCTCTATCCACCGTTTTAATAGTATTATTTATACTTTGTACCGTTCTTACACCGGTATGTCGTAACCGAAAGGTGAAAGTACTGGGTGATTCATAGGGTGCGGCACTTAGTATGTCAGCTATGGTTCAGGATAAGCCGCATCTCAAGCAGGCAAGTTCATTAGAGGGTGCCTTGACTTGTATGCTGTATGTTGGCTCATCGGTTCAAAGTCAATTTGAAAACAAAATGCTTGGTGTTTAAGAGTTATAAATTGTGTAATTACCCATGACCTTCATGTTAAATTTCAGAAGATAGACAACCTAAACACCTAAGAAGTAGCGGAAGGTTCTCAAGGATAAAACTTTAGATACATGGCTATGGCTTGTGAAATTGCTAACATTTTCCTTCCTCAGGGCTATTGTGCTTTTCTTTTCTATACAAAGAACTACAAAATTCGTAACGCTAGAGCTGTATAAGAACTGACACTACCGGTGATCTCAAACCTTTATGTAGAAATAGATCCGAGGCTTATTTTGTTCTTGAATGCGGTTTAGCTTCACAAAGTGGATCAACTTTTTGGTAATTCTGATTTTTATATCCTTTTTTAAGGCATTAACGGAAACGGAACATTTTTTTCAACGGAACTTTGCCACAGCCCATTAAGTCAGCCCATTAATTTAATCTGTAAGGAATTGCGACCCCTACCCTTCTCAAGGTCAGAAGGACTGAAAAAATGTTCATTATATCACACTACTTTTCAAAATTATCCATGCATCATTCCAAATTTATCTATCTTCTCGTTTTCAAAATCCGTCTTCCTCTCATAACCTTAACACATGTTCTGAAACCCGGCACGTATCGAACATCACTTTATGCATCAGTATTCACAGTGATCATTGTCCTTCTCTGGAATGTATTGGCATGGCTTTGTCATAGACTGCCAAACATTAATAAATTGTTTAATGCTATTAGAAATATGGATTACTTTAAATTTAGATTTCTTATGTTACAATACAGGTCTTTATTTGTTTTATCCTGCTTTAGCATAATCCATTCTATTATTATTCTTATTGTTATTATGAACATAAATTTTCCTCTCCTTCATAGTACGGTTAGGGTTTTTAATTTTATATTTTCTTGTATATTTATTTCCAATTTCGTGATTTATATAGGTTGATATTTGTATAAATTGTCATTGGAGCGCTTATTGCATTAGTATTATTATTATTTTATTTTCCTCTTATTAAGTTAATATTTTTCATTATTAATATTTATATATTATCATACACTTCTTTATCTAGTTTAGGTTTTATATTGATTTATATGTGTATAAGTATGTTATTATTGTAACGTAGAGCGGAAGAGAATGGCCTTAGCTCTGCCCCAAAAATAAATAAGAAATCAATCGTTTGTTATTTTTATCTTGGGTTTAATAATAAGAGTGTATACAAATCAAACGCATATACCGATGGTGCCATAAAATGTATACACAATTTCCCAGTAGATATTTATTTAATATATTTCAAAGTTGGACCGAAAAACAAAAGTAATGTGTAGTATGATGTTCTATAAACAGATATGACTCACATACATTATGATAGCGTTGCTATGTGACAGGTAAATCTACAAAGAACAAATGAAGCCAAGATTAAAATCAACAATGAACAAATGAAACAAAGATTATCGATGATGTTCTGTAAACAGATGTAACTCATATTACATTATGCTAGCGTTGCTACAACAAAATAGAGCCAAGATTATCGTATGAACAGCGGAAAGCAATGTTGAAGTGGTGTTGGAAAACCGAGAATGTTGTTGAAGTTCAAAGGCAATGGAGACGTGTATGTAGAACCGAACCGAACCGCCAATGCGAGCAACAGTTGCACGCATTCGAGACAAATTTGAGACTCGTGGTACCGTATGCGATGTTCATAAGAGCAGACCTTGGAGATCTCGCACAGCAACAAGCCCCGCGCACTGGATCCTAGACACTATCCAAGGCACTGGATAGGACGAAGAGGTCCGATTGAGTTTCCATCGCGTTCTCCGGATCTAATCCCATTGGGCTTCTACCTATGGGGACCTCTTAAGGATGTTGTACATCGCAGAAAACCAGTTACACTAGCAGCATTTCGGGAAGATATTAAAACGGCATATACTGCAATCGCTGAGGACACTTTCGCAAACGTTGCTCAATCAGTAGTTCAACGTACTCAGAAGTGTAACGATGCCAATGGTAGGCATTTTAAGCAACTGTTGTAAAAATGTAAGATGATTAATGCTCATCATTTTCTGTTTGTTTAATTCATTTTTGTTATGTTAACAATGTATTTTCTTTGCTTGAATTTTTGGCACCCCCTGTATTTGTAGTGATTGAAACTTAAAACCGATATAATATTCCCTCTATTTCTCAGCAAGAACCACAGACATATGTGGACAAGTAAGATGAGCGGCATTTAGCGCATTCTTTCCCATTATAGTGCATACATTTAATCGCGAAAGAAGAAATGAATCGATAACTGGCCGCGCGAACAGCAAAGAACAGAAAACGTGCTTACTATTTCTAAAACGGCGCTGAAAATGTTGCTCTATTCTAAGAGAGGCGTTGTTACTTCTAAACATATTTGGATTCACATGTTCCAGCCAGCTTCCGAAATGTTGGCTATTTCTTCTTGTTTTGCGGTGCATCCATGTTCGTTGGCTGGATTTACATACTCTGTCTCTGAAACTGCCCCATAAAATAACAGAATTACTGCTCTGAAACTCTACGCAATGCTGCACACACTAAAAGAACCTCGTTCTACCAGCGACTATGCGCGACCTTAAATGGCAGCGGTAGCAGCTAGTTGCTGCCGACGGAGGTCTCGTATGCGAACGTTGAAAAATAAAATATATGCAATGTAAATTTAATTAGTATTTTTCTAAGTGTTTTATTTAATAAGTTATTCAAGAAACCGTTTGTATTTATAGCATTACTGCCACCGAACAGCTACCGTTATCTGCAAGTACCGGTATGCTCGCCTATGTTGACAATGTTATGCACGTGGTCAGTTTTCTATTAATTACTCATAATTTGTCATCTTCTCCTAGAATTTGAGTCATCAATACTAAACTTCCAAATGATGTAGGGGAGGGGTGGTCTGTATAGGAGAGAAAAAAATTAGTATACATCTGTTCGATGACGGTGTTGCCTTCATAACTATGAATCAATCGGCCATTGCCACGTTCCCAGAAACCGAGATGCGACCTTCACGGACCACTTAGTTGCGGAAGATTGTCATTACATTCAGTAATTAGTATGTTAATTGAGAATTACCAGAGTGAAACGCTGACGTCTGCTGGAGTATTGCTTAGAGATTCTTAGAACATCCTTAACGTGCCAAGTCCCACTGTACTGAATCTTGTTATTGGTAACAGAGTTGAACTGTTTCGCTGTTTAAAGCCTCATTTCGTACCACTTGCTGCTGTTCATGTTGAGCTCTCAGAACGTTTTTCCTGTTGGTGCTCAACCAAAATTTCCTTTCTCTCATTTGCATCATTTCACAAACGAACATACGGTGAACAGATTTTAATCGAAAACGATAATATACTCTTGATAGCAGGAGCTACCCTCAGAACTTTTGAGTTAGAAGCTATGTGTGAAAGGAAAATAACTTTTTAGCTTGAGCTTGAGTAGAGAAAGGCTGGCCTAGTGCTATATATCCATTGTGATGGCGGATTATATGCATGATTATTAATCTAATAATAAAATAAACATTCCTAACGTTTTGTGAACATGAAATTGGACATATTACATTTTTTGTCAGGTACAGGCAACATGATTTATGGATAATGGAGAGTTTCGTTGTTAACATAGAGAATACCCATAGAGTCCTAATAGAATTTGTTTATGCTCTATAGTCGATTATCATTAACGATTTGGATTTTCCTTCCATTAGGACCCTTCAACAGCAGAAGAATGAACTACAATGGAGTAAGTTTCTTTGTCTTATAAACTAGATTTCTACTACGCACAGAGGTCTAAGTTAAATTGTATACTGCTTTTTGCAATTGCACAGGCCTCCAAGCATGTTACTATCATGGAAGTCTGAAGCATTAATTAACACAGAAACTAATTAATTCCAGTGCAGTTTCTTTTCCATTGCAACCTCTAGAAGTAAATTCCGCAAATATGTGATGAATAAAATGAAATGCATAAAACTATCCCACATTCTTTACCTTTCTTTGTTGCATTTCATGACCCAGACACCATTAAAAGCCAAGATCACAGAGAAAGCATTCCTATCAAAGAGTTTCTTATAACGAATTTTAAAAATGAAGTTCATAACACATATGTCCTTGTAATACTCCCGGCCACAATTGCGAAACCTCTTAAGTTTTTCTAATTTTGGAGGAGACTCAAAACATTTGTGACTCGGCATTAATAATCTTAACCTTTAATATTTCAAATATGGTTTCTCTAGATCAGGATAACTTTACAAATACGAATTCTGCAAATATTCTTATAATGCATTGAGACGCACAAATAACCGAACAACTGTCTCGTAAACAAGAGTGAACATTGTACTTTCTTTGCATGTCGACTTAAGACTTCTTAGAAGCTGTGCTTTAATTTCCGCGACTATGGCAACTGTAAGAGTAAGTGGGGCTCGGTTATTTATATATATATATATATATATTTTTTTTTTTTTTCCTCCCGCGTTCGAAATTGACCGTAAATGTATTACAGGAAAACCAACACCAGAAAATTGCATACAAAATTCTCCTGAGTTTACTTAATAGATACAGCATTCTTGTACACTTCCACTATTTAAATTCTTTGTTGCAGAAAAATACATCTCGCAAGGAACGGCTTCTAACACCTCGTATTGAGACAGTCTTTGAAATAGCCACTACCTATAGTTTGCGATAATACGACTTAGCATAATTTTCCTTTCTACTTTCCGACAACATTCCCTCATTATCAAGCCCGCCATGGCTGGACCGGTATTTCTTGGGCCACCTTTATACATCAAACCCTACTAAACTTCCTTTTCTAGCAATACAGTATAAAAGCGCGTATAACGTTTTGAAACGTATTTTTGTAACACTTGTCGGGTTTTATAGATCCTGTCTTATTGCCATTAAACTTGACAAACTAAACAGGTCAATTCTCTCTAAAATCAGAGCCTTCTACCTTCTAACGACTTCAATATAATTTACACAGCTTTTCATTCCATTCGTTGGCTTATGTCAACTTCAGAACTGAAGCACTGAAACATTAATCATGTGCAAATGGCTGGAAAACTAACACGATGAAACGCTGTTGCAAACATTTTACCACCGCCTTTATTGTAGACGGGATTAATAATCGACGATTTTTCATTTGCAATATAGGAAATGCGACAGCGGCAGTACTTTCCCCGACGACGAACATCAGATGTCGATGATATACGCCTTTAATATTGTTAGACTGTCGAATGAGACACATTAAAGTTGGATGCCTAGCTTCCAACAGCTTTAAATCGCCGAATCGTTCATTTGGTAGCAGAGAATGTCGTAATTCATCTGTATGTTTTTATTCTGCTGCGACTCTACTCTGGTGCGATCCAAATATATGATAAGAATGTTGAATGGAAATGTAAAACGCACTCGCTTGATTAAAAAACTACTAACAGCTGAATTATAGTATCCTCTTTTTTTTCCCCCCTTTGTTTGTTTACGATTTTATATTTTGCCGAAGTCTTTCAAAAATGTAATTTTTATTAAATAATCATGTCCTAAACAAAGAATTGTAAAGAAAGGTCCACTGCGTTTGAGGATATTAAACCTATCGATCAGAAAGGTGCATCTACTCTCTAACCTTCAATATTTTTCAGTTTGCAATTTTACAAATTATTTTTTTATTTTTTTGTCATTAAGTTTTTTGCAGAATAGTTGAAGAATGGTTATTAAGGTTTTATTCGCAATAAACGTATAAACGTTAACAACTCTCTATGTGTTTTCGTTTTCGATAATTTGAATATCTGAAAGAGACCACGGTAATGTTCTGTATACTTTCACATGCAGTGCATTAATAAATGCATCATTACAGCATATAAGTGAAACGTACTCGGCATTTATTCTACCCGTAACCAAAGTGATGTGTTTGAAAATGACTTCGGTGCAGCGAAAATGGAAAGTGGCAGCAACGAACCGTTTCATTTGGCGTGTATACCTTGAATATAATAACCCTTTCATGTATTGGTGTTTGCGTTTTATCACCAACCAATTCCAGCAAAATATTTCTTCGCTCCAATAACTTCTGGTTTCACAGTATCGAAATGGTATCAGCGCACTCAATACCAGTTCAGGAAAATACGACAAAACCTTTTAACTGTTAATTTGCTACAGCTGAATCAGTACCCATATATAAAGGAACATTTTGCAGTAAGCTATATTTATCTTCTCTTCACAAGTTTAACGCTTAGGGAGCGTTCATTTATTTTTAGGAGGGGGGGATTTTTCTGGTTTGTTCTTTAATTGCGTAACACTTTACTTGCAAGCTGTTGAAGTTTCATGTCCATGATATTTGCCTATTAGTTTTAAATATTTAAGTAATATGTGTCGATTGAGTAGTGTTTAACGCCCGTTTTTACTTCTGAGGCGCCACAGACGGTGACACTGATGATATATGAAATGATATATTGGGAAAGAATTTTTTTTTTAAAGGAAGGAAGCGTTCCAGGCTTAAATTTAGGATACCTTCCCGGCATTTTCCATTTATGACTGATGAAAACCTGAGAAAAACCTCAATCCGGAGGACGATCCTGGTGGGATTCGAACCCTAGACCTGCCGCTTACGAGCCCGCGCCTTAACGACCTCGGCCACCCGTGACGGTTGTATATGTAACATATACAACACAACTACAATAAAAGAAAGAAAAATTATTAAAAAGAAAAGAGACGAAGAAAAAAACTTGATCAAAGTCCTGGAGAAGCTGAACAATCAACAGCGACCACGTGGACTTGCATAAAAACTGGACTCGAAGCTGAGAATCTGCTTTCTCTTTCAACTACTCACTCGCTATACGTGCAATTATCTGTTGGTCGCGCGTAGCATTGACGCTGATCCATATTATGCTTATGTGTAACAAGTACTATATATAGTTCATACCTGCACAATCTTTACCGCATTAAAATATTGCTTGCGATAACCACAATTTCATGTTTATTACTATATAAATTGATTTGAAATGTCTACAGATCTGGAAATCGAAAGTGGACATGTTTTAACTTGGCTGGTTCACTCGGAATTCTCCGTGTACCTCCAACGAAAGAAAAGCTCGCTTTCGCCATACGCTAGATGTTCATTCCTATGGTGTATATTCATTTTATGAAGCATGTACATGAATATTCAATGGTACAAATTGTTTAAGGCACCGATTTTCAAACTATTTTCAAGTGGAGCCACGTTTTTTAAGTTAAAAGACTTTGCATACTCTTGTCCTATTTGGAAGCAATTTATCATTTTTTTCATTTGTTACAATATATATATATATATATATAAGCACTAATTAATGAATTAAATTTATATTACGATCTATCTTTTTCCATGAATGCGCGGTCTGTCCGATGTCTCGACCGCCTCGGAGACATCACAAACACAGAAGACGCAGACGCGCACAGTTGGAATGAATTGTGAAATGGAAGGCGAATCCATGACAGAGAGAAATACTAACTGAGCATTTGTCTTAACTGAAATGGAATAAGTAAAAATCTCACACTGTCAAAGTTTGAACTTGGCACCTGGCGATTGAGTCCCAAACCTGAATATTTATTCTAGCATTAATAGATCAACACGCATAATATTTATTTTAGTTGGATATCAATATTATTTTACAATGGTGTAGGTCTAGTGTTTATTTTGCAGAAGAGTTTGTATAATCTCTAACATTAACTTTATTTTTTTTAAAATAAATGTAGAAACATGCATGCTGCAAGGAATAAAAACGTTTTCATAATAGTATATTGTAATATAAGTGTTGAAAGGCACATAATGCGCATCCCGGTATAATTAGTTGAATTTTACTTGGAGGATCGCAATGAGCCTTTCAATAAGTATGTTACATACTATTTTATACTACCATATTGTAACGTAACAAATTTTTAATTTGTTATAATTTATTTTAATTTGGAAAGTTAAAAATAACGAGAACTGGAAATATGGAACCGATTAATATTTGTCCATATGTTTGTATAGTTACGCGTTAGTGTTTTGTTAGTTGTTGATTTTTATTGAAACAGTAGCTCGATTATATGAAGGTTGATAATTATAATGGCATTTGACGAAAGTGATAAAGCTTTTGAAGCAATTCCACCTTAGGTGGTAGAAGCGGCGAATAGTATAAGGAATGATTTGCTCCTTGAGAAATATAAAAACGGAATGAGTGAAAACGTGATTTATTCACAGATTGGTGAAAAAAAATACCAGTGAGAATGTTATGTTGGCGTATTTTCTGGAGAAGCCGAAGGTAATGCAATCTTCAACATTATGATGTATTTATTACATGCAAAGTGTTGATATATCGAAGTTCGGAAGTTTGGTAGCCTTCTTGGAAAGAAAATCTGTTGTATAAGTAGCAAAAAGTTGCAGTGTTTTGACAAGAGAGGTCAAGAGTAAATTTCCGGTAGAAGCTCCTGATGCAGAATATTTCAGGAAGAACACTGTTGTTTGAGATCCTACTGTTGCTAATAAAGTGCCAGGAATTAATTTTGCACAGTGCACTTTGTGTAGTGCAACGTATTCATATTAACAGCGACTACTTTGGATCGCTTAAATAATTTCATAAATTTATTGTATTAAATTGTTTGATATAGGAAGAGCGCTACTTTTCGTTGTAAATTATAAAATAATGTACAAAGTTACCTTGCAGTACTAATCTTAAGTTATGTTATTCCAGTGCCGCTAGACTGCTACTTTTAGTTCTAAAATTAGGCAGGCATTAGTTACACTATGATAGGGCAGTATAAAAATTGTTTGTAAGAAAAGTTCACTTTGATCTGTAATTCACTTGAGTTTGATTTATTGCTCTATTGTGCATATTAATTAAGCGAGATACTGGAGGAACATAATAAGACTTAGAACACTACTTAAAGTCCGCAAACCGTAGCTAAGAAACATTGTTTTAAAGTATTTAAGCACAAATCACAATTTTCGCTCAGTAACCTGTGATTCGTCTTCTCTCCCCCCTACAAGTCAAGTCTTGAGAAGCGTAATTCGGACCGCCACGGATGGCCGAGGTCGTTAAGGCGCAGACTCGTGAGTGGGAGGTCTGGGGTTCGAAGGACCGTCCTCCCTGACAGGTTTTTCCAGATTTTCCACAGTCCTCATAAATGGCAATTACCGGGGAGGTGCCCCAAACTTAGGCCTGGAACGATTCCTTCCTTAAAAATAAATTCTTTCCCAGTTTATCATTTCACCTCATGTATCATCAGTGTCCATCGCCTATGGTGTCTCTGTAGCAAAAAAACGGCGTTAAATACTATTTATTGTCATTATAGTGTAATTCGGCGAAAACCTGATGCCCGAGCAGCGTTATGCTTGTAAAGAAAACAAGTGTTTCTATCAGTACGTTACGTTTTAAAAAAATTAACGTGAAGCTCGTAGCTGACAATCGTTAATTTGCAATAATAAGTTTATAGCAATAGCAGCTCGGATTTATGGCACAAAGCCATTTTATTTATTACGGGAAGAATTTTATTTCACTGTGAAATTGCGGAGTACTATCTCAGTTTGCATTATTAAATTTGTAAAGATAATCATTGCAGTTACGGCGCGGCACGATTCCAATTACAAAGACTAAAACAGCAACAATGGCGCGATAAGGAGAATAATTTAGATGTCAAACGAAAACGAGATTGCTATGCCCTACCGAACATTTTCACTGAAATGCCCGCTTGCAACATTATTGCCTTGGAATTTCGTGCTAGGTATAACACGATAAGCTCTCCTTCCGCAATCTTGCACATTGTTGTCGAGGAGAAAAGTAAGAAGTTCAGTAACTGTTAGACAACGAAATCAAAGCACCTCTTTATAAAGAATTGGAAATCATTAAGCTTATATTTGATTAAAAATGGTAACACGTAAAAACTTATCACCATCATTACTAACTGCAATCAGCTGTTTCATCTTCAAGAATTTATTTTTATAATTTTTCTTTATAAATAAAAACAGCGCCAAATCATTATTTAAATTTTTTCTGGTGTAAAATGGGAATTACACACAACTTACAATGGCTTAAAATTAGAAATAATTATTTTCCAGAGTCAATGATCACAGTGTTTAAATTATAGTTAAGAGTAACAGGATATAATACTTTTTTTACGGACTATACTAAATATTACTGCCCGTTTTTTACCTGTTGCAATGCCTAAAAACCCGGTTCTCTAATAATAATTGTAAACAAGATACAACAGTGGTCCAACATATGGTGTAATGTCAAAATTTTGGTTTTGAATAGGTAATTTCTAGATGACATTTCAGACCGTAGTTGTTGGCACATTCCCACCTCCACATGAAGCATTTTAAGAGCTACAGCTCTTGAGAAGGTAAACACGCCAGTTGCTCTCACTTACTCTAACACTAATTTGTAAAAATGTCTGCCTAAACGGAGAAGGATACCATAGTTCTTACATCACATTTTGTAGTTTATTAAGAAACTCCCATTAATTGCCAAAATGTCCTTTATGAGGACTTTATATTGATGTATGCACTTCTGGTTTCGGCAAAATTATCCTTCAAGTTGACTGGCTGTGAGAATACAAGAGCAGCATTTCCAGTTTAGTCTTTCATTTCACATAATGCTAATGATTCTTTTGTAGCAGCATCAAAAGGAAGCCATCTGTAACGTAACGTTACAACGCCAGGTAACGCAATCGTCGATGGTAACTTTGAAGCAACTATTGTCTGAATTATTATCAGTATAGTTCACCTAAACAGTTATTAACGATAAACTCTGATACAATTAAGACTTATCTCTAAAATAAGATATATGTATATTTCCGTGCACAAAAATAGTATTATCTTAAACAAATTAGAATGCTCAACCAGAAGGCCACTGTTGTTACTCTTCCAGCTATTGAACAAAAGAATGCATCTGATGCACAAATCAGATTATTTTCTTATTAGCATAAAAAGTGTTATCTGAAAATGAGGTATGCAAATTCATGTCTCACCTGTGTATCAACTGCAGAGGTCGGTTGATAATGGAGATGTGGAGTTAGTTTTCGTGAAGAGCTTAAACAAGTCGAAAGTCGAAAGTAATAGTCAATGAAGAAACGTTAGAAAGATTCTTGAAAAAGTCTGAACTAAAATTAATACAGTATTACGAATATTTTATTTTCACGTTCCCAAATATTCTCGTGTTATATAAACTTCAATATTAATTTCACTTTCTTGCTCCCTCTGCGGCAAAAGAATCGTTACTGCTTGCACGAAATGAGCCAGTTCAATCTTACTGACTCGGTTAGCTCATGGCAGACAATGCCTTTCTGCTCCATGAACCGAATCTTCATCTGACTCCCTTGTCTGGTATAGCACTGCAAAGATGAACTTCTGATGTAAAGAATGGTATTTGACGAATTTACTTCAAAATACGTTTCATAATGAACTTTTTTACATATCTATGGACCATGACGTAGGTGTTTAACTTCCTTGCTGACGTAGTTTCCGGGAAAGGCTATGTCGAAGACTTTCAGCACAAACCTCCAGGCATACGGCTATGTTTAGAGATTTGGACGAAAAAAAAAAATTAAACATGGCACTTCCCGGATGATTACGTCAGTACGCCGGACACACTATTTATTACCTGGTATCACGAAGCATGGTGAATGGCGGAAAAGCCGGGAAAACATTCTATTTTTCCCCCTTATAAGGGAGGCTTAATGTTAGTTACTGTTCTAACTGGTTCAATTTTGCGAAGCCCTCCTAGGGGGTACTGTTTATACGAGAAAAGTTATTATTGAATGTGTAGACACAACTTAAAAAAATAAATAATATAAAATTATGTGTATTTATTTAGGTAAAGTAAATTAGAATCAAATTTAAGGAGACTATTTGTTCCGGAGAAAGCTTTCAAACAGGTAAACCGAAAACGTGGGAGACAGAACACGCATATGTACCGTCATAGCTTCCCTGGCAGCACTGGGGCTCGCCTGCCTCTCTGAGGCTCGGATTTCAAAGCACGTTATCTTAAAACTAACCTTTTGTGTCTTATATACTTTTTGAATGTGATACAACTTTATAGAAATATTACAATATAAAGGCAAACATTGACAAGATACGCATTTGATTTGTTTATACACTGAAATGTTATAAACCAGCGATTAACACTTCATATATTATATAAATGAAATATTAAGTAAACTCTGAACAATGCAAATAAAATAACAAGAAACAGAGAAGTCCAAATAGATAAAATCTTAAATATTCACACAAGTTTGGCTATATTTCGAAGTAGTGTTCTTCAAAGACAGGAAACAAGTGAAATTGGTAAAAATAAATATTTAATCTCGAAGGCAACGTAATGCGTAACCTTACATATTAATATGTAAGATGTAAAGCTATTGATATAGCGCTTTGCACAAAAACTTAGCTGTCATTTCTCTACCTCTGAGTAAGCTTTCAGAGCCATAAGTCTGTAAGTGTTAAATTAAAAGCATCAACAAAATCCTTACAGTGAAACAGGGCATATTAGGCACCGGCAAGGGAAACTTGGTTATAACAGAACGCCTATGATTGTTCATACGTAGCGAAATAACAGTAGAAGTTAAACCAATATATAATTATTTGCAAAATTTACAAGCTAACATATATTCGACATTCCTGGAAGAACGGGTAGCAAATGAAGAAATGCAAAATTCTGGAGCTGTGGAAAGGATGACATGACATAATTAGCGAGATTTTACATTTAGGGCGTTGGCAAGGATATGAGTTTGCGACGGGACGAGGCAATTTGGAAGGAGATAGGTTGCGGCAAAATATACTTTTAAGGCTAAGTGGTGCACTAAAAGTAAGACGAGATACAAATGTAGAAAAATAACTTAAAGATGAATGCATTAATAAAGTACATTGATATTCTTTTAAAATAAATTTGATGCTCTCAATTCCAGGCACGTAATTGATATCAAGGTTAATGCGGTTCTTATTGGAAGTTTTAGGTTTGTATTGGAATTTTTGTACATTGGGATGATGCGTGATTGTAAAAGATAGCAAGGATATTTTTGATCTTGGAACCTTTGAGCTAAGTTTTTAATACAGGTGTCAAGAGATGAAAAGTTATTACATGGGGTGGCCGTGAATTGAAAGAGAAAAAAGAATAGATCTTCTAGTATGTAGGGAACAGCAATCAAAATGAAGGCACTGTTGTAAATTCGTTGGCTTAATGTGCACAAACGTAAGAAGAGAGTCATTTGTTCATTGTTGATTTATCTGTCACGTAGCAACGCTATCATAATGTATGTGAATCACATCTGTTTACAGAACATCATACTTTACTGTTGATTTTCGGTTCAATTCTGAAATATATTAAATAGATATCTACTGTGACAGTGTGTATACATTTTTTGGCACCCTCGGTATTTACCAATTTGAGGATTTTTAACTCTTTGAGTTAAACCGTAGTGGTTCTCGATGGCGTGAATGCTTTAAAGGGGTTCTGCGATCAAAGTAAGTTTGAGAAGAACTAAAAGGAAGTTGTCAGTCTTGCTATATAATTTCATCGGCAAAGTAAACGCAAACAAGGCAAGAGTAAGGCTGTGGAAATAACAAGCTATCTGACGATAACTACACCCATTCACAATGCTCCAGAAGAAAACCACCAAATGACCTCCACAGATTTCAGATCTATCTCATCACGCTTCGATGAACGGTAACCGAACATCTGCGGCAGATGCGACGAATCTGCTATGCCAGGATGAATGAAACACCTCTGAGTCAGTTTCCTGCAACAGTTGCATTCCCAGCTGATTTATGGCAAAAACAGGCAGCGCGTGCAACTATGACTATAACGACATAAAGTTCAGGGACAGAGAAAAAAGCAGAAGCCGAGTCTGCGGTGATGTATATACTGCAGGGAATTAAAGTCTGTCAGGTGCCAACAACAAGGACTAAAACAGAATGAAGACAATTTAGTTATGTTATGTCTGCAATTCTCTTTTTATTTTTTACCTTTTCTGTTGCAACTTAAAACTTGAATGCTTTCTTTTGTAATATTTTTCCGAACAAAACAAAAAAAAAAAAAAAAAAAAAAAAAAAAAAAAAAAAAAAAAAAATACTGTCAATTTTATTACCTATATACTTGATAGTATCACAACGCCACAGCAAAGCAAAGTAAAGATCTAGATATAAGTAAAGTTAAGATTTTAACTATACTGCACGTGATATTTATCAATCATATGTGCATGACAACTGTAAAAATATATTATTATATATCATTGCTATGTTTTGAGGCACGAATATAAAGTATTATCGGTGAAAGAAAAAATTGCTCACTGCGTTGAAAACGTAAATTGACACCCTATTGACTATTTCTAAGCATGCAAAATAAAATATACGCTCCCTGATGTAACAATTAACTCACATAGTAATTATGCTGTTATTCTGTTCGCGTTTGTTTCATCTCTTGTTATCAGCTACGCGCATTGTACTATTATTTTTTATTGCATACTGATATTTTTAATAGTGTTTAACTCCATATGCTTAGACATAACTAGCGGTGACACTGATGATACATGAGATGAAACGATATATTGGGAAAGGATTTTTTTTTAAAGAAAGTAACCTCCCCGGCAGTTACCATTTATGAGAACTGAGGAAAACCTGGAAATAACCTCAGGGAAGTCGGTCCTGGCGGGAATGGAACCCCAGGTCTCCGGCTCCTGCCTTAACGACCACGGTCACCCGTGGTGTTCTTAATATAAGTATAAAGAACGTATAATACAGCAAGTAACAATTAATTGACAAACAGAAAAAAGTATAATAAACACTGAAATGTATGCGTTTACAAAATTCATGTGATTATCGGTAGGTCTGAAATATATAAAAATAATGGAGGAAGTCTCTAGTTTTTTATTTAACGATTTTTGTGATGTTTTAAATTATATCACAGTTACGAATTTACAGTAAATAAAAATTGTACAAAAACTCATAAACTTCTAGAAAACTAGAAATTATGCCGACGAAATTATGTTTATTAAATACCGGGTTTTTCACAGTCGAGTCTTTCGCTTGAAATGGTTTGCTCACCAGGCAGCCACAGCGGTAACTCCAGCTGAAGTCGTATTTGGTTTGGCATATGTTGCGACTTTGAATCACTCCGGTCTCACTGCAGAAGCAGTACAGTTTGCTTGAACGACTGTGAAGCGCTTGGAAAGTGCTTAATAATGTAGTATGTCACACCTGTTATCTCTCTTAGCTATGGTCTACATATATACACGTTACAACAGAGAATTCTAATGTATGCTTGTATGTGAAATGCAGGGAAGTTAAAAGACAGTTTTAAAAGAATATCCTGGTGTATCTGCTCCACATATTGTGCGGAAATGTTTAAACAAATTTAGAGACACCTCATATATTCTCGATAATAAGGGAAGGTGGGTACTTGCTGAGAAGAAATTATGGGAAATTAGAATAAGGGCATCTGGCCCTCACGATCCCCTGATCTGAACTTTATCAATGAAAATTAAGTTGTACAGAACAATTCTCACTAATAAGAAAAATTGAAAAACAGAATATCAGGCGATTAAGTAATGTCATAAACGTCTGGATGGAGTAGCAGGAGAACATTCCAAAATCTACCCTCATAAGGTATCCTTATTTTAATGGAAACTGGAGAACTTGAATCAGTTGCGAGAATATTATATCCGATATGTCGGGAGTTACAGCTGTGACTGGCTGGTTCACCAGCAGTCGTGAAGCGAGCAACTAGATCGTGAAATATCCTGTATATTGTAACTATCATCGACCAAAGTTGAATACAATATTATCTTACTTACTCTATTAAAGAATTCATCTCGCGTTATCAAATTAATCAATTTACCCTGATCAAATAAACAACAAACGAAAGACGCCACGCATATATTAAAGTATCCAATTTTAAAACCAATTGCAGTATATTTCATCCCTTGTCAATAGAACCGGTGTCGTATTGTACAAAATAAAATATCTACGATATATGTAAATGATATAATGCACAAATACTAAACGAGTTAGGTATTTTGATTATTAAAAACGTTACAAAGGGTAAAATGTAACTTTTAAATGCGATAGTCTACCTATATTTAAGATTAATTATCTGACCCTGATCTTAAATTTCTAATCCGTTTGCTCAATAATTTACATATGTCTGAAAATAAGAACACCACTTAAGCACGTGCTAATGTCAACTTGGAGCAATCACCGTCATGAAATATCAAGTTATATCCCTTGTTACAAAAAGGTGATCCTGACCTGCTTTACAGATTGAAAGTATAGTTAAGTCAAGGCAAGCAATGACTCCCAGGTTCGAAACTGATGACTATCTAAGCATATTTCTCTGTGTCAAACTGCACTGAACACACAGGTGCTCTTATAAGCGAGAGAGGAGAGGAACCAATGCTATATTTTTGAGCTACGTTCCGAATTCACAACTTAATATAACGTTAGGGTAAAACCTATCCTTCGGTAGAAACATACTTTTTTATGTTTGAAAGGAACTGATTCTTTCATATGATACAGCGCGAAGTAAGCTTAGAAATTTCTTTATTTAATGCAATAACAACATAAGGCAATTATCTAATAAATTATAAACACAATGGAGAGTGAATATAAAAAATACGTTATTACTCGTACATTAAATCGTACCGTTCGTTAAACAAGTCTACAACATTTCATAATACGTTACAAAATATTAATAGTTATTGTTTTTTTTAAAGAAATGTATATCTAAATTATGTATAAGTATTGATTTTTAGCTTACTTCTCTTTATTTTAAACATGCAACCAAACAGGAGATATGTTATACATGAAAACATGACTAAAAATATTACTGTCTTCAAATCTAAAAAGTACACAAAAATATGCATTTACAGAGTTCAAAACAAAATTTTATCATATTTTAATAAATGGTCATTTTATTTATTAAATGTTCTTGAATTGATGTAATATCGGAAAGTATGCATATAGTGTTTCTGATTTTAAGTCCGATTCTTTACTGTGTGCTCAGTCGCAGCGAAAACTAGAGAACGTAAAAATATTAAATTCCATACTTCAAACCATTTAACATTTCATAATTTTTTTCACTTTTGAAACATGTTTTAGTGTTTTTTCATATTTTCCAAATTTATTTTTAATATTTATTTGTTTTAAGTATTTTTTTCGATATTTTATTTTATATTCTTTAGTAAATTCCCCTTGATTTGAAAAAATTCAAATGGTGTAAGTGCTTTCAGTTTAGACTGATGCAATGTGTTCTTTCTATTCACTTGCTGCATTGTTAGCACTCAGATTAGATAAGAGACAAAGAAGGATTTCAGACACGGAAGCGCTTCGGGAGGAAGGGGTGAATTGAGAGATACGAAGAGGGATCAGGTTATGAGGAGTCAGTAAGAATGCAGATGGGTTTCCTAACGTTCCCAGATTTCTTTTCTTTTGTTGATCTGTTTACGACGCAGGCGAAGCTCCCCCCCCCTTTTTTTTTGAGTCCCTCGAAAGGGATGCAGAGTAATCGACCCTTTCTCCTTTGATGCTGTTCCATCTGTACACAGCTTAGGAGACAGTATATCTAAGTTTCAATTTTTTAAAATTACACTACAAGCTCAAAATTCTGTTTTTTGTATTTTGAGTTGATTTTTTGAAAGTACTATTATTACATATTTAAAACAATCTGAAATATCTTATTGTCATTTGTAAAAATGTGGAAAAAGCACAACTCCGCCTCGGAAGAAATACACAGCTGATATTTTGATATACCCCAATCACAAGCAATCCTACAACAATTCCGTGGTACATTCTGGTATTATATATCAGTATGTCAGAGCCAATGGGAGTTGCAGAAGTTCACTTCCTACATTATTTTGTTTAACGCAGAAGAGTAAAAGACGGAAACACAACTGATAGGAAAATTGTGATATACAAATACTGCAATAAGGTCAGTAAATTTATATATTTATTAATTATGTGTGCGTTAATGGAGTTCATAATGAAAAATATATACATATTACTAATATTAAAACCTTTTTTCGTGCTAAAGAATTAATGCGGTCATACGCTACACAAGTTGTAAAATAAAATTTAAAAAATGGATTTGGATGAATAACAAAAACTCTTTGATAGCAAAAGTTATGTTCCTGTTTAAAACATGTACACGTCATTTTTTTTTTTTTTTTTTTTTTTTTTGATTGATTCATTTACGGACGCTCTTTAACAGCTCAGATCATCAGCGTCCCATTCAACTCAGGTCGTGAAACGGCCGACAAATTTTGCTCAGAGGCCTCTCTTTCAGGCTTGAGGTTCTTTTTAGTGCCGTAAATGTACGACACGGGACCCACGCTTTACTTCCCTTCCGAAGGAAGCCATACTTAGGATTTTTACGCCCGAAAAAATCCATCGGTCCTGGCCGGGTTCGAACCCGCGATCTTGGGTGTAGGAGGCAAGTATGGTAACCACACACCACCAGGACCGACCACACGACAATGAAATTACATGATGTAAGAATAGGACTTCCGAAATCCGTTATTTGGGGACTAAATGAAACAACCCTAATGACAAAGAAGTAGGGCAAAATCTATTCCAAAACTGCTCTTTGACAGAAACTATGCAGAAAATGCTTGTAATTTACTGCCAAAATAGTGTACTGTATGGTTTAATCATTATAGGCAATATTTAACGTATAAAACTAATGTATACGTATATTAATGTTATTTAAATTTGGATACGTTAATATTTTAAATTCTTCCTCCCCCTTTCACATTTCAATGATGTGAATTTCATATTTTGTTACATTTTCCTTCATATTTTCCAGTTCTATATTTTCTGTTTAACGAAAGCTGAGATGTGAGGTCAATAGACGGTGTATTACTGTTACTTTGTTAAGAGTTCACAAAATGCCTGCTCAGTTCAGTCTGTTATTTAGCTTATTAACATATAAAATGATCAACAATAGCTGTAAGAGAATTTTTCAAGCAATAATCATTTTATTTGTGTATGCAACTGCTGTACTGACAACTGTGGGACTAACATGTCCAATCAGTGTCTTATCGCTCCAACATAAGCGCGGAAGTGCATATTAATGTTTGTTAACAGTGTATATGAGCTTTCAATACACATGATTTAGTGATAATTATTAGTCTGCAAGACAAGATATAAGAAATCTGCTTCTAGATTGGGTTATTTTTTTTTTATTTTTATCCTGAAACACAAATAAGAACTATATTTATGTTAAAATTTTCAATTTTGACACATTTTAGAGTTTAATTGCCTTTGTGGGGAAATGTTCAAATATGCATAAAACAGGTTTCTTCTAATCTTGTAAATTAATTAATATTTTTAAGAAATAATAATGTCCAACAAACTATGAGCTTTAAAATGAGCCATTTTTAAGCTTTTTATTTTAAGGGCCCGAAACTATATATCAAAAATTTTTTTTTAAAAAAATACGATATAAATTCTTATATATGAAAACTATTAGACCTAAGAATGCCGTATTTCACAAAAGCTTTCATCTCTATAAGTTGTAGTAATAAATAAATATTGCATTTTTAAATATGTGTGGTCAATTGCTTTAATTTTCCATTTGATTTCTCGGCCTTTTTTTCAAGCTATAACGTACAAAAAATTCGCTGGAGAAGAGTTTGATTTTCATGCGCTTTTTTGCTTCTCTTTAAAGAATTGACAAAAAGAGTGCATAACATTCTCTCGAAGAATGCCTTCCGCAGACCGTCCACAGCTTCTAATTACAGTGGAGTGTTTACTGAATCTCAGCAGAAAAAAGAACGGAGGTTATAATGATATGAAAAGAGCGCGCTCGCCTGCCTGGCAAGGAGTTTGGCTTTCTCTTTCGTTGCAGAAGGCTGCAGGGCTCCACTGTAATCGCTGGACCATGACATTACCGCCGGGAATGAGTCACAAGCGCGATTCAAATGTTCCGTCCGCTACTTTCAAAACCGGCATCCTCTTTTTTGTTGGAGCTTTCGCCTCCAGATGTTCACAAGGCGCCGCTGTTTTTTTAACTTTCTACCTAAAGCAGTATTTCGTGCAGTTCCTTTTAGATTGCTGCATATGTACTAAATGCTGTTCTGTTTTGACAGTTTCTATAATAATTTTAATTTTTAAAATAGTTTTATATAAACTGGACTCCCAAGACTTCGTGCATCAGATGAAACTTAAAATGTTTCTAAACTGCAAGCATTTTTGTAGTCGTTTTAACTGAGGCATGTTCTTTTGATCTGAATAGTATCTTCGAAGGTTACCTACAGTTTGTATTGTTACCGAAGCGCTACAAGTACAGCGCGCCCCTCCCCCCTTTTAATGGGCATCTGGCGGCCCGGCAGTTAGAGCATGGATGTAATATCTGAGCATCAGACTCAAATTCTCACAATTACAATATAATTTACAATGACAAAGCTAACTGTTATTGGAGGAGGTGGAAAAGAGGTTAAATTACCTCAAAAGACCATCAAATTAGTAAAGCAGATTAAATATTTGGAATCAATAATCCATGAATCTAGGGAAGCTACTAGGCAGCAAGAGATTCAATAAATGGTTTTACGTAGCAGAAATATTAGTAGACAATGCACAGAATTCTCCAAAAAGTTACCGAGAGTTTATTAACATATGGCGCTGAAGGGCAGACGTTAGTAGAGAGATATATAAATACAGGCGTGCAGATGGATGGGATTCGAAGAGAGGCCAGGAAATTTAGGTTTAAAAAAAGAAGGAATGAAGAGATAAGACAGTTAATGGAAATGGAAGAACCAGATACGGAGAGGATTGAAAGGCGAACTCTACAGTGGGACGGGTTCATCAACAGAATGACTGGGGAGAAATAACTTAAGATTTTTCTTGAATGGTCGCCTTCTGGAAGGAGAAAGCGAACAATTTCTGCAGGAAGGAGACTGAGAATAAAGGATAACTGCTGACAAGGGGGGGGGGGGGTCGTTCGCAGGCATCAGTTACTCTTATTGAGTTAATTTAAATTGAAAGCATATAAATTCACTATTATCTACAAATTGCAGACAGATGAATTCGATATTCCGGTAAATTGCATTAATTAGTTGTTACAAAGCGTTAATTATTAAGTAATTTGTTTACTTCAATATTCTTTACTAGTGAAGCATGGTTCCATTTACGCAGCCTTGTTTCAACGCAAAGTGACGGGTATTAGAGTGAAGAAAATCCCAATTTTATACACAAACTCTCTTGCAGGATGAGAAATGGGCGTATGGTGCGTAGTAAGTGCATATAGAGTAATATGGTCTATCTTTTTTTTTGAGAATGCCATAAATGCTGAGCAATACAGTAATAACATGCAACTATTACTAAATGCGACCTGGGTATTTCCAGCAAGATTCTGCCACCGTGCATGCAGTTACTGAGACAATACGTTTTATTCAGAAAATTTCTGAAAATAGTATCATTAATAGGGGTATGAGATTATGGCCCCACGGCCTCTTGATCTGACAGTATGTCATTTTCATTTACGGGGGAAATTGAAAAAAGTGTGTATGGAACAAACATCAATTGAAAAAACTGAATATACATATTAGGCGAACTGGCGGAATTCCGGAAGAATGACAATTTCCTACAAAGATGGCAGAAATGTGTGGATGTAGCAGGGCATCCTTTCCAATGGTCATTTTTATTGTAACTGCGGAAACTTAAATCAGTTACGTTGATATTACATCCGCTTCGCCGGGAGTTGCTGCTCTGCTTGCGGGCCCGCCAGCTACCGTGCAACGGGGAAAAAAACCATGAAAGAACCAGTATCTGTGACGTCACAATAATTGGCAATAATGACAAACTCAAATGTGCAATGAATAGAGAGAGGAACTTCAGATAAGCTTCTGTTGCGAGTTCCTTGTTGACCAAATCGCTGTGGATAAACATTGGAAGAACCTACACAATCTTTAAGCATCCCAAATTAAAGCAGCAAATAATAATTTTAGTTAATAGTTTTTATCCTTTGTTCAATACTAACTACATAACTTGTGCAGAAACGATTTGAAAAGTTGTACAACTGACAAGTGCTTCAAGTTCAAATATATTATTGGACTTAATTCTGAACACCTTTTTCAATGGATGGATGTAATTATTTATTGAAGTAAATACTGTTTATATGATCTGTTTATAGTTTCATATTAATATAAAAAGCTAACACGTGTTCTCTTCATCATCTGATTATATTGTACTGGCGTGAAAAATACAATAAATACTTTGTTTCACGATGACAATTCAGTGATGTCACTTGCAGTAAAGTCAAGGATTTTTAAATGTTTGTATTTTAAGATGATTAAATTATCTGTATATTGTCTATTGTGGTTGGTAAACTTGCCATTTAAACATGCGTTTTTCAATATTATGATATGAAATAACACCAAGATGTCCAAGTAATAGATTAATTGGTCATTACTCAAACTTAATAGAAAATCTTACTCTACATTTTCTCTTATTTTAATTTTCGGTATAGGTATTTAAAAGTTTTATGAAGTTACCGTTCAGGCACAAGCTTCACATTACGTTGCAGTGCTGCCCAAATAGTACCCTACCAGATACCCATCGTATATCCCGTTTACAGGAGTTTGATAGATATATCGGGTATATGCTGACGTCATTGCATACTTCCTGAAAGCACCAACGTTGCTTAAGTTACATAAGTATGACCAACAGCACCGTTATCGTAACCTCCAGTACTCGCTGAATAGGCGTAACAACATAAAGTTAAATGCACGTGAAAGAAATACCGAAAATAAATCAACTTCATCTTGAACTAAAATGTCTTTTATAGCCCAGCCTATGATAAACAATGAATTTAAAAAATTGAGAAAGGTTTACAGTATTAAGAGAAATACATTTTTGAGAGTAACGGATTTCTGAAGTTGAGATGTCTGAAAGGCGCGGTTATTATCTCAAATATAGCTACCGCGGGGATTATAATTGACCAAATGAACTCAGGGGGCTTTGTGGCTTATGTTTTCCAGATATTCACCTTAAGACCTAAGGGAAAACCCGTGAAAAAACCTCGTGACTCAATCGGGAATAGAACCCGGACTCGCCGCGAAGGAAACACGAAGGCTATCAGAAGACCACCGTGGTAGTATACTTGCATTTCACTACAAGATAAATGTTTTCTCTTTCTCATTTGGTTGTGAAAAAGTAGCCTGAAGTTGAACGTTAGTTTGGGCTAAAGATCATCTGCAAGTAATGAATGACTCAAGTCATAAAATAATTTAACCAGGAAAGTTACCTAGCATACGTGGATTTTACCAAAGCATTCGAATCAGCAGAGTACACTACATTATATTGAAATCTTTAAGGAACCAGGGCACAGAAGAAAAGTGTATCTCAATTCTGGCAAAAATACATTTAAACACCATAGCAATAATTAAATTGGATAAACAGGGAAGATAATATAAGCCAAATTATCTTTCCGTAAAACGGGAGATCCAATATCTCCAAAAATGTCTGCGTCTTTTAGAAAAATTGAAGATGACTATGGTACAAACATAGAGCAAGATACAGATTCGCGGACGATGTCGTGTTTGTAGTCTCCGCTCCAGCAGAACTAAAATCCCTACTGGAAGAATGAAACTGTCACAGCAATAAAACAGACTGCTTTAACAAATGACAAACTAATGACCAACACCTCAAAGGAATATGAAACTAGAACATTTAAAAGAATTTATCTTTGCAAAATTATATCACTCAAAATGCATCTCTTATAGGTATCAATGCATTGCAGCAGGGGATAATTTTTGAAATAATTTTTTTTATTAATGTTTAACGCCCATTTTTACTACTGAAACCCTACAGGTGATGGACACTGATGATACATGAGATGAAGTGATAAATTAGGAAAATATTTTTTAAGGAAGGAAGCGTTCCAGGCCTAAGTTTAGAGTACCTCTCCAGCATTGGCAATTTATGAGGACTGAGGAAAACCTGAAAAAAACTTCAATCAGGGAGGACGTTCCGGCCATCCGTAGCAGTATTTTGGAAGCTGAAACTCACGCTTTTTTATAAATCATACAGTATGAACATTAAAACAAAAATAAGGAACATGTGCATCTTTATACATATCGATAAAGTCAGGCTAGCCAAAATAAAGGGGGGAAGTGACAAACAACAGAAATATTGTGGCATATGGGAGGCCTTAATAATGGAAAGTATGAGTTAATGATGGGGCTTAATAATTAAAATATTAATAATAAAATCGATGATTATTATTATTATTATTATTATTATTATTATTATTATTGTAACAGTAAAGTATTCTTGAAGTCTTGCACATTCGTCTGGCGAGCGATTGTGAAAGGTAGGCAAAGGCAAGCTCTGTACATGCGTACAGCTGTAATGTTTGGAGGTTTTGGTAAAGACGAAGTGTCGACTATCCAAGATCTCCTTGGCTATCATAACAGCATCCTACAGACACACATTCTCATTGTAATACAATGAGGTAAACCATTAAAAAGCTGCAGTAGTAACAATCAGTTCATTGTATTGTTTCCCTGTGGTTAGAATCCATGATGTAAAATATTTATAAGGATTAGGATTGTAGTACGTCCCTAGCGTCCAGCCTTTTGCTTAGCGTAGGAAAAACGATAAAATAAGCGGGTGCTATTTAGGGACTGTGGCAGTATGTCAAATAAAAATTCTAAGCATTACGCTAAAGGATAAAACACCAAAAAGGAAAATCTTTAGCTAAAGTGCAATAAGGCAAAGAAATCCAGGACGCCAGAGACACGCTGATTGGAAGCATTGAGGAAGATCTTAGACTGCAAATGGTCTACAGGGAGCAGTGAAACTTACTGATTAAGAAAAACACAATGAACATGGATGTACCATCCCCTGCGTAGCTAATCGGGACTGTCTAAAACTAGCTTCCTTTTATTCGAAAGAGGCTTTTGCCCATAAGGAATGTTTCGTACTAATACCAACTACAGCCCTATGCTGGGCTAAGAAACCATGAACAGGGAGAAAAGTGGAGCTTGTAACGCACTGCAGCGCTCTCTATTATATTTTATTTTAAGATTCGCTCAAATTGTCAATCTTCTTTTCTATTTCCATTTCTGAGCACGAAGAGATTCGCTTTCAGTGCATCTACACGTCTCGCGCCCCCCCCCCCCCCCCCCGTTCCTCTTCTCTCGCAGAGGCTTGCTTAGTACAGAATTGGGCACTAGGTAGGTATCATCTACGACTCCCCCCTTCCCCGAGTATGTACGTACTGCATATACTTGAAAATTCAGAGCCCTGGTTTGGACTCGTGGCCGGCATGGCCCCTTAAATTCAAGCGATAGATTTCTACAGTATAACCGACACTTAGGGGGGGGGAGGGTTAATACAATGACATTTCGTGTACAAAATCGGATTTATCTTCACTTTTGTATCGCCACATGGCTATGCAAATAAAACCATACTTCGCCCGTAATAAAAAATCCTACTATGCAATTGCAGAAATTAATTCTACTCACATTATTGCATGGTTGCAATTCGTGAACTACAGTTCTTTTAAAGGGTTTTAATTTGGAAAGTTTAGTGGCATTCCAAGCCGAGGTTTGCAAAATTGCTGATTCTTCTACAAGCTTTCACAGAGATTTCTTTGGACTTCGTTCAAATTTTTCTCTGATGTCATCAAAAATTTCCTCTGTAAGAACTAGGCGTTTTACTCTCTTAACAAGATCCTGTTTCCCTTTATCTATTTACAAGATTACGACCCGTTTCTCTATGAGGGACATCAACAGCAGGGAATCTGCCTATAAATTGCCGTCTCACTTCTCTACATAAATTTGTGGTCACATAGGAATCATACATGAAGATTCTGTGTGCTAAAGTATAGCAACTTTTTGGCATTATAACAGCACTAACACACTATAACACTGAAACATGTGGTCTCACAACGCTCAACCCCTGTACAGCACACGAAGTGGCGGAAAAAATGGAGAGGAAAAGAACCAATTAGAAACAGGGCAGGCAAACCTCCGTTAAGTCGGCTACGCGTCCAAACGAAGGCTCTAAAATTTAGATTTAGAGCTACTGAGGTAATTTGCAAAACAGAATTTATACCCCATTCATCGAGTTCCAAGTGTCTAGTGTTTTCGCATTCGTCTGTACTGCCACAACATACCTGGTGATTCTTCAGTGTTTAGTTCATCAAATATTGAGCAGAAACTAAGAATATTTGCTGTTTGACATGCTATTAAAATATCTTAATGTATCTTAATTAGTAAATAAAAAACGAATAAGTTATCGACTTTCAATTCCACACCTGATCTCTGTTAACACTAAACAGTACTGAAAGAGAATGCAGAGACATGAAAACGTTATTTTCCTAAGCGAACTGTGATGCACTTTATTCCTCGCCCGTATCACATCAACGTAACATAAATAACCAGGTCATGGCTGTAATCTCAGATATAGGAAATAACGCAATCAAGGCTTATTTTGTGCTATGCATGGTGTTACTCCATTCCTTTCATTTAAAAGAATGGGAACTGCCATTCTAAGCTAAAGCAGTATATCATCCTAAATTCATTTGCTCTCAAATATCTAAGAATATTGCTTGAAAAGGTGAAAATGCTGAATACGCATTAGCAATATATTTTTATTATATTGCCAAACCAAACAAATAAATACTGGAATTCCTCGCTGTGAGGGGGATATCAAAAGAAATCTGGCTAGCTATGGCTCAGCAAGGGGAAAATTACACTAGATGGCGCGACCTTGACCTAACTAGGGCTTCTTTCTGGCAGACGTCCCGGCTTCCGAGAACAGCTTAAAATTATCGAATTATCTCCAGGAATGTATTCAAAGCTCAACTTCTATTATTATGGTGACTTCTATTCCCTTTATGAGATTCAAATCCTAGTCTACGACAGAAATGGAAATAGAGAAGTTCCGTTTATGCATTACTGCATACAACCATACAACTGTTAAAAGCGCAAGAAACAGATAACGCCATTTTAACGCCATCCGTATTTAGTTTGCTCTTTAAAGTAGAAAGTCCACTCATTTTACACAAAAAAAAAAATCGATTAAAATATTTTATACAGTATCCTATCTGCTTTTAAACATGCCAAACGACTTCCCCTTTCCACAACTATTTCTAAACTTGTATCAACAATTTTCGGATTCTTTACGTCTGTTCTGTACGATCTTTCTCTTTCCACATTCTTTGGGGTGCCTTCTAAGAAATGGGTAGTCTTGCTTGTGTGAGCAAACTCCAAGCTCCTGGACAGAAGCTGCATCGGGGACTTTGGGAAAGCTACTCATTTGTCAATAATTTCTTTGTATTTCGAACTACGTTACAAAACTTGGTCATGAGAAACAAAAGTGTCAAGTTATATTGCATTAAATAAATATTTTGCACATTTAAAAGCATCACGATATTTCAATCGCTGCATATAATTAAGATCCGGTAAGAAGGAAGCTAAAGTGGTAAAAGAATTCTAATCTGATTTGAAAATGGATAAGCATATACCAAGGAACAGTGGGTAGATGAACTAGTATGGAAATTAGATCTACGGAAGGGATCGCTAGATGGCTAGGTAATTTTTTTCGGTTTGAATATAAGCTATGCCTTATAAGAAAATCCAACAATATAACAATAATAATAATAATAATAATAATAATAATAATAATGCTTGCGTTAAGCACAAACTGCAGAGTTATTATTTGCAAAAGTTTATCATCCCCATTATATATATATATATATATATATATATAAAGTAACTTTTGGAACAATGTACTTAAAATAACAAGAGCTACAGAAGTAGAAATATAGCCCAAATATCGCTATATTTCAAATGTTTCATCTACTTCTGCTTCTCTAGTTATACAGTGATGCTTTTCCCCGTGGCTCGGGGCTTCTCTTATGAGCGATCTCCACTCGGTTGCCGCACCGGGAGGGGATAAAAAGCCTGCTTGCTTACTTGTTGACCTTGCTGAGTCGTAGCGCAGCTGTTCCCGGGTGTGTGTGTTATGATATACGTTTCTTAATTCGAGAATATATATAAAGCGTGCTATGCATCGTGTGTTTACAATGGCACACCGTGTCTTTATGCACGGTTTATATATTTTAACTCAGTGGCGAAAGGAACATGGGCAATTTATTTATTATTTGTTAATTTGTTTAATTGTTTATACAGTTCATTCTTGCATTTTTTCAACTGCCACTGCTCACACTGCAAGTAATTTCATGAGATAAATTGACAACGTGATTTCACAAGTAGGGGTTTGTGTTTCCCCGTTTTAACAGCCTATGATTATTATCTCTTGGGTAAATTAAAAATGTCGTGTACAAGATGAACTCGCACACCATACAAGAACTCAAAAGATAATATTGTTCGGATTTATGAAAATGAACTACAGCGAGAGATGAATAACTTCCTATAGAGACGCCAAAACTGTGTGCAGAATGAAGGCACCCGCCATTTGATAATTTGGCAAGTAATGCTTTTTTCCATTTGGTTTGCGTATTAATGTTTGGTTGATTTTTTTTTTTTTTAATTGTTTTGCCCTTCCAGTAACTTCCGAGACCCGGATGGCTGGCACGAGCGGCGCGATCGCTCATAGGCAAAACACCCGGGGAAAAACAAAACTGATAGCACGATAGTATATGTAATAAAAAAGAAAAGTAAAGTAACTATTGGAAGAATGTAACTAAAATAATAAGAACTAAACAAAAACACTTATTCATATAATTTTCGCTATATTTAGAACAGTTCGGTTGTTCAAAGGCAGAAGACAAGTGTGTATATATACATATATACAATGAATATAATATATAATGTCCCTAAAAGTATCTATGAGATAAGAGAGATAACAGCTATATTTTTGCATAAGGCGCATACACCACCGATTGTAAGTCTTACACGTGTTAATATTCCTCTCTCCACTTCGTTGTTTCCATTTTTTCCCCCTTTCATTTATTAATATATGTCTTTTACTTATTTTTCCTTCCCCGTCATTTTCCTTTTTGCTTGTTTTATTTGTTTCCACGCCTTACATTACCTTCGAGATTCTATATTTACTTTCGCCACGTTCACTTGTCTTCTGCCTTTGAAAAAGAACCAGTGTTTCAACATATATAGATACTTTTATTACTATTTAAATGTTTATCTATTTCTGTTTCTTTAGTTTATGTTATTTTGGCTACATTTTTCCAAATGATATTACTCTTAAAGCAGCGTCTGACGTTCGCAGTTGCTGTATGATCACTGTAGCGAGCCGACTCTATTCCGAGCAGGCCTTGCCTAAAACACCAGTGAACACAGTGTATGGTGGTTTACAGAGAAAAATCTGAATCCCTAAGAGGGCCTGCCAGTTAATATGCAGAGTTTCGCTCAAATTTATTGAAATTAGGGTCCAAGCTAAAAATCAATTGTTTTTTATTAAAAACAAAAGACAATTTCCCTCTTTCTACTACAGTGACAACAGAAAATCTGCTATACACTCTTCACTTTTTTGCGCATTTTTTTCGTTAGCTGTTGAAATAGAGACTTAGTCTGCAATATATACATGCACTGAAATTGATACCCTGTGTCAGAATATTTTGAGAATTCTACAGACAATGCTGTAAATAATTCCGAAAGGGTTCAAGCAGTGTTTCTCTTTGGAAAGCTCAGATTACATGACAGAGTTGTAGTGTCGCTACGTTGATCACATGGCACAGCCGGAAGGCTTGGTTTTCGGAGCCGCATGTTCCGTGTAATTAACTTCTTAGAATATAATTCATTAATTACATTTGTCAGAGGACAGTCGCAGTACGAAGTAGGTTGAGAAACATATGCACTTACAAAAAATTAACTAGAGTAAAAGAAAGGATAGAAAATTTAATTCCTAATATATTCAGAAAAAATATGGAAACCGTTTTTGGGGAGATAAAGTGTCTATTGCAGTACTGAGTGGGGTCACTTTTTCTCTCCCGAATGCCAGGTAATGCGGGCGCCATCTGTCATTTCATTATAAATTCAATGCATTTCATTCACCTCGCCAAAGGTCTCTGGCAGTCGGCATGCGGCATTAAAAGCTTAGAGAAGGTGGGGGGGGGGGGGTGAGTCTCACATTTGCCCAAGCTACCGCTCTATGGAGAATCTGTTCCCATTAGTTTTCCATTTCCGTGCGACATCGCAGGCGGCTTAACGGAAACTGTACGTCACAAGTAGGAGGGAACGACTGTAGAGATCACAGAATGAGTGACAAGGTGTAGGGGATGCTATAGGTTCAGAGCGGAAGCAATGAAACTGAATCCGTCCGCCCTTCATCTCCACTAAGCTCCAGATATAAATATCGGAAGGGTTGCTGCCTAACGAAATAAACACGGCATTGTTTAAATCACAGGAAATCCTTGGAATGTATTGGACGGACTACTTAACGCTACCACTTTAAATATCTCACTTCCTTCTAAAGCTGAACTATATGATACACGAGCATCAAGAATGGTTTATCACAGCTGGCGCGTTAACCAGGATGCAGATTCGAATCCTGCACAATGCAGGTCATATTCTCTGATCCCCTACGAATGCATACTTTTTAATAGCACTTAAACCATTAAATAAATACAGGCTGCGGAAAAAGTGTAAAAATTTTACAAGTAGAAAGGGAAATTTGGAATGATCTTAGACGCACAAATATATGGATCAACGTTATAGCTATCATGCGATGTGACGCGCGTTCATAACTAGTCAATTTTAACCCAATTCATTGGCGGAGGCGTAGTCATAAGGAGATTGCACCTCAACCTAACCACAAGTCGCAATTAATCTGTGTACAGGTATACATGAAAGTGGTAAGACGTTTCCAGAACTGCAGTAGATGAGTTGTACAATCGATTATTTATTTAAGGTAATGTAATGTGTTTCCATTCTCTTGTATACATCTATAGTTTTGGAGTTAACGCCTATAGTACCACAAAGAAAATTCCAGGACAATTTATTTCTAATTTTTAAGAGCCTATTTTTCGATTCCCTTTTCACTCGAAAGCTCTTTCTACACTCATCTCTTGGAATGCAAAATTCTTATAAGTCCTACCTGTTACAGCGCGGTTCACAAGGTAACCAACAAAGTTGTGTAGCCACTGCATCAGTTGCGTTATATGGCATGCACTAAAGACGCTGTATAGTATGTGTTTTCTGTTAGCTCTGTGTGTGCAGTGATGCGGTTAACAACGCAGGTTCGCCTCCAGACATGAAGCATTTTTAAATAAATCTTTGTAACATATTATGACAAATTAGTCTCGTAATATTGTTTCCCATACACAGCAAGCTTTAATGTTAACATATCGAATATCTGTATATATTATAATTAATTAATATCCTTCAGTATTTGTTCTATCTAAATATAATATGCTACACACGCATTCCCTGCACATGCAAGGACAAACGATGGCTTATGGACACAAATTCAAGAAGCCCCTCGTCCACACTATAGTAGAAATCTGACATCATCTATGTCCCGAAGACTTGGAGCAGTTATACATGCTGAGGGTTCATACACGATATCAATTTGTGTTTATTTCCATGTGTCTTCACTTTAGAATACACAAGCAGATTTCGTGTATTTATTTATTTGTAAAGAATACATTAATTATGATTATGTTTTTATGTGTGCATAGGTAATGTTAAAAAAACTGAGATGATTTGAACCCAGGAGTTTACGCAGAAGAGCAATAAAGTCTAAACCGCTGGTTATTCTACCCTAACTTTCTCTTTCCAGACGGGTATGATTGTTACCACTACGTTAACAGGCCACCCAGTGCACAGTACAGTGGCCACCCCACTGCACTGTGCACTCGCTGCATGCGCTACAGCGTTTACGAGCGTCCCCGAATTCTCCAATCAACATGTAGAATTGGGCGATTGGACAGAGAGTGTATATATTTCCCGCATCCTATATAAAATAATATACTAACAGATTACTTAATGACTAGTACGTTTAAGAGCGACGAGGCGCAAGAGTGTAACAAATAACGTTTACCAACAGTAAAACACACTGCAATTTCTAAAGTTTATCCAATAGAGCGGATTTCAAGCTGAAATGGAAACAAGGTTCGCCTAAAAGAGACAACCTACAAAATTATAACAGAATTGAATCATCTTACAGCACTTTATTTGCATAGTGATTCAAAAGTCAACTGGACACAAAAAAAAAAGAACAAAAAAAAAACGCCGAAGTTAATGATACGAAAAGTGTAATAGCATTTACTGCGTTTATCTCTGGTTTTGTGGGCGGTAAAAGGTCATCAGTCAATGCCTACAGAACCACAGGGTTTACTGTTTTGTTATTTCGGTTGGTTTTATGGCACCGCTGCGGCGAGAGTGTCTTCTTGACATTTAGCCGATGATCGTGAAACGCAATTCGCACAATTAATTACTTAAGCCCACATTTCAAGGAAAGGGGCTAGGAGTCATTTGTGGCGACGTTACTGGCTACATAAAGTGGAATGCAGATGTGGTAAAACCTGTCAAGGGTTAATTGCAGATATTATAAATGGAGAACTTAATGCCTTTCAAGAAATCTTAGGGTATGGTATTTCGCTATGTCCCTTCCATATACCTGTCTTGTGTTATCCTTCAAAGTATCGAGGTCTGCAAGTACTTCCAAATTAGATATGGTTTTAACCTGAGGTTCCAAATACGAGTTAAAAGTTTGCGGCCTAACGACGAGGGTATGAAGGTTGTTTTCATTTTTCAACGCAATCCCCCTTAACGCCAGTACAATTATCTGAGCGATGCTTCGATGCCATAATCTCGTTTCAGATGTAATTTTCCGAAAAGGGCTGCAATTGCCTCTTGATTTGAATGACAATTTGGTGACTACCAGCGAAGAAGAATATTAGTTTTGCAAATTGATAGAATTCAAAGGGAGTATGGTGGATTTCTAACAATTCATACTTCGTATCTCTCAATTTTCCTATTGCTAAAATACTTTTGTGAGTATTGTCTGATATTTTTCTCGCGCAAACCGAAAGTTCGGTAATGTTTTATTACAATCAATTAATAAAATTCTTTTAGCTTCTCGAAAGCCTAGAATCATAACCTGTTCTGCATATGAAAATGTCTTCTTTGGCATTGAACAACAGTCTTTTGTTTCGATTCTTGGTGGTGATTAAGCTGCAAGTCTATTTACAGTTACAATTCGATACACAAAATCAGATGTTATAATATTTTCACACGAATAAGTTAGTGATTTGCTGTTATCAAGAACTTCATCCATCTTGAGCAAAGTATTTCATATGCAATTGTTCATGTAAAATGCAACATATACGTTTCTTTGAATTCCTATAGTCTGAGCAATTTCGTGCACTTTGACTCGCAGGTAATAATGTATTTGTTCCATGAATTCTGCAGTTGCAATTTTTTGGACATCGTTCATGTGAATCATCTTCAAATCTGATTTGGCCCTACAGCCCGAGGACAACATTTCCCATATACCGTGCGATCAGTTTTATTTTCCGCTGGAGTGTTGTCTATCCGGGTTAGTCGGCCAGCTGAGCCTCGGTGATTAGCGGGAGGGAAAAGCAATAAAACAAACCATCATTACTTACCAAATTATCAAATGAGGTGTAAACTGCTCGCCTTCATTTTCCAATCAAACGTGGCATCTCTTTAGGAAATTATCATCCTTCTGTTGTAGTTTATTCCGAACAATTTCCTGGCGAATTTTATCTTTGAATTCTTGTATAGTGCGGTATTCGTCCTGTACGTGGAATTGTTAATTTATCCCAGAGTTAATAATCGCAGGCTGTTAAATCGGGAGACCGAGGGGGCCAAAATCCTTACTAATAATTCTGTTTTGTGGAAATACATTGCGAATTGTTCTCATGGAATTTTCCGCAGTATGAGCAGTGGCAGAGTCCTGTTGAGCATGATTACGCTCCCTGTCCGTTCATTCTCTGAAAAAAGATGTTAGCATGGTATTCACGTAACAGAATCAACTGTATGCTTAAAAAAAAAAAAAAAAAAAAAAAAAAAAAAAAGATCCTTTCACCACTGAGTTAATACATGAATCGCGCATTAAGACACGTTGTGCCGTTGTAAACACACGAGGTATAATACACTTTACATATACTGTCGAATTGAAACGAACAACACATACCCAGGAACAGCTGTGTTACGACTGCGAGAGTCGGCAAGGTCAACAAGCAAGCAAGCAGGATTGCTACTCCCACAGCGTGGTAAACGAGTGGAGGCTTGCTCATAGGAAAAACACTGCGTCGAAGGGGAAAACTTCACAGATTATACTGTACTTTTATAAATTTAGTTCGAAAATATTTTGGCGTTAAACCACTTTTTAAAAAACTGTATTACTGAGCGATACTCAATTTTATACATTTTATAGAATACCTACAAAACGTCTGCTTTAGAAAGTTGTATTAAATAAACTATTTAAAACAATAACTTGACATTTCCAATGAATGCTTAAGACAGTCGTACCAAGGTAAAAAGAAACAATTACACGGCCACCTATGGTCGATACCGAGAACTTTTCAGACCGCCCTCATACATAAAATAGTCGCCAAACACCGTCACAAGATTACGTGCAGTATTTTAATGTACGAAGGTCCTTAAATTAAAAATGAATATATTCTGTATATTTAGTATTGGTGTACCAATGGAATCAACCCTCATTTTAATATAACACAACAGCAAATTAAGACCTCTGAAAAAAAAAAAAAAAAAGTTCTCTGTTAGTTTATGAGCAACAAATTACTCATTTTCTCCTCTAGCTCTTCGCCTTATTCAATGCGATGCTCATATTCCGCGTCTTTCAGAAGTCGCTGCGCACCACATTCGGTGAATCTACGGATGCGGTAGCATATCGAGCTTAAAGTTATCAATTCTTTCAAGATTTATCTGACTGGCTGGATGAGTCGAGCAATGTCATGCTGTTCAAATACACTTACGATGAACAGCCTGGCGTACTGCCTTCAGTTCAACTTTTAGAAAGGCCCTGTAGACAGTTTTTTTCCCCTCCTTGTATCTTGCTGTTCCACTGCCATTGCCTTATGTTTCCAGAATCAATACCTTTTCAAAGTATTCTTAAATTTAATAACCCAGTTGTGTGACTCGCTGAATTTGCTCAACACTGTTTATATATATATATAATAACTGCACTAAAGTCATATCTAAAAGACTGCAGAGAAAAGAAAAAATCCTATACAAGAGCAATCTAATTTTCATAGCAAAATATTGTAAGACATAATTCAATGCAAAATTACAAGAACTTTAGTAAACACACAATTTTTTTTATTAAATAATGTTTCTAAAGCTATTAATAATGTTGGCAGATATATACTATATTATAAAATAAATGAGATAGTGATATCATTTAATTAATTTACGTACGCAGTGAAAAGTTTATGTAAAATACAAATAAAATTATCAATGCCTAAAACAAATAAATAAAAAAACAATAATATCCGCATGTAAGATAACATTCTGACCTTTCGTTATTAAGTTTTATATACGTGAGATCTGAGGAGTAAAAAATAAAATTTGACGCTATTAATTAATTGTTTTAATAAATGTTCATAAAGACATTTATAGATATCAGGTAAATTTGCTACAATGAGGGAATCTGTAAAACAAATTGTATGGCATAAAATAAAAGTAAGAAAAGCAGCAAATAAAATTATATAATATAATAGTAACTCCTGTTTGTTTTATAGAACTGAAATATGAACTTTCAAACTTAACAAAATATTACTAACAACAGAAGTTGGATCTTAAAAAGTATAAAAAATTGTGGGGAACTAATAGAATTAAGAATAAATTAAAAGTAAATGGATTTAACCATACTACAATCGAAAGAATAATATCAGAATATAATAAGCTTTAAATCAAATATAAATATGTCAGTCAAAAATGAAATTAATTTTGCTTTCTCTCCAATACGTCAGAGTGGCATATGATTTTGTTTCTTTCTGGTGCACTGGAAGTCATTTTTAGTGACTTAATTTTAAAGATAGTCCTGTGTTGTTGCAAATTATCGCCTGCATAACATAAGAAGTGAGGTGACTGATTAAAGGAGCTAAAATGTTAGTTAGGCTTTCCTGGATAGCGTTACATTTAAAATTAGATAGAGTGTTTCTACAACCCTTCCCTCAGAGGCCGCTCTAAAAATATTTTCCAACTGGAAGAAATGGTACCTCATTAAGATACGTGTTGCTGGAGAATAAAGTGCTGTTCATTGCCACAAGGCACTATAAAAATCTTGTTGAAGAGATGTCGAGTCGGTCCTTGCAGTTCAGTTGCTGGATGGATGTAGACTTGAATTTTAATGTAGCAGCGTTGTTTCAACTTGTAGAGCAGTCTTGGATTGAGAAAAATAACACAGTTTCTAAAATGGTTGCATAATATTTGTAATAGACAGAATGTTGTGAATCGCTGAATAAGAAGAACTGTTACCGGTAACTGAGGAGTAGAAACGTCAAACGTTTTAAGTGCCATTTTTAAATGTAATGGTTTTATTTCAAAATGCATTCTATACGCCCAGATGAATATTCCTAGTCGTGTTCTATGCCTAGACACGGTTGAGTTCAAATACTCATTAACAGATAACGCAGTTCTAAATGCTACCTTCTAGTGTTCTTAGTACCATTCCTAGATTTTAAGGGAAAATGTTTATAGTACAGAAATATTTATCAAGTGATCATGACTTTTTCAGTTGAGATACAACTTTCGCTATTACAGAGAAAAGAAGAGGACCTTCATTCTCCAAGATTTACATAGGCTTGTAGATTAAGCTAAAGCTATAACTACTTTTCATGTAGTTTCAATGGAGTCAAGTAATTTCCTTGATTTTAAAAATGCTGCTGATTCACTGTTAATTGCAACATTTTAAATGAACAATGTTTAAAGTATCTCAATATCATTCATCTCAAACAGCTATTAAAATAACCTACGCGCCATTATTGAGGGTTGCCTTTAAAGTTTTTTTAAAAAAACTAGAAAAATAAAAAAGCCCCTTTTTAACAAACCGTTTTATTGCTTTTCAAAACATTTGCCTTTAAGATTTGTGCACTTTTGTATTCGTTCAAACTAATTCTCGAAACTTTTTTTCCACTCTGAAGTTGGTATCTCAAAAACAAGGTTTTTAAAGGGTTCAACAGCTTCCTGAGGTGATGAAAATCGCTGTCCACGCATTTTAGTTTGATATTGGGGAACAAAAAGAAGTCGTTAGATGATTAATCAGGTGAATACGGACAATGAGACATTATTTGATATTTCTCTACTTCAAATAATCAACTGTTTGTCATGCTGTGTGAGAGCTGGCATTGTCATGGTGAAGAATGATGCAACGTTTTCCGTTGTTTTTCCTGATTTCGTTGATGACTTCTGGGAACAAATTACTGTATACGATTCCAGCATTAACTGTTCTTCGATCCTCTAAATAAATGGTTGCAATATGTCCAATACAAACGAAGAAACAAACGATCACTTCTTGGAAGTGCTTCGTGAACGAACAATTTTTGTAGCATTCGGTTCATCTTGGAACACCGAAACAGTGGATTGTTGCTTAGTTTCCGGTTCATACGAATATATCCGTTTCGTCACGATATTGTATAAGGATTTTGCAGTTTCTGGTGGAAGTTTTGAGCATTTCATTATACCAATTAACACGAGCGTTTTTTGAGATTTGGTCAAATTATGCGGAATCCATCGAGAACAGTCTTTTTCACACATAAAAGTTCATGCAAAATTGAATGTACTTCAGTCTTCGATAGCTTAAGGATGCCTCTATGTCACTATAAGTCACATGCCGATCTTCAATTATGTTGCGCACAGCATTAATGTTTTTTGGAATGACAACCGATTTTGGGCGACATTCACGAAATTCATCACTGATGGACTCGCGACCACGACTTCCATTTTTCGCGAAATTACTTTGATTAAACGCTCACTGTAAACAAACTACTCGGTCAATTTCTAACCTGCAACTGTTTTAACAATTACAAAAGTCAATTGTTGCGAAAATAAAATAGCAATATACCTCAACAGCGCCAGTGGTCGCTGGTAAAAACTTGAAAGGTAACCCTCCTAGAAGGGCGGAGAATTTTTGAAGTTTCAAAGATAAGAAATCAGTGGTTATTATACTGCAACCTGTCTTTCGCCTGAAAGATCAACCCCGTTAATCGGTTGGAAAAGAGAAAGATATCTCGTCCATGTTATCATACCTTCCTGAAGAGCACAGAGAGTTTTATGAGACATCAATTTCAACTCCTGTATAAGAATTGAAAAAACTAAACCTTTCCTGTCAACTGTGAGGAGAAAATATGAAGATTCGTATTATTCAATGTTTCATAATACATTTTTGTACTTTTGCCCTTAATAACATCATAATACATGTTCCTGCTAATCATTGATGTTATTTTTCTAATTATTTCCCTCTAAAACCCGAAATAAAATATAACAAAATTTTGAACGACACTTGTTACCGACTCTTTCTTTATACGGCACATAGAACTTTCTTACTGTTATTCTTTTTTTCTCCCTGAATATTGAATTTTTGGCCACGAATTGTTACACAAAATAATTTTGTAGTGAAAGAAAAAAGTCGTAATGATTATGGGTGTAATAAGTTAAGTGCTAAGAGAGATGGGCATTTTTTTGCTTGTCCTGTAAACTTTAGAAAATGGCATATCGAACATTTGCTATTTTCACTCTTCAATTTTAGAATCGCTTGGTACTATGAATTCAGTATTTTGCTTTCTAGATTTACCAGTTTTGAATTACGAATATCAATAATCTATTTCTTGGTGGTTGCAAATGCTCAGATTCTTTTGAGAGCGTAAAGATAGATTTAACATGGGCACTCCTTCCTTGATGCATGCTCTCAGTCACAGCAGAAATTCGTGTACCTCTAATAGCATAGACATTTGTCACCCAGTATTATCTCAGCAAAAAGTAAGAACTAGCAAACTTTCCAGACGGAAGACCCCGTTGACGTTCGTAAAAATAAATTGCAGTTCCCTTTAACAAATGGAGGCAATCCCCTAATGCTGTTAAGAATCAGTTTTTCCAGACTGTGTGAGATAAAAATCACAGGAAGAAATCAGAGGGGCTATAATTCTTGCTAAATAATGCCCTTCTTAAAAATGTTCTTTATTGCATTAAATAAATTTTGATAGGATCACTCCCTTGGACTAGTTGTAGCGTTGATGATTTCTGGCCAGGAAAGCCGGGTTCGATTGCCGATACCTACTTAAGAATTTTACTAAGACAGGGAGGTCATCTAGCCCCGTGAAGACAACTGGAAAGCTGCCTGATGGAGAGGTGGCGTTCTTCACGAAAGCCCCCTTGCAATACTGCCCTCTTGCCAAAGAAGAGGATAGTATTGTAGTAAGGAGGTAGAGGAAGCCGAAGTCGCCGCGGCAGGCCAGACTTACCCCGGCTGCAGCGCCGAATGCGATGATGATCTATGATAAAGTAAACATTTCTGCATAATGAGAATGGAGATGTTATTTGTTTATTTATTTTACACAAATGTTAAGGATACAATAAATGGGTGGCCGAGGTCGTTAAGGCGCGGTATGTCTGCGGTTCGACTCCCGCCAGGACCGTGCTACCTGATTAAGGTTATTTCCCGTTTTCCCCAGTCCTCATAAAGCGCAAACGCCGGGAAGGTATCCTAAGCTTAGACCTGGAACGCTTCCTTCCTTTAAAAAATCCTTTTCCAATTTATCATTTCCTCTCCTGTATAATCATTGTCAGCAGTGACGCTTCTAATGGCAAAAACGGGCGTTAAACACTGTTTAAAAAAAGTTAAAGCCATTTTACATGCTTTAATTCTGCGAGGTTATAGAGGCAGTTGCAAGCTACGCACGGTTGTTTTCATACCTACACAACAAAAGTTTGCTTCGTTTATTCTTGGTAAGCGCTGCAAAGACCCCCAAGAAATGACTTCTTGCACAAAGGAATGAGAAGCATAAGTCAGCTATATTAATCATTAAGTTCCTCTACTTCCAAGATATAACTTGGCTCTTATCAAGTTCTCTCCTTGGGAAGGAATGCGGAATGTTAAAGCTGCGTATATTAAAGCATATAAATTCATCTTATACGTTACATAAATGAATGCACGCCTTATGCCTCAAAGTGAATCTTCACAAAGCAGCAAGAACATATTCCCTAAGCAAGTTTGAATTAAATAGCAGGAAGAACAGTCTATAGCTGTACCTATGAGTATTAAAAAAAAAAAAAAAAAAAAACACACGCGAAAAGAAAAGGGGGAAAAAAAACTTGATATGTACACGCACTGGAATTTTCCATACCTTCTATTTCACTTAAGAGATACAAGAAGGTAGGTATGAATTTCTTAAATGAATCCAGCCTTCAAAAATGTTATTGTATGTTGCACTCAAAGTTAAAACAGGTACCGTGAGCTTCGTTCTCAGTCTTTTATAGCGTTAATAAAGTCACAAATCTAATGCTTGAATTTTTAACAAGTTGCCGCACAGTTTATCTATCTGAAATACAATATTTTTGCGAATCGCATTACCCCTTCTCTGCAAAAATCCGTTTCCACATTTTCAAGATCATATTTATATAGTGGTAAGTGGCAAGATTCACAATTAGCACACAATTTACACACAAACAATCTACTACCTCTACATGCATTACACGACCTTGATGATTGGCTTAACTCAGTACGCAGCCGCGATTTCCCGGCCCTTAACTCAAATAACCTCACTGTAAACAGCACCCCATCAGATCTTTGTACCTATACTAAAGAGTATATTGGTATATATTGAAAAATGTTCTATGATTTCCACTTGCACTGTTTGCAAAATTTTTCATAATACTGTAATAGCTGTGGTGACAGTTAAGATAAAAAAAAATGCAATGAGTAACCAAATAGGTGGATTTTTTTTTTTTTTTTTTTTGAGGTGAACCAGATTCTAATAAACTAAGAATACTTGAGATAACGGAGTAAGAGTGGAGGCACATAGATACACTTTTACCTTCAAAACTTTTTAATGCAAACATGGTAACTCCCATATAGGATGTTATAAACCTTACAGCACAAATAATCCAAAATGAATGAATGATTAAACGAATTGGGACACTCATGTCCCATCCAGGGTTAGGCCCCCTGCAAGTAGGGTGGGCTTTATGAGGTTATTAAGTACATATTTCTTATTTTACAAGTTTAATGCCAATTTAACTAGAAGGTTCAAGTGTTGAATTGTTTTTGTATCATAAGTTTGTTATCACTTTCACTATTGGTTTCGGTTGTTCTCCTGTTTCTGCAGCTCTGTTCCTAGGCTCTTCCAGATAATGCGGTTCCGTGCTACTCTGGTCCAGTGTGGCCAGACTGCTTTCCTGGGGGAGTCTGACCACCTAGGTCTCCCTCTTCATCTCCCACCGGTACGTAGATCCCATGTGGTATCCCCACCTGCTACTTGATAGTCTTGCTACATGTCCGCCTCATTTCCACTTCACTGTTGACGTGCTGTTTGCACGTTGATCACGTCGTTTAGTCCCGACATCTTTCTTAATTCCACAGATATTTTATCCATGAGGATATCCCTAGTACTTTCTGCTCCATTTTACTTTGGCAGGTGCTAATGTTATTCTTTTGAGCTTCTGTTAGGCTTCAAGTTTGGCATTCATTTATAGTGTTGGGAATATGCATGAGTCGGCGCGTCTACTTTCAGTTTTCGGCTCAAAGTATTGTCCATAGTGTGAATAATGACCAGAATGCTCTCCATGCTGAGGAAAATCTTTGCCCATGTAATACTGGAATGCAATTAGTTGTCTTACATAGACATACTCTATTATATATTTTAATGTTACGGGTTGACTCTAACAGGTGTTATTTAGCCGTTTGCCATTATCTGTGTTTTCTCCATGTTAATAGATAGACAGACAGATTTACTGTGCTTGTTGAGATCTCGTTGCATCCTTTGAAGACTTTCCCCTGATCTGGCAAAAAATGACTATATAATCCAAAATACGTTAGATAAAAAGTAATTTATAATTAGCAGTGTATTTAAATTTGTAAAAGAAAATAAAACATGTTTATAACGCATAATTTTCGTCAGTAACAAAACATTACACTTTTACATAAGCAATACAATCTGACCTCCACGGGTGGCTGAGGTCGTCAAGGCGCGGACTCCAAGGCGCGTTGGATGTCTGGGGACCATTTTCTCTGACTGGGGGGGAGGGTTTCCAGGTTTTCCTCAGTCCCCATAAATGCCGCGGAGGAACCCTAAACTTAGGACTGGAAGTTTCATTTCTTACAAAAAATCCTTTCCCAATTTATTACTCCATCTCATTATCATCAGATGGTGCCTCAGCAGTAAAAAGAGGGTTAAACACTATTTAAAAAAATCTAAAATGTTATTTATGCAGATATCATACAAATGGAAACAACGTTCGTGTACTAATTGTGCCTTCCTTGTGGCTGAAAATCTCGGAAATATAAGCGTGAGCCCTTCCCACAGCTTTATTACTTGTTTTGAGTGTAGATAAGTTTTATTAAAATACGAGCACAAGCAACGGGGGTTTATGCGGATTAGTTGGAGAGAGCCTCATAATGTCATAATTTTCGTCTGGGTGGCTACGAGGGGAAGGGACTATCTCCGGACAACTAAATCGCCTGAATATCGTTTCGCTGCCAACCTCAAAACATGCACGTTAATTCCTTAATAAAATCGTAAAGACATAGTGATATTTCATGCCATAGAAAATGTGTGTTATAATAGCTGTAAGCACGCACACATAGCACCCATACATCATATAAAATTAACGCAGTTGAAAAACTGGCTACAGCTTAGAAGAGGACTTTTAAAAAAACTAAACGTTCCAGAGTTCACATGGACTAGCGATTTAAAGAGGAAGGTACTGGATAAGAAATCCAGCACATAGGATGTGGATGATTCTAATATGGTTGATTTTAAACACAAAATACGACATAGAAGTACAAACACTGAATATATATTTAAAAAGTTAATAACGTTTAGCATCACAAAAATATAACAAATTTAATGAGCTATTAACAATCTTCAATTTCACGATAAATAATTAAATTTTATATACATTCGCAATATATCCCAATCATAGCAGAAGAATTCGTTAAGAAAACATCTCCAATGTGAAGCATTACAACAAAAAGCCTATACACAGTAACAATCAAAATTTAATTGCGAGAGTATGACGTACTACATCTACATTATCGTCTCCTATCTCTCGTTCCCAATTGTGTTTGCTTCTTTTATAAACGGCCAAGGAACTTTTATCCTCTAAACTAGCCCAAATCTCTTATTTTTCAATATCTTCTATCCTCTGTCTCGCTATCTTCCAAAGTCCATTAACACTACTTTCACTTTCTCTCCATATATTCCCTAAACCTATTTCTTCCCCACCTCCCCTGATCAACTCTTCCTTCCCAAAATCTCTTTTTGATGTTTCAAACATTCCTCTAATACATTTGAGTTGGTAATATGAGGATATGATACCAATATTTCATTACTCTCTCTATAATCAATCCTTTCCTCCCCATTCAGGCAAACTAGCCCCCCTCAGAGAACACTTGGGTAATCCCAACACTTCCCTACAAAACATTCTGTGTACCATATCCACCTTCCTCTACCCCTCTTCAACTCTCCAAACCTCGACTGCATACAAACCTTGCCTCTACCACTGCCTCATATACTCTCTCCGATCATTTCACAGGTAATGTTGGAGTCCTATATAAACTTATTCTGACAGTATCATCGCCTGTTTGCCTTTTACTTGCGCACATTTTACCTGTGCTTCCCATCTCACATTACTTGCAAATCTCACCCCCAAGTAATCAAACTACTTCCACTGTTTCACCCTGTATATACCATTTCTCATGTTTCCTTAACCATGTACTTTTTTAAACACCATGATTTTTTATTTTTTCCCGTTTATCTTTAACTCCCCTTCTGCACAATATCCACTAATCTCATTAATAGCCCCTTGTAGTCCTATAACCGTTATTGCTTCTACTATAAGATCATCCGCAAAGAGCAATCCTGGTACTTCCCTATTTCCAACTGTAGAACAATGCCTATTTCTGTCTCTGATCCTTTCAATAATATCATCTATAAATAAATTGAAGAGTATTGGGCTTAATTTGGTCCCTTGCCTCAAAACAATTTTGGGGGTCGTATAATCTGTGATCCTATTTCTTTCACTCCCAACACAAAACCTAATTCCATCATATGATCTTTGTAATCCCAGCAACAACTCATTACTCACTCGTTTTCTTCTTAATTTATAAACCAAGGTAATTGCAAGAGTATGAAAAGATACATGTAAAGAAATTGTATCTACATACAACAAAGAAGCAATTAGTTACCCAGTCACTGTTCTCATCACAGAAAATGAGCCAGGCTCCAGTATTACCAAATTAAAAAAAAATGTAAACTTTGGTGAAGGAAATTATCGCAGAACCGTGGAACACGAGTTTCCACCCAGTCAGACGATAGTGTCGAGCTAGGACAAGCCAAAAGTCATGGTAATGAAGAGAGCAGACTGCTACTTGTCAACAATAGAAGATTCCAGAGGAAGACAAGGTTCCCAGCGGAGCAAGAGTACATACAAATTTGCCCGAGCGATAAATACCTACATACGCTATAAATGTTACATAGCACTTAGAAATTCGGGTGTTTAAATTATAATGGAGACCTCTCATATAAGCATGCCGAAACACATTCAAATTTTATAACTTTATTCCTGTGTTAAAAAGTACTCCTTACTAGCATCGGGTATCCCAATTATCTTATGACCGATGTAGTGGTAGGGACTGTTACAGTAGTATGTCGGGAGGGACAATACAAGGGTAGATGGCAGAAACACTAGAGTGACAACAAAAATTTCTTATGCACTTAAAACGTTTTGTATGCACCCATTCACGCAATGAAATGCTGGAACTGTCTGCTTTTATTTTACGCTCATTTCTGGTAGATCCTTATGAAATTAGTGTTCAGTCTTCATATTCAACTTACATTTGATTTCTGTTCTTGGCGTCTTATACTGAAGAGTATTTACTATTCCATGTGAAAAGTACATTGATAAAAGGGGGGTAAAGTAAATGTAGATTCAATATAAAACAAAACTCTACATTTTCAATCTGCATATTATATTTTCCGTTATATAAATATGTGTGTTCAGTCTACTGTAACGTAGTTCAAATAATGCAATCAAAACATAATAGATGATGTTACATTATCAAGGCATGTGTCCTTTTCTTTTCGCTCTCCCACCAAAAAAAAGGGGGGGGGGTTTGCGACTTACTTATTGAGTTGCTTGGCATTTTCATATGTAAATCCTGGTCCTAAACAGCTGAAACTCTTTTCCTTTTATTTTGAAAACACCTTTCACAGGAATGGAAAGTGCGCTTATATAGCCTGCTGCGGCACAGCTGTCAACAGATTTCATTAAGAAGGGCTTGGCAGCTGTGCAGCAAAATTTATTGTAAAAACAAAATTCTCCAGCAGCTGTGCGTCTGAGTTATACACACAACAATCAGTTTTATAGTTCTTACATTCCCACTAGCGTTACATTTATGTTTTCACCATTATGCAAATATTGAGATAAAGAAGAAAGTAAACTGCACATGCCAAAACATTTTTTTCCTGTTTTAGTTTGCACACGTTATCTGAAAACCATCTTAAAAGGAAGCCTGCTTTTGCGAACACAAAAAGTGGGGTTTTGAAGGGAATGCTAGGACATTTTAAAAGGATCTCTCACACTTTCTGCATCCTCAACATGGATAAAAGGCAGCTGAATGTCTTTTGTCGAATATTGAATTATAAAAAAGTAACAAATAAAAAATATATAAATGAATTTGGTAGAAGGATACAGAAGTAAAGTGAGTAAAAATATAGTCCATGAAATAGCAATACAAAGGAAAAAGAAAACATTAACATACCCATAAACAAACCCGACATACTGCCTGTTTCTTTAATAGCATGCAGAGCAAGGCTGTTTTCACTTTACATCTGCTCTTCGGGGCAACTTCACATTCAATAGGATAGTAAAATTTTTTTAGACACCAGTTGAACTGGTTTTACAAAACAAGGAAAGTGTACCGTGCTGCGTTCTGTAGTTCATGACCCTAACATTGGTAAACCAGGGTAGCGTGGCATGCATTGTCTCTTAGCTACAAGCAAATACATATAATACTACCAAATTATACGTGAGTCGGAAATAAACAGTTTGTTCAACGATTCTGTAGATTCTTTTCTATCAAACACTGTAAACCGACAAATTTATAAAACGTATTAATGGACTACATAGGATAATTTCAGGCACTATGGGGAGGGGGGAGGTTAGTCAAGCAAATTGAAACAGGGATAATATAGTCTGCATGTTGATGTTTCAAAGTTTAGGCATTAAATGTCTAAAAGACTAATACAACTTCCATTACAGTATCTTAGAGGATATCTCTTTGGCGCTGTTGATTTGATACTTGTATAAAGTAAAAGCGGAGCATTATTATCGAGTAGTCCATTTGATTACCGATGGAGTGCCGGCATGCTGACTGATCACGTGCCCCTCCTGCAATACTTCCCTTTACCAATGAAGTCATAAGACGGAGATAGAGGAAGCAGAGGTCGCTGCGGCAGGCCAAGGCTCACCCCAAATGAGAAGAGGAAGAAGTCTATTTAATTATACTTATATATTATTGTCTTTTTACTTTTACGTGTTATGTAGGAGCATATTTCAAAATAAAATATAAAACAGAATGATAAATCTGTTATATGTTCTTCAGTGTCGTACTGTAATGTGGTTAGTCCAAACATAGCACTAAATCTGAAAAAAACGCTGATGACGGGCTATAAAAAATTGGATTTCCTTGCTTGCACAGAAATTTGAAGACATTATTACATTTTATCCTTTCTCGCTTTAATATTGGTTCACCATCTAGTTTCAAATTAATCACAATTATTTTTCTTCTTTTACCACATGTTCTGTCTCAAATAGCTTGTTTAAGACTCCTTTGAAACATCCCAAATTATGGCGGTATAATTCATTAACATCCTGTATTTTCCCCCTATATCGCTTTGTACAAAAGATTCGTTAGAATAAGAATAGCTTATAAATTCCATGTGGTCAAAGGCTTCCAATAAGTTCAGGGTTAGCTCAGTAAACTCCTTTGCTGAGCTGGTACAAATGAGACTTTGATGTTATTGTTACTTGTATCACTACTTAAAACAAAACAGATTTACTTGTTTTAAGCTAAAATGTAAAATTTCTGTCACAGTAAATGTAATAAAGTTATAACATTAACAACAAAAGTATATACTAAGAAAATTATGCATACATTTCTAAGAATCAGAACAATTTTATGATCGTGGTACTAAATGTATTGTAGAACAAAATATGAGTATATTATTTTACAGAAAAGAAAAATATTACAAAACAAGACAAAAAAATGCAAGTTTAGTAGCAGTTGACAGGCCAGTCGCAACCAGCAGCGCCAGAGAAAGCACATACCACGGATTTTTTCCATAACAAAAAAAGTACTACAAAACGTTATGTACTCAGAAGAAACAGCAGATGAGATTTGCACGAGATTAGAACACACATCAACAGAAATCTCCAGGCGATTGTCAGTGGAGATGGAAATCAAAGAGCTCAGCAAGAAAAGCAACAATAAGTATTAAATTAAAACCATACAGAATCTCGGTAGTACACATGTATAATATACAAGTAGAATTAAATTTTGAATTAAAATTTCAATTTATTGTTGGTAGTAGAGAAATTAAACCCAAATGTTTTTTTTTTTTTCGTTCTTTTAATACCTTCATGGAACAAGTAATATCTAAATGGCTGTCATAACTTTCGTACGAAGCATAAACCCTCTCTATATTAAATGTGTGACATAAGAGACTCGTCTATTTGGGTAATCCATCATGACAAAAGTAAAGACAAATATCTTGATAAGATTATCATAGATCATACTGATTTAAAGCGTTCTTTACTAGTGGCTTGACTTAGATAATGCAGCTGCAATTTCTCAAGACAACTTAAAGAGAGCGAGTGTAAATGAATTAATATGCCGACAAGTGGTAATTACCTTTTCATCTTCCGCCACATGGTGCCGCAGGATCGTTAGTTTCTTTATAATGTAACAATCTCTGTCGGAGAGGAGATCCCTCTGTACTCCCCTATCCTAATTTAGTTATGTATATACATAGGAAGGACTCCTAGGCATAGTTTGAGATGGAAGGAGGTGGCATGCAGATAATCACTTCCTTTTCAGTATGAGCTTTAAACGAATGGGAAAATATAGTACTGGCCATTAAAAGTGCAACGCCCATAAGAGACCATTAAACCGACCCCACATTTTCCGTCGATAATACGACATAATACTAGCAAGTGTATGCATTTGATCAAGGGAGAATTGTGACATACCGAGAGTGCCGGATGTCATTCTGAGAAATTGAACGAAATCCATCGACAGCAAAACTAATGAGATCAGTGGATCGAGGTAGGACAAACACACAAACATGAAGGATCCGAACTGCTCGTCAAATTACCAACAAGAAGACAGACACTATTTTCACAGATTAAACGTACATTCTGTAGTTTATCTGCCAGCACGCTGTAACCAGACGTTCAAATAACCCTAAACTTGCCGCAGAGCAAGTGAAAATAGCAAATACTGAACACCTAGCTTTTATTCCTATGAAATCTTACATAGTAAAAGATAAAGTAGCAAATTCCAACTGTAAATAGCCCAGGAAATTTCAAAAAATGCAGACAATATGAATAACTACTGTATATCTCAATTATTTAAGTCCATGGGGCTGTCAATATGCTTTAACTTTTCATAAATTAAATAGCTATTAGTAAAAAGAGGACAAATTAGCTGACATAGAGCATTTCCTAAAGTGAATAGAGTCGTTGCAAGTTTAGTTCAGAGGACAAGTAGATACAGTTTACTCCAAAATGTGTTCCCTTTATGAATTTTTACATTAAAGCACATACAGCTAGTTGAAAAAGGCTGTAAAATATTAAAAGATATTTTCTTCTATCACGAGAATCTTGCGTCTAAGACCTTCCTGGGTAAGTATTAATGATGCAATTCCACTACTCAACCTTGCCAAAAAAAGCGAACTTTCAAAATTCTGTACACTAAGGGCATAGTACTTTAACGTGAGGGGTACATTTTAAAAAACATAGCATTCGACTCTGATACATATAAATCAAGTAATAGCTATGCAGGCCTATCAACCATGTTTAAAAATTGCCTATTAGACAAACAATGGTTAGTATTGCTAAATTATCAATACAGAGCTCGAAACACAGCTGACCCGATGAACTGACCACCATTATTACCACTTCCATTCTCCTGAGACGTGACCCACTCTGAACCGGTGCATTGTCTCCGATAACATGCAGTTCAGGCGCAAATACCATCATTTCAAAAGTAGGCTAATAGTCTGTTCCGACATCACTGCACTTGTAGCCGTTATTGCAGTGTTTTCCTCTCAGCTGTGACTATTCTGCATTGTAGGTGGAACATCAGCATTGCCCTAGTTACATCCGGAGTCCGGTTGTCATGGAGATGTGTGTTTAGTTTTACATCCAAACGGAATGCAAATACATCCATTCTTGAAAACATATTTTAAACAGGTATCTCGAAAGATAGGAGCTTAAATTTTCATTTCAACTATAAAAGTATATCTATCGCCTTATCTGATGTTGAATAAATATTCATTTCTGTAACAGAGTATTGTGCATAACAATATAATTGAATGTATATTAACAGCCTAATTTGATTTCCCCTATGTTATAATTTTTACATACGCGAATTTTTCTTAACAAATTAATCATATTTTGTTTAAATAATTTTTTTCTAAAATTAAATGTTCAGAATTTATAGAAGTTTGAAACAATACTGTGGAGTTTAATTATACAGAGTCAGAAACAATGGTAAGAAAAAACAAAAATAACCTCTAGGAACTATCAGTTCAAACACAACTAAATCCTTATAAAGTCCATCACGCAGGAGCTGAGTAAACTAAGCGAATTTCTCATCCAGTACAGTAACTTTAAAAAAAATATTAATTCAAATTATGGCCTCATTAATTAATGAAATAAGTTATAGCATTCTTTATGGTATTACGGCAACAAAATTAGAATTCTTGCAATCTATAAGTATCACAACAGAGAAACCTCATTTTAGAAGTATTATTATTATTATTATTATTATTATTATTATTATTATTATTATTATTGTTGTTGTTGTTGAGATTAAACCTTAAAACTAATGCTATACAATTAATTATGTGTAGGCATTTTGAAACATGTTTAAATGCGTAATGTTTATGAACTGAGCCCTTGTTATTTTTACATTCACTAAAATAGAGAAAAATAACAAAGTTTCCAGTTACATTGTATATTTAAGATGTTGTTCATATGTTTCCATAAAACAAAAACATGTTACTACTTAAAAACAATTATAGTATACTAACTAAATATATTCTTAATCAGCAGTAAACAATGGAAGGTTTCGTCGATTTTCATTGTCTTTGAAATTTATGTTATTGTACAAAAAATACGTAACGAAAACGTTTTCTGAAGCTTATTACAGAGCGCTCTTACATACAAATATAATTCTCAAACACTTATTACATTAATATTCACATTTACTATATTCAAGAAGATGCTTTTATTAAATATAAAACTGTGCACCGTTATAAATACGTTTTATATGCTGAATTAATTGTTCTTTTATTTCAAAACAATATACAGAAAAATTAAACGAAAGAACACTTTTTAAATTGCGATTCTCAAGTATACCCCCTACTTCTTAAGTTCCGATTTCTGCCAGAAACCATTTTTCTTGTTTGATTTAAATGGTATATGCAGAGTTTAGCAGTTAAAAAACAAATATTGCCGCTGCTAGAACGAATTTTAAATTTCGGGTGTAAGGTTAACTCCCACTCCTAATGACATAATTTCTCTGATTTTCAGAAACTTTTTATATATATATATATATATATATATATATATATATATATATTGGTATATACAGAGTTTCTTTGCGAAAAAACAAATATTAATGCCGCTAGAGCAATTTTTAAATTTTGGGTTTCAGGTAAAACCCCCTCATAATAGCCATTTTCCAAAACTACTTTTTCTACTTTATTTCAATGGCATAAACAAAGATTCTTTTTTAAAAAAATAATAAAAGTGTGTCTGTTAGAGCGATTTTAAAATTTCCCTTTAACCTGCACTCGTACTGACCCGATTGTCATGACTTTCGGAAACTAATTTTATCAATTTATTTTAAAGAAATCTGCAGAATTTCGTTGAAAAAAAGCAAAATTTGCGGCCGGTAGAGCGCTTTTTACATTTTTTTAAAAAAAAATCCCTTTTGGTTAACCTCTACTCTCTATTACCCAACTTTGCTGATTAACGAACTCGATGAATCGTTTGTTAATTGATGGTTATTGTCAAATTTCGTTGAAAAAAAGCAAAAATTGCGACCGCTTGAGCGTTAACAGACTGGCGCACATACATACGCAGGCGCAGGCGCACGCATACACACACACACACACACACACACACACACACACACACATATATATATATATATGTGTGTGTGTGTGTGTGTGTGTGTGTGTAATTTTTTTGCCCTTATTGGGGCCTACAGGTACGGTCGTTGGATATTTTTATTCAAAACGAATTCTAATAGTATAATCGCAGTAGCTTACATTCCTTTCGATCCGCTTTAAAAAAAAAAAAAAAAAAAAAAAAAAAAAGCATGGATATGGCTGCAAATAGCTTCATTCTTTTGGAATTCGCTAAAAACAGTTAAGTAATGTGCCTGCTTACTTCTCATAGATTCAGAAAGCGAGCTTCGTTGGAACTAAAAGTAAATATGTTTTTAATAATGGGCGAATGCAGGATAGTACATCGGAAGGGTTCGGCGAGCAAAATGGGATACAAATTAAATTAAAATAGACGTTAAGTATGTGGAACATAGGAATCTCACGAAAATGAACTCAAAAATGAAAGATAAGATTACTATTAATGCTTTCGCCACAGATAAATCAATGTGAATATGCCAGAGGCAGGGGAATCAGCCGCACTTCGGTACAACAGACACCAAAGCAATTAAAAATACCCATGTTTATTATATATGCTTAATTCAGGAACTAATACGAAGAGAGCAGTATTTTATAAATGCTTGCATAATGTAATTGTAGAGAATCGTTCATTATTGAGTGAGATGTTTTTCTGAGACAACTTTTTCAAACACTGGACATGTTACTTAGTATAATTTGCACTATGGCATTTGAACACCCAAATGGACGATAATTGTGCCTTTTCAGCACCGTTGGTCGTTAAATATTTGCAATGCAATCCTTAACAACTTTATCACAATCCTTAGGTTTTTAAACGATTAGGTTTTAGACGCCTTTACAATAGTAATAGTTCCTACAGCTCCGCTATTTGTTGAGAAAACTTAAAACTCAGAACGTGCATGGGGAAACATCAGATTGCATTGCATGTCTACAAAAGTACACTTTTATACAGAGAGTTCGCGTCACGAATGATTCAAGAAAACGGGCGAAAGGCAACCGGTAGAGCGAGAAGTAAATAGCGGCAATCTAGATCCGTAATTTCCCCGAGTATTCTACTCAAAAACTTTTATTAATCTATGGGATGGACACAATTATCATTTTATTTGACTAACCTATTAACAGTAGTTTTCAAAGGGGTGTCCTTCGGCATTTATATATTTTCGATATCTTTTGATGAAATTTGTATTCACACGCAGATGTTCTTCTTGTAATCCTTCTAATTTCTGCTGTTATATTTTCTTTCAGTTCATCTACAGTTTATAGGTTATTTCTACAGACTCTATTGTTTAGGGTTCCCCACAAGTAACCATACGTGGTAAGATCTAGGGAACGTGGGGGCCATAACGCTTTAGAAATAGTTCTGTCTTCAAAAACCTCCCTTATAGCCTTCAATGAATAAGTATGGGCTGTGACAGAATCTTGTTTAATATATATATATATATATATATATATATATATATATATATATTGTCTGTCATGATGAGTTACTTGTTCAAAAAATGTCCGAGTATTTGTGTGCAATATCCCTCCGAATTTACGGTATCTTCAAAAAAAATATAGGCCCTATTATTCGATTTGCTGTTACGGCAAACCACACTCCAATAATTTCATTATGTAGAGGAATTCTGTGTATCATTCATGGATTTTCTGTGCTCCAGAATATATTGTTCTATTAACGTAATCACAAAGAAACCATGGTTCATCAGAGAAAATTATTAAATATGGATCAACAATACAGCACCAATTACTGACTGAAATTTTTGAAATGCCAACTTCTTGTGCTACACGACGTAACGATTTAATAGCAGAATTTTCAAGTGATGCCCCAATACAATCCAGCTTGTCTTATGTTAAAACACTACGCATAGGCCTACGATTTTTTTTAGAGCTAAGCGATCCCGTTTGTTTTAATCTATTGATAACTTTTCTAACTGTACCACTATTTGGAAGTCGAATGCCACAGTATCTGTCTATAAATTCCTACACACTTAGGCAATCTATCGATTTGTTTATTTACGGACACTCTTTAAAGTTTCAGGTTATGAGTGTCCCATTCAATTCAGGGCGTGAAACGACCGACAAATTTTACTCAAGAGTCCTCTTTTTTTCAGATTTGAGGTTCTTTTTCGTGCCGTAAATCTACAACACGGTGTCAGGGCTTTACTCCCTTTCAGAAGCAAGCCATGCTTAGGGCTTTTACGCCCGAAAAAATCCATCAATCCTGGCCGGGATTGAACCCCCGATCTTAGGTTTAGACGGAAAGTATGGTTACCTCTCCACCACCAAGATCGAATAGGCATGAATCTGTTTTGATGTAAGTGTCGTACATTTGGTTGTTGTAGAGCAAAATTTTCAGTCGGCATTTCACTTATTACCACCACATGTAGTCGAAGTCGTTAAGGCACGAACTCGTGAACGGAAAGTTTGGGTTTCGAATCCCGCCAGGACCGTCCTCCCTGACTGAGGTTTTTACCAGGTTTTCCTCAGTCCTCATAAATGGCAAATGCCGGGGAGGTACTCTAAACTTAGGCCTGGAACTCTTCCTTCCTTAAAAAAATCCTTTCCCAATTTATCATTTCATCTCGTGTATCATCACCTGTGGTGCCTCAGCAGTAAAAGCGGGCGTTAAACACTAATAAAAATTCAAAACAACTTAATGCATACACAGCAGAAGCACTGTAAAGATAATTCGAAAAAAAAGTACAAACAAACACGTCCTCTTAACACTTCAAATTATACCAAGCAATGACCCGGTAACATAAGAGCCCGCGCAAACAAGTGTTCTATTTCCAACGCTTCAACCTGTATTCAACATTAACTGGAAACGTATGAGCTCCCGTAGCACTGCCGCTGTTTACTTCGCGTACTACCAGGTACCTCCCGCGAGCTTTTTCGGATCAAGTGCGACTCGAACTCTCCATATCTTTCTTTATGGCTGTGAAAACAATTAAGGCATTTGCTTTTAAAGCGACCCTCTTAGATGGCAATGCTGAAACGTTCAAAAATATAAGTACGAGAGCATAAACAAGGGGTACATAAATTATAGAAATCAATTAGAAAATGCAGATTTGCTTAAGTGTCAAAACAAAGGGTTAGCTGAATCGCACGGTATGTAATTGCTAACTGTACTTAAAGTAATGCACTGCAGAATCACACTATTTCTGGCGAACGGATATGCCTCGAGTTTTGTTTTTGTTCAGTTCACACAGCCTACAAAGTTTGATGAATTTAATTGGGCATATGCCTCTTAACGACTGCATCTGACGTAACAAGATTCCACTTGAAAACGTATGCATATCTACATCTTCTCAGCTCTATTAAAACTTTCTTCCAAGACGTTCGGAGGTGTTAGAAATACGGGGGACTCTTTATCTTCTGTGTAACTTTACATGGACATGACAAATGCGACATCTGGGGAACTGCAAATCGCTGCGTCTCTTGAACGTTTGGGTGACAAATAGATATCATGTTCGTCGAGTAAAAGCTATTTTTCTCCACAAATCTCATTTCAGCATGCTCATTTTTCCTCCCTTATTTTACTCCAAGGAAATGTGCCATCTTAACTGAAAAGTATTGATGCAATACTATTACAGTAGTACAGAACGAAATGTCTCTCCGATTTAATATCTTTTCATCACCAAGGAGCTTCCCAGATAAAATCAATTAGAGAGTCTTTAAGATTCATATAAATAACATGATAAAAATAATTTAATGTCAGTGAATTTATCTTCTTTCATAACTAAGCAGTAAATTGCTGTCCTAATGTTTGTTTTAATTCTTAACGACAAAGAGTACGCTCTTAATGATTGTTTCAATTATAATTGTCTGACTTTTTTCATGCAAGTATATGGTTAAAGTAAAACACAGTTCTAGATTTAAAAAAAAAAAAAAAAAAAAAAACTCCTAGAGTTTATGTACAGACACCAAAGAGTGAGGAAACCGATAATATTTTGTTTCTAGTACTCGGTTTATGAGTAGTGTTATGTACTTTCAACACGAGCGATATGTCTGTACTGCTAATGAGTTTCCTGAGTACCTAATTTTTAATATCAGACCATTCAACTATCTGATGACCGAAGCGATGGCGGGGACTGCATGGGCCGGTAAGCCATCGCTCACGGCCAGATGAGCTATACAAGTTATGTACTCACCCACTCATCCAAGGAGATGTTGAAACTACAAGTTTTCATTTTGCATATAGTTTTGTTATCTCTCTCTTTGATTAGTTACGTTGATTTGTTAATTAATGTTATTTCCCCCTGTGAGGAGGGGGGATCGTGAACACATACCTTCAAACTGAAGGTAAAGGTACGGAAGAATGGAGGGAAAAGTATCTACCGTACTCCTTTACAGGATCGAACAGAGGGAGATAATCATGCTGGGCTTTGCTGGTAGGCAAAGGAGAGCAGAGATAGGGCAAACTTCTGATGAAAATGAAACAGTTCAGGTCTTAAAAGGCTGATAACCCGAGAGGAGATTGAAGGAAACAAATTGATTGAATCCATCTGGGATTTCTTTATATGTTGTATTTTTCTTTTTAATCTGTTTATTTATTTTTATATGTTTTTATTGCTGAATATGAGTTTTGCAGCTTATTGTATATAATATCTTGTGCTAAAACAAAATACCAAGTGTATCGCAAAACACGTCCAGTGGGTTAGTTGGAGCCGTGTGCCTGTTAAAGTTGCTCTGTATTGTACTGGTGCCATTGTAATAAATACACTCCTAGTACTTAAAAATGCCAAGTAACAACGAACTCCACTTCATTTGAACATTCAATAATCCACTCCATTCATTATTTCAAAGACCCAGGGGCGAGACATTAAATATTTTTTAAAAAACTAACATTGTGACATTTTAGTGATATATTGTTCATTGGTATAACTTGTCAAACGAGACACTGTGCTGCTCCACCCACAATGCACCATGTAAAATTACTGCCGTGCTCCTGGCTCCGACAGTGGATTAAAAAACAATTAATTTTAGACAAGATGGGTCGGAAGATTGCACCATGAATAATAACTCGACAAGATGACGCCCAGCAATCAAATTAGCGACGAGGATAACAGTGAAACTGGGTTAATTCTTTAAAAACCAGACAAGCTGAAGAACGAACATAATGGAACAATGGGGCTTAACGAAATGGGGGACTAAATAGAAAAATTTACATTGTTTGCAAAACAAAAACTCATTTCAAAGTAGCACACTCTTTTTCTTTCTGATATGGTTTTCAAGTTCAGGTTGCAAATTTTATTACCCATATTACTTTGGTAGTCAATTAATTTCCGCCGGTCTAGTACTTGTGTCTTTTCTCTAATTACTTTTTTGATCTTATAATATTCACCCTTCAATTCAAAGGCCCTCTTCATAGTTAATTTTATGAACATCGAGTTATGTACACCATATGCCATTACTTACCATGTAATATAAGTTATTACATGACTGACATTGAAGGTGAAATGGATAGTAAAAATATCGACTTCCGCGCATGAACGTGCAATATTATTATATGTGAACAAAAGTAAAAAACCAAAATTAGAAAGGAAAAAAAAAAACTTTGGAACCAATGTTCAGAAGAAACAAAAAAAACATTTTTTTTTTTTTTTTTTGGTCTGTATAATATTAGATGCAGAAATCATTACTCTCGTATTATATGTACTGGGTGGCTCAAGAAATGTCGACGCGGTCACAGCGAACTAGATAATGAAAGCAAGCTGGAGCAGAGGAGAAAGGAAAGGCCTGGAACGTTTTCTTCCTTAAAAAATATCCTTTCACAATATATCATTTCATTTCATGTATCATCAGTGTCCATCGCCTGTAGTAAAAACGGGCGTTAAACACTACTCAAAAAAACTTATATTTCTATCTCCGTATGTTCTCTGTAACAACAAATGTGTACAGTTTAGTATATATCGAGTTAGAGAAATTCTTCTAAATAATTTTTTTGATTTTAATTAAATCTCCATCACTTCCAAAAACAGTAATGGCCAATGTTAAGGCTGAAGTATAATAAAAAATTACATTTAGGTACACTTTCAGATTGCAAGGGAGTCAGCATTTCAAAAAGTTGGATGGATAACTATGAAACACGTCTTTAGGATACATAAGAAATGAATAAAGACAATGTATTACAAACGTTTTCAATGCCTTCTCTTCAATTTCATTTCATGTTTGCATTTGGACGGAGATTGTCCCTAGCTACGCCAAGAGTCCAGAACAAACGAACGCCTCCTCAGGCACAAACTGTCAGCTATTCTAAACGCATTGTCTCCAGTGCAGTTTTCTTTATTATGTAGCGAAAGATTTCGTTTTGTTTACCATATACTGCACCGAAAATCATATTTTAAGTAGCAATACTAAAGTTTTTAATAATATTTATTACATTAGGGAAGGTAAGTGCCTTTGACACATGGCATAGGAGTTATTACTTTATTATAATGGATAGACACAAAAGCCTTTACAAATGTTTATACGAGTAAATCGCTATTTTATATTCCAACGAAAGAAATGTTTTTGCTGTAGAGGCATGGATATAACCGTGTTTACGAAAGATATCATCAGGTCAATAAAAAGGAAAGAAAAATTATATAAAAACACTCCTATACAAGCCGGAATAGAGAAGAGATAAAAGTAAACAGGACAGGCAGTGCTTGTGATCTCCATAAGTGCATTAAAAATTAGTATTAACTCATTCATTACAGCTGCAATAATTTTAAGATTTATTTTATATCTAAGAAAAGTATTCAATTGGTTTTAATTAATTTCAAGTAATAGATGCAGTTCAAAATTTGAACGAAAAGCAGCCCTTGAAGGTATAACTTCAACATAAATAATAATTTTGAGATAAAAATAAGATTGCTTTGAAGCACTTGGGAAAGAAAACCGGTAGAGCATAAAAACTTATGGCGGAGATGACCTGTTTATTACTTCACTGGGATTTATACTGACGCCATGTTACAAATAAAACAAGCACCACACACGAAACCTTATTATGCTCTGCAGCACTGTGATAAACCGCCTTAAAGTGCAGTTCTGCAAGACCTACCCCCCAAAACGGATAGGCATTATAGCTTCAAGACGCGCGTCTGCTATTGATTGTGTGCGTGAGTCTCCTCTCATTAATGTACCGCCAGTGAAACAATGGACAATGTCCAATTAAAAGCACCGCAAACCGCCACCCCTTCTTTAGTTTCTATAATAGCGAATTCGCTAATGCTGACAAAAACAACAAAAGTGTACTAAATATGCAAGCCGGTTCGTTGAAACTACTATCGCTGAGAAACACATGTAAAATATACTTTTCCACAGCGCAAATTTCAGATATAAGAATATCTTCAGAACAACGAATGTGGACCAGACAAGAATTACAGTTAGTCATTTTCCAGAGCCTAAACGAGCACCTCTTTGCTTGTCGCCGGTTTTCCAGTTTTGGGCCATCTCACCAGCAATAACCAGCATGCCTAGAAATACTCCATCTACCCAGGTATCTCCTGGTAATGTAGTGGTAACCATACTTGCCTCCTAAATCCAAGATCGCGGGGTAAATCTCGGCCAGGACCGATGGATTTTTTCGGGCGTAAAAATCCTAAGTATGGCTTCCTTCGGAAAGGAAGTAAAGCCGTGGATCTCGCACTAAAAGAACCTCAAGCCTGAAAGAAGAGGCTTCTGAGCAAAATTTATCGGTCGTTTCACGCCCTGAATTGAATGGGACGCTGATGACCTGAGATGTTAATAAGCGTCCGTAAATAAACGAAATCAACAACATCCATTATGGTGAACGTGGTTACCAAGCTCATTGCTGACTGCACTGCAATTCTCTACGGCTCTATTCTAACCATTACAAGGTGATTCAGTACAAGTCCTAGTAAACTATGTACTTGTAATAATCTGTTCCACGAAAAAAATATACAACACGTTTAAATTATTAGCAAAAAGTTACAGATTACTTCACATAAGAGCAAGATGGAGTATCACATGTCGCCATACCTTGAATTAGGTTATTTTTCCTCAGAAATAAAGATAATTTAAATACATTATTACGCAATTATCAATATTCCAAGCATAATATTTCACTGAGACAGTGAGCGCATATGTAGCAGTATCAATATCAGTCGTCGAGAGACGATAGATCTAGAAGAAGAATCTAACTTCCCGATTGGCATCGATCATTTATTTTATTAGTCCATTTCATCATTTATATTTATACAAATTAGTTTATATTCTTTGGTAATCACATTTTTACTGGAAAATGGTGTCAAAATGGATTTTAAAAGAGAATGAGGAATGGAAAAAAAATTATTTGTGTGGAATGCGGCAAGAATCTTAAAAAAACAAACTAAGATGTTGGAATGAAACATGCATTTGCAACAAGAAAGGACAATATTAATAGTTCAACTTCACTTAATCTAACTTTTCATTATGCTCAAATATAGAATATATATATATATTCGTACTGTCATCATTATGATCACTTTCGCCAATACTTAGGGGCAACTGATTCCAACAATTATTATAATATATTAAAACTTGCACCTGTACTTGCAATTACCAATATTCCTAGCACTTATAGAGAAAACTACACAGGGGCATGACTAATACTCCTGTGAAACAAAATTAGGAAAAGAAAGAAAAAAAAATCACTTGTTCACTTATGAGTGTGGAGCTATAAATTAGAAGTATAGCAGAAATCTTTATGCAACAGATTTTACTAACGACTACAAGTTACAAGTCCGTACACTTGTAATGTATTAGACCATACTGTTGTGAAACCGGGCCCAGGAAGGAGTGCAAATGGAAACGCGTTTTAGTGACATATTACGTGCCATTGCTTGGTATGATAATACAAATTGTTCTGGAAGTTGTTTCTTATTTTCAGCTCTCTAAAAATTGTGTCGCCATTTCCTTTAAAGTACCCGATACAGTACAGTCGTTACCAGTTAAAAGGATTTCAAAATGTTTGTCGTTGAACTCCAATGAAATACCTTCCTTTATTTTACTTTCGCTGATTCGTGGGAATTTAGCTTTGAGATATTTGAATGCCTCTCCTTTGTTTATAATTTTTACGAAATTCTTCATTAAACCAAGTTTAATGTGCAACGGAGGAATCAAAATCTTATTTGAATCAAATAAACTCTATGAGGAAATGGTGCATACATTAAGAGACGAGACCCATTTTATGCCACGGTTAAAATACAGCATCTACCAAAATTTAAGAACACTTGCATATTTTAACTAAAAACATTCTCATATATTATGATTAGCAACACCATTTTATTATAACTTTTAATTATTCAGAGGTACATTAAAATAGAATGACAAAATAGTTACTTAAATAACTAGTGCATATTCTATGTAGTTGTGACACGAGTAAATGTTTAGCGCATGAGCGGAAGGGTGCGAACTAATCTTCACGAGTGTTCAGAATGAAGATTAAACATACAACTTTTGCATACAACTTGCATACAATTTTAGTATTGAAATATTTTTAAAAAGTATTAAAATTTTGCAAATATGATGTTATGACGTCGATGTGACGTATTAAATTGCATGGTTTCTTAGTACTTGTTTCTTTGACATATTTTGTTTTTATTTTGAAGAATTAAAATAAAAATGGGTGCTAATTCCGCAATGTTTGATATTGAAAATATGGATATTATTCCAGAATAAATTATAAAGGAAACTGAGAGTTTGCTAATTTCTCAAAAATCGAAAAAATGTATACGAAAAGGAATATGACAAGTTCGTACATGGAGAAGAGAGAAACATGTTAGTTCAACTAATGAAAACATCTTGTTGACATATTTTTTCAGAGCTGGCAAATATATAATAAAACGTTTATTGGTCATTAATATGATAATTTAAAAATAGATTCCCAGATTTGTTTATTTTTTCTAGTCGAAAATGTGTAAGCCTTCGACGCTCTAGTGTGTGAATTCAAAGTAAAAGTGAAAATTTCTGTTAATATAACAGAGATTGCTAAAGGTTCAAGATTAACGTTTTGAAATTAAAGACATTGGAATGTATTAATTAGTTAATTCCATACTCAATATTTCCAAGACAATGGAAGTTAATTTATGACCATTAATAACTTATATGTTGTAATTTTGTGTTTAATAAAATTATTCTTGTTTGAATGTTGGTATGCTTGTTAGGACTACGATATTAGCTTTTCCTTATAGGTGCCTTGTTGGAAACTGTGTTGTGAAGGCGGCGATTACTTCATGGAATACTGGTTGCTAGGTAACTTTGCCGGCACCAGAATCAAAATTAGACTAATAATACACGGTTTATAGTCTTATAAGAAGCGTGATTGCATAAATTATTTATTCAAAAGTTGATGCATTTTTTAAAATTTAGGATAATTATTTAAAAAATCTGCAGTGTATCTTTGGAAAAATCTGGGCAAGAAAATATTGGAGTATTAATGTGTTTTTTTTCTGAAGAAAAATACATATTGATAAGGAACATTTGCAAACAGAATATTGTAATAATATACCTTACTGTTATATTCAGTATGAACATGACAACGAACTGAAAAAAATACGTTCTTAAAAATATTATTTGAACATGTGTGTATGACAGCCCGTAACGTAAAACTCTTTACGTTAAGCAGCTGGTATTTATGACACTTTTACAAGGAGATCTGTCAGTTTCTTACTTGCCTGCTGCTGACCGATAGATCGTCAACTTGCTGTCTTCTTTCAGCTACATTTTTAGAGTTAAAATTTTCATATGCCCCGGAGAGTAAATTGCTTTGACTGCTTCTTACCTGCAGCATCTTCAACTGATCAATTCAACTAGAGTAATTTTTTTTCATTCAATCCTAAGAGTTACATATTTGATTTTTTTTTTAAATTTGAGGATTTAGTATTAATAGTATCGGTTATTAGTTTAAAGTTTAACTTAAAATTCTGATTGTAAGAAATAAGTTCTGTGCATATGAAAGAACATAACGAAATCTCGTGTGGGGGTGAGCCTTGAATCCCTTTAACAAAAAAAAAAAAAAAAAAAAAAAAAAAAAAAAAAAAAAAAAAAACCAGCTTTACAATCAGGTGTAGTAAACAGTTATTCTCATGTACAATTTTTTAAATAGTGTTTAATGTCCGTTTTTACTACTGAGGCACCACAGGCGGTGAACACTGATGATACATGAGATGAAATGATAAACTGGGAAAGAATATCTTTTTTTTTTTAAGGAAGGAAGCGTTCCAGGCCTAAGTTTAGGGTACCTCCCTGCCATTTGCCATTTATGAGGCAGAGGAAAACCCGGAAAAACCTCAGTCAGGGAGGACAGTCCTGGTGGAAAGTGAACTCCAGATTTTACGCTCACGAGTCAGCGCCTTAAGGACCTGGGCCACTCGTGGCGGTGTGTGGAAGTTTGCTGACGATATTGAAATAAGTCATTCCCATAACAACACTTTATAAAACCATATAAAATTTAATAGATATAGTTAAATAATTTTAAAATCTTAATAGCATGAACTACCTACCACCTTTACAGATATTGCAAATGAGCTACTCGTGTTCTACCCGGAGAATATAAAGCATAAACACGCACTTATAAACCCATTTTATACCCGGAGGCGACTACCCGCACTGCCGTCGAATAATTTGCTTTAAATGGTCCTAAAGAGGTTTATAATGCCCGGATAACAACGGCAGCTCTACGGAATTACAGCAATTATAACATCTGGTACCCTCTATAACCTACTTGTGGTGACTGCATTTACATAGATAAGACCGCTTACAAAAGAAACTATGTGAAACAGTCCCCAATTTGTATCTTCAACTGAGTATTTCTGCATTATTTAAGAAAGCATATGGACTCAGTCTAAGTAAACTCAAACAGTAAACATTTATTAGAATTTGTTTTACCGCTGCAAGCTGTTCAGGAAGTTAAGGAAGGTGGGAAGGCAAAATAAAGCCTCAAGGCTTTCATGATGTTTCACATCTGCTAACTGGCAACAAAATAATTCGAAGCTGTCAATCACTAGCCACGGATATCCCAAAGCATTTTTACTAAATCATCTGTTCATCACACACGTTCATATTTCATTAAAAGCTCTTTCCAAATATTTCCTAGCACTCTAACACCAAAGCTGCTTATTTCATTCTTACTTTGTAACGCCTCTAGTAAATATCTTAATGCTCTAGGTACTAAAATGCATTTTATTACCCAAATATTAAGAATCATAGAATAAGAAAAAAGTCACTAAATACTTTATTTTAAATTCTTCACTACTTTTTTGACTCTTGTTTGTTTAATGTATCACCAATGTTGATATTAAAAGGATATACTTATACTCGCATATCCAATGATAAATTTCTTTCAGAAAAACAATAAGAAGTTTAATCACAGATTCAAACAGCGTCAGCCGAACACTTCAGGATCAAATTAACCAAAATGTGAGAATAAGACCAGCAAAGGAGCATGTACTGCCGAACGTGGCAAAAGTTAAGATACACAGTTAAACTAATTATATCTACATCAGGATGTTAAATATATAAATCTCACGCTCATATAACCAAACTTTTTAAGCTGGAATACAAGATAAAGGAGAGCAGTATATTTCACACTTTGTCATATGCTATACAGTGACTATTTCACTTGTGACGTCAGTTTTAAATGGACAACAAACTTTTGAATTTTGACCAATCACAGCCTGATATCGCAGTGAAATTATCGAGAAAAAAAATTATCAAATCCATTTTATCACGAGGCGTGCATCTCTCTTGTGGTTAGCGTAGCCAGCTCTATTCCTCTACTATATAATTCCTGAGCACGCATCATTGATCACTTTTCTGCGTTTTCAGTAATGGTAATTTTAACTAACTTAATATACATTCAGTCAAGCAAATGTTTTTGCGTATTCAGTCAAACAGTCTGAAATCATTTTATAAATTATGTAATAATGTCTGCCTAAGCAACCACAAATCTTAATAAAAACGATGTTCCGAATGGTAAAATGTTTTCTCCGTTTTGTTTTTCTCAGTTGGTATTAGTAAATCTAAAGGTAGCGACTGTAATAGTCGACTTTCGTCTATTTTATTCCCACGGCTTCTGAATAGGTAGGTATTCATAAGTATAACATTTATATTTTGTTAATAATTCCTGCGCGAGTTAAAAAAAAAAAAAAAACACAACAACAAACACACACACACACCTGCTTATTCTTATTCTATTCAAGAAATACTCCTAAACCCGTATTTGGTTCTTCTCTATTGGCATTACTGACAATCGACAATCGTCTGTTGCTATATGGTTTGAAAAGTTTATTTTATTATTTGGTTTATTTACGGACACTCTTTAACATCTTCACGTCATCAGCGTCCTATTCAAATCAGGGCGTGAAACGGAAGACAAATTTTGCTCAGAGACCTCTTTTTTCAAGTTTGAGGTTCTTTCTCGTACCGTAAATGTACGACATGGGACCTACGGCTTTACTTCCCTTCCAAAGGAAACTATACTTAGGATTTTACGCCCGAAAAAATCCATCGGTTCTGGCCGAGATCGAACCCATGATCTTAGGTTTAGAAGGAAAGTATGGTTATGAAAAGGTTAAGAATTCTAATAATAATAATAATAATAATAATAATAATATACAATTATTATAATATTGTAAGCCAAGTTCACGTGAATTATATTTAAATTCTTATTTTATTCATGAAATAATCCTAATAAATATCACTCGATGGTCTGAGATTTCTAGCTAAATTCAGCAATCTCAGACCCTCTTGTGATATTACTCATCTGTGATATGCCTTACTGATAAGATATTGTGTAAGAAGATTTAAAGGTTTTCCCTATTATCAGATGATGAATTCAAAGTAACTTGGGAGAGCACAGTTTTGATGCATTCATAATGAACTTATTTTTTTATAACAAGTTAAATTAGCAATCGGCCTAAGATTTTATTTTCGAAATGAAAATCTACATGATTTTCTATTATTCGTATTGCCTTTCTATATACACAAGCACATGCTTGCTTTCAAATGAGCTTCCCCAGAACATTAAGTTGGTCCTGATGGTCTAGTGGTAACCATAGTTGCCTCGTAGACCAAGATCGCGGGTTCAACCCCGGCCAGGGTAGAATGAAATTTATGGGGCGTAAAAAGCCTAAACATGGCTTCCTTCGGAAGGGAAGTAAAGCCGTGGTCCTGTATCGTAAAAAGAGGCCTTTGAGCAAAGTTTATGGGCCGTTTCACGTCCGGAATTGAATGGGACGCTGATGACCTGAGAGTTAAAGAGCGTGTGTAAATAGAAAAAAATAATAAGAAATATTTCATAATCAACAAAAATATGCATAATATTCTGTTTTGAGTGTGGCCTCAGAAATAATGTGAAGTAATGACAGAAGCGCAGAGGTTGCTGATTTTAGTTTTGGCATAACATACTCTATATGTACTTTACATCACTACGAACTCGTGCCATTAGATAAAATAAATTACAATGCATGCGAGTCTATATCTGAAATTTTATGCAGATAGTAAAACACAAACACAAAATATATAAATACAATACTAAACGTGCTGTAAATTACAGCAATCAACTGCAAAGCTAGCATAAATCATGACATTCTATCGCAGTTACAGTGCCCAGCATAACTAATATTTAATCTGAGCAACTTGTTTGGGAAATGTAATTTTACTTTCAGTACAAAATTCCATGAACTGCAAACATTTGTGTACACAATGCTCTTCCACAGACAAAAATTGTAAAATTACTGTTGAGGAACTAACAAATGATTCCTCCACACAATGCCTCTAGAATACAAGTTGTTTAAAAAAAAGCACTTAACAACAAAAACTCCGTTTCTCTAATAATAATAATAATAATAATAATAATAATAATAATAATAATAAACTTTCGCAAAAGAAAACGTTTCCGCTTTCTAGAGAGGAGCCCTTAAACTTTTCTAAAAAGTGTCGCAGCAGAAGATGTACTGACATAAATAATAATAAAATATCATATTAGTCATCGATATGCACTTCCCTCCTTAGAACAATCACAGAGAAACTGAGATGTAGTTTTGCTGCCGAGGAGGCTAATTTAAGACGTAAATTTAATTTTCATTATGAAAACTACTTTATGAACTGAAATGTAATTTATAGTGATTATAATTTAAATATTTTTGCAAACAGTGAATGAAAAATAATTGTTTCACTCATATAGTTTAGTGCAATGGTGGCTTTCTGTTTTTATTGAAGTTTTTAACGCCCCTTTTAACTATTGAGGCACCACAAGGTTCAAAATGGCGTAAACTGAAGTAGGCATCATCAGAAAGAAGAGGAATTTTGAACTGCAATGTTCTGAGAAAAACATTGTTTTACTTTCGCCTCAATATCCATAATTTTATTTTTGTAAACGTCAAAAGACGTACTCTTTGTACTGTTTCTCAAAAGACTATTAAAAATGTTACCACTAAGCTTTTACTGAATATTTCCTTTTAAGGATGAACTAACTTTATTGTTAAAATTGTTTCCTCTAACGTGGGTATACAAATGCATACTATTAAAAGAAATAAACCTTTTTGTTACATAAAAGTACAACAGTTTTATTCCACTCGGGTGAACGATATTAAATATATAATGGATTCATGTTTTAAACTCATATTTTATGTGACTTAGGAAAAATAAATGGATAAATGAATAAAATTTATAGAAAAAAATTGTACCTGCAGTATGAAATTCAATTTTAAGTGAAGATGCATGGGGTGATTTATGCTATTTTTGCACTAAATTATGTATATAAAACTTATTTATTTTCAAAAACACTCGAACTATAATCACCCCAAATTACATTTCAATCCAATAAGTGGTTGTTGAAACTGAAATTTATTGAAATGTCCCAATAGACTACATTCACCTATACATACTTTGTCAATCCACCACAAAATGAGATCTAAAAATACACATAAAATAACACCAATCTTGCTTATTAAATGTTTTCTTTCTACAGTTGCTTGTTTACATGATGGTCCCAATATACACAACTTAAGGTTATTAGTGTATTGGTCATCGTCAAATTATATTATTCTGCTTGTTTATGCTTTATTTCTACATAATTCTCTTGCATTAACTTTTACAATTTATACAACTATTCTTGGAGTGCTTGATATTTTAGGATCTATACAATAACACCCAGGTTGTATATGTAATAGGTCCCACTTTCCACTACCTACCCCTTTTAATATTTTCTCCTAACTGTCCTCTTCCTTTACTTTAATTATTTTATACTACACTTCTCTCTTACCTTCCCTTCACAAAGCGTTTGTTATTTAAACCAATTTAAAATTGTTATAAGTTTACTTCTTCGGAAGTAAAATTACCTCTCAGTGCCTTTAAGCTAAGAACTGAATATAGCAACAAATCAGGACCTTTAGGAAAAAATTAGGCCTGACATGTCAGGAGACTGAGGGTAATCAAAGATTAATTACAACTTTATTCCCAAAAGATAAATAACAGATACCTTAAAGTAATTCCTCAAAATTTCAGTTTGAAAATATTTATTATTCTCTCATGGAGCTTGACGTTCGACAAGGGAACGGCAGGGATTTCCAAAGAGAATAGAAGGAATGTAGTTGTTGCTCACCGATAACACGCTCGGTGGTCCAATTCCGGTATGCAAGGCATGAACCATCTGTACCTTTTCACAGGGTTATGACATTGGCGGTATCAAGTTCCTGCTCTCTAGAGAGTACTATGCCACTGCTGCGGCCGTAACATGTAATTTGAACTGGAACCCGCAACGAGGAACCCATCTGCTTGTCTTTTCAATCGCTGAGATCGGCACCACTAATGGACCTGCGATCAACCACCCACAAACATCGTCCGTGGTAAATGCTTTCTTCTTGTGAGTTCCAAGTCATCCAAACCGGCTTTAAAAATACTGCTATTTTAATGGTAAATCCTGTTGTTGTTGTTGCTATATAGCTTTCGTTAATTTATTCGTAAATTTAGCAAAAATTGCTAAGGCGCAATTCAGAATGTTTATATGTATAGATCTTTCATTTCAAAAATTTCCAGTTCGAATGACAATTATTTAACATAAATTTAATTTCAACAAAAAAATGACCAGGAAGTTTAACATCTTAAACTTATATTGGCTTTTCCTGTTTCAAATGCATATTTCAAACCTGCTTTAATTGCACTTAATCTAGCTTTATCATTGTACATAAATATTTTTTTATTCTTTCTATATACATATTTACAACCATTATCATCGCTTTCGCTAATACTTAGCACATGTAGGCCAACTGACTCCCAAAATCATGTAAAGACTAAATTTTGTGCTATTATTACCAATATTCCTACATTTGTAGAGAAATTTATACAAATGACCAGTCCCGACTAATAGTAATACTTTTGTGGAAGAGAACAAAGAGAGTTGTAAAGTACAAAAGTAGCAGAAAACTTTGTGGAACACAATTTTACTAGTTACAAGTCCATACACTTGTAATGTATGAGACCATATTTTTGTGAAACATCCTGGTGGCCAATATAGTTGATCCTGCAGCAGCAGCAGCAGCAGCAGGGAACATTCTGAGAGTAATGGGTGCTTTGATCACGTTAAACAGTTCATGTCCCGATGATATAACGTTTTGTGGATGCCATCCAAGGTAATTTTGAACCCCTTTTGTAAGTGTAAATGTTTTGTAATTCTGTAGGGTCATAGTGTGTTTTAGTGTCCTGTGCAGGCTCTTAAAGTTAACCGATTTAATTCCACTATGTGTATACAACGAGGTTATTTTCAATACTGAAGTCCTTTCGGAAATGTACGCATATAAAACAATTATAACGAGGTATAAGAATTGTTCATTATAAGCTAACTCAACGCATGTTCTATAAATAGACATAAGAGTACACAACATGATGGGATACTGCAAAAATGAGAAAAATAAGTAGCTTTCTTCGCCTGCAGGTCTACGTACAGTTGTCACTTTCCTTGACTTCAACCTTTCCCCATCAAGATTAACGAGCTAGATTTGCAGATTTGGCTGGAAACTGCTGTTTAATAGCAAGCTGGTTCTCAGACACTTGTTTTTCTCTTCTGCTTGCAAAGATAGTTGGAGATTCGCATTTCCGACATATCTTGAAATACCACACTTTTCTCTAGCACTAGTTTCAGGAAAGTAAACGCGATTGTACACACGAATAAGGTGATTCGTTTTGTTGATTATTTCAATTTTATGAGTTCCATAAAATTCTAATCAATTTACTGCATAATAACACTGTTTATGAATTGCCTTTAACTATTAACTCGCTTTTTGTTTTTTCATAAGCCACATTGCTATCTGTAAAAAAGAAAAATTAATGAGCTGTATAAACCGCAAGACTAGAAGCTGGTTGAAAAATAATAACACACTGAACTTTTGACATTTAAACGCGATGCAAATGTAATCTAAATCTACCACATTCTAGACCCATGCGACATGCAGGTAACTTATCAATATTTAGAGTGCTTATTTCATTATGTATACAGCGATCAAAGGTCACAGGTTCAATGTCATTGCTTGCTGCCAATAACTTGTGGTTGCATACTTTAGCCGTGAAGTGGAGATCTCCACTTTCAGGTACCCCGTAAGACTGGTTAGCATCCTATCTTTTCAGCAGGAGACAAAAGCGTTATTAAATTCTATGTTCTATCTGCATTCCAACTTTCTTTAGACTTGTATTTCTCCGAGATTTAAGAAGTTACGACCAATCTGTTACAAATTATTTCATTTATTAATTGTTTTCTCTTTTATAAACATCATTTCATGCAATTCATTTCTATTACTGGAATTTATTTATTTTCATTATAATTAGCAACTTTTCTGTTCTATGCAGAATAGTTTTTTTTTTTAAACCATACTATGAAAAATCCTTTTTAACTTCCTTGCGGTCGTTATTTTTCCATAATAACCTATGTAGTGTCTTTGTCACACTATTACTCATGGTTCTCCTAGTTTATACCTGTAATTATTGAAGATAAAAATAAAATCCGATTTACAGATCCCTCGTTTAGACGCGTGGCCGGCCTAACGGGGATTTGCTTGGCACCGGGATGCACGCTGTTAGCCGAAGGAATCGGATAGTCATAACTCCTTAAATTCAAGTGCATATATTTCTACAGAACAAATAGCAATTTTGGTCACGATGGTATTTCGTGTACAAAATGGGGGTTTTCTGCACTTCAGTGTCTATTATTCTGTATTGCTACATGGTCATGTAAATAAAATCATGCTCCGTCCGTAAAGGCATTAAACGCGGGTCACTAGAACGAACATTAACATTATCCAACACCCAATTACAGAAATTAACTCTAATTACATTATCACGTGGGTGCAATTCCTGAACTATAGTTATCTTATAGGATTTTAATTTTAAAAGTTTAGTGGCATTCCAAGCCGTCATTTGCGATATTTATGATTCCTGTGCAAGTTTTCTCAGAGATTCATTTGGAATTTGTTTAACTTTACTCCGATATCATTGAGTTTTTCCTCTGTAAGAACACGAACTTTGACTTTCGGTTTCTTATCAAGAACAGGTCCCGTTTCCCAAATCTATTCATAAGAACACGTACTTTTCTCTGTGAGATGCACAAACAGCAGGGAATCTGTCTATAAATTACCGTCTCACTTCTCTACATGAGTTTGTTGTCACAAAGGAATCACATCGAAGATTCTGCGTGCTGAAGTATGCGGACCTTTTGGCATTGTGGGAACAGAACCGGTTAGAAACAGAGCAGGCCAATTCCCGTCCAAATGAAGGGGATATATATATATATATATATATATATATATATATATATATATATATATGTGTGTGTGTGTGTGTGTGTGTGTGTGTGTGTGTGTGTGTGTGTGTGTGTGTATTTCTAAGCTAAATACTTTTCCTTCAATATATAAAAATTCCATTTCATTAAAATTAATTTTTATTTTGATCCTGTACGAAAAGAAGGAATGTAAGAGTGAAATCGCCCGTTTATATTCCCATTCCAGAATATGTTCTATATACATAACAAATATAAAAACTATATTTGTTTATTTATTAACAATTGGTGATAAGCACTTTTATTCAATCTTATACTTAATGGTAATTAATTCACTATTTTTATTGAGCTTTCGTATTAATTTATTTAACGTGCTGCGTTCATTTTCTCTTTCTTTTGTTATATTACATTACTTTTAACGCCATCATATAAAACGAATTCTTCCTTACACGTCCTACTCCTATATGTTGTTATTCTTCTATTTTGAATATAAATTTTCTAAAAGTAAAGTTTTATAGTCTTCAGATAATTTACGAAAATCTCTAATTCTATGCCTAGACAATAGCGCCATTGGTATTGTTATGAGTTAATTTCTAAATTACGAAACTGCTGAGAATTTTGTTTGGATTGTAAGGGCATTGAAAGAATGTTCGGTGCTTTAGCCGTGCTCAAGAGCTGGCTGTTTGTGCCTACGCCTACAGGAAGAAGGAATTAGATGAGGGAAACAACAGGGCAGCCAGCATCCGGGGGCAGTGAGACAGGCATGTAAACGGTGTTTCCAGATAGAGCGCCTCGATACCATCGGAGACTATCCTCCAAGGGTTACGAGCCCCTCACAAGGGCCGCTTTCACAACAACGAGGCAGAAACATTTCCAAAGCGCAAGCAACCCGCACATAGCACTTGCCTTCGATCCTGCTGTTGGAACCAACGAAATACAATGAGATGAAATGAAGGAACTCAAAAGTTCTTGGAAAAGGAAGCGAACAGAGAAACAATGGGGGGGGGGTCCAAAAGTCAGGATGGCCGACCCTATGGAATTTAAACCCGAAACCTTGTAAGGTCCAAAGTTATAAACACTTCTCAAGAGAAAAAAGATACACTGCGTGCCAATTTGTATTTTTCCATCCTGCATAAGTTCAGCAACTACAAGAATAGTTCAAAAGACAGTGAACTTTAACTCAGGTTATGTTACAAATCCGAGAAGCGACTTTGGTTCATTAGGTTTGAAAACGGAAACGATTTGAAAGTACTAAATCTCCAAAATCTGAATAATATTACAATTATTTTACAACCGCAGTGAACGATCTTGTTTCCTATTAGCATTCATGAAGTCATTGCCGACAGGCTGAGTGAGAAGTTCGCTGAATACTTTGTGTTTTCAGATGAAGAACTCAAATAAATTCCAAACGTTACCGTAGTCATCTGGACAACCTGTCCCACTGGAAAATGGAAGCTGAACCTTGTTGTAGTAGGGAAGTGGATACTGTGCCACATGAAAACCGACTCCCCGAGTAACTATAAATATGTCATTCTGGGATAATAGAGTTGCGCATGTATTACATGAACGCCTTTAGTTCCTCGTGAGAACTTGATGAACAAAGGCTTCCCAACATTACATAAACAACTTCCATGAGGATCTTATGAGCAGCCTGTGGGTTCAGGTATTATTTGCGTTAAACCAACAGATCAATGAAATATTTCCTAATACTTTTCCAGCAGCATGTGCAAAATCCTCACGACTTTCGCTCCAACTTTAATCTCTTACATTTCAATTAAAATAGCGCCTCTGTCTTTCAAGCAGTTGTTGACGTGTCTTAGTACTCAACAATTCATTACAAGAAACATGATTTTGAGATTACGTGCTCCACATTCTTTGTTCAATTCTTGTTTTAGTTCTTCATCCTGTTGTTCTAGAATACCGAGCGTTAATATTGCAATAATATGTCAGTTTAGAAGTGAAATGGAGTAAATGTTTGTCTTGGAAGTCATCAAACCTGCTCTTCAAGCGAGGAAATCCGAATTATTAATGGCTAATTATCGGCGATTTCATTATTTAATACTATAGAAATTTTAAAACTCTTGAACCAATCATGACAGTGCGGCACTGAATAGTTAAATGATTTATTGTAGTATGTAGCTTAGTCTAGGGGGGAGCTATTCAGTGGAGTACTGGTCCTTTAGGAACTTAAAGCCATAACTTTCAAATTTGGACACTAGCATACCAAAGACTATCTAAATTGCTTGTCTAAACACCCTCTACAATCTTTGAAATAATTGCAGTGTATATCATTGGCAACTAACGTCGTAACTGTTGGTATTTAAGGCTGTCAACGTCAGGGTCACCTGAAAATCTAAAACACAGTCATAAATAATATCAAAGCAAAATTGCAGCGATACTCTTGCTGTGCCACATGCTATAGTGCAAAGCAGCATAAGAGCTTGATGACATTCCAATGCTGGAGGAGTTCGAACTATGTGATTATGTGGTTAGCACTCTTTGCCTTTAGCCAAAGGGGAAGATTAATGCGTTAGGTGTAATTTTCGTTTATCTATACCACACACGGTTCCCTGATAATAACTTGAATAGCAGCATTAAATCATTCTATACACTTCAAAGAAGTCTAAACGATACACTTTTTAAGTGATGAAATAAGACAAGAGAAATGTGACTGTATTCAATAACTTACCCCAAAGCTGAAAGAGATCTTGTTACTACACCCTCAACAACTCACCTGAAACAATAAGAAATACAGGTTAATCACGTTTTCCTCGTTGCATTCTAGTTTTCACTATTAATTTAAATTACAAATACACCATTTAGCTACAACGGCACAAACTGTTACTTTGGTCGGTCCATACCTGTGAAGCAAAGGCATGCTTATTGTAAAATTGATGCTTATAGAAAGACACATAGGTAACGTTGGCGCGTAACATAAGACGTTAACGGTGAGTCAGCTGCGATACGCGACTTGTCGGATTTTACCCGCAGTAAAGGAAACTCCGGTTGCAGTGTGCTTAACATCTAGCTAGAGTAAACATACAGTGGACTGTAGAAAACGCACATCACGACACTGAACTGAGAGGAGAAAGAATAAAAACTATGGGATGCAAAACACACTCTGCATTACGACAAAGTATTAAGAAAAAGGTTTTCAACATAGGAGAAGCTTGAAGTAATAGCCTATCGATCTTTAAACACGGTTAGACCAGAAAGTTGGTGCATCTATCGGTAGTGAGTATAAAGTTACTCAACTGCTGCATTTTCATCCTGCACCTGAAATAAAAGTGCCTGAAATATTTTCAAAAGGATTGAGAGGAGGGTAAGCAGATAGAGCATGATGGATAGTACAATATTAATTACCATTTACTACCAATAAAAAAATTACGCACTCTGAGTTACGACCGCACGACGATTTGCCTCGGTAAGCAAACCTCATTTTCGATTGCGTAGCGGAACAAAGATCCTGTAGTAAATAGCGAAAGAGTAATGACAATATCCCAACTGTTCATATATTTATGTCTGACATCCAGGAACATCTTTCTTTCCTCCCTGTTTTATTCCACAGTCACTCAAAACTGTAACGTTGATTGTCAGCACAGCTAAGTATTAATGCAGCAAATTGAATACGCACATAAATAAAATGACTCTAATCCATAAATACAAAAGATGCCAACTTGAGGACAAACATTAGGGGTTATCTATTTCAGTTTTGTAAAAAGAATACATGCAACTGTGCATATTTTAAGAGTGAGGTTTTCAGATAGCTAAGTCAATGTTTTCAGAGCTTTAAATAAAAAAAACAAACAAAGCTATGGTAGTGTAAACAATTAGCAATTGTCCAGTTAGTTATATTAACTACTTAAACACGGTATTCGGTAACTTTATTGTGAACAGAATTAAATTTTGTTTAGTCTTGGTTGCGTAAGTCAATTCACTTACTGCGTTAGATGCAGGTAGTTATTATTTTTTTTTTAAACAAGAAAAACGATTCCTCACAGAATCTGCGTATAAAATTATCAATAGCTGATGCGAATGAAACTTTAAAAGGCAAACGCTGGGCTTATTTCCAACAGTAATTAATTTCATCAATTATCCGTGGAACTTCAGCTGCCTGGATAGAAGCTGAGGTCTAATACAGCATTCAGAAGTTCGATAAATCCTTTACCACTCTATCGGCTGGTGTCACCCAGAAAGTCTCAATCGATTTAAGGGAACTGCATGCCGTTTCAACAGCAAAAGCTTCAACCATCCAAACAAGCCCTCCCAGCGCTCGCAGCACGTACACATTAACGCTGAATTAATCAAAATTCTGCAGCAGTTTCGTACCTCTGAGACAGAAATGTAACATGTCAACATCATGTCAGTTTCACACTCCAAGCATTAAAAACGCCCCAAGCCGTGAGCAGAATAATACGACGAAATTCATTCTCTTTGCACGACCGAAGCAAATCAGAACGTGGAGACTGCCCGCTTTTATTTTAAAGATTTCCAACATCCACCTCTGCTCAGAGAATAAGAGAATAAGATCTACAGTACACAGGTGCCAAGTGTTTTATCATGCCGAAAATTTAGTAACTTTTAACCTGTTCTCCATGTTTCCTTTCACTCGACGCTTCACAATTCATTGACATAAACGAGCAAAGGTCAAAAGTAAGTACTAGTTGAAGATACTAAAAGATACATTAATTTATCTTTAACTTTTCAATTTTAACTTTCAAAACGATGTAAACATTTTCCACCAATTGACGAGGAATGAGATAAACGCTGTTTGAATTACCCAAGAGAGAGCATGATTTCTCTTCTTTTGCTGCTCAACACAGAGCTGCTGAAGAAATTTAAACAGGGAGGAAATAATGTGAGAACTTGAGTCCACAGTCCGCCAACACTTAAAGTTACCTGCTACTCCACAGGAAAATTTCAGGTTAGAGAAGGAAGCATCCGGTTGTAAAATGCATTATAAACTTTGAGAGACAAACTGAAGTAAATTTAGTTCGCTAGTTAACCAAACCAGTCTTAGAAAATGATTCTGCTTCCTAAATCAACAAAATGGCACGTTTGCATCCTACGTGATTAAGTTGCTATTTCAATATTGGAAGAAATTGTGAAACTGTTCGATCCAATCATTTGGGAGCAAGTATATACTTTTTAAAGTTTATGTTGTAGAGTTTCTTTTTCTTTAATGAATTATCTTTTCAACCATATTTATTTATTGAAACCCTAATTATTTATTAGGTTTATTTAGGACGCTCTCTAGCATCTCAGGTCATCAGCGTCCTATTCTATTCAGGGTGTGACACGGCCGACAAATTTTTCTCAGAGGCCTCTTCTTTCAGGCTTGAGATTCTTTTACGTGCTGTAAATGTACGACACGGGACCCACGGCTTTACTTCCCTTCCGAAGGAAGTCATACTTAGGATTTATGCGCTCGAAAAAAATCCATCGACCCTAGCTGGGATTGAACCCGCAATCTTGGGTCTACGAGTCAAGTATGGCTATCACTAGACCACCAGGACCGACAATAAAACCCTAAGAACAAAGGATGAGAATAAGACTGTCTAGGAAAGAAGTTACATGAATAAAAAATATTACAGTGTAGAACATGCTTAAAAATATATAGTGGGGGCGAAAAATTACACTTCACCCCTTATGGTGCAATATTTGTGAATATAAATTTGTCTGTGATAATCAGTAGCAAATTCCAAGACTTGCTTCAGATAAACATCACACAAATGTTACTGGGATGTACATTATTCATCCTTAAAACTAAAGCGATTAATATTTCTGCAACAAAAGTACTATTGATGCGATGTTTTAATCGAAAATACGTTCAGACAAGGGCCCATAAAAAGATTCCAAAATTATTAGAAAGCGTTATTTATTTAACCACAAAGTTAAGTGTTTTAATTGGAACAATAGCCATTGGCTTCAAGAAAATAAAAAAATAGGAGAAATAATGTTTTTATTTATTTAGGCTAAGTATTTCTCGAGATAAACAATATATTCCCTCGATTGCTGCGCAAAAACAACAATGTTGCATTGCAGTTTGCCTATAATTTAGGGAAAGTATTAAGAGTATGCTACAGCTTATCCTGGATATGGCGATTAAAATATTTGTCTGCTCCATTTAAATGCTTAGGTACTAGATTGAAACTGTAAGGACATAAATTCAGTAATTTCTCAAGAAGAATGACAATCACAGTAGGCAGGAATGTGCGGTACATCTCCAGTCTAGCGCCTAAGCAGCTAAATGAGTCACATTACTTTAAAATATTCATGTGGCTAGGATTCGAAATTTAAGACCCCTACAGGAAAAACTGCAACATAGTATTGCTAATTTCCCTAAATTGCAGGAAAAAATACGAAAAGGTATATCTGTTTTTGTTAACAACCGGGGAATATTGTTTATTTATTTTTATATATTTATTTACCCAATGGCAATGGGAATAATCTAAAAACCGTCTGAAAATCTGCGCTATACAAATAACGATATCTAGTAAACTATTTGTGCAAAAAAAATCCATTGACATTCTAATCTCATCTGGTTTTATTTTCCTTATGTCAATGTTCATTTCGGTGGAAACAACGCATCCATAGTACCTCTTGTTTCAGAAATATTCCTGGTGGCAGTTTTATGCTAGTAACTCTGTGTGCAAAAGTAGAGCAATAATTGTTAATAGTGCAATTAAAAAGTGTTAATATATTATTAAAATTTATCCATTTGCATTTTTAAATTAATCTTTTTAATTTTTCCTTTCTTTTTTGCTTTTTTTGTTCAGCATTCCAGGAATTTTCATATTGTGTTTGTATTTATTTGAACTCATTGAGTAGCCACACACAAATTTATATTCATACAAAAAGATGATCGATGGCTTTTCGCTGCCAGTCATTGCAATTGTATATCTGGTTCATTTTAATGTATATGTTTTAAGTTATAAAGTATGTATTATTAAAGTAGTTTCTTGAATGATTGGTGTATCAATTAGAGCATTTTTATTTCACCACAATGTTTTGCCACACGCTTTTAGCGAATTCCGAAGAAATGTATCTATTGAGATTATACCAAGAAAAGATTTTTGTAAATTATGTTAAAATCTCCATTGATTCTACTTACTAGGGGCTAAAAATGAGGATGAAACAAGTTTTATATATATGACCAAAACAAAGTGATAGCTAAAGAAGCAGAAAAAGGATAAAACACTTAGATGGACACAGGTTACAACGAGAGATAATGTCTCTAAGTGTTTTACCCTTTTTCTGCTTCTCTGTTTTGGTTACATTGTTCATAGTGTTACTTTATTTTTTATTTATTGTTTGCACCTCTAGTGTTGCTTTTTACTTGGCTTGTGAATTTGAGTTTGTTTTTAAGTGTTTTGTTATTGGATTCTTTACAATTTATCTGTTATTCCATTAATTTTATTTTTTGCTTTCTTTGAGTATTCTAATGCAAGAGATAATCTGTTTCTATCTAAGTGTTTTATCCTTTTTCCACTTCTTTGGCTATTGCTGTTTTCATTACATTATTCATAGTGTTACTTTATTTTATATATATGAAAAATGTGTGTGAATGTGAGTGTCTTAACGGTCTAGAGGCTGCATTTTTTTTTTTAAATCAAGGAAACCCGGTATATGCCAATGAAATTAAATAAGAGAAATAGTTTCTGAAAATCAGCGAAATCAGATTATAAGGAGTGACAGTTTACCTGAAACTGAATTTTTTTAAAATGCTCTAGTGCCACCGATATTTGTTTTAAACAACAAAACGACGTATGTACCATTTAAATAAAACAAGAAAAATAGTTTCTGAAAATCAGGGAAATTGGACCATTAGAAATGCGGGTATATCTGAAAACCGAAATTTAAAAATACGCTCAAGCAGTTGTATCGAAAAAAATTATAGATTAGAAAGTTTTTAAATTATTTTAACGAAGGAAAAAGAGGTTTACGGTTTTTAAATTAAAACATTTAATTTAATGGCGTCCTATTCAACTTGCCGAGAGGTTCGCTTAGTTTACGCAGCTCCTGCGTGACGAATTTGTTCCTAGTTATCACAGTGTGATTGATAACCTACGCTGGTAAACAAACAGTTGGAAATTGATGTTTGAAAACGAAGTAGAAAACATAAACAGCTTTTCCTTGTTGCAATACATTTCATGGAGGCTGTAAATCTCTGTAAAATGTGTTCAAATAACTCCGGTTATTTACCAAAAAAATTCATAAACATCACTAATTTAAAACCGCATTGCAATTATACAGAAATTTCCAAACAAGAACAGCTCGTAAATATTCCTGTTTATTGCAATGCAGACTGTTACCGTTTGATAACGAGCAACTTGTTAGCGGCAGTAAATTAATGGACTGCTGATTAAACTTGTGTACTGACTGGCACAGTCTGTCACAACAAGATCAATACTAAGCAAACAATGCGCATTTTAACTGTCTCTAATTTTCCGAATAACGAACTTGAACTTCGTTTCTTTTATGTTATTTATGCAAGAGTTAGTAATTAATTGTTTAATTAATTAACGCCCAAACAATTCTTTCTCTGTTAATGTAACGAAAAGTTAAAGTTATCCTCAAATAGCAGTAAATAACTTAAGAAACAAATAATAGAATTTACATACATTTACTCACTGAATATTTATATGCTCTCATATACTTTACCCATATTCACCACAGATACGATGTAGTTTTACATTTATTTTGGTTAAAATAGGACATTTAAAACACTGAGAATAGTGAATAATATAATTAAGTAGGCATTTATTAAAAGTAAAAACAGAGTAATGTCGCCCATTATTAATGAAAATGTGCATTTAAGATACTTAATAATTTTTATCGATAATTAAAGTACTTAAGCTTGCTTTTCTTGGTTATAAGCAACAAGATGTTTTTTCAAGGTATCAACTGTCATAGTAAGCCGCTTGTCAGAAAGAACATTTTTCATCATGGAAAAAGAACGTGTAGTTTCCATTGAAATGATTGGAGAATATTTAAAACAAGTTATTTCGGAAGGACTCATACCAGTTACAACAAAACATTCACCTTTCAAGACATCGTGGATAGGTTGATCAAAACAAAGTAAAGAAGTTTTGAATAGGCGAATGAGCAAAAATACGCAGTGGTTTCTGGTCGAGTTCATTTTCTTTTTATGCGTTTATAGGAAATCTGGCTACTATCTCTCTTATTTCCGAGCTGAACACTTTGTAGGGACGGTTTATTGCACAGTTGTATCGCTTTCATCTTCACTTTCAATTGTTTGTTACATTCACGCAGCTGAGAAGTTACCCCCACCAAAATTTTCCTAGAATTGTCTTATCGCCACAGGTGGCCGATGTGTTAAGGCGCGGACTCATGAGCGGGAGGTCTGGGGTTCGAATTCCGCCCGGACCGTCCTTCCTGACTTAAGGTTTTTTTTTCAGATTTTCCTCAGTTCCCATAAATGGCAAATGCCAGGAAGGTACCCTAAACTTTGGCCTGGAACCTTTCCTTTCTAAAAATAATCCTCTCCTAATCTATCATTTCATCTCATGTATTATTCAGCGTCCAATGCCTGTGGTGCCTCAGTAGTAAAAAACGGGCGTTAAGCACTAGTCAAAAAAAAATTGTTTCGCACAGATCGATACAAGGTCATTCGACAAGACTATTCAGAACTACAGTACTTCCCTCATCCTCTCTATTTGCTGGTTTTGTATGTCCCAGGTAAGCGTACGTTCATTTCACTAATGAAGGTTCTGCTATTTAAAGCGCTTAGGTGAATGAGTTGAGGAGAAAGTTTTTGACTGCCTGAAAATAAATAAATAAATGTATAAAAAGATTTTCAATAAATATTTTTGTGAGATGAATATGCCATTTAATTTTATAACTTTTTTCACTTTGATATATTGACATTCTCTATGTACTTGTTAAAATGCGTATATAATAATAGAGAAAAACCCCAAAGACAAAATAGGCAAAAAAAAAAAAAAAAAAAAAAAAGCTGACTCTATCGACTCCAAGTGTACGGAAACATGTTCATTACTATCTGACCCTTAAATATATCCATCCAGATGGAAACGAAATGTTGCCTAACCTTAGGGCTCTGCTCATGACTGTCAATATTTTGGAGAGTGTTGTATGAGTAGCTAGTATTTTCTTAACTCTGAAAATTAAATAATAAAAAACTTACACCCGAAGAAATAACTGCTTAGAGAAGTATATGGTGAAACTCTCCATTCATATTCATTGGTAAAAGATTTAAACAGTTTCGATTAGGACGAGAAACTTTGAAGTTGAATCATGTGAGGACCAAGCAGTATAAATGCTGACACAAAAATCCATCGTTCTTGTTTGAGTGAGCAGACTGAAAGAAATTGATACTTTCAAAAATAGTCATCTTCAGGATACTGCATGAACATCATATAAACAGGTCAGTGCTAGTGGGTGCCGATTGTCTTGGCAATTCAAAAACAGTATGAAGTGGAATGCTTTAAAAGGTTTTTCACTTTGTGCTGCTATACAAACAGGAAAGAAATTTTGAAAGCAATTGTGACAGTGGATGAAATTACGACCCCCTTTCAAAAGAGAACCCATGGAGCGACCTAAACTTGCTGAGGTTTCTACAACGAAGGCAAGAGTTATCCAGTTCAAGAGAAAGATCATGTCCACAATTTTCTGGAACTGTCAGTTGACTTCAAAGAGAGTATCACGCAGACTTCTAATGCAGTGCACACGCCTAGATTGTAAAGGAAGCTGTAAAGAACAGTGTGTTCAGCGAGTTGGGTTATCCAGCCAACGTCGAGATCTAACTTTAAGTGACTATTATTTTTGATCGAAGTTGAAGTTTTCTCTTGCCTCTGAAGGTAAGTTGCAACCTATCTCGTATATGCTTTGAAGGTGTCTAGAAATTATTCAGACATCCCGGCAACCAGTCGGTGGGACTGGTGCAAGCATGAAGAACATCTTTCCTTCTGTTTAGGCCTATTGAGACAACTTTGAATGAGCTACCGTAGCTTTTACATAGTTGAGCATGTGGTCTCTCGTAAAGACCTTTTTCCTTTCTTTTGTTTGTGCCTTTGTGTAAAATGAAAGAGAAAAGGGGAGTAAAATGTTTTTACCTTGTATAACCCTGAATATGGTTCTCTACATTAAGTCTTTTCGTCGTTCTTGTATGGAATTTCCAATGACAAATGCCGTTATGTACCCTAAATTGGAACGCTTTCTTCCCAAAAAATGTACTTGCTTACCTTATCATTTCATCTAATGTATCATCACTGTCCACCACCTGTGATGGTTCAGTAGTAAAACGGGTTTTAGAATACTATATTAAAATTATGATATATCTGCCGCGAAAGTATCAATGATGATTGATGATTGAGTAAAATTTGAGAAGACCGTTACCTAGCGGCCTCGACCCCGTGTTGGCATTCACAGACGGTGGACACTAACAAATGAACAACATTAGGACACAATACACTTGCGGAGTGGAAACGTATGCTTCTTATGGAAAACGATGCGCTTATTCCGAAAATAGCTTTGAATGTTTCCTATGGGCTTAGTTCAAACTATTTTCGAGAAAAATCTAATTCTACTAGTTTAATTGGAAATTTAAATGTCAATTCAAAGTTGCTATTTTTAGAGCAATGAAAGGTACTTCTTAAGTCAAATTAGCAACAAATGAATGTATATAAAACGATTAAAGCATTAACTAAAACATAGATTTTCATATGTCCTAAGAACAGTTGCTGTCTGGTGCCTTTCTCTTCCAGTTAGAATTACTGCCCTTTTTCAGAAACTAGTCATAATTCCCCAACGTTCTCCCTGTTCATCATTTACAGGACTCAAATTTGCAGAAAAATGCCTTAAGTGTGAATGGAGGGTAGCACTATCAGTGACACATTAGCAGTCCATTTGTTTATTAAATAACAGTCGATCTTTGTGGTGAGTAGTGAACATGCTGCCTAGTAAACCGAAGATCGCGGGTTCAATCCCGGCCAGGACACGATGAAATTTTTCGGGCGTAAAAATCCTAAGTATGGCTTCCTTCGGAATGGGAGTAAATCCGTGGGTCCCATGTCGTACATTAACTGCAGGTAAAAGAACTTTAAGTCATGAAAAAAGACGTCTCTGAGCAAAATTTATCAGTCGTTTCACGCCCAGAATTTAATGAAACGTTGATGACCTGAAATGTTAAAAAACGTCCTTAAATAAAACAAATATATTTATCACAAATATATTCAAAAGAAAATACTCTCTTTTAACTTTCCATATGTAAAACTGGAAAATAAATCGTGTAGTTTCCTACAGACTGTAATTCTAGCAGTTCCAGCAAACATATTCTGTTGTTGCAACCTCCAGCCCAGGATCTCTGCCTGTTTTTTCCCCAAATTAAATCCCGCAATAAATCATTTAAACCTAATTTATCGAAGAACTGTATCACATTTCAAGTGGTGGGGAGTTCGTAGGTTAAATCACTCGAACTTAATTGAATCATCACTGCTGTTATTATTAGTTTCTTCAAATTACTTTAGGGGAAGTGGTAAAGTTTCGCTAGGAGGGACTGGTATAATTACTCACATTTGAATAAATAACACCAGATATTGTTTTCTTAGTCAAACCTGATCATTTTATCATATATAAATAACAGTCATTCACGTGATTTTTTTATATCTACCAAACCACACATACGGCATCAAACGGTAAGGATTTTAAAATAAGGTGTAACCACTTTCTCAAGTTGTACCATAGGAGTAATGTAACAATGTTTTGATCACTATTTATGCAACCAAAGTAACGAAAATAAGCCAATTTTGTAATTTTATAACTTTTTTTTTTTTTTCCTTTGGGATTATGATGTAAATTTACACGAGCATAACAAAAATTATCTGAGTGATTACGACACTGGTCTCTCTCACATTTTCCCATACTGAGCACCAAAATAAAGTCACTACACCGACCAAAAATAACCACCACTATCTTGCTTCATAGCACTAGATTAAATCATGAAACCAAAACTTCAAACGAAGTTTTTCTTCAGAACAATTTTAAAAGAATCAATTCTATGTTTATTAGTATATTTATCTCTTAAATATTTACACTTCTTGTCTATACAGACTTCCGCCCCGGAGCTGCCATCCCAGCAAGGGTCTTCTGGTAATAAAAGTTACAGCGGCACACACAATAAGTTAGGAATTACGTCTCAAGTACAAACATTATCAAACGTAATAATTACGTTCTAAACACCATATAATGATGTATTTAATATCGAATTTTAAGTCACAAAGCCGTAGTATATACACCGTAGATATTACTTTGGGCATAGTTTTTAATTACATTCGATTTTCGGCTAAGATCTAATTTAAAGGACATATTTGGTATCTGACAAGATACATTAATTATTGCCCAGGAGGTAAAAAAAATGTGTTCCCTAGTGTAGTGCATGATATGAGATTGTTTACTAGAAAAAGAATTTTGAGAAGGAAGCGATTTAGGCTTAAGTTTAGAGTAACTCCTCAGCATTTGAGGAAACCTGAATTATATAAAAATGTGTCATGGATGTCTTGGCGGAATTGGAGCGGCAGACCTCTCGTTCCAGAAGCTGCTTCCGAAGTACCCATACTTAATGTGCAGATTTCATTATCATGTATGTTCACCAATGTGTGCAGAATGGTTGAATTACATAAGTGATAGAACAGGCTTTAGACCTAAATTCACAATATGCGATGGCAAATTTTCTATTTTAAAATGTACTGTTCTGTTTAACCTTTCATCTTAAAAAAATAGTTTTAGCCTTATCAGTTAAATAAAACATTTCCAGAAGAAGCTTCTTTATCGCCCCCCCTCCTCCTTAAAACATCAAACTGTTAATTGGCTAAAGGAAAAAGGAGTACAGACACTTATACCTAACATTTATTTGTGAACAGGAAAATGAAAGGTGATTGAGAATGAGTTTTTCCGACTCGCGGGTACAGTTGCTGGATGGCATTTCCAAGTCAACAAATGATATGGTTATGCGATGTATTTTCATACAGTTGTTGAAACAATTCAAAGAGATGTAGGAAGGTACGTTCATTCCACACACGCAATGTGAGCTTTGCCATTGTTATCGCATAACTCTGTTGTATACATCGCAACACTTTCTCAGATCAGGAAGTGCTAAGAGAAGGAGAAAGTATGCAATGATATCTGCCTGCTTGCCTCGATTACCATCTCACGCGAACTTAACCTAAGTCTAAAACTAACCACATAAATCTCCCCTGAAACCGCCTGCAACCTGTCGCTCGTTCGCCATATTTAGGCTTGTGTATTTGGTTACGCCCCGTTGCTAATTGCGTGTTTACTTACATGCTTTCGCTTTCAACACCCCTCCTCCTTTCCGTTAGCGTTAATAACTGGGTTCTCCTCGTTTACTTGCATTTGGGATGAGCTTGGCTGCTGAGACTTTCCGAATTTTATTCGAGCACAACCATCTCCTTTTTAACAGCCACAGGTTGGCGAGGTCGCTAAGACGCCGACTCGTAAACGGGAGATCTAGGGTTCGATTGCCGTCAGGACTGTCCTTCCTGAGTTTTTTTTTTTTTTTTTTTTCAGCTTTTCCTCAAGTCCTCATAAATGGCAAAAGCAGGGGAGGTACCCTAAACCTAGGCCTGGAACGTTACCTTCCTATAAAAAATTCCTATTCCAATATATCATTTCATTTCATGTATCATCAATGTCCACCGCCTATGGTGCCTCAATAGTAAAAACGAGCGTTAAACTCTATTAAAAACAAACAAACAAAAATCTCCTTCTTTGTTTACCTTCCTCCGGTATTATGACTTACAAAACAAGTGCTCGGAACAATCGCCTATTGACGGCAAATTATTTCTAGACACATATTGATAGACAATCAGTCCAATGTCAGGACCGCATTGAACACATCACAAACACAGAAAGACACAAACTCAAAGAAAGAATGCAGAAAATTGACAGAGAAATGCTAACCCCCTTACCCTACCTGAAAATAGACACAGGAAAAGCGCGGAAAACAGTTTAGTCGGCCGGAGGATTTGAATCTGGGACTCCTAAGTGTTACCACCTGAGTCAATTAGCTTTGTCAGTCCATTCTCCTCTTCCTTTGTCGTATTTACTTAAAGCACGAAAGCTGCAATTCGTTCAAGGTGTAAAGAGCATCTTAGAACTCCCAAGAAACACTTTGCAGCAGCATGCACATTTATCCATTGAGCAACAATGGTACAGAAAAGCTAAAATTCATGTCTTTGATTTTGCTCAGTTCAAGTTCTTGAGCTTGTGACCGCAGTTTGCTTTCTATTGTGAACTACCATCAACACATTTAATATCTGTTGATCTTGGTGCATCTATCAGTACCAAAACTGAGAATTTTTAAAAAAACAGTTAACTGAAAATTAACTGAAGCAGCCAATTCAATACTGTCTTGGAAATTTGTTTTATCAAGAAATGTTGGCGAAAAATGCTGCAAAAACTTCCAAGCTTTGAAATGAATTCTGATGTTATTGAAAACATTAAAAATGTGTCCCATAAATACAACGAAAAATGTAAAAATAACCATGCAAAAATGCATAAGAAAAACCAAATCCCTAAAATTGATTTATCATAAAATGAAAAATGCAGGTCCCTCCTCTGACAAACCACATAAATTAATGAGAGATTAATGTAAAGCGCGTATAATTCAAATACGTTAATTCATTTTCGTGTATAAAGGACAGAATTTCATGATCATTGCTGACTCAGTATTTTGGCTAAATAAATATAAGATTGAGAATTTTAACGTTTATTTTCAAAACAAAATTTAAAAACCAAAATTTCACGAATTTCTGTTTTAAATGTGAAGTAAAAACGATGTTATACTCTCCAATACTCTTTATTTTTATCCGAGTGTGGTTTTAATTACGTGACTTATTTTACTCAAATGTTCAATAACTGCGGACGGATTTCTAGTCTCAAGGAAATCAATTCAAAACGCTACCAATGTCCCAAATAAAAATAAATGATTTCATATAGATCTATTAAGGATCCCAATAACCAATTGAATATGAAACAGAGCAAAGTTTTTTTCTAATGTCTTCAACTAGTCATCATATCTCATGCATTTTGCATGCTTTGCTCCAAAACCGGAAGCTCAATGCTGAAGGAACTTCAGGGGAGAGCGCAGAGGACTTCTGCTGGAATTATGCATAATTCACAAGAACGAAACCTCCCTAATCCTATTTTCTTTCTTTTACTTCCTCCTCTGAGCTCTTTATTTTAAAATCTAAAAAGTCTTAAAAACCCTTTCGCGATTTTCACTTAAATACCCTCAGTAACTACCCTGTGTATTTTTAAATGTTCTTTATAATTCAGTTGATATCAAATAATTAGTTCCTTTTAATAGTGTTTACCCTCGGTAGACACTGATAATACACGAGATGAAATTATAAATTGGGAAAGATTTTTTTTTTTCAAAGGAAGAAGTTAAGGGTACGTAGTACTTCACTTATGCATTTATGAAAACTAAGGAAAACCCGGGGGAAAAAATCTGAGTCAGGGAGAAAAAAAAAAAGATCCTAAGGGAATCCAACCCCAGATCTCCTCTTTCCCCCTTGATGACCCGTGTAATTTTTATGGGATATAGATACAGGATGTAAAAATAAGGTATCGCAAAACTTTCAGGACACATTCCTCACACATAGAAGAAGAAAATGTTATATGGTATGGTTCCGCAAACGCCTTATTTCCATGTTATTTTCTACAACTCTTCATAGCACATTAATCATGCGAAACACACAAGAACATAACATACCAGCATACCACATGAAACTCCTTATTACATGAAACGTTCAAAATGCCTCCGCTAGCATTGTACATGCATCAACATTATCTTCGTTCAAATGGTACACAAAACACTGGCGGTGAAACCGCCACAGGTGCCCGAGGTCGTTAAGGCGCGGACCCGTGAGCGGGAGCTCTGGGGTTCGAATCCCACCAGGACCGTCCTCCCTGACTGGCATTTTTTCCAGGTTTTCCTCAGTACTCATAACTGGTAAATGCCGGTGAGGTACCCTAAACTTAGGCTAGGAACATTTCCTTCCTTTAAAAAAGCCTTTCCCAATATATACTTTCATGTCATGTATTTTCTTCGGTGTTCATCGCCTGTGGTGCCGCAGTAGTAAAAACGGACGTTAAACCCTATTAAAAAATACTGGTGGTGAACCTAAGATTACAACTTAACCAACGTAACCAGAAGGATTTTGAACATTACATGCAAGAAAGAGTTTGATGTGATATGGAGGTACGTTCTGTTCCTGTGTGTTTCCCATGATTAATATACTATGAAGAGTTGTAGAAAATGAACATAACATTGAAATAAACCGTTTCCGAATCCATGTCTATGTAACATATTTTCTTCTTCAACGTGTGATGAATGTGTAATGAAATTTTGGTCGTACTTTATTGTTTCACTCAATAGTTCTAGAAGAAACAACATATTGCAATTTTACAACGCTCTCTTTTATTGCTTTGAAAGTTGAGTGCCGAGGAAAACAGAAAATTCTTTGATAACAAACACTGAAAAGAGAAAGAAAGAGAGAGATTGTTCAATAAAAATACACAAAATATGTGAATATTTCTGAACCCTAAAAAAATGGAATAGTTCTGAAGTTGTGATTTGAACAAGCTTGGCAAAACATCCAGTATTTGTGGTGGTAAAATGTTGCATAAAATTTTTAAATAAATAAAAAAAAAACAGTATTAAATTACGACAATTTGTGTATAACGTACTCCACCTCTTTAGTTTTCGGAAGGGAAAAACGGAGAATACGGTTACTTTTCCTAGTACCGCCTTGTTCAATGAACTGTTGACCATCAAATGCTGCTATTTGAAGCGGGGAAGGCATTTTGTGCTGAAATTCTTCGCTAGTAAGTTCGAGAAAAATCGGGAATAATCCAGCTATAGATAAATTTGTCTTTGCAAGGTTTGCGCAATTTAAAGATTATGGTTGTGCAGTTGGAAATTAACTCTGCGCTAAACTACGTCTACGTGTAAGACAAAGACATAATGTAGTCATTAAATTCACATTGAACATCTTTGAAATAAACTGTCACCGTTGTGGTCTGCTGATGCTTAACGTTGTCATGATAGCTTCGTTAGTGTGTATACATTTTACATTGTAAATCTACGGGCACATTTTTGACTAACTCTGTATTTTCGTGCCCTCCATTTAGTTCATGATTCCTGTTTTTAAGACTGTTTTAGTGTTGCATGTACTCTCTCATTTATCTAAGCTGGCAAACCTGTGAACATAAGTCATCAGCTCAAATTTATTGAAGTAATTCAACGCTTTCAGCTATACAAGTTTTAAGCCCATAGAAGTGATCTGGGGCAAGCTTGCCCACCAGTGTTTCCCCCTTTGAAGGTGGAGGAAGTCTAATCTAGAGCATAGATCGACTGACCCTGCTTTGCCTTCATAACATCCAGCGCAGCATGTCATTAAATTATTTTCATATAGACCAATCACGAGGATTCTCCTCTCCAGCACCGCCCACGCTATTGCTACTCCTCCTTTTCGGCGTTTGAAATACCTGATCTCGAGATGACAGGGTTATAGCTGTAAAAGTTGTATTCTGAAGTTTGCGAATATAATGCACATGGACTCTTAAAAGGATTGGGGTTTCGGCTCGAACGCAATTCGGTTAATTTTGATACAGGACTTAAATCCAATGTTGATAAAAAGCATAAAAGCAATCATCTGCACAATACTTACTTTGGTTTATATATATATATATATATATATATATATATATATATATATATATATGAGAAGGGCATAACAGACTAAATTGAAACTCTGGTTAATAATCCAAGATTTAAATTGGGAAATTGAATGTTATTCATGATCATAACCAATTGTATCCGATTTATGATTCAGTATTTCTGGCAGTTACTCCTTCGTAGCCTTGTGGTCAGCGTGTCTGCGTACAAATGCAGAGGTTCCGGGTTCGAAGCTCAGTTGGTTAGGTAAGGTTTTTTCCGGAGTTTTTCCTTACTCTGAAAAGGTAAGTGCCAGGTAACTTTAAACCTGATGAATTCCACGCTCATTTTCGCAAGCATTTCATTAAATTTTCTTGGTTTCCTCAAAATGTCGTTATGACAGGCGTTAAACTGTAACAAACTATCAGTCAACCGGTTTCACAATCCTGTACAAGTCTCCAACTTCAAAATTGCTACTCAGATGACATTTGCTTTGTCATCTATGGAATTTGATTCAAATGTTGCTTTTGTACGCTGTTTATTGCTCCATTTCGTTTAACAGAATCCTTATGTGCATTTCTGAAGAAATGTACTGGCCTATATCAGCCAAAAGAAGTATTAAAGAGATTAATATTTCTATTGCCTTCATTACCATTGTGAGGTAAGTTTGTGTATAAAAATTTAACTGAGCCGAAACCTTTCTTTATCTGTGTGCGTGCGTTATGCTCTGCTATTCGGTGTCCAAACTGAAAGACACAAGGATCAGACCAACAGAGCTTAATATATATATTTTATTGAATTGGTTTATTTTATGGACGCTCTTTAACATCTAAGGTCATCAGCGTCCCATTCAATTCAGGGCGTGAAGCGCCGATCAATTTTGCTCAGATGCCTCTTATTTGGGTTCTTTTTCGTGCCCTAAATCTAAGATAGGAAGGAAGCCATACTTGAGATTTTTACGCCCAAGGTCGGGATTGAACCCGCGATCTTGGGTCTACGAGGCAAGTATATTACCACTAGACCACCAAGACCGACACCCACAGGGTGAGCGAGAATAGCAATAAGTAACGAAAGTATTGCATGCAGAATTACAATATTGTAGCATATTGACCCACTTCTCTCCCTAGCTACATAAACTTTGCACAAGAGCTTAAAGCTGTTTGTTTTTCATCTCGGTTGGCCAACGGGGAGTTTCTGCGTACTATGCAGCATAGAACGTTACCGGATCAACTTTACAGCATGCCGCCACACAAACAATAAGCCGTAGGTGCTCTTCAGTTACCTGCACTCCACCTTAATAGATATCCTAGTGGTAACCATACTTGCCTCGTAGACCCAAGATCGTGGGTTTCAATTCCGACCAGGGACGAGCATAAAAATCCTAAGAAGGGAATTGAAGTCGTGAGTCCCGTGTCCGTACATTAACGGCACCTAAAAGAACCCCATGCATGAAAGAAGAGCTCTGTGAGCAAAATTTATCGAGATATTTCACAAAGCTAGAGATTCATTCCAAATCAATTTACAAATTTCTGAAATTCATAGTTTGTGTAGTTAAGTCTGTTCTGCTTCTCTTTTGTATGTTTCAGACTGTTCTGAAGAAAAAAAATTTTTTAAGGTAGGAAACGTTCCCGGCCTAAGTTTAGGGTACCTCCCCGGCATTTGCCATTTATGACTGAGGAATACCTGGAAAAAAACCTCAGTCAGGGAGGACGGTACTGTCGGGATTCGAAACTCAGACCTCCCACTCACGAGTCCGTGCCTTAACGATCTCGGCCACCCGTCGCGGTTTTGAAGAGGATGTAGAACCCTTGTATCTATCCATTTTGGGGGTTGCCCTTTTCCTCTTTTACCGCTAGAATCATATTACTTACAGCTTTGATCAATCGTGTGTTTTCTGCTTGGTATATGTGGTCTGCTAATCTCACCTTTATTTTGTGAATTTCACTACATCTATTATGTCCAATTGTTTTGTTTTGTACTGTGTCTACTCTCGTTTTTCCTATTATGGCTCTTAAGATATTCAACTGTTGTTTTCATTAGTTTTTTTTAACTAATCTCTGATTATTATTACCATAAACACTGTTATATATATACTTTACTTTTTATATTAAGGTGCTTATTTAAATGACATCTCGTGAGTATCCTGAAATTCGTGATATCATTTAAAATATTACTACATACTGAAACTTAAGTTCAATTACAATATTTCGTTCACTGCAGATGGGTCAATTTATAGACTTACTAACGCCATTGCAATTCTATTAGCGTTGCTTTCCAGTTTTCTTTTCTTTCTTTATTTTATTTAAGTCATCGTGCATTTTTAATAAATATCAATTTAACAGCAGTTTTACTCCCACTCTCTATAGAGCGAAAAGCCATTAATTAATTTATTCTTTTGTACTCATATGAAAGAGAACGAAACTACAATGACACATTTATACTTTATTTAGGAAAAGCGAAAAGTGAACAAAAAACGACAGAAAGAAAGTGATGCTACCTGTATATTTTTAACTTAATAAAAACATTAAAATATGGAAAACGAAGAAAAAAAAAAAAGCTTTCTCTAAAAGTGAAGTACAGTACAAAGAGTGTAGTTGTCAGATTTTCAAACATTTATTGAGTTGAACAAAAGAAAAACCACCATACCATGACTACAATCGACTGGTTTAACTTAATCGTAAAGCCAAATGCCGGGTTGGAAATGTCCATATCACAAACTCTATCAATCAGAATAGGCGGGTCAAGGTCATCTGCCTGGCTTTATTTGTTAATCAGTTGCCCTCATTCTATAACAGTTTTCTATGAACTGTAAGTCACATGAAAGCATATTGGTCAGTAGCAACCGGTAAAGAGAATGTGTCCACATGGTCAGCATTGGCAGACCGTTAAAAATTCTTCTTTGACTTTTAACCCTCCTCCGGTATTAGAACTCGCATCTGAGACGTTCAAGCTAATGTTCGAATTACCACAAGTAAAATCACGACAGGGTTCGAGATTGCTGATAAATTCACGATATTAGTGAATTTATCTGGAAAGCTCAGACCCTGGAGTAATATTAAGTAGAACTATTTCACGAATAAAATAAGAATTTAAATATAATTCCTCTAAAGTTGTCTCACAAAATTGTAATAATTGTATATTTGCACTTAACTTTTCGAACAATCTTGCGATAGAAGAATGCCTATTGTCAATAATGCCAACAGAGAAGAGCAAAATACGAGTTTAGGGCTATTTCATGAATAGAATAAGAATTATATTCAATTAGCGCACAGAACATATAACACTTGTTGTACTTATGAATATCTATTCTATTCAGAAACCGTGAGACTGAAATGGACAAAAGTCGGCTATTACAATCGCTACCCTTCGATTTTCTAATACCAACTGAGGGGGAAAAAAATAATACAGTATCTCAATTTTTCTTTGCATTCTGTGGTTTGGGATTCCTAATGACAAAATCAATTTGCACATTTCACGCATCACCAAAACACTTTGAAGAACCCCCCATTTTGCGTTATGGTTGTTGATTGTCCATGCTTTTGTTGCTATCAATAGCTTCCCCACCGCCTCTAGCAAAGGTAGTAGGTGATGGGTGTTCAGTGGGGATATAGAGTTGGCTACACTGAGCACAGGACAAATGCACGTCGTGTGATAAAACGGATTTGATACTTTTTTTTCGATAATTTCACCCCTGTTATTGGTCAAAATTCAAAATTTTGTTGCGTTTCATTGGTTCATTTTAAAACGACGTGAATGAAATATTTCCTGTAAAAACATACCATACACATAGTACACATCTGAGGGACTTCCTGCATCGCTGATCAGTCCGATGCCAAGGCCGACCGCACGCACGCACACACAGGTGCAATGAAGACGAATGTTGAAATTGAAAGTGAATCATGGCAGAGAAATACTAATGAGGTATTCGCCCTTTCTGAAAATGGACAGAGGAAAACGACACAAAACTGCAGGTTAGTCATCTGCATGGTTTGAGCCTGGGACCTCCCGAATACTAGTCCTGGGCGTTACCGCTGAGCCAACTAATGCCATCTGTTGACAGAAACTAAAGTGAATGCTATTTTGATGATAGACATGCAGTCCAAAAGACTAAAACTACCAATTAAAAACACTAAATATATTTATGCACATCTCCAATCTTTTTTAGAGACGAAGAAATTACCACCAGTAAGGCTCTGCCTCAGATTAAAAGCGTGAAAATGTATAACCGTATTTACGCGAATCTAATGCGCATTTTTTGTACAATTTAAAATAGTGGTACGTATAAGATTTGATGGCGTATTAGATTCGAATGCAAATCCGTTCCATAGTTCGTCGGTAACTCCATTCAAAATTATCGTTTATTACGTCATAATGCATTGCTGGAATTCTCAACTTCGTTACATTCATTGTTGGCCTATTATTGCATAGAGCGTTTGAATTGTAGGTAGTCACGAAATGAAGGGCAAACAGAGAAGAAAATCTTATGATGCTACTTGCAAGCGTAAAGTAATTCTTTATGCTTGAAAAAATAACAGGAAGAGAGTGCAACGCAGCTGAGAGCAACGCTCGCTTGTGGAGGTAACAAAACTTTGACATTTTGCAACTAAAGCTAGCAGGAAGAAATTCATTGTTCCTCGCAAAGGAAGACATCCTGATATTGAAGAAAAAGTTTTGGAATTAGTACATGAAAGGAGGAAGAACGGAACCTATAACTAGTGACGCCATAAGAAATAACTTTTTCTTATTTGATCTACACCAACTGTCTGGCAACAGCAAGAGTGGTGTATTTTGTCCTACGTACTCCAAGATGTAACACTTATAAATTCTATGTTCTGATGCTCTGATCATTTTATGAAGGGGACCAAAATGTTTTTTATGATTTTAAGTTTCAAATTAGGGGTGCGCATTACATTTCCGTAAACACGGTTCTTTATCCTTCAATTTGGAAACTAACGCAAGTCCAGTAAAACGACTGCTAAGCACTCATTTTTGATGTCATCAATGACTAGACAAGTGCTCTCTTGCACTCCCAACATTTGATAACTTGATAGGAAGACAAGTTGTAAATTAAACAATAAATATAAACATATAGTTTTATATCAATATTGCAAATCATGTTGCAGTCGCTTGCATTTCAAAATGAAAGGGGTGTAAAATGTATTTCATAGAATGTACGTTAATATATACGTTTAGCTTTCCAGGTGCCTTCAGGCGAAAGTAACATAAATAGAAAATACTTGCCTGCTTAGAATGCAGTGTTTAAATTCATGTGCGCCGACGCTGAATCCATTAATTTTATTACTTTCTTTCGGAGTCTTGTTGCTTACCTGTATCAAACCGGAGACTGCTGTTTCGTCACTAAAGGATTTAAAGGTGCCCTTAGAACACGGTATGAATAATTTCTTTGATGCATACGGTGAAAGGCTTCGGGCAAAGAAAGGAAGAAAAAAGAAAAGTTGGTTACAGCATAAGAGTCTGTGTATAACAGAATAATTGCAGTAGGATCTCAGGTAGAAAAGAAGCCTGGAGGACCCATAAACAAGGATATGCATGAAGAAAGGAAAACTGTAGGCGAATAAGGTTAAGGAGTTTCTCCGCCTGTTCTGCCAATGCACAAATAAAATAGTCAATCGCGTTATTTATTCAGTTTTTCGATTTAGTAATTACTAATCATTGCAGATACTTTTGTACTTGCATTTTACTGCGTAACAGATTTCTTTTATGTAATAAATCAAGCTATACTGTAATAGCAGTGAGCTAGTTTTTCTTTAACGCTACGTAAAAGTCTGATAATTTTTATCATACACGGCTTTCCAATTCAGCGATTCGTGGAAAATAAAACAGTGACATCTTTCGAATATTTTCAATTAACATTTATAACTATTACTTATTTCAAAGAACTTGCGTTGCAGTTCGTTTCAGCCCCAAAATAAGCGCAGTTATTAATTTTTTGGCACCTGAAGCTTACAATATATGTGACAGAGTGTTTTACAACCGTTTTTATTTAGTTTCTGAAGGTTTACCGGTTATTTCTTTTTATAGACTCCAAAAGTTTATCACCTATCACTTGTTTACAATAGGTAAAGACGTAAACAATTGACAGGGACTAAATCTTCTAAGTCTACTTAGATTTACTTTATTTTATTATTTTGCTTTCAATGGATTCTGCCTCTGCACTTTCAGTGTGCTCCAATTTACTCTAGGAATAAATAGATGGTTTGAAATTTCTTTCGGTGAAGAAACAGGTGAAAACGGTGCCTCAGAGCACGAAAAGAGTGGAGGAACCACACCCGGCATAGATAGGTCCCATCCTAAGGTTTTCTCAAGCTAATGTACTAATAGATCTGTTCCTGTATAAATTTAGAAATAAAATATATTAACATACATACTTGCGATATGTTTCAGGATGTCTTAAAGGATTAATTTTTCTAAATATGTCTCACTGCATCGCAAAAGACATCAACCTAAAACTGAGGTTTCCATAATGTGCATATCGAAACCATTTTCAACTTTCAGCTAAAAATGTAATGATGTCCAATACTTCACAAACTGCTGGTAGTAATTACACAAGCCATGATGAAACACTGCAGGTTAACAATCATTTTAGCAAGGTCAGATCTTACATAAAGCTACATCCCGCATGCATAGCTGACTAGTTAAAAATTCCATTTGTTATATTTGAGGTAAAGCAGAGAATATCCCTTAATCCATGTGTTTGTCAATGAGTAAGAAATAATTTAAACAACTTTACTAGAGATTAAATCAGCATTTGAAAATTAGAAAGGACAGTCAGTATATGACTGCTGACCTTGCACACAGTACTGTCTAAGGATCTGAAGCGCTTTCATGAGGCTTTTACAGAGCAGTCGTCATGAAGTACCTAACACAATGGGTGCGCTCAAGAGTTTATAACATATAGGTACTACCATATGGTACAGATGAGGATTGTACAAAGAGTAGTACGTTATCAATCGTGTTAGTTGTATTAGAAAATGTTATAATTTCTCTCATAATAAAAGCGTCATTGATTTGTTTTATATACGGATGCTATATAACATCTCAGGTTATCAGCATCCCATTTAATTCAGGGCGTGAAACGGTTGATAAATTTTGCTCAGAGGCCTCTTCTTTAAGGCTTGAGTTTCTTTTGTGTGCCGTAAATGTAAGACAAGGGACCCACAGCTTTACTTTCCTTCCGAAGGAAGCCAGACTTAGAATTTTACGCCCGAAAAAATCCAACGACCCTGGCCGGGATTGAACTCGTGATCTTGGGTCTACGAGACAAGTATGATTACCACTGGACCACCAGGACCGACTCATATAAAAGTGTCAAATAAAAATATAATCCAGTTGACTTTTCTGTGCATTTTGCAGATCTTTCGCACAGTTCGATGCTGCTAGCGTTTCATTTGAATACCGAAGAGGAAAAACTAAAAATACTAATGATAAACTAAGTTAATTTATGATTCAAAGCTCGAAATAACTACTACTTAACTGGTGTTTGGAAACTCTCAAAATCAGATATAACATTTCTTGAATTTAATTTATAGGATGAACCCAGAAATCTTTTGCTTTCGCTCTCCCCATTCATCTAGTTATAATATGCACACCAGATTGCTTCTGCAAGACGTAGATTTACATGTAATGTATTTGGTATACACTTAACAGCTGATATCATTTTAATGTATTGGATTTGACCGCTTTGGAATAAAAAAAGTGACTGATAAAAGTGGAAATGTCATTTGGTGTGAGAGAAAAATGTTGCAAAAATTGAAGAACATCACAGACATAATTGTGATGAAATGCTGAGGATGGCTTGAGGGGATTATGAAGCCTCTTTCTTAACAATGTTAAATTAGCTAAGTTTATGCTCCTACTGTGGCGAAAACATTAGAGCTACAACTTTGAAATTAAGACAGCTTATTTTGACATCGAATCTGAATTAATGGGCTTTAAGAATTGGAACAAGAATTACATTTTTTTATTTGCAGGCTATTTTTGGTCAAAAACTGTATACAAAAACTTCCATAATGCCTAGGTTATGAGTTTTCCTTAATAATTCTGCTTCACCACTGAAAATTTCAAAACAATTGATGCAGTAGTTATTTCTCTAGAAGAGAAAATGTTGGAAATGTTAGTTGTGAGAAAATTGCTATCAAAGTATAAAGTGTTAAAACCTCACTCGTAGCTCCAGATTGTTTGTAACAGAATAGACAGCAAAATTTTCTCTAGCGAATGGTAAAATCCAGAACCTTCTAATGGACGACTTTTCCTTCACTGGACCGCTCTACGGTTGAAGCTGGTACTGCGGTGAACGGGAGTAAGAAAGTAAGATACATTTATTTACCATTATCAAGCAAGAAGATGCTGAAACTGCCTCACTTCATTTTCCATACATTTCTGACATCGATTTATGAAATTAATCACTACCCTCTGCATTTTCCTCTGAGGAATTAAAAAAAAAAAAATAAAAAAAAACAGGAATGTTATTTTTCAGTTCATTTAATGATATGGATTTTTCTTGTACACGTTTTCCTTTCATGCCTCCAGAGATCAAAAACGAAGGGCATTAAGGGAGCCATTTGTTGTCAGTGATAATTCTATCGTTGAATATTTCATGAATTTGCATGCAAGGAGTCATGAGACTGTATGTGTCGTTGTAGAGTCCTGTTGGGAAGTCGCGAATCTACGTTTCTTCATAGTTAAAGGGTCTCGAAAATGTCTGCATATACTTATCGCTATTGTTTCTCTTTAAAAAAAAATGAGGCTGTTATCTATCGTCGCTAATGTAGCTCCGCATTTTATCTTTTGATCAGGCAGGGGTTCCTCGCGAAGTAGGTTAGGTTTTTCTGAACTCCAGTATGGTTGCTTTGTGAATTAACATACCCATATAGGTGGAACAAAATTAATCCGTAAAGAAAACTTAGATTAGGGTCAATTTCTCCATCGTGCATACTATTCAAAGTTCATGCACAAAATCTGCTTCCGCTACAGTAATTTTATAGGGTTTTAACTTCACTAGTTTTGTAGCCGTGTGAACAAAGGAACAGGAAATTATGGCTATAGGGTGATTAATTTTTAGAAAAATTATTCCTAAATTTATTCTTATTTTTATTGCACATTTTCCACTATGTTTTATCCCCTTTTGGGGCGAAAGAGATCGGAATTAATTTTAGGGGAACGTTCCAGAGCATGTCCAATGTTATGTGGCGTTTCTTCTGTGAGCACTGTAAGTGGCTGTGCACGCTTTTTATCAAGAATACTTCCGTTTCGTGGAATTTATTTAGCAATCTGTGAATCAAGCTTCAACCTGGACGATGAATACCAGGTAATCTCTCTTGAAACAGTCTCCATACATAATTTCTATGTGAATGTGCGAATCGTAAATGAACCTCTTTAGGGAATACAATACCTGCATTGAGTCACATGAATGTAATTAATACACTGTGTTAAACCGCTTAATTAATATTTAATAAACTCGTACTGACCTCCCCTCCAGCTTCCCCCCTGACTTTCAAGTATGGAAACAAGACTAGAACTGTAGAGCTCTGTCAACTGTGGCCAACTGCATGTAGAGGATCCCCCAAGAAAAAATCACCCAGAAGCCTTGTTTGAAAACTATATAGTTTTGAAATGAATGGTATCAAAATCAGAGTTTTTAATGTATTTTAAAATATTAAAAAAAAAAAAAAATACTTCTAACTTTCAATTAAGCTGAGTGTCTTCAAATATTCTTGGTTTGGGCACTATTGCATTAAGATTCTTCATTCCGTATTCGGCCGATACGTCAAACTATGAGAGCTATAATTTGATCGTGCTCGACTAATGTAATGAGGAAATCCGCCACAGCCCAAGCCTGGTGAGAAGAGCAGTAAAGGATGCTGCAATAAAATAACACTGCTGTCGTTCGACGTTCAGCCCGTATCTACGATAAGAGACCTACAGTTCGTTTAAGCAATATCTGGTCATCTTGAGAGAAATTGTACTGAGTAAAGAAATAAAAAATTGTCCTGTATTCATTTTAAAAATAGAATACTTATTTTTAATGTTAGAAACCGCATTTCTTGATATATGGCATATAATTATATTTAAATGAGATGCTATTAGAACTGTGACAGGCCTTCACACCCCGCGTGCTTGAGAGTGAATATATATATATAATTTAATGATAATAATTGCTAAATATTTTATATACCTGTAATAATGAGTGAGAAATTTTCGTATATTAAGAAAATGTATGTAAACTACCTGGTTTGCATCTTTTGGCCGCTAGCTGCCTAATGTCACAAAACTAACAAAGCTAAATGTATGCAAGTGTGCGGCATGAGTCGAACAATAGGTCTTTTGTATTCTCATATGCTGAAAAAGCTCGGAAGTCCGTTAAAATACCACAGAAGCAGGTGTCGGCAAGAATGGTGTCCTTTCACTTTGACATCCAATGATCACGAACTCACCAATCAGAGACCAAAGAGTTGAAAAGTTTAAAGTGAGCGCGTATGGGTGGATGACAGCTGACCAATAATATTTGAATATTTTGAAGATTCAGCGCACCATGTAATCTCAGACCACGAGGGGACACTTCCTTGCAAAGCGAATACAGTTTACGCAGCTTTCTTCAGTACAAGCCAGGCAGAATACGGAGTTTTGAGACGTAGAGATGAACTTCGGTTTGGGCAATAGACACTTTAAAGGTTTTCAAGTCAGTCAGTGTAGGCAAGTTCAGTGGTGTGAGTTCACAGCTAGATGCAGTTTCGACTTCATTTGAGACAGCGTCGCGGTTATGCGAGTTTTGTTTCAGTCCAGAGAAGTCCGCTAATCTCGTCGTCAGCGAGGTAACAAACCAGGTGGCCATCAACAAACTATCGTATGAACGTAGGCGATGAACGAGGCACTGTAGTGTGATTTACACCATTTCCATTCACGCAAGGGCACAAAAAGGCATCTCGGTACCCTGAAAGACCCGAGGTACGAAGTGGGACCCTCGGGTAGATGCTCTACCAGACATTATTACATCAAGGTGGTCGCGGCCGGCATTAATTAATCAGAACTCGATTATCTTCGAATTAACGGCGCCCCCGAGAGCCATCAACATCAACGACAAACCCGTTTCAGAACATAATTGGGAAATAAATTAAGGGAGGATGGCATTAAAAAAAATGAGGGGAACAAACGGGTCTCAATACTTCTGTATTGCACGTAGCTTTAGAAAAAATGTACACGTAAACGGTTATGAACTAAAAAAAAAAATGACTGTATACTTTCCTTCAAACGTTGATCTCGTAATCAGTCATAATCCACTGTCGATGTAACTTCAGAAGGTGTAATTTACTATACAGAAACAGGTGCTAATTTTTCGGCATATGTTCAAAATTCTCACACTTGATTTCTTTTACATTTATTAGTAGCAATAATATCAAATGTAAATTGGAATTCTTTATTCCATGCATTACAAATCAGGAGATCATTATTATAATCACAAAGGCGCATTAAACATCTGCATGGTTCAGCTTCAGTATTTTTTGACACAAGATGGTTTACCGCAAACGTTTTGCTACCTCCGGTTTTCAACGAAGGTCGTTCTACTGGTCGAGTCACTCATTCATAAAGGATATAATCCTGAACAAAGGAAGCATCACCTGGCAAGAGATTCTCCTTGTGCCCACACAACACCGCGCTAAACGCTTCAGTGCTTGCAGCCGGACGGACATTCAAGTTGCAAGAACGTCCTGGAAACGGGTTTTCCGTTCCAGACTCACAACCGAGACTGCAAGTAAAAGCACTGCTGCTGCCAGCATTTGTCCATATCATTACGCCACATATAGTACATCCTCCAATATATTGAGGAACCATTAGTGTTCTTTATGAGCTTATCCGCATTATAATTGTTTTTAATAAACATTGGCAAATGGGAGTAAACAGCTTTTCAGCAAATGAAAAGGTATTTCTAATTAATAAATGTATTTTTCCAAACAATGATTTAAATACTGAAACATTATATGGGACAATTTGTGAAAAAGGTGCTATTACGTGATCTTTTGTCCTAATATATTTATGTTTTATTGTTTATATTTCCATTGTTAGCTCTTATCTTCTGTTCTAATGGTCTCTTGGGTGTTTTAATTAGTGACCATCACGAAGTTCCAGATTTAACGCAACAGTTAGCCGACTTAAAATTTCAATTGATAATTTCATATATTGTATGTTAAATACCTTAAATTTTTTCACTCCTTTACTGATAAACTGAAAACGTAGGTACAGAGGCGATGAAGATGACATATTCTGATGACTAGGAATGAAAGTTCGGACACCGAACGCATGAAATGTATACACATCGTGTTGTTTACATCAAGTCAGTACTTTGTTCATGTGACGTTTTCATTTTCTCTATGAACCTGCGCTGATGACTTGAGATGTTAAAGAGAGTCCGTAAATAAACCACATTTACGAACTTGCACGATAAGTTTGTACTTGGAGTCCATCATTGTGACAAAGAGAAAACTGTTCAAGAGAACATCTTGAACCTTCTATTTCTAAGAAAGCATTACGTGTGCGCTTGAGTGAGAAATGTACGCGCGTGGCAGAAAGTGAAAGTGTTTGTGTCGCATCTTTTGTTTATGTAATTAGATATTTTAACATAATAGGCATTCAAATAGTTCGCTGAAATGTAATATGTAGTTTTAGTTTACATGATGTTCCGGCAGTGGTTCGCAAGATTAATAGCGGGCGTTATAGCAGGTAGTTGTGCAACGTACGCCGAGTGCAGAGATATTGTGTGTTAGATCTACACCGTAAGGCAAACAACTCAAGCCAACCTATAGCCAGCCACACTACTTAAACTTGACACCACATCTAGGCAATGTTTGTGGGCAAACTTCACTCTCTACTGATGGCAATGCAATTTATTTCCATAAAGAGATGCACATTTTAAAATTTTAACGTAAAATGATATAAATATATAGCATATAAATTCAGAAGTTTCAACTTAAAATAAAACAAGAAAATACAAAGAAGTTAAATAGAGAAACACTGAAATGAACTACAGAAAAAGTAAACATTGATTACCAGAGTTAAATCATTCTTTAAACGATTATTTTACGTTTTGGATTCCTGGATAGCGCACGAAAGCAAATTCATAGTATCTAAAACGAGATTTTCCATTGAATAAAGATTGCATTTAAGAGAAGACCGAATAAGGAAAGAGGAAATCTAAAAATAATTTCAATTCGGGGAAAATGCACTCAGAAACACACACACACACACAGAAACACACACACACACACACACACACCAAGTGGGGAACACGTAAATAGATATTTGATCATATTACTTTGTGGTAGACCACAAAATCATACATTCAGTTAAAGGTTATTTACGTATCTCTCAATTCAATGGTAAGTAAATGACATAACTGAATTGGATTCAATTTCGTTTGTTTGAACCCTAAGGGTAGCTACATGAGCCCTTTAGTGCGTAATTGCGGCGTTTTACAATATTACGTTTGGCATTACAGCCCGAGGTAAGCCTTGGTCTGCCGCGGCGACCTCTGCTTCCTCTATATCCGTCTTACGACTTCATTGATAGAGAACAGTATTGCAGCAGCGCATGTAATCAGCATGCCCGCATTCCGCATCACGCGGCTTTCATAATCGACATATATAGAGCTAAGTACATGGCCTGTAACTGTATTTGGTGTTATTTGTTCGAACTCGAGGGTTTTCCTTATGAGATTTTTTTTTTTTTTTAAATATTGTTTAACCTCATTTTTACTGTTGAGTCACTGGTGGCGCACACTGCTGATGCACGAGATGAAATATTATTTTGGGAAAGGACTCTTTTTTAAAGAAGGAAGCGTGCCCGGTCTAAGTTTAGGCACTTCCTCAACATTTGCCATTTGTGACTGAGGGAAACCTAGAAAAAACTTCAATCAGGAAGGACTATCCTGGCGGGATTCAAACCCCAGACCTCCAGTTGAGTTTGAGTTTGTGCCTTAACGACTTCGACCATCCGTGAGGATTCTTCCTTGTAGATTCGCAACAGACAGCCAAACTTCGCAGTCACAATTAACATTGTGTGTTTCTGTTCACGAAATTCCTTAAAATCGTTCGATGGAAATGAATACAATAAAAAAAAAAATAATAATAAAATAAAAGAACAAAGGGGCAAGAGAAAGAGTGAAGGTATTATCAATTTGAACTTTAATACAGATCGTAACCATTTGTCTGTAAACGTAACAAAGGGTTGTAAAAGGAACGCATTGTTAATTTTCTTCCTCATTTAAGATTCCTTTGGCGATATCCTCCTCTGCTTCCTCTTCGTTCTTGGAGGCTGCTTTACCTCAACGGTTATCTTTAATTATTCCCATTTGGTATCTCTGCTGATTCTTTCTCTTCTTTTACTGTGCTCTTCCTTATTCCTCGTTAAATTTCTAGCTTCTGGGAATATCAAACCTCTTAGAAGAAACCCTAGCCGCTTGCACAGTTAGCAACTTACAAATTCAACCGTCCTTGTCTTGTAAAACTGATTTTTTTATATAATTAAGTCACTATACTTTTAATTAATGTTTTCTTTATTTTTATTTTTCATTTTCTCCTCTCCCCCCATCAGCACTCTAATACGTGTATTAGAGTGGATCTTTCATATAAAGTGTTAAGGTCCCCAAGAAAATGACACCCAAATACATATTTAGTTTCATCTGTAATATTTGGGAGGCCACGTGCCATTTATTAAAAATGGGGACGATTGGTGAAAGCTGTGCCCCTCTAAATGTCGTGGTAATTTTCGCGATGGCGGCGCGATTTTCTACAGAGTATTTACAGCTATTATAAAGAAGATTTTAACAGATTTCAATTGCTGCATACCTTTGTGAATAAAAGTGCAGAGCAGTATTCCAAAATTCCGTACTAGCCTAATCCAATTTTTTTTAAAAAAAGGGGGGGGGAAGCTCAACCGCAATGCGAATTTGCGCATTGCGTGATACACCAACCATTAAGATTATCAGCTGAAGCAACTAAATTACTCCCTAGATCTTTCTTTAATTTTGGCTGCTTGAAATACTCTTCGCAAGAAAGGGCTCACAAATTTAGCATATGCTAGTTTGAGAAAATTATAAACAGTTATTTTCAGTATAAAGTTATAATAAAATGTTTGCAATATCTGCATTGTAAGCTGTTAGGTATTATAACATTTTGTTAGCTTGAGTTAAACTTACGATTTATTTGCTATTTACCATACCAAAAAGACTACGGTTATTTCAACATGAAACGCAAAATTGAATACTCACACCATAAACTCACTGGATAGCGTTTTTTGTTGTTGTTTTGTTTTTTTCCTAGAAAATATGCAAGAAAAATCGTCTCTCTGATATCAATGTTCACAATTTTAACTGCGCACCAACTTTGAAAAAGATTATATGGTATATTTAACATTTGTTTTGTTTTTCAGGTAAAACTTTTATAGACAATATCTGCAACTTCTTCAATAACAATCTTACTCATTCCAAACACCTTTTACTCCAATAACTGCAGTTTTTCTACAATGTAAAAACTTGACTTTCAACCCGTTTATGGAAGTATGCTTTGTTGGAACATCCACCCTACTTCCCAGATTTAACTCCCTTCGATTTCCATCTATTTTCAAAGCTACAGCGTTTATTGTCAAGAAGTGCATCCTTCCTGTTCCACAACTCTTGGCGAACTGCGTCACTTTTCAACAATCAATTCATTATAAAATTTGAAAACTAACAAAATTACACCCAAAAATGCGCAACCAAATATACATGCCCGTTACCTTTCACTAAAATATTTCGCAAAATCTACCTGGTACCTCCACCAATTGTCACCCCCCAAAATGTTCACTTAATAGTATATATGGAGCGTTCGGTTTTGCTTATACAAAGAATATTTAAAGGAGTTGTTTTTCAATCAAAGAAAAGTGGTTTAAAGAAGAGCTTAAATACTTCAATATATATTCTTAATTTATAAAATGAACATATTAAAATAGAAATATTATAATGAAAGTATTTGTTTTTACATATACATATCTTGATATCTATACAAATGTTCACAAATGAAGGATTTTGAAAATTATAACTTGCCATCATGAAGCTTATTTAACAATCACTGACAGCAATTGATGTGCAATGAAGGTCAAAAGAGTTAACCGCATTCATTGGGTAGGTGATTCCGGCTAACATTTGCAGATTCTCTTGACATTGTCTATGCGGAAGACAAGGACCTAACAAAGTTCACCGAAGCGCTAATGGAACTAAACGGTTGAAGCCACCATCTCCCCCTTCCAAAACCAAATGTTCACCGCGAACTTTAAGGAAGACTTGGGTCGCGTGTAGAACCGCAACAGCGCCGGTCTGCTTTACAAACGGATGCCGGCTGTTTCGCCCAAGGCAGAGCACACATTGCCGCCAAGGACGACATGTCTAGCCAGAGCAATAGCCCCCATATCTGTAGGTACTGCCGGCATTTCCCCAACCAATGGAATAGCTGCAATTGGTACATGCGTAACATTTGAAAATCTAGAACGCTAGCTAGTTTTGCGTAATAATTCATGACCGCACGATAGCTCGAGGCACCATAAGCACCTTCATATTTTCTAAATATCTACTGTCGGCATCATTGGTACTTCTTATTAGCAAGTTTGTTTCTGCAGTCGAAAATAATAAATTACATATCGGCGTACACAGAGAGCAGGCACACCTAGAAATAACGGGTGAGTGTGCACAAGAACTTAGCAAAAAAAGAAGTTGTTATTCTTTTTAATAGTTTTTATTTCAAATATTACGGAAAACTCTCATAGTTTCATTAAGTTTCTCTGTCGACTAATTTTATAATCATTTCTAGTAATTTATTACTGCTTCAATTAAATTTGTTTCAATGCGACATTTGTTGATTTCTGGCCTAGGAACTATGCAATAGTATTCATTTCCCTTTATCACATAGATAACTTTAACATCTATAATCCATTTTCAACAGTCAGGGTTTATGGTAAAGAAAAATACAACCACGCAATCGCCTTCGAAAGAGAGAGAGAGAGAGAGAGAGAGAGAGAGAAGGAAGGAAAGAAAGAAAGGAGGAGCTTATTATACGAGTCTAGGGATTATGTGAGCAAAATACTCGGTATCATTAAATTTGTGACAAAATTTACCTTGATTTGATATTTTTAAGCGCATAAAATGAAACTTGATTGAAGGCAATTACCGCAGCAAAGTTCATTGAACACTTATATACATTCTGAAAAATAATCTCATTGTTGTACATTTCCAGCAATGTGTAAATACCGATTTTAGCTAAGATTCTGAGTTCTCCCCCCTCCCTCCCCTCTCTCTTGCAGTTGGCATCATGTGATGAAAAGTGCAAAACGTTTTTAACAATGAAGGATTAAAACTCGTACAATACATTTCGTAGATCTTCTAAAACGGAAATTAAAAATTTGAAAAAGTAATAGGAAAAAAAATGTGTAAAGTGCTGCAAAACCTTAATGATTCCCTGCACTTTCACCGAGTTCCAAGCGTCATAATGTTATCGCTTTCCTATAAACAATAACAATCTGCCACGAGATATCTGCACTGTTACCTAGGTATATCAAAGATTGAGCAGAAACTATGAATATTTCCTGGTTTTTATATTATTAAGAGTATCTGAGGGTGCTTTATAATAATTAATAACTTATAAATTATTATTAACTTCCACATCCAATCTCTATTAGCATTAAACATGTACTGAAAGAGATTGCAGAGACGTGACAACGTTGTTTTCATGAGCGAACTCAGACGCACAGCATTATCATATCAATGTAGCACAAACAAGCAGCTGGACAGCTGTAACCTTATTTAGGGAGGGGGGAGTTATCAAGGCTGGTCTCTAAATTTATAATTTAATGGCAATATTCTGGCAACACATAAAAGTTACTTAGGTGCAAAATATTAGCAACTTTTGTTGGATAACAATAAGAATTTACTAGCAATTTAATATGAGTGGCATTTATTTCTAATTCAACAAAATAAGGACATATAACAGCAATATCAAATAAGTGCTTTAAGCATTCTGTAAGCGCCCCAAGGTTATATCAGTTTGAAAATATCGGGCCATTCAATTATCTCATGACCGGCGCGGCGGATATGACTGCATCGGCCAATAAGTCATCCCTCACGGCATCCAATGCTTATTAAATTACTTATTGCTCTGCTTAATACTCTTTGAGATATTGCATTATTAACTAATAAATGAATCGCGTTGCCACTTGGAACTTTCATTTGGGAATTTATCTTCAAATAATCTCTGAACGCGCGAGCAAATTCGGTACGGTCATATGAAGTATAAATAACCGATTGCTGTGGAATAGAATAACTAGATCTGGTATTTGACATTTAGTATTCTTAGTAGACTATAAAATTACAAACGTGTTGTTTCTTTCACAATTCAAATGGCTATAATGGCGTGAAACACATGGCCAACGTAGCAGTTCAGTAAACCCAGCATACTCGGGTAGACTGGATGGCCTTGAGCGATGGTTTTATTGGCCGATGCAATTCTAATCCGCCGCAAAAGTATCAGATAATCGATGACCCAATATTTTAGTACTATAGCCAAAATAGATGTAATACTTAGACAGCGAGAGACGGGGAAACTCAATTTCTTATCGAACACTTGTTTGGTTGCTGATGGTTTATGAACAACGGTTATTAATTTTCTGTTTTTCAAATCTTAATGAAGAAGATTCCCTCTGGTGTATACCATTAGCAGAACCTCACCTCTTATGAAGGATGGATGAAATAAATTACTTATGGTCAAATCCGTTAGCTTCCCGAAGCTACCTAGAATTGCTTGGTGAATGAAGACTGCGAATCAGGCAACTTGTCTTAATGTTGAAAACGAAACCTCGAAATCAGAATTTTTTTTTTCATTGCCTGATAACAGAAAAATACCATACACCTTCTCACAGCTAAAAATGAAAGAAATGCGTCGAATACGGACTTGGGAACTGAAAACTCGACTTTGCTAGTTGCTTGACTGAAAAAGTACTGTCACTGCCACTGTCTAAGAATTTCAGAAAATGTTTTTGAAAAGTGTGTAGTTTTCGTATCTCTCTCTCTCCCTCTCTCTCTCTCCCTCTCTCTCTCATGTCTGTTACCATATATACCCATACAAGATATACACAAGTTTGGAGCGTCTGGAATATGATTTTCTTAGTGTTTGGTCTCGTAACACAAACTTTAGGGCCCAAAATGCTCTTCAGGTTATTCTTTGTACTGCTTTTTCTATTTTATCAGGAAATGGAATCTGTTGTCCTAGGTATGTATATTCGCCCACATATGTATCACATAAACAGGTTCAGAGATTAAGACAGACTCGTGAGAGGGAGATTGGTTCAATTCCCGCCGGATCGTTCTCCCTGATAAAGTTTATCCCAGTTTACCTTAGTCCTCATAAATGACAAATATCATGAAAGAACCCTAAACTTGAGCCTTGAATAAACTCTTTCCTAATTCATAACTGTATTCCATGTATCATCAAATCTGTGATGTCTCAACATTAAAAACGGACGTTAAACAGTTTTAAAAAAAGTAATATAGAGTTCATTTAAGACAAGCCATTGTTTCATGAAAATGGATCGAAGCTTTTTTTCCATTCTGTATAATTTATGCATGACACTCCTATAAACTGCACACTTGCATGGATGTTAACAAGAAATTAAATAGTGACAACAATCAAATAACTGAATCCGATATTAATGCTTCTTATTTTCAATTTTCTGCGAAGTTTATTTGGCAGAAATTGTTGATTCGGTTTATTTATGGACACTCTTTAACATCTCAGGTCATTGGCGTCCCATTCAATTCAGGGATAATTTTTGCTCAGAGGCATATTCTTTCAGGCTTGAGGTTCTTTTATGTGTGGTAAATCAAGGACATGAAACTAACGCCTCTATTTCCCCTCCGAAATTTACGCCCCAAAATTCATCGACCATAGTCGGAATTGAACCCGCGATCTTGGGTCTACAAGACAATAATGGTTACCATTAGACCACTAGGACCAACATGTAACAGAAATGAATACCATGAGGTTAAAACTGCAAACACACTAAAAACTTGTCTTAAAAATTTGAATTTCATCTTCCAAACCCTCCATTAGGGGTGGTTTTTTCCCCCTACATTATAAGCATACAGTAAATTTATGTGTTTATACTCGTATAACAGGAGCAGCAAAAAATGGCTAGGAGAAAACATATTTTAAATATAATTTGAAGAAAGCTAGGTGACTATTTAATATGTGAATTTATTTTTACGTCATACGTAATGTTCGAAAAGAAAATCAATTATTAAACGTTTGAAGTCTGTATCTTTGTGATACTTTTGTAATTTTTCTCTTAAAGGCAACGTGGTGCAGTTCGACTTTAACTTCTGTGCATATTTTAAACTCAATGTCATTGATATCATCTGGTCAATTTTGTGATGGGGGATGTGCAGCCGCCGCTGCCCAAAAAAGGAGAGTCACAGTGCTGAAAGTTAATATTAGGTTTACTGAAAGAATAAAACAACATTATTTAAAACTGATAATAATAAGAGCTAGCCTGTATTATAAGAGATGACCCTCAGTGACAATACCTTCTAAAGTTTCTTTCTTAAGAACACGACGGTTTTTGTTATCGAGAAACCCTGTCATTCGTTACCTTTTTAACAAGTAGGCGAACAGTTTCTCTATCTGAAACACGTTTGACAAAATATTTTTTTGCGAATTGCCTTACCACTTACTCTGAAAGAATCAGTTTTTATAAGTATTTACTGCAAACCCAGTTCTTCAAGGCTATATTTAACTAACAACAATTAGCACACGATTTACACCCAATGAAAGCACCGAAAGCATGAAAGTAACACCTAACGCACAACACTCGCTGACAAAATTCCAACTAACTACAAGCTGCTACCTGTAAATGAAGTGTGCAAACTTGACGGGTGGCTTCTCCCAGTTGCGCTGTGCGACCTTAACTCAAATAACTTGTGTGTGATAATTATAAAATAACTAAATAAAGTATTTATGTAATTATATTTTGAATTAAAGTAAAACAACGCTATTGATCTTAACCGGTTATGCTTAACGTTTGAATTGCATTTTATAAAAGTTTGCCAATGTTAATAGTTCGCCTTATTTTTACGCATCATTTTTTTTTAACCTAAGTGGTATACAATGTCGTTAACGGGCAACTGTAAAAACGGCAGATTTTTTTTTTTTTCAAAATGCTACAATAATATAGCGAAAACAAAAATGTTATATGAATTGCATACATTTTTATGGATGAAGAGAGGAGAGGCAAAACCAATGAAATGAATTTTTCATGGGAGTTCACGCTCACAAGCCATGCCAAATTGAATCGGTTACAACCCAATTTCGCATTTTGAAATCCCACAATAGCAGGTCTGCATAAATCACTGCCCCGCAACATGCAGGTCTCTGGAGGAACGCAACCCACACACGGTAATGTGCCTTTATTTGCATGTAGCACCTATTTTCTACAAAGAGTACTGGCATTATAAACAAGGTCATGGATATTTAAAGATTCAGAACCATTTGCCCCAAAGCAAAAGAGTTATATCATATTATATTTAATACATAAATATATATTTAAGAAGGGTCCGATGTTGTCTAGCAGGATACTCAGAAAATATTCGACAATAACAAAAAGAATACATTATTTAATATTTATAAAACTGCTCATTCCAACCTACAAGCTATTGTTGGCAAAACGTTACGCGCTTAGGGAATTATCGTATTGGGTTTCACTGGAAAGAAAAAAGTAGTACACATAATTTATCAGTGCTTTCCACTTGTTTTTAGTACGGAAAAGGGCAGAGCAAAAAACATATTGAGATTATATATAAGGGTAAATCAAAAAGTAAGTTTCTCTATTGTATTGTGTTCTCTATACTCTAAAAACAAAGGCAAGAAGAGGCTACAACTTGCACGTGTACCCACTAGTGTATGGTATCTCTGCTTGAAGGCGCACAAATAAGAAAATGCAGAAAGTACATAAAATGACAAGTGCAGCATTGTCAAGAGAGGAAATGTGCGCAGAAAACATGAAACATATAAATATCCAACAGTGGATTGTGTCTGCGTTTGCAAAATGTGATATCCAACAGATCTGAAGTTATTGCTGTAACTTAGCAGGACGATTACGAAGACGCGTTGGTAACGCGTTATTCAACTTTCGTCTCTTTGGAAAGCTGGAGGGAAAATAAACAAACGAATAAAAAAGAGCGGAGTAAAATACTTCTACTGTGTCAAAGATAAAGTGTTGAAATGGCACAACGAGGTGGACACCAGTTTCTATCATATGGGTATGGAAAATAAAACTCATTTTACTCTATGAAAAATGTTAGAAAAACAGAGTAATAATGACGAAAGTGCTTATCTTGAATTGTATTTACCCTTTAATAAATGCTTTTTGACTTGCCCTCGAACAATAAACACAATTTTAAAGCAATTCGTTTACCAACAAAAGCCAAGTTCTCAAGCAAGGACTCCACACATTGTTCTGCCTTGTGCAATATAATTCCGTTTAAAGCGTCAAGACAAACGATGAAAATTAAAGGTCTTAATCTATGCCTATACACTACTCCCTGATATCTCCCTTTGCTTCTATAAAAGAAAAATATTTTGGAAATATGTAAATATTAAAAAAGTCACTTAAATGAGTTAATTTGTGTTTCCAATACAATTAAACTACAAAGCGGCTGTTATATGGAATTAATCGATTAATGTAAGTCGGTGATGAGAAATATAAAAAATATAAAGAAGAAACCAAGTAGAGAGCAAGTGAGCTCAAATTAAAGCGCTTTGAGCACATGCCTTCTAAGCAGTGCCTGAAAGGATTCACTATTTCCTTCAAAGAGAGTAGCATTAAATTTTTTCCCAATCGTTGTGCGACGTCAAACGGGATCTGTATAGTAAAAGTGGTTCCCCTTCACCCGATTTAGTTTTACAAGCGTACATACTCATAGATTCCACAATTTGAAACTGATTATGCAGCAGGTAGTTCCGTGTAACGGTCTCAGCACGTGCCGAGAGAGATCACGTCGCGCGGTTGGAACTCATAGTGAGCATATGTTTTGTTTCTTTCGTTATTTGTTAGTAATAAATAATAATTAATACAGTACTCACACTCACCATCATAAAGGTAGAGGCTCAATACCTGCTTTCCGCTGCGAGAATGCTTGATTCCTTAAATGGTTTTGAAATACTCGCTGCAGTTTATTCTTCCTACGGTTACCCCCCAGAAATTTAGCATAAAATTCTCTCCTACAGCACATATAACGATTTATTTTGCACATAACAATCGAACATAAATATTCTTTGTTCTCGTATATCTTACTTTCGGCATACTCCACAATACAAGTAGAAATCCTACAGAAATGTAGCTGGAAAAGTTGGCGAGATAAGGGCGACTAAGCGGAATGAATTGCCTGCTCAATGCCGGGAATCGCGTCTCTACTGAAGGTTAACTGGTTTCTACCAGTGTACATAAGATTGCGTAGCGAAATAAGGAAAAGGGAAATCGGAGGCAGCATTAGCAAAAAACTGTGTTTTACGTTAGGATCAACTGTTTCAAAAAGCGTTATTAGTAACAGTTGTTCAGTGATGACGCAGTTTATAGTTATAGTACTTTTTTCTCTCTCTCCCTCCAAAACATGCCATCTATCTCAGGAAATGTGGTTCTTGCACGACACAGTTCATGCTCATTTCCGCAACGTTTCACGTTGTCTGAATCGTATCTCTTTTAAACTACTCCTGCACCTTACGCAAAGTACCTTAAGATTTAGATCCTTTCTCTCTCCCAGAAGGGAAGGGTGGAAAAGTTAACAACGCACAAAACTCCAGTAACCATGGTGCGGCAAGTCGACATACTTACTACTGGTTTTCCGGACTGGTAATCAAAGATCTTCAGGGCCCTATTCTACAAAAGTATGGTCCAATACATAAAAGTGTATTATTACAAATCCTTGTAAAGTATGATCTTGTAATTCCTGTTCCACGAAAGAAGTGCAACACTAGTAAAGTATTAGTAAAAAAGTAACAAGTGACGTCATATAAGATGGAGGAACAGCTCTTTGCCATACATTGTCATACCTTGAATTAAGTTATGTCTACTCATTAGGGTTTTTTAATATAAAGAGCGGATTATTGTCATTTCTTCTAAATGGGCCTTGTATTCTATTCTCAGATATAATGATGTATATACTTTATTATACATCTATCGATATTTAAGCGTAATAGTCGGACCTGGTGGTGTAGTGGTTACCATACTTGCCATCTAAACCCAAGATCGCGGGTTCGAACCCGGCCAGGACCGATGGATTTTTTCGGGCGTAAAAATCCTAAGTATGGTTTCCTTCGGAAGGGAAGTAAAGCCGTGGGTCCCGTGTGGTACATTTACGGCACGAAAAAGAACCTCAAGCCTGAAAGAGAGGCCTCTGAGCAAAATTTGTCGGCCGTTTCACGCCCCGAGTTGAATGGGACGCCGATAACCTGAGCTGTTAAAGAGCGTCAATAAATAAATCAATAAAAAAAATAAAAAAATAGGCGTAATAATCCACGTTGAGACTACGATTACATTTAGGAGTACCACTTTCAGTCGTCGAGAGATGACAGAAGAATTAGTTTCCCGATTGCTCTCGGTCATTTATTTTATAGTTCATTTCTTCATTTATTAGTTTATATTGCTTGACAACCACGTTATCATTATAAGGAAAGTAAAAAAACTGAGGAAATTGTGTCAAAAGAGAATGAAAATACATTTAATTAAAAATGCTTGTCTGAAATGCTTATATGCTTTTGAAACAGAAAATGCCAATACGCAGTCATAAGCCGTACTTTAATTGTACTTAATCTATGATCATTTTACATTAATACTAATTTATTCCTTCTTTATACATATTCCTACTCGTCATTATAATCACTTTTGCTAATACTTAGCACATTTGGATCAACTGACTCCCAGAATCATTGACAAGATAATAAATTTTGTGCTAGTATTTGACGTTACCAATATTCCTGAACTTATAGAGATATTTATATAAATTACCAGTGTCGATTAATACTTATTCTTCTGTGGAACAGAACAACGAAAAGTCACTATTATATTTGTAAGTATGGAGTTATAAAGTACAAGCATAGAAGAAATAATGTATTAGACCATATTTGTAGAACAGAGCTTTGGTAGCTCATCATCTCCTGGAACGTCCTCCCTTTTGGAGGGCCACCGAGGTCAATCCACCCAGAGTGCATTACATTAGGAACGTTTTCCTGGCTCGAAGACACGCTTTTCTTCGATGGAGTAGGAGCGAGCTGTACTATCACATAACTTACATACACTTCATATTTTGGAAATTCCAAAATATTTATCCACTTCACATGCTCAAAGGAATAGAAACAATATTGTACAACGAATAAAAAATGTCTGCAGCCGTAGTACACCACATAAGCAAAGGACTGTAAGCCCCACCGACTTTACGAAAATCAACAGTTCCATAGGCAAACATCCTTATAGAGAATTCCTCACATTCTCACTATCGATTTTAACAGAACTGCAACTCTCAATGAACAAATGCAGACGTCCGACCTTCAACAACCTTGCGATGTCAGAGGTCTAGCGAGAGAGAGGGATGTTTATTAAAACCTTGGCATATTGAGCATACCGTTATGACCTTATGTGTAAATTCCTGCAACCACTCCTTAGATAGTTATATTCTCCTGAACACGCATGGACACATGTGTTAATTGCCCCTCGACCTTATGCATATGCATGCTAACTGATATTCGGTGATTTATCACGCACGTTTCAGGATCACTAGCTCAGCAACAATGCATTGCAGATCTGAGCATTATCGGCTTGATCGTATGAAAAGAATTCTTATTAATACGAGCTTCATAAGCACACTTCTATTTATAATGAAACTATAAACATATATACGAAAATTTTAGATCACTCTCTTACTTACAAAATTCTAGGATATGCTTAAGGTATTCGCATTTGATGCTTGGGGTATTGGGCAGGTGGATTTCGCAAACTGAACAAAACCAGCGTTAGATTTAAAAGAGTGTTGTTACTTTTTTTTTTTATAGAATTCTTGAATACTCCTGTTATTTTCAATATACAGAACGGAGGGGAACTCAGTCCTACAGTTTTAAGAGCGAACGATATTTTCTAATACCATTTTGGTAAGTTTGGCCGGAAAATATTAATTCCGGTATTATATGAAACAGAAATAGAACAAATAATGTCATTTGCCACTTTTTCTTAGCTCGAAAAGTTTCACGCGAATAATTATTTATAAAATAATTTATAAATTACTATAAAAATGAGAAAAGCTAATTATGAACTTGTTTTTACATAAGGTTACATGAACAATCAAATTATGAATATCTATTATTAGCAGGTTCTAATCTTATGAGTTAACCATGACAAACATGCCATATGTTAAGAATTGAAATGTTATTTTCTCTAAAACCCCTAAGAGATAGAAAAACGTGTATTTAGATCTTTTTTGCTCTACTTATTAAATAACTTCTGTACCGTTTATTAAATTTCAATTAATTTTGTATCATGCAAGGAAAACGAAGGACCACCTGATTGGGCTGTGGTTAGCGTTAAATTCCCGGATCTGCTTAGGATTTTTTTCTAATTTTTAGGCAGGCCTGGAAAGAGTTCATCCAGCATCGTGAGGATAATTGGGGAGCTGCCTGATGGAGAGATGGCATGGTTCGATCTAGAAAGCCGCATGATAGCCATGTTGATTATATGCCACTCTTGTAATACTGCCCTTTATCAATGAAATCGTAAGACGGAGGTAGAGGAGCAGAGCTCGGCGGGTCATGACCCGAACTGGGTTGTACCACTATATAAGAAAAATGAGAAACAGCACCATGCAAACATTTAATCATACTGATGCAGATATTTACATTTAAAATGTTTTTAATACACAGATCCAAAATGCTCCTTTACATAATTAATTTTAATTAAGTTTTATGAAACTTTTAAATTGTATTTTTTTTTATTTTTATTGCTTTACTTTTGTAGAGCTGAGATTTTAAAATGTTTACTTTATCTTTTTAATTGTCCTATTTTATGTTATATTTTAGTACTTTTTAAAATCTCAATAAGTAATTGCACATTTATTATTTATAGTACATCAAAAGGTCCACTATATTTTGAGGTACAAAAATGTAGTTTTGAGAAAACACAATTTTCTGATAAACTGAAGAATTTAAAGGGATGTGCATGGCTGACCAAGGAACTGGTCAGCCATGAATGACACGAATGGCATAAGCAGAAAAAAGTATTACAAAAAGTTATTACATGATCCAGTCACTTTTAATATATATAAAAAAAAAGGTTGGATTTTTGTGAAATGTTGGCTAAAAACTCAAGTGTTCCCCTAAGTTCTATTACCAGCCTTATTTATGGCAGTTTTCTTCCGCCTATATAACCTACAGCTACAAAACTCACTTGCCTAATTCTATGCAACACTTTAACTCTGACAAAACTTGATGCGAGATGTATACCTCCGTTACATGCATTACTCTAGACCTTTGTCCAGGATTATTTCCCGACAAATATTGAGACAATTTTGATTTTGGACTCATTCAAATACCTCCATCTATAGTGAATTGATTCCATTCCTTTTTTTAAAAATAATAGAAATGCTACGAATTCCCATTGGTTGTAATGCAATGTTAAGTTGTAATTCAGGTTTACTTTGCATTTAATGATTTTAACACATCTCTGTTTGTTAAGTCGATGTCACGGTCAGGACTCGAACAGAAGATCTTCGGTTTACCGGGTCCTGACAGAGTCTCACCCATGTGAGACCTTTAAGGTTATCTGGTTACAGAGTTTTTATTCCTAAGAAGTTACTCCAAATCTTTTAGTAGCGCTGTCGCGCGGTAACTTTGCACTTGGAGTATTTTGGGAAAGAGAAAGCTGTTCAATGAGAGAGGCAGACTTTCCTGCGTCTGTGCACACCTTCTTCTGCAGCAGGTACCATTTCTAAGAAAATACTAATTTGTGCGTGAGTGAGAAAGTGAAAGTAAGAGTGTTTATATGCCACTTTCAGCTCACGTAACTGGACATTTTTTTAGATAACGGCACCCAAATAGTTCATTAAAATGCGATATGCATTTATTTACATGATTTTTTGGCAGAGGTCCGAGAGGTAAATGTCATAGCGGGTAGTAGAGAAGGCGTCTTCGGCTGTGTGATGTAGGCCGAGTGCAGAGTAATCATACATCAGCTGTACGTATGGTCCAAGTTTTATAGCTACACATTATGCGTGACTCCTAATTTCTTCTTTCTGACCCAGGTTTAAGCTGTTTTTACGTATTTATTTTCCTTTATATACAGAGCTAAAATATTCCCATTTATTTCTTCATTTTTTTTATCTTCATTCACAATATCTAATCATTAGCAAAATTAGTATTGTTACCTCTGTACCCTTGCTTACTTGCGCATTAAATAAATAAAAATAAACAATATCTTATTTCACCTATATGGAAAAAATACACAACTTAATACAGTCAATGCCTTTTTATGTTCCCTAACTAAGGATAAGTATAAATACATTTATTTATTAACGTATTAATAGTTTCTAATGAATATCAAAGAAACAAAACAAAAGAAAAACAAAAACAAAAACGTGTAGTTTTTAATTACGTTATTATTATTATTATTATTATTATTATTATTTTCCCCCTAGCTCACATGTCTCGAAATGATGCCTGAACCACTGAAAACTATCGACTGAAACGACCTTTAAAGTATTACACGTAACCTACGCAGATTTACTTCTTTCCCTAGAAAAAGTAAGTTTTAGCGCTTTTTCCTGAAAAATTCGTTTGTATTTCAGAGCGTTCTATCAGGCTATCGCCCCCTTGAAGAAGTATCAGATGTCCTTCCACGACAGCAGAATACTTACCAAGGTCGTCTTGCATGGGTGGTTTTTCTCTTCTTATAAGGGCGCTCACGGAGATATGCAGCCCGGTTGTGGGGCTGACATAAATACTTTCCACAATGGAATGCCTTTCCTGTCAACTGCCCTAAAAAAGCAAGGCAACACCAAGCAAGAAAACCTGTACTGCAACAACGCTCACGACAGACCTTGAGCCCACTTCCTACCACGTTTTGTTCTGCAAGCGCCGCTACTGGGTAGGTATGACCCAGTTCGTAAGTTAAAACCGCCCTAACCGTAACTCTTGCTCGGCGGTTAAAGGAGATGCTTCACTGCGATATCTAAAGTGAGTAATCGGGGAAATTGTTAATGGGCCAATGTGTTTCAGATATGGTGCATTCGAATTATAGAGTTTGCCTAGCAGCAAGAGTTTCTCTTGGCTTTAAACGTTCCTTACAGACTTCATCGTTTGAGATATGTCTAAATTCTAACGGCTGAAGTTTAATAAAACCAATCTTGATTAACTTTTAGGTTTCATCCCCTCAACCTCAGTCAAACCTCACGTTGAAAATTCAAATGACACAGCTACCTTTCGATACTTGTATTTTAAAAATGATTCAATTGTTATAACATTTTTCCCGCCAACCTAGACTGTTATTGTTCTGTGAATATAGACAGATTAAAAATTAAGTCAGTTATAGAATGAAAATAACTTGTGGATAAAATTACAATTACAAATATTACTTAATAGTCTATTTCAGAATTCCTAACTAACCCCTTACATTCTGTTTCTTGTTGGTGTACATCATTTTTAAACAATTTATTATAAAAAAACTTGCATTAAACGTCAGTAAGTTTTATATCATTATTACATATAAATTCAAACAACAACAATAGCCAGAGCAGAAAATAAAAAATAAAACATCTAATAACAATTGTATCCTCTTAAAATTTAAGTAAAAATGTAGGGAGGCAATTAGAGAAGTGGCAAGTTAAATACAGTAACTCATAATTAAAGTAGTGCCTAAAATAAATGAACATTTTGTTTTATAAAAGAATATATAACAAAAGTTTTACAATTTTTACAATATATATAGAAAATAAAAACAAAACGAGTTTATGCTTCCGAAAAAAATATGAAATAGTATTCACATATTCACCTCACAATGAAAATCATACATAATCTATTCTTTTTTCTGAAACAGAAAAGCAGTCTTGTTTTAATACTTCACTGCCAGTGTCTTTGGCATTGACTTTACCAATTTTTCACAGTAACTTGGTTAAATTTTGTTCCACTCTTCTAAAAGAATCTTTGATATCACTTTTATTTCTTATGGTATGGCATGTTATTGCCTAAACGACCCAAAAGATTCTCAAACACATATCTGGTGAATCGAGGATATTTCTATTACATGTCGGCAATTATACTACAACCAAAGGCGCTATGCTTGGATCATTTTCTTGGAGGTAAAGGAAACATTTTCTAGACCAAGATAAACGAACTTTGTTAAGCTGGAGATGAACGGTCCCAGATGCTGCCATGCAACCCCACACACTAACAGATTGATTATGCTCAACTATTGGTGTGAAATTTTGCGCTTGCAACTCTTTATATGGCTATCTCCACACCCAGATCTTGCCATCAGATTTGAAAATGTTACACTTGCTCTCACCTGTGTAGATCACAGTCTTACAGTAGTCAATACCTTCATATGTTCAATTGCAAAGGTTTTCCTTTTAACTCTTTTCTTTTTTATAAATGGCTTTGTTTCTTGTTGTTCAGTTACGGAAAGTGTCATTTCGCACGACTCTTTTGTTTCAATTCTTTTCTAGATACATTTTCAGTCTTTGTAAGGTTTGGTGCACCTACAAATGGATTCTTCTTAACCTCTCTGAAGATCCACCGTCTGTTGTTCTCTATAAAAAAATTTCTAGAACTAAAACGAACTATATTTTGAATTCTTTTGGATTTATTATACGTATTTCTGACTCTAGGCGCTGTAGAGTGAATGCGACGTAAAATGTTTCCTGTTTTTAATAGAGACCCTCCATGCTAATAAAGTAAAACAATGAGCTCTCTTATAGTCGCGGATGTCGCGTCCCACCACAAAACGTCACCTATTCTACTAGAAGACACAGTGCAACTGAGAGACTTTGCTCACATTGTTGCAATGAAACAGTACTCTAAGTACAAAACAGTGTATGAGTTTTAATGTGAGGTCATTATTTTTGTCGTTACACATTTTTTGTCCGAGGCAGCCCATGCAACTTCAAACTCATATGGTAAAGAATTATGAACTTACCTTATTGCATTCCAATTCATTTCGATTCTTTTACAAAAAATCTGATTATATTTACTGATGGAAACTGATGACTTGGGTATACAATTTTTCAATGTAAAAAGTGAATGTAGCTTTCAAACTGGGAAGTTATGAAATGAAAGTCCTGTATATTATGCAGTGTTTTCTGGATATCCAAGAAAAGTAGCTTAAATATTTTTTGGGAATAAAGGTTGTTCGTCGTTTATTTTATATTCTCTGTTATAAAAGCCTGTGGTTATTTCAGGCAGTGGCAAAATATTAAACTTTTTTCTAGATTTGAAGGGGATGCATAAAATAATGTGAACAAAGAGGATTTTCGGGATGAACAATTTTGCTGACTGAACTATAACAGTTATAGTTGTGTTTTTTAATGTTGTTTGTTCGTGTTAATGTCAGTGTATTACAGACACGTACAGTTACAGTTGTGTTAATTACCGTAAATGGAAGACTTGATGGGCTTTCAAAGAGGACAGATTGCTGGTACCGTTTAGTGCGAACTTCTTTAACCATGACTTATATTCTGTATCAAGAGCAACAATTTTCGTGGTCATGCCTGCATGAACAAAGCATAAAAATGGTTCCGGACCAAACAACGGGAGTCGATAACCATAGGGATAAATGTGTTAAATGCTAAGGGGTTAGACAAGGTTCCCACTGTCACTACAATTTTTAACATATCTTGAGGAAATAAGAAGACTGTGAAAAAGTTATCTTAAAGATAAGGTGGATTTTAGTGGGAAATACTAAGACATTTGATAATGAACATATTTTACTTGTTAACACTGTGGTTCAATTACAGAAAATGGCACGTACATTGTATATGGCAGTAGTACACCCTTTAACCCTAGCCCCCAAGAGAGTAGTTTCTTGAACGCAAATTTCTTCTAAATCGAACTCTAGACAGCGCGCGGTTCACAAGGTAACTAGCAAAGTTGTGTAGCCACTGCAGCAGTTGTGTTATATGGCATGCACTAAAGACGCTGTCTAGTATGCGAGTTCTGTTAGCTATGCGGCAGAGTGTGCAGTGATGCCGTGGTTAAGATCGCATGTTCGCCTTCCGGCATGAAACACTTTTTTTTTTTTTTAATAAATCTTTGTAATATATTATGATAAATTAGTTTCATAATATAGTTTCCCATACACAGCAAGCGTTAACGTTAACATATTATATATATTATAATGAATATTATACTTGCTTCAGCATTTGATCTATCTAAATGCAATATACTTCACACGCATTCCTGCACTAGCTCTCATCCTGTTTTACATGCTGAGAGTTCATACACCACCCAATATTAATTTGTATTTATTTTTATGCGTTTTTATTTTAGAAGATAAAGGTTCATGTATTTATTTAATAGTTGTAAAGAATATGTTAGTGATTACGTTTTTGTATGTGCATAGGTAATGTCATAAGACTCAAATGATAAGTTAAAACATAATATGGTATTGATGCATCGTGATATATCTGTTTTATACATAGTTATAAAACCAATAATAAAAAATAAAACAAAAACGTGTGGAATTTGAACCCAGGAGCTTACGCAAAAAAGAGCAATGCCTTTTAAACCGCTCGGCCACTGCCACTTTACCCAAATTTTCTCTTTCCACGTACTTATAATTGTTACCATTACATTTACAGGCAAAGCGCCCACTGCAGTGTATCAGTCGCTGCATGCGCGTTGTGAATACATCGCCCTGGAAGTTTTCCGGTCGATACGCAGAATCTGGGGATTACGTTTTTCCCCCAAAGGATATACATGTCAGTAGAGAAATAAAAAGTGGTGACCTTTAAAGATGCATAAACAGTACACTCAAATAGTTTTAGAAAACAAAAAAGTGCCAGAATTCGATTTCCTTGGATGTAAAATAACAAACATGTAAACAATAAAATGAACACATTTATCTATATAACGGGAATGATAACAGAAACCGTGAAAAAGTGGCAAGACCAAACTCTATAATTAATTTATATAAGTTTACGGCAATGATGACAATTATTGGGTAGATATGAGACTTGGACAATGCCTAAATAATAGAATGCAAGCTTACTAAATGAAATTCCGAAAGCAAGGTTCGAAAATAACATAAAATTGAAGAGTTAAATATAATAATTAAACACTACTAACACTCGTGCAGAATACCAGACAATACAATCGTCAAAGCAATTTTTCATTATAATCCAGGTGAAAGGAGAAGGGCCTAAAAATTAGGAGCCGGAATGATGAAGATGTTGATGTGACATGACGATTAACTCTTTCCCTCAACTCGTTTACGTTAAGGAAACAGCAACCATCCGTGTGATTGCAGCGATCTGTCCCAGCAAGAATGTCAATTCCCGGCGGCACTCACAAGCTTGCCTTTCTTTTACACTTTTAAAAATATATTCACTAACATTCAACTAACGCTGAAACGATCTACAATGTCATCAATATTAAAAATACAAATTTTATGACTTTACAACTCTTAAGTTTTTTTATATTTTCCGAGCCGTCGCTGTGAATGCCCTCCCAGCGGACAGTTTTCAACATACTGACATGCTAGAGCCTCTACATTTCAATTTCATCCTCGCTTATATCGGAAGGCAATTGAAATTTACAAGCATAATAACAACTTTAACAGGAAAGAAGCATCTCTACCAATCAATAACCAGGCAGGCAAGTTGTGGGCAGACTGGATTAGTACCAGCCTACGTAAAGTTGCTGTGTACCTGCCAGAGCACAGAGGGGGAAAGGGGTATTAGGAAGTTTCGTCTAATTTAGAGGGGTGCAGAATTGATGATGAAAGTGCAATGCTTCTCTGAAATGTGTTGAGTTGATCCAGCATTCTTGGGTTTCTGTAATGTGCAAACCAATCAGCACTCAGTTCCACAGCCCCCCCCCCCCCTTATATATACCGCCACCATTTCGATTAAAGAGTCAGTCTCCAAGAAGATCACATCCAGCACATCACTGATGATGCTCATCGAAGTTGTGGATGAAGAGTTTGGAAAGATCAAGAAGAGGAATCCCATTGTACCGCAGTCTTACAGCCCTGAAGAATCTGTTTCCATAGTTGATACCGACGTTAAAGCCTACGTTCTTCAGTTGAGGTAAAGTGCTTAAGAATCCCAATGCCTAGTGTACAAATAAGTTACAAGTATGTGTAACTGAAGCGAACAAATTGAAAAAAAGACATAGAAATAAATGAAGATCTTACACAAAATCGAACATTATCAAATTATTTTCAACTCATTTCTTCCATTAACTTTTAACAAAATTATATACTGTGTAGCAACGCCAGAGAATTTACAATAATACTATCTGCCAATAAAACAAAAACTAGCCTTTCCAGGTTCATACCCAGTATAATCGATAGTAATAATGGATAACACAACTTATATGCCAGTGCGGGAAAATAAATTAATAAATTTAGCCATATAAAAGAGAGTCTAACGTCCAAACATAACATTAATGGCAACACCAAGTCTTATGTTGTTCACAAACTAAGATAAGAACAACAAAACGTGTTTCAAGAGCAACAACTAATGAAATGACAGATACATTGCCAGTTATAAAAATCACACACGTAAAGAAATAGTAAGTACGAAAAATAAATAAATATATTAACCAAAACGTAGAAGAAACCAAGATATACTGTCCGAACTATATGGAGCTGCAGCGGCTTAAAAGTACAAGTTGATATTAATATAAAATTAATGTTATGAAAAGCTCTACGATTATTAACGTATATTATTATCAATACTATTCCTTATAACACACGACCCTACAGATTACTTTGGTTGGGAGATGGGCGGAAAAAGTACTAATGAGAATTGTGCATCCTATCTATATATCAACTTTACTCCGACGTTTCTTCTTTCTCGTATTTCAGAATCGACCGTTAAACTGAAAATCGGTGACGTGCTGTATAATGATATACTGTCAATAAACAATTAAATGGAATCATAGTGTTAAGTAATGATGTACTGGATAATTAAATGGGCCTAATCTTCAAATGCATTCTCCTTCGCGATTCATAAATGTCTGTGGATAATTAGTTTTCTTCGTGTAGGAATCAGCTATGTATACTGACTGACTCAATACCCATGTAAAACATCATTCAGCTACCAAAAGAAGGGTAAAAACAGTAGACCCAAGTTCTCGTTCATGCGTACTGTCATGCAGCAAATACAAAACGACTCAATAAACTATGAACCAAGATCGGCGATCATCTGCGGTTATCGCAGTGTGGCGCTGACACAACCATACACCAGTTTCCTCAACTATATTAAAAGGTTTTATACAAGAAGATGATGAAACTGGCCATTGTTGTTGTACATGCCCTTTCGGCCTTTCTTTAAAAGCTGCACATAGCCATAGTTCCAGTTGAACAATGCTCGCTATTTTTCGGCGGATATTTTATTTCAGTTTCTCCACGGTTTGTGCGGTATACTGTATTATTTAATTTACCCCAGAGATAAGAGTCAAAGTTGTTAGGTCGGGGAACTGAGGGGACCACAAATGCTTGTAAATTAAAGTAAATAAAAACATGTTGAGTCAAGCTAAATATTTTCGGACTGCTCACCTTTTCAATACATAGGTCCAAGGTGCAGAGTTCGAGTACGAAATGCATCCAATGTGTACAGTGTTAAAACAAAATACTTAAATGTTTACAATTAGTAATTCATTTTTCTTAATGACGCGAGCGCTATCTACAGCTACCTCCAGAGCTCCATTCCACAAAAGTATGGTCTAACACAGTAGTGTATGGGATTGTAACTTGTAGCTATTAGTAAAATTCTGTTCCACAAACGTTTCTGCTACTGTAGTTGTACTTTATAACTCCATACTTAACAAATGTACAAGTGATTTTTTGTTGTTCTGTTCCACAGAAGTGTTAGTATCAGTCGGGAATGGTAATTTGCATAAATTTCTCTACAAGTGTACAACTACTGGTAATTTCAAATATTAGCACGAAATTTAATATCTTTTTAATGATTCTGGGAGCCAATTGATTAAATGCGCCAAGTATTAGCGAAAGTGATGATAATGATGAGTAGGAATATGAATAAAAGAATAGACCAGTATTTGTGTACAACGATAAGGTAAAGCTAAGTACAATTAAAATATGGCTTATGACTGATATTGGCCTTTCCTGTTTCAAATGTTTTTGCAGACCCAGCATCTGAGTTCATGTATTTTTCACAGTCTTGCTACATGCCACGAAAATACTTTCTGTACATTCTTTACACTCTTGCAAAGTAATCTCTTTTGACAGAATTTTCCCAGTTTTTATGTAATGAAAACGCGATTGTCAAGCAATATAAATATATATATATATATATATATATATATATATATATATATATATGACCATATGACTATGTATGTATAATGAAAGAGCCCATTATGCTCCATAAAGGGGCAGGGTCTCCTGCTAGAGGGAAAATTTTGTATTGTGACTCACGAGCTATTCCAAGTGAGTTAAAATGCTCAAATGGACTAATAAAATAAATGACCTAGCGCAATCAGGAAGCTCGATTCCTCTGCCATCTTTCGATGGCTGAAATTGATGCTCCTAAATGTTGTTGTCGTCTCTGTCGTCTCAAAGTGGATTATTACGCTTGAATATTCATTAAAGCATAATAAAGTCTTTAATTTATCGTTATATCTGAGAAAAATTACAAGACCCAATTGGCAGGAATGACAAAAATTAGCTCTATATATTAAAAACCCCTAAGGAGCACATATAAACTAATTCAAGGTATTACCAACGTATGTCAAACAGCTATTTCTTCATCTTGCTCTTATATGACATAATTTATAATTTTTAGTAATACTTTACAAGTGTTACACTTCTTTTGTGGAACAGAAAGTTACAATACCATACTTTACAAGGACTTGTACTAATACACTTGCACATATTAGACCATACTTTTGTGGAATAAAGCCCAGGGCAGACATGTAAACAAGATGGTGTACCCGCTCATTTATACGGAAGCGCAGACCCAACAATGACGCATGACGTAAACACATTTGTTCACATTGAAAATGCAAAAATTTCCCTATTGCCTCCTACTACATTGCAACGCATGACATACTGAAACTTTCAGCAGTATCTTATTACAAAATTATGGCGTTACCAACAAATTGCATAAATAGATGCACATATTCGGCGCAACATTATATTACACTTTTTTCCCCTTTCATATTTTAGCGACAGGTTCCCGTAATACACACAAAACAACCTTGGCATGAGCACTTAACTTTAAAACATACCAAGCGTAACCTAAACTTGCTATTTAACTGATGTGATTATTTGAATCACGTCTTTTTCAGAAAATTAAGCATTTTCTTCTGCAAAAAGCATTATCTTTCTAACGTAAAAAGAAATAACTTACATGCATTTATATATACATTATATTATACATGTTTTCGTGTTTCATGCCCTTTGCGATCCTCTTTCATTATTATGCTTATTATCATAAAGACAGCCATATTCTTGGTACAAGTAATTGATTTTCATTATTCGATTGCATATCAAACTATTTTGGTAAAATCGCAGTTTTCAAGCACGACCACATGGGAAAAGCGCCATGTGGACTCCGCCCTATAGATGGCACTGCCAGATAAACCTAGCGCTAAAGTTTGGAGTTCGCAAACTTTCACGTTAGCGTTTGCGTTTATGTAAATAATTTCATGAAGTAACTCACTCGTTGGTGCGTGGTTTTGTGTTTATGTTGCGTTTGCATTTCATTGTGAATAGGCTATTTACAGTTCCGCAAAAGCGCGTGCACATTAGTTGATGAATGCATGTAACATGAACACTCTGCTTCTGCTGATATTATACACAGTTTTGAGAAGAGGGTGATAGGAGAGGATATTCAAAAGTACAGCAAAATAGGCGATAGTAAGTAGTAAGTAATATGTATGCGGGATATTTTAATACCGTTGATAATGAAGAATCCGTTACCACACCAGTTGGACATGTTTTTGAAAGTTCTTAAGTACATCCCCCTATCAAGTTGTAGATTTGATAAAACGCCGAACTTAAATCCCACAATATTAATGGTTTACTTTCTGTTTTATTGAGATTGTTTGAGACTTAGAAAATATATATCAAGGATATTCAAAAGTACAGCAAAATGGGCGATAGTAAGTAGTAAGTAATATGTATGCGGGATATTTTAAAACCGTTGATAATGAAGAATCCGTTACCACACCAGTTGGACATGTTTTTGAAAGTTCTTAAGTACATCCCCCTATCAAGTTGTAGATTTGATAAAATGCCGAACTTAAATCCCACAATATTAATGGTTTACTTTCTGTTTTATTGAGATTGTTTGAGACTTAGAAAATATATATCAAACAAAATAAAAAAGAAGTATATAGAAATATGTGATTCATATATTAAAATATCCAAATATAATATAATATATATATATATATATATATATATTCCCTCCAATCTTCAGTATCTTTACGTTCAACCAGAATATTTGCCTATGATTTCCCCTTTCCACATGTGTTCTCTCATATTCGCTGGTGAGCTTAATCATACGCCATGACCCATTCAGGGTTTAATCCTGGTTGCACTTCCAGCGAGATCATATCCCTGCATTGCGGAACTGTCTGCTGTCTGTCCACATCCCTCAAACGGTTCCTAATCCTCCTCCATTCGCTCTTTCTATAGACTACAACTAGCAGATAGATACCCTGTTAATAGACAATGGATCGGATTAGGCCTTTCTGTTGCATCTCATATGTTTTCCTAGAACGTTCTTTTTCGCTTTATCTGTAGGATTAAAAAAAATGCGGTTTTTGCCGTTCTCGAATTACTTACTAGAGGAGTATCCTGCTATCGTAACGTCCTTTAACAAAACATTCACAGTGTTCAACTGCTCTTACTTCTTTTTTGCAGATAATGAATGCATATTCTGCGTCATACCAAAAAATATAGTTTATACTGAAGAAAGGCTTATTCGTTGGTGTGCAATGATCGTCAGCTTTCAAATATTTTAATAATAATAATAATAATAATAATAATAACCATTATCCAAAATTTCTCAATAGTATAATCCAACAGCTTTAACTCGTCCTTTAGTCTATCTCCGTCATCAGTTATCATTTGTTCCTGTTATGTCCTGCTGTTTTACTTCCTCCATTCATTGCTTCTTAAGCTTAGCATATTCTTCCTTTTAACTAAACACTCATTTTCGTCGTTGTATTGGTTTCCACTTCTTTTCACCGGTTTAAATCGAATTAGTCTCTTTTGTTCCATCACTTCACTTATTTAACTTTTCATAAATCCCTAATGACAATTATTTTCACTCTTCTACATTTTCTAGTACTTCTCTTCAAAATTACTTGTGTGTTTGTTATATTTTTCTCTTGTGTAAGTAATGTCTGTGCTTCCGCTCCATACCTTATGATGCACTAAACCAAACTTGGCATGCCAATTAAAGCAAAAAAGTTTAGTAAAATTAATAACCGTTTATTTGTAAGGACTTAACAGGTGTAAATCGTAGTAGAACAAATTAATTACACCAGACACTAATGCAGCAGGGATCTGTCAATGTAATCGGCAGGACTGTCAAAGTAATCAGAATGGAATTTACATTGTCAGGAAACAAAGCACAAATATAATAAAATTTGAAACATTCAGCTATGTTTGAATATGGTCCCCAAAACTCTAACTTTATGTTTGTTCTTGTAAGAAGATATGGCAAATGAAGGTTGATTTGGTCCATTAGACGTTCTTTAACATCTCAGGTCATCAGCGTTCCATTCAATTCAGGACGTGAAACAGCCGATAAATTTTGCTCAGAAACCTTTTCTTTCAAGCTTCAGGTCCTTTTTCATGCCATAAATCTACATCATGGAACCCACGACTTTACTTCCCGAAGGAAGCTATAATTAGGATTTTAACGCTCGAAAAATCCATTGACCCTTGCCGGGATTGAAGCCGCGATCTTGGGTTTACGAGGCAAACTGGTTACCACTACCGCCAGGACTTACACAATATAAGGTAAATGTGTGATATATAATGTCTTGGGGGAATAAGTGGCGCTAAGTACGGGCACCTTTTACGGAAATATCATGGATGTTTCTTCAGATATAAATCTATTAAACCTACAAAAACTGTCACGCATTCCAGCAAAAAATAATTAATGGAATATGGTTTATTAACATGCATTTTGATGTTATTTCTCATGCCTGTGTTTATTGGCAGCACTGTATGGATAATAACGCCATATACTTCAATGTACTCTTTATAGAATTTAATTTATTGAAATATACATTAGCTCTGTGAAACGTTACGCTGCCTTTTAGAAGTCACTGCAACAATATTTGCATTTGAGGGTTATTTTTTTTTTCCTTTGTTGAAATTATCTCCAGAATGTGTAAACACCACTTTTTAAGACTCTTTATATTACAAAGGTGCTGTAGACGTCACACGCATCTGTTACCTATAAAGTGGTTACGAAAATAAAAAATTTCTGCTGTTCTAACTACTAACATGCTATTCAGGTACAATGATTTCTACATGCCGAATTTCTTGCAAATTATTTAAAAAACGAGTTCTTGGCCTTATATCCCTTAAGACACGTTACTTAAAAAGGTCAAATATTTACATAAAACGATTTTAAGGAAGCTAAGAGGTGCATTTAGATAGTAAGAGTATCACACTACGCCTGCTTGTTATTTGTGTTGCATCCAACTCACAAAAGACGAGACGTGCGAGTTAATGCTCATTCAGTTGTCAAGAGCTGTCCAGGCAATCAAGCGGTAAGCGCAATCAGCCCAACGGTTGGCGACGTTCTCTGAATATTGTATGACTATCTTGCGACCTTCGCCGCAAAATATTTCAGAGGCTGACAAACTTTCCTCGACCGTGGACCCCTAAAATTTAACTCTAAGTTTAAGTTCCTAAATTTTCATCTCTATGCACTTGTTTTCGATATTTGCCTTTATATTGTAGTGTATCCTTACACAACAGTAATAATAATGTTACTATTATCAAAATAAAGTACTGCAGAGCAGGTCTGCATACTGGAAGAAGGTAGTCCTGCCCAAATATTGCATAAGTAGGTGGTGATGATTTCCGTGGAATATAGGCGCGAAACAAATTTACGTCATAGGATTCTATTTCTAGACAGATTTTAACCTCTTTCCAACTTTTATTAACTGCTTTCAATTCCAGTTCAATTCTCTAAGTTATTCTCGGTCTTCTAATTCCCCTTCCGCCTTGTTGATTCCAATCTATCGCATGTCTGGTTATATTTTCAGGTTCTTTCCTCAATGTGTGTTCAATCCGAGTCCACTTCGGTTTCTTTATTTCAAGATCAATGGGGGTCTGAATTGAGATCTTCCAAAGTTTGGCATAGCTGATAGTTTTATGGCCACCATATTTATATACATATATTTGAGGCGCGGTTAAAATTTCTGCATTTTTTTAAATTTATTGGGTAGTTTTCCACGTTTCGCAACTGTGTAATAACCAGATAATACATTTGATTTAAACATTCAATTTTTGTGTTTCTCTGAATATTTTGTGAATTGTATATTGTTCTTAATTGTAGGAAAGCTCACTTTGCCTTGTTTGTCTTATTTTGACATTTTGTTCTGCTCCTCGGTTTTGGAATACTATGCATCCCAAATAATGTTAAAGCTTGACACATTCTCTCTCGCGGTTATCTACGTACATTTATTTGTTTTTCTTTTTTACTTGAATCTCATTTATTTTTTTTTTTTGGGGGGGGGCATTCATTTTCATTCCACTATCCTGGTCTTCCACTTTAAAGTCCAATAATTTCATTTCTACATCTTTGAAACTTTGTGCCATTATACAAAGATCGTAACCAAATGGAGATCTTCCAGTTTATCTCCAATAGTTTTCTTCATCATATTATCTAAAACCATTAGAAACAACATTGAAAGTACTCATCCTCTTTTAACGCTATTTTTGTATGGAATCTGATAGCTCACCCTCGTGTTCCACTTGTCGTGGGAAGTTTTTATACATTTCTCATCATAATGGCGTTCGATACTCTAAAATTATTCTTATTGTATTAATATGATCAATGCACGATTGCCTCTTTCTACAAAGTGCTTGCTCTTTTCTCAGTTTCTTATCAATTGGTTCTTTAACTCTATTAAAGATTGTTCTAGATAGACATTTATTTAAAAATGAAAGTAGCCTTATTCCTCTTCGACTTTTGCATTCTAAGATGTTTCCTTCCTTGAGTATTTTAATTCAGGTTCCTCTTTTCCAATCATCTGGTTCCAATGCTGAATTAGAGGGATGGTGCGCATTTCTCTTGAAACTGCAAATATCAGGTTTAATAAGAGCAATTTATATTTGAGCTTTCATTTTATATTTTCTAAACGATTTCTAATATTATATTTTTTACAAAAAATTAGTTAAATTGTTACGTTAGGTATCAATACTTTCAGCTTTCTTTGATAGTCCAGCAAAATATTTCTGTAAGTGAACCCTAAATGCTGCCATTATCTTTTCTTTGAACTGTAGTTTTAGGGCACCATTTGTCAATGTCTACATGAGGTGGTCTATTACTGTGAGCCTTTCTACTTCGTGCAAACGAACTGAAAATGCACGTCTAGTTCAGTTTTTGCTTGCATAAAATATTCGCTGTAAATATTGAAGATTTTTAAATGCTGAAACCTCGCTGGGAGGGCCTGATGGACCACAGTTTGAGAATCGCTGCTGTAAAGTGTAAATATCGAGCACAAAACGCGCTTCACCACTACAGTAATATAAATAACGCGGGTTGGTTCATACCACTACAACCAATTTAATATCAATCTGCCTGCACTTACAAAGCGTGAAATGCACTTAATAACAGTTGTGGATATATGAACCTATCATGAGGTAATATCCAAACATCAGAGAACAGAGCAGAAAGAGGTAGTGTAGGAGTTAAAGCCATACAATTAGCACGCTTTGGTAATGTTGGCAACATAAAGTGTCAATTTATTCCCCATGTCGGCATTTGGTTGCGCATTGTAAATGCATACCGCAGTTAATGGATATCATTTTACGAACTGTGCAAAAGTGAATAGGGAATGCGTAACGTAACCATCAAACCTAACACAAAATACACCCAGACTAAACACGAAAGCTGACTAAGTAGTTTTTTTTTTTTTCCATCTCTTTTTAGGTTTGAGATTTTGTTAAACGTGTTTTATTATTTTGAAATTAATTATCCTCATAGCCATATTTAGAATGAAATATTTCTACAATCATTTGACGGATAATGTAGCATATAGGGGAATGACAATGTGGTGAAATGCAATGTAAGATTAAGTTCGTTATGAAGCGAAAATGACGGTTGGGAAGGTTAAAATAGTTAACGGTTCTGCCACCATCCCTCCCGGGAATCCATCTTAGTTAACGTCGATCATGAATGTGAGTGTTAGCTATTCATTATAAAAACGACCTTAATTATATCTACATAATGTTTGTGTTTTCAGTGAATACCTAAGCCTGATATGATCCCGTTTTAAGTCAGGATGGATATGACAATATTGTGTTGTTACAATTTAATAATTTGCATTTTTTCGTAATATCCTGATAACAGATAATTTTAATAGCCGTGGTGATTCATATAACGAAAAACTACACTATTAAATGTAGTTCATTCACTTAAGGATAATCTTCAACATTACATGACAAGGATTGAACTTTCTGCTTTCTTTGCAAATATACCGGTTAAAGACAAAAGTCGTGATTAAATGTGGTACTGGCATTGACTACAAAGTCCGATCATTTCCATTTTCTTCTTTATATGAATATACAACAGTTAAAAGTTTGCCTGCATGTCAATTTACTTTATCGTATTTATTCTTAAGCGAATATATCTTACAGGAAATTTCAGTAATTTCAACCCTACTTCTATTTTCTGGGACAAAAAGTCCATTAAGGCTGCGCCCACCTAAAATTAGTGTTTTGTGTTAATTTTTATTGACGAATGGAAACGTTTCCTTGTTTCAACTAGTGCGCTGTCTGTGAAATAATACGGTTGAAGACAGCCTCCCTTGAGCAAGCGTCGTAATGAAATTTAACGTCATTGTCTGGGAAAGGTGAAAGGAATCTTTACTAAATTTTCGTTACTGTGAATAGCTTCATCTCCGCCCAGTTGGTTATGTCTGCCTCATTTCGGATTTTGTAGAACCTGAAGCCCAGCAGAAGGACCGGAATGCAGACGATATCAACTTAAAATATGCATATAGTATTTTGCCAATTTTAGATTATTGTAATATGGAATTAAGAAATTATCTCATCATTAACAGTAAATACGATTATCTATCACTTATATTCATTCTTAATCTTCCTTCATAATTGTATTTTATTTATATGGGATCGCAGACTGTATGATAGATTGGCAACTCTTCGTTTATAACCAGAACTCAGAAATTCAGGGTATTTATTATGGTTAAAATAGGATTATAAAAGACACTTAAATGCTGAACATATGCATTAATATAATTAAAATGGTCATTTATTAAAAGTGAAAATAGAGACCAATAAAAATGCTATTTAAGATAATTTCATCACACAATTAAGATACTTATTTTTCTTATCACATAATTAAAGTATTTAAGCTTACTTCTCTTGGTTACAAACAATAACAAGGTGTTTGTTCAAGCCATGAAGGTGTAGTCAGCCGCTTGTCACAGAGAACATTTTTCATCATAGAATTCGCCAAGAGAATTTAAAACTACTTTGTCTTGATCAACGTTTACATGATCAAGACAAAGTAAAGTAAGTAATTTTGAATAGTTCTAGCAAATGAACAAAAGATGCGCAGCAGTTTCTGGAAGAGTTCATTTTCTGTTTATGCGTTTATAGGGGAATCGGGTTAATATCTCTCTTACTTCCGTACTGAACACACTGTAGGGACGGTTTATTGCACAATTGTATCGATCTCATCTTTGTCGTTTGCAACTGTTTTTTACATTTATGGAGCTGAGAGTTTACCCCTACCACAAATTTCCTAGAATTGATTGATGCAGATTGATACAAGGTCATTCGCCAGGACTATTCAAAACTACAGTACTTCTCTCATCCTCTCTATTTCCTGATATTCATCGGTCTAGGTAACCGTGCCTTCTTTTACTAGTGAAGGTTCTGCTATTTAAAGAGCTTTTGTGAATGGATTGAGGAGAAAGCTTTTGGCTGCTTGAAAAGAAATAACTGTATAACAAGATTTTCAATGGATCTTTTTGTAAAGTGAACATGCCATTTCTTTTTTATAACCTTATTACGCTTCGATATATTGAAATTATTTATTTGCTTCTTAAAAACATAAACAATAGCAGAAAAAATCATAACGATGCAAAACATGCAAAAAAAAAATTAATAAACCTTAAAATAAACAACGGAAGCCAAAATCGGATAAATATCCAAAAGAAAAACTACTCCTACTCACTCCAAATGTACAGCAACATGTTCATTTCTATCTGACTCTTAAATATATCCACCCATATAGAAAAGGCATTTTGCCTAACTTCTGGGCTATGTTTATAAGTTTTCCTGCATTTCCAAGTAATTTCAACTGCAAGAGAACGGCGTGGTATCTAATAAGGATTAAAGAGAAGAAGAGATTAAAAAGTTCAGCCAAACGTCAAGAATTAATTTCTATACAAACCGGAGGAATAAATTTATGTAAGTATGAACATATTTAAGGGTTAGTCATGGAACATTATTATTTAATATTTCCTGTAATTTAACTTAATTATCACTTACATTGATTACATATAAATATGAAAACAATTTATGATAATATTACAGAGCCATTTTCGTGTATATTTACCATAAATTTGATTTTATATTAATTATAAATATGAAAACATTTTATCATAATATTACAGAGCCATTTTCGTGGTATATTTAGCATAAATTTGATTTTCCATTAATTTTCACATTCCATGTCTCATCCTGCCCTATACAGAAAACCATGCTTCGCCGCTATTTTCTCTAATTATTGTTTCTTTGTTCTAGCTTCTGAACAGACAGCGCAAAACTTAAAAAAGAAGTTATTCTATTATTACATTTTTATAACCCATTATAGATTTGATTTGTTTTCTAAATAATTATTATATGTGTATAAAGTAATGAATCCCAAACATTTTAAACTAGAGATCTGTTGTATTAACTTTCCTCAAGTTAACACCAGGTAGGTTAACAATTGCAAAGGTTAAACATTTTAAGAAATACATTGACTGCATTCATGAAACATTCGCTTTTCAAGACAGTAACCAAATACTCAGTGCCACTAGTTAACACCGTTGTTCATATACAGACGTGGGAGTTGCAAAATATACCAACATTTTTTACTGAAATGACACTTATGTGGTTTCGGCATAGGACTGTCCCGGAAAAGAAATATATCAGCTTCAACACTCGTGAGTATTCATAAATGTCAGTATTGTTCATTTCCAATTAACTGCTATAAAAGTTTGTCCTCTTCTATTCACAGAGTTGGCTTCGTGCTGTTCTGTCCTCAATTCGATTATTATTATTATTATTATTATTATTATTATTATTATTATTATTATTATTAGTTTCTACTCCAGGACATTTCATTTTCTCTAAATTTTTAAGGGAATACTCTTTATCATAGTACCTTTTTTTCCGTGGTAATATAATGAATTCACTCACATGTTCTTTTTAATTTGGTCTAATTTAGTCCAATCTTTAACTAGCCTTTGAAACTTCATTTCGGTGACTTACAAATTTCGTATATAATTTAATGTCATAGTTTACATTTGATCCATTTTCAATCAATTGCTGTTACTTCATGGAACTGGAATATCATCAAACAGCAAATTAGAAAGAAGCGAGTTTAGTGAAATCCTTTTCTTTAGTAATTTATCTCTGAATCTTCTAGTGCGCCTTCATTTGCATCTAAGTAGTAGCAGTTATTTTATTGCAGCAATTCAGAAATCTCCTTTATGGCCTGATGTGCTTGGCTACCCAAGCGTAATTCTTTCACCTACCAATGATGGCCGTCAACAAGTTAGACATTCCTATGTTCTCCTTCCTGTTCAAAGTGATTCATAAGGAGTATATAAATTGTCGAAATGAAGTAAAATTTTGTTTAAACTAACAAATGTATAATTATGGTAAAAACAAAATCGTGCTACAAGAACGAAGCAACATCCACCCCTTTAGCATGTTGATATGTGTCTATTATGAACGATACATCCAAATGGAAATAGTCATAACCTAACTCTTCGGGAGCATCAATAACTTGCCCTATTAAGTATATAATGTCATTTTCACAATTTTGATTGATACACCCTTCTGGCCTGAGAACGTAGCTTAAAAATTATTGAGAAGTTTTATATGTGACATGATGAGATTATTCTTATATCTGAGGAGCTTCCAATGTTCAAACACTCCTGAACAGAGCTTTAATCATCAACCTAGTATTACAGTCTCACCTCATAGCGGCTTGTATTTATATAAAGCTTTATTAAAATTTTATTCAGTTAACATTGAGGCTGAATAGATTATGAAAAGTTTCCATCCCTTTAAGAATTTCTAATCATAAATAAAAACAAAAAATGTCGACGTAAAGAGTGCTGATTGCGAATGACGGCGTTTAATATCAAGTTATATAAATATTTGCAATCTTATAAGCATTTGAGTTGTATAATGACAATTTATGTCCTTTCCATAAATGAAATCGCTCTAATTCATATGCCATTTAAACTTATACCTCAAATTAATAAAAAACGCAGTGTATCCAGTAAAAACCTAGTAAAAAAAACAAAGCAATATCCTAGAAACTAATATATTTATTGATCAGCGGTTTTAAAGTTAAGAAAGAATGACTCAATTTTAATGGACGCACTCGCAGCGAGCTACGCGCATGCGTACATCTTAGTTTCCACGGGTTACTGTTATTGTAAGATACTGGTTTTCATCGTATTCGGAGGAAGAAGGCGCAGTGCCTGATGCAATGTTTCCAAACGGAAGTGCACAAACCCTGATGCATTCTACGCTCCCGCTTTTGGAAAGAGATTGAGTTTCACCTAGAAGTAGCTCACCACAAATGTTCAGATATATTAGAGCATAAACTAAATGTTTAAAGTGTGAACCTGCAAACCGCCAGACATAAATGCGTCATATCTGAGATATTTTCTTCCGTTTACTACCTTTTTTTTTTTTTTTTTTTTTTTTTTGATATCATGAAAAATGAATTTAAAGGAAGATTTGCTTTTCTTGTAGCTGTTCCTTTTCCCCAATGCTTCCCTTAGTTTTGCTTAGTAATGGCTTATGCTGACTTCAGGCATTAACCTTGGAACTGTGTTAGGGAGGGGGAAGGGTTCCAGGTTCAAATCCTGCGGCAGAACTAATCATAGGTTTTCCAAGTTCATTTTCAGAAAATATAAAAGTTTCTCTGCTACACATTCACCGTCCATTTCATTCGATCTCTGTGTTTGCGTCTTTCTGTGTTTGTGATGTCTTCGAGGCGCCCAGCCGCTGCACGCACTGGCCATAATTCAGGGAGTCGCTCACTGTGGGGAGGGGGGAGATAATTAGCAGGCAGGCATTTACTTTTAAGTCCCGTGGGAGGTGTCAGTTCTAATGCCTGGAAGACTGTAAACAACTAAAGAGGGAGAAGAATGAGTTACGCTGAATGTGAAAATTAATTGTGGCCACAAGGCAAGTCTGTTCTAGAAAATTGAAAATAAAATTTGTTTTTAAAACTTTACAGAGAGAGAAGGAAAAACTATATTATACTTTTCAAACTATTCGTTAATTTTAATGATACTTCATGTGCACTTGGAATGAATCTAACAAATCTTCCAAAGGCCTCTTTTTCAGCCGTATATGTCACATACAAGAAGCTGATAACATACCGGTCGTTCATAGGGACATTAATAATATTTATATTTACCCACAATAATAGAGAGTTGTATTTCTGCTGTTTTCCATCGCTTATTGTCACTGAACGTACATCTATAGAAGCCGTTGCAAGCTAATGCATAAAAAGAAGGTGTTTAGGGGGATTTAACGTAAAAGTACACAAACGCCGCTGAAGTGATGGGTGTTCACTTCCGGGGATGTTTGTTCTTCGTGTCTGTGTTTGAACAGAGCGCTCACGTATATACGACAGACTCTTCAAAAGTTTACATCCGGTACGAGAGATTTCCTTCCAGCGGAAGTGTGAGCCACTTCGTGCCAACGTGCGGCACTGTAAGGAAGTTTATTTTCAATCAAGACAACCCTGTTAGCCAGCTTTATTTATTTATTCTGTTGTTGCGATTCAAGTGCCTTTCTAGAACGATTTCAAAAGCTTATTAGCTCGATTTTAATGTTGTTAAAAACTCAAAAATATTTTCAAGGAGAAGAAAATGTTTATTATCTAAATTGAAAGTACAGAACTAAGTACTTTCTTCTATTTTAGTCATACAGAGAATGTTATAGGAAATAAGAATGTCGGCCTCTTAAAGCTGTGGTGATCATCACGAAAGAATATTTTCATTTAATGCAAGTGGAATTTGATGCATCACTTTATTCTCATATTTAGACATGACAGGAATTCTTGTTCAAGTCTGTTTGCTTCTGAACCATTAACTTGGTAAAGTTAATGTGAAATTAAGTGTTGCATCAGCTGAGAACGCTGGTTTGCAATTATATTCCTTTCATATAATTTACAGAAAAGAATTTTGCCATGCTTGTAAAATATTGTTGAAATCATTTATATATTGTTGCCAATGAACGCTATCATTTTCACTTTATCCATTGTTGTTACTTTACAATACTTTGATCATATACGCAATAGTTTAATGTGTTGCTTGCACTAAAGAACAGTGACCGGCGGGGAGAATTGTGTAACTCGGAGAAGTGTAGCATTCTGCATCGTTCCGTGTTCATAACTGCCGTTTTATCAGTCACATTTCAGGTTAGTCCAAAATGTAATTCAGCTCCACAAATAGTCACCATATCCATTTATCTGCATGTAATGTCTTAAAATATATAATATATATTTTATCGAATAAATAGGTATGTTTTAGGTGATATGGAACTTAGTACTTTTGAGGCTAAAGGTACCTTCCGTTTAAATGTGATGACAGAAAAAATATTTCCTCAGAAATTCAAGCCCTACAACCATGAAAAAGAAATGATCCCCCCCCCCCCCCTAATAGAACAGATTTAGAAGACCCCTATCCTTCATAAGTCCAAGAGAACTAAGGGTGTGATCTTGCGTTACGGAATTATTTTACTTTGTATTTCTGGCATATGAACAATATAGGCTTATTTCTTGTGCCAAAGTGAACCAAGACACGAAAAAAGATGGCTGAACAGGCCTATTGAGCGCTTAAAAATTGTGATATTTTTGAGTGCAAATAAAATTCCTAACTATACTTTATATTTTTGTTTTGCTTTTTTTGTTTGTTAAAGACTTGCAAATATTAACTCATTGTTTCTATGTGAGTGTAACAAAGTACGCCATGCAGGGTGTACTTAAACTAAGCTAATTCCTCAGCAAGTAGAGCAATTTAAAAAACATAAAATCCAAAAGATGGTCTTATTAATTAATGAAATAAGTTATGGCATTACTGTGTGATAATTAGCATGACAAACTAAATCTAACTAATAAAAGAAAGCTGAAATATAACACTTTTTTAAAGTAGGTTTGTCTGATTTTTCCCTTCAGAATCCTTTGAGAAAAATGTATATAGTGAAAATACTCTAATTTTCAAAAGTAAGGGGGGGAAATTACAATTCTTGCAATCTATAAGCGTTATAAAAGGGAAATCATATTTTATAATTATTTTATTATAATGGTATAATATAAATTAAATGGAATATATGACCAATGACAGATAAAGCTATATTTTGTGAGTATTTTTAAACATTTTTATGAACTAAGCCCTTGATATCATCTTTATATTCACTAAAATAGAGAGAAATAATAGAAAGAAATGTTGCGTATTTAGGAGGTTTATATGTGCCAATAAAACAAAAACATGTTACTATTTAAAAGCAATTACAATGCATAATGCAAATATACACAATCAACAATAAACAATCGAAAGTTTTGTCGATTTTCAGGGGCTTTGATACTTAAATTAAATTTTATTATAGGAAAAGTATGTAACGCAAATGTTTTCTGAAGGTTATTACAGGATGCTCTTACATACAAATATAATTGTTACACACCTATTAGGTTGCTAGCTTCACTACATGCTGTTGTTAAATATAAACATATGCACCATTAGGAATACAGTTTATATGGTGAGTTAATTTGTACTTTTGTTTTCAAACGATTGAGAGAAAATTAAACGCCCAACACTTATGGAATTTTGGTTTTCAGATACCCCCTAATCCTAATGGTCCTGTTTCACTGATTTTCAGAAACGATTTTTCTTACTTTATTTCAATGGAATATACGGAATTTGTTGTGAAAAAATAAATATTCGTACCGCTAGAGCGATTTTTAAATTTTGGATTTCAGGCAAACCCCTATTCCTAATGGCCCAATTTCCCTGGCTTTCAAAATGTTTTTCTTATTTTATTTAAATGGTATACACCGAGTTTCGTTACGAAAAAACAAATACTTGTGCCGCTAGAGCGATTTTAAATATTGGGTTTCAGATAAACCCTCACACTGATTTTTAGATTTTTTTCTTATTTTATTTCAATGGTATATACATAGTCGTTACAGGGGGGGGGGGGGCGGATTTATGCACGTAGAGCGATTTTAAATTTTGGGTTTCGGGTAAATCCTCATTCCTAATAGTCTAATTTTGTGGATTTTTCAACATTATTTTTATTAATTTATTTTATTGGTATATATTTTGCTGAGAAAAAATGTTTGCGGTTCTTAGTGATTTTTAAGTGTTTGCTTTAGGCTAACCCCACCCCCAAAGGTCCATTTTGCTGGTTAATTAACTCGATAAACCGTTTGTCAATTGAACGTTACATCCAGAGTTTCGCTAGACTGCTAGAGTGTTGAAAGAGAGAGAGAGAGAGAGAGAAGACTATTTTCGTGCCTAGTAGGTAGGATGGATGGAGATTTGAAGAAAATTTTCAAAAATCAATTCATGGGTACAACCGCAATTCCGTTGGAATTCCTTAAAATTCAACCTGTATTAACAGATCTGATGCCTAATGAATAAATGCTTTGCTCCCATGCTGCTTGAAGAAGCAATAAACATTAAGAAATATATATCCGTAATGTTTTTTATTTCAGATATTATTATACTGTCGCATTCATTTATATATTTAATTTTGACTTTCCAGCTGAATATATAAAATGTGCAAATTGTAATAATTCACTCTGCATTTGTGTTGGGAGCAAAGGGACAAACTCTTAATGGAGAATACAAGTTAACTCTAATCAAATTTGTCATTTTAAGAAACTCTCAATGCTGGTTTTCTGTATCTGCATTGTTTCCAAGAAAATTGCATTGTTCAAATTTTGTACGGATTCTGCGATATGGATATATATGTAATAACTTTGGTGTTTCGTGCCTTCAGAACTCAGCGAAAGGACGCCACTTTAGATCGAATGTGGATATACTCAATGATTCATCCGTTTCCGTAAGAATTCTTCCAGGCAGCTGTCTATCGCTTGAACTTGTACATGTATGAGCAGATAAACGTCCCTTGCATAAGCTATCCACGTTTGCAACCTCGTTCGGTGTCGCATATCTCACTATTCTCACTTCGGTGGGATTCACTTAATTAAGACCACCATGGAGTTCCAGGTGAAAACACTGCGGGGACGGGCATCAGGTTGTTGCTCCCGATGCGAGCGGAAACCTGTCTTGCGTGCAGCATTAGATGCATCAGCTCCACTGGGGTGGAGTCCCAGGTTGCGCGCCTTCAACTACTATAAATTAGTCTCCGATAATTTGCATTCATGTCGACGCCGCTACTCCCACTTTGCAATCTGCACCTTACAAAGCACAACTTCTGCAAAAATAGCTCATTTTGCATGTCTAACGCCAGCCAGCACCACAAGGATACCAATCAAGGATACTTGGAACAGGAGAAGAATTTTCTCATTCTTATAGGTTCTTGTGGAACACTTTTAGATGCTTTTAAACATCTCCTAAACTACTAAATGTTAGTTTAAATCTCCGATCAATAAATGTAAGATTAAAGAAGTTAAACACACAAAGATACATAATTTACCAAACTATAAAAACACATCCATGCTAACATGCAGCTAAAAAGTGTGTATGACAAAACCAGAGTACAGTCTTAGCCAATTATATAAAACTAGACATAAATATCCAATTCTCAGTACATATCTTTACATTTTGCTTTTGTTAAGGTTGTTACATTATGTATGCTACACATTTCCGAAATTTCTCCTCCCTCTTAGCGAGTTCCGAAGGAATGTTGCCATTGCGGTTGTACCCATGAAAACAAATTTGGAAAATGTCATTAAATCTCCATCGATTCTACTTACTAGGCATCAAAAATGATGAAAACATTGTGTATATGTGTCTGTTAACGTTGTAACGGCCTCAATTTTGATTTTTTCTCAACAAAATTCAGTATATCAGTGAAATAAGACAATTAGGACTTTTCCTGACGCTCTAGCGCTCTGTAATACCCTTCACAAATTCCACTTGCTGAGGAATTCGCTTAATTTGCGCAGCTTCTGCATGACGAACTTTTATTTCTGTTATATTAATGTGTGGCTTCTCTTTAAAACTTGACTTCTATTGTCATGAGTGCAATTGCTTTTGTTTCTATTGTAATTTCGTTGACATTTGTTAAAATTGACTTTATAAATGTTTATAGATTCTAATTTTACTTTCAATATTCATATATTTATTGCTCCAAATTATCGCTTACTGTTAACTAACTTTTTAAGATTATTTAGCAGTCAATTTTCTTTAAAAATATTTATATTATATTAAACGTTTTGCTTATTTGAAACTTAATTTCGGTAATTTTTCTTCTTGAAGTTTTGGTGATGTCATAAAGACGTTGGTGCTATGTATGTGGGCGGAATGAAAAGTTCTCTCCCTAACAAGCGACAAGTTTTAAACTTTAATATTATTTTCATTTTTCCATTAAGCTTACTTAAGATCAATATTTCTGCACGCTCCAATGCAATCATTCCAAATGTGAAGTGTGTGTGTGTGTGTTTTTTTTTTTTTTTTTTTTCTGAAGGTCTGCAAAATAACACTCTAAACATGCAATCGCTTTTTCGTTTGCTGAAAAGCGCTGCCTTTCCAGAAATCTCTGGGCACAGACGAAAGTCAGAGAGATTCAATTTTGAAGAGTAGGGTGGAGTCCAAAAATTCATTGGTGTTTCAAATTTCTCAATTATCCCATCAGTAAAATTTTATGGGCAAGCATATCATCTTAATGAAAAATTACCTGCGAACAGAGTTTTTACCAAAGAAAAATTTCACCCCGTTGGTTTAAATGATAGTATCCTTTGGTTATGTTTTACCCTTTTGAGGATAATCAATTACTAAAACTTCTTTAGCATCTCAAAAGACCAATGTCTAAGTCTTCTTGCACATGGATTCCACTTTGTCCTCTTTGGCGTTGAACAACTGGCTGTCCACTGTTTTGACCGTTGTTTCCGTTCTGGTGTGTGACGCGTATCGAAGTCTTTTCTATAATTATAAACCGACGCATAAAATCAGCCCTGTTGATGTAAAACGCTCCAAATACTGTTAGGAATGCGTTTTCAATCTTCTATTAGCAAGCATGACATCCATCTTTCGGAAATCTTTTTCATATCCAATTCATGTAAAATACATACAACCTATATGCTCCTTCTAATTGCATGTAGTCTCAGAAATTTCACACACATTAACTTTCCCGGTATCTAACAACATATAATGCATATGTTCAATGAATTCTGTAGTTGTTCCACTTTTTGGGAGTCCTCCACTCCTTCTGGTATAGCCATGCTCAAATATAAAAAAATTGAAAATGGAGAAATATCCCCATAAGCTTTTATAAATTTGTTATGAATTTCCTTTGGCGTTAAACCAACAAAGAACTTTTATCGCCACACTATATTCAGCTTTATCCATTTTATGAAACTGGCACAACACGTCTACTTTAGAAAAATGTATTAAATAATTTATTTGAAAAAAAATATTTACTGTTTCAAATGAATGTTAAAGGCAGATCTACCAAAGTAAAAACAAATATCTTGCCGACTGCAGGGCCACCAATGTTCGAGATGGAGAATGTTTCAGACAGTCCTCCTATAACACTGGAATACAATACAGAGTGACCCTTTCCATTCGAATGCATCTCAGCTATTTTCCCTCAACAGGTAACCAGGAAGTAATAAGAGAAAAGTACACAATAAATTTGAAATACGCTGGCATTTTTTGCTGGAGGACACAGCCTCAAGGTCCTTGTTCTGCTCCTTCGATGAACCTCTGCAGACGTTATGCCAGTCTTAATGAGAAGATATGCTTTGCTGGAAGGACGCAGGTGCAGGAAAGCAGAAATACAGCTGCAATTAATTCTATGCTTATCACAATATAAATCACAATTCATGCTCAGACATGTATTATGCCTAAAACACTTCACATGTTAATAATACCTATCTAATTAGAAAATTATAAAGATGATGTATATCTTCCGCTGACCATGAGAATGTTTCATAAGAATGAAGCTCGTCAATCCTTTGTCAAAAGAGTTATAAACCCAAGAAGGCTATATACATCTTAAATTATGTATCAACAGAGAATCAATTTCCCACGACAGCCCAGGATTGCCGAGTAAGAAACATATTGAATTAAATATGTACATGTAATAATGGAAAACAAGTTCGGTTCAGTTAAATAAGAGTTTAATCTTCAGTAAACCTCTAGTGGGCGAGGAAAAAATAAGTAAACAAATTACGATAAAAACGGAATAGACTCAAGAACCTGAATAAATGCTCTCGGACGCTTCATTGTGCTGCAGCATACAGCAACTTCAAAGCTGGTCAAGAGTATGAATTATGCAATTATATTCAGTACATTATATACAGTACAATTCATATAGTAAATGTTTAGGGTAATTTAATTAATTGAAATTCAAGTACAGTGGTAATTCATAAAACTCAGTTCCTGCAGTTATAAAAACCCTTACCACTTCCATGAAAACCTTTATTCTGAGCGACAGTATGTGACCTGTGGTTACATTGAGATGCAACCTGCTTATTACCGAGCCTCGTCAGTGACATTGGTTTACATTTGAATGGCTATGAACATACGTCACATCGCAACGTAGCTATGATGCTAATCCATATCGAGTCTGTAGTTCCATACTGAAGCGTCTGAGTGGAAATGCCGGATTGTATTTCTCTGTCATGCATTAACTTCCCATTTCTGCACACATTTCCATTCAATGTATCTGCGTCTTCTGTATTTGTGTTATCAAGGCGGCCCAGACAAGGTTTGACCATTCAAAAAGGAGCCTCCTCAGTGTGCATTTGTATTTATGTGGGTCCAGAGTAAATAGCTTCCAGGAAGGTGACTAAGAAGTGAAGTAGTAGTAGTAGTAGTAGTAGTAGTAGTAGTAGTAGTAGTAGTAGTAGTAGTAGTAGTAGTAGTAGTAGTAGTAGTAGTAGTAGTAGTATAAAATTAATTATATATATATATATATATATTTATATATACACACATTACAAATATATTTTATGCATGAGTCGTAAACAGCACTGCTTAAATATGATACACAATTTGAAAGAGGAACAAATACTTACAAAATAAGACAACAACAACAACAACAATAATAATAATAATAATAATAATAATAATAAACCTTTTTAAAATATGAAGAATGTTATTAACAAATATGAATGGAAACATGTTTGTATTATTTATAATCACACTAATTATTGTGTTCTAACCAGGAAATAATTTGCCTCGCGCACTTTGGCTAGGAAAAATGTCCATATTCAACCCATTATTGTCGTTCGCAAACATGTCAATTGCCTAAAAAAAGGTTTCTGGGAAGTGTCATTCTCAGAAGTTCCCAGTGGGCACCTTCTGCCAAAATATGTACCCATTTCTCTTCCACTCCACAAAATGAGCAAATTCTCCTGCCAGCATTATCCGTTATTTTTTAGCCTGCCAACTTCCCAATATAAACCAGGTCATTCCTGATCTTACCTTTCTTCTTTGTACGAGCAAACCTACCTCTTTACCCCAGGTTAAATTAATTTCATTCGACAGGCTCAAGGAGACATTTGTGTTACCATCTGCCTCGATTTCCCGCCCGCTGATTACCTCTAGCCTTGTTTTAACCTTCTTCCATATAGTTTTATTATTTTCATTACCTCGTTGGCATACTGAACCCAGGCAAATTCCTCTGAGTCCTCTGTCCACCTCTGCAGCCTAAAACGTTACTGTTATATTTTGCTTGTGGTGTCTACAGCATTTAGCGCGAGGTGTGGACTGGTTTCCCTGCATTAGTCTAAGCCAGCATTTCAACATCCTTATTTTGCTGTTAACTGCATCTTCGTTGCAACCCACCTCCCTTATGAATCCACAGTTTGATGTTCCTTTGGAAAGGCTGAGAACGCTTTTCCAGAAATCAACTTGAATTTTATATATATATGTGTTCAGCTCTCCCCATTCCAATTTTTTACTTTCATACAGAAAATAGACTTAATCACAGCATTGTACATCCTCTCTAGAGTATCTACTGGTATATCTGGAAAGCGAGTTAGAACACCCAGTAACTCATTTAGTTGACCACCTGTTTTATAATTAATAACAAAGAGATGTTAATTCCATTTCCCATTCACGTTAAAGGTTACTCCCAAATAACAAAAAGGTTTAATATTTTGTATTTCTTGTCCACTGTAGTACATACCATTTTTCATCTATGCCATACATATGCATGTTTAAGTCCTAAGAAGTGTGTCCTCCAAAGAGTATATACAGCAAAAGAAGAAGAGATATATACATTTGGGAGTAACCAAAAGCAAAATTCCATAAGAGTATTAATAATAAAAAATATGTATACCGCCATTTCTCACATTTTATTAGTTAAGGGTATACAGTAAGAGAAAAGCCTTGATGGGTTTTCCCCCCTGGAACGAAGATTATAGCTATGATATTACAGATATGAAACACACAAGGAATACGGTAACACCATAGTTCACTCAGGAAAACAATGTTGTCACATCTCTGCAATCTCTTTCAGTACGTGTTTAGTGCCAATACAGATTGAGGATGGAAGTGAGAGTAAATACTTTATTCATTTACTATTTATTTAACAGAATGCCCTCAGATATTCTTAATAATAAGATAAACAGGAAATATTCATAGTTATCCACACTTTGATCACACATTCCACTACATAATTACATGTTTTAGTATTAAATGGTAGATGTATTCAAAGCTCAATTTAAATTTGTTGTTCAAATAATTATGTAACGGTAATTTAAATTTATAAGTCTTATCACAGTATGTTGTAAAAGATTTCAATTCATAGAGGCCTGTATCGTTCAGCTTCAGCGACAGATAGACACGTCAACTTTTCCTATAACTGTGGAAATGTATGGCTGTCATGGGCAGCTACGGTACTTGGTTCGTTATTGTAGACAATGCTTTACCTGGGAGTAACAATCTACAAATCATTCACCCCCCGGTCATTCACGGAATGAGAGTATGTTTCTCTTCCGCCACCGTTTCGATAAACGAAATTTTATCTTGTTAGGATAGGAGTTGAAGGGATATCTCTCATCATTCAATTTCAACTGGATTTCCGTTCCAGCAAAATTTAAACGATATATACAGAGAGAGAGAAAAACGTGCAAATAAAACATTCCGAAGATATGTATTATATTTCGCTGTATCTTGGCAGCACGTTAGCGGGAAATGTCATGGGGCAAAGAAAAATGTGCTTTATCGTATTCCCCAGTAGACTGAGAGAGATACGTACGTAACAGACTTGTGTGCAAACCAATTTTAAAAAAGTTTTTGCCATTGTATCCATGTCAGTCAACTGCTGCATTCTATTTCATCCTGTATAGTTAGCAGTGGTACATATTGATGAAGCACCACGCAGCGAGTTCTTATTCTGATGGTGCTCTATTCTCCCTTAAAAAGGAGTAATATAAATGCTACAGAATGAATGATTCAATTCCAATAGCCTACCATACTTATCCTTGCCGCCATTCAGATAACTGACAGCCAGCGAGCAAAAGTGCAGCGTGTAACAGTAAGGTGCTGATTTGAGCTGAAGACGTGGTCTTTAGAATCACATCCCTAAGAGAAATTAAGACACGTTTTCTGCAATATCTTAAACTCAATGTAAAAGCCCAATGAGAGACGTGGAGAGAAAGCACGTCACTGTTATATTTTCCTTTCCCGCACCTTTTGCGTACTTCTCATAAACCATTAGACTTTGCATCGTAGCAGCATTGGTCAGTCAAATTGAGTCATTACTTATTAGGCTAAATACTCCTTATAATAATCTACTTCACTCAGAGACAATTCTTCCTGTGGTTGGATGAGATCTGGAAGTGTTTGCCTTTATTCGGCTACTGAAGTATAGCAGACAGCGGCGCGGCACCCATACAAAACTCCGCTTTACCCCCATTTAAAAATCACTACAGCGGCACCAATATTTGTTTCTTCACAACAAAATGCTAAATATACCATTTAAATAAAATAAAAATAGTTTCCGAAAAAATAGGGAAATGGGTCGTTAGTAGTAGGGGTATATTTGAAAACCGAAATTTAAAATGCGCTCTTACCTTTAATTTTCTCTATATTGTTTTAAAATAAAGGACAAATTAATTCAGAATATAAATAATATTTATAAACATACAAATATAAATGTTTAACAAAAGCATTGCCGTGAAGATAGCAAATGTGAAATATTAATTTAATATGTGTATGAGAATTATATTTGTATGTAAGTGCGCTCTGTAATAAGTTAATATCTTTCAGAAAACGTCTTGGTTAAATGTTTCATAATAATAACTTTAAAATAAATTTCAAAATCATTGAAAATCGATGGAACTTCAATTGTTTTATTTGCTTTGAACACTGTGACTGTTTCTGAATAGTAAGATATTTTTGTTGTATTGAAACACGTGAACCTCTTCATTTTAATACGCAATGCAACTCGAAATTGTAATTTTTTCTGTTTTTTTAACACACTGTAATGTCATGATTTATTTCACTAATTAATAAGGCTTAATTTGAATTTTGTATTAATTTTTATTAAAAGTTATTCAACACGGTGAGAAATTCGCTTAGTTTAGGCAGCTCTTGCGTGACGGACTTTTCTCTTCAGCGACTCTATAGGTTCATAGAGTTACTGTAGAATGAATATGTCATTAGTACATTGTATAGCGTGCTTTCCTTTCACTCGAAACTAGACAATTCAGCTACTACCCTACTAGCTATCCGTCATTGATAAAATCAGTCTAGAATGTATCAAAGCTCATATGATTTCGTAACGAACATAAAGAATAATCTGCTTGCAGTCAATTTAAACGGTCCCTCTAAAGAGAAACTTGAATTAAAAGATAACTTGCTTCTTATCTATCTCCGAACATGTTTCGGTTACTAGATGTTAAAGAAAAACGAGAAGAAATAAACAAAAGAAAAATTTCTCCTCGTTAAAATGTATTTCCGACCTCTAGAAATATAAGCCCACCATTCATGCAATCTCAGCAGCCGTACATAAACTTTAATTTTTTTTTTTTTCCCGCGGATTGATAAGAATGGCAAGTAACCTAGAACTGGTAAGACATATGGTAATCTCTTCTCCATAGCAACTGTAGATGTATCCCTTCCATAAAAGAATAACAACAAAAACTGTCCACGGCTTCTTTTTCCTTGTTGCACCGTTTTTTGGATTTGATGTATTACGAAATAAAATTGAACCTATCTCAAACTCTACCTCGTATATGCCTGTTTATGTCATCTTCTCGAGGATTAGAATATGTCTTAAGTGTTTTAAAGTTATCTTAGCATTGTCTGTTTTAATTTACACCCATTTAAGATACTGTATGATCATTTCTGTTTATGTAGGTTCTCCAATTTAGATTTACTTTTTCCATCCTACTGTATTCTACCCATATTTCTGAAAATATTTCACGATAAGGTAAATATCTTCTCTTTACATTTTTTATGTTTATAAAAAACAAATTTTTATTTTCATTTTCTTACAAAATTAGCACATTTATAAGAAATGTTATATATAAGATATATGAAATATGCCATTTGTTCCAGAAATATTTTAACGCATATGATTTAACCTTTTATTAAACCGAGGAATGACATTTTTTTCTTAAAGTATTCATGATTACAGTAATATGTAACCATTTACAGTTTAAGTACTGACAATTTTAGTTCATCTACAAGAGTAGGTTCATAAGTTTCCGGCATAGCCGATAAGGATTGTCGCCTTCACAAAATCCTTATCTGGTGTGATATCTTATCTGTTAAGTAAATAATTGGAGCTGTATCATACACTCTGCTGTGTTCAGTTGTTCAGGTATATTTGCATAAAGAAGGTTACGCGTGGAAGATTGTGACATGTTCAAAGTGGAGTTTCCAACTGTTATTAAGTTCCTTACAAAAGAAGGACTTACTCCATATGAAATTAAACAGCGATTGGACGGTGTATATGGGGAAACATCCCCCTCATATTCTATCGTAAAAGAATGGGCCAAACTTTTTCGAATGGTTTGAGAAAGCATTGAAGACGAAGAGAGTGCAGGTCAGTTCTTGGAAGTGCTCACTCCTCAAAATATCGCTCCGTTCTTGTGGAACGAGATATTATGGAACACCGGCGGCTCAAGGTTACAGAATAGCATCAAGATTGGGCCTTTCTAAAATAACAGTCCTTTGAATTATTCATGAACATTTAAACATGAATAAGGTTATTGCAAGATGGGTGCCTCAGCCCAAAAGCAGCAACGAGTCATCTGTTGTCAAACATTTTTTGAGCTCTGCCGTGGCAACGAGAGAGAAGTGCTGCAAACTATTGTTACAGGAGATGAAACTAAGGTCCTCTACTATGATCCCTTGTCCAAAAGAGAATCAATGGAGTGGCGTAAACCTGGCGAAGCACAGTCTCTAAAGGCCAAGGTCACTCGTCAACCAAAGAAGATTATGGCCACAATCTTTTGGGACTATGAAGGAATACTCTTCATTGACTTCAAGGAGAGGAACACCACAGTAAAAGGGGAGTACTATGCTGGCCTTCTGCACAGAATACGTGCTTCCATCAAAGAGAAATGGCGAGTAAAGCTGAGTAGTGGTGTGTGCTTTCTTTAAAACGCGCCTGTGCACACAGCTCTTGTTGCAAAGAAAGCTGTAAAGAAATGTGGCTTCAAGGAGATCGGCCATTCACCATACTGTCCAGATCTAGCTCCCAGTGACTACTTCCTCTTCTCAAAACTTAAGAAGGACCTTCGAGGAAGTAAATTTAAGTGTGACGAAGAAGTGATTGATGCCCATTTTGGAGACTAACTATTGACTATTTGGTGGGGGGGGGGGCGATGGTGGTTGAAATGTTAATTCAAAGATATGAGAATAAAGGTAACTATATTGAAAAGTGAAATATAGTTTTTTCTTTATCATACGTAGAAAATGATTAGGCCGGAAACTTATGGACCTATCCTCGCACATCACAGGCTACAGCATAGCAATTATTTATTCCAGAAATAGATAAAACGTTCAAAGTTCTCTGCGCCCATTGCACTGAGGAATTCTGTATTTTGATAAGTTATAAAACCAGCCGTGCCTGGCAGCAGCTTAACCCGAGATGCTGATTTTTACTACTTCTACTGCTATCGCTGAATACAGAGGCAAGCTTTCAGAATCTTAGAAGCTAAAATTAACACTCATACATGCGTGACTAAAATCACGCAGAGAAAGAGAGAGTGGGGGAGGGGGAGGGGGGAGGGGGAGGGGGAGAGAGAGAGAAATAGAGAATTTTGTTTCAGTGTTATTGTTACTTCAAATGTAATGTATGATATTGCAATAACTAGGTTTTACCACCACACGTGTGTGAGTGTGTGTGTGACTGTTGTTTTTCATATAAGGTATTCCTTAAGTTTTTTTTTTTTTTTAATGATTTATTTATGGACGCTCTTTAACAGCTCAGGTCATCAGCGTCCCATTCAACTCAAGGTGTGAAACGGCCAATAAATTTTGCTCAGAGACCTCTCTTTCAGGCTTGAGGTTCTTTTTCGTGCCGTAAATGTACGACACGGGACCCACGGCTTTACTTCCCTTCCGAAGGAAGCCATACTGAGGATTTTTACGCCCCAAAAAAATCCATCGGTCCTGGCCGGGTTCGAACCCGCTATCTTGGGTTTAGGAGGCAAATATGGTAACCACTACACCACCAGGACCGACATTCCTTAAGTATCTAATAGTAGTTAAAAACATTTTATTGAACTTTATAACGTAACAACCAGTAGTGTAAAACTGGAGGCTTTCCTGAAACAGCAGGCGACGAGGTGGTGGATGTACAAAACAGCTGTGCGAGAGGCTTCTTCTGTTTACTCTCACTTCCCTAGGTCAAAACACTTTACAAACTCGCCAGATATTCTGCAGCGCCAAGTCCCCTACAGATACTAACCGCAAATACAAATGCATGATGTAAGTCCCCTACAGACGTTGCTATATATTTTTTTTTTTTTCTTTTACGCACAAAATAGTTATAAGGAATAGGTATAGAAAATTAAACTTTGAAATGCTTGGCGTTAGTGCAAACCAATAACCTTCTACAGGACCCGCCCGTGAGGAGAGCTTACAATAACAGAAAGCACAAAACCGAAATTTCCTTTGCACCTCTGTCGAAATAATCATACATTCAGGGCACGTTAATGCAAGTTGCAAAGAAATTGCTTTCAACTACCTACACAAAACATTTTCGTTTTATTGTACAAACTTAATCAACACCCATAGAATATTTTACTATTAATGTTTTAATAAAACGCTGTCTTCTGTTTATTCTCCGTCTATGAATCACCGCTACTCCTCCGTTGGAATTTTCCAGCAATGTGTGCAGCTTATTCTGGGAACTAAGTACCGCAATTTACCACGGAACGGTAAGTGCCAGCAATGCAAATTACGTACAATTTCCTTGCGTGCATGGAAACCGTGACAGCAACATGAATCATCCAATTTCAGTTGCTTTACCAGGTGTACGAAACAGGCGTGCCCACTTGCTTGCTTCTTTAGAACAACTGCCTAAAGCCCTTCAGTTAAACAAGTTGAACGGATGATGTTCTCTTACGATGTCGTAGCTATTGTTACGTGTATTATAGACAGATAGAACGTTTCAGAACATGATAAAATTGTTTAAAATAATGCTTTAAGTGGATGATAGCTCATAATTTTTTCTGTATATCAACATAATTTTCGCCACTCTTATCCGTGCATTCTCAATATGAGAACTGAAAGGTGCTCCTCTGGCGGTAATTCGCGCAATGGAGCTATGGCGAAAGCATTCCGTACAAGTATTTCTTAATATTTTAAAAAATGATTAAACAAAGAACAATGTCCTCAGAGACTTGACAGGCTTAGCAGAACCTTGCTTCATCGCACTAAGAGTCCGGAAATGGGCCGAACATTTTTTAAAGACGAAGATAAAAGCGGCTGTGACTGCAGAAAACATCGCGTCTGTGAAGACATTGCAAGAAGATCACCGAGTGGCCCATAAGGATTTAGAGGCACTTTTAGGGTAGGAGAGTTTCTACAGACTGTTAACATTATCATTACTTCTAGCTCGGTAACCCAAACCTTGAAAAGGGAAAAGGGAATGGTATTGCGAAATGCTCTAAAGATACAATTCCGGTAACTTTTGCTTTGTTTCCGAAATCATAACATGGATCTATCAATCTCCCTCCTCACGAAGGTGTCCCAGCTTAGGACGTGGGCACAAACGACGAGCCGTTGAGCAGGGCTGTAGCAACAATCCAATTTCTTTCTCACGAGTGAAACAATAACGATCGTCGGTATTTGTACATCATTTCTAACAGACGATGAAATTGCCTATGTCAGAAAAGAATTTGCTGCTAGGGCAGGTAATGGCGAGAATTCTACGCTACGGACACTTCTGAACAACTAGATCTGCGTTCGGTCACCAATGGTGAATGAGATGACCATGGAGTTATTCCCTCACGCAAAGACAAACCATGCTTCTGCAAATAACCTTCCTTTTCCATTCTTGTTAATAGTTTCTATTACCAGCACAACGTCATCTCTAGTAGTGTTTTGTTGTGTTCATTTGCATTTCACTATAATATTCACTAACTCGGGTGCTCGTTACTTTATCAAGAACCTGTGAGCCGTCCCGGTAGCTCAGTTCGAAACTCCAGTTCTTCCCCCGTTCCTCGCTTTCGTTCCACCTACGTTCTTCACGTAAATTAATAAACATTGCCCAATTCTCTCCGGCTCCTTATTTTTGAGTGCCCTTTATGACTTTGGGGACTAAACACTGAACCTTGAGCGCTTGGACAACCTAGCGACATCCCCATTACAGATTGCGTTTGTGGCTTATTTGTTACCCTTCGCAAACGCCTTCGTATAGGCTGCTCACAATTCTCCTCATTCGGTTCATAACACTAGGTAATACTATTTTTTATCCTCATAGCATTATCTAATTTCGGCACATTAATTACGATCCTTTCTCCATCAGTTACCATTTTCGAAATACGCATGAGATCATATATCGCATAATACGGATAAATGAATTCCCGGGGCGTTCCTAATGTGACAACAATACAAGCTGCTTGTGCGCCAAATCGTATGTTCAATAATCTAGAGTGCTTCGGTATGTGAGTGCTCACTGTCAGAAATAATATTAATAGACTTTGCAATAAACAAATCCGCAGTTTACAGCGTGTAGGTATACATTATAGGAAGTTTACAATAGACCACAGCTGCTTTCTCTGTTTGCGTGACAGTGGCGATATTTCATAAAGAAAGGCTGGGCAAAACATGAGAATTAAATACCAGGCGAAAAAAAATGTAATTCGCCTACATCGAACACAAAAAGTAATACTGCCCCCTATGCACATTAAAATTGGCTTGACACGGGCATTTGTTTAAACCCTGACAACCGCATTCTTATATGTACGAGAAATGTTTTCCTAGAAATCAAAGAAGGGGCTTTCACTGGACGTCAAATAAGAAAATTACTGAAAGACAAAGCATTTGAAACACGACTGACTACACTGGAATCAAGAGCAGTATTGTCGGTTTCCTTGGAAGTACGAAGTAACCCGACTTACAGGACTTGGGAGTGACCTACTAGAAAGCTTAAAAAGCTTGGCTGTTGCATGTCATCGTTGAAACTGCACTACCTTCAAACACACCTGCGTTTCTTCCCGGGCCATTACTGACGAGCAGGGCAAGCATGAAGGCATTACGGTGATGGAGAAACGTTATCAAGGCTGATGGGACAGAGTTATGCTTGAGGACTATTACAGGCTTTCATCTCGGCATTCAAGAGAAAATAAACAGAAATGTTCTTTTAAAAGTAAAAGATATGGTTATAGCATGCTCCTACATGCTGTCATTTCAGGTGTAACATACCTACTTGTTTCACGTTACATGCATTCTCCGTAAAATGTGTTGTTAATATAACTCAACATTTGACCGCGGATACTAGCGACCGCATGCATGGTCATCTCTCGCAGCTATGCTAAATGTGTGGCAAGGCGGCACAAACACATGATCTTTCACACAACCCCAAAGAAAAAAGCACATGGGGTAAGGCCAGGTGACAGTGGAGGTCACAGAAAAAGAGGAGAGCAATCTCGAGCAGCAGGTCCAACTCAACGACGAGGAATATCAGCATTGAGGCACTCATGGACATCATGCTGAAAATGAAGTGCAGCCCCATCTTGCTGATAAAAAAAGCTATCTGCATGTAATTGTGGCATTAGCCACTGTTGAAGCATGTCCAGGTATGCTGGACCGATAACAGTTTTCGGGCCGTACACTTTTGACGAAGAAGCAGCACTAAACACTTTGAATTTAGGGGAATTACGAACATGTTCTACAGCAATACCATGTTGATAAAACATGGCATCGTCACTAAAAACTAGTCTCTCAGCACAACCGTCTTCTTCTAGCCGCTCTTAAATATCAACACAGAACTGAAGACGATTGTAATTCTCTGGACTCAGCGTCCAAAAATAGCTGTACTCGGTATGGTTTCATTCTAAGTCGTTGACGAAAAATGTTTTAGATAGCTTGGCTGCGGAATCTACAATTCCTGGCTCGCGCGAGGCGTCCACTTTTTAGGGCTCCTGACAAATACTTCTCGCACACGCTCATCTATACTTTAGCCCGGCCTGTTCGCTGACCATCACATAAGCAGCAAGTGGTTTAAAACTTTTGTACCATGCACGAATTGTTTTGACGTTAGGTGGTTCTTGTTGATGTTTCGTACGAAATCGTCACAGCGAACTCACATTTAGCGAATTGTAACACCAAAAAGCTTCATGTGTACTGTGAATGCCATGTTTTCGGTATGGCTGCCCTCCAGCGGCGTACAACATAGTCATGGCGTCTATTACGAATGTAAACTTGGAGAGATATTCTTTCCATTGATATACGCTTTTCCGCTATGTCTGTCATGGTTTCTGTTCTATCGACCCCCGAAAACAGGGAAGGAATTTAGAGTCATCCTATATTAAAGAGATTATGTTGCGAAATAAAACGATTTCTTTTTTTTAAAAAAGCGTCTTGTTTATTTTTGCGCAGCCCTCGTATGGATAGCATGGCTGGATTTCATCAGTGAAGTCACTTTCGCACCTAAATTAATTGTTATACAAATTGTTACATTCGAACTAAGATGATGATGATGATGATGATAATGATGATGATGATGATGATAATAATAATAATAATAATAATAATAATAATAATAATAAAACGTGTACAGTTTTCAAACCAAGACACGCGAATGTAATTTTAATTAATTCTGCAGGAAAGCACAAGAAACCTGCAGGAAAGAAGGGCAAGGTAAACATGAAACGCATGAGCACACCCCGCTTACGTCATCGTCGTATCAGGTCCGAAACCAGCATGACGCTACAAACGGGTCGGGTTGGGGCAACACATGAAGTCATCATCACAAAGAGAACTGACCTTGCATTCTTCTCACCTATTTTTATTTTATTTATTTATTTAATTTCCTGGTACTGCCATGTCAGTTTCTCTTAAGACATGCAGGAGTGCTGCTGACATTTTCCATACCAAAGCAAATACAGTTATGTTTATTTATGATAGCTTAAATTTTATCTCGTTATTTCTGTTCTCGTCAATTTTTTCATATAGCTCTTCCTCCCTGAGAGTATGGCAACTCTTGTTCATTAACAATTTAAACTAGTTGAGTTAAATCGCTTTTCACACTATTAATCCACACTCTAATGAGAGCTTTGAACAAACTAAGAAAAATGTAAATAAAGCTCTCCTGTTTCATAAAGGAACAAATATTACAACAGTTCTTGAAACAAGCTAAGATAATATGAGAATGTGTCACCCTTTTTCGCGTACATGCTCCGAATTGCAGCCTTTGACCACTTAATTCCAGGCGTTAATGAACTACAATGCAATAATATCAGATTTTGTATGGGGTCTTAAGAGACAGGCGATTTGAAATAGCGAATCTGTAATCTAAGGAGAAAAATAACGGAGTTACTATTGGTGTGAAAGCTTAACACATATATGAACGTCCTTAAAGTATAAGGAATTTTCACCTGAAGGTGTTAAAACGGACCGTTAAGATGCATGTGTTAATTTTTTATTTATTTATTTATTTATTTTTACATTTTCAGAAGCACATTTTTCTAATGTATTTGTTTTTTTTTTCCTCAAATGCTTTACAAGATTCAGCATTTATCCAATTCTATAAACATTTAATCAAAAAAGACAAAGAAAAAATAGTTATATGGTTTTCAGAACAATTTTATATTACTCGAGATGTCAATTTATATTGCAAGATTTAAGATTTTTAAGGAATATTGTTTTCTCGATATAAAATTAAGATTGTAATTTTATTTCGTAAAAATGATAAATTCTGCTTATGAAATTAAATATTTTTGTGAAAAATTATCAGAAATTTATCAAAATGGAAATTTGATCACAAGTATTAAACTTGTAGAGCAGCCTGTGATAAAAATTTGAATAGATTTGCTTGAAAATTAAAGGATTTTGAAAATTTACCCATGTATACCATTAAAGCAAAATAGGACAAACGGCTGCCTTAGAATATCACAAGTATTGAACTTGTAGAGCAGCCTGTGATAAAAATTTGAATAGATTTTCTTGAAAATTTACCCATGTATACCATTAAAGCAAAATAGGATAAACGTCTGCCTTCATTTGCAAACATGGTTTGCAAATAAAGAAATGCAGATTTTCAATACCATCATTTTCCAGATTTGATTCTATAAAAATATCTAAAATCTCAGATTAATCAGGTAGCAATTAACTGATTTATCGTGTTATATAGATTACCCTACGAAAGAAATTGCAAAAGCAAAGTAGTGACGGCGGAAGATGGAATTCGCTTGGTGTATTTCCGTGTTACGTTACTAACCACTACATTGAATTTCCGAACACACGTGCATCTCCCATCTACCATCAACAGATTACTTTCGAAGATAATTTATTTGGGCCCTGCGCAGTGGTTATTAATTATTATTATATTTACTATTATACATAAGATGTAAAAGTAAAAAAGAAATAAACGAGACTCGAACTCGATAACAACGACCCGCTTATACATGATGCCAGTAGAGACTATTCCACAACTGCCCGTCATTGTGAAATTGAAACACATTTATCATTGGCGTATTGGTGTTTTAAAACTGTAATGCCATAAGCTCATAGCATTGAAATAAGAACAGGCAAATCTATATTCTCCATCTCAAATTGCTTGCTTAAGACCTTCTACAATTTCTGAATGTATTGCTGCATAGTACATTAACACCTGCAGACACCACTTACATTATACTGCATAAAAAGTATCTTCTCTATTAACTTCAATTTTATAATGGGATATCTATTGGTAATAATATTTAAATTTAAATATACCTTTATACCACAAATAAATTCACAAAACAAAGTAGAAACATTAACGATAATATAAATATAGTAAAGGTGATCACGGAAATTATAAATACTGGAAGTAAACTACCCGCTATAACCACAGTTGCCCTAATAATATATCATTATGCAAAATAAAAACCGCAAAGTACAGTGAGGTTATTTCCAGGATATCCCGCCTACCTGTAGGTCCCGAATGGTGGTTAAGCATAGCTACAACTCCGAGAAATCCGCTCGCTCAATCACGGTTAATAAATCACGCTGAATATTAATGAGAGGCATATTCAATGTGTTCATTTTTTGTAATGCTCAATGAGCGATTAGTATACAGATTAATGCTGATAAGTTGTCACGCTAATATTTTATTTATTAAAAAATAGCATAGCTCTACTTTCATTACCAGCTATTATGATATTATATTTTAATATTTGTTTATCTGAGTTTTCAATTTATACATTGAGACAGTGGCAGATATCAAAACAAAACAATTGTGATTAAAATAAGCCCAAATAATAAGAGCGCTTATCTGCCATCTTTATATGCTACAGGAAGATTTAAAAGATAATTGGATACGTTAATAAGTGTATAGAGAGCTGCAATCAAGCAAATTTCGATTAAAAACCCTATTTTCCAAATTGGAAGTCATACAAGGACCGGAATTTTAGAAGTTTCCAAGAAATGCCATGAAAATTCGTTGAGTGACATGATCATTGATAATAGGAACAATATTTTTTTTAAACATACAGTAGATTATATTACTTATGTAAATGGCATACTAGCCAGTTTTTTTCAGAGAATTAACCGGCGTGATCCGTTATTTCAACAGGACTCTTGTCACTGTATAGCTCCATGAGAGCAATTCACAGTGTGTTTTCAAAAGACAAGAGTTATTAGTAGGGATTTGTGGCCCCCTCGGTCCCCCGATTTAAAAGCCTGCGATTGTCTCTGAGGTAAATTAAAAATTGCCGTGTAAAAGACGAACCCACACAACATACAAAAACTAAGATAATATTCATCAGAAAATTTCCGGATTTCCCAAAATTAACTACAGCGAGGGATGAATTATTTCCTAAAAAAAAAGATGCCTAAAATGTATGGAGAATGAAGTAGGCAGTTTCAACACCTCATTTGATAATTTGGAAGTAATGAGCCTCTATTTTTATTAGTGTATGGTTGGTTTGTTTTATTTTTTTACCCATCCGCTGATCATCGAGACCTGGCTGGCGGATAACCGGCAAACGAGCGGTGTGCTCGCCCATAGGCAAAACACTCCGGGGGAAAACAAAACTGATCGCACGGACTTTGGAACTCTGCATCAGCTGTTAACACTACCAGATAAATTAATTTAAAATCGGTTGTACGTACAATGAAGATGAAGCACGCTTTTCACTCCCAATTGAAGTCACCGGGAAGTACATCACTGAAAATTCCACGATATAAGGCCCAATGAAACTGCGCAAGGTAGTTTGAGATTAGGCACCTCAACTCTCTCGTATAAAGGTACAATGTCCTGCACGAAATACTGCAATATTAAAATGTTGTGTATGGGAGGAATAACTCGATTGTTGACTGTAGATCAAAAGCGCGGCGAAAAGACATATCAGTGCAATATCCAGTAACTTAATTTCAATCCGCGCGACTTTTTCCATAGATTCATGACAGTAGCGAAACATAGATCAATAGATCGAACTCACATTAAACCAACAAACAACTAATGCGCCAGGATAAAGCACTGCTCCTCATATACATTGTAGCAAAGGCAAATGTGCTTCTAAATTATTCTTCATCTACCATATCCCCCCGAGATGCCTGCTAATGACTTCTTCCACTTACCGGACTTAAAATGTCTGGCTCGATTGGACGACATTTCCGTCGAATGAGGATATCAGTTTGCAGAGTTTGACAAATCATTTGTATCGAGTCTTTCAATTATCTAATGACCGATGCAATGACAGGAACGAACTGCATGGAACCGATAAGCTATCCTCAATGCGGGTGGAAACATTAGAGTGGCAGTCCAACACGTTACAATGCATTTAAAACGTTCGAGAAATAAAATTAATTTCTTGAAGGATGTTGTGCTTTAGCTGATCTAAAGTGTGGACATTACTAATTTATGAATCGCATTACGACTTAGATAACGAACACCTGGGAAGTTTCCTTCAAATAATCCCCTGACGGACCGCCTCCTTCGTTAGCGTTGTTGACTGCTGGCCGGGAAGTTCTAATTTCTCGATACCTGCTTGGACATTTCCAAAGTTACGGTGGTGTGGAAGGGGTCCAACAGCCTCGTGAGGACAATTGGGGAGCTGTCCTTTGTTCACAAAAGCTGCATGATGGCGACCGGGAGGGTGTAGTGATTGCCCTCCTGCAATAGTCCTCTATCAGTGATGTCGCAAGACGGAGGTAGACAACGCAACCGCCGCTGAGGTAGGCTAAAGTCTGTGATAACTCACAAAGCCTAGAGAAAGAAATACTCTCTTATAAGAACGAGTGGGCTCGAATACGAATCATAAATACTCGTGAAACAGAATACTTTAGGCTAGTATTTGTCATTTAGTATTCTTAGCAGATTTTTCTTTTGCTTATTCCATTGCTAAAACTTCATTAACAGAGTTGCGAGGGACCGCCTTGAGCGACAGCTTATCGGCCTAAGCAGTTCTCCCATCACTGGGTCAGTCCATAGAAAATTTGATGATAAAAATTTAGAAATTAGCTGAATTCAGTGTATACACCTAAAAGAAACTATGTTGAAAAAAAATACTTAGTAAAAATTATATCTCACTTCTTTTATTTACTTAAATTGCTCTAATAACCATCGTATTTCCGACAAGGCATTGGGCTGAATTGGCTATAGCACGAAATTACAGATATCGTTTCATTTTTAGGAGGGCATTTGCAGCACCTGACGTGAATCTGGGATATCTGCGCTATATGAGGGCATCTGAATTTCTTTCGACAATGCAATGTAGTCAGTTAGAAAACCTTTTATTTAGTTCATTACTTAAAAATGCTTTGCTAATTAATTATTTCATCCGATGTTGTCCAGAAGGTAGTTTCTTACATCCACAAGTTTTAAGCAGTCAAGAATAAAACATAAGGCACGAATTCTATTTGAAAATTGTTACATCTCATTCCCTGAGTAAATATTTTAAATCACAATGATCTGTTCAAATATAGTGATATATGAACATTGCAGAAATGTCTTGTTTTTAAATTCTATTTAGCATTATATTATTCAATGCGTTTATTTCTGGTGAAATATTTTACTTAAGCGACAACTATAAGTGCTAAGAGTATTATCTTTACCATTAATTCCATAACTTTATGTTAATTCCCTGCTGTTTTTGTTGTACACGAAAATCCAAAAGGGACAGTAGAGCTGGAATTGTTGGCGAAGTGAAATACTTGCTTGTAGACAGATGTACAGAAAATAAAGACCCCATCCCCCATTATTTCACTAAGCCGTATCTTGCTAAACACTCCTGGTCCACGATGTCCATGTATAATTAATTTCTAGGGCTACCTTCCGTGACGTATTTGCTTGGCTGCACCCTTTGGGTACCCAAACAAGAAACAATGCTGAATATTTTAATTAAAATATGAAGTTTTAACTGTTTTGAAATGTGAATTTTTACTGTTCTGTACTGAAGATTGTGTTTGCCAAAAAAGCAACTTTCACAATTTTCTTTTTCTATGAACTTCAATGAAACCCCGTTTTAAGCGATGTTTTTGCTTTCTCTCTTGTCCTGCGACTTGTGCGGTCCATTTGTAAAATTTTTCTTCTTTTTTATGTTTATCAAATTCGCTATGCATTTATAATAACGGTTAAAGAACTTGAAGCTATATTCCAAACCTAATTAAGTTGCTGTAAATAAGAGCGCTTAATGTGCTGGTTATTAGTAACAGTCCTTGCTATATGAAAGATAGTTCCTCTAATTTTTGGTTACACAGCTGCAAATTTTAACACTATCATAAAAATACTTGTAGAAGTGCACAATTTGCTATTTAATTTGACATAAATCTTGCAAAATACATACGAAATTTGCGTTTTGTTGCTGCCACAGCTTGTCTTGTGACGTTTAAGATTAATTTAGGTGCAATTTGACCGATTATTGGCATAGAAACAAAATAAAATATATTTAACTATTATTTTTTTAAAATATAACGTTCTTTGTGACACCGACGAATTATTCTCAGAATTTACCGCTGTTTCCGACGACCCAAAGGGCCGATTTTGAGAGCTCCCTCATATAAGAAAATTGAAGTGAATGTTAAAATATTTGTAGAGAGAGAGAGAGAGAGAGAGAGAGAGAGAGAGAGAGAGAGAGTGCGCGCGCGCCTTTTCTAAGTTTTGTTTAGCCCCCGTTAAATATATGTGGCATTATGGTCGATGGATATCTATGATAAATCATCGGAATTCTTAAGCACTTAGCATCAAGTTAGGTACACTCAAACACATGTAGGTAAACAATAACTGATGAGTGACAACATAGGGAAGTTGGTTAGTAGCAGCTCATATTGTAACCCCCCCCCCAATCTATTTTCTATAGTCAAATACTAAAATAACTTCAATGTCCTTAATTATGAATTTAGTGCTTAGAAATTCCGATTATAGATGAGATAAAAATTGGAAAAGAAGTAAGAAGATTGCAGATGATTTCTTCACGCTCACGTTTCTTATTATAAAAATGATAAAAATTGCTTTTCAGCAAGCATCTAAGCATGAAAGCAAATGGGACAAATTAATGGTTCGCATAATAATGCAGATAAGCAATCATTTAGCGACAATATGCAAGGTAAGATCGAAACTGAGAATTGCATTTCTGCTTTGGAAATTGCATCATCTTTTGAAGTGACTGGCATAGAATAGTTTAAATCCATAAACCATGACATAATTGAAGGAATGTCTGCACTTTTTCATAAAAGTTAATTATTTATTTTATCTCGACATAGCAACAGATTAATTTTACAAGTTCTACAATATTTCTGTGACAAACACGTTTATAAAAATAGATTTATCCAGTAAAATTTAAAAATGTGTATCAGAAAAATGTTATTTTCATTATTAAGTTTCTTGTGTTGAAAATTATTTGTAGAGGTCAGTTTCTTATTATTAAAAAAAAAAAAAAAAAAAAAAAAAAGGGGGGGGGGGAAACCTTTTGCTATAGAGGGAGATGTCAAACGGTTCTGCTCATCTTGCGTATTACTTCTGTTCAACTTATGTCTTCTTTTAATAAAATCTTAAAGTTACTGTTTTCAACCTCCTGTTATCTAAAGTTTCTATGTATTCACCACATCCTGGCAAGTTGAAAATGCAGACCAATCTCTGCGCCAGCCATAAAGATTGTGTACTTGAATGGATATTTTTTTTTTCCCCACGCCATATTAAAAATTATATGGAAATGATTTTAGGCAATCTTCATAACAATTTATGAAGAAGTCGTCTAGCAGCAATGTCGATCATAAGAAACCCCTTAAAAGCCATAAACTTAGATCCTGTTGCTTTGATGACTGCAGTACAATAATAAAGCTAATTTTAGATATCAGTGTAATGGAAAACCTGTTGGAGCGGAGAAGGGGAAATTTAGAAATGGGGAATATAGCACCTTTATTAGCTACTGTATCTCTGTTTTTTTAAACCTTAACTCTGGAAGATGGGTCTGAGTATGCATTTCTTCGAAAAGCTGTTTATATATTTCCAACAGTTCACTCTCACGAGATGGGTCATCGAGAGAGGTTCAGCTCCAAGCCTACGGACAGCCTGCCACCAGCAATAGCTGCCTCCTACCTATCCAGAGCGGCCCAATCTCAGATACCACTATTGAAGACAGGGTTCAAATTAATCTACAATACCGGCAATAGGACTCCTCCTTAAAGCACCAATAAGCCTATAGCTTCACCGGTCCATCTTCCTGAACTGCCTACCACCCCAGTCAGTATTCGTCACATCCAGCGCCATTTCTCGACACCTCAGACCAGCGCCAGTGATCAGTAGTCACCTGGGTTGCCCTCACTCGCCACTAGTGCTTCGACCATGGAGATTTCCATGATGCCACTCGCCGAGTCTTTTTCTTATAAGCTGCATGCACCCGATAAAAGAGAGTCACAGACACAAAGTCCTCCATGTCAACGTTTCTGGTAATATGGATATTCTAGCTATCTGCTGCCCTCATAACTCAGCGCACTGTCCATGACCTAACTATATATGTCTTGAAATAAATTAAAGCATTTAAATATTCACAATTATATTTATTCCAGAAGATCCAGTAGAAAAAATGACGTGTACATCTTACAAAAACGACTAAACTCATTATCATAATACATCACCGATAGAGTTAAAAGAATATCAAAAGAAGTTTGGATATTACACCGATTACATTACACAATGGGATACCCAACATATTAAAAAATTAGATGTGGCAATCTTCAAAACCAACCAGAAATTCGTTGTGGGGAAAAGTCTATAAAGTAAATATGAAGCACAAGCAGCTTTGATTATAATGCACCATGACTTAAATTTGATTGGTGCTTGTTCACGAAGTCCAATAGCAATAACACTGCGATTAAATGTTTATTGAAAACGCCCATTTCCGAGAGACTTCATGCATTTAAACATATAAAATACTTTGTAGCTGCAGTATTGGCAACCAGATATTGCTATAGAGAAACAAAATGCAGATTTTTTCCTGCTGGCTTGTAATGAGTAACAACAAAAATATATTTTACTAGCATATGACTGAGGCTTCCATTGACGTTTCACTTCAGAACGATGCGTACCTGAGTTGAACGAATTTATGTGCAAATAAACAAAAAAAAAAAAAAAAAAAAAAAAAATGTATCTCAGGCACTCTAGAAATTTCCATCGATCTATATTTCTTTTTTCGCGTGCTAGCGTGCTGAATCCTTCGAAATATTTGATTGACTGTTATAGGCCGTTTCAATACGCACCAGAGGGGTTAGCCTTGGTCGCTGCTAGTTAAGTGGACTCACTATGCACTTAACCTTGTCTTGTTTTCTCTCTCAGCTCGCGAAGCGCTAGGCTGGTAGGTAAGAAGTTCCAATGGGGGAAAAGTTTTGGCATAATCATTAGAAATTTAAAATGGAACTTCTTCCTACTTAGGTGTTGTTATTTATTTGATATTTGGTATATTTTTCTTAATTTTCGCTGCTCGAAATGTAAACTGTACGTAAGGCTAAACCTAATTTCAAAGAAATGTTCTAAAAGTTTGTAAGAGTAATCAGGAATTGTAGTGGGACAAAGATTGCTACTAAAGACAGTTAATATTGCTGGTTTTGTTCATTTATTTAATACAGTTGTAAAATGTTACCTGATAAAGGCAAAAGTATATTTGGAAGCTAACAGATAGTTATGTCTTTTATTATAGCACATGTTTTGTGTATAAGGGAAGCATTTCAAATGTTCTAAAAGTGTTCAAAGTAATCGTTAATATTTTGTATGCTTTTAGTGCTGTAATTTTTATGTGCAATTACTCAATTACGCAAGTTAAATTGTTCAGTTTGTCTAAACATACAGCATTTCTTTTCCACTTTTCATAACTGTTCAATAAATAATGTTAAAATGACTTAATCCTTATTTGGTTTTAACAGACACGTCATTTTCTTAATCCCACGGTGCACGTGAAAATAAATATTCCCTACAACCCTAAAAAAAATTAAAGTCTAAAGCCGCAAGGCTGCAATTGGGAGCAGATGTGGCCATTCGTCTGAGGGAAGAGAAAATACCTGATTTAAAATCAATTATGGGAAGCTGGTTTAAGTTTTAAGTATGGAAAGGGAGTGTTAATGTAGCAATAAAAACAGGGTTCGCAATCCTGCAAGTGGGCTTGATTGAAAATTAAGCTGCTGCATGTGTTGTTTCTCTGCTAACAGGAAATTCCCGATAGAAAGGTTCAGCTTCACTGCGCTAAAAGGTTTTACATGGTACATAACCATATTGTACCATTTTAATGTCTATAGTGCATATTTATAAGACTAGCAATTTTCTCTCTCTTCTTCCTTAATCCGTGTTAACAACACGTCATTTCCATATAGCAGAAAGAATATCAGAATCCTCGTATAAATTAATAATATTATATTAGAACACCAAGTGTGTGATTCCAAGGGCAATCTCATGAAAAAACAAGCAGATCAAGACTTACCTATCAATTAGAAACTACTAACTTTTTTATGGATATATCTCAATAACCTCACGTGACGGAAATATTTTTTTCACGATACGAAAGCATCTTCAACGACAACAATGTAGTTTCTCGATTGAAATTTTCAACTTAGTGATGGTCATGAAATGCAATTACTGCTTCCTTTACCTATAACTAATAACAGAAGTTGATACTAACAAGGAAACCTTCTTTACCCCATTTACTTAAATGTCTTTCAATTTTTGTCACCAATATATAATGCAAATAAAATATTATAAATCGTGATCAACATTAAAAATAGCGATAGAATAATTTACAATTTTTATTAAAATGACACAAAAGGGTTGAGAGGCTGGCAGATAAACGACACATACTATAGAACATCATTTGTCCTCTATCTATTATGTACAACTCGCTTTTGTATAATTTTAACTTTTTTGTGGGGTTTTGTGTTGCATCCATCGCTAATTTTTTCAACATAGCCTTTTCTTCTCATTGTTTATCGCGCATAAAATTGGAAAGAAGATTTCGATATGATGGGTAAAAAATGGTTTCATTATAAGCATTCATTTTGTTACGAGTAAGTTATTTTTTTAAAAAATATTAACGTAAGGTAAAGTGTTACAGTTCCAATAAAAGGGTACTGATACTTGTCAAACAATGAAACACAGACCTTAATTTTACCAAAGTTTAGGTAATTTGAATTAAATTTTCCACATATAAAGTCTGTATTTCTTTTTCCTCCTAAATATATTTCATGACACTATCGCCATCGAACCCGATTGCCTTTCTCACATATATTTCTCAAAGTTAATAGTCTGAAAGGAAAAAGCCACTTAGAGCCTTTGTTGAGAATTACCACGAGACATTGCTTTATTTCTCGTTCCAGATTTGGTTTTTACTTCTTTAATATTTTAGTTTGAAGATGCTGGTCAAATGTTTAAAGGGATGAAGGCGCGATATTCTGTTTTCTTAATACGCGTTATATATAGGTAGTTTCAGAGCTGATAACCTTTGAACATGAGTGAACAGTAGTCGACTTATCTGCTTTGATTACTTTTGGTTACATTATTCTTATGACTGGTTGGTTAAATTTTGTTTTGAGTATTTGAGGAAGTTTCAGGAAATTAGTCCAACATATTTGACAGCTTCATAAAGAATATTACATACAAACTTTATTCTCTTGTCTTTTGTGTGGGAATTGTAAGGAATCGTGTATCGAAAATGTCCTTATGTAAGAGAAACATAAATCGGGCCGTTGCCACATGAAAACCTTTCGCCAATCGACATTTGCCTGTTCACTAAGTACTGCCAGTGAGTATTGCGATGTCACTTTGGACTTTCTACTGGTCAATACTTTCTGGTCTTAAACGCTCGGTCGGGTGCGACACTGTGATCTCTTTTGAGCTGTCACAGTGGTATGACGTAAGTAAGAAGTTCCTTGGGAAACGGGGTTGTTATCGGTTTTCTTTTAGAAATTTAGCTGCCAGCTTCTTGCCTACAATGGTGATCCTGGTTTGCTGTAAAGTTGTAATCTAATTTGTTTATAATGCAAATTGTGCGTCACTCTTAATTTTTTTTATATAATATGTTACTTGGATAGTTACTGGGTTTTAATGCCACAAAGAATTGGTATAGTTATTTGTTTAATTGCATTACGTAATATCCTCTGCCACTATAGTTTGCAAGGCCGGTTAGGTCTCTCTCTCTCCCTCTCTCTCTCTCTCTCTTGTTCAGTAAAAGTTTCTTAGGCTGAGTAGTCCTGTGTAGAGATAAATTTTCAAATGTGTAAAAGGATTATAAAAGTTCATAAAATGCAACACACTATTTAATTTTGTAATACAAGATTTTTCAATTTAAATTTTGATTAATTGTTTAATAAATCTTGTCAATGCCACGCTAAATCGTGGTAGTAATAAATAATTTGTTTATTTAATAATTACTAAACTACTTTTCACATCACCAAATTATCCAATGATTACTTATGGTGTTACAATTTAGCATAATTTAAAGTAAAAGGTGGAAAGTCATGTCATCCCCCTTAAATTAAAATGAAACAAAATCCATCACCCAATTTTAGAGAAGTGCAATATGTGGCTAGCAGTATTGTTTATTTAAGGACGCTCTTTAACATCTCAGGTAGCAGTATTACACACCCTTCTTCCTGTTAGTAGAACGTATCAGACTATGCAATTTCTCTGTATGTCCAAAGAAAATTACCAAAGATTATAAGATACGTTCAAATTTATAATAACGTAATATATAATGAATCGCCAAAACAAATAACAAAATTCTATAAAACTTATGCACAAATGCACACAATTTTTTCAAAATCATAAATAATTTCTCCTCCACTTGAAAGTCAAAATTTAGTGGTACCAGCACTCAAAAATGCAAATATGGCGCGTTTTCTTAATTTGACCGGAATCGTACTCATATAAACATTGTAACACCTTAACCTATAATTAGTACCTTTAGTACAACTTCAGAGCTCTGCCAACTTAAAGAGAATGCCGTAATTCATTATTACATTGGGATTTGTTTAGTTTATTAACATTTTCGCATGCACCTCTAGATTTCATTTGACTTGTGCATCATGCATAAAATGCTCTGCTATAAACACTAAGTTCAGTGTGCTATGGAAAGCTGGAGAGTTCTGGATAGCTAAACGCATGCATTAGCATTATCGTTGCCGTTGTTTGTAACAGTGCATTGGGAAATAAGTTTACGTCACCTTGATAAGCTAAATGTGTTTTGAGGTTTCAACAGCAAAGAGAAAACAAAGTATAACTTAGAAAGTGTTATACATAAACATATGAATCCTTGGAAACTAAAGATAAACAAAAATATATAAAGCAACAAAATAGTAACAAGTCATTTATGTAATACATAAATTAGTCCACAATCATAATAACTTGTCCAGATCTGGAATACTTTCTATAGTTAAAAAAATTCACGACAGCTTAAAAAACGTGACAACGGATAAAGGAAAAGCAGAAGAAAATACAGCCGCCATTAGAAGTAGACGCGGATAGTTATGATTGAAGCACTGACATGTGTGTGTGTGTGTAAAGGGATAAAACATTATTTAAGCCGAGAGTTTATTTACTTTTCTTTAACAAATAGAACATGAGCATTAGTTATAAAATTTTCCGCTTACAAGGCATGAGTATTTTACATCTCGGCTACCAGGTGTATCGCAGCCGAAGGCGTTCCTTCCTCCCCCATACTTAGTTACGTTCTTCGCTTTCTGGACCAGTGCCCCTGATGGTCTCTATGCTAACATGGTTTGACAGTGCATTTTGGTGCATAAACTTTAAATACAAATCAGCTCATCATGTGTGCACAACCATCTCCTTCCACAACTGCAATTCACGATATTGTACACAAATGTGAGTTTATTCGTTCAACACGTCAAACAAAAACAACGCGACAACTTAACAGTTTTAACAGAGATAAAGTTTTAATGAAATTAACGCAAATTTTGAACGTTCGCCAACAATATAACTGAAGAAATTAGTATAAATGGGGATTTCGTAAAGTAACGGCAAACAGCAATGAAATTAGAAGCATCATGCCATGCTAATCCTATAAATCAGATTGTCGTTTCCCAATAATTGCCCCGAGAATGGGCGGCACTTCCAGTATAAGCCTGCATAACTAAAGCAGCGTATTTTATTTAATGTTACATTTTGCGAGAAATCAAATAATTGTTGGAGATAAAATTTTTCCAAAGATTAGAAAAATAGTCCTGTTTAATGGTTTCCCCTTATTAAATTGTTTGCTTATTTATCAGACATTAGTCATTATATTCTGAGTCCTCCCTATTCCTAAAAGTTTATGCAAGTTACGCATGCTCATAAACGCGATAGTGAAAAAGAGAAATCAGTATGAAATAAAACCTCTCATCCAATCTTTATGAAATTCACTGCACAAATACTTAACACTTTAAAGTACTTTTGTGATTATAAAAGTTGTAGCTCAGGAAAAGTTTAAGCAGAGAGATTAATGTTTATAATGAAAATAGGTACGTTAATGCCACTTAAAGACTGTTTTCCATTAAAAAATTAGAAGTTCAACATAAAACTTGAAAAATTTTCTTAGAAAAAATTCCAAGTGTATTTTCTTTCAATTTTTTCTTGAATATAATATTTTATAACGTAATCTTTTAATGGAGGGCAAATTACACACTTTGAATAGTATTTAATATATATAATATATATTATATATAATATATGTATATTAAAATGTTTAATTATTGGTTTTATGATTAACAGATCAAGTAATAAAAACAATTCTGAAGAAATAGGAGCTAGGATATATTTACAACAAATTTAACACATTGAAAAACAACTAACACTTTAAGGGACAGGTAATCTTTAGTGGATATTGAAAAGAAGCCTTACAAATTTTATTAGCAATACTAAAAATAAAGTCCACATTGAGCTATAAAGTATTTAAAAGAGTTTTTAAGACCAGTTTCTGTTACTAATGAAACATACATAAGCACAAAAATGAAGACATTCTATCTATACAGTAGGAAACGGCTTGCCATTCATTTGATACTATCTGTCTACCAAGCATGGCATAATGCGAGCAACGAAGCGAATCCTTTGACCTTCAATGTTCTAAAATAACAAATGACTGCAGAAAGAGAAGAAAGAAACAAAAAAGAGAAAAAAGTTTCCCAATGCAAACAAATGCATTTCAAGGGCACAGATGTGAAGTATATCCCACGAAATGAAATATGTCTATTTTAATATTGATAACAGCATACAGTAAAGGGAGCCTGTAATATTTACATTCCGAATGCTATTTATAGGTAGCTATTGTATTTGGATCTTGCGCATGTATCGGTGATGTTTACTAAATGTTTGTTTTACCGATTTTCATTGTAGACGCGTCAATCAAGACAAATTAATGAGGAAATGTGATACAGAAGAGACTATAGATTACGTCGGAAAAGTACCGTACATTTTTTATTTATTAATCCTCCCCCCTCTCGAGCGCCGGCAGCATTGTAAGCGCCAGCTATTCTGTCCGCTTTCAATCTCAGTATTGATTTTTAGGTCGATTTTTTTGGAAACATGTTCCTCGTTTTCTATAAGATTTTTCATCTTAGAGAAAACAAAATCATACAAGTCTTATACTGGCTGCCTCTGAATGAAATGTTTGCAGAGCAGTTAACTGGTAAAAAAAATAAATAAAAAATAAAAGAGACATACAGAGAAGAAAAGAAAGAAAAAAAAAACAGAACCGTTTATTTAAGTCAATATTCATAAGCAGAGCGCCAGAGATTAATTATAATACATGATATAATTTAGTTGCTTCAAAAGTCTAAGTATGTTCTGCAAAGGGTAATTATAATTCATTAATTTCTCTGTTAATGAGTCAACCGCATGGAGCCGTTAACTTCGCACAAACTTAACTTGGATGAAATATACATTTCAATAATGCTGTAATTTTATGTAGTATAAATGACCTAAAATATAAGTGAAAAATAAATAATAGCGTCCAAATGTATTAAAAGTATAACAAAAAATTGGAACTGGTAAAAATATTTCTTCCTCTATGGCGCGTCAGCCAGAGATTGGACCCTGGCCTGCCGCAGCGACTTCTGCTTCCTCTATCTCCGTCTTATGACTTCATTGATAGAGGGCAGTATTACCGAGGGGCGTGTGATGACGGCATCGCCTATCATGCGGCTCTCGAGATCGAAGAACGCAGCTGCCCAATTATCCTCACGGGTTGGGTGAACCCCCTTCCAAACCTAACTCAGAAAAAATCCTAAAAAGGTACTGGGTTTCGAACCCGGGACCTCCCGGTCATCAGTCAGCAACGCTAATCACTAGACCAAGGATACGGTCGAGAAAAATATTACATTATATAAATTACGATATTTCATTTAGATATGACCAGGAATTTTGTTAATTGGAAATATACGTAGCGTTAACAAAATGCCTACGTCATAGCAGAATATAAAGTGAACTGTACAAATGCATAAGCCTGCTCTTTATATACTGCGATTAGTGATGCTTTCCCCCGCAGCGCGGGCTTTTTCTTATGAATGAGCCCCCACTCTTTTCCCGCGTCGTTTCTGGTGAACGTGTTTTACTGTTTTAACTAATTACTGAGACCCGGCTGGCCGGCTAACCAGTGAGTGGCGCGCTCGCCCATAGGCAAAACACACCGGAGTAAAACAAAACTGATCACAAGGTAAAAGCATGACAACCATAAAAACGCAGCTGTCTATAATTTAACCTCTTGTGATAATTAAATTTCACATTAACCAACATAAAAGAGAGAATAATAAAGGTTGTGGGCTTGAACACATATCAGAGTATTGTTCACAAGCAATATTACTAATAAATAAAAATATTGATGTGATAATAGCCATTATCATTGCTGTTTGTAATAAACCTTGCAGGGCCAGTATATTCCTTTAGTATACGCGTCATTAGCTTTAAAATAAAAAAAAAAAAATAATAAAAAAATTAGAAGCGTAACGAAATCTCCAGTTTATGGTCCCGATGATATTGGTGATTTATGTTCTATATAGCAATGTTGCTAGAAAAACCTTGGAAAAATACCCGTTTACATTGTCACCAAACTAATAGAGCACAACTAGATCTTCGTAATTCTTGGGTTTGAACGGTAATTTATTCATTTATTATTTACATTTTCATGGTCGGTTCACTATTCGGTATGGTTATAACAATAATAAAAAATCACTAAAAAATTAAGAGCACAAATACCAATAAAATGGGACAATTGCACGCAATATATCTCCAGAGCCATTTAAAATATAAGGTAAAAATTGGCGTTGATGGCGAGCATTGTGTCCATTTGCTTGTTTTTGAAAAGTTAATGCTGCTGTCGTTCTAAGCGCTTATCAAATAATTCACTTGTCAAAGCGGATTTGACTGTATGAAGTGATTCATTATATTTATGATTGTTTTTTATAGCCACGACGGCCAAAGCCTTAGGGATATTAATATATTTTATAATTGTAGCACAAATGAGACCAGCATTAGTGCCGCAAGTATAAGTGGCGTTCAAGGAAATAACAACAGCAGCAACAACAACAACAACAATAATAATAATAATAATTTTAGGAAATACTAACGCAAAATGTCTAGAGTGAAAAGGATGTTGCAACAACATGATTAGTTACTTTTGCTATTTTTTTAATTGAATTAGAAAGAAGAGTGGTGGCTTTTCTGTACTTCATACTTGCTTGAGAGCTACCTGTTTATGCCTACCCCTCCAATGAGGGCACTTCCGAGGAGTGAGATGAGAGATACACCAGACTTAGATGGGATGCCTAATATCGTTTTCAGCGGGAGAGAAGCTTGCAAAACTAAAGTTACCGATATATAGCACAGCACCAGCTGTCAAATGAGACGAAATGGGAGTGCGAAAATTTCGTAGATAGGAGACATGCCAGGTAATCTAGAAATAAAGCACGGTCAGGGTAGCCGGCAAAAAGGGATTTGAAGCTGGAACCTCCCGAAAGCGAGTCGCCTCAGCACCCAAGCTTTTTTGGTTATATAAATGCCCTAATAGTTCATTAATAGATGAAATATACTAATGATCACGCACAAACTCAGCTAATTTAGAAGCATGTATTCTCCCTATATTTTATTTAACGATTAAGGCGGAGATATAAGAAGTAGCGTCCGCTTAAAACATGCAATTTCTGTTTGTTACATGGTGGAAATTACGACTATAATGTGATTACGCACATAGCGATAACACAACTTTCCATTCAAATTGGAATCCCTGTCTGGCGTTAATTTAACAAAGTAGTGATAGAGAAACAGTCTGAGTGGTGCGCCGCGGATTGCATTTTAGGTACGAAGGAGATTTCCCTATCTAGCCTTTCTCACGGACTGGCCGTTTGTGCTTACGTTCCTAATGGTGGTACATCCGAGAGAAAGGGATGAGGTAAGGGAAACAGCGGATCTTGAGGCTCAAATGCAGACGGGATTACTAACAAGGTTATCAGTTTTTTAAACGAATTTTGGGGTAGGGAGGCGTACGGCGAACTGCAGAATTGAAAGGATATTGGGGACTCCTAGTGAGACAGTAAAATGTAAAATTAGAACGGTGAAATATTGGCTGAAAATTATTCTGGGAGATCAATCTTTAATTAGAGCAATCTGCTTCAAAGAGCAGCTTAGTTTGGAAAGCAATATGACACGACCTTCAAAGTGAGAAAGGGGTTAGGAAATATTTGGATAGCAGGCCAAGGTGGCTGGAGAACTGTATGGAGGAAGGTCAGGAACCGCCTGAAGGATATAGACAGGCAGTTTACAATAGTGCAATGTGGGGAGAAGATATCGTCAAACGGGGATGGGGAATGGAAAAGTGCATCAAAACAGGGGCTAATATTGAGATGATGATAATCATCATCATTATCATCATCATTTTAACTTCGTCAAGCAATGAAGGTGTGATGTATTTACTTATTTATTACATTAATGTACTTTTGGTGTATTATGAAAAGCCTGTGCAGCCTGGTGGACGTGCGAAAGCTGCAAAGCTATTAGTATGTATGTTACTTGAATAAAATACACTCATTCATTCAGATAACGCCTACTTGGAGAGGTACAAAGGATTGTTGTATTCTTGCTGTACTGCAAAATTTGATATTTTCCTCAAGAAGTGATAGTTTTAGGGTTTAGGCTCTGCTATAGTAAGCAGCATTATCTGGAACAATGGCAGATGGTTCTCTTGTCTCAAGACTTTATTTTCAATACAATGCTGCACATATTGTGCGTTTATTGAACCATGATAATCTGCAGTAGCGTCCGCCATGTTTTTTATGAATTACAACTAAAGGATTCTCCAGAAACCTCAATTTTCCGCCGAAGAGACTAACAATTCTCTCACCTTTGCTCTCTGGTGTTGATGTCAATCAATGGTCTGTATAGCCCGATCAACTTTTAATTCGACAAGATTCGCTGTCACCGCGCTGGAAGAATCTTGATATCCTCCAGATATGAAGCTATACAGAGGTTTCTTTAGTTAAGATACCGTATTCAAATCCCACTGAAATTATAAGCCTGCTCACTGTTTTATTTCCATAGGTAAACTAACAGTTAGTAAGCTCGGTGTTTTCAGGTTAACATTTCTATTGTGGGTGCTAGGGCATTTCTATCACACTCATATACCGTTCAACGCAAAAGAGACTAGTAAAATCGTCAATGCGACTAATTAGTAACTTATTACTATTTACACACTTTTTGTTCGGGTGTAATAGCTCTCTGAGTTAGTGAAATTTTAAATGTTTTTAATTGTAGTAATCCCAAAACCAGCGGCATAACTTCTGACCTAAATTTCTTAATGTTCACACTAAATGGCAGATTATGGAGTTATCGCTTGTACATCCTGACAGTACAAAAAGTCATTCAATCTGTTAATTTTAATATAAATCTCTCATATAATCTACAAAATTGCAAAGGTAGAACATTTATTTAGTCAACGATCTTTACTCAAACATTAATTTGTAATATTGTTACGTTACCCGTACGATAGATTACCTCAAATGGCATTTTAGGTGCAGAATTACTTTCAGAAGGAAGGATTTGTTCATAATTTTCTGTGTGCCATTAGCTTCATTCAATTTTAAAGTATGGGTAAAACAAAGAGGTTCCGAACAAACATTATGCGCTTTAGGGCAATCGGTCTTTGAAGATCATTCCGTGTCACGGTTAAAGATTAACCCAAGAAAGTTTGCGCCATACTTATAGTACAGATAGTTAAAGAACTCACCTTCAAGCATAAAAAGTTCCCATTAAATAACAAAAACAATATATATATATATATATATATATATATATATATATACATATGTGTGTGTGTGTGTGTGTGTGTGTGTGTATAATAAAGAAACGTGGATTTGGCACAAAGACTTGATAATGAAGCACAAATAAAAAGTTACATTCCAGAATGGTGATGGTAACCGTCTGTTTATTGTCGGCTGCATGGCTCACTACACTTACCGGAATTCATGCGAGTCAATTCAACTAGAACTATCCATTGGAAGTTACAAGCAAAAGAGACAATGTAAGACAGCCAAAGAGATTCCATTTTCTTTCATGACACTGTGGGTTATTCTCTCTCAAAGGAATGAGTTGCACTTCTAAACAATGGCTCATTCGGTGTATTTGGCAGATTTCTCACGAATTACCATATTTACTTTAGCCAAACAGGAAGCGAAAGGGCCTTCAGAGGTTTAATTGCATTCAGAAACTTTTTATTTCTTCAACAAATAACAAATGACTTTACTTTTCACTATAAGTATATGTAAATACAGTTATTCAAGTATTCTTTATATTCCTAATAAATTGCTGTTTATTTCTCATAACAAAAAGAGAATTACGTGGCTATTTCCGAACTTCTTACGGGCCAAAATAGCTCAATATGGTTTACTCAAAGGGTGATCATCAATCCAGTTGTGTATGACAAAGTAAAATGACTATAGAGGATTAAAATTCGAGTTTCCGGTGTCGGCTGTTCAATATTTTAAATAGATGCAAAGTGCGGAGGCAAACAGGCAAGCTAGTGGTACAATGACGTCATCGCAGCCGTCGGCTAAGCAACTTGCAGGTACGTAATTAATTCAGATAAGGGAGCAACAACTTACGACCTTCACAGGCTATGGCTAGCCGATGATATTTATATTTTTAATATAACTACAGTAACTACAATAAAACAGCATACGATATGCAACTAATATGTTGCTGCGTGGCAATTAAACTATAAATGTTACTTGTTTTTGTATAGATGGCTGCAGCTTCAATATTTTGTACAAACTGTAACTAAATATTATGTAATGTCCGTTTCCTCTTTGATAAAGAGCTGTAGCTAATATTAACACACAAAGAGAGCCTAAACGTTCTGTTTTCTGAGAAAGTAAGTTCACTAATGCGTGTAGGATGTGTGCATAATTCATTTTCTACTTTTTGAGTCCGTGACAAGCTTTTATTTATAAGCACACGGCTTATTTAAACAACGCTTAAATAATATATATATATATATATATATATATATATCCTCTTTATGCATATAGCGCTCTTAAACAAAATATACACCGGCTTTATATTCAATATTGAACAGAAAAAAAAATTTAATAACCATCGGTCTGAAACTAATATTACATTTCCCTCGACATTTGGCGTGACACTATGATGCACTTCCCCACTCCTCTATTGCAATCCGACAGTATTTGAGCCGAGCATTCAGTGAGTGACGGATTGGCAACGGTGGAACCATTGCAGGACCTATTTGTTTGTTTTATTTTTTTGACTTCATCCTACTTTTATTTTTGGGCAGGGGGACACTTGGACCTGATGTACGAGACGAAGGTTAAATCAATGGAACAGTTTGTCGATCAAGTGCGTTCTTACCCATTTCTTTATTAAAACGGGTTGACGTGAATTTTTACACCGGTTGCACGAGACGACTGCAAGAAAAGCGACGTTTCGAGAAGGCGCTTCGGGAAAATTTCATTATAAAGACAGAAATGCAATAACGCAGGATATGGAGATTATAAGACGCGAGGGATTAGAATGTAACGCAGATTGGCTCAAGATAGAGGGAAATGTCGCTCTGCAAAGAGAGGAGAAAAACCAATAAAACGGTTAACTTCTCCTTCATTTTGTGTAACATTTGTTCCCGTTAAGGCTGCAAAATACCAGTAATATTTTTATGTCGACAGGTTTTACTGTCCATAGACATTATAGATGTTATTTGTAGAAATAAAGGCATTTCTGTTAAAAAAAAAGCCTACATTAGAACTAGACAAGAATGTTTTTATGTACCCAACCGTAGGAATACTAACCAATAGTACAGAAAATCGTACTCCCACAGAGGAATATAGCAAAACTGGCATGGTTTTATAAGAATATAAATTACTTGCATGTGCTTGACATTTAACTATTTAAAATGTGGCTCAATCTCTGTAATATTCGAAGAGTCCCTTACACTTGGTGCACCCCGTCAAAGTGGTTAAGTAAACATCCCAGGAAAAAGAGCTGATTATTCTTGATGGACACAGCAGTCAACACTACTATCGCTGTTCCACGATATACTGTATATTTATGTTGAAACTGCCATGCTATTCTACACACAAAATGCAGCCAATGGGTATAGCTTTGTTTTAAATCTTTGAACACACTTGTGGCTTCTGTCATATCCACAAAACCCGAGGGAGAATTCTGCAGCCCATCTGATAACACAACATTTCGCTTCCTTGGTGGGTGTAGCTGAAACAATGGAAAGTACTGACATAGACGTCGTGGCCTGTGGCCTGTTGACAGATATGAATTTTCTGAAAAGTTTTTTTCTCCTTTCGTGGTCAATGGTCGCCTATAGATGTTTCAACCTACGTTTCAGTATAGGCATAACAAAAGGCAGGCTTCACCTGAAAGAAATGTCTTTCTTCTTGCTCAGAAAATAAGCTCACTGCCATAACAGTACTTGCGAGTTGGATTCAGTGTAGTGGATACGAAAAGTGGATCCATGAAAAATGCACAGTAAATAAAGACGAATTGTGATGTGACAGATGCTAAGTGACATTTATATCACAATGTATTCGCTCTAATATAGCAGTGTACAATTAGTTTACTAAATAATGTCAATGTAATGTCATTAGAAATTCTGATAAGTAACAGTAACAGTACAAATTAGACATCCCGTATAAATTACACAAGACATTCTGTAATAAAATATTTCAAAATAATTTTTGATTGTCATTATTAAATTTACTTTCACTTAAGTATTCAGCAAAGTTTCCATCTATAAAACAAAAATTAGATTTTTCTTTACAGTTAATGCAGTTATACCCGACAGAAGCTAAAAGAACCAAATTATAAAGACTTTCCTCACTTCTAGGAAATCTCTTCACAATTAGTGGATAAAATTAACCAATAACGAATATTTAGGGGGAAAAAGTGAGAAATCATGCATCTTGGATATATCTAGAGATCAGTAGAGAAACTACACTAACATTAAACTAATTTCTTTCCCAAATCACGTAGCTTTACTGAATTTCAGTTCCTTTAACACGTGCAAAAACCCACTACAAATGCCGTTATATCTCTAATAAAGCAAATTCTTGATAGTTTATAATTAATTTGTCACATTTTAAAGTTAGGTACGTCAAACGCAACACCATGTATGACCAAATAAATAACAGCGCTTTAATTAACCATTTACATTTCAAATGAAAACTGCAACAAACTTTTACCTAACCATACAAATTATATAAAACGGCTGATTAACTCCACGAAACGGCGAATGCAAAATAAATAAAATAAATTCTGGTCAATAGAATATATAACATAAAATAAAAATAAAATAACACTATTAACAATGCAACAAATTAACAGTAATTATAATAGTACAAACTGGGAAATTTTTCCGGTGATTGTTAGTTACTCAACATACACACTGTTGTTGTAATGCTATATAGAAAATGACTGTAACATTAAAACATTTATACTCTGAAAGAATGAATGAATGAATGAACGATTTCCAACTACGAAAATTAATAGGGCAAGAGAATGAAACGTTAAGATACCTTAATATCAACAGTTTTGTTTACTTCTTCCTCAGAAGCAGGATTAAAAGTGTATCAAGAATGCCGGAACAAGTGGAATGCACAATATATATACAGTTTTGAACAAAAGATTACTGAAGAGAAAGTTAAGAACAAAACGGTTTACTGTGTTAACGAAGAAATTGCGAAGAGAAGTCCAGGCAAATGTTAAATTTCATATACTTCTATAACAGGACCTTAAACGGAAAGAGGAGGGGAAGTAAGGCAAAACAGTTATAAAGGCTTCCTTTAATAAGTATGAAAAGGAAGCTGAAATTCACGGTGCAATCTACCTAATAAACCAGCAAAGTTAACTAAAAACAAATTGTGTGCCACTAGCATGAACCTGAGTGTTTGATGATCTGTCATTTCTTTTTTTGTGAACAAGGTTGCTAGCGGTATCTCGCCGGGGAAAAGTGTTACAGTGTATATTACTTCTAAACAAGGCGCTTACTACCCACTGGCATAGAGCACGAAATGTACATGTAACCTTTGCAGTGTCTTATTCTCTGCTTCAACGTTATGTAACATACAGAGCAATCTATAAACACGTTGCACTAACGTAACCTTCTACAGCCGATGTTGAACAACCTGCTATCATTGCTAGTGACGCAATTGTCGTCGTGACCTTGCTAAGTGACAACACACTCCACAGTCGCTCAATACCCACACACTGTCTGAGCCGGCAAGTTTTAAAACGTTTTCTGAAATCCTTTTAAAGCTATTCAGAGGTGTTTTCCCCCCATCATCCTATATAAAAACAATCTCAGAGATCTCTTCTTACAGGCTTGAGGTTTTCTTTCGTGCCGTAAATGTACGACACGGGACCCACGGCTTTACTTCCGTTCCTAAGCCATACATAGGATTTTTACGCCCGAAAAAATCCATCGACCCTGGCCGGGTTTGAACTTGCGATCTTGGATTTAAAAGGCAAGCCACTAAACCACCAGGACCGACCCAAGTCTGTCAATGTCTCAGATTTGACTTGCCAGAAAGAGAGAAAAAAGGAAAAACGTGATCGGAAATCCAAATCATATCTGTAAGTTTCCAAACAGAACAACTTGAGTTCTAAGGCAACCGTAATACACCACCGTTGAAAACAAAATGAAAGTGTAGAATGCAGTACTTTTCCTGGTGGAATTCGTAGAGAAACGTGAAACTCTAGTTACCTGCACGTTCAGCCTGTTGCATACATATCAGGCGAGCCCAACTATTGATCGCTTTGTGGATGTTTCAAATCGATCGTACACTCGAGTTTTCTAGAAAGCGGAAACGTGTAAAGTTCTAGACGTTGAGTGGGGGAGTATATAAGGACGCTTAGCCTATGGAAAAATCGTGTTCAAGTAAAAATTCTTCAACGTGCGTCATTATTCGCAAGTACAGGAATTACGCCGCATAATACAAAGACCATAGGCGCAAAACAGAAGAGGCATACAATATAACACTCTGCCCACAATCTATCGAACATGTGGCTAGGGAACCTCAACAGAGATCAGGAAACATTCTGAGTACGTTCCTTTTCCTCCAAACAAGGCCCATTTTATTACCAATTATACCATTTATTATACCATTTCTGTATTCTACCAATTCAACGTAACTATGTACACCATATAGCTGGATTCAAAATACGCGCGCTGTAGCTAGTTTTAAATCAGTGCCTCAACCGTATTCGAATGTGCCATCAACAGGGTGACAATTAATTTGAACACTTCCTCCTTTAGTTTGCAAGCGGAGCAATTACAGGACATGGCAGTTCAAGTGATAAATATTTCAGTTTGCCACTGTCTGAGTTTCAAGTTTTTGTTAAGTAATTTGCATTTTCAAGCAGACTATGGATTTTCAACAATTTTCCCATATTTACTTTTTGAATTCTACACCAATAACACAGTTGTTCTATGAATCGCCTTATTTAACTCCTGGCACTATAAATACAACATATTAAGACAATTTTAAAACTACGAAATTGTAATAAATAAACAAATAATTAAAAATATTACATATAATAAACGCAATTACCTCTTTTTAAATAAAAGATTACAGACTTGCATTGAGTTGTTTCAATTCGATTGCATAGCAAAACTATTAATTTGGCAACGTTCTGAGAATATTTGGACATTTTATGACTTATGGAATTAATACTTGTTCCAGAAACTTTTAGGAACAGTAATGAGCGATTCTATGATAGGTAGTGTACTAACATCTGTAGAACATTATATAAATGATTCTTTGGATTTACACATACACGGGAATATGTTAGTTAGTTGCTTAATGTTGCATAAGACCTTGGAAAGAGCGCGGAGAGACATATCAACTTCTGCTACATTAATTAGGTGCCTAAATTAAGCTTTATTCCCATTCTCATACGAAGCTACGTTTAGAATTGTAAATTCGATATGGGATATAAAATGGGCGTAAAATGAGATACGCATGCATCACCTTTTTTTACAAGGTTTTTATTCTAAGTACCTAATACACGATTCTTAATACGCGAAATATTTCCGCTTCTCAGGTTCCCTTTACTAAAAATGGTCTCGTGCATTAATTTTAAATATATACGAGTTTACAATGTTCCTGCCAATTCACAATGTAAATTAAACTATTTTTATGAGTATTTTAATTCTTGTCTTATCTTCAGATCTTAATCCGTCTTCGACAGCTTCTAAAGTTCAACACTTTCAACTTTTAATTATTTGTTAAAGAAGTACAATTATGAATGGCACATTTTATAAAATTGTTCTAAAATAAGTATATGATTATAAAGAAATGGAGAAAGAGAAAAATTCTAACAGCGAAATTGATTACCATAAAAAAAAACTTTTCTTTCAATTCCTTCAAGTTTGTACAAACTAGGATAGATGACTGGCAAGACTGTAATGAAATTAAGCTAACGTTTTTAGTTTTGCAAATGCATTTTTTTTATTTTTTGCATACCCACGGATGGTCGTTACCTATTATTTCAAATTTTCAGTATTTAAAGAGTTTTAGATGACCAAAAGCACTGACATTTTATTAAGTATGTATAAATGAATATCACCCACTAAAAATTGCGTTTTCATACAGAGAGAAGGTTTAAACAAAAATGTTTATTTGAACAGTAAAATAATATTAAATAAAATTTATTACTACGTGAATAATAGAACTTAAAATCAGCTTTAATATAACCAAATTATTGGTATTGCGTAATTTATATTAATATTACGTCTTCACAACAAAATTGGCAATTGCCAATATTTAATAAATTCAACAGTAGAATTAAATTTTCCAAAAATAACAATAAACTAACAAAATTCTGTGTGTTGCAACTTATATACATCTTTAATGCGTAAAATCCTCATTCCCCTACGCAATCGTAAATTTATTACGCCGACGCAACGGGAAGTTACTGCGTAAAGACCTCGCCACCTGTCCAGAGAAATAACTTCGCGCGATCGAAACTCACAAAGGGAGTTTTTATTTCGTTATTTATTAGTAATTAATATTGCCTCTCCATCATAGGAGACGCTTGGAGTGCCTACCCTCCGCTGCGAGACAACCGAATCCTTTGACTGCAATTCATTCTTCCGAATAATTGTAAACTGCCTCCCGGAAAATTAATTACAATGCTTCAGGTTTTTTTTACAAGTACAGCAGTAATTTTATACGGTGGAAGATACATCAGCTGAATGACTTTATAAGCACTGCTGACAGATTCATCACTAATCGTGTTGAAGACTTACGAAAAGAAGTTTCTAATCGATAAGGCATTTCATCAAGATCCTCTCCTACTAAAAAGCACGCTTTTTTTTTTTGGTCTCCGCTTTTTGTCAAATAAAAATGCCTTGGGCTCCAATTTTATTCACAATTTGAAAATTGCTCTTCCCGATGGAGATGTTGCTCCCGGAAATTTAGCATGAAATTCTCTCCTACAGCATATGTACAACCCGCCAACCATAAATAAATATTTGTTTCAGTGTACAATTTACTCTAAGCGTATTCCTCTATACACAGTATACAGTAAAAATTCTAACACTCTTCCTATAGAAATGAAACTGAAACATTTGGCGTAATAAACACGACTGGGCAAGAACAACTGCCTGTGTCAGGGTAACTCAACTCCTATCTTACGGAGAATGGAGCGTCCACCGAAGTTAAGCCTGTTTACACTACGGCTGCACAGCGTAGGGTAGGTACAAGATTTTAGAATGTTACTCTCGGAATTGAAAGATGTTAAAGAGTATAGGGGTTGCTTTAAAACTTACTGCCTTCCTGCTGGCGCGATCGTTTGTGAATTAAATATTTTGTAGCGCACTTGAGGTAAGTTTCTTTTTGGTTTGATTCTTTAGGAATACATTAATGTAAAGCAACACAATTTAACATCAGCTGATTTTCGTACCATGTATGTTATTAAAATACCCTTTATTTTCTCTATTAAATAAAAAAGCACGTTTGTAATGTTCAAAGACACAGAACATTTAATTATATGCCTTATTAAGCCAATCAACTAATAATAAGCCCCTGTATGTTCATAAGCATTATCTGCGAAATAAAATTAAAAAAAAAAAATACAGATTTTGAGGTTGTAAAATGTAATATTCTTACAAGCCTTGCACATGGGTTACAGAGGCAAAAGTTTGACCTTTAACCCAGAACAGTACTTACTGGATGCTTAATAAAGCTATTTGCAGACACTTATCGTTCTCTTTACTGGAACTGCCTGTAACGACTTTTGCGCATGCGCATATTCACCGTTTATCTGTAACTGATAACTCGAAATACTACATGCTTGTCATCTTTGAAATACATGTTCTAATAAAGCACATGTATTACGTTCAAACAGCAATGAATAAAATGTTACCTTTATTTCGTGGTACTTTTCCTCCAAGTAGTAGGCTATGTTTCTTGCTTCTTCGTATTTCTGTGACAGGTGCAGATATTTTTCATAATGCCGTTTGAATAACACGAATCTGCAACCATAAAAATAAAAAATACTATTTATTAGTCTATTCATAAACAAAATGCTTTAAAACTATAGAAAAGCTTTTATTAATATAGCAGAAATTCCCTCATGAATTTAAGCATACAACACTGTATAATTTAGAAGTAGTTTATTTTGAGTTTGAACAAGCTGGTCATTCCAAAATTACAGCTTGCGCAACAGTGTATATAATAAAATCATTCGCAGATGGAAATTGAACACTTGCTGTGTTTGCAAGTGTAAGTAAACACAGCAGAATGTGATCCTTAATTTAGTAATCTCCCCTCATTGGCTGCCAGGTGTCTAACCCTCAACAAGCTTGATACATAGTCATATATTTTTAAACATGTCAAATTACACAGCAGATTTCTAAGATTGAACTAAACTTAAACGTGCTCTCAGGCACCAAAGCCTGCATCAAATCATGCTAGGCTTAAAAACGCAATTATTGAGGGGTTTATGATCTATTTGTGTTACTAATATTACTTACTGTACACCAGGAACCGCTTTTATTGCCATACACTCTCAAAATCTTCAGAATTAACAGCAGGATTGACCTTGCATGCTGCAGAACTTCGTTTGGATGCTTGGCCGGCTTAAAGGGAATTTGATTGGCAATAGGAAGCAAGCTGTTTGCCGGTGGAGTCAGACATTCATAGCCCCTTAAATTCAAGCGCATAGATTTCTACAGTACACCAAACATATTTTTCTTATCATACAATGGCATTTCGTGTAAAAGAGTGGGGTTTTCTGCACTCCAATACCCACTGTTTTGTGTCGCTACATGACCATATATATAAAGTCATGCTTCGTCCGTAAAATAAAAATTTAACAAAAATAAAAAAAACGCGGGTTAAATGAGCGAACATTAAAGTTATCCAATACCAATCACATTTTTGCGTGGTTGCAATTCCTGAACTACAGTTATATTATATGGTTTTAACTTTCACAAGCCTACGAACCGTTTCCCTGTGAGGCGCAGGAGCAGCAGGGAATCTGTTTATAAATCGCCGTCTCACTTCTCTACATGAGTTTGTTGTGACTTAGGAATCGTGCTGGAGATTCTGTGTGATAAGGTAAACGGACGTTTGGGATTATAACGGCACTAACACATTATACCACTGAAAACACATGGTCTCACAACGTTCAACTTCTGTACAGCACAAAGACTTCGTGTCAGCACACAGAGGCGAGAAAGTGGAGGGCGGAACAGAATCGGTTAGAAACTGGACCGGCACAGATTACAAAAAAAAAGTTCGGGAATATCAAAAAAAAAAAAAAAAGGCACTGTGAAAAACACTAGTGCATTTAAAGCAGCATCGCTCAGGAAATGTTTACCAAATTACGTTTTGAAATGCTTCTGTGCCCATTCTATTCACCTGATTTCGCTCCCTTGGATTACCATCTGTATTCAAAACATTCTTGGACACGAAGAGGTCATACAGGAGGTAAACGAGTATTTTGAGAGCCTTGAAGAAACCCACTTCCAGAAGGAATTACGAACCTGGAGAAACGTTGGAGCAAGTGCGTTGAACTTTTAGGTGGTACGTTGGCAGAGGGAACTGTTCTCTTTAATATCAAATCTCACTGGTAAAGACGCACTCATTCGTAAAGAAAACGCCGTGCATGGTCGACGATTATTGAAGTTTTGCAATTCTTTTTGTGAATACATATAAATATATTTGAAAGCTATAACCATATCTGAATTTATTGTTACTCACTTTTTTTCCCTTCCCCGCGGTTCTCACACGGTGGATTTGGGTTAAATTCCCAATGGCTTTAATTTCTTACTGAAGTTTTCAGCGGGATTTCCCCGCATTTCTTAAAGAGAATGGGTACACAAATTTAGGCAAAAAATTCTACTGACCTTCTTCGAAAAGATTACCATACGTAATATAACGAGAGGGTCTGAGATTGCCGGTAAATTCACGAAAGTAGTAAGTGAATGTATCTAAACCTCAGACCCTCGAGTGATATTTATTAGAACTATTTCACGGATACAATAAGCATTTAAATATAATTTCCCTAAACTGGGCTTACAACATTTTAATAATTGTATTATGAATGCTTAACTTTTTCAAGCTGTCTTGAAACAGATGAATGGTGATCGTCAGTAATTCCAATAAAGAAGAGCAAAATAAGGGGTTGGGCCTATTTCATGGATAGAATAATAATATAATACGTATTTGAAATTAGCACACAGAATATTAACACTTGTATAAAATATACTTAATTATGAATGCCTACCTATTCAGAAACCGTGAGAATGAAAGTCGACTATTACAATTGTTATCGTTCAATTTACCAATACCAACTGAGAAAAACAAAGCAGTGATAACATTTTACCATTCTGAACAACGTGTTTATTAACATTTATGATCGCTAAGGTAGATATTGTTACATAATTCACACAATTATTTCAGACTGTTTGGCTGAATACGTACAAACAATTGATTGGGGGAATACACAATAAGTTAGTTAAATATACAATTAATGAAAACACAGCAAACTGGTAAGTGATATGTGATCAGGAATTAAAATATCAGTATTTCCCTCTGCTGGGCGTCTTAAAAAGAAAAGGATAAAATTCAGAACAGAAAGCCGAGAATTTATGATAACATTAATATACTCATTTTCTGATGAAGTTGTTAAAAGCAAAATACGTGGTTATTTTGACCATCGCTTTCTCCATTAGTCCCGAATCTTATCCTATTACTGACAGCTTAATCCCTAAAAATACAAATTATCAAAGATGAAGCGCTGATGAAACAAGATAACATTGGTCCTTTATTTACGTCACTATTAAGAATAGCCAAACTTTGAGCCCAATTAAGTGATAAGCTTTCAATAACCTGATAAAATGCTTCAGAAAAAAAAATTAATCTACGCCATCCCAAACTTAAAAGCTTATACATAAACAAAAATAGCTTTCAGACTTAGATCGTACCTAATATCGCATAGAGAGATCTAGTCTTGTTCCTCCGAAACACATTTGGTTAAACATAATTCACTGCTTCTGAGCTTGATGATTGTAATAGTTGCTGAAAAGTTCCGCCAATTTATAATTTGAAACAGCTCTGAAACGATCACTCCAAACCAGGTTTAAGGTAGGTAGCTTCTTAAAAACGCTTTGCTTCAAATACCACATATGAAATAATAATAATAATAATAATAATAATATACTGAATTTCTATTAGCCCACATCTCTCTCTCTCTCTCTCTCTCTCTCTCTCTCTCTCTCTCTCTCTCTCTCAAAGAGAGCTTAGAATATAAAAAAATATATAATTTATAGATAGTCAAAAAAAAAAAACTATTTCAAAAACTGAGTTTCTTTTCACAGTTTATTGTTGATTCAAAAAATGCTGAAATGTTTTGCCAAATGAAATACGAAAATAGTAACCAATTGGACATTAGCGTGCACATTTATTTATTTTTTTTTTATCTCACGCATGTCAAAGCACTAATTTACTTAACCAACGTACATGTAATATTCAATCGCATTTATATATTTCCCTTTAACCATTGCAATACATTTTATGCCAAGTTCTGACACAGAACAGTGCTGCTCTAGTAAGCATTAGATAAGCATATTTTAGTGTTTTGTAAGCTTTTAACGTTCTATCTATCCATATCCAATATCCATAACTATATCCATAACTATCGTATGGTTTTAAAATGGAAAATGAAAATATGGTGCAAGTTAAGTTCCAATATACCTTGCATTGTAAAAGCTAAGGAAAAGGCCCCAGTTGGTAGCACTAGCTGATAACGAAAAGATGTGCTTTTGCATAAATCTCTCTCGGATTAATTCCAGCAGACTAAGCCAATGTGCATGGATGGAAGTTAATTCTATAAAGGACTGGAAATTGGTTTTGTTTCATGTTGTTATTTACGAAATTTCTGTGGGTAAATGGTCTTTTGGAAAAAGTTAACATCATATATCTCTTTGGTATTTTTTCCTTTCAAAAAGAATATCTTAATGTGCACGCAAGTTCATTCTGTATACTTCCCTCAGCATCTGCTTATTATATTTTTCAAGAAAGCAAAATGTTAACAATGATAGTTGTAGCCAAATACAACAGACAGAGCCCGGGAATTACGCAAAATGTCTCTTTTGTCTGGGTGGATATATTTAAGTCAGACAGAAATGGACATGCTTCTGTACATTTGGTTTGATTTATTTATGGACGCTCTTTAACATCTCAGGTCATCAGCGTTGTACATTTGGGGTAGGTAGGGTCAATTTTTATTTTGCCTGTTTTGCATCGTTACTTTTTTTTTTTTTTTTTTTTTTGCTTACGCATTTTAAAAAGCAAATAAATGATTTCAATACATTGAAGTGAAAAAGTTATACAAATTAAGTAGCGTTTAACCTCACAAAAACATCTATTGAGAATCTTGTAATACATTTGTTTTTTTTCAAGCAGTCAAAAACTTTCTCCTCAACCCATTCACTTAAGTTCTTTAAATAACTGAACCTCCGTTATTGAAAGGAACGAACGGTTACCTCGGGCATACGAATACCAAGAAATTGAGAGAATGAGGGAAGTATTGTAATTTTGAATAGCCCTGGTGAATGACCTTGTGTACACCTGCGCGAGACAATTCTAGGAAATTTGTGGTGGGGGTAACTTCTCAGCTGCATAAATGTGACAAACAATTGTAAGCCAGAAAGATGACAGCGGCACAGCAGTGGAATAAACAGTCTCTACAATATGCTCAGTATGAAAGGGAAATATTACCTTAATTCTCCTATAAAGCATAAACAGAAAATGAACTCTACAGAAATCACTGCGCATTTTTTGCTCACTCGGCATGACTATTCAAAACCACTTTATTTTCTCTTGATCATCATTTCCATGATGTCCTGAAAGGCGAATGTCTTGTTTTAACTGGTTCAAGTCCTTCCGAAATAGCTTGTTTAAATTGTTCCAATCACTTCAGTGGAAGTAGAACGTTCTTTTTCCATAATAAATTCTCTCTTTGACAAGTGGGTAGTTATCACAGTTGATACCTTAAAAAAAAATCTTGTTCTTGCTTTTAACAGAGTATTTTAACTGTGTGATAAATAATTATTATGTATCTTAAATACCTATTTATATTAATAATGAGTGATATTACTCTCTGTTTTCACTTTTCATAAATGTATATTTTAACCAAAATAAATGCCTGAACTTCCGGGCTCTGGTTTACATATTCCTAATTTTAGAAAGCATATACCACAGTTCAGAGATTAGCTGAAGTAAAAATTCCAGATTAGCTGAAGTAAAAATTCCAGATTTTTTTTTTTTTTTTTTTTTTTTTTTTTTGGCGCTTGTTCCCAAAATCAGGCAGAGAGATTACGATCCATAGACATAATTAATTACACCTGCCGATTGATATATGGATGCAAGTTGAGAAGTAAAATAAATGTATGAGAATTCAAGTGCCCTGAAATTCAGTGGCTATTACACTAGGTAATTAGCATGTAGAGCATAAAAGCTATTGAACAATTATGATCAATACTACCCTCAGTCAACCGAGAGGGGTAGCTCAGGCGGTAATGTTGTGCATCGCATGCAGATCTCTGATTAAAATTCTTTGGGAATGGACACTCTAATCTCGGGTTTTTTCATGTTTTCCACGAAATGTTCGCTCCACCATTTCATCTCATTTCTTTACTCTGTTATTGAGCGAGGTGGTGGTGTACGCTGCCACGGTGCGTTGGAAAGGTTTCTCCCCTGGCGTCTAGTACGGAAGCTGCCCTTCTGAGAGGAAGCTCAGCTGGCTTTGAGTATTTTATTTGGAAACACTGCTAAGGACCCCATCTACGTCCGTCCTCACTGCCCCCTGGATGCTGGTCGCCCCATATCTGTCTCATCTTCTCCCTTCCTTCCGGATGTGGGGGCGCAGGCACGAACGGCAAGTCCTTATTAAGCAAGGCTGAAGTACCGAAATGTCTTCCTCCATATCTACCTATTAAATTCATTCCAATAACCTCAGCCAGAAGTTTAAGGTAGGAAACATTCAAGTTTTATAGTGCTGGAACTTGTCATTCATTGTTAACAGGCGAGTGTTAACTGAATTACAGAACGAAGTTAATTATTCATTTAGTAGGCTCGTGCCCCTGTAAAAGGGTGGGCTAGGGGCATACTACACGATACCCAAATGGCGTGGGGAAAGATATCAAGACTGATACTCCTCCCCTCATAACTGAAACCCTATCGTACGTTTGTGCTATAAATTTCTGGTTTATATGGAACTCTTTTAATTTAGCTGTTAAAGTACGCCTTAAGCCTTCTGCACTCAATACAGAAATAGTAATGCCTTTTATGAATATTTCAACCGGTTTACCCCCACTGATGTATCGTAATATCAAGTATCAAGTGTGGCATGCATGTAATATCTATCGTTTCATCTTCATGTATAGAAGCGAAATTTGCCTTTACATTTCCTTTCTAAGCTCACTCCGAGTTTTTTTTTCAAACCATAAAGGCGAAAATCTTAATTTTACGCCGTCTTTCTATAGTATTCGGTTGATAAGGTACAGATCTTTTCACTTCCAACTTATCAGTTAAACTTAGACGCGAAAATACAGTCTTTAACACAGGTCCGCTCTATTCATTGCCACAAAACAGATACGCTTGTTTGCAACTGAACAATGTGAAAGCCAACTTACCACTGACAAATAGTGAAGAAGTCACCCAATTTCAAACAAAGTGTAAAAAACACTCCTAGTCAGCTATTCATGAGTAGCCTCTCAACATCTGGTTCCAAAGAAAAGATAGATTACTGATCGCTGCCATGGGCCGACTTCCTGCTAGCCCAAGAGAACGCAGAAATAGGCAGGAGAAAGATTAATGCGTCTTTGCTGGCCCATGAAGGTAAAAAGTTTAAAGCGTAAAAATTTCAGCTTCCCTCGCTAACGGAGTACACGCATTCTGCCGCTATTACCATACAAAGGAAATGCGCTTATTGCTAAGAACTAATTCCTTATACATCGCTGTTTTCGTGCATTTTTGTTTTGTTTTAAAAGTTGAATAAGAGAAAGGAAAAGAAAACAGAAAATTGTGAAATTTTCTTTTGGGAGGGGATTCATCTGGCACTCATTGAGAGGCTGCTCCTGGTAGTGAGTATTTCTAAAAGCAAAAACAAAAGACTATGCAGAGAAAAAATGGTAAATAAACGAAGCTTAACAGAAACGCCGAGTGACAGAGTATCCCTTGAGCACGATATGACTGCTATAAACAAGTCATATCGCATAAACTGATTATCGCTAATTTCCGTTATTTGTTGAACTGTTGTCGTGATTGCATTGGCCCGTATTATAATTGAGACATCTGGCAACTTTTCCACGCCAATTTCTGGCCTTTCTTAGCGGCAACTTTGGAACGTAACTAGGCTGCAAGGCCGCCAATCCAGTTGCATCCTCGTGGCATACTCAGAACATTTAATGCAAGTTCTTCATTCTTATCAAGTACACGCAGCTTATTGGTAGAGTGCCCAGGTATGGTATATTATGTTAGTTAATTCAGAGAAATATGCAGCCTGTAGTTTCAAAATTAAAAGGGCATTTCATAGCCAGGCGCGCGAAACTGTTTCTAATTTTTGTGTGTATGAATTCAGAGTCAGAAAATTAAACGGAACGGCATTGCCAGAATTTTGCAAAGAATTAATACAAGTGCAAAAGAGAACATCAACAGCTACAGGAGGGTCTCTCAGTGTTAGAGAACGGGCAAAAACCCGAGGAAAGTGATAGCTCTTTTGACTCCCCATGGGTACTAAAGTGTGACAGGTATGATATGATGATTTTCTTAAGGCAGTTATCAGACACACAACAATTCACAGTTTTTATTTATATGAAGGCATGGTCCCCAAAATTGCATGATCAGCTTATTAGAATAAAGGAAAATATTAATTTCAAAGGTGGAAGTGCAAGCTTAAGAATAGTAGTAAGGAATGATGTCCAAATGATAATATGAGAGATGTATTAGTAGAAAAGCAGGATATAAGAAAGCTGCAGACATCAACGTAAGGTTTCTACAGAATGTTTCCCTGACTTCCTAATCGATAATGCGTGTGATTACTTTTATTTATATTATTATTATTGTTGTTGTTATTGCATAACAAAGTGGTGACCGGAAATGCTTCCGCTTGAAGATATTACCATAACGTTAAATGTAAATTGTCAACACACAAATTATGTCGTGTGAATGAACAACGAATTTTTCAAAATGGCTACTGATGGTTACGAAAATCATAAAAAGCGAGAATAATTATAGCTACTAATTTTTCTTCTGTGTTGATATGTCTAGCGACTAAAATAATATGACCCCAAATACTGTTAGGAGCTGGAGAGATGGCTAGTCAGAGGAATGTGTTGTTAACGCCCAACTGTTCATTATTAATATTCTGTTTTTGTTAACGCAAAGAGATGGACCGACTCTTAAGTATTTGAATACATGATGATACACATGCACTGCGTAACGTTTTACTTGGCAGATAAAGCCTCCGTGAGGAGGCGTAAGAAAACAGTTCTTTTTGGGAGACGTAACAGTGCAATTCGGCTTAGGAGAGGTAAGAATTCACTTCGATTCGGAAGATGAAACAATTCAGTTCAATTTCGCTAACGCAATCGGGAGGAAACAAGTGTTAAAAATATCTTCATAGGGACTGTTATGATAGGAAACAACGAACATTAAATTAATCTGAAATCTAATTGAATTTTGAATAGGAATAACAAGTTTAACGTGTGATTTAGATCATTAGAAACATTACCAAAATATTACGGCCCCTTGCAAGTGACTCAGAAGTGTTGTGAATAAAAAGTGACTGGTTAAATAAATGCAGTGAAGTGTGAAATATTAATATTATTTAGTAAAATCCCGTCCCATGTCCTCCCCTGAGAACATTCAAGAAAAGCTTTAAAACATTTACAGAATCTCTGAGATCTCCATTTTATTTTAATAGCAACAGGAGACGGTATTCAAAGCAGCAGCATAGCCGTGGTATTCATCCAGATCAAGACTCATCAGCAGCTAAACTACATCTTTCTCCAGTTAACTAAAATCACACCCCCCCACATCTATATAAACTATAGACTATATCAAGATTCTTAACATCACAAAAGTAATCAATCATTCACCATAAATCGCCGAAAAAGTTGGCACTACAACATGGTGCTTATTATTATAATCTACCAATCTTAAATAAACATAATATAACCCTTTTTTCTTGAAATCCGATGCAGAATATTAGACAAAAAGGAAATCTACCAAGATCTGTTTCAAAATGTTCCTGCCATCACAGAGGAGGTATTATGAATGCCTTTTAGTACAAAATGCTTTTTCCTCTAGCCTAAAAGCCTTCATAAATACTTCAAATTTGCTCTTAGAAAATAGAGGATGAGCAATGCTTGACGCAACCACTTGGCCGGCCGGCCGGCAGCGCTATGTCGGCGGAGGCGGGAAGAGTATTTCCCCTCCCCTGGGCGAGGTTTCAGTGCAAGTTGAAATCTTGAGCAAGTAGCACACTGCCGACACAGTTGCCAGCCTTGCCGGCACGCCGCGAAACCGGTGGTGTGAAAGATCGTTAACTCTGTACATGTGTAAAAAATGCCTATTATTATGTAAAGGAATATATGAATGACACGTATTTTACTGATTTAAAAACAGTGCAATCATTTTATATCAAACCATATGTAAATATGTATGTAATAAAATTTGTGAGACAGTGATTTGTCTGCTTCTGTTTCTGCTTCACTGGTTTGTTGTTGTTTTGGCTGAATTATTATAGGTGTGTTTATTTTCCACCTTTATTGTAACTATTTATGCAGATGTAAACTATTTTTTTTTGTTTGTTTTTGTTTTGCTAAATGTAGAATGTGTTGCTGTGGTATTTATAAATGACAAATGCTATGTTCGTAAGTCTCTGTGACTGCTTTGCGAACTCAAGGAATGTTCCAGGAACTAAATTAATTAAAATTAGTGAATATAATATTTGATATCGTAGCTATTAGAGCAGTATGTAATACGAAATATTGCACAAATGCGTACAGAAAAATAGTACATAATATGAGGGATTACATAATCCGGAAGACCTAGGAATTAGGGACATTTCAGTTTTTCTGCCACCCAATTAATTAAATTACAGAACATTTCATAGGTAAGATTATGGGCATTTAAAACACAAGAGCTAATCGAGGAACAGCACATTATAAAATCAGTTGCATCCAGTGCAAAATACATTAGATATAGTCTCGTCCAATGAAATTGTAGTTATATGTGGCTTCAGATTTTGTCCCCCAAAACTCTTCAGAGTTCAGTGCACATGGGATATAGAGACTAATAGTACGGATAGTATATAGAGCGACAGGTTTAACTATTTTATATTTGTTGCCTGTTTACCTTAATCCCTGGCTACCCGCCTCGAGCTTTGGGATAGCAAATAGAGACGATTGCCATTAATGCTATAGCAACTAGAAAATAAACAAATAGAGCAAAAATAATAACACCAAGGGATTCAATCTTTGCAGCTCAGCCCACCACCATCCCAGGAATTTGAACAAACAAGAAGCACGGCATCTAAATCAACTAACTGATTAAAATACTTTTGTGAAGCCTTTTCTTTAAAGCAGCTTTAGTGAAAATAGCATAAACTAACATTGCAGAAATGCGCGTCGCTTTTCCAAAATTCAGTATTTTAAAAGTACCACTATTATGCTGATTATAACCGAGTGATACTCATACAAATGTGAAATCAGCTATGAATAATAAAGTGTTCCTTTAAAAATAAAAACAATGCATCAGAAGGGGAATGATTAACCATGGTTGACCTCAAGGATCTGTTCTGGGCCATTTGCTTTTTCTGGTGGATTTCTCCTTATCTATCCAACCTGTAGGAAATAAGGTTTTTTTTCCTTTCTTTTTTTTTTTCAGATGACACATGCATATTGATAAATGGAAATAACTTTAATGATTGTGCCATTAAACAAAATCTAGTTCTGAGTTATTTGCGTGTATGGTTCAAAGCTAACAAATTGTCTCTATATGTATATAAAACAAATATTATGAAATCCATCATTCACAGATCTCTAAATCCACTATTATAGATAGGATATTATAATAGTGTATTTCTACAAACCAAAGATACAAAATTCCCTGGTCTAATAATTGATAACAGTGTCAATTATAAACATCACATCGATCTTATGTACCTAAACTTAATAGTGCATGCTATGCAATGCGTGCATTAGTAACGCTGGAGTTAATTAAGACTTTAAAACTAGTTTATTGTGCATTAATGAATATGGTTTTGTGTTTTGGGGAAACTCATTAAAAGTGACCGTGTCTTCATATTACAGATAAAAACATAAGAATAATCGCTGGTATACATAGCATACATTCCTGCAGAAATCTCTTTAGACAATTTGAAATTGTAACTCTTCCAAGTGGTTATGTATTTATTATACCTCACGAACATTTATGTAAGAAATAAAGAAAATTTTGTACAAAATCAAAATATACATGACAAGAATAGTAGACAGAAAACAAATCTGCATAGATCAGTTTCAACAATTTCCTGCAATCAAAAAGGAGTTTATTGCGAATGCATTTTAGTACAAAACATTCTTCCATCTAGCCTAGAAGTCTTAATAAACAATGACAAACCCTTCAAATCTACTCTTATAAAATACCTATGTAAAAAGGCCTATCATTCTGTTGGGGAACTTGTGAATGACAATATATTAAACTGAGTTAAAAACACTGCAATAATTTTATACCAATGCTATGTAAACATGTATATAGTAAAATTTGAGTAATTTGTCTTTTTTTTTTTTTTTTTTTTTTTGCTGAATTGTTCGAGTTGTTGCTTTTTCATTTTTATTGTAACTATTTATGTAGATGTACACCATATTTTTTGTAAATGTAGAATGTGTGCTACTGTAGTAAGTGTAAATGACAAATTCTGTCCGCAAGTCTCTGCGACTGCTTCGCGAACCTACAGAATGCTCCAAGAACTAAACTAAGAGGAATGTTCTATGATTTAATAAAAGCGCTCGAATGGATGTATCGTAATATAATGGCAAGCCTAAAATACTATGTAGTAAACAGCAATCTAACCTTGTTTGCATTATATTTAGGGGGCGGGGGAAGTTCAAATATACAGCTTCATTCTTGCTGTTCGGACTGGGATATAATAAATAATGAGGTCCTCTGCTGTTCCTTGTTTACATTAATAACATACCTTTATTAATTAATGTAATTCTGATGATGCTAGCGTATTAGTAATAGAAAACTATGATGAATTAGTACTAAAATTAGACAAAGAACTTGACAAAAAATGTGTATTTGCTTTAAAAAACAAGCATTTTGACAAAACCTATCTGCATATAAATGATAATAGACTCAATCAACAGACGCTAATTACTAAATTTCTTGAACTGGAAACCATACATTGATTATACTGCACCTAAACTGGGATCAACATGTTGCATGTTATCTACTTAGGTTTTTTTTTTTTGGGGGGGGGGGTTTAATTCAGCTAAAACTTTGTAAATTATATTTTGCTTATTTGTCATTCTATACTGAAATATACAGCAATCTTCTGAGATCGCTCTGTAGATAACAAATCATAGTTAAACTGCAGAAAAATCCCATACGAATAATTTCGGAAATGTACCACGGACTTTCCAGCAGAAATATCAAAAGTTTGATATAATGTCTTTGTATGTTCCCTCTTTTCAAGCAGTACACGGTAATGTCAAAGAACAGCTGACAAGATCTAATATTCCCATATCTTTTCCAACAAGCTTGCACAGCCCATTATGAAAAAACTGAAACCGACCTTGCTTAATGTACCTTCGAACCTTCAGATTTGTTTAATGCTCTTGTTCAAATTTATGACTGTCGTATAAGAAATACATTCACCGGAAACATTTCTATAGCATCACTTTCCTTGACTTCTAGTAGAATGATAAACGATAATATAAATTTTCTATAAATGCTATAAATCTATTTCTTCGGAAATAGAAAACTTTACAGTCGATTAGAATAAGTTTGAGTAATTACTAGGCTCTTTTGTTAAACCGATAAATAAATTTGCATTCCTTAGAATGATATTTTTCTTGCACATGTCCACAAACATTGGATTCTGCAAAGTACTATTATACACCAATTTCATTTATTCGTCGAAATGTTGTTAATATTTGATAGGTGCTGTTCCTGAACATTAACTGCATGGGTCATTAGCGCTCTTTAGTAAAAATATGAAAGAAACCACTCAAATCTCACCACTTGTGCAATGTAACATATTATATAAACCTGTAGGATGCTTCAAATGAGGAAGATAAATGCTTACCTGTAGAAGTCATTTTCCGTGATCATGTCCCTGATGCTGTCTTCCGGATCCACTCTATCATAGAGCCCCACATAACGGTTTGAGAGCCGTTGCAACTCACTCCCGAAATCCCCTGACACTTTGCGAGTAGGTTTATCCACAGATCTAATTTCGTCGGTCTCTCCATCGCTAAAATACTTCGTTTTCGGCAGAACCCGAGGCGACACAACTTCGTCGTCATACACTACACATGCTGGTTTAGGAATGGGTGAATCACATCTTGCACTCTGTACTTCTGGTGGAATAACGGAAGCACTCTGAAGCACCAAATCATCACTTTTACTGTGTCTCAATTCAGTTCCTAACGTATCACCAGGTCGGTTATAACGGGTCACGACTGATGTTCGGCAACCATCTAACAAACTTCTGGGAAACGTGTCCCCTCTTGAATTAACAGGCTGAATTAAAAAGTCTGTCATCTTCTATTGTCAAATATCTGCAATACCAAGTCATCACCTAAAACGCACAGTAGTGCATTCCCTTATAAACTATAATTTTCAAATCATTACAAACATCCCACTACACTGGTTTAGCATACAGGAACTATTCAAATATGTTTGACAAACGCCATACACGAGAACACGTTTCACCTAGGCCTCAACGCAGCACACTTCCACTTCCAGCTCACTCCACTGACCACTTCAAACTGGCGGCATAGCATACAGCCAAACGTACACAAACTGGTTTTGCAGGTGTTCATTCAATGTAGCCAACATTAGGTTCTTAATTAGTTTACCCACGCATTTAAAGAAGCACACAAACAAGTAGAAAGTAATAAACGCTAAGTCTAGAAACTTAAACAACTAATATAACTTTAAAATATATTCTTATCTATCAATATTTCATATTTTAAGGTTTCAAAATGTAGTTGGCTAACATGAAACATACTACTCACATCATCAAATTAACTACAATATTGATAATATCAGTTTGAATTGAAATTCTTAATAAAGTTAGCAATGAAAATTAAATAAATGTAGAACAATCATATTTTCAAATGTCATATATACTCATAATTCAACTAATACAAATTTAATTTTGACTACCTGTGATTAAAATGGCTGCTCTTCCCATCGCTTTATAGGCAGCCTAACCTAAATCAGAATGAACGTCTCATTTATGAAATTATTAATACGTGACATAAATGGCTTGCAATTGGGTATGGTACGATATGGACATAGAATAAGAGGAAAACCTCCAGGAATAGCAAAGTCCTTAAAGGACCATTTAGAAGGCAAGTTACTGTTTTCCCTATATATAATACATATTTTTTGTCATAAATGAAAACTAACGCTATGTTTGAATTTTCATGAATACGTTAATGGATTAACTCTACACTGTTCAATATAATTTGGGCGAAATAAGTGAAAAAATGTATATAATTTAAAATTATTTTTCTTGTTAAGACTTAGAACATATTTAACATATTACTTCTTATGTATCAATATGTAATTGTGAGCATGTTAATTTAATCACAAAAATGTTCGTATAATATTACGTTAGCAGATTATGGCTCAGTTGTATAAAGGGATCGTTGAAAGTAAGCGTCTATCTTGCATTTATGTGTCAAAAAAGTAGTGTTTACAGTATATATGACCAAACTAACAGAAATATAATTAACCGGTTTTTTCGTTACATTTACTTCAAAGTACATTTACGAAAAAGGTTAGATTAGATAGCGAAAGAGAGAGCAAAGACTTCGTTTTATCATTGTTAACAATAGTTCCTGGAGCATTCCATGACTTCACGGCAGTCACAGAAACCTACAAACATAGACTTTGTCCTTTACAATTACCACTGTAACACATTCTACATTTACATCATGTACATCTGCATATATCTTTACAATAACAATTAAAAAGGTACACCTAGAACAACTTAGTTAAAACGACAAAACAGAAACAGACAAATCACTCAGTCACAAATTTTACTATATACCTATTTTTTACATATACATGGATATAAAATTATTAGTATTGTTAAATCAGTATATTGTCACTCATAAATTCTTTTACAGAATAATAAGCCTTTTTACATAGATACTTTATAAGAGCAGATTGGAAGTATATACCATTGTTTATTTAGTCTTTTAGACTAGAAGGAAGTGTGTTTGGTAGTAAAGTGCATTCATAATAAACTCCTTTTTAATGGCAGGAAAGTGTTGGCTGGTCTATGTAACTCTATTTTTTGAGTGTTCTTATGTATATTTTGGTTTTGTAAAATTTTCCTTTATCTCTTATGTAAAAGTCCATGGTGGATAATATATTCACATGAAAGAGCTAAAATTTCCAATTGCATAAAGAGGTTTCTGCATGAATGTCTGTTATGTGTACCAGCAGTTATTTGTATGACTTTATTCTGTAATAGGAAAACACACTCACTTTTAACTGAGTTCCCCCAAAATATAAGACCATATTTATTTACTGAATTGAAATAACCATAATAAACTAATCATTTTAAGCATTCCCTATTTGCCATTCTGATGCATTGTTTTTATTTTTGAAGGGAAAATTTATTACTACTTTTTGTTTCCTTTTGTTATAGTAAGGTAAACGAATTTTAAATATTGGTTTTTTTATTCCATAGAAAGCTAATTTATGTATGAGAATTTCATGATTGACATAGTTGAAAGCCTTTACTAATTTGCAAAATATTCTTCTTATGTGAACTCTTTCATTGAATGTGAATGCAGTTAAAATTTCATTAATGAGTTTAAAGATTGCATTTTCTGTTGAAATCCCTTTCCTAAAACCAAACTGACCTGTAACTAGAATATTGTTATTTCCAAGATAATGGTAATACCTATTGTGTGCATTACTTTCTCAAACACCTTAGAAAATGTATGTGAGATAGCTATAGGTCTATAATTAGAGACATTTTTCTCCCTTTCTGAACAGAGGCTTTATTATTGAATGTTTAAACCTTTCAGGAGTTCACCAGATATTAAAGACTCATTAAACAAATGACTAAGGAGGGTACTAATTTCCTTAGCATAGGCCATTATATTTTGCTGTTAATCTCATCATAGTCAGAAGAGTTTTTTTGATTTTAATTATCTAATAATATTACCAATTTCTAGTGGAGTAATGTAACTTGGTTTGAATTCATTACATTGATTAGGAAATCATTATTGTAAAACCCTTAATGCATTTCCTTTTTCAAAGTATAAATTTAAATTTTTGTTACATTAAGAAAGTAATCATTAAACAAATTTGCTATATGTTCAGGGTGTTGTATCTCTTGATTGTTAATACTTTATCTTCTTGTTGCAAATTTATAACTGTTTCTTGTGTTATTATATTCTTTATTTATGTATTTATTTTTGACTGACTGATATGTTTTGGTAATGAATGCCTTTTGCTGCATTTATTACTTTCCTAGGTATCTTACAATGTTTCTTAAAATGTATTTTCAATTTAGAGTCTTTACTGAGCTTTAGCTCATTATATAATTATCTCTTATGTTAACAAGCTTTTTAGTTCTGTTAACCATCCCCTAGCATATTATAACTTCTTTTTTTAATTTTAGTCTGAAATATGCTTCAAAATGCAATTAAAAGTGTGTAAGAAGTTTGAATTTATTGTTAAAATCATTTGCACTATAAATACTATTCCACAATTCTTGTTGAAGCGCCTGCACCACTTTACTGAGGTTCACAATAATATCTCTATATTTTATAAATGGCATTTGTGGTGTTTTATTATTGAGCCCTTCTTAATAATATGTATATTAACATATTTTTACAGGCACACAAAAAAGTGTTAAAAAGTATCGAGTGAGCAACCATGTTTATTTTAATGATAATATATTCTAATAAAATATTTATGGGAGCAAATATTTTAAATGTGCATTATCTAGTTTTACTTTACTTCTGTGCAATTACCAGTTCCTTTATAATATTCAGTACTATTGGTTTATTTTATTTTATTTTATTTTATTATGTTGCCACTAGTTTTTACTTTATTGTACCATGAATTTAAGTGAAATTGGAAATAAAAAATATTATGAAAATAAGTGAGTAATAACATGGTTCCTTATTACCTGTTTTCATGCTTCTTCATTTCTATTATCTGTATAATAATTTCCTACTATCCAATATCCTAATATTCACATATTACACATCTTCCTTTTATATATAATTTCATGACTTTTTTTAAAACAAACATGTAGCAGAAAACAGACACCCCCACACATATGCGCGCACACGCACGCACCAATTTTTAGATTATTTAACTTTATATTTTAAATTGTTTTCCAGTATATTTTAATATTAATTTTGTATTTTTGTAATACCAGTTTATTTACTTCCATGGCATTTTCTGTATTTCATTTATGACAAAAGAGTTCTGTTGCAGAAAGGTACCAAATAAAAACTATTGTTTTTGTTTCAGCATTAAATTACAAGGACCCATCTGTGCATTATAAAGTTGATATTGGTCTACCACGTCTGAAGCCTTCCAGATCAAAGGAATTAAATTACAGACTGACTATTTTGAGAAATAATAAAACACCAGAGCTAGAGAAACTCTCAAGAAACAAGGAATGTATGTAAAATAGTGTAATTAGTAACCTATTTTGTATGTAAAAATGGGAACAGCATATGAGTTTAAATTTTAACTAAAACTGACAATGAAATAAATAGCTTGAGCAGTGCACATATTATAAACATTAGTAGCCAATTTAAAGTTACAAGTGTCAACGTTGAAGTGGATCAAGAACACATCAAAATAATGTATATAGTAATAAAATAAGTTCTGCACTTTTTTGTGTACTAGTTCTTTTTCAAAACCATTTTTAATTGCTGTTCTTTGTATTTGTTTGTATTCTTTAAAGTTTCTTCTATGCTAATTTATAGGTAAACTAGCATGAATGTTAAGCTGTTGATCGCTGCATGTTTGTGTGTTGTGGGATTAAAACTGTCAGTTTTGATGTGATTGTCTTCATGTGTATTCTTTCTGTATGTTCCAAATTCCAGGTTTCCTTGACACTTATGAAAAAACTTACTAAAGAAACAATAACACTTTCAGCAAGAAAAGATAAGCTAATTTTTAAAAAATTCACATATGGGCTATGAAAAAATTTTAAAATATTCTAAAAGATTTAATGTTAAAAATCTCCTGATAGACAATGTTAATGACAGTAATGACAGGTGGGAAAAGGAGGTATTTACAAAGTAAGTTGTGCAGAATGTGATCTACATTGGAAAAACAAAGAGAAACATAGGTACACGGTTAAAACAACATTTTAGGAACATAAAATACAAGCAAATGGGAATATCAGCAATAGCATCTCATTTCTGGACAGAAAACCACAACATAGTCAATAGAGGAAAATTATTAAAATCAATACAAGGACTTACAGAATAGCAACATGGGAGAAAATCTACATTTACAAATAGAAACAGTTTAATGAACTTCGACATTTCTGGGGATGAAAACATAAACTTTAAGGTCATCACATCTCTACCAGAACAGAATACCATTCCCATAGCATAATGTATTATCCAGCAGTCAATGATTAGCTGAGGGTTCGTGACACTAGTATTACTTATTATAAACAAGTAAGAGTAAGTAAGTTCAACTTAATCATACAATGATCTTAATTGTATGATTAACTTCACTGTACAAGTTTCAATTATCATTTTTAGTTAATTATTTAGCCTATTTTAAATTTTAGAGCTAGGCACTGACTTAATAGCGGAAAACTAGCTTTAAATTCCCTGTCCTGTTATGCATAAACTAACTGGTATTCTCTACATTAAAATGGTTGTTTGCTAAGAATAATGATGATCCTTAAGAAATAATTAACAGCAATACTTAAATTTTTGGAATCTCATTCTTTCATAATTGAATAATGACAAAATGCTTTTCCAAATGTAAACAAATTAAGTTACATGGGCTAGCATTCCAAAAGAACCTAATCCATGCTACATGAGCTTGGTTCAAATATTGCATATTACATCGACGGGCGTTCTCTTAGGTGGTTGACTTTTGACATCTTCGAAAACAAGACCACAAACACACTGGCCAAGTAGTCAAACTATTTACCCTCCATCAACATATCTATATTCTGTACTAAAGGCCACATATGACATTTATAGCAAATAAAGTGGTATTTGATGGACTTCCTCTAGGTCTGTACCTCATTTTGCATTATCTTTATTTAACATAATTTAGTATATGCTACTAGGTGCACTACTAGAAAATGAAGTATGTCACTGCCCCCTGCTACTGGTGCATGGAATTCCAATGTTATAGAAATTGTGTTGTTACAGTGTTGGTGCACTTAGATGAAGTTAAAGAAGAATGGCTGAAAACTTCTGGACCTTTTGAAATACGGCAGGTTGCAGAGCATTATGGTGTATTTCAAGATTTATTCGGAGATGCATATTTTACACCTAGGGTTATGTTGAATATAAAGTACAAAATTAACGATGATACTTATCTGCCAGTACACCGAGGGAATGTGATCAAGCCTATTGAGGTGAGTGCAGAGAGATTCATTATTAGTATCACTAGTTTTTATGATGTACTATTTTACTTCTCTAGATTCTACTTTTGCTTCTTTTCATTTTGCATATTCTATATCATATTTGTATATTCTTATTTTCTATTTTAATGAAAATGTAGCAGTTAAATTCATTCATGACCAGCTTAATCTGAACTCAGTTGCTGGAAACAAGATCCAAAATACAATAGTACTCTCTTGTCTGCCTTTTATGGCTACATGGATGTCAAGAAATTAAAAGAAAATGAGCTTTGAAATCAGCTATCAGCTGTAACATGCTTATTGATGTTTGTCTTCAAAAAGATCATTCACCAATGCCAGATCTACGTACTTGAATACAGACTTGTAGAACTGCCTTTTTAAGTGGATATGTAATAATAATTTTTTTTACTGAATTTTTAGCTGTATGTAATATTTATCTTTTTTTTTTATTTAATAAATAAATTCTAAGAGTAAAGTATTTGCGCTATTGTGGCTAGAGTTGGTGCTAGTGGTAGTGGTAACCATACTTGCCTTCTAAATCCAAGATCGCAGGTTCAAACCCCACCTGGATTGATGGATTTTTTGGGTATAAAAATCCTAAGTATGGCTTCCTTCAGAGGGGAAGTAAAGCCATGAATCCCATGTTGTATATTTACGACAAGGGAAAGAATCTCAAGCCTGAAAGAAGAGGTCTCGAAGCAAAATTTGTCAGCCATTTCACACCCTGAATTGAATGGGATGCTAAAATGACCTTAGATGTTAAAGAGCATCCATAAATAAATAAACCAAATCGACAACAATAGGTATTGTAGCTAGTGAAAACAAGTTTAATATTTTTTATATGAAAGAAAAGATATTAGAAACAGAATAATAAAACACCATTCAAATTATGTATAATTTTCAAAAGCTTTATATATTTTCTAATTCTTGTTTTTATAATGCATTTTTTAGTATTAATGAATATATTTACTGTAATGTTATTTTTCTCTTTTATTTTCCTTTTCTTCCCCCTTAAAAGAAATTGAAATTTATTGAAAATATATCCCAACAGACTACATAATATGATACACTCAAAAATACATACTTTATCAATCCATTACAAAATAAAATCTAAAAATAAAATAATACTAATCTTCAGTAGATAAAATATTTTAAAATGCTAAAAACATTTCTTTGGCTTCTCTTCCAATGAACATGGAGGCAGCCTGAGTAAAAACATTTAAAATATTGATACATTGATAAAACATGCTTAACACTTCACTCTCAAAATTAAAAAATTCAGGACATGTTTAGTGAAGCCTTTGCTGACATTGTCAACTGTTAAGCGACTCACTTTAACAGTTGAGCCGTTTAACAGTTGACAATGTGAGCAAAGGTCTCACAAAACTTGTCCTAATTTTTTTAATTTTGAGAGTGAAATGTTAAGATTTTTATATCAATATTTTAAATGTTTTTAACTCAGACTGTTTCCATGTTCATTGGAAGTGAAGCCACAGAAATGTTTTTAGCATTTTAAAATATCTTATCTACTGGAAAGCTTATACTCGTTGGCACTATTGATTCCCAAATATATTAAAATTAATACTAATATTATTTATCTCCTATAGATATTTTCTTTCTAAGTTGCTTACTTACGTCTGGTCCCAATACACACACTTCAGGTTATTAGTGTATTGGTGATCATCTTATTTATACTCATCCATACAGATCACCCAAACATTGGCTTCAGTCATGCTTTCTTTCAAGAATGCCAGTGGAGAAACCGAATGAATGGCAGCAGAGAAAACTGAATACCTGGGGTTGTGAATGTTAATCGTGCATTTTCTAAAAATCAGCTGTATTATTGTTTTATCACAACTTTAAAAGTATAACAAATTAAATAATTTTATTTGTTTTATATCCTTTTTTTAAATGTTTCTGAGTATTAAAATTCTAAATGGTCTAGAAAGTTTCAATATGCACAAAGACGAAAGCATGAAAAGTTTCGTATCATTAAGTTGAATCATTTCTATATTGATAATAAATTCCTATTTGTAAAAAATGGCAAAAATAAAAAGTATTGCATTTTGTTATATAATTTTGCTTTTTAGTCCATTTTCTGGTAATGTCAGTGTAGTTATGTATCAATACTGGGTCTAATACTCAAGATATTTCTGTTCTCAATGAAAAGGAGGAAATACTAGCACAAGTGAACAAACAAGAAAGTTGAAACTGTTCTGTGCCCCTTCAGAACAAAAAGAAAATTTTGTATGCGTGCCCTTATGGGAATATCCGCAAGAACTTGAAGCTGTGAAGGAACATGCGGCATCCTTAAATGTAACATTAGCCACAGTTTGAAACCAAATGAACAAATATCCATGCCCAAACCTAAAGAAATGTCCCCCCAAAAGAGGAACATTTTTCCACAGAGAAGACTTTTTGCTACAAAAAAAAAAAAAACAAACAAACAAACAAAAAACATTTCATTGTGTTCGCTTTGCAAAACCTGATACAGTGGAAGTGAATTGTCTTGAACTTTCTTTGCTGCAAGATGAAAAAAAGAAGCCATTAGCACCATCTCGAAATAACAAATATGACACATATATAATTTGGAATACATGCAAACTTAAAGTATCAAAAGCGCAAGCATTTTCCTGTATTTATGGTATTCCTTTTCGTGTTACATTGGTACATTACAGTTTCCCATTTCATTTAACTGTTTATTGAATGTGAATAACTATTAACATGTTTCCTACAAAGTTTATTTTTTGCATGGCATTTCTCGTTTCTGTGCATTAAGACTCTTCCATCTGCCTGCTTTTGCTGAACTCACATTACCACATTTCTCTTGGATTGCCTCAGTTTTCTCTGCTGGCCACATCTCTTGCATTTGACTCGGTTTTTTCCACTGGCATTCTTGAAAGGAGGAGTGACTGGAGCAAAGTTTCAGTGGCTTGTATGGGTAAGTCTTATTTATTGCTGTTTACCCTGTCCTTGTTTATATCTGATCTATTGTGCTTCTAAGGTTCTGTTTCCCTCTATCTTCCTCTTTATCATTCTTATCCATTTCTCTCTAACTTTGCCCAAATAGTTCCTTTTCATTTTTATGTTCATCTCTCATTTTATAGTTAAAATCTTTCCAATTAATATTTCTCTATCTAAATTCTTCCAATTTGGTTTCCCTGCCTATTCTCTCCATAACTTTGTATGCTTGCAGTATAATAAGCAAAGAAAGTCTAATTTAAAATTTTTCAAAAAGTTGTCCTTTTTTAAAAATTATATATGGAACTAACACAGTGAAGCTCATATCATAAAATCATTTAAATATGCCATTTACACACTTTATGCTTCACTTACTTTTTGAAGTACGGAACTGGTTTCGAAGACATATCATATTCATCCTCGGCCAATGTGACGGAAAATCTGATTAAGATAATTGTATGATTGAGTCAAACTACACACTCCTATTTGTTCCTCTTACTTGTTTGTAATATGTAGTTTCACAAACCATTGTTTGCATCCTCAGCTAACTGTCAACTGCTGGATAATTCGTTATGCTGTGGGAATGTGTATTCTGCTCTTGTGTGATGAACTGTGATGGAAAGTCTGATTAAGATAATTGTATGATTGAGTCAAACAACACACTCTTATCTGTTCCTCTTACTTATTTATAATATGTAGTTTCACAAATTATTGTTTGCATCCTCAGCTAACTGTTGACTCTTGGATAATTCATCTGAAGTGGATGTACTTAAAGTTTATGTTTTCATCTGTGGAAGTGTCAAAGTTAATTAAACTGTCTCTGTATTGTAATTTGTATTTTTTTTTCTTTTTAAACAAGTAAGTGAAGCAATAAGAGTGTGTAGTTCGACTCAATCATACAGTGATCTTAATTATCTTCACTACAAGTTCCAGTTAACATTTCTAGTTAAAGTCTGTATCTTTTTCTCCACCATTGGACATTTTTCTCCATCTTTATCATATCTTATCCCTTTTAAATTCATAGCCCCAGTTCTAACCCACGCAAAACCTACTTTATCACATTGTTCTATATATTTTTACCCTTATACTATTTTTATTTCCCTATAAAGTCTCAATGAACTCTTTTCTCTCATACTATCAAATATTTCTTGTCTTTCAATATCTTCCAATCTTAGGTTTATTTCTTCCAAGAATGCTCTGTTTCAATATTTCCCATTTATCAATAAGTTTCCCATGCCTATCTGTTGCAAAATTTTGTACACTTTGAAATACCATGATCCTTTCCACTTACATTTCACATGGATACTGAAACATTCTTTAATAATATCACTCTCTTCCAATGTGGTAATTATATATAGATATTGCATAATTCTTGCAAAATTTTTATCTTGGTGGAATGCCTACCTAATTCTAGCTGCACTACACCATTTGGCGATGCTATGGGTAAACCTAAGATCAGTTTATAAAAGCTTCTATTTATTTTATCAACATCTTTCCATGCCTCCTCTCCATATTTCTGCCCCATAACATTTTAGCTTTTACTGTGGTGGTTGAATTCTGTGAAGCCAATTTACTGTTATATCTGGAATTTTTCTTAAACATTCTGTTATAACACTCATAGCTCATAGTTGCTTTTTCTTTTGCTATTGCCATTTTTTCTCTTCATTTCAACTTCCATTAGAACTTAATCTTGTTCCTAGATAATTAAATTTCCTTACTACCTGTATTTCTCTCCCATTTAACAACCATTTCTCATCTTTTCTTAATTTATAACCTCCTTTAAAAACTATGATCTTTGATTTCTTTTCATTTTAATTTCAATTCCCATTTATTACAAATTTTCCTTAGTTATTTTGTACACTTACTTTGATAACCACAATATATATATGTAAAATAGAACTTTTTTGGTACTGGATATTGAATAACTAATTATTTTTAATACATGCAAGTAATGGTTTCATCATAGGCAACAACAAAAATAATGATATGTTTTTTTAGGCATCTAAAGCTCCAGAAGTGGTGTACGACAGTGATTCAAGTACACTTTGGACCCTAGCTCTCACAAATCCAGATGGACATTTTACAGAAAAGAATGCTGAATATGTACATTGGCTAGTGTAAGTTCAAAACTATACATCATCCCAGATATATTATTTAAAAAAATGCTTAATGTTCTATTCTGTTGCCATAGATCTTTGGGATGATAAATGATTATAGTCAGGGAGGGGGACAGTCACAGAAATAAACCTTATCAAGGTAACTTATTATACATAGGCTTGCAATTAATACAATGTGGAATATAAAGGCAATATGAAAAACTCATAGCCTAATAGTGAAAGAATATAAGTATGATTTGTAAACCTTTATTCAATATAGTCTGAAACTTCAGTGCAATGCTCTATACTTTAATCACATTCTGAAATCTTTTACTTGAAGGTCAACAAATAATTGTACATGCTTGCTATCAGCTCTTAAGATGGAGAAAAGCATTTGCCACTAATAAATTTTGGAGGCAAATTAAAGTCTGATGAAGTTAAATCTGGATAAATGGGGTGAAACAACAGTTTAAATTTTAATTTGAACAACCACCCCCAATATAGTTAAAGAATTACTCCAATTTCACCAATTTTTACTAATTTGTTAAGGTTTCATAATTTGAGTGATTCCTTATTAAAGTTGTTTAATAATTGGTGAGAATTATCACCATTTCAAACTTTAAATTCAGCAATTAAATGAAAAAAAAATATCCTGCTGTGATATTTATCTGTCATTTGCCTCTGTGTCTCTCGCTCTCTCAGTGTCAGCCAAACTTAGATTTGATTGACAAATTTCCTGTTCGAGTTGATACCAGGGGCATGTGTTCACTTAAGCATTGTAAGCTATTTGAAATGTTAATTGGAACTTGTACAGTGAAGCTAATCATATAATTAAAATCAATGTATGATACAGCTGAACTACACACTCTTATTGCTTCCATTTACTTGTTTAAATGTAAAACATCTTTTGCAGACTATCTATCCTGTGCAACCTCAGCTAACCATTCACTGCTAGAAAATTTGTTATGTTTTGGGGATATATATTCTGTTCTGGTGCAGTTCTAATGAACTTAAAAGTATAATTTTCATCCCACAAAGCGTCAAAGTTCATTAATCTGTCTCTTTATGTATAAATATAGATTTTCTCCCGTGTTACTAGGCTCTGTAGGTCCGTGTACTGATTTTTAATAATTTTTTTTTTCACTATGTCATGGTTTCTGTCCACAGTAGTTGGAGCCAACAAGATTGTACAAACTATAGATGCTAATTGCTAATGACAGTATTCCACAAGAGAAAAAAGCAGGTATTTACAAAATAAGTTGTGCAGAATGTGAAAAAAATCTATATTGGAAAAACAAAGAGAAACATAGGCACATGGTTAAAAGAACATTTCAAGAACATAAAATACAAGCAAATGGAGAAATCAGCAGTAACATTTCATTTCTGTACAGAAAACCACGACATAGTGAATAAAGCAAAATTATTGAAATCAGTACAAGGATCTATAGAATTGGCAACTTGGGAGAAAATCTACATATACAAAATACAAAGACAGTTTAATGAACTTTGACACTTCCAGGGATGAAAACATAAACTTTAAGTTTATCACATCTCCTCCAGAGTAGAATACACATTCCCACAGCATAATGAATTATATAGCAGTTGACTTTCTAGCTGATGATGGGAACGAAGGTTCGTGAAACCAGTTCCACATTTAAGACAACGTAAGTGGAGCAATAAGAGTGTTTAGTTCAACTCAATCATACTATGATTTCAACTATAGAAAGATGTTCATTAGTGATAAGTAAGTAATTTTACTGAAGATGAAACAGATTGTGAAGAAATTATTATTGCTGCTGACAGTGAATCAAGGAATAAAAGTAGGGAAGATTCAAATGTGAATAATGAGTGCATGCCAGGAGCTTCTATATGTGCTCGTACTATAAAAAAAGTGTTTGGAATTGGACAAAATCTGAAATAACCCTGTTGTCTACCCATTCAGTGAATACAGTAATGTTTGCAAAGAGTTATTGGATGTTCAAAGTTAGCCTCCAAACTTGAGATTTATTTTAATATATGGAACCATTACTCAGAAAAATCTGTGACGAGACCAATGCATATGCAAGAAGCCAACTGTACAACGAAAACAGGAGAAAGCTGATAGATGATAAATGGGTTGAAACTCATCTGATGAGATTTAAGCATACTTGCATCAGTTATTTTGAAGTCTCAAGTGCAAAAGCCAAAAATCCAACTATATTGGAGCAAAAATAGGTGCATTTAGATGCAAATTTTTTGTGAAACTATGAGTCAAGAAAGGTTCCAACTCATATCACATTTCTTGTACTTCGTTGACAATAGAAATGCAGATCCAAATAATAAACTAAAAAAATTAGGTCTACCATTCAACCTTTTACCTCAAAGTTCTCTGAACTATATTTTGCTACTGAGAGATATACGGCTCTAGACATATTACCAATCTATGTATGTTAAAATTGACCCTTGTATAAGGAGACACAAAAAAACCATCCAGTAATTGTAGGACAAAGAATGAGTTTTGCAAGTAAACCCTACAGTGTGCCAAGATGAGGACTGTGAGTGCTGACAAAATAGCTAAATTATGTCTTAAACCTAAACTGCTAGTTTCAATATTCTAGTTTCTTGACTGATTACTTTTTAAATAGTAAGTATAATGCAGCTTACATTTAAAAGCAATGTTTTAGTTTTGGAACCTGCATCTTTTTTTAAGTACAAGAAAATGGTCAGCAAGTAGCAAAAATATTATGACAACTGCCAGTATTAATTTTGGAGCAGAAATTTTCAATTTCAGTTAAAAACAAATATGAAGATACAAACAGATTATAATAAATGTGTTTATATATTTAGATAAGGAATTATTTTATGTAACTCATCTATATACATTAATAATACTATATTACATTCATAGGGGAAATATTCCAGGCCAAGATATTAGTCATGGTGAAGTTGTCTGGAACTACTTGCAACCATTTCCTCCACGTGGAACTGGATTCCAGCGTCTCATATTCATTCTTTATAAGCAGAATAGGAAACTGGATTTTTCAGCACTTCAGAAAGAGGGCCCATGGTAAGCAAGTTAAAGTTGTCTAAAACAATCTCTATTCATGGTTAACAGATAATAATAAAATATTTTCTTATAGAGCATTTCTGTTGTTTTCATTGAGTTTAAAACTGGTATTACATTTTAGGCAACATTTAAAAAGAAAAATTATTGGAATAACTTTTAGGTTTTTACACTGATATATGAAAGGAAATTTGAGATTGTCCAAGAAATTTTGACTGAAGTCAGCAAAAAACACCAATGTTGATTTTAAGAATTTTTTCACAAGCAGCAATGGAATTTAAGCATTCTGTTGCTAATTTATAATTTAATGTCAAAATATACCCAGTGTTGAGATGGACTGTTTAGGTGAGTGTCAGCTTCACATTTCAGCTGCAAATGAATTTTTGATTTGACATAAATAGCTGAATGGTTCATATCTTCAGAATGAAAAAAATAATCATAAACAGTATTGAGTTTGATATAGCACATGTGTATTGATGTGTGATGTAGTTCCATGGCCTGCAGAAAACCGTGTAGCATTGACATTGTAACTTTTAAATTCAATAAGTTTTCTATAGATATGGCTCCACATTATTGTGAATTCTAGTTTTTATTTTTAAACAATATTTTACCATATGCAATGTGTTGAAATAGCTGAATCAGCATTTATATAATATTTAACAGCTTATTTTAAATTCATTATTCTTATAAATTGCTCAAATGGTAACAAAATCAATAATATGCTAATTTGTAAGTTCTTAAACTCATCAGAATAAAAGTGATGATCTGAATTTACAACAAGTGCATTTAAAATCTTCCATTCACAAGTTGGCCACTATGCACCTTCTGTCCCCTGCCCCCTGCCATCAATATTCCCTTCTATCCAGTTATGGTATATTTGCAATGGCCTTCAACAGCAAATATATCAGTCATAAGTCATGTGCCATTTGGGTTAGTACAGTAGTACATTTTACAGTATGGTGGCGAGCTATTCACTGCATTAAGTATGTATATACTTTGAAACTGTACATAAAGTGCAAAAATTAAATGTAAATTTCTTAACCACAAGAAATTAGCTTATTTGATATGCCATTTGTGCAAAAAGTATTATTGGACCATTTTTCTTTGAAAGCAAAGTACACGAGTAATATTTTAGAATTATTTTGTAGTAAATTAACATATAAGCAGCATTTGATGGCATATTTTCAGTAAGAAAATACCGAAATTTATACTGTTAATTCATTCATGAGAACTGTGTCCCATATTTGGCCCATAGCAGTTTAATAACTCCTCATTCTCCAGGTCTAACAATCCATGATTTTAATCTCTGGGAAATTTTTAAAAATGTACCACTAATAATGTGTAATTCTAATTCTTATACTCTGGATGAACTTAAAGAAAATATTCAAACAGAAAATAGATCCATTACCGCAAAACTGATGAGTGTAACTGGTAGTTTCTTGAGATGTAAATTGAAAGGGCAGCACTTTCAGCATTTTCTGTAAGAAGAGCCAGTACAGAATTCATTTATTTTGTTTGTAGTACCCAAGTTTTAAAATGGTGAAATGTTGTGGTACCAGATGCTGACAATTACAGAGAGTCGTGCTATTAAGTAGCTTACTTGTGAATGGAAGGTTTTAAATGTGAACCATTTTATATATCTTAATTTTACAACATTATCATGGATTTCTTCATTTTCAGTTTGACACTTAAAGACAGAACATTTAGCACGTATGAATTTTATCGTGAAAGACAGGATGATATGACTCCAGCAGGATTAGCATTCTTTCAGTCAGATTGGGATCCATCACTTACAGATTTTTATCATAATACTCTGGGTAAGTGTAGAAATATTGCAATTCATAATCATACTAATGATTTTCTTCTGTCATAAAGAAGACATAAAGTTCCTATAAGAAAAGGCATGAAATTTCTCATTAAAAAATTTAAATGTGTTGTTTCATTTCATTTTGGATATTCATACAGAAATTTTGGTTTCATCAAAATGTCTACAGTGAGCAATATGCATACTCAAATACTCAAAATACTCAAATGATTTAATCTGTGCTGTAAAAACTGTTTGATCAAAACTTTTATTTAAACAAGAAGAGATTAGAACAGATACTATAGAATCTAAATATAATATGATTATGTAGTAAGATATCTTTATAATAAACACAGTGAGAGCAGTTTAAAAGACCTGCAACTTAGACTGGTTTATCAGCAAACTTATCCTCTATTTGCTGAGATTTCCTATGCATGGTATCATTCTCTCTCTCTGCTAGTCAGGCGCAAGTATTTCAATAGATTTGAGCAGTTGTGTTGTGCAGTCAAGAGTGAGATTTCATTAGATAGTGCAAGGGTGAGATATTTACTGTCATCATATAATCATCTTCAAGACATACATCAAGTACACTAGGTTGTATGGCAGTACAAGACAAGCATTTAAGCATAAATTTCCTGACATCCTGGTTCTCTGTACTCTGTTTCTGTGAGTATAAGTATAAAACAGAATATCAACAGCAAATTATTACAGCAATTATCAATGGTTTCAACAAAGATAATAGTAAAAATAATCAATATAAATTTAAAAGGCAGAAAGCTATAAAAGTGATATGCACACTGGAGAACATCAAGTAAAGTAGCTAATTCAAAAGTTTCACATCCAATTTATGACAACAAATTCAATAAGATATTTAAAGAGCATGGCATAAAGTTAGCTCCAAAGAACAACCATAATATCAAAACTTTATTAGATTCCACATTAAAAGATACCATACCAACAGAACAAAAAGTCTGGAATTTACGACATTGAATATGCTGAATGTAATCAAAAATATGTTGGTAAAACTAAGAAAAATTTAGAAATTCAAATAAAGAATCACTTTAGGATAATTGATTTTAAACAAATAAATATAACAGTGGTGGCAGCTCACTGTTGGATCCAAAATCATGAAATTAAACCAGAGACCCATCTATTCAGGGGCCCGAAAGAGCTACAAGCTAATTAGAAAAAAAATTTATCCTGATTGTCCCAAAACATATCCTGATGTTCTGTATGTAAGTTGAGTTAGTGTTAACTTATTTAATAAATTCTTATAGGACAGAGAATGCAATGTTGAAGTTTTGTACACACACAAATGTGTGTGGGGAGAATTCTGCTATCTACATTTAGATAGGGGATTTCTCTTTAAAAATTTTGGTTCAAGGTTTCTCTGCATTGTAAAATGTGCTTTGATTGATAAAACCTTTGTAGGGAAAAAATTGATAATTCTCACTATTAGCTTCCACAGAAAGTATAAAGAATAGCGGTCAATTATTTTCACCCATTAATTTTACTGTTTATTCCAGATGCATTTGTAGAGCACATTTAATATGATAAATATTACAAAACATTTTATATTTGCAATTGTTTTACAAATGTCTGTAATTTTTGCTGAAGGGAAGGGAACTCAACACCTCCGGCCAGTGTAGGGTTCTACTGACAGCTAATAGTATGTAAATTTATGAATGAAAATTATTTAATAATGGGATAAATGAGTGCAGCTAAACCTAAAGTTATATATATTTGCCTTTTTGGAATGAGAAAACCTTCAGAAAAACCCCACATAGTCTCAATGAGAAACTCATTTCTTAAGCCTAAGCAGTAGTTAACTTCTTGGCAGGAACAAATTATTTTCCAAATTCATACATAATTTAGTACTACTATTTAACTAATTTATTAAGATGCATAATATTTTACTTACTTTTATATTAAAATATTTTTTAATGTCTTTTCAGAAATAAAGGAACCAGTTTTTGAGTATGATTTCCCAGCACCATATATAAAACCACAAGTATGGTTTCCATTGAAACAGCCATTTAATACGTAAGTGGAAAAAATATATGGTTTTTTATAAATTGAAAGCAATTCATGCATCCCAGTCAACCATCTGTTGGCCACATACATAGGCTGCAATGGCCAGCCAAGTAATCAAATCCTATGAGCAACAGAAGAATAAGCAGCTAAAGATGAATTATAATTATTGCAGATTATTTAAATGATTTTAAGCCACATAATATGTACACATTGCCTGTAGCTCTCATTATCCATCCATAATTGCCCTGCTGAAGATAATATTTCAGGCACAATATCAGTTGGTGATTTGCTTTCAATGCATTAGCAACTACTCTTACTAGGGGCAGTCATAAAGTTTGTATTACCTGACAAATTATTATTACGAAATCACTCAAATTTCAGTAATTTTGTTCCACTTACTTGTACATGTTTCAAAGACGTTTGCCTCCATCTTCAGTGGGACCAGGCTGAAGTTGGAGGCAAATGCCTTTGAAACGTGCCCAAGTAAGTAGAACAAAATTAGTGAAATTTGAGTGATTTCATAATAATAATTTGTCATATTATACTATATTTCACTGTGAAAATCCCCGATACAAAAAATATTTGTATTACCTGTTTTTACAATAAAGAATAATGTCACAATTTGCATTGTAGCTCAATCATGCACCGCTTTAGTGTTTGCCACTTAAAATTTACCACAATATTATCATGCAGAATGCCACTAGAGAGCAAAATCTAAGATGGCACACTCTCTTGAGAAGTACTTTTGAAAGGAAAGAATGCCAAGGAAATTCATGCTGTAGTTAAGTGACACAGGCATTTCAATGTGGACAAACAAGCTTGGAAGATAAGCCAAGAAATGGTTGCCCATCTCAGTAAGGAACCAATAATTGTAGTGCAAGTGGAGGCCCCAGTGCTTGAAGACTGTTGCATTTCTGTCGACACAGTAGTGGAGGGTGCACATTAGTCATGGTTCATTAGTAAATGTCATTTACATTTTGTACGTGACAAAGGTCACCGCCCAGTGGATACCATGCTTGCTCATGCTTATGCTTCAGCACACTGCCAAGGGTGGCTGAAATCGATTCCCACCAGTACCTCCTTCCTGACAGGTTTTTTTCAGATTTTTCTCATTTCTTATAAATGGCAAATCTGGTGAGGTATCCTAAAATTACCCTTCATTACTTTAAAAAAGTCCTTTCCTTTTATCATTTCATCTAATGTATCATCGGTGTCCACTGCCTGTGATATCTCAGTAGTTAAAACAGCATTAAAAAAAAGCATAAACAGCATTGAAATGTTGCAGCTTTGTCAGGTTTATCCTGACAATTTTTTTGAGTGTCTGGTCACTGTGGATGAATGTGGGGTGTATCATTATTACCCCTAGACAAAGCAGCAAAACAAATAGTGGAAATGTGCAGATTCACTACCATCAAAAAAGCAAAGAGACAGACATCATTGGGAAAAGTCATTTTGAGTGTTTTTTGAAACTCCCATGGTGTACTGTTGACAGATTATACCACTCTTTTCTCACATGAAGACCATACTGTATGGCAGGCATTTCCGGGACAACAATTAAGAAATATGAGATGTGAACATGTAGCCAAAGTGAGGTCTACTATTAGGGTAAGCTACAGCTCATCCATCAATGGATAAATGTGTCAATTTGTGTGTGCATATTTGGAGAAGGACTAAATCCAGGACCGAGACTCTCAACCATATGCATCTTTGTTCTTGGCAATAATACAGATTTTATGATCACCCTTCATAATGTGCAAATTCTTTGTTGTTGTGTGTGAATTAAATTTAGCATACTGAAATGCTGTCCCAGAATTTAACTCTGCAACAGAGAATATTTATATATGATAATGATGCTGATGCTGATGCTGATGCTGATGATGATGATGATGATGATGATGATGATGATAATAATAATAATAATAATAATAATAATAATAATAATAATAATAATAATGTGAGAGCAGAATCCTGTAAGCAGTTGTAGGGCAATTCCTTTTATTCTGGTTTCATAAAGATACTGTAAGAAAACTTAAATCTTTGATTTAGGGAAACCAGGATCAATAAATGATAAAATTCCTAACCAACAAATGTTTTAATAGGGGGAAAAAAATTAATGACAAGAAACATTAAAGCATTCTTCTAAGAAATCTTTGTTTTGTATTTCAAAAAGCTATGTCCATAGGCACACTAAACAACAATAAATGATGAAGTCATATTCAAGGCTTGTGGTATAAAATTACAACTGCGTTGCAATATAAGTCATGCAAATTTTTGTAGAACATTGCTGATGCACATTTAATAGATTTCTTCTGTTAAGCTTGTTCCTTTTAAATGGTTAGGTTCGTTCACAAAACTTATAGGTACTGAAACATGCAAAATCTGTAATTAATTTACAAAGTTCCCAGCATGTATATTTTAAACAAAATTCTGCCACAGCCCATACTCTCAATTCTGAGGCTCTAAGGTATGTTTTCGATATCAAAGTAATTTGTAAAGAGTTATGACCATAATGTTTTCCTGATTTTACCATGTTCAACTATTATTTATGGGAAACTATAAAAAATAAAGACTAAAAAACCTCTTTAATGATATCAGAAATGAAATTCAAAATATTTTGGAAGCAAAACTTTTGTATAAATGCTAATTTTATCAAATGTCAAGGAATGCTTGAATATAGACAAACATCTGCTCTAATACACATCAATACACATTTTATCATATTCTTTCATCAGTGTTTCTTTATAAATTATAAAAAATAAAGACTAAAAAATCTTAATGATATGAAAAATGAAATTCAAAATATTTTAGAAGAGGAAGTTTTGTTTGAATGCTAATTTATCAAATGTCAGGAATGTTTGAATGTAGACAAACATCACTTTTAACATCTGCTTTAATGCATATCAGTACACATTTTACCATATGCTTTCACCAGTTTTTTTTTTTTCCCCTCCCCAGATATATATACTTTCAAGAGGGCTTCCCTCTCACCCCAGATAATAAAATAGGCTTTAAATGCCACAAATGGTAAAAGTTAGTTGTATTAATGCAACTTAATTAGTGAAACAGTGTCATACTCCTCATGCATCCTCATTTTTAGTTTTTTTACTATATATTTCTTCACGAATATTTGACTTTTTTGAATATGTATTTTATTTAGTTGTTCAAACACTGAATGCAAACTTTTGAATAATTAAAATAAATACTTAACTTTACATTGTTGTATTAAGTGGGCCACATGCCAGCTGTATGCAATTCAAAATCGGCACACCTCCTCAAGAAAACAATTCTTTACATGTCACATGGTGATTTTGCTTCCTGGGTAAAAAGTGTCTAGAAGAAGCAGTGACTTTCATTACTTAAAAATTGTACATTTGTTTAATATATAAGGAGGCTACATATTGATAATAACAGAGTCCAGTCAATGGCAGACTGCCGCAGCCCTCAAGCATGGTTAGCAGCTGACTAAATTGTATACAGTGTTTATTTCCTGCATTGTGACATTTTTCTTTCTACTGGAACAGAGCAGAAATATTTTTCTTTCAGCATTATCTTTATTTCTTTTAAGTTAATTGAAAGAAAATTATATAATAATGTTTTTAATAATGTATTTCATTTTTGCAGGTATATGGATAAGTATCAACACCCTAAAGATGTGGCAAAGAGATACTTAATGAAAAAACTAAAAGATGTTCATCCATTCAAAACTCCAGAAACTTTCAAATTTCCAAATGCATTTAAAATGAATGAAAAATATTATCCTTCATGGCTCAAAGTTGAAATGAAGAAAGATAAATTGGGATGGGGTAGAATAAATGATGTATAATACTTTACAAATATGTTAATTTATGGATACTTGAAAATCTTTCATAAAAACCTTTAGTTAAATGATTGTGATACATTTTTAAATATTTGTTATGCAAACAATAATTGGAACTGTGTTAAAGTAAACTAAAATTGGAAATACAGTTTTGCTGTATAAGATTTGTAAAAGTTCATATTATTTTATAGTGCATATAAGATGTAACAAACTTTGGGGGCAAATTTTTCACACCAAAATAAAAAAAAAAAAAAAAACAGACAATGTAAACTTATGTCCAAAATGCCTGGTTTGTGAGCTATTCAATGAAATAATGTACAATGACACATTAGCAGTTTGAAATTAAACTTGAAATTAACTAAAAATGTTAATTGGAAATACGAAATGTTCAAAATGTCCTCCACCTGCATCTACACATTCATAGACATATAAGATTGTGGACCCCAATATGGTGTCAAATGGTTTGGCAAACTTTTATGAAACATTGATGAGGCATTTCTTCTCCTAAAAGAAGAAATGTAGAAGATAGGGTGTTTAGTTGTCTCCATGGATAAAACTTCAAGCGAACATGAATCTAGTTCTCCTCTACCTATCCATCAGTCTGGTAGATATCAGCAAGTGCATCTCGAACAGTATAACTAAAATGTGCTGGAGTCAAATTATTCATAAACCACATTGTCCCTCTTATTGCAAGGGACACATTGTATAGAAGATCTGGAAGATTGTTCTGAATAAACTATATGTAGGCATTGTATGTAAATAAATAAATAAAAGTCAGTCCTGGTGATGTAGTGGTTACCATACTTGCCTCCTACACCCAAAACGTGGGTTCGAACCCGGCCATGTATTTTTTCGGGTGTACAAATCCTAAGTATGGTTTCCTTCGGAAGGGAAATAAAGCCGTGGGTCCCATGTCGTACATTTACAGCACGAAAAAGAACCTCAAGCCTGAAGAAGAGGCCTCTGATCAAAATTTGTTGGCCGTTTCACGCCCAGAGTTGAATGGGATGCTGATGACCTGAGATGTTAAAGAGCATCCATAAATAAATCAATCAAAAAAAAAAAAAAAAAAACTTGCTGACAGAACATATGGACCTATAAAGTTGGCATCCAATACCACTCCATACATTGATCTTGAATTACTGCTGATGTCTAGCATAAATTGTACTGTGAAAATTTACATCAACTCAGGAATGAATGAATATTCTTTATAACCATTTAAATACAACACAAATTTTACAATCAAAATAGACTTTATAAACATCAATTAACTTACTATAATTTAACATATGAACCAAGCCCCAGTCCTCAGTTCATCATTAGACTTCTACTGAAATATCCAGAGGGCTTCTATTTGCTACTCACAAAATAAAATACAATATACAAAACTACCACCTATTATAATATAATATAGCATTACATAGTTATCTATCAACATACTTATTATACATTTAAAAAAATCTAACACCTGTAAAAACTAGTTCTCCCCCATTATAACCCCCCAGATTATATATATGGGATAAAGCTACTATAATATCTCCTGACTTTCCACACTACCCATTTTCTTGCCCCTTTCTTAAGACCCTCATTCATTTATCTCTTACTTCCTAAAAATGTCCCCATCATTTTCATGCTTTTAACCCTTGAATTTGTAAACATTTTACTTACTACTATATCTTTGGTTAATCTATCTCTATCTTTTAACCATTTTACATTCTAATAAACTATAGAACATTTCACCCCTTTTATCACATATAATACACCTTCAGTTATTCCCTATTAGTTTTAAAAATAATACTCCTGTGCATATCCATGCAACCAGGCAAGACCTATTCTTTCAAATTCTTCATCACCTCCTGTTCTTATTTGGGTGAATCTTGGCCTCATGCAGCAACCTCTGCATCCTTTATCTTCATCTTATGACTTCATTAATAGAAAGCAGTATTGCAGGGTAAGGGCATATAATCAATATGCCTGCACCCTGCTGGTTGCGTATTATGCCACCTCTCCATCAGGCTTCCGAATTGTCCTCATCTGACTGGGTGGACCTTGTTCCAGACCTCCTGAACTTAAAAAATTCCTAGGTAGGTACTGGAAATCGAACCCTGGCCTCCTGGCCAGCATTCAGTAATGCTAACCATTAGACTAAGCAGGCAATCTCTCTTTCAAATTGGTCACATATATCTAAATATTTCTCTCTTCTCCAATTACTTTTTATTGTTTTATACACAAGCAAAAAACTTTTATCCTCAAAAGTAGCCCATATCTCTTGTTTTGCTATATCTTCTTTTATGCAAGGCATATTCTTTCAAATTGGTTACACATATCTACATATTTTTCTCTTCTCCAATTACTTTCAACTGTATTATACAAAACAATAAGAGCTTTTATCCTCAAAACTAGCCCATATCTCTTGTTTCTTTATATCTCCTACCCTTATTCTTACTTCCTTACAAAATCCCTTACTATTATTTTCTCCTATTAGCCAAATATTTTTATACTACTTATTTCTTACTCTCCCTTCCTATTACATCTCTTTGAAACTTCATACATTATTTTATTATATTTCTAACATCTAAATGTTTACATCTATACCAATACTTTAGAATTCTCTCCACTATTATACCTTTTCTCCCTACTCTTTGTAGTTCTGCTACTTCCCTCGGTGAACTCTTAGGTAAACTCAAAACTTTCCTACAAAACATTCTTTGTACTTTGTCAATCTTAAACCAACCCCTTTGACACTCCCCAGATTTCTATTCTATATAATATCTTTGACTCCACTACTGATACATAAAGTCTTTCCAGTCATTTTATTGTCAATGAGGGAATTTTATATTAGCATATTCTAACTACTTTCATAGAACCCATAAATGTTGGTTATGAGAAACTGTGATACCATCTGTATCACAGACAAGACAAGAAATAAACATTGGTTTGACAATTGTAACAAATTTGGGATCTAACTCAGGTAAGAAATTGTAATTCATGTAAAATTTTAATGCATTAACCAACCCCTTGCTTGCTTCTTTCACTTACCAGTTTTTCAGTTAGGACAAACCGTATCCTCTACAGATACATATGCTGCGTCTATGATGCTATTAGAAGACAATGAATGAAAACTTCACCAAACAGACCATGTTTCTAAATTTGCAATGTTTTTTTCTTCTTCTTTATTTCCGTTTTTTTAATTGAAAAGTGTACTTCTTTCCCTCTCTCTTTCTGGAGCTTTTTTTTTTAAGCTGAATATGAGGAATTTTACTGTATTTTGTTGGACATTAATAGCTAAAGATTTTTTCATTACTTGTTTTGATATATATAACATACTTTCTAACAGCATATTTAATTTGTCTTCAGAAGTTTTCAATGTATTTTAAGCCATTTGCTGCCATTTTTTTTAGTGGGGGTGAGAGGGTGTTTTTTCCTTCTCTCTCTCTCTCTCTCTCTCTCTCTGTCTCTGTCTCTCTGTCTTTCTCTCTTTCTTTAATCATCCCCAATAACAAAGGTCTAAAGAGACGATGAATGAATGTTTGGTTAAATGAGCCCAGAGTTCACAACACTCACTGGGTAAGGAAAAACTGCAGAAAAAAACCTTATCCAAGCAATGAACCTTAACAGGAACCAAACACAGGACCTCTAGGTTTGCAGGCCGATATGCTGACCTAAAGACCATGGAGGCATTCTTGAGCAGTTTTTGTGGACATTATTAACTACGATACTTATTTACCCTTTGTTACTCAAAATCAATTTCACAAAATTATGTTAATCAACATGCAATATGGGACGAAATTAACTTTGGATCACTTATAATGAATATACCAGTAATTTCCTTCCTTTCTGCCTGCCTCTCAAATATTTGACTTCATTTAGCAAAAAAGGCTTAGTTTTGGCTTCAAATTTCACTGTCAATAGCTTTTTATAGCTGCCCTGCTTTCTTGCAATCTCTTGAATTCCCTTTAATGCATTGTTAATTGAGAACATTATTTGCTATGCATTCTATTGAAGTTTAAGTCATGATGAGAAAAATGCCAGACTTGTTCTTAATTGTAATTTCAGAGACTACGGGTATCTCATTCCCTCTGTAAGAATATAGTGTTGATAGGTGTGTTTGTAGTTTCAAAAAAAATAATTTCCAATATTAAACTAAATGGTGACCAAAAATTTTCCTTTGTCTCTGCCAAAAATTTCAAAACAAGATATTCTAAACAAAATAATATCTAATATATTTAGTAATAAATATAGTTACAATCCTTGGCACAAACTTTCTGCCAACATCATGGAAGACTATGAATTCCATTGTTATAGAATACCACACGGCAGAAATCATATAATCCATCTAGTATAGTATCTAGTCCAACAAAATGCAGAATTGCTATTCTTTCATGAGCCATCTTAGCTGTATGCAGTGTTGCATTATCATTCAAAAGAATAACACCTTTGTGATTCAGGAGTGCAGGCTTCTAATTTTTCAGTTTTTCATGGACACATTCCAATTGCTAGAGTACACAGTGGTATTGACTATTTGGCCATGGCGCAATTCATTTGAATATAGATTATTGGGCCTCCAACCACTAATGGGGAATGTCGTAATTCTGCTTTTCATTGCATGTCCACAGACTATCGAGAGAGGAATCCTTCTGCTGACAAGACAACAGTGCAAAACAGGCATTAGGTACCGAGCCTTCTGAGCCACTGTCAACTCCTGAGAAACCCAGTGACCAAGTTTATATGTTTTTCACTACACTAGTTGCTAAGAGAACCCCATAATTCATTGTTATTGGTTTTCCTGTTCAGGGTTCATCCTCAAGGGTTTCATTGCCTTTGCATCATCAATTCATTCACATAATAGCACTGAAAGCCTGACATTTCTTGTGTTGCTGTAGTTGAATTGTTCTCCAGCTTAATTTCTTAGAGTATACAGTCTCATACAATCATCTTTAGAGTTATCATGTTTGACCACGCTTCTTGGAATACTGGTTAACACAGGAAAAATTGAACCTACCAGGTTAACAGTCTATTGGTAGCAGCTTGTTCTTGCTTTAACTTTATTTGTTGCACATTTAATTGTTGCCAAAGTTTAAAATTTAAACATCTCAACAAAAAATTACAGAGCTTTTTGGTCAACTATGTAATATCAGCTTTACTTTGTATGTAGAGTGGGGAACCATAGCACCTCAAAAATGCTGTAATAGTCTATTATTAATTTGGGTGGTCATGAAAGAAAAGAAGGCAATCTATACTCTTCATATGTAGTTCCTGTTTTATGGAAGTTACCATCAATCAGACCATGAACAGAATTGTTAGCTTTTAGTAGTAGTATCTCCATCCAATGGTGCTTCAGAAATGAAAAAGTGAAACATTAATAATATGCACAGAATGACATATGAATGATTAACTTTCTATCTCATATACTTTTCAACTTATCTGAGTCAAATATTTCTGTCAACATTTTCAGCATCACATTTCCTTCTACCCACATCCCAAATTTCTAATTAATAATATCCCTTCACATGAATTTCATATAATTATCCCATTAAAATTAACTAATATTCGACCAGGAACTGATGATAGGAGCAATGGCTCCCGAAACTAGTCTTCCATTTTGTTGAATTTTAGTGGTGTGTATGTTACAATTTCAACTCAATTTTATAAAAATGTTAATATTTGACACCACTGTTACAAAAGTTCACTATATTTTATACAAGTAATGGTAGATATTTGAGATATTAACTTTAGTATTCCTTGGGCTTAAATGCGGTTTACAAATTAAAATGTAAATTGGAACTTGCACAGTAAAGCCAATCATATAATTGATATTATTGAATGATTTAGTTGAGCTACACACTCTTCATGCTTCACTTCACTTCTACAAGTAAGTGAAGTGAAGCATGAAGAGTGTGTAGTTCAACTAAATCATTCAATAATATCAATTATATGGTTTACAAAATTTGTTTTCTTTGTAAACAGCACAACTAAGATTACTCACTGTATGATGGGGTTCTAAAAGTTCTTGGCCTAACTCAGAAATGTCCTGAAGATGGTCAGTTTACTATGATAGTTTTAGTATTTTTTAGATGCCACACTGTAAAGTTTCAGATGCACAAGAGTAGTTGCATGTTTGTGACAATTGTGTAAACAAACTAGTATTAACGTTTTCTACAAAATGGAAAAAAGTGAAATATACAAGCTGTGATAAAGTTCTTTGTTTTGAAGGGTTTAACTCCAACAGATATATAAAAGGAGTTAGATTCTACATTAAAAATTCTCCCTATTTGTTTTCAACAGTTAATACGTGGGCTGCTGAATTTAAGCATGGTTGGATATCCAGTCAAGATTGTGAGTTCTCAGAGCATCCCAAAATTGCTATGAGTGAGGAAGTTTTGAGAAAAATTCCCCATGCATTACTGAATGATCCTCAATTGAAGGTATGCAATTTGGCTGATATTGCAAAGACCTAAATAGGACATGTCCACTGCATTTGAGTATGAGGAAGCTTTCAATGGGTGCTGCATTTGTTGTTTGGACCAAAAATGCATTCAAATGAATATTTTGCAAGAGTATTTAGACTTATTTAAACACAATTCTGACAATTCATAAAAGTAGTTGAAACAGAAATTAATCACTACATGCCAGGGATGAAACAGCAATCCAAACAGTGGGTGGCAACAGGTGAAAGTGCCCATTGAAAGCAAAAACTGTTCCATCTGCAAGAAAAGTTATGACTACAGTTTTCTAGGATTTTCATGGTGTGCTGCTCATAGACCTATATTCTGAAGGTCAGGACCGTCACCAGAGAGTATTACGCTTCACTACTGAACCAACTGAAGGATGCTATTCAGGCTAAACCTTCACACCTTCAAAAAAAAAAAAAGAAGGTTCTCTTTCATTATGGCAATGTGCCTTAACACATGCCTGAGATTGTTTCTGCAAAACTGCATGACCTTCATTTTCGATTGCTTCCACATCTGCCATATGTGCCAGATTTGATTCCCAGCGATTTCTTTTTGTTCCCAAACCTGAAGAAATAACTGCGTGGACAAAGCTTCACTTCAAAAATGAGATTGAAGCTGATATAGATGATTATTTTCTACAGTTGGACAAATTTTATTTCACTGAGGGTATTAAAAAGTTGAAAAGTTGTTGGACTAAATATATTAATTTACAATGTGACTGCATTGAAAAATAATAATAAAAAAACATTTCTCTTAAATCTTGTGTTTTCTTGATCAGATGGAGAACTTATAGAACATTCCTTAGTGCACCATATACACAGAAATGTGCTTCTGGTGCCTAGACCAGTGATATAATCATTAGAATGATTTGCCGACACTAGAAGATGGGAAGTGTATTTGTGTCTCGGAGTCGGAATGTGCAATACTTTTGTCAACCACATTCATAAACATAGAGATCATCTTAAGAATTTCAATATTACAGGAGAATGTAATACAAATTTCCAGTTTATATAAAACACCACCAAGGCAGAGTCACAGGTCCTCATAGATGTTAGTTTCTCGTACCAGCCCTCAAGTTGGTTGAAGATGGAGAGGATGTCTCTTCGAAATCAATCCCACCGTATTTAAAAGTAAGTGAAGCATAAGAGTGTGTTAGACAACAGATTAGATAGGGTACTAAGTCATGTTACACTTGCTGTGTAACTCAGGAAAAGATCATTTTTTAAAAATTGATACTTATTATATATAATGTTCCTATTTTGACTACCAAACACTTCATGTTTATGTATAGAGAAATTGTATGTATTAGCATTTTGAGACATTTTAAGCACAAATGAATACACACACACACACTTATTAATGCACACTTATCTGAATCTTACTGTAATGCCCATTTTGTTTACATATGCCTCTTGAAAGTGCATTACATCACTCACTTTGGTTAGCTTGTAATGCAGTTTAATGTTCAGTAGGGAGAATTCACTGTGAATCAATTATGAATATCTCTTAACTACGAATGTCATATAAACCAGATACTTTATAGACATGTCAGAATTGTAAGCCTTTTCTAATTACATTTCTGCAATTATATTGTAAATATTTATCAACTTTTTGACTTGTAAAATAGAATGCTATCCTCTCAATTATTAGCCATAACAAACAATACACCAAGGAAGTGATTAATTGAATGCAGCCTTAAGTATGCTCCACCTTCATATGCCAGTACATTTTGCATCTGCTATAAATGTTTGCATTACAATTATTATAGTTTTGTTATATGGTATTGTGTTAGTTAAAGATTTTATGTAAAATGTTTCAGAGAGAAGGCTAGGAAAGAAATGTATAAGGTGAAAATCTAAAATCTGGTAATGTGATATACCACCATAACAGGAAAATGAAATAAAGTACTTTACTATCTTGTATTTCTGGAAGTTCAAAAAATATTTTGCAATAAATCTGTTACAAAAATTTTCTGTCATAATTACATGCTATAATGCATAAGAATTACCCCATCATTATCTTGTTTCTCATATCCAGATAAAAGCAATCTCTTATTATTTTATGAATATTATGATTGGTAGTGATATTATACTCCTTTATGAACAGCTTAAGGTTAATGCTGGTGTGTTCTGAAATATTTGTCTTTGTGTTCTGAATGAGACAAGTAATAAGTTCTATGTGAACATAATGTCCATACAATGGCTGTGACAATCTTATAAATGAGGTGTACCAGATACAACTAATATAAAGGGTAACCAGGAAAAGTCTCTGAAACCTCATTTCATTTAGTTTACATACATTTTGTTAAATCATAGCTGGGTTATCTTGGTGTTTAGTATAGCTATATAGTTTATACTAAAGATAATTAATTTGTTTAACTAAAGAAGGAAAATGAAGTAAATAACTTTCACAACAAGCAGTACAAGTATTATATATATTCATTAGATATATGCATCAGAATTATTTTATAAGAATATTTAATGGTTAGCAAGTATCTCTGATAGTGAAAAGGAATTAAAATGTGTATGAAATTGATTATCCTATTCAGGTTCAGTTTTTCTGTAACCAGCCCAGGTGATTATTCAGTAGATCTAAATATTTTCCAAAATGTAGGATGCCACATGTGAGACAGGGGCCTTTATGAACATTCAAAGAAAAAGAAATTTGTTGCATTGAGGAATGTTTTGAACTGAGCATTATTTGTCTTAAGCTGAAGGTCGTATCTTAAGTTATACATGCATAGTTGGATTGAAATCTTTAGGTTTTAAACAAATATTATGATGGCATTTTCCTTAAATTTTCCACAGTTCTTTGATGGCCTTTTAGTTTGAAATTTGCTAATCTTGGTAATAAACCATAAAAATATCTTTAATTTAGACTAAATTGTTGCCTTTGTGGATTTTTTTCCTCTTGGTAATAATACTCCTTTTTGCTGATGCTGAGCTTGAAGCTAAACAAATAAAATATTTTCAACATTATTTCAATTTGGAACCGAACACAGTGAAATACGAATTAATAACCTCTTCTGAGTAGAGATATCTAGAACACTCTTTATGGTTTCACTTACATGAGGTTTACTCTGGACATTAAAGAAGATGGGAAGATTCCACAGAACTGGAAATGGGGGGAGGGGGTAATTGTGCCAATTTACAAGGGAAAAGGAGATGAAAATGATCTTGCAAATTATATAGGCATCAGTTTGCTGTCTATGATTGAGAAATTATATACAGGGGTGCTAGCTAAATGGTTATAAGATTTGGCAGAGAAAGAAGGAAAGCTCTCTGCATTACAGACTGGATTCAGGAGGGGGAGATCCACCTTAGACAATATTTTCATAATTTGAACAATCAAAGATAAATATTTAGCTAATAAAAGAGGAAGGGCATATGTATATTTTGTAGATCTAGAAAAGGCATTTGATGCAATCAACTTCTGGACTAAGCTGAGGTAAAAGGGGGTAAGTAGGAAGTTTATAGAGAAAATATGTGTTGTGTTAAATATTCAGAAAATAAACAACGGAGCTGATACCTAATAATATGGGGCTAAGAGAAGGATGCAGACAAAGCCCAATATTATTCAATCTTTTTATAGACAACACATTAAAGGAAATAGGAAAGGAGAGTACACTTCGCCTTATATTAATAATATAGATATCCCAGGATTATTGTTTATAGATGATTTAGTAGCAATAGCAATAACAAGCAGAGGGTTAAATATAGAAGCAATATCGAGATATTATAAAGAATGGGGGTTAAAAATAAATAAAAAATTATGGTATGCAAGAAAGGCAATAAACTGAAAGAGTAAAGAAAGTGGATTATTTAGGGGTTAGCCTAAATAATGATGGAAGATGGACAGAGCAGGGAAGGAATGTATTAGGAAAGGGAAAATTAACTATTAATACTATAAGACTAGAAGATTTCAAGTATGAGTATAATATGATTCAAAAGAATTTATTCACCAATGGTTGAATCCAAAATTATGTATGGGGTTAAAATATGAGGAACAGAGATAGGGTGGGAGTATATAAACCATATTCACAGAGCATTTTGTAAAATGGTGTTGGGATTACCAAAGGCAATTGAAAATGGGGTGGCATTGGTGAATTAGGAAGGGTTGGCAGGAAAAGCAGATAGTTGAATGTATTTTGAAATATTGGTATAAGATAGCATCATGAGAAGGAGATGAACTCAAAGACTGACTGGCATCTGTTTGTGTAAATTCCTGGCACTGCAAATCTTCATGTAAAACTTTGTGACTAATTATGAATAACAGTCTCTTCATAGTATGTACTAGAAGTGTTGTTCTCTGTGACATGTATTCTACACCTTCTTTAAAAACTATCATTCACATTTTTCAGTTCCTGTGCATGATTAGACTTAATTTCTGTTTGAATATTTTGTAAGATCTGAGGGAACAAACAGGCTGTAAAATTTTAATAATAATTTTACAGCTAGATACTCTGACATAAATCAATTAACAGATGGGTAGTGGCATTACCTTGCTAAAAACATGCCATAAAACATTTTCAAATATGATGAATATTTTAATTACGTACAGGAATGGAGTATGTGTTTTTCTTATTTTAAGAATTTTGAATCTACTTATTTAAATGCACAAATATTAGAGCTGATCAAATGTTAATTAGGTATTTAAAAAAAAAATTATTGGACAAGAGACTACATTTTACAGTGTAGGAAATGTGAGTATTCATAGGAAAGGAATAAATTAACTTTTAGAATAGTCATATAGCCATATACAAGCAGTTATATAAAATTTTGTTGATGATTTCATAGGAACTATTTTTTGGCAACAAAAAAAACTATGTTAAGGTCATTCCGTTTAATTAGTATACATTGCACAATTATATTATATATAGCTTAAGCAAATAAAACAAACATTTTAAAATTATAAATGAACTTGAATTTTATGAACTGAAATAGTCATTTATTAAGTTCTACTCTAGATTTCTGTTAATATTATCAGGGATGTCAATAGCAGAGTTCACCTTCTGTGGTACGTTGCTAGGTTGCTACCATCTGCATTTTATAGATGCACAAAATAGTAGTCATTTTTCTTCAATCCTGTCAAGACTTGCAAGTGGCATAGTCATTTTCTTGATGCGCATCTGATTTCAGTAGCTATAAATACAGATTGTTCGCATTTCTCAATTCACTCTTCTAAGATGCTTTGATGACCTTCTGTATGATGACCAGTGACAAATAATGCTATACCATTTGCTCAATGATTAAAATTGCAATTTAGTTTAATTCAGATCTAATTGCATTTGAACTCTCTTTGAGTCATGCCACTGTCTATGCTCTTTCCATTTTTAAAACAAATAGCAAAATAGCAGCTCCGCTGCAACCTTGACCACAATGGACTTCAAAACCATCTTCCTAAGCATACTGCATATAACAGTGTAAGCTTAATGAATTTTTAAGTCTGAGGAAACTAAATAGGACGAGTGTGAATCAAATATAAAACGATGTTGATTTTACCACTTGTGATTAATATGGAACAAGACACATTTTTGAGAGTTTGGGAGTTCAGGAGCAGGGGGCGGGGAATCAGTTCGCCTCACACACCTGTTTTGTTTATCAATAGCTTTATGTTCGAGCAAGAGGCACATTCATTATTTGTGCAACCTTGTTTTTTTTTTCTTCTTCTTCTTTTTTTTGTGCGAGAGGATATAAAATTCGCCAAATTTTTGCAAATCTTAAGCGTCCAGTTTGAAGATAAGACGATGTCTAAGACACAAGTATGAGTGGCATAAAAGTTCACAGAAAATAAGTTACCAGCGTCGAACTGAAAGAACGTAACAAAAACTTTCAGGTATTCGGGACGTTATCGAGTATGGCCGACGTTTGACGATATCAGAGAAACTGCAACTGACTTAAAAGTAAATTCTTAATTATATTTGTAGGAGCTAACTTAACCCTTTCCCCTCAACACTTCTTAGGATTATCGGGAATGCGCCGTTGATATTCAGACTACGCAGATGCATACACTTTCTGAAATATTCCATGAAATCGTTTCTGGGGTGAAAGTGTTCAAATGACTTGAATTACCGAAAAGTCTCGGCAAGGTTCCCTCCCCGAATTCTCACTGCGGATCAAAAGCCTGTAACGTGTGAGCGTGTGTCAGTGGCTTTTGGCTAAATACCGGAATCATGGATAAATGTTCCTGCGTCGATAGTAGCCTGCAAAGAAACGTAGATACATCACTACATCCCTGGGTCAAGCAAGCGTCGTGACGTGAAGGAAAAGAGAGGGAATCCGCTCCTGTTCAAATAAAAATTCGCCTGTCACCTGGGAAGATTTGTTTCACAGGTTTTCGGGACTTCCAAGAAAATTTTTCATCAGTTTTCTTCGTGAGCCTTCTAGCAATCAATGCAGGTTATTACTGCCAGTTTTTGGTTTGAGGCAAAAGGTGCTTTTCGGCAAAAAAGAGAATAACACCTTCTCCAAGACAAAAACCTGCGCATTAGCCGGTTTGTCGTCGGAAAAACTCGGAAGAAATTCACTGGACAGCATTGGAGCCTCTCCCTAGTCAACCGTATGTTTGGACCGTTAAAAGAAGTTAGGAAATCGGCGATTCGACAATGACGGCGTGGAAGCATCCGACCGTACTTGGCTGGAAACCCAACCCCTTTCTTTAATAATGGTATTAAAAACCTTCCTTAATGCCTGGAAAATATGTTTGTAAATTGGGAAATTATGTAGAAAAATAAAATGTATCCAATTTTTTATTAAATGCGGTTTCCATAAATTAGAATAAATAATCCGGTTTCTATTTGATATATATTCACATAAAAGTACGCTGTGGTTTAAATCCACCGTCATAGATCAAGGACAAATAACTAATTTGCCAGCCGGCATGTAAAAGTTTTCCCGGACAGTTCCCCCTTCTTGTTTTTCTTCTCTCTCAAACACTCAAAGTAACCTTGATGTTGATAGATTAAAAAAAAAAAAAAAAAAAAAAAAAAAATGGCGCCTTCATTTATATACAAAAGTTTCTGGCCTTGCCTAATGCCATGGTTTTTCCATAAATTGGGCATTTGAATTTACGGGCAATTAAAGCTCATATACTCAAATGAATCAGTTCTTAAGTTCTGAAGCAAATCACTGTTTTCTTTTTGTGTCGTGATTGTTGAGTCATATTAAGAATGAGATCTTACATCTTTTGAATTTGGATGCCACAAGGTAAGTTTCGGTAATGTTAAATAAATTAAGTGACTTTTAGACAGAAGTACAATAGGTAAATAATGTTTTGATATGCTATTTGTGGTGTGACACTAGATATATTAAACACTTTTTATGTGTGTTTTAAAGCCTCTGAAGGATAAGGTTTGTATTTTTTTATTTGTATACTGAAGTAAGCCACTGGCATTAATAGGAATTATAACTGACTCATAGGTCGTAAAGTGTTAAAAGTGTAAAATATTAGAGAAATTGCTAACGTTTTGCTCGCCATTTTGAAATTAGAAAAAAAAATGAAACAATGGTGTGCGTCAAGTATTCACCTTGAATAAAAGGAAAGATAAGGGAAATAATGAAAAACAAGTTTGTAATGATTGTGCCTACAGTAGCGAAAGGTCAATCTCTGAAGATTATCAGTTTAGATATTAAAAAAATTCTCACATGACATTAAGAGGTAAAGATAGTTTTGTCCCCCCCCCCCCCCACACACACCGAGTGCTCGCCGCTATTACCTGGTTAGCCTGCCGTCGGGTCTCGGTGATTAGCGGGGGTTAAAAACAAAAAACAAACAAACCATACAATTACACAAATCAATTTAAGAGGCTCATTATTTACCAACTTATAAAAAGAAGTATTGAAACTACTCATCTTCATTCTTAATACATTTTTGTCATGTCTTTAGGAAAATATTCATCACTCGCTGTAGTTCATATTGAGAGATCCAGTCAATTTTCCGCCGAATATTATCTTTGAGTTCTTGTATGGTTTATTTGGGTCCGTCTTGTACATAGCATTTTTTAATTTGTCCTAGAGGTAATAATCACGGGACCATGGGAATCAAAAAATCCTTATTAGTAATATCTCTGTCCTGTGAAAATACATTGTGAATTACTCTCATGGAATTATTCGCAGTGGGAGCAGTGGCAGAGTCCTGTTGAAAAAAATGCATGATTACGTTTATTCTCAGTTAATTCTCTGAAAAAAAGGAATTAGTATGGTATTCACATAAGTGACAGAATCAACGGTATCTAAAAAAAAAAAAAAAGTCCTATGATTCTTTAACCACTGAGTTAACACACATGAATCGTACATAAAAACATGCTGTGCCATCGTAAACACACGATATTATGTATACTGTCGAATTAAGAAACGAACGGAGCAAACATCCGGGAGCAGCTGCGCTACGATTGCAACAGAGTAAGGTCAATAAGCAAGCAGGCTTGTTATCCCCTCCACTGGGCGGCAAACAAGTGGGAGCTCGCTCATAGGAAAACTCCGCGCCGCGGGAGAAAGCACCACTGATCGCACTATATTATCAAATAAACTCGATTAAAATACCTGATTATGGGGTAATTTAGGCGCCTGATTTTGAAAAAAAACATCCATTTCTGATATTGATATATCACTCTAATAACATTAATGTATGTACGATAGAAGAACATCCATGCCGATGTGCAATTAAACATTCTAAAAATTTACTGTTATCGCATATACAAATAAAAAACAACAAACTATTTATGATTTTATCTTATAAGGCATGCAAATATTTTCTATTAAATTATAAAATCTCGTACCTTAAGTCAGATCTGAGTTTTGTTGACTCTCGTTCTTAGGCTGAAGCTGGCGTTTCCCTATAGAGAAACTAGCAGTGATTCCGTATCGTAGCTGGATTCCGAAGTCCTTAGCACGTTTTACTCTTGTGGCAATGTCTTGATGAACACCTCCATCTTGTTCGCGCTGATAGAACCCAAATTTGCTGGAAAAAATAAACAGAGATAAGAATGTAAAAAATTAAGTATCAAAGAAATGTCGCAGTTCAAGTTTTTAAAAATCTCTAGAAGATCTTTACTGACTCTACAAATGAGAGCCTTTATGTTCCCCAAAAATCCAGCAGGTTTGACTTCATTCAACTTCGTGTAAAATGTCTAATCCTTTAATAGCTTCCCCATTTGAAGATAATGAAGTAGCCCTTTTAAACTTGGCGTCACCTATGGCTGGAAGTGTTTCTCTCACATGCAAAAATGCAGCCCATTTTTCTCTAAACCAATGAGTCCTAATTTCATGTGCAACCGTGGTAAGATTACCCATAATCGACTACATTTATGAGGCCCCAATGCGGAAAAAATGGCGTCCGCAGTTCCCCTACTACTGCCAAAAGCAAATATGAAACTTTTAGCCAGTATTACATTTACAGGATTACATTATTTATCATTAGAAAATATTTCGATTGTTTTTTAAGAATTAGAATTTGTTTGCAAACAAGAATTACAACGTGGCCTGGTTCTAACACAGGTTCTATTCCAGGCCAGTATTTTAACTACCATGATTTCAACACAAAATTTTAATTAACATACTAATTTATATTCACAATACTACTACCAACCAGTTACCCAAGGCAAACACAATACAACTCGCTGATCTTCTCTCCTCACTAACCATAACCATTTGTTCTTAACTCTGTATTAAACTCTTAATATTCCCCAATGTTCCTAATTTGACTAAAGACAAACCAAACATTTTCTTTGCTGCAATTTGCTTATTTAACCTCAACTATTTGGCACGTATCCCTTGTTGTCTCCATTCACTTGTTCCTGAGCATTCAAACAGAATATGCTTTACATTTTCCAAATTTCTGCATACAAAGCAAACTCTTTGCACACAATTACTTCTAAAACCGTTAAGCTCCAAATTCCAAATCTAAACCATGCCATTCCTTCTCTCTCCAGCTTATTACACCTATTAATACATTCTTCTCTCTTAACACCCTCTTTTTATCTCCTGATAGGACGTTAGTGACCTCTTCCCGCTCACTACAGAATATCTGTCCATCTATATCCTCAAACCTCACTTTAATCTGTTTCTAAAAACCTTCCTTCAAATCACTTCTTAACTATACATCATCCACTCCGTTCCTTATTAACTTATCCCCAGCTTTGTTAACCCAATAAAAGTTCCTCAACCCAGACTTCTGAAATTTTAAACAAGAAACCTTCGACATCTATTGCAACTTAAACCAATACTTCAAAACTCTCTTCGTTACCCACCCTCACATACCGACCATCCCCATTTCCAACAGTGTCCCTGCATTTGCAGCATTTTGTGGAATTCCCTACACAATTTTACAAACCTATTGAGTATCCAATTTCCAGCTTTCCTCTACCCCTTATTTCGATGCCGCATGCCCACCTTGACTCCACCAGTGCCCTATATATTCTTTCCAACCAATTCACCTTCATTTCACCCAAGATCGCGGGTTCGAACCCGGCCAGGATCCATGGATTTTTTTGGGCGTAAAAATCCTAAGTATGGCTTCCTTCGGAAGGGAAGTAAAGCCGTGGGTCCCGTGTCGTACATTTACGGCACGAAAAAGAACTTCAAGCCAGAAAGAGAGGCCTCTGAGCAAAATTTATCGGCCGTTTCACGCCGATTTGAATGGGATGCTGCTGACCTAAGATGTTAAAGAGCGTCCATAAATAAAACAATAAAAAAAACCTTCATTTCAGCGGCAACAAACAATACACCCTTTAATTAACTTCAAAAATATTAAACTCTTGGTTAGTGCTGATTTCTTTTATTTCTCTCATTGACCGGAAGAGCTCATAACCATTCCTAGGTATGAGAATTCTTTTACAATCTGTATCTCCCTCCCTAGAATGAACCACTTCTCATCCCTCCTCAACTTATTTCCCTTTTTAAATGCTATTATTTTGGTCTTTTCCCGATTCACTTCAAGGTCCCATTCTTTACAATATCTCATAATTTCTAATAACACATATCTTAAACCTATTACTGAAATAGATGCTACCATTAAATCATCTACATAAAGTGAGCCCGGGATCTCCAACTTGTTTATTATTGATTTATGGATGTTAACTTGCTGTAAATCTACCAATAAATAGATTGAAAAATCGGACTCAATTTTCATCCTTGCCTGAGCCCTTTATCTTGAATTACTTTCTGTCACAAAACCTTCCCCAGATTTGACACAAAACATATTATCTTTAGTTCTTCGATAACACAATGATCGCCTTACTCATTCCCTTATGACATAAGTTATACTATACTATACTCTCTATTAATTCTGTCATATTCCTTCTCTAGATCGACGTGTACTGCGTACAACCTACCACGTTTATTCGCCAGATACTTATCTTTGTTTTAATAACTAAGATATTATCAGCAGTTCTCTGGCCTTTCCTAAAACCTGATTGAAAAGGGGAAATTAAAGTGTCCTCTTTCACCCAATCATTTTTTCTGCCAGTCAGAATTCCAATTAAAAACCTTACCAAAATCAGACAAAAGAGCACCCCAATTAGCTTCCTAGACCATCAATAGAACTCTTTCCCTTGTACAAAATAACATGAATTATACATTTTTCCGCAGACAAGCACAAATCTTTATAAAATATACTAACTTCCAAATTACTAGACATCTTAAAACTAATGGGCATAGATGGGTCAGAAACTTATTTATCTCCGTCTATTTTAATGAAATTGACATTGTAATAAATGAGTGTACCGGTCTTGTCTTAACTTCACTCCAAAGAAGTCAAAACATAACATTCAGTTCACACCATTCATTAAAACTCCCATCTCGCTCCAAAACCCACTTCATAGTTCTTTCAGGTCTTTCCTTTCATTGCTAACCCTCACTTCACATAGGTTAATAGATTACGGAACAGTGCACAGGGAAAATGTCCTCCCTAACCACAAAATTTGTACAATATATTTAAATATACACCACATTTCATTATTAACTTCAAAATTTACCCGGTGTATGCTCTTTATCCACTCCTTCATTAATGACTGCTTTTGGGGAAAGGTAAATACGGAACTATGCGGTGCACTGCTATAATTAAAACATGCAAGAGCAATCCATGTTGTACTAACACATTCTATTAATCAAGTCCTTAGTGTGATTTCACTAAATCAATATTAACTTAACAAAAAAAGAAATTAAGTATCACGCTACTCTCGATTTACTTCCGACTATAAACCACTAATAAACCACGTAACTGCAACGAAGTTTAATAGAAGCAACATGACTGACCCCACTATGGCTATACATGTCTCTGCATGACTTCACTTGCAGTAGAAACATATTATAACACCAGGCTCACGCCATTCACTAAAACTCTCATTATCTCGATCCAGATCTTAGTTAGCATCTTTTATTGCTAAACCTCACTGTTATATACGATGGTAGATTAGAGAAATTTGCACAGGAAAAATGTTCTCCCTATGCATAAATTTTGGTACGAAATGTTTAATAGTCACTACAGTTTCATTATAGACTTCAAAATTTGCAAGGTGTATACTCTTAATACAGTCCTCCTTTAATTACTGCTATTTAGGAAATGTAAGTACATAATGATATACGGTGCACTGCCATAATTAAGACATACAAGAGTAACCCATGTTGTACTAACACTTTCAATTAAACAAGTTTCCTGGCGTGATTTACTAAATCAATAGTAACATAATAGAGAAAACAAAAGAAATAACACGTTGTTGTTAATTTACTTCCAACTATAAACCAATGTAATAAACCAGGTAACTGCAACGAACCAAATGAACAAATCCATGTAATTAACAGCACGGACCACAATTTCCACAATTTTGTTACTATCGATGTCTACATTGGGGTCTGGTAAATGTAGTCGGTATTGGATTACCTTAGTCAATAATCTTTTTCACCAACTGTAAAAACTGAGTAAAACTATTTAGCCGTTCAAGTCTTTGCAAACACAAAATCCATATTGAATCTCGTAAAAGGAGGAAGATTTTTTTTTATTATGATCTCTGAACACACCGGGGGTCAATATGTTGCAGTGCAGCAATCTTAAAACAAGTAATTAAGCGTCTAAAAGCCGAGATCACGCATTAAATCTTTCAGCTCGTAATGCTAGATAAGATATAGAGATCTCTTGCTATTTTTAAGCGTCAATCATATGTGAGTTTGCTTGCAATAAAAAATAAAAAGGACGACGAATAAGTTCAATTATAGTTAAAGGAAATTACAATATTATAGTTACAACAAAGAAATTAACAACGAAAAGTGCTATGAAATTAGAATACAGTAGTATCATATATATTATATAGATTTTTAAAGCAGTAAATCCGGAAAATTTCATCACTGAAGAGTAACAATCAGTCACATGATCTTTAGATTTTCAGCAAATCATCCGAACAACAAAAGGCTCTCTTCTTTCATTTCTGTTAATCGAATAAAATGACAAAGCATGAACAACATATCTTGGGGGCTCAAAGCGTATCCTAGTTCCTCACCGAATTAGAGTGTGTAAGCATTTGCAGTTGCAGGTGTAATGTTTTTCCTTTGCGATTTCAATGTGAAATTTTCGCAAAAAGAACTGATGGTTTACATACCTGCAAACTTCAGCATTTGACATGAACGATAGCGCATATATATTTACTGTGAACCTCTACCACTTAATGTTCTTATCCACGTTTAAACTCGTTATAATTAACTCAAAAATTTATTGGTACCGTTATTCTTCCCTCGGAAAATCCGGCATTTATTTAACAGGGGTTTTTGAGCCTTGATACTTTACGTACAACAAATAAGTAATAAAAGTCCTTACCGAAACAAAAATGGTTGTTTCAACGATCATGGCGGTTTTTAGATCAAATAGTGTTCTGTTCTTTTTATGGCTACTTAGTAGTGTAATGAATATTATTGAAAAACATTCTTCCTGCATATTCTAATACACTGAAGATAGTTACTGAACTCCACAAATGAACATTTTGCCACTCTAATACAAGATGGTGCCTGGAATGCGTTAACACAAATTTTTAAGAAAATGTGCTTTAAAATCTGATTATATTTACCGGATAATTATCCAGATTTGAATCCTACAGAAAGCCAGCAATCCATCATAGAGGCCGGAGCTGATTAGAATGTTAAGAGCATGTTACAATGCCTAGAACAAAACGAAAAACACGCCAATTATCAAAGAATGTCAACAAGAAACTTGTCATATGCTGAGTTATTTGAAGTTATTTTATGTTTACTAATAATGAATAACCTCAAAAAAAGTTGTTATGGATGTGTTTCTTGCATCACCCTAAAGATCAATGGCAATCAAGATCTTTTAATAATCGTGTAACTAAATCCTGAAGTAGTTGGCCATATAAAAGCATTGAGTTGGATTGGTAGGTACGGAGAAAGAAATTTCTCAGGTTTGCTCAAGTTTCCCTTGCATTTTTCGGCAGCGGACTGCATAGGCTGGGGCTCGCCGGTCTCTCTTGATATTCTCGGACTATAAAAGAAGGTTTTAAAAGTATTATTGCCTTTCGTCACAAAATAACTTGTGTAAAAATCATTCTCTGCGTTCATTTATCTAAAATAATATAGAAATTGTTTGGAAAACGTAGTATCGGAACTCAGACTACAAACATTCTTACAGTTTGTAAGTGATGTATCCTTCTTCTCATTCAGGAATTAAAATTAACTAGTAATGTTGTGCTAACATACTTGTTAGTTTTATTAATATATTAAATGTTTTATTTTTAATGTAATATTGTGTAAGGATACATCACAATAAACTACTACTTGACAACTTTTTAAAATGTGTAACTTTAGGGTTTTAAACTATGAGTTGTCTTTAAGGACCAGCGAGAGAGCTTGAAAGGAAGTCTGCGGTGAAGGAATGAGAACAGTTGGGCCAGTTACTTTACAACGCCTTATGTATGTTTACTATTATACCGTAACAGCCTTATTTTGTGCGGCGCGTCACAAAACAATCTCCCCTCCTTTCGCCCCCTATCCTAGACCCACCTGTGACACCCTGATGATGTCCGAAATTATTTTCTGGGCGAGTTGGTAACCCTAAAGGGGAAGTAGGCGACCACGTACAGCAACCGATGTGACGATTTCCTGCCCCATAAGAACGAAGTAACGTTACTTCCGATTCTGCCTTCATTTATTCGTGAATTATCATAAAGCATTTGAGTTCGGTTCTATAGGAAACACCCTGTACAAGTCAGAGGTTTACATGTGTGAAAAAAATGCAAATAAGCTTCACGAGGCAGGAAGGTGAAATGGAGCGCCTTCGTTACAGGTTCAAGCGCTAACATTAGACATGTTTAAATTGAAAGGTTAATGTAAACTTAAGCATACATTATGCACTGCATACATAAATAACACGAGTAGCGGAACAGGATTATGCTTTAATATTTAACACACATCTCTATCATGTGTCGCTGTAGAGAATAACATTTTTTTTTTCTTCCAGGCTTCAAACTTGAAGTCGTGAGTATGTATATTAAGTGGTTCTGCGCAGTTTAACATAACTTTGACGTAATGGAATCCTAGTGAACTTTAATTATGTCACCAAAGTTATAATTGCTTGTTAACTACAAGTACTGGTTCATATTCCGTATTAAAATGATATAACAAATCAAAGAAATAGGACAGACATCAAAATGTATTGGAAATGTAACTTTAGGCTGTGGAAGCAGCGTCGAAACTTGTGTCTTTTGGGTCTGGGTTAGCCAACTTTTTACGTTTGGGCATCTTACAGCCCAAACTTTTCCTCTCATTTTGTACGGCCTTGGGACTGTCAGGAGGAAGAATAAAATCCTGGTATGGTTAACAATATTTAGCATTAAGTACTTTATAATGACTTTGGTCATTCCTTCAAGATAACCACCGTTTACGTCTCTATATACTTTAGGCCCCGTTCACAATGAAACGTAAACGTAATAAAATAAGTCGTAACAGTTAAACTTAGTGGTATGTAGGCATTCACAATGAAAGACGAAAACGTAAGTATGGGGTAAGAGAAGACCAACTAACAGCTGATTGAAAATTACTGCTTTTGATTGTTGTTCATTTGTTTTATTTACGGGTGCTCTTTTAACATCTCCGGTCATCAGCGTCCCATTCAATTCAGAGCGTGAAACGGCCGACAAATTTTGCTCAGAGGCCTCTTTTTTCAGGCTTGAGGTTCTTTTTCGTGCCGCAAATGTACGACACGGCACCCACGGCTTTACTTCCCTTCCGAAGGAAGCCATACTTAGGATTATTATGCCCGAAAAAGTCCATCGATCCTGGCCGGGTTTGAACCCGGAATCTTGGGTTTAGAGGGCAAGGCTGCTTTTGAGCAGACGGCGGTAGCATATATGCACATGCAAAGTACAGTAATTAATTTGTTTGCAGTAATATGAGCAAAGATAGCTTTCGTATTATGCAATTAATCAATTGACGCCATTTTGTCTACAGAGCTACTGATCTGCAGCTGTTTACTACAGAGCTCTACAAACAGAGCAGCTGTGTTTTGAGTGGCTGATTTCGTAAGTCTAAGTTGGGTGTAAATGCAAAACTTTGGACGTTGCAAGTTTCTATGTTTACGTGATTCATTGTGAAGGTTCCATTACAATACAATCTAGCTTTTACGTTTAAGTTTACCTTACATTTAATTTTCATTGTGAATGGAGCCTTATAGGCCTGGTAATCAACATGATTTAATATTGTAAAAGGGACAATTTTCCGTCTCTATGTGCTTAAGCTTTTCTGTTAGCTTATTTTGGTATTTGTTTATGAGCGTTACGTGGCAACTACTGAAAACTATTTTTAATTGAATTAATTTTGAGTTTGATTACAAGTTTAACTGACAATATGTACCACAGTGTATATATATATATATATATCTATATATAATATATAAAGTAAATGAAAAATAAAAATAAAATAACACTATTAACAATATAACAAATTAACAGTAATAATAAAAGTAGATAAGGATAAACACTTAGATAAAGTCACACCTGAAATTGCTATATTTCGAACTACTGGAGCTCTTCAATGGCATGAAGCTAGTAACAATGACAAGTCTGCTTCTTGCCAGTGAAGAACTCCAGTTGTTCGAAATATAGCAATTTCAAGCGTGACTTTATCTAAGTGTTTATCCTTATCTACTTTTATTATTACTGTTAATTTGTTGTATATATATAGTCGATCCTGACTTATAGTGGTAACCATACTTGCCTTCTAAACCCTAGATTGTGCGATCGATGGATTTTTTCGGGAGTAAAAGTCCTAAGTATGGCTTCCTTCGGAAGGGAAGTAAAGCCGTGGGTCCCGTGTCGTACATTTACGTCACGATAAAGAACCTCAAGCCTGAAAGAAGCGGCCTCTGAGCAAAATTTGTCGGCCCTTTCACGCTCTGAATTGAATGGGACGCTGATGTCCTCAGATGTTAAAGAGAGTTCATAAATAAAATAAATCAACAGTTTGTATGTTTGGATGTGGAATATAAAATTGTTTATTGAAATGATTATGGATAAACTCTGGAACTTTGGTAGTACGGAAATTTTCACAAGGTTCACCTGCCCACATATATGGTGGAAATGAATCTTCGGCGATGTAATTGTCAAATACGTGATCTAAAAATTATAAGTCAGTGGTTGGTGTGATTGATACCAACATGGTAAAAGCATCACGGACTTCATAATATGACGGTAACAACGGCAGTTCAAACACATAATGAAGCCATTTACCTATTTCTGAATGGGAATTAGTGTATTATTTCCTTAAATCGAGAATGTCGACATTTTTCGATACCTGTTCTGCATAAGGTGAACTTTACAGCATACTATGGAAAATGGTACTTCAATGCTGCATGTGGCGTCTTTTCTAAATTAACATAGAAGACTAAGGGCCGATCTCACTAATTTCTTACAAAATGAGAATTAACTTATTAAGATTTAAGTAATTGAGAGGTTAATTCTCAGTTACATCTTTTGCATCTCACCAAACTAAATACGCAGTCAATTTACTAAGTCATCATGGCCTTCTGAATTGTAGAAAATCCACGATTTAAAAGGTTATGGACACAGCCAAGAATTCTCTTCTTTCCCTCCATTTCTGATGTGCAATTGTCATGAAAAACGAAAGAGTAACAAACCCCGGCATTTTACAAATGGTGTATAGAGCATTCTTTGCTGTGCTCCTGGCCTTTTAAATCGCGAATTTTCTATCATTCAGAAGGCCATGATCACTTAAATCCGAATTAGCTAATTGACTGCGTATTTAGTTTGGTGAGGTATAAAAGATGTAATTGGTAATTAAAATGCTCAATGAACTCAAATCTTAAACAATTAATTCTTATTTTGTAAGAAATTGGTGAAATCGGCTCTTAGATGCAATGTTAATCCCAACAAACTTTCGCAAAATTGTTTAATTTCCTCCCATATTTTTGCATAGTTTTCCATTGTTTTAGAAATTAGAAAAGTTGAGAAAGTTTAGGCGAACATGAAAATGTTCCATCCCCAAAGCATGGTTTTACACTGCACAATAACTCCAAATTTTCGGAAAAAGTAAAAACAGTTAATTTTTTTCTGAATTAACAAAACAAAAGTATTCACTTTCAAATAACATTGAATTTTTTCCATCAACTAATTGAGCAATGGCCTGGTCTAGAACTTTCGGGAGATGTTTACGGCGAACTCGATACACAGAATGTCGTATTAATCGTATGCTTTTATGCACTAAATTACTAGTTACCTCGTGTATTGCTGTTTGAATGCTTGAGCTTATCAACTTCTTGTGTCGCAAAAACAGCCTCTCCTCCGCTTTTCTTTTAGAATCGGTCCTTATAACTTCCAAAGCGAATCATTCATTTGTCACTGGCCGATGATTATGCTCTCCACACACACTGGTAATTCTGAATACGATACACCGGTATAAACCACAACTATACATGTTCTACGTATTGGTGCAGGAAAATTTAACTTGTCCATTCTTTCGCTCACCATGTTTACTTAGTTTAAATGTTTCGCAACAAAGCACACATTATCCCGTTTTGTAGTTAAAATGCGGTCTATACGCAAGTCCATCTTTGAGTCACCTTTATCTGTTACACTACCTTCTCGGTTTGACTCTCCTGTCTGTAAAGGGGGGTTGTCAACCTCTTCACATCCAGCTGACCTTACAAAACACTGTCTGAAAGTAGTACCAACATTTCGCAGCAACCCCAAGCACACTGAGTTTTTCAGCTATCAATCAACTTGGCCGATCCAAACATGCTACGGCCCTTGTAAGGGATGTTAATGGCGGTGAATTACAAGCAAGATGTGAAACAAACTCTTAATGCCACTTTGGCCTAGATCTGCCATAATGAGCTGAAGGCAGTTCCGAGATCAATGATCAGTATTATTATTATTATTATTATTATTATTATTATTATTATGCTAATCAAATGTTAAACGATTAACTTATAGAACATGAAATCTTAAGCTCTTACCTTAAAACTCTTATGAGGCAGTTTCTGCAGATATACTTTCACGGCTATCAATCCTTTTCTTTTGTCATTGCATCCTCTTTTGTTATAATAACCTCCTGTCAATAATGCCTATGTAGAAAGTGTGTTTAGTGCTATAAATTCCTTGTGGACAAATGAGAGAAACAGAATGGCAATGGACTAGTAAATGCAGAAATCCGTATTCACATAAATTTGAAAATGACGTGCCACGAATTTTACTATGCAAATTTGGAGGGCAAATGGTTGTTGGAATATTCACGGAGCTATTTGTGGCACTTTGGTCTAGAGATGCCAGAGCGAGCTGAAGGCAGCCCGTCACACAAAATGATTGTATATCGAATAAAAACGGCGATTGTCGCGCTATTATCATCTTCAATGAAATAGAAATCAATGACGCCATGATTGGACACAATGACATTTTTAGAATGTAGGGGTCTCCGCATGTATATCACTCAAGGTATCTGATGTTCTGCTTTGTTTACGTGTTCATTCGGGATCACATGCCAGCTGACCACTACCAACTTCGGCGCTGTGTGAAACTGAAAAATCATGCAGTACCTGCATTTGGTAGGAGAGAGCACCAAGATCCTTAACCACGAGCCACTTAATGCTGATTTTCAGACGCTCTTTGTTGGAAATAATCGAAAGTTCTTCTTCGGTGACTGCAGCACCTTGTCCATATCACACCCCAAGATTTCATTGTACTGCGCGGACTGTTAAATGTCTTTGTTATGGTTGGCCACAGAGCCGGTTTGCTAGAAAACGTCCAACTGCAAGAAGCTCTTCTTCCCTTCTCATAGCTTGGAAATAATGTTCCATGCACCTTAAACATTCTTGGGAAAGGAGAAAAAAGGGAACTATTTTCCACCGCCTATGCCACTCGCTACTATTTGAGGTGCCTGGTAATTCCCCAGCTTTGTCATAATTATTTTCGTACCTCAAAGGTCGGGCCAAAACTAGGAATACTTGCTGCTTCTTGTGTTATTAAGAATATCTGAGGGAGCCTTAACTAATAAATAAACAAATGAATTCATTGTTTACTCTCACTTTCACACCCGATCTCTGTTAGCATACTGAAAGTGATTCCAGAGATGCGACAACATAGTTTTCCTGGGTCAAATCTGACACACTTTATTCCTCGCGCGTATCATATTAACGTAACTTAAATAAGCAGCTTTGATGTTGCAAACAATGGTGGACTCTATGTGGAGCATGTAATTCTGTAAACATAAATTTAGTCACATTTTTTAAACATTCTGTATTTATAAACCAAAGAACTATCTTATGACGAGAAACATTCCAATTTTCTAATGTTAAAAGGTACTAAATTTTCTGTCTATAGTAATTTATTATCTACGAAAGTACGAGTACTCATATCTATTTTATGGGAAGGGGACATGGAAATGTTTTTACTTTTCAGGTATTGATAAAACAGAGAGAGAGGGGGGGGGAAGGGTAAGATGAAGGGCAATTGCAAAACAAAAGCAAGCAAGTAAAGAGCAGAAATAACAGCAAAACAGCAATGCAAGGAAAAAAAGAAAAGAAATAATTAAAAAAAAAATACACTGGCAAGGTCAATATTAACATCATAACCTGCGTAAATGCTACACCTTCTTATCTCTCTCGTATTTTCTGCTCCATATTTGGTAAAAAAAAGTAGCCCCAGAAATGCAATATCATATTCGGTATGCAACTGATAATCTCTTATAGATAAAATTGTATCACTGACGCAGGTACCAATTTGAAATGGTTAATATCAATGACGACTAAGTTTTACTTTTGCAGTGCACAAGTGTTTATTTCTGGACACCGATAATAGTAATGGTAGTAATATCGATATTTTTAAGGCAAATTCTGTTATGACATGACTTTTAAGCGTCGTTTTCAAGAATTATCTTTCAAGAGCTTTTACAAATTCTAGAGCAACAGTAGAGGTGCACTTCAATGCCGATTAAAATTATCAATATTTCGAACAAGTGCAATTTTAATACAACGAGTAAAATGCAAGTATCATCCTATGTGTTAACGGAAATTGGAATGAGACAATTCGTTAAATAAAAACAGAAAAAAAAAATACAAAAAAGATGAAAATAAAACTTGAATACCTCTTATTGATCAAACAATGACAAAATAAATGAACTCATGATATCACAGTCACTAAAACACAATAGAAATAATGGCAGATTACATTTAAGTTCATCCATGCCCAAGACGGGATTCGAATCTGTGATCCCCTGAATACTATAGTTTCGACACGCGGTCTCTCATCTAGTATCATTAGTGAAACAGACAGCTGTAAACTTTATAAGTTATCTATAATTTTCAGTGAAATTTGTTTTCACCCACGTTTTTGTCTCGCTTATGATCGTAGATGTACCAAAGAGAGAACACACACACCAGATGTGTGTTGTGTGGTTAACCACTGTCACGTGCTAGCTGCTTATTAAAGTGATAGAGTTTGTCTTCTACAATTACTTGTAAGGGGTTAGCTCTGCAGTTCTTTGTAAACAAAAAACGTCTATTACACTTCCGAGTAATTAATGCTGTCGTCACAGTCGTGTTATTATTATTATTATTATTATTATTATTATTAACTATAAATACGAAACATATTTTACAGCTCCAGTTATAATATCTCCATGTTTCACAATAATGATTGACGATTTAAAGCTATAATTTTCAAGGGAATTTTTAAGAATTACAGGTTTTCTCAGAAAAGTCTTTATTTGCGCTTTAAATATGAAAAATGTAATATTTTTTAAATTAAAATAGTAAATTATCTTGATGTATTCTAAAAACAATTTTAAACTATGGGCATCCCCTGATTTATACAAGTGGACGCAGGTGCTTGGCCCTACCCTTTTACTGTCTTTAGGGAACACTTTGCATACTTCAAAACAAAATAAGTTTTTAACTACAAGTCTTATTTATTCAGACACTCTGAACCTTAGCTTGCATTTATAGCAGTTTCAAAAGTGAAATCTGGAACGAGAAAACGAGTCGATCAAGCGAAATAAATGCCTCTTCCCGCGCTGCTGAATATCTTAGCCATCGGTTTTATTTCAGTGAAAATGATATTATTTTACGTACATTTTGCATTATCTGAATACAGTGGAATTGCTATTCACATAAACATAAAGAGTAAATGTCGCTAAATTTTGTAGAAGAAAGTAAAATTATTTACAGATTTAAGGATGCTCTTTAATATCTCAAGTCATCAGCGTTCCATTCAATTCAAGGCGTGAAACGACCGATAAATTTTGCTCAGAGGCATCTTCTTTGAGGTTATTTTACGTGCCGTAAATTTACGACACAGGGCTTTGCTTTGGATTTTTACGTCTGAAAAAAATCATCGACCCTGGCTGTAATTGAACCCGAGATTTTGGATGTACAAGGCAAGTGTGGTTACCACTAGACCACCAAAACTTACCGAAGAAAGTAAAGAAACAAACAAACAGATATTGAAAACTCGTCTGAAAATCAAAATAGAGCTAAAACAGAGAAAGTGGAGCTCATCATGAATACTACGGAAATGTTATTTAGTTAAATCGATCTTTTTATTGTTTTAATATATAAAATGTTATATATTAAACTAATAAGAGAACTATCAATATTCATAATGCCCTATATTATAAAAATCGGTAGGAAAATAAATAATTAGCTTTAAATTACTGTGAAATATTAATATAAATTAAATTTTACTCCCCTATTCCAGACTACCAATATCAAATGTGGACAGCAAAATATTATTTTCTGTTATTAATTGTTCCTGATAAGGAATGTTCGATTAAATCTGGAATCTTGTATGTAGCAGTTTAGTTTGATTGGTTTTGTTTATTTATGGACGGTTTTTAACATCTCAGGTCATCAATGTCCCGTTTAATTCAGAGCATGAAACGTCGATCAATTTTGTTCAGATGCCTCTTCTTTCAGGCTTGGGGCTCTTTTACATGCCGTAAATCTACGACACGTAACCAATGTGGAGTTTGGTGATAAAGAATAAACAGTAATAATGATATCAAGCATAAACTTAATTTATTATGTCATACTACCTGCATATCCTTAAAATAACAACCAACTATTCTGTTAACCATGCTTTATATTAAATTAGCTGGACATCAATAACAATGAAAATTACACATATACAGATATATTTAATTTATGTAATATTTTATTTTATTTATTTATTTATTTATTTATTTTTTGCATTTCTTTTGTGCATACGTTATACTTTTAAATGTTATAAAAGATTAGTACACTTATTTTTATAAAAATCACGCGTGTTTTTACCGGGAAATTATCGGGAAAGTTTGTTACTTTTAATGCCAAAACACGCATATTTTAAAACTACATGCGAAATTAAAAATAAACATTAAGACAAAAAACACGGCTCTGGCTATCGCAGCCTTCGCTAGTTAAAGCAAAACTTGTAAAAAGTTCCTTCTTTCCTCTTTCCTTCAATCAATTAATGTTTTCAATAAAATAACAATTACTTGCGGTTACAGACAACAGTAAAGTAAAACTATAATAAAACAGTTTTAATAGTTACACTAAAAGATATAAATATTACAGAATGTTTGGCAATATGTCAATTTCTTAATACTAATTTAAATAGATTTTATATTAAGGAATGAGCTGTTCGCGGGAATCTATTAAGCATATTTAGCCATTGTCTACTTTTTGACAATCTTGCTAAAAAGTGATTGTTTCTAGTCGAATAATGTGAGATTAGCGCTGGGTATAATATATATATTCGGCTTCGTAAAAACCAAGAAATTGTAAATAAATTGATTAATAATTATCAGTGTTTCAATTGATCGGAAAGCTACCAACAATGGGTATCATGTGAAGAACTAGCAGTAAAAATAATTTTGTTTACATTAGCACTATTTCCTCAAATATAAATAAATACAGTAAGAAATTATACTATGACAAAATGTATAAGATGATTGTTTAAGAAGTTATTGGGATAAAACGGCTTTTTAAATGATGCAATAAATACAAATGGCGAAATAAACAGTTGAATATATAAGATATATGACTTGCCCAGTTCAAGTGTGAATCTAAAAAAAGTTCACAAGAGCTGCGTAAACTAAGCGTATTCCCCAGCAAGAATAACTTTAAAAATAAATATAAAATCAAAGTTAGACCTTACTACTTGATGAAAGGAATAAGTTATGGCATTACTATACAGTATTAGGGGAATAAAATTAAAATTCTTGCAATCTATATAAAAGGAAACCACATTATTATTATTATTATTATTATTATTATTATTATTGATATTAAATCATAAAAATTAATAGTATACTATTAATTAAATGAAACATGACCACCGATGGACAAAGATATACTTTGTGGGTATTTTTAAATGTAACCATGTTTATGAACTGAGCTCTTCGTATCATCTTTACATTCACTAAAATAGAGAAAAATAACAGAAAGTTTAGACTTATGTATATTGTGTATTTAAGAACATTATGTTTAAATGAAACAAAAACATGATACTATTCAGAAACAATTACAATGTACTAAGCAAATATACATAATCAACAATATACAATTAAAAGTTCCATGGATTTTCATTGGCTTTGAAATTTAAATTAAATTTTATTGTAGTAAAAATATTAACGAAACGTTTTCTGAGTGTTATCACAGAGCGCTCTTACATACAAATATAATTCTCACAAACATATTAATTAATGTTTCACAGTTGCTTTCCTCACGATAATGCTTTTGACAATATAAAATATGCATTGTTGTAAATACAGTTTATATGCTAAGTTAATATGCAAGTTTATTTTGAAAAATTAGAAAGAAAATTAAACGCGACAGCGCTTTTAAAATTCCGGTTTTCAGCTATACTCTTACTCCTATGGTCCGATTTCCCTGATTTTCAGAACGTATTGTATTTAAATTGTATATACAGAGTATCGCTGCGAAAAAGCAAGTATCAATGCCGCTAGAGCGATTTTTAAATTTTGAGTTTCAGATAAACCACCACTCTTAATAGTCTGATTTCACTGATTTTCGGAGACTATTTTCTTATTTTACTTCAATGACATAACCCGGGTTTCCTTAAAAAAATTAAAACTTGCGGTCGCTAGAGGTATTTTTAAATTTCGCTTTAACCCCAATCTTTAAATTTCGGTTTTCAAGTATACCCCCCTACTATTGCTGAAAATGCAATTTTGGGTTCTCAGATGTCCAAGTGGATTGGATTGTTTGGTACATCAGCCTTGTTCACGACTGGCCGTTTGTGCCTAAGGGGCATATCTGGGAGGAAGGCATGTGAGGAAGACACCGGACTGGCAGGTAACTGCCAGAAATAAAGTCCCTAACACGTTTCTAAATAGAACACCCCTGTGGAAGCTCCTCCTCCCAAAAATTTGTATAGCTCCTCAAAAGGTCCGCCAAGGGAGAAACTTTTCCAAAGCGCCAGCCCATCTCACCTAGGCACTTGCGACTCTGTTAAGTGTAACAGAACCTACGTTATAGGAGAACGAAAATTTGTGGAATGTAAAGATTCAATCCAGTATACACCTAAGCGTCCAGGGAAAACACGAAAAACCCAAAGGAAGGCTGGCTCCAAGGAATACGAATCTTGTATCCCAAGCATTACCATCTGCGTAACGCCGCTCGGTCATATGCCCAATAATGCATTATGTTTATTAACATGTCCAATATTTATATATACAGAACAAGATAATAATAGAAACTGGAATGAAAAATAGGAAAGATATAAAGGAAACTATAATTAGAGTGTAAGACAAGGATGTCCACTTTTGCCCTCTCTTTTTAATGTACATGTTGACGATGCCATAATTCTAGACTCATATTTTAAAATACAGAATCACACTTTAGACATATTAGTTTTTGCAGATGACCAGGTTCTTATATCTAGCTCAGAGGAGATTTTACAAAGAAACTTATTTAAATGAAATAATATTATAAAAACTTATTTTCAATATATTAGCAAAGAAAACTAATGACTTAACATTTAGAGAAAATAATACTGTAAGAGCTAAAATAATTTTAAATGGAAAACCCATTGTACTGCTAAATAGTTTTAACTATCTGAGATGTGATATCTCCTATACAAAAAAAAAAAAAAAAAGGATATTTCTAATAAACTATATATATATATATATATATATATATATATATATATATATATATGGTACAATTAAAAGAACATTAAAAACACAAGAAAATAAACCAAATTAAAGTTTTATAAAGTTATGGATGGCTGTAAATTTTGGGTTTTAACAAAAAGAGAAGAGAAGATAATAAGAAAAGGCTGAGATGAGATTTTTGAGAAGCGTAGTTGATTGAACTGTCTTGGATAAAAGGAAAAATTAAGATATTAGAAATAAGTTGGATATTTTTAAATTTATGAATAAAATAGAGCAATTTAGAAATGTAACTGGAGAGAACACGGTCAAAGAATGAAGGAAGACCGCATATCAAAGATTATATTGGATTATCACCCGAAAGGTGAAAAAAATATCGGTAGACTATGCGATGGATTCAACTTTTTGACTGAAGCTTTATGAGGCCGGAACAAACCTTGGAGGCTTAACCCTTAAATGTTGTTGTTGTTATTGTTGTTGATGATGATGATGATGATGACGACGACGATGTTGATGTCCAAACCTCGAAAGAGTAGCATCATTAGAAAATCTGTTGCTCAAAAGTGAACCCTTTCTGCAATTGCCTTATGCATCCGTTTACAAAATAATATGCAGAGCTAGTAGTGTTTTTGTGTGAATTCTTTATGTAAGCTCATATGATAAACGCAGTATTTCTGCGGCTGATCCTGGTGTATCTGGCCAATTCACGTTGACTTATCTGTGGATTTGCAGTCACAAGAACATTAATAGTATTTTCATCTTTCACTTTTGACTTCATCTTCAAGCGATCCCTGTTGTGTAGCCTTACTTCCATCCATTTGAAGTTCGTACTGTGACATTTCCATCTCAAGTGACTCACTGAATTCCTCCGGTGTAAGTCTACATTTTTCCCCGCATTAAAAATGTTTTTACATTACTTCAAACCGTGCCGTGTTTCTGAGTCTATGAGAACTAAACAATCAAAATTGCTAAAACGTGGCTGTGAAACTAAAGTTGCCAGATGCTATTTTTGTTCTTTTTCTCTCAACATTTCTTTTTCCCAGTCTATAGTACTGTTTCAGTCCCCTATAACTTCTCAATATTTCATGTTAGAAATAAAGTTTTAAACATAAATTGCTTAATTTGGTGAGGGCAATCAGAATATCTAAAAATTATACCATCATTCCATTTATAACTAAAATCCCTCTCTCCCGGATTCCCATGCTAGAACCATTGAAATGTTGCCCAAGCATTTAAGAGATATTAGCCTTTGACATTTTATATAGACCACCTGTTTATGTGGAGGACGGAATTTTAAAATGTGAGAAATATTTATACACAGTTTTCCATCATACCAAGCAAGGGTCTAAGGGTCTATGATTCCCACTGCTAAAGGTGATTCCTCATGAAGAGTATTATCTTTGATACAAGTGAAATAAAAAACAATCAGCATAACATTATGCCATAAAGATTTTCATTGCGCAAAAGAAAGAAAAAAAAATGGACTATGCAAATGCATTAAATCTCGCAGACTTCTTCTCTCCGTGTTATATGGTTGTTTGTGTGAAGACCCTGACCTCGATGGCCTGTGTCGTCAAGAGCCTAAAGCTGTAAATCTGGGCAACCTTGGCACTGCTCCATTCATAGACATCTGAATATCATCTCTAGGCTTAGAAATAAACATTGAAGGATACTCTGCGGTACATTGTGAAACCAACTGGCCTCCTTAAGTGAATGTGGGGTTTTCTTTGACTACTGTTCGTTCTTTTGGGGGGGGGGGGTAGGTCGTTCCACCTTCTTCCCACTTCTTCTACAAGTTTCTGTAAACATCAAGTTTTTCTCTTGACTGCACTTCCTTATTTGTTCACTTTTTTCAAGTGATTTTGTTTATTTACACATTTATCTGCTTTTGAAAACATTTCCTACTTGTAATATCATTCTAACATTACCTTCCTTTAAGTCAGTACTGATTTAATATAGATGTCTCCAAATCATAAAATAGAAGTAATACAATCTTAGGATATATATATATATATATTAAATCTTACGTTTTGAAGAGCTTTTATTATCAATTTTATTTGATTATACTCGTAAGTATAAGTGGAGGATGTAGTTTGAATTAATAGCCAGGGCATTTTTTTTTCCTATGTGATTCTTGACCTCAAAAAAAGGTAAATGTCATTAACATTAAAAATTAAAGGAAGCCACTTACGAAACAACTAAAACGTCTGAATATTCCCGTTTTTTAAAACTTTGTTTCATGCAATATAAAGGTCGTGATTCATTTGTAAAGCTATCAAGATAATGCAACTATATTTGCATGTCTATAAAACCCTTCCTCCTATCTTTGTCACCAAGTTGGCAACTTTCCTCTGCCAAAGTAATTATATATATATATATATATATATATATATATATATATATATATATATATATTATTCATAAACCTAACCTAAACTAGATAATGTTAATATAAAGAAATAAAATCAAAAAGTTTTCCAAGAAATAACTTCAGGCTAAATTACTTCTTAATCTAACTATAGATGGAGAAATAGGAAATCAGCTGGATTATTTACTCAGACTTTTTAAATTGATTTCTTTTTTAAGCTTTATAGTATCTTTAAAAAGTCTTATGAGTTTTCTAAAATCCCATTTTCCTAATTAAAATTAAACTTATCATAGAGTGAGGTTATTTGAGTTAAGGACCAACAGCGCGGCTGTCTATTGGGAAAAGTCAATCTTAAATGCTGTATAATGCATGTGCCGGTATCAGTTTGAAGATAACTTGAAGGAGACTTTGTCAGCGAGTGGTTGTACGTTTATATGTAGCTCTGTGCTTTCATTGCACGTAAGATGTGTGTGGTAAGTCTTCGTTTGTTATGCCTGTACGTATTAATCTTGAAGAACGCGTGTTTATATACAACACATAAGTAGAAACGAATTCTTGCAGAGAAGTGGTAAGGTGATTCGCAAGAAAGTATTCTGACATTCGTGTTCCAGATAGTGAAATTGTTCGTCAACTTGTTTAAAAAGCTACGAGAGACAGGAACTCTCAATGATAAGAAATCTGCTTCCAGCTACTATGTTCTTACGGAAGAAATATTAAATGAAATACAGGAATTTCCTACCTGCTTAGGGGCATCATTTTAAACATTTCTCATAGCACAGATTAGTGTTTATTATCATCATTAGTTTTTAATGTTATGCTTTCAGTGAATATATAAATACTAAAATAAAGACACTACTTTTATGTGCGGCTACTCTACTTTTTTTTTTTTTTTTTTTTGGTTGCGACGACTGCACCTTTCAAGTAAGCAGGCGTGCTCAGACGGCTCTTAACTTAAATTACCTCTCTCTGTACATCCTTCAAATCTACATGTTCATCTTTGCACAAATATTTCTAGCATAAAACTGGAAATTGCTGGTTTGTAGCGCAGACCATGAAAGCTAATAATAGTATTTTTTCAGGGTAAGGTTTCCATAATGTTTCCAGGTTAGTGCGGAGAAAGCGATAATGCTTGTTATTATGGATATCTAGAGAACAGCCTTCCGTATTGCAACTCTTTTTTTAACAAACTATAAATTAGCAATACTTAAGAACGAAAAACTTGTGCCGTAACGAGTCAATATACTAGTCATTTCACAGCAAAAGGCTATATGCGTTTACTTAGTCTTGTATAGGTATTATAACAAAGGAAAAAAGATTCTATATATTACATTTTTGTATATACCGTTTTAAAGCAAACCTATGAACGTTTGTTTGCTGATAAAATACGTATATTTATTCCTACTCTTTTCCCTTCTCTATTTATAAGTGCATTCATTACTTACTGTTAGCAATGTTTGTATGTTTACCGTTGAATGTCTCTACTAATATTCCCTACCTTCTCTTTCTGTGGCCTTAGTTCTAAAACTTGTCCGTTTAAAACTATGCTACTCTAAAGCTGTTTATAGCATTACAGTTTTCAATATGGACAGTGACGATCTCCCTTTCTGAGCGGGGTGACTCAGGAGTAACTGTTGGGACTCTCAATCAGAAATTACCAGATTAAAATCCGTTAGAGCCGGTCATTTTGACCTTGGGATTCCCCTGGGCGCTTAGGAGAACACAGGAATGGGTATTTCCTTACCACGAATTTATTCCACTGGTTCTATTCGTTCATTTATCAATTACTTGCGCTACAGTCCTTGAAGAAAGTAGACCTCCTCAATTAATTAACCACTCGTTTCTATCTTGTGGATTTTTCACGCCAACTCTCTTCAGGTCGTCTTCCATGCCTTGGAGTCATCTGAGACATACGCTGTCCCAGTCATTTTAACCTGTTTTTTCTTAATAAAAGATATATTTGGTTCTCCAAACAACTCAAATAGCTCTATCTTACATCCACGTTTAATTTGTACATTTTCAAAACGTGATCCATTTACCCTCCTCAAAACCTTCCTTTCCATGACAGCTAATGTCTTTTCATTACTTTAATCAGCCTCCATGTCTCACTGGAATATGTTACTACCGGTCTTATTTTTTATTTTTGCAGATCTAGAAAATGCTCTCAATTTCAGTAGTTTCCCAAGCCCAAATAGACGTATGTTGCCTGTCATTATTTGAGTCTTTATTTTTAATATTATATAATTTTTGTTATCATAGTCCCAAAATATTTGAAACTGTTACCGCTTTTGAAATTGTATTGAAGACTATTTTGTGCCAAGTTCTGTTCATCTAGAAAATATACTTTTTGCTTCTGTTCCAAGCGAAGTTGGGTGGTGGTGTGTGCGGTGTGACGATGCCCTTAACTTTGGAAAGGGTTCTGCTCCAACGTCTGGTATGGAAGCAGTTCTGAGGAGCTCGATTGGATCCTAGCTTGACGGTGTCACTTCTATTTCATCGCTTCCTCCCTGAGCTGCTCCAATAGTGGCGTAGGTCAGCCCTTCAGCAAAGCTAAAGTATTGAAATATCCTCCTCCCTCCCTACCAATCCAACTCAAAAGTTGAGTTTGACAAGTTACATTTTGTAATACTTCCGATTTTATTGCAGTAATAAAATTAGTTGTTATCTGAGTAAAATCGATAAAAAATGAAGGAAATCGCTTTTGCCTGAAAAATCCAATAGGTTAAAATCTTGGTACGGTGTTAAATCGTGAACATTCACACCAATGAGACAGTTTTTATAAAAATTGGAAAAATATACATCTCTAGCAAGCTTATGATATAAATATTAATTTTAAATATTACAGCTCTGTTGCCGTAGTAAATAATACATGCATTTAAAGTTCAGTTTTAACAAAAATGCGATACTAATGATCAACTTACACTGCAGGTGACCGCCACGCGTGGCCGAGGTCGTTAATTCGCGGACTCCGCGGACTCGTGAGCGGGAGGTCTGGGGTTCGAATCCCGCCAGAACCGTCATCCCTGACTGAGGTTTTGTCCAGGTTTTCCTCAATCCTCATAAATGGCTGATGCCGGAGAGGTACCCTAAACTTAGGCCTGGAACGTTTCCATCCTTAAAAATAAATCCTTTCCCAATATATAATTTCATCTCATGTATCATCAGTGTCCATCGCCTGTGGTGCCTCTGTAGCAAAATACGGGCGTTAAACACAATTCATTCACATTGCAGGTGCTGCAAAATATTTTATTTTCCTAATTACCCTTTCAATTGTTAAATAAAAGTAATTAAACTAACGGAGAAGAGACTTCAAATGGACATCATGCGAGAAACAAAATGCTTGGAAGTTCAGGAACAGACTTGAGTTATGTTGTTACAAGTACATAATTACGCATATCCTGCAATAATAACAACGTGTCTATGCACAGACAAATCTTATATACTCAAGGAAGACAACATTTGGTCAAGTGTCACGTTAACCGAGTTCAAAGCGCCAGTTTAAAACTTTCTAGCCCGTAACTTCCATCTCAAGAGACACTAAGTAAACGTTGAAAGCAAACTTGCCTAAAGGGGAGAAAATCAGGAGATTTAAAAGAACCGTATACTTACAACCTTGGTTGTTCAAAGGTTGGGAAGCATGGGGCACTGTTAGGTGGTTTCTCCAAGCTTTGTTAAGAACACACTTTTAAGAGCAATTGTATTTTAACAGCCTTTTTTTTTATCGGTCATAAAATTTTGTTCAACTTTAACGATTCATTTTATATTATTTAACTGATAGAAGACTCTCTAAATGCGGCAAAGCTAGCTTACATTTAATTATGGATGCTTCTATATGAAATTAGAACAAGTAACCCCATATTTTTTTATTTTAATTAAAGGGGTGTCGATACTAAAATTTCTTGATACTTTATATTTTTATACAAATACAGTGCAAATTTATGGCATGTGTGTATTTAGTTATAACATACATTTTTTTGAAATGTCTACCATTAGTCTTTTCGGATTTCATTCTTGCATTTTTTATACGATAAATTTATCGGATTAAAACAAGAGAATCTCTCTGCCAACATTAATTTGCAAGGTTCATTGCTGTCCGATTTCATATGGAATGACTTTGTACATAAAAAAAGCCAAATGAAAGTTCTGTCAATTATAAAGATAAAATCTAGGCCAACATAGATAGGAAGCAAATAATAAATGTACCCATATTATAATGCTAAGAATAATACAGTTATATATATATATATATATATATATATATATATGTGTGTGTGTGTGTGTGTGTGTGTGTATATAATTGTTAGTATAATGACAAACGTAGTAATTAATATATGGTTCGCCTCTCACCGAGGAGACCTCAGTTGGATTCCAGCAGCCGTAAGTGGAAAGTGGAGAAAGCTTTCTCTGGGTACTCCGATTTCCCCTGCCATTCATTCCGTAGTCGCTCCATCATTTCATTCCCATCTTCACCTTCTTCATTTAGCGCAATGAGGTCCGCCGATTCTAGTTAGACGCATTTCATATGTTCTACAATTCTGCCCTTTACCGCCCATGTGTGTAGCTTTAATGCCTGGTCGGTAAATGAGTTCATATTAGTTCACGAACATACATTCATCATTTCAATGATAATATTGTACATTAATTTAGTCATAAAATGCCTTTTATTAGTATTCAATTATGTTATTTTATTTAATTCCGAATAACTGTAAGAACATTCGATTATGAAAACCGCGTAATAGGCGACCGGCGGGGTACCGGTATGCTGATCACGTGTACCCCTCTATAAATGAAGTCGAAAGGAGGAGACAGAGGGAGCAGAGGTTGCCAAGACTCACCCCGGGCTGTAGCGCCAAATAAGAACTATAAGAAAAATAACATTTTTACTACAATTTTTGAAACTCGAAGAACGGATTATATTTTGCAATAATGCTTAAAGTAAATGCATAAAAATGAATTAAATATTTCTCAGGGTGGACGAGAAGGGGATTAATTTTCCAGAGCACTATTAACCGTTATTTTGTAAATTGACATAATTGTGGAGGTGAAAAACCTCGTCCGAGAAAAAAAAAATGCGGTTTTGGGTCTATTTGTTTTATCCTGTATATTCAAAATTCACTCACGAAATCTATCCTGTTGTACCTAGTAATTTTTAAATTTACATGGCAGCTTTAACAATAGCATGAATCTTTGCACAAAAGATTACAAACTATTATGCATATGAGATATTCCATCTCAATTTGAACAAAATGCCTAAAAAATTGATTTTATATTTTTTACAGTTAATGTAAATGTTAAATAATTGGAATTTTAAGAAAAATTGCGTATTTGAAAATAAATATATCTGAAACTATGCTATGTAGAAACACAAATGAAAACTATACATATACATTATCTGCTTTTTTAAGCTTTCTTAATGGTATCATCTATAACCACTATTCATTTATTTTGCTGAGGAGTTGGTTTTTCATTATAAGATATTTAAAAAATTTGCTTTACTCTAATATATGAAATACATATTAAAATATTCTACTTTAAAAATAGAATAATTATTCAGTTTTCAAAAATGTGAGCCGGCATCAGAAACAGCTTACAAAAGTTACAACTCTTTATAAAAATGAATTTTAGCGCGCGGGAGAGGGTTTTCGGCATATGCACATGCGCGGTCATGCATATAGTTAGCTATTTAGCGCACTCCCGCTGCACAACCACACACCATGCGTTCATTGGAAAAACTGCGCGCGATCAAAAGTGATTTTAACAACTCCCGTTTTATTCAGGATTTGTATTCTCGCTTCCTGTTAAAGATACTAGTAATCTGAAAAATGCTATTTTATTCTATACATTAGTAAGAAATCAACATGGTTGCAAATATATTTTAAAGTGACAGCAAAATGATGACACAAATGAATTCCAAAATCAACTCATTACAACGAAATGTTTAATAAAGAGGTATTTACAGCAAACAACTTATCAGGAGCTTTCTCAATATTAATTTGGTTTATATATTTCGAAGCATTTCAGAGTTATTTATTTCAAAAGTTAAAAATAATACTCTAACTTAATACCCTTCTAGCATAGAAACTATTAGTGATAAATTATTCCTGTTTTACTGCTTCTGTAAGTTCACAAAGTTTCGGTCAAGTGTTAACATTGAAGACATTTTTCTGTCCGATTTCACTTGGACTAACCTATATACAATATAGTTACATCATAGATTATATATGAGCATAATGAAGACGATGAAGGCATTTTTAGGGAAAAAGTTCAATATATAACCAAACTAATTTAAAGTTCTTTCGATATGGACTTTATGTCGACTTCTCGGGACAACATTTTTGTGTAAATACTTTCCTTCTTTTTATGAGATTTATTACAATGATTGTACATTGCTGAAGACTTATAATTTTAACATAATTTTATCAAATCATACTCGTATTTGAACTCAAAGAGTCAATTGCATTAAAAGCATATATATCACTGGCTCTTTAATACATAACCATTACTGACCGTAAAAGTACAAATACTCAGCTCGAAAAATATCACCTCACAAAGCAAGGCACGTGGTTACTACTGTGACTTCGCCTGCTAAAAATCCTACTATATACTTACGTGCATTGCAGCGTTTGGACCGGTTTCTCATGAGTCACTCAATGTGGAAAGTAATGGGAGTTATTCAGCTGTACACCTGTATGCATTTGTGTATCTCTTCTTCTCTTTCTTTCTAATACTTCTCCATTAGTTTCACAGATAACCTGAAATACATTTACGTTTTTCTTAGATTCATAAGTAATATAACACATTAGATTTTTGTTAATGTATATGAACAATACACATACATTTTATTAAATAACCATTAATAATAAAACTAACTAGGAATATGGGCGAACTCAAAATAACCACGACACTATGAGCATACAAATATCTATTCTGTTTATTTAGAAGAAGAAGAAGAAGTTGGAGTTGATTTGGTTCCTCGACTTTAGATTGTGTTATTTAGGTACTGTAGCTTCAGAAAGTGATCATTGGTCAGGCTTATAAAGTTTACTTATAAATAACATTTCGCAACACGCTTCTAGAGGTTTTAGTTTCCTTTTGAAAAAGTCACACCAGGAAGAGGAATTTTGGTTTTAACCATTTACAAACAGATTCAATTCCTACAGGGTCAAATGATGTTGAAATTATGAGGTCAGACTTTCATAATGCAGGATTTTTTATTCGAAAGAGATGAAATAGAATGCTATGCTTTCTAGACCTATTCAGTGCAATTATGGGAATAATTTTAGTTTAAAAATAAACATTCCATCCTTCTGAAGATGTACTTAATATAAAACCAAGTAAAAATCCTTTGTAGCAAAGCCTACCTGAGAGTAATTTGCAAGGTAGAAGTGCCGTATTGTTTATAAAGCTAATGACGCACGCACTACAGGTCTGCAGTTCACGTTTGTTGACGTCAAGGAAATACCCTTGAAGAAAGGCAAGGCTCCCTTCCTTCACACTCTCTAATGACCCGAGAAGCCTACCCACTTTACAATGTTATATTGCAGTAGCTTACATGAAATGTGAAAAAGACAAAAAACCAGCTAAATTTATGCAGTTACTTTATAAATTAAAGACACCCCTTACTGTTTATTTGACTTTGTATACTGAACAAAATTACAATGCTTTTATATTTTTAGCTTTATATGACGTGTAAATTATTTTAAAGCGAAAATGTTCAGCGAACAGTAATACAGTATGATATGAAAAAAATATATTTATATACTCAATCTGATGTTACTCTGAAACATTGAAGTAATAGAGAGTGACCCCCGAAAAACTCACCCCCGCCTCGTAAACAAAAGTAGGTATTGTACCTATAGGTAATGCATCTCAAACGGCACAGCTGTGAACACGTTCTCATAATATAAACTGTTTCTTCTATTGAAATAGTCACGATTTATGGTTTGTAATAACACATTTTCCTCCCTTTTCCTTTCTCCTCTCCTCCAGTGTTCCTTCATTATCTGGCTCGCCGTGGCTGCGCTGTGTTTCGTGGGTCAAGCAGTAGTGTGAGTTATTTAAAGCGAACTAAAGAACGGCACAGGTCGCCTATTTTAATAATACTATTTTGGTTGACATATTTACCAATATAACAAAACTTAATAAATATTAACATGATTAATAATTAAGTGCATGTAATATTTCTTCTTCTTCTTCTTCTTCTTCTTCTTCTTCTTCTTCTTCTTCTTCCTGAGACTTGCGTTACAAGAAGAAAAGAACGAAATCTAGAAGAAAATGAAACATATTTGTTAAGATTTGAACCCAAGGCCAGGATGACAGGCTCCAAAGGATTAGAATCCGGGATTTCCCAAATGCGAGTCCCAAATGTCACCACCTGAGCCACTTGCTCGGTTATTGACTGAAATACGTAGAATCATAAAATATTCCTTTCATATTTTGCCCAGATATAAGTTTTTGCCTTTACTTTCGCATAAATACACTTTTTTATTTAATCTGAAACAATTTTCATCTGTTCACTCATTTCACATTTTATAGTCTAGAACAATCCTGTTATAATTTGATTTCCTAAACATATTCCTAGTACGGGTCCAAAGTAAATCAAATAACTCTAAAAATTATCTATCCTAAATCAATAAACTTTAATAAAACAACTCCCTTTATTAAAAGCATTTCCTTATTTCTCTTATAGGCTCGTTTATGTTACTATTTTACTAAATATTCTGGCACGTCATGACAAGTTGCCTAAGACATTGGTTTGCAACCAAATGTAAAAGTAAAAGTGCAAAGATTGAAACTGCCTCCTTCAAGTTAATGGTTTTTTTTTTTTTCCCTAGGAAATTTTCCTTGCTTTGAAAAAAATTACTGTAAGGTAACTTTAGGCGCAGATGCACAAAATTCATTTTTATAATTGGTTTATTTCATTTGCTTAATCTAAGAGGGAGACAATTTCCCCCTCCCAAATATATATCTATATATATATATATATATACCGATGGTGCCAAAATGTATGCACACTTTAACAGTAGATATCTATTTAAAATATTTCAAAGTTGGACCGAAAAACAACAGTAATGATGTTTGTAAACAGATGTGACTCACATACATTATGATAGCGTTGCTACGTGACAGATAAATCAACAATGAACAAATGAAGCCAAGATTATCGTAAATCAACAATGAACAAATGAAACAAAGATTATCGTATAATGTTCTGTCAGCAGATGTGACTAACATTACGTTATGCTAGTGTTACTACAACAAAATGGAGCCAAGATTATATTTTGAACAGCAGAAAGCAATTTTGTAGTGGTATTGGAAAACCGAGAATGTTGTTGAAGTTCAAAGGCAATGTAGACATGTGTTCAGAACAGAACCGCCAAGGGAATAACAATTGAACGCATTCGAGACAAATTTGAGACTCATGGTACCCTTATACCGTAGAAAACAGCTACACTGGCAGCACTTCGGAAAGAAATTTAAAAGGCATGTGCTGCAATCGCTGAGGACACTTTCGCAAACGTTGCTCAATCAGTAGTTCAACGCACTCAGAAGTATATCGATGCCGATTGTGGGCATTTTGAGCAACTGTTGTAACTGTAAGAGACCAAGATGCTTAGTGCTCATCATTTTCTGTTTGTGTGAATACAGTTTTGTTATGTTAACACAGTTTTTTCTTTGCTTGAAGTGTGTATACATTTTTGGCATCCAGTATATATATATACACATATATACATATATATATGTAAAATAAAAAAAAGAAACACTATTAACAATTAACAAATTAACAGTAATTATAATAGTAGAAAAGGATAAAACACTAAGAAAAAGTCACATTTGAGATCGCTATATTTCGAACCCGTTGAGTCCTTCTATGGCAGGAACACAAGTGATATATATATATATATATATATATATATATATAAATCTTTTTAATCGCGGGGATATAGACCAAAGATCCCCCTTTGATTCCCAACCTTATTTCCTTAATGTTTTCTTTTCTAACTTGATCTTTAATTAATCTTTAAATAGGATAAGAGAAATGACGCTTTTTATAACAATTTATAGCATCTATTTTGAAAACATTTTCATTTTCTATTAATAGAGTATTTAACTTTCAAAAAACTCGTTATACTTAGGAGTTATGGACCCTTAAAGGCTAGTATCTTAAAATTTATAAGAATCTTTATGCAGCCACTTACTTCATGTAGCCTATTTATTGTAAATACAGAGCTTTCCTCATATTGTCAGGCAGCATATGCGCAAACTGCCGACCGACAACATTAAGGACGCTATGTATATTAAGATATGCTGACAAAACAAAAGAAATAGCGTCTCAGATATAGTTAATAAAAACATTAAGATGTCATGCATTTGAATTTGAATTTATAGCACTTTATAAACAAATGATACTGTTTTGTAATTATTATTAATCAAATCGAAGTGTGTAGAGATATCAAATAATTTGAAAGAAAAAATACATTTCAGTTTAAATGTTGTATTCGCTTGCACATTTTGCTTAGATATAAATTGAACCTTAATGTTTTCCCTTTTAAATTAAACCTTTTTTCCTTAAAATATATACAGGATGTTTAATGTCTTTTCATTTAATGGACAGTGAAAATAAGTAAAATTATTTTGGTGTATGATAGTAACTGTGATCAAGGTTATACATATAGTTTAAATAATATTAAAGAAGAAAAGTATATATAGACATTATATATCAAATTCCTTTAAAAATTAAATCAAATGGGGCTATCGTCATAACTAGTGTAAGATTTACCTTATAACTGAACAATTATTGAGGCGAAAGCTTCTATACCTAATGTGTAATCCATAGATATGCTATCAAAAATAGGCTTTTTAAACGGACATACATTCCGGAAATGAAAAAGTATCCAAGATGGTTTTATTGTTAAAAATATTCGGCATTAAAGAAATTTAATCCATTAAAGAGCAACAATATTTTTCAAAGCATGAGAAGAGTAATTAGCATTGATTGCTTCTATGCATTAGTTCATTTATTTAAATATAATATAAAGCAGTGCCTACTTTGAAGTGCTAAAATTATGAATTAATATAAACAATCTGTAAGTATAACTAGCATTAGTTTTATTATTGTTATTGGTTCTAAATTAAACTGTGAAGCACATATCGATTCTGTTTGTGTTCGTTTCGTTAATGATGTACTTGCTAAGAGATCGTTTTGTGCCGAAAGAATTTGTTAGAAACATATATTCTGCATTTTCAATAGCATTTTATTTTTGGTGTTCTTTTTGGGGCTAGTAGTAGTAAATGATAGAGTTTGTATATTGCAACAATCAAAGTTTTTCTAATGTTTCTCACTGTAAACCTTTATTTATTTAGGAACATATTTTAATCGTAATTAATTTATACATATATCATTGTTTAATTAAAATTCAGATAAATTTAAGATTTATCAAACATTATCTGTTTATATTGGTCATAATACTTATATATAATTATTGTCTTGATGTGCCTATTATAAAATAAACTCAGAGAAGCATTAATGCTATAGCTATTACTTTATTTAATACTCTGCTGCATTTGACTTGAGTTTGAGTGTTCATGCATCTTATAATGTTACAGAATTTTAAAATTCAGTTTAGACGTTTGCTTTTAAACGTATCTCTTTTTGTACTTAAAGAGTTAATGACATACAACCAAATAAACAAATGTATTATGTTATTATTATTATTATTATTATTATTATTTTCAATTAACATATTGTGTTATTTATTTCAAATGTTAGAAAAATTTACTAAATTAAAGTTTTATGTGAAATGGCTCTAAAGATATTCAGTAAAAGACAACATATTTCGTTACAATTGAAAAAAATTAGAAAATAATTTAAATGTTGTCTTTAAAAACATAAAATCGACAACAATCCCGTTAAGGTAACTAGATAACACATAAGATTGAAATCGCTGCATTACTTATCTAATAGTCTTGCATTAATTAACATTTCGAATCTGAATTAAATAAATGTAAAACGTTTTTCCAGAATCTAAGGAAAGATTTCGCGTTTAACAACAAGTTTTTAAAACGACGTTCTATTGTTTTTATAATTATCAAAGAAGTTTTATGACTGGATCATACATTCTAAAAAATAGCTAGTGTCAGACCTGATTAAAATTCATCGAAAAATTTTTGGTAGGTGAAAACAATGTTTATTTTAAAAGTTGAACCAAAAAGTCTTCTTCTATTTTTAAATGTTTAACCCAAGAACTTTAATATTATGAATGACACCTAATCGAAAAAATAGTTCATTATAAAATTGAAAAACATTTATACACAGCTCTACAACCAGAAAATAACATGTTCTCATTTACAATAACCAGAAACATTGACTTCTGATTTACAAATCACAGAATATTTCGGATAACTAGGTTCTTGTTTTAAATAGGTGTATATGATTTCGTACAGTTCCCTTCATAGCATTTTGTATATGTACATTTCAACTTTGCAGAAATGAAATTTTCTGGTCCCATTGTGGCTGATGCAGGAAAACATGAAAAATTCATAAACGTGGTATTTCGCCAAGCCTATACCACAGTTCCTGGAAACGCAACAATACTCTGAATAATTTATGGAAAATGTCATAAACGTCACCCACAGAATGGTGCACACTTATTAGAGAAAGACGACCGATAAAACTTGGCGTGATATGTACAGCAGGTCAAGGCAATAGGGATCACAACTTCCCGGATATAACCCCGTCTTACCTCTTTGTCAAAGGTGCATAAATACCTTCCGTCAAAACCTTAACAACCTCTCGAAAAAAATGGAATTTACAAGCAAGGAAATTGCATGAATATGTCGCGTAAACATAGCATGCAATAATATTTGCTGAACTAAACATTAATAAATAGGTTTAAATAAATTGATTTTAGCCTAATTTAAAATATTTACAAATTAAAGCACACAACACGTCTTAATATAAAATCATATATTATAAATGTGTGTTAATATTAAAGGTTTTAATAATTATTTATGACGCAAATTCCTAAAGTGTCTTTTATTTTGAGGAGTGTGAGGTCAAGAAGCAAGTTCGTAAAAAATAACTTTAGAATTGTGTATCAGATATTTTTTTTCCTTTTTCTTTTTCTATCACAGCACAAAATTTACATTATATCGATATTTCAAAATAAACAGGTTATAATATAAAGATTTCAAGCCATCAAAACCTGCCACCATAAAAGAGTCGTTAGTTTGTGCTTTTTAAACTCAGTTCCATTAAGAAATAAGCATCGCAGGATTTTAATAGTGTTTAACGCCTGTTTTCATTTCATTCACAGGCGGTGGACACTGATGATACATGATATAAAATAATAAATTGGGAAACAAATTTATTTTTAAGGAAGGAAACGTTCCAAGCCTAAGTTTAGGATACCTCCCCGGCATTTGCCATTTAGGAAAACCTGGAAAAAAACTCATTCAGGGAGGACGGTTCTGGCGGGAATGTCACAACAATCACAGCCTATTCTATTCATAATCACGTTTTCATGGCCGTCTAAACCGAGTGTAATCAACAAAGCATTTAGGAACAGTTGAATGCTAATCCAGTGGAGATAATTTCGAGAACATTGTAAATAATTTGTACAATATCGGAGCGTCAGGTTTCGAAATGGAAAATCTAGTCCAGGAAATTTTCTCCGTCAAATTTTATGCCACAATATTCCAAGGGAAAAAGCATGAAAAATTTATGAAGTGGTGTTCAAAGAAAAATGTGAATCAATTTACAGAATTGATTTTGTTTTCTGAATTCTAAATTGTAGTTCATATGATCCGTTTTAAATCCAGAATAGGCTATAGGCCTCATTCTTATAATTAATATGTTAAAGTAAATATTTTAAATTAATAGAAAAGTGTAAGCATACCTAAATAAAACAACGTAATCTCCATTCTACCTTATTTAATATAAATACATACATCGTTACAAAATGATAAGATGAAAACATAGCTGGTATGCAAATTCCAAATAGTTCTGTTTTCAAATAATGCCAATAGCAGGACTAACTTTGAAAATGCTTTTATGAATTTCTTTAAAAATTTAGGAAATTACTTTCAAAGATGCTAAAAATTAAACTTGTAAGATATACTAGTTTAAAAATTAAAATTATAATTAATCTGGTACACAAACAAACCTGAAGGAACACAAAACATTCAAGGGTACATCAGGTGATATTCGCCTCGACCTTCCAGATTACATTTGCTACTTCCTAGATCTGTTGTTGTTGTTGATTTGTTTTATTTACGGATGTTCTTTAACATCTCAGGTCATTAGCGTCCTAATCAATTCAGGGCGTGAAACGGCCGACAAATTTTGCTCAGAGGCCTCTTTTTTCAGATTTGAGGTTCTTTTTCGTGCCGTAAATGTACGACATGGGACCAATGGCTTTCCTTCCCTTCCGAAGGAAGCCATACTTTGGATTTTTACGCCCGAAAAAATTCATCGATCTTGGCCGGGTTTGAACCTGCGATCTTGGGTTTAGAAGGCAAGTATGGTTACCACTACACCACCAGGACCGACTTTCCTAGATCGAGTAGCTCTGTTTGGACCATGTTACGCAGAAAAAAATGTTAAACTTTTGCACCAGAATCGAGCTTGAGGATCTTGTAGCAATAGGCAGATGCTTCGGAGACGGTCAAAATGTAGTATTACATAATTTGAAGACCGACAACGTTTGTTTCGGGGCTTAGGAAGAATTTAAATGTATTAAAGGCCTCATAATCTGAACAAAGTACGTAAACAACGGCAGGTAAGATAAGATATCCAAGAAAAATCTCAAAGTGCAATGGCAAAAGCATAAAAATAAATAAATAAAAAAATAAAAAGATAAGTTTTCCATGTCTGTAGTACATTCATGTAAATAAACTGATGCAATATAGCGTGAAAGACACGCAACAACAACATTTAATGCTAAACTGCAGAGAAATTAACGGCGAATAAATTCCCCCTTTAAGTGCTCTCTCGATAGCTACTGGATATAAAATATTATTTTTTCGTTACAAAGATATGTTGATTATAGTACCATAACCGAGCGGAGTGGCTCAGGAGCTAACACTTGGGACTGGCATTTGGGAGGTCCCGGGTTCAATTTTCATTTTTTCCCCTAGTCACTTAAGCATATGTTGAGATGGATCTTTGCTTTGCACGATTTTCCCGCTTTCTAATTTCATTCCGTTGGTTCTGTTACAGGTCAAACTGCCAGGACGAGATGTGATGACGACTTGCATTTGGAAAAGTTTCCGGAATGAAAGAAGACTTTTCGCGAGCAGGAAGGGGATGTATTTTAACTCGGAACATGTTAGGGGCTCATTCCTTCCTCCCAGTGACAGAATAAAGAATTTTGTGATATTAGTTGGATTGCAATCTATTTGGGGAAAAGCCTAGGAAAGGGGGAAATTCCCCTAAGGATATTATGGAGACGAAGGTTATACATTTTCTTGTTTTGGAAAAGTTAATTGAACTGAAGGTTTGGGAAATGAAGGTTGTGTTTAGCTTCTGCCTAAATAATATGAAAGAGATTCAAAATGGTAGAGCTAGTGATAAAAGTATGATTAAGTACCTGGAACTTGGACAATTGTTGCATTTTTAATGAAGATGCCTATATATTTTGTTCATTCATGGGGAGGGTAGACCAACAAAGGGCCAGCCGTGAGCAAGACTAAAGTACCAAAAGTATCCTCTTCCAACCCAGGTCCTCCTGTTGGTGTTAAGAGTTTATTTATTAAGGTTGTCATTTATGTAATAAATGTTTGTACAAATAACGTTCCTAGTTGCAGCTCGTCTAATATTTCATAACGTTATTTAGTTGTAAGAAAATAGCATGGAAAAAATAATAAAAACAAATAAATGTAATAATAAAAAACCATCTTTCGTAAAATGTATCAGAAATGTATAGGGGATATATGTTCGTAATCGAGCACTAGTTTTGAAAGCATTCCTCTTCTTTCCAGAGTGTATCCCGTTCTTAAATAATCATAAAATACTACAGACAGTTTTCAATATTTTTAAATATATGTACTTAATTATGTTTATTTTATATTAAAAGTAAGTTGTGGGTTTACCTATTGTTCTTCTAAATCTATATATTATAATATATAAATTATATAAGCGAAAAACTGCAAACATGTCAGTGTATATTTAAAAAAATGAACATAATTTAAATTTATGTTTCTTTATATCAGCAAAGGCACTTATTATTTTCAAGTCCCACAAACTAGTAATTTTCGTTAGTTTTAAGACTTTTTGTGTTACTTTTTTATTTCAAAAGTTTTGAATTTGAATTGAAAGTAATGTGTTTGTAGCCTGTTGTGTTAAAATAATTATTTTATATAACAATGTATCATGCTTTTGAATTTTAGCATTTAGTACTTGTTATATGTTTTTTATTTAATTATGTCCTTTATTGTTTGCTCATAAAAACTAGAATTAATATTTAATTAATAATACATTAAAATGAGTGTATTAAAACATTATCGAATTGTATTTTTAGTGCCCGACTAATGACTAATACGCCAGAGCAAAATATACACCGGGAATATTACGCTCTGACTACTCTTTCAACCCCCTCCCATTCCTTAATTAGGGTGCATTCTTGCCCACCCCCTTTAATTATGTAGCCAATCGCCACCATTGATTATACGTATTTGTTACAAATTTTTACTGTTTCAGAAAAGGGAATATAAAATATGTATCGATAATCCAAACTTGAATTTTTTTGGAAAGGGTGATACGATTTCTTAGATTTTAATTGTTCTATTTCGTATTTACTATCGGTAGAGTTCCTGAAAATATTGTTTAAAAAGTCATTATTCAGGGGAATTCATTGTTGATGGGCAACATGTTGAACTTAATTTGGGTGTTATTTCCCTTGTACAGGCACATTTTGAATTTATTGTTTGAGTGATACGTAAAGCAATGGGTTTGGTCGTTGCTTCTAGAACATCTGCTACTGATAACCGCTCTAAAAGTTCAAGAGTGTGAACTACTTTTGAATACAATAAAACGAAAAACAGTGTTGTTAGCACTGATTGAAGTATTTCATTAGAAACTATGTAAAGATAGAGGGAAAAAATTAGAGATTGACGCCGGAACTCAAACCACTTTCATCGTTTTACCTGCTGGTGCTCTTAATTTTTGAGCTATCAAGTCTTGTCTATCCAAAGCCGCTGATTTGCCATACATCAAAAGACCTTTTAAGAACTATTTAATTATTATTCCAAACTTCTAGTTAAATGTTGAACTGGATAAGTTTGTTAGGGTCGGAGGAGAATATTTCGGTACTTCAGCCTTGCTCAATGGCTGTCCGTTTATGTCCGTGCCCCCAGTGGAGTCAGCTCCGGGAGGAAGGGATGCGACAGAAGACCCCTACACTGGCTGAGTTCCCATCCAAGGAGCAGAGGTGCTCCCTACTGCACTCAAAAATCTTTCCAAAGCGCACATTGCACAGTCCACCTTACCCTGGGAACTTTCAACAAACGAAATGAAGCGAGTGAAGAATTTATGGAAAGGAGAGATCCATCCCAACGTTTACCAACAAATACCTCTGCCATTATCACCCGCTGGAGTACTTGGCTGCAGGCAATCATATACTTTGTCAACTATTTTGAACACTTCAAGTGCACAGTGACGTCAACGAACTAGCCTCATAGCAAAGGCTAAAACAGCTCTTCACAATAAGAACGGCATCACTTCACTTGCCTTTATTCAGCGATCTTTGTGCAACTACTCAATGCTTGGAATCCGCATCTTTACCACTAAAAGATGCAATAGAAATCATTGACACAATTTCAAAGAAAGAAAATACCAGGGCCAATAGGTGAGCCTGTTATTTGAAGCTCACCAAGATTCCGCAGCAGAACCCATCGATCAAAAAAAATGTATCTGCTGTTCTTCAGAGCGAACACATTTCAGACGATTTACCCTGGGGACCGGCATTGAAATTTGCACCCATGACTTCAAGCTGTGTCGAGAGAACATTCTCTTTCTATAAGAATGCTTTAAAAGACAGCAGAAAAAAAAAAATCAGGATATAAAACATAGCAATGTGTTTAATAGTGCAGTGCAGCAGTAACCTAAATAATTGAATAATGTTCTAGTTAAGTTTAGTGCTTTACAACTTAAACATTAAAAATAAAATATTTTAAAACTTAAAATTCAGGGCTTTAAAAGTTTTTAAAAATGCAATGCCCTGACATTATAAAGACTTGGACATTTTAAGTGTTCATGTTGTTTTGTGTTTCAGAACAATGGAAAATACAAGTAAAATTAAATTAAAATAATTTCATATTACCATATATTTGTTAAAAGAGCTCCAAAAAAAAACTAAAATAAACTATCTTAATATGTTAAAAAATTCAGGGTTTACAAAAACCTAAAATCCGGGCCCTACTTACGATAGCCTAAATAGTTGAAAACTTGTTCTAAACAATGTCTCAAAACACATGTATAATCAGACAAGTAATTTTCCATGGTGTGGCTTTTTTGTATTAAAATATAACATTATAATACTTGCTTTAATTTATGTACTTATATACTTTAGTATCGATCATTGTTGGGTCCATTCACTTTCTTGTATTATTATATTATTAGCATAAAGTAATACATTTCTTATTTGTATGTTTAAGTTAATCTTCTGTTTCTGACTGCCTTTGGAAGGGAAATAAAGGCGTGGATCCCGTGTCGTAGATTTACGGCAAGTAAAAGAACCTCAACCCTGAAAGACGAGGCCCCCTAGCAAAATTTATCGGCCGTTTCAAGCCCTGAATTGAATGGGACGCTGATGACCTGAGATGTTAAAGAGCGTCCGTATAAAACAGCAACTCTTCCTGTCACTTTAGTTTACTTGGATAAGCATATGGAGTAAAACGAGGAGAAAAGCACGTTAGTCTTTAAGCAGGCATATTGGCCTGTAAGTAAGTAAATCCTACGGCACCACAAGCTTCATTTGCTAGCTGTTCGAAGACCACCAGGGGCGTCTAGTGTATCCATTCTACTTTGGAATCCGGAAGAAAGGTTGATTTCTAATAGTGACCAGTGTCCAGCGCTATAGGTGGCACCTCGAAGTCTCCAATGTTATAGGAATTTGGATTAAAAGTAAACCTACCCGACAGATTGGACGGTGGTCACCCTTAGAAATAGACACGAAGAAAGAGGAAAGAAAGTTGCAGTGTGTTGTTGGAACTCGAATGCGGAAAATAATCGAGAAAAGCTCCATAAAGCCTCTGTCTAGCACAAATGTGACTTGCTTCAAAACTAGACAAGTTCATAATTTTATGAAAAAGGCGTTTTCTGTATATTACTGGTTTCTATTGATGAGTGTATTGATTATCAGTGAAACTTGAACAAATTCCGTAGAAAATTGCCGATGGGATAAAAGTTTTCGGTCAAAAACTAACATGTTTTCTGAAAACTTGAAAAATTACACCGTTTCAGTCAATACTAAGCAAGTCGTGTAGGATCACCCCAATATATTCTTTTTACTAAAATGAAATAGATCCTTTACCCATTATCTTCAGAAATCCTTTGTTATTTTCAACCTACACTAAACACAATTTCAAACCAATGTTGAACTTCGTGCCAATCAAAACTGTCGCAAGTCCTAGATATTTTACAACAGTTCAAGGGCATTTTGTGCTAAATAGAGTGTGATTTACAATGTTAATTTGTACGTGACAGCTCAATGTGATTACAAAATATTAAATTCATATTATTTATGTGAGGTTCATTTATAGTGTTTTTCCACTTCCTGTAAAATTATGATAGACGGACGGATGGACGGACGGATGGATGGATAGATTTGTTTGTTTTGGACGCAAGCAGCACAAATGCACTCTGTAGCACAACATAATGGAACATTTGCAACGCAAAACTATTGCAACATTAACAGTTGCACTTACAACAATGCATATGTAAATCCACCCTACGGTGCTTATCGATGCTGTCAATACATTAAATCAACAAAATGTACTAAAGGAAGGTGATTTTTTTTTGGGGGGGGTGAAATTTCACATGCACATCCCACAAGAAAAACGTTTTAAACCTACCTATAATAACAGGCTCTAGCCTCCTTTTCGTCGGTACAAAATAAATAAATACATCAATCGACAAAAATGGAATTCCAAATCATCATATATGAATACACACAAACCTAAACCTAAATTGAGTGAACTATAGAAACCGGAGGATTCAGTGGTTTACTGCGGCTCGCTGCGGCCTCACGGCTTCCGCTCGTCTTCTTTTCGCAAGTACAAATAAAATAAATACATCAGTAATCAAAAATGGAATTCCTATACACACTATCGTAAATCTAACCTCGAGTGAAGCCTTGAGACCGGAGGACCCAGTGATTTATTACTTTTATAATATCTGCACCTATTATCGTCTGACTTACATGCACGGAATAAAAGTTTAAAGGGGGAGATGAATACATTAGTTTTGTTTTTCTGTACGGTGAAACAAAACAGTTTTTCTATGGTATAAAGGCAGGCAATGTGATTTAACATTTTCATTTAAGAGTTGTTGTGTTGTTTAACATTGAATGCAAAATTGACTTATTAAGTTACATTATAATCTATAAAAACAAAAAAATTCATACTAATTATATATTTTTTTAAATAGCACCACATACTCGGAATTTCGTGGGCTTTCCTCCAACCTGAGGAAAGTGTAATCGACTTCTGAAGTTGGAACTCTTGAAAGGCGACTAAAATAGAATCATGATACTGTCTGGAAACCTATCAGATGAAGGATGCCAGCTAAAAATTTAGCCGAATAAGCCAACTTGTCCTTGTGACTTAAGTTTGCCAGGAGTTTACCTTCAATCTTTAAGAATAGCCCGGGTTTCCCGCATGGGAAGCATGAGTTCTACCTCCATCGGAGGGAGTAATACTTTTACTCTATTGTATTACAAAAACATTTGTTTAAAGTAGAAGGAATGTATTTTTTTATAATTGCATACCCCCATTTTTCAAAATTCTAATTTATCTGCATAACTCTTCTAAAAAAAAGATTTTTGACATTTTGCATTTTAACGCACTAATATAGTTAATCGACATTTCAACTTTCAGGGATATCTACACTTTTGACATTTCAAAATGTGTACGTTTTCATGTTTTTTCTTCATTTTTATTAGAGTCATTAATATGAACATTTTTATGTTTAATGCTTAAAATTAGCCTTTTAATGTATTCCTAAACGTTATGAATAGATGCAATTAATAATTTTCAAAATATTCATTGTTAAAATCTATTTACCAAATTATTCCCAAGACTTTAACTTTTCTTAATAATATTTTCTTTATTATATGGAGTCGGTCGTAAAAATTCTATGACTTCTTTCGGAAGGGAATTAAAGCCGTGGGTTCCATGTCGTAGATTTACGACATATAAAAGAACCTCAAGCCTGAAAGAAGAAGCCTCCGAGCAAAATTTATCGCCTTTTCACGCCCTGAATTAAATGGAACGCTGATGACCTGAAATGTTACAAGGCATCCGCAAATAAAGCAAATCTACAACAATCATTATATACTAAAGTTTAAGCCTACAAGCTAAACCTCAATAACTAAAATGTGTTTTTTTTTCTAAAATTTAAAATTTAAACAGCTCCCCCCCATTATAACAATACATTTTTTGTGAAGCTCCCATATTGGTATGAGCACAAGCAGAAATGTTAAACTTTCTAAAATAAAGGCAGTAATTATAAACAATACTCAGAGATAAAGTAAATACGTTGAAAGCTATTAACTCATCCATCACGCCGAAAAAAGTGGTCGACTGTAGCTGGAATCCGACCAAGAATGACAAAATGGCGACGTAGTGTGGGGACGTCATAATTTTACTAACAGCAAGACATGCATTAGGTAGCAGTGCATAGCAGGAGGGTTATGGGGTTAAACTGAATAAAGACACGTTCCGATTCTTTTGACACTTTGCATGCCAAAATGATTTCTTTTTCATTATTATCCGGATAGTATTTTTAGTTGGTTTTAAGATTAAATGGTGCCTAAGTCAACTACTTAAAAAAGGCTTTAAGAGTATAAGGCACACGAGAAAATGTGACTTCAGTCCATCGTAGAGAAAAATATTTATTCGTAGAATGAAATAAAGATAAACACGTTGTTTTATCTTGTCTAACATGTTTATACTCTTTAATTCGTGTACTCTCACAATGTACATACGGAAATACCGAGATACTTTACAGCCAATCCAACGACAATTTGCAAAATTAACATAGTAAAATATAAGGCACAAAACGGGACAAACACATCATTCGGATAAAAACGAACGGGACACGTTCTCCCATCCCATTAATACAATTTCTCTTCGGGTAAGGTTTTCGGAACATGCCTCTTGCAGCATTTCATCTCCTTGAGAAGGCAAACCTCAGATATTAAGAGCCAAGGCTATTGAGTTATTTATTTTTATAAATGCATTTAGCTAAAGCTTGTCCTGTTGGATTGACCAAGGCATGCACACACGTGCACATTTACCTGAGGCCTTGACGCTGAGCAAGATCAGGGTTTGCTTTCAAATGTTAGCTTTTCTTATCGGTTATCTTCGTGCAAACACTTGGCTAATGAAGTAGTATTAAGAGGAGTACATATATAATTTAATACCTGACACCTGTATGTCATCTGGTGGTTAACGCGGGTTTATAGTTTTGATAAGCAGGTTGGAATGTAGATAATTTCATCTATTACATAAAAAAACACACTTGTGTTTTGTTTATCGCCAACCTATGGCGCCCATGTTGTCTGGAGTGAAGGAGTGGGGAAGTAGGATGGAAGAGGGGTGGAGGTATTTCTGCACACTACACCGAGGAGAAGTCTTCACTTTGGCAGTAAATTCTACTCTGCGCAACAGTTGCTTGTTAAACGTGGTTACTCGACTGACGCTATATCCTTGCGGTTTGTGAAGGAAACAAAAGTTTCTTGTGAAGTGAACTAACATTTAACTATATTGTGTTACAGCTTGCAGCGTGGGTTATTCAAGAATAAATGGTAAGCACTGTCAAAAACTACTGCTAGAATACAGTTTTGTTTTGAGGAAGCAGGAATGTTACATCATACTTGTTCATTGAAAACATCAGGGTTGTTTATTTCTTGATTAGTGAAAGTTAAACTTCACTTTCCAATTCTGGTCATGTGCTGGCTATAATGGCAGCTACTGGGATTTAAATTATTCACGTATATTAATTATTGTTTCATCTTTTCTGCACACTGGCAGTTTAGTAATGTAAACTTGCGAACAAATAAGCAAATTAGTTGCATAGTTGATCCAATAGTGCATTGTAGTGCTATTTGCATTCGTTATATGAATGATGATAGTGTTCAGTAACTTAATTGAACTTCACAAACATGAATTTAAAAGCGAAATTAAAATAGCTCTGGTAGCATAGACCCTGGATACACTATTTTACAAGATTGCAAGCTTTCGGAGTCTTAATAAACTATAATTAGCACTCATACATGTTTGGCTGAGGCTATAATATAAAGACAGGAATTTAATAAAACCATTGTATTAACAAACCATTAAAATTGTTTATTCTTTTAGTTTTCATGCAACAAACTAATAGATTATCTTTGATTAAAATGTGGAATTGCAGGTATATCTCTACAGAAAGCATCGTGTACTTGCTATTTTTTGAAATCATAGTTGGTTTCTAATTAATATAAGGAGTTGGTTTATACAGTTTTTTAATTTCAATTTTCTCCTGCAATGGTCTCAAGGAAAGAGGTTTAATGTAAACTTTTTACAGCGTTAATTTTTTTTACATCCAATTTACACGAAACTAAAGCTATTTCATGAATTCAAACGAAACTTCACAGCCTGCCATTTGGTACAGTAAGCTTACTACAAACGAAACGATCGATTATTATCGCCGCTGGAAAGTATCTGCCCCTAGCTACTTCAAAACTACTTTTCCCCATGACTGTTCTGCTTAGAGGAAAGGAGGTGGTTGTGGAATAGCTGGGGAGTTGTAGAATTCAATGATATGCCTCCTAGTTTGTCCATTTTTTTTTTTTTTTTTTTGGAGGCAGATGTCAATTCTAATTCTTTTCAGTGTGTTTTGACACCTGAACGGGGCAAGTCACTGTAGGAAGCCATTGGTTTATCTTAAAAGCTGGAATTCAGCATAAAAGGCAGAAGAAATGTTTAAGATTTGTGCTCCTTCCTATTTTGGAGTAGTTTATTGGTATTAATGTAAGTTTTATCTATCTTGGAAGTCCTGTATGTATCTTTTAAATAACATTACTGATTTAATATTGGCGGTAAAATATATTCGACATGTCAAAATACATCTTATATGGGAATGGATTATGGAACCAATTTTCAATGCCAAGTATTCCATAAACCCCTACCACATTCAAGTAGCTGCAGTCACTCAAAACATTGAATCTTTCATGTAGTATACTGAATATTGTTTTGTCGTGTAAATAGCTCTAATTGTTCAAAGAATAAAGCATTGCTAGTTTTAATACACAGTTTCTAAACATCTTTCCACAGAAAGTCTAAATCTTAAGTCATAGTAAACCCGTTCCGCCAGATCAAAGGCAAAGAGATCCATTGCTAATGTCAAGAGTCTGTGAGAGGAAATAGTGCGGCTCTTGAAAGTGTCTTGGTGAAGAAAACATATCTAAAAGCCCCAAAATGTGCAAGGAAACGCAGTGCACCGATTCCATTGATTCTGATATAGTGATGTATCAAGATTCCAGTGTAACACCTGTGGTGTGTCCTGAACCAGGAGACAACAATGCAGAGTTTCTTTTGTGCTACCGAGTTTTCCGAAGATGTCAGAGGGAAGTATGGATACAGTGCCAGCAATGTGAAATATGGACACATAAGGAGTGTTCTGAATTATTAAACTGTAACGAAACAACAGCCAGTCTGTAGAGACTTTTCTGGGAACGCACATTGACAGAGGTTACGTTTCTGGTGGTGCATGGCTCCTCCTACCGGTTGCTCCCACTCCCTCCGTCAAAATATTCCACTTACCAAGACAATAACCACAAACATCATGCGCAAGATAGAAATCCCTATAGAAATTGTCATTGTTTGTTTTTCTTTCTTTCTTTTGGGCATTAAAGCGTTAAGCAATGGTTATAGGGAATTAAATATTAATATTTTTTGCGGACAGCACAAACCAGAGTAGCCGCCCATACCACAGAAGAACTTATCACCTTGTACGAGTTATATTTGGAAAGATAATTCCAGAAGACGGCATTGGCCTTTAATTTTATTATAAACAACTAAAAGTTAATAAAATGTTCCAAAGCTTTTCCATGTTCGGCTTTCGCTGAATTTGAATAGGTAGTGTATCACAAAGATATTCCACTGTGACATATTTTTTAAACAACAATAAGCAAACGTTATATATTCGGGAGAGAAACAGCGGGAGACTCTGGTTCTGCTGTGCTGGTTTGATCAAACCTAATGCGTAGGATGTACAGAAAAGCAAAACACTGTTCTAAAGATAATTCTAAAAGAATGTTGGCCTTTAAATAAATGCATTATTCTATAACATGAATGCACTGGATGGTCTAGTTAAAGGAATATTTTACTTTCCCGCCAAGTGTGAAAGGTGGAGATTCTTGACCATGAAATGCGCAATGAACCTGCGTGAGTCAATGTTGGTCGGCGCGTTACATTTGTATGACTTGGGTCTTAAAATAGAAATCACAGTGTGCTCAAATGAAATGTTTCTATTCAGTGCTGTTTTGGCAATCTTATCCTAAACCAAGTACATCTGATGAAAAGTCCATTACAATGGTAACTGCGAACATAAGTGAGTAAAATTTGCAAAAGCAATTATCTTATCGCTGTTTCCTGATCCACAAATAAATTTCTGTACGGAATTTATTAAGCAGCCTTTTTAAAACATTTTAGCGCTTGCATAATTTTATTCATTCAGTAATATAGAGTTAAATTTTCTTAAAATCTTGGTATTCTTTTTTGATTACTCTGTTACAGCTTAAGACCAGTTGAACACAAGTTTGCAAAACTCTTGAATATACTTTAGATAGACTAAAGTCAACGAACATCACAAACTACACTCTGTGCAAAACATTGGAAGTAAACAGTATATTATGTGACATATTCGGGAGGGTTCCTAGCTGTAGTAGCGGTGACTTAAGATATTAACTTGCGCAGCATAAATTGAACTTTTCTATAATTTGTAAACAAATCAATTTGAGTATAATATATATTATTTTAATGCCCGTTTTCTCGTTGTTAAGAACTCTCTTTTGATTCATGGTTCTCCTAGAACTGGCGTGAGCTGATGTGGGGGGTTTAGGTAGATAATCGTTGAATGTGACCGTACGCTCGCATATTGATTTATTTTTCCTTCTGGGCACGTTTCATAATACATTACTACGTTTATATATGAGAGTATTACTCTTGCATAGACTAGGAATGCTATAGAGCAATTAAAAGTAGGAACAAAACTTAAACAACATGTGGCAATGTGATATGCATAAAATTAAAACCGTAAGTGCAGAGAAATGTTCATGGCGATTGGAATAACTAGAAATGGTGGAATATAAGCTGGTACTGCTAGGACTATGAATACCAAAATAGGTATTTCCAGAAAGTGGCGGTGATATCAAGAAGTTGGCAGTCCAGAAGAACAACATTCAGGTAAACCAAGGATTGCAACTGTGCCTTAAGGCCCTGAAAGAACGGAGGTCAAGTGCTTTAATATTAAAAGTGCTTTCCAGAATACTGATTTTTAACTGTTTCAACCCCAACTGATAGAAACAGACTGCACGAAAGAGTAATTTGATCATGTCGTTCATTAAGGCGCCGTGGAAATCGGCTATGGTGCCGGAAACATGTCAATTTGCAATAGGAATGATGGAGCAATGTTCTGTTCACAGATAAATCACGCTTCAGTTTGAATCCAATTTCCAGGAAAATACACTTAAGGAGACAACTAGGTAACGCAGAAAGACTGACGGAGTTCACATATGCAAAAGAGGTATCATTATGGTCTGTAGAGGAAGAACGATAAATAGAAAAATAGAAGTTTTGATGCGTGGAACAGTGAATGCAAAGAGTACATTGAAGCCTGTGATCCTTCCTATTGCTGAAGCATGGTCCCTGAATTCCTTTACATTCTTGATAATGTCAAAGCACATGATGCACGATATGCATCTAGGTATTTAGAATGACTCATAGTTAGAGTACTACAGCGCCCTGTTCAGTCTCCAGATTTAAATCTGATCAAGTATGTATGGAATATCCTCAAGACCTCAACAAAGAGTTTTAGAGAATATTGAAAACATCGAGGCTTTGGATCCTTAATGATATGTATCTATCACCACTGGCAGAACACCAAACAAGATAAAGTCCTGCTTCTTCAAAGCCAAGAAGGAATCGAGCAGAACTTAATGCAAGAAGATGATACAAATTACTGATCCATAATGAAAAAAAGCAAGTTTTAATATATTTCTCATTGTATTTTTGTATCTTTAAAATTAGAAAAAATGTGTTATTTCCTTTAGAAATGTTTACATTTTGCTTTTGTGGACTATTGCATTGTATTATCAATGCTTAAGTATCATAAATATTGCTTACTTGACTTGTATGATGATATTCTATTTATAATTATTATAAAGTTTTTATCGCCTTTGCTCTTTGTTCCAGAAATTATTGTACCTCATGATTATAGACATTACAAATCAGGTGCCGGCCCTCTTTACTAAGAGTTTGCGAACCCAATCCAAACGACTGTCATATGCAATATTACGAGGCTCTATTATATTTTCCTACTTTGTGTTTGATTATTATTGTCAGAATCACAGACATTTTTTTTCCAAGACCTCCACATTTAAATAACACTATATAACATCCAAATACCATCCAGAACAAAACTTTTTGAGCAGTATTCCTATTATTATGAATTTATAACTGAGGATATGCTCAGGGTCAATATACTAGCAATAGGTAATTGCTAGAGTGGTAAATATTGTAGAAACTGGCTTTATCTTATATACACGTCGAGACTTTTCACGAGAAATAAAGTTATTAGGTTCTTTTATCTTCATCTCTAATAAAGATACCTTAACTCCAGTTTCATGTCATGTTGCACTGTCTTGCACGCAGAACAAACCAGAGAGTTCTAGAGGTCCTAGTTCCCTCTCAGAGTGGACATTGTTTGCATATGTAAGCTATTCCACTTCAGTTGCTATGCTACCAACATGTCGGTCAGCTCTACGTAACGTAGGCAATGCTTAGAAACATTAGAATGATGTAAATGTAGCAACAGTAATTAGCTTCCAGTTGAGTTAATTACAAGATCAAGTAAATACCTTTTTCTTAGAAAACGAGAAAGAGGAAACTTAACTCCGGATGAGCTTCAGTTGAAAATACTTTTGAAACGCCCAAAGGGAACGGTGTTAGAGCTTGAACACCATTGCCGACTCTAGTAAGGCAATTTCACTTCCGAGCATTGGGAGTACGATTAGTTTACTTAAACGTGTAGTGCAAAGACAGGGAAAGGTACTTAGTGCACCCCACGGCTCAGATAAAGATATAGATAAGGCGCAGATTGTTTCATTATAACGGTGTGAAATGAATGACTTTTTTTTAATTTACCTACTTTTTCAGTTTATTCTTATTAGGCTTATTTACATTTTCTGTTCGAAAGATTTCTGGTACATCACTTTAGAAAAAGGACGTAGATAAAACATGTGCATTTTTATGTTTTTTGCTGGTATTTTCATAATTCTATTATAATACATAACAATATAGTTTTGTAAATTAAAAAACTTCTTCGCTTTCTTAGTGAACTTTCAAACAAAAGGATTTTACTAAGTTATTTATAACACCATCATAACAAGAACCGATACGAGTGACTAAAGTCGTTAAGACGAAGAATCGTTGCCGATTCTCGCAAGGGTCGTCTTCCTGGCTGAATTTCCTCCCTCTCCCCCTATTTTATGGTTTTCCCATTCCTCATAAGTGGAAAATGCCGGGAGGCATCCCTAAAAAAAAAAACAAATAAAAAAGAAGCCTTTCCCAATGTATCATTCATCTCACGCATCATCAGTTCTCACCGAATATGATGCCACAGCAGAAAAAAGTGGCATTGAATACTATTAAAAACATCATAGAAAAGAACTAAATAGTATTTATGTAAAGTTTACGCGCAGGGTGAGCTCTTTCCTGTGCAATTTTGCAAAAAAAAAAAAAAAAAAAAAAAAAAATTAGAATTTTGTAACTTGTGAAAATGAATAATGCAACATATGACACCACCATTTCACAAGTGTCTTTAAGATCTCTGTGTATAGGGATTTGAATATTATGATAGTTTATCATAAGTAAGACATAGAGTCCGTTACTGGTCAACAAAGAACGTTTGCACCACTCCTGCACATTCAACTTCCTCTCTGTCTCTCCAGACACTTTCGTTCCACTGACGATGCTGACCGTGCAGCCAGCGAAAGCTTTGGTTTTAAATTTTATTTAAACCAATGAAAACGGTGAAATAGATCGGTAATAATCTATTTTAACAATGACAGCGCCACCCATGAAGGCCTAAAGAATGCTATAGATAGCCTCAATTTCTACTAAATAATTTAACACGTTTATTATATTGTTTAGAATTACTGCGAATCTTGATGAAAATCCTTTAATAGTCTTCAAATCTGTGTGGCATAATTTAGATAATATATTAGCTTCTTTTATAATGAAATGTACTAAAATTCAAGCGTACAATTATTTTTGTCATAATGGTCGCTGATACTACCGAAAGGTGGTTGAGTGACACGCACTATAGGCAGCTGACTAGTCTATGGCCATACAGACAGGGTATCAGTTGTACTGCCTGAAATATATAACTGCTAAGTGGTCATGCGGTAGAGTTCTTTAGTAATAAGGAACACAATGCCTTCACCTTTTACAGTTTTCTTGTCTATAAGCCAAGATACAAGCAAATAGCTCTTCATTTTGTTGTTTAAATGCTTCACCGCTTCACCGCCCCCCCCCAACCAACCATATTGACTCCCAGTGAATAAGTAATATGTTTGATGGTTTACAAAGCCCTTCAACAGCTCTATTGTGACCTTGCCGACCTCTTAATGATAGAGCGCGGAGCGTAGACCTTTCTCAGGTGTGGCAACTTATTGCGCAGTGACGATGGAAGTAATGCAAGCAAAAAGCCTCTTGTTTTGAACACAATTATACAACTAATAACTGTTTGAATTAATAAGATCTTTTCATAAGGTATAACATTTTATTCAGCAGGAAATATCTTTTTTAAATTTTTATGCGAAAATATATCACTATAATACTAAATACCAGGACTACCTTTTAAGTATTTACAAATGACCGTGGCGTATTGAGGTTTGTCATTACTGTTTTCTAAGCAATTGACATTTTTTATTGTGAAAAAAGATTGACCGAGTAGTTTATTTACAGTGAGCGTTTAAACAAAGCAATTTGCGAAAAAATTGAAATTTCACGTCAAGGTTTTCGTTGGATGCTTTTTTTATATTTAAGTAAAGACCTAAGTCAACAGAAATGCATAGAATCGCTTCGTTCAACTTTTGGTAGGAAGCACCATCACAAAAGACTGTTTACATTGGTTTGCATAATTTTGTCATGGTCGTACTTCCGTACTTCCTAATTTCGTGAAGATGGACCAAAATCGGCTGTCATTAAAAAAAAAAAAAAAAAAAAAAAAAAAAAAAACCATCGATCCTGTGCGCAACATGATTGAAGAAGATCTATATGTGACTTACAGCGAGACAGAGGCATTTTTAATCATATCGAAGACTTCAGTACATTCGATTTTGGATAAACATTTAGCTGTTCCTGATGGATTTCACACAATTTGACCGAAATTTAACAAACAAAAAAAAAAAAACTGCTGGTATTAATCGGGTAATAAAATGATCAAAAAATTCCACCGAGGAACTGCAAAATCCGTATACAGCTTCGTAACAGGTGACGAAACTTGGATATATTCGTATGAACCGGAAACTAAGCAGCAATCCACTGTTTGGTTGTTCCAAGATGAACCGAATCTCACAAAAATTGTTCGTACACGAGGCACTTCCAAAAAATGATCGTTTGTTTCTTCGGTTGCAGTGGACATGTCGCAACCATTCTTTTAGAGGATCGAAGAACTGTTAATGTTGAATGGTATAAAACAATTTGTTTGCCAAAAGTCATCGACGAAATCAGGAAAAACAACGAAAACGTCTCATCATTCTTCAACATGACAATGCCAGCTCTCACAAGGCACATGAAAACTATTGTTGAAGCCTTTAAAAACCATGTTCTTGATTTTTGTGACAACTTTAGTATGTTAGCATATACCTGTAAATACATAATAATTTTAACAAAATGTACAAAGATAAATACAGTAGGCAATTATTCAAACATTCACTCACAGAAATCTTTGGACTCCTTCAACTGCAACAAGAACGTTTTATGTAACGCTGTGTGTCAAGGATAAATGCACTAAAAATATCTTGTATGTAGTGAGAATACATAGTAGCAACATTTCTTCTCCCCCCCCCCCCACAAGGTCACATGTATAAGAAGCGTTCCCATGAAACAGTAATGAATATAAACGCTTTCAATTAGGACCAAACTAAGCGCTTGTAGAGTGTATAGAACCTTATTAAGGACGTTCTCCAGTTAAATTTGAGTATTTTTACATTTTTTCAAAATTTAGAATAAGCTAAAAGTCCTATTATGAGTATTTAAAGGCTGAATAGTAAAATATTAAAGTTGATTGCTTCAAACATAGTAGTTACAGCACATTCACTAATCTGCAAATTGGTGTTCATTACTGCTGAAGTAATAATACCTTAAGACAAAAACACCAGAACATGAAAGACATTAGCTAAAATCCTACGTTTCTCTTTTCTCCTGGTAATATAGATTTAACACACTGACTTCTAGCCTCTTACCTACATCAAACAGGTTATTCTAAACGATAGCACAACGTTATTTGTTTACTGTAAAGAAATGATTAGTTTAGGAAAATACAGTCGCATAAAGTATCAATGCACAGGAAAACGCTCCAAGATTTTAAATGGCAAATATATCTTAAACTATCACCGCGGATATTTACAAAACGAAAGGTGTTATTAATGCGCGCTGTTATCACCGAAATTAAATTCTAATAAATGAAGCCCATATAAAGGTTCCAAAAATTATTAGAAATTGTATTTCTAGCACAATGTTACATTTTTTCCATACTGAACGGTGCCTATTGACTTCAGAAAAATGAAACTAAATGAGATTAGGATATCAGTGACGTTTATGCATGATTTTAGGCCAAGTACTATATGAGGTATCGTTATATGTAGGGCTCGGGATTTCAGATTCTTTTAACAGAATTCGCATGATCATTACGCAAAAAGTAATATATTCCCCCGGTTGGTAGGCAAAAACAGTATATGTCTGCTCGCATTTTCCGACAATTTAAGGGAAACTATTAGGAACTGATAGGGAAACACATACCCACTCAAATTGTTGAAATCATTGATGAGCTGTTTTCTGAATTTCATTTCGGTGAACAGAGCGCATCAACGGCACTTTTCGTCTCATAAATATTTTCTTTCCGGTACCATTTCAACTTCGTTTAACTTATCCCCAGGAAAATGTTTCGTCTTTTGCGATTTTTCCCCTAAAATGCTCCAATTTTATCACTTTTGTGAAACATATTCTACGATCTTAAAATCTTCAGTCATTAAGATTTAGTTGTTTGAGCATTATAATGTGCATCGTGCTTTTATTTATCATTGTTCCCGTTTTTTCATCTAATTTTTGAAAAGCGATAAATATATTTTAAACACTGTAATAACTTATTAAGTTAGCATCCTCATAAACATTATATATCAAAATATTTTTCATTAGTCTTTATTTAAAATTAAAATTAGGAGATTTGATCACGTTAAATTATTGTGATTTTGAGTTAAGAGCGAGAACAATAAAGCTTTTTTTTTAAAAAAAAAAACAGTCAATAACTCTTAACTTAGAGAGCATGCAGGGTATGTACACACTCAAGATAAGATTTCAATTCATTCAGTGTAAAAATATGAGAGAAAGTGAAAGGTTTTAGAAACGCCAAAAAATCAACATGGGATAACACGAAGAGTATTCATCTCCAGATTACCTCAGCTGCACGAGTTTGTTCAACTAGTTTGGGAATCAGAGTTACCATGCCATGTTCTTAGCGCTGAGTTATTGTGTGTCGGCTTTATCATATCGCATTCAATTTAATTGGATGCAACCCTAAAGGGCAGCAGGCTACTATGTAAAGGAACCATTCAATTATTGAAGAAAATAAGAAAGAGCCTAAGACAGAGACATAATTTTGAAAGGAGGAGCCCCAGGGGCCCTGGTGGGCATGTGTAAGTTTTACTTACATTTCTCTTACTCTTAGGCTATTCTGCGTTCCTGTGTTCGTACAGTATACAACTTTAGCTTCATAAATTTCCTTTTTCATTTAGGGCATGCAATTGCTACTTATATCTTCTCGCTACAATCAATTAAATCATTACTTGAGCAGCATTCGTTCTTGTTTTCCAGGTTTATTTCTGTTTTTCCTGTGTCGTACGTACATTTTGGACCTCATGTAAGAAAGACAAGGGACAAAGAACATGGAAATAATCTTACCGAAAATCCCTATTAAAATAATAATTCTGTGTTAATGCATATATTTTTAATTGTTAAACTTTTCTGCTGAACCCTACATTATAATGCAAAAAATCTCACTTATGCAAATACAGTGGATAGGTATCAATAGCACTGTTGCAACTGAGGGAAACATTGTTTTTTGCGTTTATTTACGTACTAGGGTAATTCAATAGCAATGCAGATGTCCAACGAGTCAAGCTTGAAACGTGTAAACGGTAAATGGTAATGCATTTTTGAAAACGCGTGAAGATAGAAAGTATCAAAATTTGAGAATGATTTAAAAGCTAATAACTCTCAATTATACTAAGATGTATTTTTCTTTCTGATACGAATGGCAGAAGCAGATAAGGCACGGACCTATGAATAAATGATTTGTGGTTCGAACCTCACCAGAGCCACCCTCGAGATTTTTTTCTTCAGGTTTTCCCCAGTCTTCATCACTAGTAAATGCCGAATTATCTAATAGGCCTGAAAAGCTTCCTTCCCAAATTTACTTTCCCAATTCTTCATTTAAACTCATTTATTATCAATGCCCACTGTCGGACTTTTAAATACCATTAAAATGTATTTTGTTAATATAAAATTAACAGAAAACATATGAGGGTTGTTCCACAAAGAATGATCATATTTTTTTTACAACATACTTGTACTCATCTTCATAATTTGGTAGCATTTCCCAAAGTAATTCCCGTTGCATTCAATGCACCCGTCCCAGTTTTCTGCCAGTCTTCAAAGACATGCTAGAAACCATTTTTATGACATCTTTCAGAATCCCTTAGCAGTCTTCATCTTTAATATGCGGCCGTGCATCATCATGGTGTAGCATGCAACCTGATGCACGGAAATGTGGCCTGGCAATATTTTCTGAACATACCTGTAATATTGCTCAGTTACAGTTTTGCTTGCATGTACGACATGTTGGTAAACCATTCCTCAAATATAGTAAAATAACTTTCCCAGCAGAAGCAACCATTTTTGTCCTTTTTGTGAGCGTGCGTGTGTGTGTGTTTTGGTGATGAAGATTTCTACACAGAGATTTGCAGTTTCCTCTCAGGATCGAAATGATGTAGCCAAGTTTCATCAGCAGGATTACTTTCGCATCTTCCTGTAACATCTTCAACTGTATTCGAACGTTGTTCGGGAATCAGCAGTCTTGAAACCCACCGTGCACAAACACGTCTCATATGCAACTTTTCAGTTAGCAATGTGTGACACCCAGTGAAATTGTCAGAATTTCTGAAAGGTTTGTTAATTTTATTCGACGATTCTCTCTCACAATGACAGCAGCGCTGTTAATGCTTTCTTCCGTTAGAACATAAACAAGATTGTCCTATGAAATTGATCGTCTTCCCTATTTAAACATCGAGTTGTGCTACAGCGAAGACATTTCTTGAGATGAAAATGGAATTATTCGTCGCTGTCACCTCCATTTTGATGAAGGGAACTGGACATGTCTCAACTTACACACCTCTCACAGACGGAAAGTAAAGACAAAGTAGTACCGCGTGTATATTATCTTTTGAGCGAATAAAATATCGTACAGTTAAATTTTAGCGCGAGCAATTTTTTTTATCATTCTTTATTGAACATCCCTCGTAGAATGCAATGATTTAGACATTCTTTAAAATCTGCTACAGCGTTGTAGCGCTTCACAAGTACAAACTGAATGGAGTCGTTAGTATGAAATACACTTTTGCAGGTAATAAAATCAGAAGGGGGAAAAACTTAAAAGCTAACGAAGAGAAATAAAAAAAAAGTTTCTTTGATTGTATTCCCGTTTAACACAATCGTTGTAGGGACTGTAAAAAGTGCAGGCACGTCCTTTTACAAAGTATACATATTACAATAACGATTTTAATTGTATGCTGGTAGCATTCAAAAACCACAAATTCTGATTATGTTTTCCCCTTCTATTAAGAAGTTAATTTTTGTTCCTTTCTTCTCTCTTCTTTATTTCAGTTGACCGCAAATGCTAACACAAAAAAGCGAGCTACAAGCAACATACAAAGTTGCTGGTTAAATACAATCAATAATAATTATACTTTATTATTCTGACATTGTAATCATGCTGCAAAAAACGTTGTAAAGACGCGCAGTGCGTTTTCTATGTTGGAATTGTCCTTGAATCCTATCTTTAATCGTTTCATTTTTATTTTTATTTGTATTTTTTAGCTTTCAGTCATTCATAATTCCTGTTAATTATATCTTGTTTACAAATAGTTTGTAATGGTATGCTAAGCAGAAGCTTATAGAGGGTGTTTCACTTGCTTTAATGTCTGGCTTTCCTTTATAACTTAAAACTAAGTAATGTTTGGCAAGGAGAAACCTTGGTATATGAGAAGCATGATTTCATAGCAAGTATTGAAAGCATCGAGACATGCCTGCATACGCTCTCCATATTAAGGGGGTAATTCACCAACCAGAAGCCACAGCTACAATTTCTCGCCGAACATTTTGCGTGGTTTTTTGTGATACACTTTTCCTTTTAGCATGCCGTATAGGAAGAGCTTTGGTGACCAAAACCACACGATTGTCAGAAAAGGAGACTATTTTATTGGTACTGTGGCCCAGTTGCCATGGAAACCTTTCTTAACTTACCGTCTCTAGATATACATATCAAAGTTTGTGTAGGGACGGGAGCTGGTCGGCTGAAACAAAAGAGTCTGAGGAACCCCATCCAATTTTACTCAGTGTAATCCCAAACCCACTTTTTGAAAAGGGTAGTGAGTATGTGCTTCTCATCTTATTATATGACAAATAGTTTAACATATTGTTTGGAATGATGCAGTATCAGGAGCTGGAGTGCATGGGGAGGATCCAAAGTGGACAAATCTGTACCACGAGGTCAACATAATTGCGTTTCAAGTAGAAACCTGTGTTAGGGAAAATCTACGAAGAGGTTACAAAGGTAGCAAGATGTGTATTTCTCTGACAGTTAGGCTACTATTCAAGAACAAATGTAACCATATAGGATTAAAACTGGTCTGGGACTACATACAAAACCTTATGATTCTGGTGATACACAATAAAATAACAATTCATTGGGTGTCAGGACATGGGGTGTTAAAGGCAATGAAATGGCGGATACCTTAGCAAGAAATAGAACTGTGCCTGAACCAGTATTTGGGGTTCCAATAACATAGTCCAAGAGTTATTGATGAATGGATAAAATGAAGCCATCATCAGTGCTGGAATAAATGTGACTGGGAATCGATGCAACAAGATGATGAAGAAACCAAGCTTATACTTACTGTAGACATTCTAAGGCTGAGCAGACCCCCAGATGTAACTAATAACTGGTAATCTGACACGTCACTGCCTCTCGTATTTGCTTCAAATCTATCTCATAAACTATTTGGGATAATAAATCCAAAAGACGAAATTCCTCAGAAGTATCTAGTGGACAATCTCTTAATGATAATACAATAAACTTTCAGGCTTAAACTGGTTTACGAAATTAGGATGATTTCCATGTAGATTGCGGTAGTGTAGCGTATGGACTCGTACGACCAGGTGAATATATTGCAAGCCTGAGGTGCAGTCATCCTGCAGTGTTTTATTGAACCTTTAATTAGTAGCTTTGTAATCAGAGTAATTTCAAATTTTTTGATGTTCAGAAGTAGCATGAATAAGTTTGAATTAGAAGAGCTACAACGGAGACCTAATCGCCTGCAAAAAGGCACTGGGTTATTTACAATACGAGATGATGTGATCTTAGATTGCTTCATTTTTAGCCAGAACTTTGCACAGTATCTGGCATCACCCAAGAGAGCCTATTGGTGTTTAAGAGAGTTCATGAGGTTTCTGTTGACGGAACAATGCATACATTAAGTGTGATAAGTATATCACCTTTCATGCTATTACTTATTTAGTTAATGCAATCCTTTACTTTATAAATGTTGTATAAACCGTCATAGCACTGGTATGTTTTCCACTCATTTACAAACTCAGAAAGCATATCTTTCTGTTCGAATTTTTTTTTCAATGACTCTATAATCTCCTTAAGTTTGTCAATAATCTCTTAAATCACTCTGTATATATGATGTAGCTAGGTAGTTTTTTTTTTTTTTTATTGAACTAACTGAATTTTCTCAATTGTTCTGAGGAAACACCTTCATTTTGTTCAATTTTGCTGTAAATGACTAATATTACTCAGCATCATTTCATTTTCTCAGAAATCTGCCATGAGCAAGATATTTAGATTATCTTCAGAACGTTACATTCCAAACAGTCTGAATTCTCCCGAACATGGACATTTACAAGTCTTGTATGGCGGTTAGTGCAATGTTGTATCTTCTTCGTGAAAAAATGCCCAAATGCATGAGAGATGCAAAAGGACCTTATTCTGTTTTCCAAATTAAGAGCACAGTGGCCTAATAATGTTCAAGTTTGGTGATTTTGCAGCCCAGGTAAAGTATATGCTTTCGTTTTCATACTTCTCAAGCTTCTCAAGGACACTAAGAACTGGATTTAAAATCTATGGACATTTCATCTCTCGCACAAAACAATTATTTCATTGTGCTTACCAATAATGCTTCCTTTCCAGAAAACCACGATTTGACCATGCTTCAGTACAGCCTTTTTTTTTTTTTTATCCACAGTTATAACCTCCATTGAAGGACGATTCATTCTCCGCATTACATGTTTCCGATGATCGATAGATAGTCCTGTTTTTGTTCCTGTCGTCTCTTTTTTGCATTTACTTGTTTAAAAGAGGCTTGCCTCTTTTTTCATTGCCTCTTCTTCTTGTAGTCAGAGAAGTATGAACTTAGTATTCCCTTATTGAAAAGCTGTAAGGTGTGACATGAAAGAGGACCAATACAGCACCAGAAAGTACTGAAGTGGTTTAAAGTACACAGAAAAAACACACAAAATAAGTTCGGGCGGTAGCATTCAAAGAGGAACATTGTTAACATGTGAATGTTCATAATTGTTTACAAATCCTTGAGTTATGGATAGAAATGGGCCAAAACCAAATGATTTCAATACTCGATACTTGTTACTTTCAGATTTAAGTCAAATAAAATTTCAAAATTTCTCATTGCATTATTTTGAGAGTATTAATACAGGGGGAAAATAGTGCAATTTTTATCATGGAAAGTTTAACAACCTGACAATTATGTTGGTGAACCCACAGAAAATTGCAATATAATGTACTGAATAATTTAAATGGCAAATGGCACGGATCCCAATGAAAATAGTTCCAAATTTCATATTATCCGAAAAAAGTAGACTACGAAATTCACCGTTCTGTATTACTTCAAGATAACAAGTGACTTGTAAATAACAAGGCAACAATGTAAAAGAAACAAATAAAATCTCAAATCGAACAAGGCCTTTAAAACATTGAATCATACTTTTTAAAGTAAAAGAAAAAATTTAATATGTGAAGTATCAGTGTATGACAATTTCTGCAAAATATGAACCCTGTTCCCAAAATATTTTATTATAAAAGTTAAATATTGTGCATTTTCAGAAAAATTGCGCCTTTAAAAATAAATATTTGGTACTAAGTACTGCAGAAGATCAAATTAAAATTATAAATTACCTCCTTTTTTTAGTTTAATGTTATGTAATCTATTTTTATTTAACCAGGAGTTTTATTTCATTGTAGCGTATTTTAAAGAGCTACAATCACGTTAAAACAGTCTGCTTTAAAATAGAATAATAAATTTAAGAAACATGGTTCGGTATCAGAAACAACTTATAAAAATTTGTTTTAGCGTGCGGTGGAGGATTTTTGGAATACGCACTGTAGTTAACTGTTTAGCACACTCTCGCTGCACGATCACACCATGCAGAAACTGTGCAGAAGTGACTTGAAACAACCCCAGTTTCATTTTGGATTTATTTTCTCGCTTCCTGTTAAAGGTACTAGTAATGTGAAAAGTGTTATCTTATTCTCTATGGATGAGGAATCAACATGAGTTGTAAAGTGGCTTATCAGGAGCTTTCACTTAATATTTATTTCGTTTATATATTCCGAACATTTCAGAGTTATTTTTTTTTTCAAAAATATTAAAAATTCTGTAGCTTAATACCCTTCTAGCATAGAAACATTAGATGAAACTTACTTTTTTCTGTTCTATTAAGTTCACAAAGCTTCGGAAATATAAACATAAAAGAAATTTTACTGTCCGATTTCACAAGACCTAGCCTAAAAGCATCTTTCATACTAAAGACACAGGCTTTTTACATTTTAACAGATCACACGACATGTTTACCGAAGTCTCTCTCTTATTGATTAGACTCAGAAATGAAGTTATTTTGTAGGCGAAGCATGGTTATCCTTAGTCGCGAAATTAATACAAAGAAAGTTTAAAGATATCTACTTCAAAACTTCAATTCGTCCCTTTTTATTGCTGTAATGTGTTTTTTTTTAAAAAAAAATATGTAGCTGAGACACACTGTAGCCACACATCCTGCACTTGCGGACTCGTCAGCGGGGTTCTGGGGTTCGAATCCCGCCAGGACCGTACTCCCTGACTGAGTTTTTCCAGGTTTTTCTCAGTCCTCATAAATGGCAGATGCCGGGGAGGTGCCCTAAACTTAGGCCTGGAACGTTTCCTTCATTTAAAAAAAATCCTTTCCCAAATTATCATTTCATCTCATGTATCATCAATGTTCACCGCCTGTGGTGCCTCAGTAGTAAAAACGGGCGTTAAAACACAATTAAAAAAAACAATCCTGCAGAAATATTATAAGGAATAGGGACCGCTTTTATATGGGACTTGAGGGCGCACCAACTTTCTTGCTACTGCTATGTAGAAGTTTGTAAATGAGAGAAATGTTTCTTGCGACCACTTCAGAATGTGTTAGGATAGCACAGAATGTTCTGTATTTATTTTATTTATGCACCGAGACCGCTAGACGGGCCTATTGTACATATGCCCTCGAGGATGCACCATATGGAAGGAAAGAATGAGATGGAGAGTACACTGGACGGCCAGAAATGCGAGGAGGCGATGCAGGAGTATAGGCAGCGTTCATAACGTTTTAAAGAACGCCGACGGTCTTCGCAACCGAGGTAGCATGCGAAGAGTCTCGAGGTCCTCGAGGAGGCTTCATGCAGACCTCACCAGACGCTAAGACAGAACTTTGCCAGAAAGCAACCACAACATCACGAGGCACCAGCCCTCCTCGCCTAACATTTGCGACTCTGTAACTGAACTATGGAATGGAATGAAAGGAAATGGGAGGGCAGAGTATTCGTGGGATGCAAATATTCATCCCAGCATTTGCCTAAGGGACCAGGGGAAATCACAAAAAACAAACAAACAAACAAACAAACAAAAAAAATAAACTTATGGCCAAGATGGTGCCACCAACTGACCTCTGAACTTCCCGAATGCGAGTCCCAAGGGTTACGACCTAAGACACCCCTTTCGGTTTAGAATGTGCTGTTTGTAACAATATTAATTAAAAGTTGCTGTACTAACAAAGTACTGAGCTCATGTACAGGGATATCATACCCTATCGATACCTCTTGGCAATGCATTCCTGCTGAACGTTCCCTCTGCTAGAGCTAACCTCACTTAGACACGTGCCTATGTGCCAGCGATAAAATTATCAAGACGTTATCGACAAAGCTCTACATATCAGTAAATTATTGCTGATATATGTACATTCATGTTTTTTTTGCTATGCTTTTCACTGGTATTAATTACGCCAACTTTTTCTACCTAAAAGCGTAAAATTTCAATAAGTTTCAAAAGCCCTGTCTGCTTTTATTAGTTAATTCAAGTAGTTAACAACATTTTTATAAAAATAACACATTAAAGGCAAAGTTTTCATTACCGTCTTGTGCTTAATTTAACAACAAGAGGGGATAGTGAAATGTTACATTTTTTTAAAATTAATTTGTACATTCAACTAAGACATGGTTTTGACTAAAAAATAAAATCAAGTACGTGTACGCTCGCCTTCTCAAAACGATAAAGATATCCATTTTAACCCTGCGTTCTTCCAGCATTTCAGCTATCATATCTGTTTTATTTATTAAATTCTACAAACCAGTGTCCTAAGTAAATTTGTACTAATGGAATAAAATGAAGTAGCGATGCATCTCATCTGCTCTCTGTAAGCACATCCATTTAATATAGAACGACATCTCTCAAAAAATGATATATTGACGCTGCCACATATACGATTTCTTTTTCATTGACTATTATAGCAGGGAAAGTGTTATTTTTTGTGAAAAAATTTGTCTCATAGCTTAAAATGTGTTCGTTATCACAGATTTATATTTTTGTTAATAGTTTAAAAACTGCACTCCTTTAAAAAAAATTGTAACTCTAAGACAAAGTAAGATCAACCAAATTTCGTTTCAAGATGGAATTTCCTTAAGATTTTTGCTGGAAAGTAAAAATAATTTATATTAATTTTTTTATCTAAAATGGTCAAGAGTTAAAAAAGATGATCATATTTAAAAAATGTGATTTTTTCCCTTAATGCAAAAATTAAAATTTGGTGTCAATTGATCAGCTCGGCATTTCTGGGCATTAAACGGATGTTGGTACCAAATCTCCATCAACAAAATCGATTATAGTTGAAATTTCTAATAATGTATAATTAATTGTTGTGAAATTTTTGGAATAATTTGTGAAGGTTATGTGTATTGGGAAGACAGAGTGTGTCCAAGGATATTAAATATTGATCATTAGAAGGCACAAACAGGCCATACTGGTAGATAGCTGCTGAGTTAAAAGGTCAGATTTGTGTATGAATTTCTTCAGAACGGGAAAGTGGCAGTCCTAGCAAGATACATATGCTTAGCAACAAAATCCAGCAAAACAAGTTTACACAATGTTCAGAGTGAATTCAAATAATTAGACCCTACAACAGATATCAAGGTGACTGAATGAAGCTTAAATGACATGCCTCTCTTCGAAAATCTTTTCGTGGTAAAAGCCCACAGATTGACGCCTTAAATTGTGTCTAGAGAGGCTTGGATGAAATAAAGTAGGGTTACAGAGGGTTGTCTTTAGTGATGAGAGTCAGTTTCAGTTATACCCAAGATGCAAAATCAGAGTCCGTCGGGGAAAAAAAAAAAAAAAAAAAAAAAAAAAAAAGCTGGTGCGGTGCAACAGGGAGATTGTGTTAATACTCGTCAGGATAAAGGAGATGCAACACATCAAATAGTCCAGGAGAGTGCACTTTTCTGTAGTATCAAGATCTGCAAAGCAGTTATGCTGCCTTCTGTTTTGAATCATCTTGGAGAACGTTTCATCATTCAGGAGTGCATTCACAAGCTCTGTATCACCCAAAATAATGTGGCCATGGCCAGCACGGAATCGCATTGAAAAAACAAAATGGAGTACAAAGTGCAGAAGCACAAAGGAAGAACTGAGGTTCCAAATACTCAATCTTTGGAGGTAGAGCATCTATTGATTAGTTGAAAGCCGAAACGAACCAAGAACAGTTAGTTTAATTTTTTTTAAAAATTATTCGTGTAATTTTGATTGGAATTGAACACGATTATTTGAGAATTATTGTTCTCGAGTAGCTCCAAGACGGTCATCAATTTATTCTCTCATGTATGGATACAAACAATGAATTACGAGAAAAATAAAGATCGTACACAAACTTATCATACGATTTATTAAGGTTAAATAAATGAGAATTAAATTGAGGACAATTTTTTTTTTCTGGAGAGAGCCGAAAACGCTGATCTATTCTCCTTCTTAATTCTCTTTGAGAAATATAAGTGATCTGTTGACGGAGGTTATCCTTAGTTTAGCTGAAGTGTCTAGGTACTAATTAATAAATCACATTTACTACTTCTTGGGCATTTCTTTTCATATAGTATCCTGAATGTGAGCTCGAGAGAACTCAATACAAATATACATATAAATTAAACACTAGTTGCGAAAGAATAATTATTAAGTCTAGTATTTGTCACTTAGTATCTTTAGCAATAGGATTAAATACATTGTTCAAACGACAATGACGATTGGTGTGAGACAGAGGCACCTAGTAGTTCGGTAAACCTCGCCCCGATTAGTGTTTTCCTGCTGGCCTTGAGCGAATACTTTTCGGTCGATACGGCCTCCACCGCCGTTCGGTCATTAGATAATAATTGGATGCCCCTACACTCAATTGCATTATCAATTTAACAATACATGTGTATTTTGTGTTTATTGCAATCTGGTAACAGATATGTTTCTTTGACATTTTTCAAATTATATCTGTAAATCGTATCGTAATACCAATGCAAGATTAATTTAGAATTAAGAACGGCAGCAAAACATTATACAAGTATGTAACATATAAGATAATCATATAGCTTTCTGTTTAGAGGAGAAAATATATGGAATAAATCTACAAAACGTTTAAGTTTAATCCTCTTTATAAATTTATCTTAGAGATAAACGAACATATGTTGAAATGTACGTATTTATTTATAATTGAAAAAATACATGTGTAAATATAACTTTATGAGAAAACTAAAGAAAACGCATGTTTTAAGATATATAAGGCAGATAAAATAAATAAAAGAGCAATTTTCTAAACAAATAAAAAACTAAGATACCACTTCGTATATTATTTCACTTTGGATAACAATAAATATTCTATTTTATTTCCATGAAACATGCTATTTGGCAAATGAATTTGTCATACTTCCATTTTCTTTCTCTAAATCTTGGCAGCTACTACCAGTTGTTTGGAGCTTTCAGCAGAAATACCCATCACAAAAGATATTCTAAACACGCACAATGCCAGCTCCACAAAAAGATTAATTCTACGCAAAAAATCTTGGAAGTTGTTAGTGATGTTATATTTTTATATTTCATTATAATTTATTTGTTTTGCAGGATATTAATACACTCTACGATGATTATTTTTGAAGAGAAGGACATCGTTAAACGTGCACATAACGACAGTTTTGTGTTGATACACAACATATACGTAGCCTTCATCTCAAGTGTTGATTCTTGCTGCACCCCGGCATTCCTTGGTGTTTTCCACTCTCTCTTTCTCTCTCATCTTTTTCTAGCACTTCTAACATGTGACAGATGCGTGGCAGTTTCTTATGCAACCAACATGGCCGCTTAGCTCAAAGTAAGATCGTGGAAGTGTTGGTAATTAAATATTATGAGAATTACAGGACGTTAACCATGGGGTGCAGTGCAATTAGATTCACATTTACCACTTTCTTTGTGATTCCGAAGTCATTCAGTAAATTCAGGATTCTCTTTACCAATACACGTTCCACAGAATTATGGTAGAATTTGAAAATATATAATTAGTCCTGTGATTACATCTATTACAATTCCTATCCTATAGTTAGGAATTTGTCCCCTCTTATGCCAAGTCCAATCATATGAAATGGATACATTATAACATCATTCTCATTAAATTTTTAATTTGCTTCTATACGAGCTTGATACACTACTATGTACCATGCTCAAAACCCTCTTTGCGAAAGCTGACTAGTTGCATGAGAATCTAGGAGACGAGAATTGTAAGTAGATGCACTCGTACATTTCGTACCCCTTGCAATGCAAAACTGCTCCATACCAGGCATGCCAGAAATGCTTCTACCATCTGTCGATTTGTTGCAAATGGTGGACGAGAATAATCTGAATTTATCCTTGGACTTAGTCCATCTACCAACTAAAACTTTACCTCAAGAAAAGCATTTCACTTATAAATTAGACACAAATCCCATTCCCTTAGACACACAAGTATTCGGGTTCAAACCCGGTCAGGGTCAATGGGTTTTTTGAGCGTAAAAATGCTAACTGTGACTTCCTTCGGAAGGAAAGTAAAGCCGTGGGTCCCGTGTCGTACATTTACGGCACGTAAAAGAACCTCAAGCCTGAAAGAAGAGGCCTCTGAGCAAAATTTGTCGGCCGTTTCACGCCTTGAACAGAAAGGATGCTGATGACCTGAGATGTTAAGAGCATCCGTAAACAAACCCAATCAACAATTCAGCACCACATTCTGGCATCTTAATGGATTGAAAATATTACTCAAGAGTATCTTTATGGACTAACACACAATCTGACATGACCTGCTTTTCACTCTCTTACATAGTCATCAGTGAACGATGACAGCTTGCTAGTACTAGCAGTTGCTTTCTCAGTTTCATTCATTTTCTCATCATCATCATCATCATCATCATCATCATCATAATCATCATTTTTATTTCCCTTGCCGTACCAGCAGTCTCAATGTTTCCTTCACCATTATCAATCCTGTCATCATATTCAGTAACAGTTACTTTCTTTTTCTAATCTTTTGCTCTACCAGCTAAAACCCTCTTAGAAGGTCATTTCTTAACTGTTATCCTTCGTACTAAGCATTGTGAAAATATCTCTGAGAGCAATTGCTAATAAATTGTGTATTAACTTTAAGCTTCCCAATAACTTGCTATTTCCTTTACCTAAAATCACCAACTACTAACATCTACACTTTATTAAGAGAAGATATTTTAGCCTATGAATAACTTATTATTATACATGGATTTTTCGGAAATATTTTTGCAAACTTTGGTGGCCTGTTCCTCACACCAAAATAAGAAAAGAGGTCCAAGTAACATATATCCAGAAATCCTTAGTTTATGAGTTATTGATGAAAGTTTACCAAAACAAGGAAAAATATCCATATAAACATATGTCCGAAAATCCTTAGTTTTTGAGTTGTTAATGAAAGTTTCCTTCGACGTGTTTCAAGGTGCAATCTAACAAGTTCGTTACCGAAAATAAAATTAATTTGTTAAGTAATCGAATGGTGTTATCGATATGTCTGCTGATGCACTTGGCACATCGCATTACATACTTATATGGCAAAATTCAGCAATAACTGTTGAAGGTTATCCATTTATGTGATTTAATAATAACCCTATTAAAGATGTGATAGAAAAAGTCATTTAACTCTGCCGTAAATTTTCATTAATAAGTCAAAAACTAAGAATTTCCGGACATATGTTTGTATGGACTTTTTTTCTTGTTTTGGTGTAAGGAATCCGCCACAAAGTTTGTAAAACGTATTTCTGAAACATTATATATACTTAGCTACAGTTTATAAAAATCTACACAAAGCAAAAAGCAAAACACAAGTTTTCATCATATACTCAGCACATTTTTCTCCGTCCAAAGAAAGAAAACATGATTTTTTCAACAGATGTCTTTCAGATACTAAAGCCATTGTAGTCACCGTGTTTCTGCAAATTCATTGCAAGAAATTACATTATTTAAATGTAAATAGAATGGATTTGAGTCGGGAGGAAACTTCCTGCGCTTCTGGGCATTAAATTGCAACATCCCCTTGCGCAGTTACGACATTTAAAGGGCGCGAATGCTTAAATAAACACATGGAAATCAAAGGTTTAAACTTAATTATGATATATAAAGCTCTAAATGAGAATGTTTTGTATTTTTGCCCATTTTTTAACGATGGGTTACCTAAAAAGAAGATAAAGCTGTCATTTAGAGTTTGTAGATAGTCGTGTTATCGCTCCCTGTTATCGCATCTTGTTTGGGAAGAAGACAGGCCATTTTTGTCCCTCGAATTTATGATAACTGGATGTCTTACACCACAAAATGAAGATATGCTGCAATCTTCTCGTTCATTCACGCTATCTCTTTCTCGCATGGCCAAGAGATATGGCTACATTGCAGTGCGCCGTTATTTGTCTTCTATATATGCAGGAAATTTGGCGTTTAATCTTCCTTTTAATGTTCCTTTGTGTACGATGTTTCAGAGAATTTCATAGTTTCTTGCCTACAGTAGTTTAACTTAATCACTAATAATTAAACCGCCACGGGTGGCCGGAGTAGTTAATCGCGGACTCTTGAGCGGGAGGTCTGGGGTTCGAATCCCGCCAGGACCGTCCTCTCAGACTGAGGTTTTTTCCAGGTTTTCCTTAGTGGCAAATGCCGGGGAGGTACCCTAAACTTAAGCCTGGAACGTTTCCTTCCTTAAAAAATAAATCCTTTCCCAATATATCATTTCATCTCATGTATCATCAGTGTCCATCGCCTGTGGTGTCTCTGTAGCAAAAACGGGTGTTAAACACTATTCATTCACTGATAATTAAAAACGCTTGATTTTCATTACGAAATATTTTCAGTTACTAAATTGCGAATTATTGTAATAAAAAACGTACTTTCAGTAAGGAAAATGAAATACGAGGATAGGTCCATAAGTTTCCTCTTCTCAAAACTCAAGAAGGAGCTTCGAGGAAGAAAATTTAAGTGTAACGAAGAAGTGATGGATGCTCTTTATGCCCATTTTGCAGACAAGACTTCTGACTATTTTGGGGTGGAGACTGAAATGTTAATTCAAAGATGTGAGAAGTGTATCACAATAAAGGGTAATTATATTGAAAAGTGAAATACATTTTTTTTCTTTATCATACCTAGAAAATGGTTAGGCCTGAAACTTATGGACATACCCTCCAATGATAGCCTACTATGCTTATCTTTTACCTGATTCTTTTTCCATGCTCATTGTGTAAAGAAAACAGCTACAGAAGTGTAACTTCTATAATGAAGGCATGTTATTAGTAACATTTCAAATGCAACTGGGTATAGTATGTATGTAGTATACATACCCTTTGGAGATTTTAACCTCAAACATGGAAATTTGAAACCAAAGACGCCCAATTTACTTGTGCATAACTACTTTATACAGAATAATATTTCAGTATTGATCATTAGATTCTGTATACTTTTTCTTATGATAAATAAATAACATGAGATGAAAAAGGGCCGGGTTTTATGATGGGTAAATCTGCAAACTGCACTGAAGTGTTTACGGTAGCTAATGGATAATGTGTAATGTACAAGGCTTTCGAATTCCAGGAATCAAGTCATCCTGTATATTTAGTTCTCAATGCAATAACTTTTAAACCCAGATGTTTCCGCCATGTGTGCGTTAATTTGATTTAAAAGCAAAATATACTTCGCTATGACTCATGAAATGTGTGCTGAAGGATATGTGTAAATTACAAAATTAGAGCTTATTGATTACGTTACAAATGTGTTTTTATATAACCTTTAACGCCCCTTTTCACCACTGAGGAACCACAAGCTGTGGGCACTGATGGTACATGGGATGAAATGATAAATTGGATTTTTTTTAACTTGGAAGGACGCGCTCCAAGCCTACGTTTAGTGTACGTCTGCGGTATTTACTATTGTTAGAAAGACGACCTTGGCGGTAATCGAAACACAAATATAATAAAAGATGGATGTTATAAACCACTGGTGAATTTCCGCTCTTCGCACCAGTATTTGTAGAATATTATGGTTTTGTTAATGTGAACAAATAAAAAATCTTTCGGTTCCCTAGTTAATTTAGTTTTTGACGATCGTGTTTTTTTATTCGTATGTTATTAGGCCTTTAAAGTTGGATTTTCGTGGATGGTTGCTAGAGAAACACGCCCATAACAACATAAGTCATAATAGTACTAGAACAATAATTTAAATAAGTTATACATACATTTTATTGATATACCTCTTTGAATGTATTATAACCAAAATGGTGAATCGTCAATAAACTCTACACTTGCTTAGTTACCTACTCGCTTGCAATGAAACAAATGCAAATAAATTTACTCTATACTTTCAATGCAAAAAAATGCAATAATACAATATTTACAATTTTACGGTGCATCCTTAAAGTTACAGAAAAATACCAGGATCTGCTTAGTAACAAAAAGTATAGCTGTCAACACAATGTTAACAGTTTTTTTCAATTTAATCCTCTGATAATACCAAACTGAATAGCATGCTCAAATGAATATGTAATCGGTTTAAAGTTAACAAATGATCATTCAAATTTATTGCATATAACTCGCCAGATATCAATTTACATGTAAAAATAGACAATTAACTATTAGAACCGCTCACATTTCGAAGTTTCTAGGTCTCCAAGTTGATAAATATGTAAATTAGAAAAAGTTTGTCGAATATATTATCCAGAAACTATGCCTGCTATCAGACCATTATCTCATTCAGCTCCAAATCTACATTAAACATACATATTTTATTCAATTACGAAATACGGATTACCATTTTAATGCATTTGTTACATTTTCTTATAAATATATAATTTATATGTGTGTGTTTTATGTTAAAAATCAACAGTACTTAAATAAAATGTGCAAAAATATATATATCAACACTAAACAAAAAGCAAACCTTCACAATGAATACGTAAAAATATTTAACGCTAGCAAACAATTTCAACTCATAGCTATCCTGTGATGAACTAAAATACAAATGTGCTCCCTACGTAACAAGATCTGTAAAAGAATTTATAGATGAACAAAGAATTTTTCTTCTTCATTGGCCAAATAACAATTGTATTTTGAAAAATATATTCCACATACTTTGGCGAAATGCAGCATATAATAAATATTTAATGGGTATAACTAGAATTTTCATATGAATGAGTACTTTATATTGCATTTCTCACATTAAAATATGACAAATATTTCATGCTCTGTACATAACATATAAATAATTATTTAATGCAATGTATATAATTTTGAACAATTTACACTATGTAATGAAAAATGGCATGTTCTATGTTCAAAGCCCCTCTGTACATATGAACGCTATTGCTTGTTATTTTATGTTGTACCTCGTTTTTTTTTTTTTTTTTTCCACACTTGGCACATTCCTAGCATAATATATAACGAACTTCAAAAAAGTCTAGCAACGCAAGTAATAAAAATAGCTTTAAGGCTCACACGACAAGAAGTTCACATTTCCTAAATGTCAAGGTTACAGGATGTTCACATGGAGGCCGAAAGCAGCGTGGACTTCATTGCAATTAGAGGGTGAATGACCAGACGTTGAACGTATAAATTTATGCATTTTGAATGGATAAATTTCAAATGGCTGTCTTACGAGCGACTACACTACAAGCTATCAAATAGATGTACAATTTAATTTGAAAGTTCGGAGGAATATATAATATATGTATATATATATATATATATATATAGATTTTCAGACCTAAGTTTAGGGTAACTCCCCGGCATTTGCCATTTATGAGGACCGAGAAAAACTTGGAAAAAACTCACTCAGGGAGGACGGTCCTGGTGGGAATCGAACTCCAAACCTCCCGCTCACGAGTTCACACCTTAGCGACCTCGGCCACCCATGGAGGTAAAAATCGTTCTCAAAATATATACAGTGTGGCAAAAAATCTATATTATATAATACTTGTTGAAAAAGACACATATCTCTAGAGGGATGTTGTTAAATTAATGTTCTAATATACAAAGTCAAACAATTTCTTCCACCTATTGACATAACAGCACAAAGTTCACTTAATTCAATTCCAAAGCACCATTCTTGTATACATATTTTAAAATAGTTTAGTCCATTTATGGAAAAATTTTGATGTCCGGTACGTTTGGCTCTTTTCGAAGAATCTTGATTAATTACGAATGACAAACATTGCAAAATCTTCGAAATTTATTTCACTAGTTTCTCTGAATTTGAAGATTTATAACCAGGACGAGTTCTTATTTATGACACGTCTTCAGCATGGAAAGTAATATTGTAATTTGTTCTATGTGTTTTTTTAATTTTTCAAACGTATTGCAGTGTTAAAAATTAACCTTCTTCACTATTTAAAGAAAAGTCATTGCTTGCATTGTTCAAAGTCTATGAGCTTGTAAGAAATGAGAACTTTTTCGATTTTAAATTGTACATATTGTTCCGTTTGAGATTTTTTCGATAGAAATACATCCAGGAGAGAGAAGTGCGGTGCTATCACTGGCCTAATGCAGAAAGACCCGTATACAAATTTACAGCTGTGAATTTCTTTCTCCCTCCGCCACATTTGTATATCCCTCTTCCAATAAAGAATGAAAATATGTGTTCCACACATGCTCACAAATGCACATTCATGTGTCTGTATACTAAATGAATGGAGTTTAAACATCAACATAAAGAAGTCTAAGGTTGATGTATTCAAAGGGTTCTAAGCTGAGGAAAGATGGAGCGTTGATAGTGGGAAGGAGATGGTAAATAAATTGAGATACCCAGGAGTAAGAACAAGTAGCAATGGAGAGTGGACTGAGGAAAAAAAATATTAATAAGAAAAACAGTTGGCATTCCTGCAAAGCTATGTCTGAAGATATCAGCAGGAATGCAGGTTAAATGTTTGGAGAGAGTCGAGGCAAAAATGCTATATGCGATAGAGATTTGAGGTATATTCGAGAGCTGTATCAATGGTGATTAGATGCACAGATTTGAGTCTACCGAGAGCTTCACTGTGTGGGGTAGTGTTAGCAGAGTTAGGACGAATAGAGAATAAGGGGGAAATAATGGAAAGGGATAAACAGACTGGAGGAAGAAAATACATTATGGCAATGTTTAATTTCACAAGGAAGGATAAAATAAAGGAAGCATGGGGCCAGTTAAGGGGATTTTGTAAAAGATTGGCGTGGTATGTAAAGCTAGGGAAGATTTTGTAAAGACATTAAGCTGAGGATTGAAGATATTGAAGTGCAAGAAATGTTTGGTGGCTATAATAATAAAAAGTCCCTAAGTTTATACAAATTCCTGAAAATATATTGGCTGGGGAAAAATGTGTTGAATGTTGTAATAAAGATGGCAGAGAAAGATTTGCATGAGAATAGGAATTGTCAAATTTAAGGGATTAGGTTGAAAGATCAATATAGAGATATGTGGAGAGGAAAATAATATCAGGTCTAGTTAATCATGATATATATTATTGAGAGAGCAATCGCATTTTGGAAAATAGAGTAATTTTTCAAAAAAATAAGATACTCAATTTAAGTTCAGAGAAGAAACAGGAAGTAATGCAGGGAACATGAGCCCGCATCAATAAACAAGTCGAAGAAGTGAAATTTACAAATGGGGGTATTTATTATGGGGTGAGTCCAATATCCTGTAACGACAAGGTTAAATAAGGAAATCAGCAACTTAATCGAGTTAAAATGTATATAATTAATAAATACAAAATAGTATAGGTTAACAGATCGACTGCCTAATTCTATATAATGTGTTTTACTTCGTATTTATTATATTGAGCAATGAATAAATTTATTCAAAGTAAATGAAAACAGTATAAACGCAATAAATAAATAGAGAAATAATTATAAAACAGCAGTTTAAACGTGTTCCTCGCTTGGTGTTATTTTCTGTTTCAGGCACAGCTCTAAATGTGTGCTGTACGTAATAATTGCTCAATATATATATATATATATATATATATATATATTATTTTGACGCTCTAAGACATAATTTCATTTTCTTACTGTACTAAGTGTTTAATGAAGAAAATGAAACATAATGTCAACAAGAGTTTATTGAAGTTTTTAAACTCTTTGGCATTCACAACGCCACAGCCAGTAAAAAAGATAAATGTTGAAAACGTTCTCACTCTAATGATGTGAATGTTTAGAGAATGACCTAATGTCCTATTTATACGACTGGTGGTATTCGAACTAGTGTGGTAAACGTATATCGTATATTAAAGCAGAATAATGCAAGCGTTGGTTACTTTTATGACAAACATAAATCATCATTGTCAGACATAAAAAAATCAAGATAATGTAGCGAAGTGTCACATAGATTAAATGTTATCAGGGAATATAAATTGTATTTTATGTAATAATAATGTCACTATTCCCTACCTATTTTGCAAAGAGTATTTATAAATGATATACATAAAGGAGGAAGGAAATATTGTCAAAGACTGCTTGCGGGCACAAGTAAAGGCTCAATGGGAAGGAAGCCGGTTATCTCGATTAAAGGAAATTGTAAGAAAAATTGGAATGGGAGAGCTGGTTAGTTTACAGCCACCAAATGGACAAAGCCCGTGGAATAAAGTGAAAGCAAGGATGGTCGATATAGAGAAACAGGAAATGTATGGTAGCTTAAGGGATAAGAGTGCTCGAGTACATTATAGGAGTTTTAAGAAAGATTGGGGCAGGGAAAAATATATCGATGTTTGTGATAAAATAGAAAGGGAGGGTATGGCAGGAACAATGATGTTAAGTAGTGTAAAAGTTGACAAACAATTGCGTCCATTATGTGAATGCAGACAAGAACTTACACTGTATATTACAATGTACAGAAACCAAAGGACGGAGGGAGGAAATATGGATTAAGAAGTGGGATAATTTGATGGTAGAAATTTTCACATTAAACTTTTTAATATTAGCATAAAAGATTTTTTTAATCAGTTTGAAAATTATAAAGGGAAAATAAGAGAAAAGTGATCAAGGCAAAGGAAGAAGGTAATAATAAAGAAAATACATGCAGTATATTGCTGCAATAGTTGGGTTAAGGATAGTAAATATTTTTTACAGAAAGTTTAAATCTTTATTTAACAGCAATGTACATCTTGTTTAGTTCTCATTTCGCACAAGAATGCTGTAAGCCGAAATTACAGACAATGTCGAACACTAAAGTGAAAATTCCTTAATTTAATTTCAATTTTGCACATAAAGGAACACTTCAGTATCTGGTATGACCTCCATGCCTCACATCTCTGAGGAAAACTCCCGATCAGTCCACGCACCTCCTCTTGTGGGATGTTTCCCCATTCTTTAAGAAGGGCACCTGCAAGCTGTTGAGGAGTCTGAGGGGCTACAGGCTGTCTCCGATTCGTTTCCCCAGCTTATATGGGATTAAGGTTGGGACTAAGAGGAATCCTGTAGGGTGACCGTGGTAGCTCTCTAAGCATTGTCTTGTTGCAAAACAAACCGGTGCCCCATCCCGGCTGCAATAGACATGGCGTTTTCTAGTACCATGGCAGCATTAAGTCGGTTTCTGAACACTGTAAGATCTGTTCTGCCATCAACAGTGATACCATGTCTATCCCACCACCAAATCTGTCCTTTTCCTGGATTGCTGTTTCTGTAAAACGTTCACCTCGGCGACGATACACATGCAGACGTTCATCACAAAGCGAGATTCGTCTGTAAACAGCACCTTGCTCCAGTGACGAAACTGCCAGTTTCTGTGTTCCTGGACATATCTCAGCCGAGCTCTTTTACAAGCAGGCGTTAATCTCGGGGCTTTATGAGGTCTGAAACCTGCTTCTAAGTTGTTTCTTATTGTTTGTTCACTGACATTTGCACCAGTTGCCGCCTTAGATCATTTTTGTGGTCCCGAGCCGCCGAACAGCACAATTGACTACACATCAGTCTTCTCTGGCCGATGTTTTATGTTTGCAACCCTGGCCTGGTTTTTTAGAGTACGTGCCTGTTTGAGTGAAGCGCTTCCATCACTGCCGATAGCAGATTTAGCCATATTAACTTCATGCAGCAATGTGACAGCTCGAACAGTTTCTTTTTCACTGGGGTGCCTAATGTTGACTACGTAAATGTAAACAAAGAATACAAAAGTGAACCCTTCATCTACAGACACTAAATGTCAGTTTCAAAACCACTTTAGTGTTCAACATTGTCTGTAATTTCGGTTTACATATTGTGTGAAATGAGAAGTACACAATATGTATACTACTGTTAAGTAAAGATTAAAACTTTCTGTAAAAAAAGTATATCACCCTTAACCCTACTCGTCAGCAATACACGTGATCAAACTTTTGCATTTCACCCGTTCCTGCTTGTTCGTGGCAGTATGCCGTGATTTCGGTGAAAATGTTTGTCTTCAGATCGTTAGTTGTTCGATGTAATACTCGATATTTTAAAGTAACTGCATTAGAAGCTGTGTAGTGACAGGTTGGGTGATATAGGTGGCCATAGAGACATGAAAATTAGTCCATTGCCCCCCACGCCCTAAAAACTTCTAATTAATCCATTAACTGTCATGATCCAAATTTGGAGATTTCTATTTGGGCCCAAATTTTGAAGTCATCTTGATGTTCGCATTATTGCTTCCTTCTTTACATTCTTAAGCAGGACTTGTTCAATTTTTCGCTCAAAGTGGTTGTTGACCTATACAATGCAAGTCCGTTATAGTGAGTAATTTAGGCAGGAAGTACATGATTTTGCGTGTTTCAATCAGATAATTATATTTTACAAGTGGTAAGACATGTTATTAAGCACATAATTTTCAATTTCACAGTAGGATATTGATTTCTCGTTCATTTAGATTGTACATAAATGTTATTTGTTTTTTTTACAATGTTCTGCTTTTTCTGTTAGGGCTGTTTGAAGATCGATCCCCATTTGGGGCTCATGGTAGATATTACCTAGAAAGAAGCTTCTTTCTTTTATATTTTCAGATCCCACATTTATCTCATCAAAGCACTTGATGGGAGGGAAATTGAGGAATTTGTAACTGATCCCAATTTTTCTCCCCTTTTGATGATGAAGGCGGAAAAGGGAGGAAAATATAAAGTTAAAAGCATTGTTGATTTTGTTTATTTACGGACGCTCTTTAACATCTCAGGTCATCAGCATCCCATTCAATTCAGGACGTGAAACCGCCGATAAATTTTGCTTAGAGGCCTCTTCTTTCAGGCTTGAGGTTCTTTTACATGCTGTAAATCTACGACAATGAACCCACAGCTTTACTTCTCTTGCGAAGAAAACCATACTTACGATTTTTACGCCCAAAAAGATCCATCGACCCTGGCCGAGTTTGAACCCGCGATCTTGGGTTTAGAAGGCAAGTATGGTTACCACTATGAAAATCATGAAAACATTGGCATCGTTGGGGGGCGTTGACAAGATGGATTGGAATGTCCAGAGATCTTAGGTAATTAGTTTCGAGGGAAGAAGTGGTATTTTCCATTGTTGACTAATGGAGGGACGGGACATTGGTAAATGTCCATGCTTTGTACTGCCTTGCTAATGAAAGAATCTCATTGCTTCAGTTTAGAAGAATGGTGGCAAGAGCATACCTTCTTTCAGATCCGAAACAGGCTGAATGTTCATCATACTCGAAGTCAGCTGCATCACGTGTTCCAGTAAATATTAGAACTTCCGGGACTGGACACAGAATCGAACGCATGGCCTTGGGGAACAAAAAAAGTGTACGGTTTGCAAGAAGAATGTTTGAAAACAGTGTATTGTGTGTAACGTTGGCTCGAATATCGATTGTTTTGTTGTTTGACACAAATGAACCAAAAAGGAATACTAAGAAAGCTTCTAAGTGGCATTTGCCATGATCCGTAATTGGGGATGGTTTATTTTAATTCTTCACCAAAATTGTAAATAAAAACTTTATTCTGTAAATGTTTCTGAGGTCTAAATGCCTCAAGGAAGCCAAAATAATATGTAACAGTAAAATAAATTGGCAGTTAATGGGCAAAGGCACTAACATACTAAGCTCATGTGTGACAAGACACGCTGTCATTTTTTAAAACGAGCTTGAGTGAGTTCAACTTCATCATCCAGTTGCTCAACTAATTCTTGTAAAATGTGTTTGTACCGGTATGTATTCACTATGTGCAACCCATCATATGGTTGAAATGTTGTTTCAGGCTTTTGAAACCGATGTTATTAGTAAGACTTACGTTCTCGGGGTTACGATACGTCTTTGTCTTTGAATTCCTACTTAGCGTAGCCCACACAAACTATTAAGTAGTTTTTCAAGACTGGGAAAAAGCACATGATAGTTCTTGCGAAAAGGTGAATCCAAAACCCGGAGTACATAAACTTTGCTTGCTAGCCTGTACAGGAATAATTCATGTATAGCTTATGGTATATGTGAGGCCCAAATGTGTGTATTTTGGGACCTCACTCATCTAAATAGATGAAATAAGGCTCCTACTGTGAATCAACTAAAGATTAGAATGTCAGCGGCACACTGAAAGTCAAGAAGTGCAGTAACAATCCCTTTTTCCCTCATCCTCTTGAAGAGCAGTAATGCTGTATGATTTCAATTTCTCTACCTTTGACGCTCGTCGAAAAAGTGGAGAAGGAATGCCTTGCCTCCTGAACAAACAACGTAAAGATGTTTGAGAAGGTTGCTGCCTATGGGACCCGATTTCTTTTGCCATATTTGCCAAACAAGTGCTACGCTTGTCAGTCTTTTTCAACAGATCCTGTTGATACTAACTTCCCCACTGGGGCGACTATTGTATCTCTTATGAATGATACTTGTACATTGTATTCTCTGTCTTCTATCTGGAAAATAGTCCAGAAAACACAAAGAGAAATACTCTTGCCCAACGATGCACTAGCTGCTGAGTACCTTGATCATGGAAGGTATCATTTTCACTATTGTCCAAAGCAATATTTTCTTCCCGTAGGCTTTTTTGTCTGTTCATTAAATGACTGAGACAGCCCTAATTTCTCGGCTTCTTCTTGTGTTATTCAGTTACTGCTTCTATACAAACTGTTCATTCGTCTTGTAACCTTTACTCGAGTTTCTTAAAGATTTGGATAAATAAACTGCTGTATCTCAAAACATGTCAATACTCTTAATTCTTTTGTGTCAGAAGATAACTGCTCTCCCTTGACCTCATGCTCACATTTGACCCATGTCAGCACAACTTCCCATAGAATATAATTAGACATAAACTAAGGTTATGTTTGTGTATATTCATGTCATGTGCGAAAATAACTCATTTTTATGAATTCAAGAATAGCAAAACTGATTTTACAACACAATTAGATTCAACCCAGAGTTTAAATGAATTTACATAAAGCTATTTTTATTTATAAAAAAGATGTTGGGGACATGTTACATTTTATTTAACTATCCATAATTACAATCAGAATGTATGAACTTGATGCATTAACACAATACTACACACAAAACTTAACATCCGTAAAGACCACATTTATATTAAACTTATTTTTTCTGTTAATGCACAAATTTACTCATTAACATTTCAGAACTAAGTTCTCATCGTTCTTGTGTTTTCAGGTTTGGTGATTTGTTTTCATGCACCAGTTGGTACAAGATAATCATGGATAGTGATCTGGATAGGGAAACAGGTGAAGCTGTGCAGCAAAGATGGTATGGCATGCAAGCACAGCAGCAAAATGGCACTACTCATACAAATGCTGAAACAGGAGAACTGGAACCTCTTTTTTACTGCACACATCAAGAACGACCTCGCAAACCATTTCAGGTGTGTCAAGCAAAGAGAAATGGTTGCACATCCAAACTCAGGAAGTAAAATTCAGGTGACAATAGAAAAATGCTAAAATGTTAGGATTTTTATATTGACCAAAGTTGCAAGCAAACCATTATGTTCTTTTTACTTTAAGAAGTTCTTAAGCTCCCTGCATAGATATGTTATGCAGAAGCTTTGGCATTATTTGTCAGGTGATGGTAGTTACTGTTTTGAGTTTCAATAGCATAATAAGATGATTTCTGGCAGTTAAGGAAGTCTTTTTATCTGAAACGTTAGAATCTAACAATCTACTTTTTAAAATAGTAATCTTATTTGAAGGTAGTCCTGTTCTGCTTTTACATTAAAAGTAACATTTATTCGTATCACTGAAGAAAGTGTCTCTACAATAGTTTATTGCAACAAAACAATGATATAAGACAATATTCTACATTTCTAAAATGTCTGTTGAAATAAACTAGAAAAATTCTTTGAACATTAATAGAATATAAATAAGGATATTTATTATTCAAGAAATGTCATGTTTGTACAGTGAATCTCAAATATGCAGATATACTACATAGTTTCATAAATATGTAAAACATACTGGAAAATAAAATAATAGAATAAGGCTAGTGCTTTATTTATCCAAGATATGAAGTTTCTTACAGCAAAAGTGTATAAATAAATATAAAAATTAATACATTTGGAAGAAATAAAAAGATTTTAAAGAAAACATTAAAATTAACAAAGTTAAAATTTTATAACGTAATGGAAGCAGCAGTATAAAAATATATATGTGAAAATTGTACCTCAAATAAAAAGAGTAAAAGGCAAATAGAAAAAAGTGTAGGGTCCTTAGTTGGTTTTATCCTTGTAGATTATGTTCCAAATAAATATATACATGAGCAGCTGCATATATACGAGGGATAAGTCATAAATCTCAGCAATTATTTTTATTTTCTGGCGTATAAGGGACAATACGAAAAATCTAATGATTTATGATTGAAAGTGTATGGCACCTTAATGCCTAGTGGTGTCACTAACGGGAGACTTGATATAGGCGGTCCTCGTAGGGAAGAAGAAAAACACAGGCAACTGGACAACATTGATTTATTACGGCATGAGCAAAAGTTACACGCAATTAACTTACACAGGATGCAAATCCTTACTGGATGGGTCTCTAAGGTAATCCAGGTGTTTAGCAGCCTTCGAAGTAACGGTTCGTTGCCAGAGATAGGGAAGGCACGTGAGTTGTAACGTGAGCCACCTCGCGTCGAAATTCTGTCAAAATGTCCGCTTTGTTTAGCAAAACGTTTCTCATGCAATGACCGCTTAACTTTGGGGATGAGATCATAATCACAGGGACCGAGATCGAGCAAATATAGTGGGTGTGGAAAAGCTTTCCATCCCCACCGCTGTAAAAGGCACTTGACAATGTCGGCTGTGTGAGCTGTCGGGTTATCTTGGAGAATGGAGATTATCATCATCATCTTTATTTTTAAATATTTTCTATTACTAAATAGGTCCTGGTAGTCTAGTGGTAACCTTACTTGCCTTCTACACCCAAGATCGCGGGTTCAAACCCGGCCAGGATCGATGGATTTTTTCGGGGCGTAAAATACCTAAGTATAGCTTCCTTCGGAAGGGAAGTAAAGCCATGGGTCCCATGTCGTACATTTACGGCACGAAAAAGAACCTCAAACCTGAAAAGAAGAGGCCTCTGAGCAAAATTTGTCGGCCGTTCCACGCCCTGAATAGAATGGGACGCTGATGACCCGAGATGTTAAAGAGCGTCCGTAAATAAAACAAAACAAATCAAATCAAATCAAATCAAATCTATTACTAAGTTTTTAAATTAAGGATTATATATAGCAACCTGTTAATAATGCCAAAATGTTGTTCTATATTGTATACGTTTTTTTTCTTCACTTATTATTTAATTACCAGCTTGTCAATCCAATGATATAAATATTTGTCCAATGCAGAACTCAAAAGTTGGATAGGTATAAATACTTTTGTGATTAGTTCCATATGTAGACTCCAGCTGTCCTAATAATAGAATACTAAGAAGATTGTAAATATAAAGAACTTATGTCTTAGCATGGAAATCAAGTCAGTGATGATATCATTAACTCTACCTGAGTTAAATATTGTATACCCAAGAATTAACGGTATTAGTTCGAAGTTCCAGGCCTCCAAGGCATATATGTTTTTTGTTACTTAATAATTTACAAATTTCCTTTACATTTGCAGCATATTGCATAATTCGTTTTTTGCATCATAAGTAAAGACCAAAACATGCAAAAGAGGCACAAAATATGTCATATAGGCAGAAAAAATGGAGTTACACACTATTACTGATACTAACTAAAAATTTATTTAAATGCAATGGTCAATAAATTTGAAAAAAAAAATTATTTTTGTGTTAACTTATTTATTGTTATTTATTTGATTTAAAATTTTTATGAAGGTCTTTTTACGAGGGATGAACACATTTAAGCCATAGAGTATTTCCTTTATAAAATAAAATCTAATGCAAAGTGATCTTTACACTAGATGCATTGGAACATTATTTATTTCAATTAATGAAGCACTAAACTACAATAGCAAAAAATTGCAAATATAAGAAAATAATTATATAAAAAGGCAGAAATAGGCAGCAAAGTACAAAAAAGGCAAAAATAAAACCTTTCCATAATGTTTAATGGTTGATGAACATTATTTCTATACACTTAATTTTTTCTGGCAGTCAATAATAAATAAAGGCATTTTGTCATAAATTCAGGCTATAATCATACTGAAAAAAAGGTTAACTTACCTATTTTCTTCAGAGTATTTATTGTTTTAAGAAAGTATGTGCCTATTCTGCAACTAGAAGCCATGAACTAATTATCTTGAGCAAATGACTTAGTAAATCTTTCTCAGTAATAATGAAATTAATTTAATTACCATTTTATATCAGCTATAAAAAGAATTCTGCTCTGTAAGTGCAAACGCATTACTGTGAACTTTCCTGTAAATGTTTTCTAAGACTAGGCCTGCTGATAACTTATACTGTAAAAATGTTTTACTACAACAGAGTACCAATTTGAAATTCTGATATGAAAGCAGACTGTAGGAATAAGTTCTATCATAATATAATGTATATTATGTCATTGTGTTGAATGCCTCACTTTCTAACCAGGAATGTACTTTTTAATTACAGGTATCCAAGAATGCTCTCCATCAGCATGGTGATAGTAATGAGAGTTGGGGATTCTTTCCAGATGTTCAGGAAAGTAATCACACCAGAGATGAAGAGAAACCAGAAAAGGATCAAAAGAGAAATAAATCACAATGGTTTATTAATAGGAGAGTATTAGCATTAGCAAACATGTGCACACAGAATGACTCCTACATGGAAGAATACTATAAACGCTGCTTTGAACAACAAGTGCTTCAGAAATCTGCTAATATGAACTCAACAATCCTTATGCTTCCTGTTATATTCTTGTTCCCTTTTCCTGCATCTCTAACTGTCATTGGTATAGTTATTGAAATATGTCTTCATCTGTGGGCTCATAGAAGAGCTAAGAGGGCTCCGGAATTCCAACAATTTCACTCGCCACTTCATGAAATAACCTCAAAATTCTGTGCTGTATGCAGAATTTCTGATTGTACAAATAAAATTAGCAGACTCCAGGAACGTAGAAAGGAAAAATCTAGGAACTATGTAGAAAGGGTCAGTGTCATGACATAGCAAACACTAACACTACTTTTTAAAGCATTCTTGTGAGTAATCTAGGCAGGGTTTTCTGAATGTTTTCATCTGATTAGGGGCAAATACACATGTAAGTTACCTAATTATTTAAATTTTTCAATTTCATCATTCCACTCTCACCCTTTTTATGCTTTTTAATTACTTCAGAATGTTTACAATATGTTATAACAAATCAAATATTATAAACATACTAAGTGATCTAATTAATAATGAAAATTTCCATAATTTCTGACAGATTTATTATAATTTATTATCATTACAACTACTATGAATCATAAATTCTATTAAATGTAATGAGAAGCCTAAGGAAAGACTGATGTATAATTTCTTATGTAGTAAATGAAATTGCAGTATGAAAATTGAAATACCATCTTTTTTTTCACACTTATGGACAAAATAACTCCATGGAGTCAAGGTGTTCTGTTTTAATAAAATGTAAAAATGCTCATTGTTAAAGCTATTCTTATGACTCAGCTTTTATTAATACACAAAACTCTCCCCTTTTCAAGTGTAAACATCGTCAAAGTGCCCCTTTCATGTTGAGAATTCTGCAGGTGGTGAAGTGCCTCTTAATGAACAAATCTGAAATTCTTTGTTTTTTTTTCATGTATTTAACCAAAAATACCATATACAGTCCCATGCAAATTTATCGAAACATGGCAATAACGTATACATTTTTTATTTTTTGCAATTATTCACCTAGTATATGCCTTTAATTTATGTCACCCTTTTTGTTTTATAAGTTGCTTTACAGCATTTGGCATAGATTCCACAAACTTTAAACATTTAATTTTAGGTTCATCATAAGGAAACCACACCTTAAACTAGAGACTCTAGCATGCATATTTTTGTGGAAGAATCAAGTTTTGTGAATCTCCTTTTGCAAATAGCCCACAAATTTTCTATTGGATTAATGCCAGGGGAGTTCCCTGCCTCTCTAATAATATTGTTATCTCTGAAGAATTTCTTCACTTTCTTTGAAGTATGACAAGGAGCCAAATCATACTGGAAAATTCTGTTACCTCTTCTACAGCTCTGCAACAACCCTTCTTTCCAGTATTTAGATGTAAGATTTCATGATTCTGTTGACTGATATTAAGGACTCCATCCTTCATGCATGAAATGCCTCCAAAACATCTTCTTCACAGGGTGTTTTATGGTCTGTTGTAAATGTGCTGAAGTGGTTGCCTCATTATTCACTCTGAGCACATATTGAATTCTCTCCCCCTATATTTCAGAGTGATGAGTGACTCTCATCAGTGTTCCATTGTCCAATTCTGATTACTATGTGCTCACAAGAAATGTTTCCTATGCATTTCTCCTGTTAGAAGGTGTTTCTTTACAGGTTTGCAGCCTTTCCTTCCAACTGCCAGAAGTCTACAACGAACATTAGAAATGGACAGATTCACTCCCTTTCCCCCAATTTTCAAGCCAAGTCCACAGCAGTGAGCAGTGAAATTGAGCCAGTCAATTGTGCAGCTGAATAATTCTATTTATAGTATTTACACTGAAACCAAATTTAGTAACTAACTCTCTTTGTGTCATGGAAGTATTCTGATATAATGCCACATTTCATACTACTCTTCCTGGAAGTCATATCGATTGAAGACATTGGTGTAGCTAATTGCACAAGGAAACCTCAAAATTCGTCAAAAGTGACACATATCAAAATAAATACATTTTTATCCTTAAACAATTCTTACTCAGATTAATCAACAATGAATAACAGTGCAAAGAATGCATAGAGAGTGCAGGATCTAAGAATAAACCACGTGTAGCACATTGTTGTCAGCCATTGGGAAAACTATGAAAAAATTACCTTGTTCTGATTAATTTGCACAGGACTGTATGTAGTTGTTTACCTGAGCACATTAACTCAGTAGAAGCAATGCTCCAGCCTGTACTGGTTACCCCTTACAGGCATCTCTAAACCAAATTTAAGAACACAAAGTGCTTACTGAGCAACTGAACAAAGAATAATAAAGCACTGATATACAATAAGCTTATAAAAAGTAGAAGAATCCTGACAGATGGTAGATTTATTTATCATAATTTGTACAGAAATTAGTAGAATAACAAAAGACTGATGTATATTATTGTACATACTGTTGGGGGTGTAAGGTTCTCTATAATCAATTGTTCTGGCATTTAGAAATGCTAAGATTAAATGTACATATGAGTAATTTCAATTTGTAAATAATATGTACCCATGTAATGCAATTTAATCTGTGATCCCAGAAATTGTATTCAGTTTTTGTGAATTATCAGAATAAAAAAAAAATGTATTCATATTCTGCAAAAACTAACCCATCCATATATGACCTACCTGACTGTTAAAGTTCAACATTGATTAAAAACTCAGGAATGAGTGTTAACAAATCATCTATAGTTTCAGGTGATACTGCAGATCAGGTCTTCATATATATAAAGTTTCTTTATACTTTAAAGTTTCATTAATTATTACTTATTTTTATGGTTTAGTTCCTTTCTGTAGAATGTGATGCAGTTGAGGGTTGTAATAAACAAGCACTATCAACACATTTGTCACATAGCATAATAAGAAGTGAAGGTACTTGTAAGCATTGATAGAAGAAAGGCAAACCTATTGAATGCATCCACTATTGTTGCAGAGTATAAAGTAATGATGTAAAAGAACAAACTAAAGATGTTATCTAAATTTGAACAACGAGCAAGAATAAAACCTGAGGTTTAACATGGAAGGAATGCTAAAGAATGACACGAGAGTCTATGGGAATCATGTGGCATGTTATCTTGCCATATGGGACTTGGCTTATTGGGTATTTACATTTTAGCAAGAATGTTATAGAGAGGAGGATGCATTGTATATAGGTTGGCCTGACACTGCAGCATACTATGTGCAGTTGATTCATTCTCTGTTGGAAATGGATAGGCTAAGAGTAGTGAGGGTGTAGGTTCAGTATGTTGAAATACTTGCTTGGATGCACAAAAATTCTTCATGTTGGGTGCCTCATCACCCAATGCCATCATTGGTATGGTAGGATGGGAGGTACTTGAAAATTCTCCATATTCACCAAACATGAGCTCCTGAAACTTTGATCTCTTCTCCAAATTAAAGGTACCATTCAGAGAAAAGCATTTCCAGAGAATAGAAGCAATCCTTTGTGCAGTAGGGTGCTGTTTGTTGATATGAACAAAAATAGTACTGCTATTCTATTCAGTACTCTCCAGAATATGACAAAAGAATGATAAATATGGTGGGGATTATAATATAACAGTATGCGGGTTTGAATAAATGGTTTCTCAAATATAAATGTGTTGCCAGTATCTTTTTTACACCCTTTTAAGTTATATATAATTATATTCATTAGCAGATACATATATGCTAAAAATTATTGAAAATTAACATGCTTTGAACAACCAATATAAAAAATGTTCAAAATGACTGAGCAAGTTTTCGATCATACTAAGCCTGAAATATTTATTACTATTTTCATAATGTTAATAATTAGTGATGTAAGCTGTTCATAAATATTATTAAAGCATGAACTTTTTGTACTGATAGTAGCCTTAAATTTATTGCTAAATAGCATTCACCTGTCCAAGAATGTTCCTCTTAAAAGTAGAAAATGCATATAGACAAAATTTGCTTCATGGACACATAAAAATAATGATACAGTCCAGAACAGCAGAGATAAGCAATATAAATTGTAAACTACAGACTTGAAAAGTTTAAACTATTGATGTAATAGGTCAAGCATAAGTGGATAAGCTTCTATCATATTTTGAGATGCATGCTTCCTCTCTCCTTCATTGGAATAGCAATACAACTTCCTGCGATTTTTTTTAAGGAAGGAAGCATTCGAGGCCTAAGTTTAGGGTACCTTCCTTTGGAGGAACAAGAAAAATTTGGAAAAAACCTGTCAGGGAGGATGATCCTGGTGGAAATCAAACCCCAGATCTCCCAATCATAGGTCCATGCCTTAATGACTCACCACTCGTGATGTTTGCACAGGGAGGGATGACTATTAGATGTTGATACAAAAGATAAACAAAATTCCTATCTATAGCCACTGAATTTTTCACATAATGACAGTGGTGATAACATTACTGCATGGTTCACTCCATTATTATGCTAGATAATATTGTTTATTATTCAATAAAATGAACTTTATGGGCTAGTAGTAATGGTGGCGGTGGCGGAGGTGGTGGTACTCAGTCTTTAATCATCCTCTGAATATGCCCGATGGAGAGACGGGTGAAATGTCAGGTGTTTCAACGTCTTCTAGACCATGGCCAACAAGCCCAGAAAGTTCATTTTATTGGATTGATTTTATTGGATCATCTTCTAGACCATGGCCAACAAGCCCGGAAAGTTCATTTTATTGGATCAATGCCGGTCATGAAAGCCTAAGCATTTATATTGTTTATTATTCTTTGAAATTACAAGTAATTAATGACATCATCAATAGAATTTACAATAATTTGAAACTAACTAAGCATTAGTATATCCTATAAGAATGTATTAAATATGTTTCACACTAACTTACTTATACAACATAAATCGGTCAACAGCTGATGATGGGACTGATTGTCCCCGAAATACATCCTAATGTTGAGTAAGTGGAGTAGTTGAATATATTTAATACATTCTTATAGGATATATTACCATTCCATTGTCTATAGCTTTGCAAGTACAATTTAATTAATTAAGCAATTGTTGGTCCTGGTGGTGTAGTGGTTACCATACTTGCCTCCTATACCCAAGATCGTGGGTTCGAACCCGGCCAGGACCGATGGATTTTTTCGGGCGTAAAAATCCTAAGTATGGCTTCCTTTGGAAGGGAAGTAAAGCCGTGGGTCCCGTGTCGTACATTTGCGGCACGAAAAGGAACCTCAAGCCTGAAAGAGAGGCCTCTGAGCAAAATTTGTCAGCCGTTTCACGCCCTGAGTTGAATGGGACGCTGATGACCGTAGATGTTAAAAAGCATCCATAAATAAATCAATCAATAATTAAGCAATTGTAGTTAAAATCTTGGCTTCTTGGCTTCTGCCACATCTTAGTAGTAAAATTGGTCATGCTGACTTTTGTACAGGCTGAGCTGTGCTTTGTCGAAGCTTTGATGCCTGGCGGAGGTCTACTTTGACAAAGTATAGCTTAGCTTGCATGGAACATCAACACAATCAATTTTACTAATAAGATGCTGTAGCACTCAGAAGGCAAGATTTTAAATATGGATATGACCTGCAGATGCTTGCTTCTTCACATAAGCAAGTATGTAATCATTTGAATATAAACTTATAAGTATTTATGAGCACACACACAAACAAGCATGCACACAAACTGGTAATAAAACACTTTTGCAATGTCATCATCTAAGATGAGCTCCTAGAGATAGCTTTTGCATTCCTCAATTAGCACCAAGATATAGTAAAGTTGGTAAACCTATGATTTGGTTTGCTTAATATTACAATTTTATCTTAAGCTATTAATTTATGCACAGTTGTGTCATTATAAGTTTTATACAATTGGTTTCCTCCAATAATTTAACTAACGATATTAATTACAATTATTATTGCACTTTAGCATGCACTTCATTTGAATACAATAATCACTTCAATAATTGAAATCATACCATAATTTCAATTATATGATTGGTTTTACTGTACAAGTTCTAATTAGCATCTCTAGACAATAATCGCTGTTTTACATACAAACTAAACCTCAGTTTCAACACTTCTGGCCCAACAAACAATGTTTAACAATATTTAATTCTTTGCTTGATTGTTAGATTGCTAGGTTGCCACCTATATTCAAATAATCTGCTAGATGGGAGGCCTGCTGCAATATTGCATTTAGGATTCAAGGTTATGCTGAGTTGGATTATTGCCCATTTACTAAAATGTTTATTACAATTGCAACATTTTGTGAATTTTGCTCTTCCTTGGTGTAAAAAAAGTTATCTTTAAATTAAATTTTACATCTAGCAACTGGTTCTATGAGCTGTGATAATTTTAACAACTGGTTTGAATATACCTGCTGAATGACACCTCAGCTTATGTATAATGATATAGATGTCCAAACAAATTTTTAAACTTACTATATTTATATGCTTTAATATGGCATATGCTTTAATACCCAAGTAGCTGCAATTGGGATTAAGATTACCTTATGGTAGATAGATGTACATATGTTGTTGGATGTCCTACTGCAATAATTGTAATATTCAGCATTTAATTTAAAAGATTTAATGTTAATGGACAAAACATACTGTTTTTAAGATGTTGCATGGTAATACAGTAGAAAATTAATTATCTAAACTACTTTGACCTGCTATAGTTTAGATATTGATTATTTCTGATAACCAAATGCAGAAATGATGGAGTGTATAAATTTAAAGGTTTCTATAAGGTGATTTTTACCATCAACGTACACAAAAATAGCACACTTACTGTACATTTTTTTCTTCTTTTTTTGAGTAGAATTTAACTTATGTTTTTACTATTGAGGCACCACTGGTGGTACACACTTACTCTATAGAAATGACAGAGCAACATTTGAAAATCTGGGTCAGTATAATTTTTCAGCACTAATTTGAATTTTCTTCATTGCAGTCTTCAAATTCTGTGATTGAATGAAGTATGGTTGTAAATATATTTAAAGTGCACAATCTTGAGCCATTTCTTCCAGTTTCCTCTATTGAACAGAGTTTATTTCATGCATTTGTTGAATTGTCTTTCATTATTGGTCTCAACGATTCATTCAACATGTAGTAATGGTTTTTATGATAAAACTTTAGTTTAAAAAAATAAATAAATACACTCTTTGTTAATCCTAGACCATGTGGCATTATTATATAATGATTCTCCCTCAATCTTCAACTCCCTTATGCCATGCTATAATTTGAAAATTTTTAATTGGCCAGTACTAGCTTTGAAATTTGAAGAGCCACACAATTTATTATTAAGCTGTAATTCCTTTTCACACAATAATGAACCTGTAATTAGTGCTGCTTTCAAATGCCTTTATACAAATTATATATAAGCTATCTATTCAGGAGTGGAATCATTTGCTTCCCTCATACATTTTTTTTAACCATCCTCAAGTTTAGATGCAAATTGTAAAATGTTTTCTCAATTTTGTTTCATACCAGAAATGGTAGTTTCCTATGTTTTACATACGTGATTAGAGAAGATATATATTCTAAATTTTCTGACAGCATGTTTCATGAAGCACAAGCATTTTAGCTCAGAACAGAACATAGCATGGTTTAACTCTGAAATTAATGTTCTTAAACTGAAAAAATATTTGCTTTTATTGAAGTCATATGATAAATTAAGAGGACTAGGTACTGTATATCCATCACCATATGTTTGAGAAATGCAGTCGCTTAAAACTTAACAAAGAGTTCATGGAAATGAGAGCTGATGTATAATATCCCTAGTGATCAGAGAGAGAGAGAGGTGAAGGGAACTGTTAAGCAATGATAACAGTATTGACTAGGTTTATTGAAATCAGATAATGCTGCACAACACTTAAATTTTTATCTGACTAAAAATGCATTATTATGATATTGAATCTTATAATGACAAAACTGAAATCCATTGTGTGATATCATCTAAACTTTCAGAAATAATCACTAATTTATATTTATGTGAAGAGGGTTTTCTGCAGTGAAGCAAAGTATAATTAAATTCTTAGCTCATGTAAGTGATGTGTATTGTTGGAGCTCTATTTCCATTAACATTACAACTATCATACACCTATTTTATTATATAACAATATGAACACCAGCTGTGAAAGCTTAAGATATGTTATTACTTCCAAATAGACACATGAGCAATATGTTTATTTACCACCCCAACATGAAGCAATATGAATGGAGGCATTAAATTCTGACTAAGCATGTCGTTTCAGATAAGACTTCAAAGTCATTCACAGTCTCAGTATTTTTGTCTTTATTAAGTATGGTACATTGATATGATACTTCTCATAGTTTGCATATCAATTTCTGAATTTTCTTGTTTTAGTATTTAAACGATTAAATCAAAGTGAATGAAGAAACAAGAGTTTTGTTTAATTGCTTAAAATAAAAGTTATAAATATACCTCATAAATGTTTAAATTCACCAAAAGTTTATTTTTAAATTTCATTTAGACCAGCTGTCGATCACATTAATTCGATTTCAGCTGCTTCTGGGCTAAGATCCTTTCCCAGTACTCCTTCATTCTTTCACTCTGCATTCTCTTCCTCTCTTCTGTCCATGGTGCTTTGAATCTGAGATCTAATTTTTCTAATTAATTCTTGGTTTTTGATTCTATACTTGTAAATTTCCAGTGTTGCCGAGTTATATTTCTTGTATTCGTATTTCTTCCACGTCTTTTTTCACTTTTTGATGTAAATTGCCCATTGTTTTACTGGTGTCTTAGAGGCTCATTATTTGATTGATTAATCTCCCCAGATTCATTCTGCAGATGTAGCCAAATAACATTTCTGAATGACATTTGAAATCTTTTCTACCTTGAAGTATAATTCTTGGTGTCCATTCTTTCTGGACGATCCATTTTCTGTTGTTTGAGGTTCCAGTATCTTCCTCCTCTCCTCCTCTCCACTACTTCCAACTTATTGATATGTTATCAAGTTCAGAGACGCAGCTGCATATAAAGCTTCCAAAATCACTACTGTCTGTTAGAGTCACATTTTTGTATTGATCGAGATCTTCTTCTTGTTGGTACTCACGATTAGTTTTATGCCAAGTTTATCTTGTTGATTCTCAATATCAGTGCCTTCTTTTCTGACAGGCTATTTTCTAACCTCTGTTCCAGGCATTTAAATTTCTCTACTTTCAAACTTATTTTGTTAAATCTGTGGCAAATTACAAAAAAATCTATGCAAATGTCAGAAAGGCACATGAGTTATATTTTGGATGTAAGGTTTGGAAATAAAGACATTACTTAAAACCATAAATATGATGAAAATATTTCCAAAACCTTAAGGTTGACTAAAGGTAATCATAAGTCAATGCCATTTGCTCTATCTGTAATTTGGAGAGAATCTAGGGATTATTTTAAAGATTATTACTTTTGCTTAACAAAATAAGTAGTTGGAAACTTAACAGCATGTTTGAAACAGTAAAGCAGATTGATTATAGGCATAAAGAAGTCAGTATGTGGTAACACTATACTTCACTAACTAATTAATCTGTCAGAACATTTTAAAAACAAAACATGCTCTGAATGGATCAATCAGTGAAGTATAGTGTTACCTAAGCATCCCCAGCTGAAGATGAGAGCAAAAGCTCTTGAAACATGTTCTGATGGATTAATCAGATAGTGAAGTACAGTGTCATCTAATACTGAATTCTTTCGGTGTACAATAAAATAAGTGTTTTTTGTTCTCCAAAGTCAAAACATGTAATTATGGAACCAAATATTCTATCTACAATCCAACCAATTCCTCATGATGACTTCCTACCAGTTCCTTCATCACAGAAAGTGTGGATCATGATGATGAACTCTCACATTATACTTTTGAAACCACATCTGTACCCCTATGCTCCAGAAGCGACTGTGGTGATCCTAATTTTCATCTACTATTGCCTGAGCCTTTTGATTTCCCAAGCTGAATTTAATGTTTAATAAGAGATTCTGTAAAGGGGTATTGGTTACTCAACATTAAGCAGAAGCATCTTTCTCTTTTCTTGAGAAATTTTCAGGTCAGGATACTTTTACCAGAACTTAGTTGCAATTCTGGCAAGATACTATAATTTTCAAAACCATCCAAATGTTGGTAGGCTACCATGCAAGAATGTATATGTATCAACCTATTTTCAGGAATGATGCTATTTAGACTGGCCACAGATGCAAATGTAAAACAATAGCAACATATATAACCAGTTGTTATGTATTTTGCCTATTAGAATGCATACATATTTTGACCATTGTGCCTTCCACTTTTAACTTCTCTCATTTATGAAAAAATATTAACTGCAAAGTGTTACCCATTTCTGTCATAACTGTTTTTATACTGTTACTCCATGACATTTTAACCAAAGAAAGATTGAGATGTACATGCATGCCTTGATGCAGCAGGAAACAATGGCAATCGTGTGATCAATTGGTGGGGGTGAAACTAACACCCATCATAACCATTCTCCAGTTTCTACAATCAACAGCAGGTGCCTAATTCCATCCTTCTTTGTTTATATGGCCAGATTTTTGCTTAACCCCAAAAATTGAATATGTTGCCTTGATGTGAACTTGGGTGTGCACAGTTTATCGTGTACAGAATTATCAATGTGTTCAACAAGAAATACTGAAGTTTCTTTTGAACTGTTTAAAATATGTATAATGCTTATTTGATTTTATTTGAGAAGAAAAGAAAATGTTTAAATGGAAATTGTAAAAAATTATGAAATATGTAATGAAAAAACTAAAATGCAACATAGCTTATGTAAACACTTGGAAAAAAATTACTATGCGAGACATCTACAACAGCATAGGAACAGCCATCATAACCTTATAAAGTTTAATTTTAGTTTCTATTCGAGTATCTTTCAATTAATTCTTTACAGTTGGATTAGATTGTTTGGGCCGGGTAGGATATTCTTCAATCTTGCTCACGACTGGTCCTTTGTGCCTACATTCCCAATGGGGGCACTTTAGGGAGTAAGGGATTAAAATGGAGACGCCAGGAGACTAGAATTTACGAGAGGTGACTACTTGGTCTTAGATGGAACCCCTAAAGTTTTCCAGATAGAGCACCCGGACGCCGATAGGATTGTTTGAGCCCCTTAGAAGATGCACTTCCATTACAGTTGCGGGGACAGAAATCTTTCCAAAATGCAAGTCACCATCACACCTTGCCAGTGCAACTCGTTCTGGCATTTTTGATCCAGCAACAAAACCAACGGAATGAAATTATATGAAATGGAAAATATCCAACCCAGCATTCATCTAAGTGGCCATTATTATGATAAATGACCGGGAGAAATCAAGAAAAAGAACTAAGATCGGGCGCAACGCTAGAGGTGTCTGTAACCTTGAACTAGCAGTGCGCCAACAGACATTGCTGTATTTACATTGGGAGTAGTGCATTCGGTATTTTAGTCATCACCTACTGCACTCTCCTGTGATTTCGGCATGGACAGTAAGTTGGAATAAAGAGTTAACGTGAAATTTGCGGTAAACTTGAGGAATCGGCCACATAGACACTAACCATGCTTCGACAAACTTACGGCAATGATGTTATGGGGCCTAGGCAATGTTCCGAGTGGTGTGGGCGCTTCAAAAGTAGAGAAACGTCTGTGAAAGACGTCCCTAGGAGTTGAACAGTCTGGGGAATTGTAGGAGAACAATCAGCTTCTGCGGACCTTCCTTTGCGAGAAGATGAAGATCCACCTCAAAGGTCGCCGCTTCACCGTTTTCGAGACGCAGTGTGAATCGCACAAAGTTCTATACCCACAAACAATAACTTTGAGGCCGTATTTCAAAAGTGGCAGAAACGTTGGGACCGGTGTATTCTATCCAAGGAGACTATTTCGAACATGGGCTCAAAATTAGATGAATTAAATATTTTCTTTGTAACAGAACCAGTCCGGGAACCTTTTGATATCACCTCTATGAAACATGTAACCCTTGCAGTCTTAGACTTCCAGAGACAAATTGCTCCAGATATAATGGTTGCTGGGAAGACAATTGCATATAAAAAGAGTATAAATTCTGGTGACCAAACTTCACTTTCACATCAACCTCTAAAACAAAATGTTTCTTCAACACTAAGAGACAATCTAAGATAAGGCGCTATCTTCTTTTAATAAATTCAGATTAGTGTATTTTATCTAATGAGATAGATTCTAAATAAACACATTTTTAATTCAAACCATTTTATTTATGTGAATTAAAAAGTAAAAATGTTTATTTTGTAGGTAGCACATTTATGTTTGGAAATTGTAATCAATGAAATTTCTTAAATTTATGAAATACCTATAATAATTCAGGGATGAAAGAGTGTAATAAGTCTATCTAATATAAGCATGCAAATGTAAGTAATAATGTAGTACATTTTATTAATAATCTATAATATCTTTTAACCACGTGCGCTTGCCCACACTTTATGTAAATTAAAACTACGCGCGCATCAGCTACAAGCCCGTTTTAATACATGTGTAATACAACTTTATGTTTTCTGTGTAAAGATATATTTTTCTTTTTATTTTCATTTAGCTTTAAAGTTGGCTTGCCTTGCGTATTATCTGCGCTACAATTTCTGCATTTTCCATACTTTTCATTTATATACACCATTTGTGTACAGAACTAACCATTAACATCAATGCAACTAAAGAATTTCAATTTCTCCCGTAAGATGACTCTGCAACTTTGAATCTGGGGCTATCTGGTGAAGAATGACTTAACTATCATAGCAAGCATCTTATTGATCCATTGCAGTGGGTCGATTGTTGGTTTTGATCTACTTAGGAAATTCGGGGAAATGGAGTGGCGTTTTCAAATGCTAAGAATCTGTCTGAAGGAGAATTTAAGATTCCTTTTGTGCACAGTGTTCATTATACCATCGAGCGCATTCCATTATACAGGTCACGTTTCTTCCCTGCAATATAGACTTTAATTTTGTTGCATTACCCATTTAAACAAACGAAGAATATTTATTAGCGAATTCCGAAGGAATGAATGTATTGCAGCTCTACCCATAAAACATCTATTTTCATGTTTTTATTATTATTATTATTATTTATTTTTATTTATTTATTTATTTCCTTAACGAATTCCGAAGGAGTTCAGCTATTGCGGTTGTACCCATAGGAAAAAACAAACAAACACACAAAAATAAAAAACAAAACAAAAAAAAAAACGTAGTAATCTATCCACATCGACCGTTCCTTTTAGGCACCTACAATGAATATATGAATTAACGTTCTAGCGGTCGCAATTTTTTCCCCTCAATGAAACTAGGCATATGCTCAATTGACAAACGATTCGCCGAATTCGTTAACCAGCAAAATTGGACCATTGGGAGTGGGGGTTTACTTAAAGCAGCCATAATATTTGTTTATTCTCGAAAATTAATGCAATAAGGTCATACGGAGTGGGTGGTAAAGCGAAATTTTAAAATCGCTCTAGAGGCCACAATTTTATTTTTTTAAAACGAAACTCGATATATGCCAATGAAATAAAATAATACCAAAAACTGTTTCCCAAAATCAGTGAAATTGGAATATTGGGAGGGTTTTTACCTGAAACTCTAAATTTAAAAGTCGCTCTAGAGACTTTAATATTTTTTTTTCGTAGCGAAACTCCGTGCATGCGATTTAAATAAAATAAAAAAATATATAGTTTCTGAAAATCAGGAAAATTGGGATATTAGGAAGGGGTTAACCTGAAATTCAAAATAAAAAAGTCGTTCTAGCAGCACAAATATATATTTTTTATTTGTTTTCTTTAAGGGTGCTCTTTAACATCAAAGGTCATCAGCGTCCCATTCAAATCAGGGCGTGAAAAGACCGACAACTTTTGCTCAAAGGCCTCTTCTTGCAGCCTTGAGGTTCTTTTTCGTACTGTAAATGTGCAACACGGGACCCACGGCTTTATTTGCCTTTTCAAGGAAGCCATATTTAGGATTTTTACGCCCGAAAAAATCCATCGATCCTGGCCGGGTTTGAACCCACGATCTTGGGTTTAGAAGGCAAGTATGGTTACCACTTCACCACCAGGACCGACATTTTGTTCTTTTACATCTAAACTTGCACATACCATTTAAATCAATAAGAAAAAAAGTTTATAAAAATCAATGAAATTAGATTATTAGGAGCAAGGATTTATCTGAAAAACGAGTGGGGGCTAAAGCGGAATCTAAAAGTCACACTTTATTTTCTTTAAAGGTAGCTGGTTATATGCCATTTAAATAAAACAATAAAAGTAGTTTCTGAAAATCAGGGAAGTTGGGTCATTAGGGTCATTCTGGGTCTACTTAAAACCTAAAATTTAAAAATCACTCTAGCGGCATCGATATTTGTTTCTTCACAACAAAATTAAGAATATTCCATTTAAATAAAATAAACAAGATAGTTTTCGAAAATTAGGAAACTTTGACCATTATGAGTTGAAAACCGAAATTAAAAAAAAAAAAAAAAAAACGTCTTGCTTAATTTTCTCTATGTTGTTTTAATATAAAAGGACAAATTAATTCAGCATATAATTTGTATTTATAATGATGTACATGTTTTATATTTAATGAAATTAATAATACAAAACTTAAAAACAAAACTGATATTCAATCTAACAATAAAGTTATTACAAAAAGCATCATCGTGAAGGTAGTAAAAGTGAAATATTAATCTAGTATTTTTTTGAGAATTAAGTTCCCATATAAGAGTAACAACTTTCAGGAAATATTTGCGTTACATATTTTTACTACAATAACATATAAATTAAATGTCAAATCCAATGAAAATTGATGTAACTTTCGATTGTTTTATTTGCTTTGTACATTTAATTGTTTCTGAATAGTAATATGTTTTTGATTTATTAAATTTATGAACATCTTAAGTACACAATGTAACTCGAAACTTTCTGTTATTTTTCCCTATTTTAGTGAATGTAAAGATAATACCAAGGACTCAGTTCATGTTACATGGTTACATTTAAAAATGTTCAAAAATACTCACACAGTACATCTTTGTATATCAGTGGTCAGACATTTCATTTAATTAATAGTATAACATTAATTTTTGTGGTGTAATAATAATAATAATAATAATAACAACAATAATAATACCAATAATAATAATAATAATAATAATAATAATAATAATAATAATAATAATAAATGTGGTTTCTCTTTTGTAATACTTATAGGTTGCAAGAGTTATACTTTGTTCCCCTAATACCACACACTAATGCCATAGCTTATTTCATTTTGTTAAATAATAAAGTCACAATATGGATTTTTTATTAATTTTTATTAAAAGTCATTCAACTTCGTGAGGAATTCGCTTAGTTATGCAGCTCCTGCAAGACGGATTTTTTAATTTATTTCTCTCTTTTCCAATAAAGGTTAATGTGTTTTATTTATTTCAATGGATATTATTATGGGATGAGTTGCAACTGCCGAATGAAAAATCTGCTTTTGTCACGAAAGTTCTTTTCATGTCTTTATCTCATAATGAACTGATATATAGTTATGGTGCGCAATTAACCACAACATATGCCCAGAGAGCAAGTTTAAATTCTGTTGTATCGGGTAATACGAATATAATAACGTAGATGCTTTATAGAATAAGGTCAAACTAAAATATGTTGATCCAGAGAAGAAGATAGAAGAACTTTTGTATCTTTATGTTACAATGAAAAGCTTTTATGTTTTAACTTTTTACTTCAAGCAAACAAATAATAATCGTCATTTTTTCCTTTTTGTTTATTTGAATTTATAGATTAACAAGTCACATTTTTTATTTTCCGTATTAACTCAAATATATTAATTTAGAAGAGGATTAAAATATAAAAACACGTTCGTAAAAAAGTGATAACGAATATCAATAAAACAAGAGAGAGAAACGCTGTATGATGTCACAAATCCCAACCAATCTCAACATCCTCATAAGAAATTGAAAAAAGCTATTACCTTGGTCTAGGTTAAAGATCTCTTAAAAGGTTTGGAACCCTGTCACATCAAGCAAACTGTCAAAGAAAATGTGAAATATAGGTTTAAAAGAAACGGGAGAAAACAGAGAACAGAAAATAGTGGACTCGGCATGGTAGATTCTATGAATGGTAAACAAACTCCACAATTAAAAGAATTGCTATTTAAGAGTTTCAGATCCAACTACACCAGAATGTGCCACCAAAACCTGCAGGATAATACATTTACCTCCACCATTTATCATGTATGAGGACTGAGGAAAACCTGAAAAAAAAAAAAAAACTCACTCAAGAGGACGATTCTGACAGGAATCGAACCAGACCTCCCGCTCGCGAGTCTGTACTTCTATGACCTCGGCAAGTAAGAATTTAGAAGATACAAGCAAAATATGGTCAAAATTAGAACTGAACATCTTAACGAGTGAAATAGAACTTCAAGAATATGTGCTTCTTTCACTTGTTGAAAAAAAAATAAATAAAATAATAATAATAATAATAATAATAATAATAATAATAATAATAATAATAATAATAATAATAATCAATAGAAAGTATTAGGAAATGAAGTAAAACTATTATTGATTGATATAATGATGGTAGAAAACGTAAAAGAGGAAAATGTTCTAAGAATTTGATTACCCAACAGAAATGTTGCAATGGAGTTGATAAATGATAAGGATATCGAAGGCCTTAATTTGACACATGCTGACGGCAGTGCGGTGCAGGACCCTCTGAGTGAAAGGCTCGAGGTATCAGCAGTACAAACATTTCCAAGGTCTGTGCAAGAGAAATGTGGGAGTTGGCTTACAAATTGGCACAGTTTGTCAGTGTCCGGTCAATCATCTATACCAGCATACCTTTTGGCATAAATTGAATTTCTGCAGTATTGGCTGGTATTTATATATTCCGATTTAATTGTGGATATACAATAATTAATAAAACAGCAAAGCATTTTTAAATGTTTTATCATAAAGCAAAACGTTAAAAAAAAAAAAAAAAAAAAAAAAAAAAAAAAAAAAAAAAAAAACCTCTTAAGTTCATATAAATGTGTTTGTGCTCAGAAAACAATGCCTTTTGGAATGTATTAACGGAAAGAGAGAGTTGTTGCAAGTATTAGAGAGGTAGAGGGAGTCATCTACTGTTACAGAGCATGTACAGGAGACTCATTTACCTAAGTGGCAATGCCAGATATTTTACAATAAAGTAAAATGTACGAAACACAAGAAAAAGAGTATACCATATTGTTATACCCTATTAAGAGTTCTTTCGATTTTGTTTCTTTCCTTTCATACCATTAATTCCCTTCCACTGTGTGTATTCTTTTAACTTCTCTTTGTAGATGTTTGCAGTATATAAATAATCCGTACAAGAACAGAAAAACAAAACAGTAAAAAATTAACATAATTTAATGTTGTGTGGCATGTTAATGCTAAAATGTATACTTTCATACATAGAACAGATATTTTTAATATTTGAAATTTACTATCAGTTCACTATTAAATGTTAGTGGGGGATTCTAGTGGTGACGCTTGAGAGCACTGAAGTCCTGGGTTCAAAACCCGGAATAGACATTTACATTCCACGAATTTTCCGCTCTCCCATTTCATGCCATTTAATTCTGTTGGTTTTGTTATAAGCTTGAGAGTGTCAAGACAAGGTCAGCTGGCGCGGTGTGATAGTGGCCTGCGCTATGTAAAGGTTTCTCCCCGACATCTGTAATGGAACAGCTCGAGGGGGGGGGGGCTCTCCCTCAATTTGGAAACAAGTTAGAGGCCTCATATTCTTTCGCGCATTCATCTCCCGTAGATCCTGGCAACTCGGTGTCTCCCTCGCCTTATCCTTTCCTCCCGGTGTGTCCCTTTTGGGAGAAAGAGCAAGACTCAAGTACTGAAAATATCTCCTCTGCCCAGATCACTTATAACCAAATATTTAAAATTTTTACCTATATTTTGCATCCTCTAAGACAATAAAGTTTTCAACTATGAAAGCGAGTTCTTGTAAAGGAGCATATTTTTAAGAGTGACGAAGAACCCATTCGGTACAACAAAGATACTATCCCCCCAAAAAATCGTTTTATTCCTTTTGTATATATAAATCAAGTTTTGAGAGAGAACTCTGTTGAATATTTTGCTGTAGTAAGCCCTTTTCTCCCAGGAATAAGCTTTATGCTTTACATTACATCTTTACCCTTTTTACTCTACTCTGGGGCTGCGCTTTTTCTTGAAGTTAAGTGATCACTTCTGGCAGAAAAACGAAGTGGGCTGCAAGAAAGTTAATCCCATTTCCGTTTCATAGGATTGAGAAGATCTTAGCTGCTCTGTTAGACGGGAAACTTCCTTCTCGAGAACCTGATCAATTCAGTTACGCGCTAGAAATTGGAAAAGTAGTAAGCTCTTGCGGAAATCTTGCTATAAGAAACTGTTGGAAAATCTTACACTAGATAGGATAGTGTGAACAGAAGAGGTTTTAGCACATAAACCACATTGTTTCTACCTCCCCTCCTTAAAAGTTACATCTGATACGAAGGGATGATATGAAAGATATACTAGACCTAGTCGGCCAAACCCTAGCAAGGAGATACCGGACTTGGGCCAGGTACCTTTTTCCCAGAATGCCTGCATACCTCCTCGTTATTAGGACTCAGCCAATGTTCGGGTCAGTAGCCCGTTGGAAGCTAATTACTTCTGAACAGGCATAGAGTAACACATACACTCTGGATGTGTTATCAGTCAGCAGCGGTATTTATAAAGTATGGGTGGTATTGGAAGGAATACTTGGAAAGGATTTGATTTGATTGTTTTGATTAATAATTGAAATCTCTTCCTCTCCGATGATTGGTTATAGTTTTGCCACTACTGTTGAGACTCTTCTGCTGCATATTTTTATGGTCTTCTTGATACCATAGGGGAAAGAGCGAGGGAATAAACAGGTGGTTAACAAGATATGTATAGTTATGGTATGTAGCACTATTTATTATCAAAGTTTGTTTCACTGAAATGTGCCATCGTTACTCCTTGGAGAATTTCTTGGGCAATACGTGCCACTTTAGCACTAACTATGGCGATCACTCTGTCGTCCAAACGCACTTTAATAATTCTAAATCTTACTGTTAATTCAATTAAATAGATCAAGCGGTTCACTGAATTGATACAACTATAATGCATAATTTGAATTGGCCTGATCCTAAACTGAGCTAATCCTGAGACGCAGCTGAAATCAACTAGCTCTAAGATGAAACTTCTCTTCCACTGACTTAACTGAACTGACTATGCTTATCTTCCACACTGCTAATGACTTACTCTACCAACTGATTTGAACTGAGCTGATCGTACCTTTCCACTGACTGTGGGCCGCAAAATTACAAGCCTAAATAAACATGGCAGTTTCCCGGTCTCCTGAAGCTATCCTTATTCTTTTAAAATATGATTTAAGAAAAATCTAGAATATTTTTTTTCATCTTCGCGTCTCTATTGAGTAATCTGTTTCCCCCGTATTTTTTCTGCTATATATTGGTCACATAGACTACGTGATTTTATGCATGTAGATATTAACTGAAGCCACTAACTTCTCCCTTCGAGAGGTTATCGGCCTATTTTTTCACCCTCATATGTTTATTGATTTTTCTCTTACCTAACATGACAAAACACAGCTCCCTAACTGTATACAAAATAAACATCTTTCTCAAGGACCATGCTTTAGAATTCTCCAGGAAATATCGGTTCGCAGTTTTGCTTGGGTCATGTTTACAAATATTGTTTATAATGGACAATAAGTTTCTCTGTTACTGTTTTCAGGTCAAGAACAGAAAACAGAGAGTGTTTCCTGGTAAGAAAATCACATTATACACAACATTTCAATACATGTCCAAAAGTTAGAAACTATACCTACATTCATGACTATAATAAGGAAGTTACATAAAATTAATTAATATAATAACTCTTATTTAATTGGGGGCGGCAAATCATAAATTCCACCTCAAGTCCAATGTCAGGGCCGCCTTGAAGTTATCACAAGCACAGCAGACGCTCAGAGAGAAGTGAAGGTGAGTGTCGAAATGGAAGAGTAATTCATGGCAGAGAAATGCTATATAGGCATTTGCTCTTTTTGAAAATAGACTTAGGAAAACCATGGGAAATCTAGTCAGATTTGGCTTTATTTTTACCAATGACAACTTGTCTACATTTGACATATAATTATCGGTATTTCGTGTATCTTTTTATCTTATTTGCATGCTTTTGTAAATATTACCCCTTTTATTTTTTCTAGATTGTGTTTGTTTTTTCTTTGCCATCTTCTCAGTTAATTATACTTTATATTTTTCTCTTTGGATTAGTTCAATAACTTTGATTCATCCAAACCCCACTTGTACTTCCCTTGCTAGAATATGTGATGTATTTTTAGGTTTTCTTTTCTATCTAAACCTGTCTAGGCTACATGTGTCTGTTCCTGACCTTTCTTTCTCGACCAGAAGTGGTCACGCCGGGCAAAAACCAAGTTATATTATGCCCGCAAAGCACAGTGCGAAGGATTCCAGTGTGTTATCAATCGATAGTGTTATGGCGACTCTGGGCTACTCACCATCACTCAAAAATAAAGTGATGAGGGTGGAAAACCTCTAGTTTGATACGGCGTTTTCCACCTCTGGCCAAGTCTACTGCAGCAACGCAGCGTCCTCTTATTTTCGTCTTGCGGCATCGAGGACAGAGGGCAGTATTTATTGCATGGGGGGGGGGGCATGTGATCAGCACACCAATACTTCGCCGGTCGCCATCGTGCGATCGTACTTGTTCATCTATAATTTTGTTGAATTACGTTTTCTGTACCCTGCATATTCTTGCTTGTCCGTGGCTCCTCTTATTTTATTTACATAATCTGCGTTTTTATTCTATTCATATGATAACTCTGCTTTCTTGATTTCCCTAGGGTTTTTTTGTTTACTTCAATTATTTATGTTTAAATTTTCCTATGTAATCATGTATTCTGTTTCCCTTATTTTCGGTCATAATCTTTTTTTAACATGTATTCTACTTTATTCAGCTTTACTTGATCTCGGTTTCTGTTTTTCTTTATTTTAAATTATCCGTTTCATTTTGAATTTAGCTACTTAGTATATTCTTACTTTCGGCCTTAGGTGCCACTTCACCTTAGTTCATATGTTATTTTTATATTTCTTTACCTCATCTTATGCAGATTATACATGTTTATCCTCACACTCGTTGTTTGTATATTTTATGTTTGTCAATTTTGCTCTATCCAGGCTGCATTTGCCGGTTTTAACTGTATCCCTTTTTCAGCTTTTTATTTATGCATATATCCATTATCTTTGCGATTATGTTTTATTGAATAAGTTTGTTGCATATTATGATCGTTGTTTTTAGCTTCATTTGTCCCTTTGCACTTTTATTTATATATTTCGCTTATACGAAATGTCCATATCCACGTTTATCCGGGACGTAATAACCTATTCTTGATTACACTTATGTTTTTTTTATTTCAATTTTTTATGTATTTAATTTAACTGTTTTAGTTTTTGTTTTATTGATATGTATTTAATATTTTCAGTAATTACTAATTAGTATATTCAAGCTATATTTGCCTTTTCTTCGCCTTTATTTTTCCTTGATTTCCTTCCCTTTTCTTTTGTTTTTGGTTCTATTTTTTCTTAACATATTCAAGATAATCCTTACCTGTTCTTGGATTTTCTTACCCATCTTTTTTCCTTTGTTCTATTTTTTCTCCCTTTTTATATTTATATTCGCTTATTTGGAATGTATTAATGTATTATCTTGAATTTTATTGCTCGTTATTTTAGTTACATTTTCTCTATTTTAGCTTTTCTATACTCCTCTTACCCTTTTTTATTATATGTTTATTCATTATATTATTTAAAATAGTGCATACAGCTTACCTATTCTTCGCCCTTTTTTCCATTATTTCTGTTTTTCAAACTATCATTGATTGAGTTTAACCATATTATAATGTTTTATTTCTTTCTCCTTCCTTCGTTTTAATGTGTTTATGCATTTGTATATTAATTATTACATTTGTCAGTTTCTTCCTATACCGATTATACTTTTTCCTTGATTTATGCTTTATTTGTCTATTCTTGACTTTGCCTGCAATTTTAGTTTATTCTTTGTGTTTATCTTTCCCTATCTATGCTTTTTTATTTTACTTTTTTCTGCGTTTTTCAAACACGTATGTATAATACCTTTTAAAGCATTAAATTTCGCCGGTTTACTGTTCATTGCACTATTATAATGTTGTCCATCAGTTAGATCTTTCATTTTGCTCTTGAACATGTGAGTAATAAAACTATAGAATGGTATTTTTCTCTGCCTTCTGCGGAACCGCTTTGCCTCGGTGTATCACACTATAACATGTACTTATACACTATTGTTGAAAGATACAAATTGTACAGAAACCACCACATTTGTTCTTTATTTTGGTGCCCAAGACACTTTTCTGCTCCTTTGTTCTATCTCTGCAGTAAAGATGTCCAGCCGCACACCCAGATATTGCATTCTGGTAGTAAAGGGACCGTTGCCCTCAAGGCTGGTATTTTTAGTGCTAACATTTGTTTCCAACATTCGTTTTACCTCACTACCATAAAAAGAAACCCGCCCACACAGACCTGCTGCACAGTGCACACGAACAATAGACAAAAAGCAATTCCAGTAGGAAAGCTAAATCTCTCTTTCTCTTCAGTAATATCTTGAACTGTTTTGAAGCAATGATTATTAAACAGTTATATCATAATCAATAACGATGAACCTTGCTAAGAGAAACACGTTTTTCGATCTTTTGTTTGCAAATGATAACTTTATTAAAGTACTTTTAGTGAATGTTAATTTCACAATCTCTGAGTAGTATAAGAGAAACGTGTCTTTTGCTATGAGCTCAAAAGCACAGGACAAAATAAGTTTAAAATATTTCTGATCTAAGGTTTTATTTTATCAGATTGTAGATGCAAACTTGTGACATTTTCTCTGGTAAATAAGCTTGAAAGGGAGCAAATTAAGGTTTCTATTTATATGTTCGACGGAAATATTAAACATTGCATAGTACATCTAGACTACTGCCTTAGATTGTGCGCACCGTCACAGGTGGCCGAGGTCGTTAAGGCGCGAACTGGTGAGCGGGGGTTCGAATCCCGTCAGGACCGTCCTCCCTAAGTAAGGTTTTTCTCAGTCCTCATAACTGGTAAATGCCGGGGAGGTACCCTGAACTTAGGCCTGGAACGTTTCCTTCCTTAAAAAATCCTTTCCCAATATATCATTTCATCTCGTGTATTACCAGTGTTCACCGCCTGTGGTGCCTTAGTAGTAAAAACGAGCGTTAAACACCATTAAAAAAAAAAAGATTTTGCGCTTCCCACGCAGCGGGTTCGATTTCCGGTTAGCTTAATTTCCTGAGGGCTTTCCCCCTGCTCCTTAGGTGAATGCTTGGAAAATTTAGCCACAGAGTCCTCCGAGAGTTCATTCGGCCAAGTTATAAGTCACAATAGACCTTAAGGTAGCTGTGCTATGGTCATTTAAACAAAATAATAAATCTACATGTTCAAAATGTGTAAGTTTCTGCGAGTGCGACATTTGCGATCTTTTACAGCTTATTGATACTGAGTTGATTGTGAATTATTGCACAAAAATACGTATCTCAGTGTCCTTAGTTTCTCTTTTCACTTTCCAAGTAATGTTTAAATAGCAATGAATGCTAATTTTCTTTCTAAAGTTATATTTCAAAATTTTATTCAGTATGCGGCAGAACAAACGACACTGAAATTATCGTTCATTTTGTGCCGAAGTTTCCAAATCAGTAAAATATTTGTTTATTGTACATAACAGTTTGATACATTGTGAATGTTGACTTCTGTAATTATAGTTCCCACGACATAACATTAAGTGCTTATCGGTCATATGGAGTATAACGTCAAAATGCACCGAGTTTTGTTTCACATTAAAGAACGTACGAGGGAAAATTTAATGAGATGCAAATAACAAAACAAAATGTTAGCTGTCGTTGGTAAGTTCCTTCGTACTGGATCAGTCCTATGACAACGAAAGGAGACAACAATCGCCACAAACGTGAACCAGTGACATATTCCCGAACTACGCGAGAAGGTAATGTCATTTTTTTTTTTTTTTGTATCCTTACTGCAACCTTTGAATAGTAATATGTTCAATAATCTTCAGAAATGTTATGAGTAATGTGTGGCAAGTGATGGTAAACATTTTGTTGTATCAACGCAACATTTCAGTGTTCTTTGTTTTGAACACATGTTGTATATATTTAAATTGTTATAATTTTAATATTTTTAAAATGTTGGTAATATTTTAGGTAAAAAGTGTGTTTCATTCATACAATTGCTAAGTTCATGATTTTGTCGCCAGTTTCAAGGCGGCTACCTAATTGGCATTCAGAGCGGTAACTCAAGGCGAAGCGAATGAATATCATTGCAACTGATTAGGTTCTCCCAATTAAAATGAAAATAAGCACATACCTATGACAGGAAATAATATGGCATTGTTTTTACAAAATGTCATCACACACACCAGCTTATCTCCTGAAGTTGAGTCAATTTTTTCCTAACATTTTGTGACATTTAATTTTTCAACTTACCCCGTAAATGAGGCAAACATTTTTTTATAACCATATGGTATTCTCAAAAAGATAGGTTTCATTAATTTATAAGCATGTACTGCGCACTATAAACCGATTTTTTCGTCATGCAGGAGGGATTCGTGTAAAATATCGGGATTTTCTGTTATTTTGCATCGAAACAAGACCACATAAGAGGAACCGTGCTTCGTCAGTAAAGAATATTAAGGGTGAGGGAATTACTCTATCATTAACATTCCGTAACATCCAATTATAGAAATCTATCTGAATATCAGGATTAATTGTTTGCAATTCATGGACAACAATGACTTTGTATGCTTTTAAGTTTAAATAAATTGATACATAGGTCTATAATTTACGACGCAAAATTCCGAAAACATTACGAGTTAGAACAAAATTAAAATTAAAAAAAGAAAATGAAAATAGATTCAATAGTGATAACCTCATCAGGCGCTATTGGGAACAGAGTTCAAAAGGTGGGAATAACGTGAAGGTTGTGCGGTGAAGCAAAGATATTCTTACAAAATAATGCCATACTGTTAGACGGCACTTCTGCTAAGAATGAAAGCAAAATACAACTGACATTGCATAGATAATGAAGGGCATCGTGCAAGGGGTGTAGCTAGCCGCCGGTGGATAAGGATGATAATGATACACCTAAAATCAGCAGAGCAAGGGAAGCGGAATGAATTAATTTGTTAGTTCGGAGCTGGCGCCCAGTGTTAAATGGCAGTAGCCTGCTGAGGGCAATTTGCTAACCAGGGTGGAACACGGATCATCTGACCTGTGCATGAACTAATCGCCTTCAGCGTTTTAACATATTCAGCCCGTTGTTCTCGCTTCCTCTTTCATCCTCCTGTAGTGACGTAACGTGTGCTATACGAATAACGTATTAAACTTCAGAATGTGAACCCAACAATGCAAGATTATAGAAAGTGAAAGCTTTCTGTAATGACTTTTGAAGTTTTCTTATAGATGAATACTAAATCCATGTAAACTAATGAATGTATTTCAAATCCACCGCCTTAATTTGTGCCCAAACTTCATTTTAATTCTTCAATGTTGCGTATTTCTGATTGTGTAAACCTACCCTCATACTCAATATTAAGCTTACTAATTATAGATCATCGGTTTGAAACTGTGTTTACGGTGAAACAGTTTAGTTTGAGCGCCAAATTTGAAGCGGTTTTGTTGGAGGTTGCTGACCCCGAGTTAAACGCTTAATTTTCGAGCGGTAATGTTGATGATTGCCTCGGTTTTTGCCTACGTTTCAACAACATCTCGGGGCATTTTTCGCTATTTTGTTGAGCTCCTGCTCAACAGGACTGGGACAGGATATTAGTTGTTTCAATAATCACATGACGTAACATAGTATATTCAATGCTTTATATCGTAATGTTCTTTTACAACATCCGTTGTTTATGAGAATAATTGAATTCGGTATTAAAATCTTGGCCTCTTACAATCTGCAAAAAATTACTGCGACGAGGAAACAGTATGTAGTGTCCAGATTGCTCTTACGGACTCCACCTGGACGTTAAGATTGCCATCCCATCCTGCTAATTACTATATATACGTTCCGCGATCCACACGTTACTTGCAGTATAGGACTTTCTACGTGAGCATGCCATCAACATATTAACTTCAGAAAATGAATCTCGTTCACCTGTAGACTACAGACTTGAGACAAAGATCCTCGTTAAGTAATAACTTGGAAAAAATGAGCATCAAGCAGAGAAACTCCCTCTTTATATAGCTTTTTAAATCCCCTAAGCGCTTGGTTTGCCCATGTCAACGGAATCTAAAAATGTAATCGCACGCCTTCTACTACACTTCAAAATTCAAAATATTTATTTGTAATTGGCTAGCTTAAAATCAACTGTCATAACGGCGGGAGATTTCGGCTCCCCTCCTAGAGGTCAGGTTCCAATTGTCATCTCCCAGATGTTTTGTTGTTAAGAAAAGACATAAAAATTGTCTCTCGTGTTTCCCCTCGTGCAAAACAGTGAACGTAAGAAATTATTGTAAAAGTTTATATTAATAAATAGAAAATGTTATGGACATGCCTGTTTTAGGAAACCTGGTACCAGGACGGCGTATAGAGATTTTATTTTATTTTATTGTTTCCCCTCTGGTTTAAAACAGTGATTAAATATTTCTGTCACTTTCCCTTCTAGCTTTGGACTACAGTTAACACCAGAAAAATTATTGTTCGAAAATTTTTTTTTTTTTTTGAGTAGTGTTTAACGCCCGTTTTTACTACTGAGGCACCACAGGCGGTGGACACTGATGATACATGAAATGAAATGATATATTGGGAAAGGATTTTTTTTAAGGAAGGAAGCGTTCCAGGCCTAAGTTTAGGTACCTCCCCGGCATTTGCCAGTTATGAAGACTGAGGAAAACCTGGAAAAAACCCCAGTCAGGGAGGATGGTCCTGGCGGGATTCGAACCGCAGACCTCCCGCTCACGAGTCCATGCCTTAACGACCTCGGCCACCCGTGGCGGTTTTGTTCGAAAATGATACATTATAAAATGTATATACTTAATACTTTATTAATTCAAATATGCAAAATATAATAAAATGTTTATGACATTTATTTTACATTAATATTTTAATAGAGGCCGGCCATAAATTTTGTTACAACGGTCGCCAGTTTTCAAACAGTTGTGGCTTCAGAGTGACTACTGCATTACTGCTCGTTGTGTGATAAACTCTCAGGGAAGGGGATGAACGGCGAGTTACACAAAACACGCAGTTTCGTGGTATTATTTTCTCAAGTTAAATTATTATGTGAATATTTAAAAACGAATGGCTAAATACTTTGTGGTTTGGCATTCCGGCAGCTTCACGGTGTCTGCTGATGCGCTGAATGATTCTGATCACTTACTAGTGATTAATTACAAAATCGCCCTATCCGAATCGAAAACTTTGTACTCAGAAAGCAAAACTAAATTGAAAAACGAAGCAGAAGAACCTCTGGCCAATTCGGCCCTAATATACAAATATAAGCTATATAATATAAATGAAAAATAATGTAACACTATTAACCATGTAACTAAAAAAAAGGATACAACACTTATAAAAGTCACAAATTAGCAATCACTATATTTCGAACTGTTGAGTTCTTCTATGGCAAGAAGACAAGATAAGAAGACTTGTCTGCTTGTCATAGAAGAACTCAAGTACTTCGAAATATAGCGATTACTATCTGTGACTTTTCTAAGTGTTTTATTATTTTCTGCTTTTCTAATTATTGTTATTATATATATATATATATATATATATATATGGATTCGCAAGACTCACTCAATATATCGCTAAACTTCTATGGTTTATAATACTCAATACATTTATTGATCCAGCTCTAGCTAAATGTGTCATATGTTGCAATTATCGTAAATCAACACTCAGAACGGCAATGCCTCCTGGTAGCAAGAATGCAAGACAATAATAGTAATTACCCAATCGTAACCTTCATACACCTGTGATCACTTCACTTCGTCAACCATACCTCCTCTGCAGGTTTTGTTGGTAAAGCGATGAAGGGATTCGATTGGCTAATGCTTCACGTATATTTCTACAGCGACCTAGATGTGCCCTCAACTATCGTGTCTACTGTAAATATGTGTCATTTAGTCTTTTAGTTTGTTTTTTTTTTCACCGCCACGGGTGGCCGAGGTCGTTAAGGCGCGACTAGTAAGCGGGAGATCTGGGGTTCGAATCCCGCCAGGACCGTCCTCCCTGACTGGGTTTTTTTTCCAGGTTTTCTTCAGCCCTCATAAATGGCAAATGCCGGGGAGGTACCCTAAACTTAGGACTGGAACGCTTCCTTCCTTAAAAAATAATCCTTTCCCAATTTATAATTTCATTTCATGTATCATCAGTGTCCGTCGCCTGTGGTGCCTCTGTAACAAAAACGGGCGTAAAACACTACTAAAAAGTTTTTTTCGTGGTAAAAAACTGAAAACAAAAATAAAATAATATAGGTCTCTATTGAATATAAAATTAACGTAGTTTAACCTAAATCCACTTCACAACACGAGAACCTAACCTAATCTGACATACTCTTGCTCAAAACTTGATATTACAGAAAAAATGCACCAAAATTTACACTTTTTGTTTCGAAGAACTAAGCGCACAGAAATTTAGTAATATGGTCTGAATAGATCGCAAATATAACAAAAGCTTAAGTATCTAAATAGCATTCTTATCCTATGAGCCTAAATTATTCTGACCTGCTTAAGATCATAAAATAAAATTACACCAAAAATGTACCCAAACTTTAGTTTCTGTTTCGGTGCTGAATGACGAAATGGATAAACAAATTAATATAGTTTAAATTTCACATAAATATAAGGAAACCTAACCTATGTCAACACATCTTGCAATTCTAAATTAAATTAGTCCCTAACCTAATGTTGTAGCAAAAATACATTTAAATGCGACGTTTCTGTTTTGGTGCTGAACGATTATAGGATTTTAATAATAACTATCTGGTTTGATTTCAACAGAAATATAACAAAATTCAAGCTATACCTAGGACTCACATCATGTGAGGTTAATTTGAGATAGCCTACTTAGGTAATAACATAATAGAATAGAAAGAAGATATTCATGTGTGTACTTTTCCTTTTGATGCTGAACAATGGAATACTTAAACATTTAATACATTAATTTAACATAAACATAATCAATTTAATCTAAATTAATTTCATATCGTGTATTTTTAATGGTGTTTAACGCCCGTTTTTACTACTGAGACACCACAGGCGGTGGACACTGGTGATACGTGAGATGAAACTGTATATCGGAAAGGATTGTTTAAAGGAAGGAAACGTTCCAGGCCTAAGTTTGGGTATCTTCCCGGCATTTACCATTATAAAGACTGAAGTAAACCCGAAAAAAAAAAACTTCAGTTAGGAAGTACGGTCCTGGTGGGAATAGAACCCAAACCTCCCGCTAACAAATACGCGCCTTAACGACCTCGGCCACCCCTGGCCGTATCCCGTCGTGTAGATTTAACTTAATCGAAGTAGTCGCGACAGGTGATATTTAATTTGTATTATCGAATTAGTTTGGGGATTTATAATGTTCCTATAGCATTTTACTTAATGGAACACATAAATGTACATAAAACTCAAAGAGAGAGAGAGAGAGAGAGAGAGAGAGAGAGAGAGAGAGAGAGAGAAAAGGGGGAAGGATATGTGCACCAATATGGAACTGGAAGCACTGGTAGAAAACTTTTGAAAATCCCATGTATTTTTTCTGCTCTGGAAAAAAATTGCTTAGGACGTAAGGGTATGTAAATAGAACCATGTGCCCGTTTGCTCTTATGCTCACAATCAGGAATGAAAAACTTGTTCATTAACATTATCATAACTTTCCTTGCGGGCTTTCTACCCATGAGTGGAGAAGGAAAAAAAAAATCAGAAGTACAATGTCTGTTTACATAAGTGAGAATTTATCGCAAGGTATGTGAGAGTTTTTATAAGATATCGTAAAGAGAGATGTCTCTAGACAATTGAAACGTTCGGAAAAACTGAACGGCAAGACTACAGAAGGAGTATATCACCTTTGTTATGCTATAAAGAACTCGTTTGGTGGCTAAATGATAATCTCCAGCTCAATGTCAATTTGTGGCAGCTAACCATAGGAGGCAAGGGAGACCGGGCCTTTTCAGCCTAATGATGATGATGATGATGACGATGATGATGATGATGATGATGATGATGATAATTCACGTTGCTCTAAAGTGAGCCTATTCCCAATTGAATTATCAAGAAAACTCCTAGGATACAAAAACACAGGATTTATGAAAATAAATCAGGAAATAAGAGAGAAATGTTGATACACTGAGTTCTTATGAATGAAATACAATGGCTCAAAAACCCAAGAAGTGGCAGAAAAAACAATTTTTCTACAGAAAAAATACTCATGGTGGAATATGATGAGGCTTTAAGAAAACGTTCTGAAGCAACGGAGTTCAACAAGAAAGATATTTGAAGAGTTTCAGGAATAAAGAAGAGGAACTGCTAAGATTTTTAGAAATGTTAAACAAAATTTTGAACGGGATCATGGAAGAAAATTTCAAGAGTTACAACACTAGAGGTTTCCATTAAACTTTTAAATCAAGATTCCAGGTTACTCTCCACCCAACATGTGTTTTAAAAATGATTAGGGTAAAACAAATTTTTAAAAAGAGGAAAACTTGTAAACGTTTGA